>OY856409.1:826567613-828007613 GCA_963693085.1 Alisma plantago-aquatica
TGGTGGTGACTGGTGACACGCGGAGGTAATGAGCAACTTCAAGCTCCTCGCAGTGGCAGGTGGCCGGTGAGTAGAGAAGGGGAGGTGGAGAAAAAAATTTCCAGACCTAGTTCAGTCTGCTAAGAGAATAGGGAATTAAACAGAGAAGGCTAGGGGAAGAGTCGATCTGGCTCACACGGGTGCTATTAAGTTAACTATCGGTGTCAATTAATAAACATAAATCGACACCTATCTATCACTTTATACAAAAACATTTGCACTGGTTCGGGTGTTCGTCGTCAGTTTCAGCATATAATAACCAACATATCTCCACATATGTCGATAAAAAAAATTGTTCTTGAGTTACAATCATAGTTGTTAGTTTCCAACCTAACACTGATGTCGATTAGGCAAATGGGGGGATTTTTCATGGAGACAACGTGCGCACACAACCTCGTCGGTTCTTCTGTGATAATTTATGACAAATAAGGGAATGAATTTTACCTCACAAAGGATATTTAGTCGTCAGTTCTTTGTGAAACAATTGACGACCAATTAGTGGATAAAAACTTTTACGGGTCTTGGCGTGGAACATTTGTCGTCGGTGTTTTTCAAAATGACACTGAATTGAAAATTTTGGAGGCAAATTTTTTTCCCTAAAAAATTGTATTTCACGGGTGATTTTGGACGTCGGTTTTTATGTCAAAAAATTGACGTTAAAGAAAAAGTGATACCCGTGTTTGTAAATCAGATGACCTTCACATACAGGTGTCATTTGTCATTTTAAGCCGATGTCGTAACATATTGGCGTCAATTTTTTCCTTCCAACCGATGACATCTAATGTGACGTTATACATCATTTCCATACTAGTGTATCCAAATGTAGTTACATGAATGATGCTGGATAAATATCATGTACTGATGCATGAATGCATCCAATTATTCGATCAGGGTGGGAATCCATAGCCTTTAACACTTGAGATGAAAAAATTACAATTTATGTTGTCAAAGACTATCTCAAAATCAAAATTGAGAGTGTGAAGAGGAGTATGTTTTCCATTCATTCATGTATTGTCTCATTGACCTTGATGTATAAATCTTGAATGCTTCAACCTTTGAGAAAAGAATTGTGTTGTACACCTATAATCTGATTCAAAGTTAGTTGGAGGTGTTAAGAGTTTTAGAAATAATTTTATGTGATGCATTAATTAGATTTATAAGTCTAAATTGGTTGATAGATGATGGGTAGTTGAGTTTTTTCAAAATATTTATAGAAGTCTGGCTCAACATGCCAATACGATGTGAGATGTTAGCATGATTGTGAATGTAGGAGAATAGGTCTAAACGTTTTTTTTCATTGATGGTGGTAGAAGTCTAGGGTAAAGCCATCAGGACTAGGGTATTTATCAGAATCCAAGTTGCTCATAGAAATTTTTATCTCTTGTTCAAGAAATGGTGCAATAAGGGAAAATGGATTGTCAACCTTTTTTGGGTAGAGTTTATCCCATTTGATGTTGAAAAGCATGGGCTATGTACAACCATGGTTAAAAAGATTTTTGATGAATTGGTCAATTGTTTTGTAACTTTTTCATTTTTGGAGGTTATCGCATTATTGATGTTAATACTATTAAAGAAAGAATGACACTTTTTGTTGGTGAAAATTTGTCAAAATAGTTTTTACATTTGTCTCCCTCTTTCAGCCATTAGACTTTAGCTTGTTGTTTCCACACAGTTTCTATCTTATCATCAAGAGACTTGGTTTTTGACTTATAAGGCAAGAATATAGGAGGTGTTAGTTGAGGGAACTCTCGGTAGAGATGAGTTCATTACTTTTTTAGTTTATTGTTTATATTGTTGAATGTGTTTTGGTCCATATTATGAGATTGTGTCTACTATTTTGATCTTATTGTATATGTGAAATCCTAGTTCGGAATCAATGGTATACTTTTCCCAATGTTTAGAGATAATTTTTCCAAAGTCCATGTGTGAAGTATAGAATCTTTTAAAGTAGAAAGTTGTAGGTTACCATTTCTCATATATCATTTGTATGGATTATGGAAAAGTGGTTAGAAATGAGGTGGGTGGTAGGATCTACCTATTGATAGTGGGTAAGTGGTATACCATGATTTTGAACATAGGAATTTATCTAGCTTGGCCCATTGATTTACACATTCCCATGTGTATTCAATATTAGTACATGAGAGGTCAATCAATTGATAGTTTTATATGAAGTTGTCAAAGTTATTTTCTTTTAAGTTATGTTGTTGTTGGAAAGATAAGGATGAAATTTTTGTTCCAATGTGTTTGGTGAAATTGAAATGTTCCCCGACAACTGGGGGAAGTGGAAAGGAGACTAGCAATATCTTCAAGTTCGTTAGTGAATTGTGTTTTATTGTGACCATGATCACTATAGACTACAAAGAATTTCCAAGTGTTGTAGTCTTATATGATTTTTAGAGTGATGGAGATATAATATATACGAATAGTGTGGTTAATATTCTAGCAGATATTCATATTTCATCCTATGAGAAGACCTCCACTTGTTCTAGTGGAGGTAATTTGAATCCAATTCCGGTTTTAGTACCCTTCATGGTGTTGAGGTGGAATGATGTAAGATTGGTTTTGGATTTGTAAGGGTAATGAGGTTAATGTTATATAGATGGATGAAATTTTAGATTTTATGACTATGGTAGGCACTATTAGTACATTCCATGAAGACATTAGCATTGTCAAGGTAGTTAAGTTGTGGATTAGGAAGAATTCAAAATTTGAGTTCAGATAGATATTCTAAGTCTATAGCAGTGGACACCTATTATACCAGCTCAGTTTACTGCTAATTCTTTGAGTACAATGTTTGTGTCCTGTATGGATTCAAATGTTATCCCTAATGACTTTACAATGATGGATAATTTTGAAGTCAAATCCCATGATGTAATATTAGAGACAAATCAAGTACATGACAATCTTTATCAACTATGGTAGCACAGTTGTGACAGTGTTACATGGTTTGTCCTGGAGCTATAGACACATCACATCCTATCTGCCACACTTATAACTCTGACTTTCTATCCTAATGGTCCCTGATGACTCAGCCTAAGCTCTGATACCAAGCTGTTACACCCACATCCCACGATTACCACTAATCATGAAATTAGGGCATAAGTTTGAGGATTATACTTAATACAAAGTTCACTCCCAACTTTTTTTCTTTTATTTCAAAGTCTTTGTTTTCTCGCATTCAATCGCATAAACAAACTTTGCAAGAGAATTAAACTTTGATTACTCTTATATGATCTCAACATTAATGATACACACCATACATTTGTTTTGTTCCTCACACTTCCATGTACATACAACATGATATCCAGATATATACTCTATTATTAAGTAAATAAAGATACAAATCATCATTTACAAATCTCTCACATCTATAGAAGGACCTAGTGTGACAGGGACCGACTGAACTAAACTAATCTCATACTTAACTCCTATGGCAGATCTATGTTGATGCAATGACATCTTCAAGTCCATGTGGTTTCCCTAAAAATTGTGAGTATAGGGGTGAGCCTACTCACTTAGTGAATGAGTGCTTCAAAGAAATAGTTTAAAGAACTTAAATAATTACATATATACTATTTAGCAACTGATATCAATTATAACAACAATAATCTTTAAAGAGACCAATCATTCACAAACATAAATATGGCACAATACTCTAGACATCTACAAGAGTGAATCAATATATGAACATGCTTGATTGATCATAAAGAGAACTAATAATTTAGAAATATACAAAGAATAATTGAATAATTGTGCAAACTTTTTTAAATTCTCATTCATCTTATTATGTCCTGAACCCACATGAGGTCTACCACAACATGTGAAAGAATCACAGCAAGCTGCGATCTCATTGTACAAGTCTTAGAAGCATCCTCAGGTTCCTAAACATATCTCTTGAGTAAGACCCCATCTGCAGCGGACCTTAGTGCATCTACCTCTCGGCAGCTTATGGGAGCGGCTAGATATCTCATACTCCACCTCTCAACCTGGGTACTCAGGCGGTGAGTCAAAGCTCTCAGGCTTATTGTGCATTATTGGACCTACAGACCATTGTTCACTCAACATGTAACACATGTACCACCATTATTCCCATTTGGTGTTGGGTACCACACAACTGTAAGGAGTCTTCCCTACTGGTCAAGACCCCCACACCCTACTGGTACGCTCCGGCTTACCTCGATCTGGACTACCTATAGTCAGGAAGTCATTTCCTCCTCATAGCGCAAGCCTCATCCTACAAGGATGCTAAAGTGTTCAGGGCATTTACATATCTAATTCACTCTTTAAATTCACAATTCAATCATCACATCAACATATCTTAGTTCAACTTTGTAAATTGTTCATTTCATAAACCATCTGATAACATTTATCACAACTGAATTATTAAGCATAACCACATCTCATACTGAGAAACATTAATACCAAAATACTTGATTCATTGAACACCCTATCCTTAGGGTTTCATTTACCTCATTCACTTATCATATGACTCACATAAGGATTTAACACTTCATAACATCAATCAATTAAGATTTCTTTCAGCAGTTCACATTATATATATATATAGGTGTTCATTCATTGCCCGTGCGGGTAGCATGGATTTTCGCTACCCTGCAGCCAAAAAAGTAACTCTCCTAGCTAAGAAAGTAACTCTGCTGTAAAAAAAAGTAACTATGGTGTCAAAAAAGTAACTCTGCTGGCCAAAAAAGTAACTCTGTACAAAATATACAGCAGATATATATAAGGACGGGTTTTTTGATTTTGGAGGGGCAAATGATATTATTTTTGGCTCAAATTTTTTGGAGATCTAGACAAAATAGTCCTCTACAATTTCGAAAAAAAAAATTTGAAAAAAAGTGATCGGAAGGGTGGGCGGGTAGCTACCCGCGCGGGCAATAAAGATGGGCCCGATATATATATATATATATATATATATATATATATATATATATATATATATATATATATATATATATATATATATATATATGAAACCCATCAATGAACTGAATGAGGGTTTCCATGTCATTTAGTAAAACATCATACATCAAGAATAATATTGAATCAGGATGTTTATTTACAAGCCTCCAACTTTCCATTCATTTTGGGTTTCAGTCCTTTATTGATATATCAAGCAAACATTGATATCATCAAATGAAATCCAAGATCTTATCTGACATATGTGGAATACACACACAAATAAAACAATCATTCTTAACTAAGGAGATTCAACTAGTAAAACTTCTTTATTCAATTATACAACAATTTCAGTCATAGAAAAAAAATCTTAGATTTTAATATATTCATGTAACCTCTACAATTACTTTAAGAATTCTCATTTAAATGGATTGCAATCATTTCTAATGTGATTTCATAATCTGAAATTCATCACAAATGAGAAATAATCCATTTCATATCATCTAGAAAAAACTAGATCAAAAGGCAACCTAGGGTTTGTACTCGCATACAAAGCAATTGAAAATTATTGATGATTTAACTCATTTTTGTGCAATCTATTATTTAATGGAAGTACCCACACACCCTAAGGTGTGAAAACACCTTAAAAACGCTGCACATATAAGAAAATCTCAAATCCATATCAAGATCCTAGTAAAATCAACTGTTTCTTCTTCCTTTCAACCCTAAATGAGGTCTTCTATAGGTAGAAGATGAAGGTTAGAGGTTAACCCAAACCTTAAATTTGATGGATCAAGGGTTTCGAGAAAGGGGAAATAAAGCGAAGGAAAAATCATGGATAAAACTACTTACCAAGTCGAATCTATGGCAATCCTTTTGGATTTCCATAGTTCTTCACATTTTCCCCCAAAAATCAACTTCCAGGACACCCTCTCATTTAGCAAGCTATCTGAGATGATAGAGGTTCGAATCCTGGTTCCAACGCACTTCATTTTGTTGAAAACAGATAAGTATAGCCCAAGATATGATCATTTTACGATTGGTTGTCCTAGGCAACATCAGTCACGGTCGTGGTTGCGGCACATGATGTAGTGTCACAGTCACGGTATAGCAGTGCGGTCATGGCACACAATGCAGTGGCGTGGTCATGGCACATGACACGGCGTCGTAGTCGCGACACTATGTACATATTTATTAAAAAGGGCATAACTCTCTCATTTTAACTCCGATTTGGTTCATTCTTTTTTTTATTCATAATTGAGTTATATACAATGATACAATATTATTTTGATAATATAACTAGAGGAAAAATTATTTATTAATTATTTACTTCAATGTCATTAACTCTCTTCTTGCATACATGTATGGGTTAATGCTATATTACTCCAACTCGGATCTTTATAGTAGGCTTAAGTCATGATTATGAGTTGTCCAAACAATTATTTAAGGTTAAAAAAGTTAATATAAAGTACAACATAGAATATTACTAATAAAAGAATGATAAGCATTAAGATTATCTTAAATCTCTAGGATTATTAGCAAAGCTTGGAACAGGTTGTAACAATTGTCTCCCTCTAATAAAAATTTCATCTCTAAATTTATAAAAGAGGAAAGGATATGTGTTGAACAACTCTGTCTCCACTTCCCAAGTAGCTTCTTCTATACATGATTCCTCCAAAGAACCTTTACTAGGAGTATCTCTCCTTTTAAACTTTCGAATACTGCGATCTAGAATTTTATTTTCAACATTGAGTCATTTGTTTCTCTTTTAATCATAACAGATTTTAAGAAAGCCTACTCAATGATAAAAAAATAATTCTCTATGCCACAATCAATCATAGGATAGAGGGAGAAACTACCATTTCAATATTTTTATACCCTTGAGGTGTTACCTCAACATTGATAATCTGATCCAACTATCTCAATTCTTACGGCTCAAGATGTACTATTGTTCTATATTACCTCCAAGTTGAGAAAAGAGAGTTCACCATGTTGTTTTGAATTTTACTATTATGCTACTCAAATAGTAAAGACTCATGAGTTGGAATACTAAATTCAACAATAATTGTGCAATACTAAGCTGGATTATTGATATGAATGAATGAAACTATCAGACACCTTTGATTAACATATTACTTGCACATGTACAACTGAAATCATATGTAAAACCAAATTTACATCCCTTAATATACCTTTAACAAACTGTACTTCTTTAAAACAAATTCACATATTGCTAAAAGCCATTGTTTTCTCTTATTTCTCTCCTCATTCATTACTACTTACTTCTAGTTACTAATCTTTCTCATTTTGATCATATATAATAAACATCCCTAAAATTGAAACATATAAGGTAAGAATAGATTATTCATCATTCTTGTTATCACTGCAAGAATTTATTTCATATCACACTTTACTCATGATTTATCACACCTTTTGTTAATACACTTGTTACATTTCAAATTTATTTGTTATCCTTTGCTCCGAGTCATTTCCATATTGTTTATCTATCTTTCTGATTTGCTACCTTTAAACCCTGGATTACTATCAGTGCTAGTTTACTTCTCATAGTGAAAATCTCATGATCTTGTTTTATAGAGATGCTAGTGTTCAAGTTCAAATCACTAATGACATCCCTTGAACTACTACAACTGTAAACATTCTAGGGTTTGGTCCTTATCAGTAGCATGATGTTATTATGAAGTGACTTTTCTCCCTTAATTTGAAATTCAAAATTTGGATCTCACAAGTTTTACTATAGTCTTCCTTATCTTATCAAATGAATTTCCTTTCTCTTACTTGGCCATTCAAATAGATTACATTCTCAATTTTCCCTGCTGGGTTTCATCATCATATTGTGTGTCATTATTACATTCACTAGATGTCTCTACCATGGTAGTTATGCATCATATAAGATTCATTTTCTTATCACTTCATTCCCACATTGCTCTGATTAAGGAAGATATGAAAGAGAAGATGATTCTGAGACTTAGAATTCTTATCTTCAAACATTTCCTTTATACATTTCTCGTATGTAGGTTTAATTAGTTATCAACAAGGATACTTGACTAATTAGCACTTGCTTGAATCTCGAAACCTTTCTTTCATAATCTATATTACTCCATCATGTTTCAAACCATTCCTTACTTTCCATTATCATCTTACCATATATTATTCTTCCACCTGTCATCGTTAACTTCTACTTTTCTCTTTTTATCATGTTACTTATTCATGTGTATGATCATGTATACCATGTAGCATATATTTCTTTTTTCCTTCTACTAATGTGAAGCTGAAATTCTAAATCAATAATCTCTCTACTATTTTCACCTCATGTTTAATACATTACATATCCTTCATTTTAAATCAAACGGCTCATGCATGAGTCAAAATTATTCTCTTTCAATCAAGTTTTTCCTTCCTGAATATAGTCTACCTTTGTATGACTTATTCATTTGTTAAGCTACACTTTTGTTCTTGTCTTAGTAACTAGTTTGTTGTTCTATAGAGACTTGGAATCCAAAGGTAGTAAGGATGAATGTATTAAACTTCATAAATAAGGTATACATTCCAAGCTCTCAATTATATCATAACCCTCATTCCTTAATCAAGTTGATCATTTCTAACAATTCTCTTTGTTTCAGCTAATTTTGTTATCCTACTCTTATGATTTACATGTTCAACTAATTCTCTTTACTTTAACTCTTTTGAAGACTCTTCACTTCTATGTACTTATCGTATACTTAAGTCTTTTCTTCTATTTTCCCATTTCTTTGGAGTACATAAAAGCATTGCACTTGATTATATGATCCATTCCTCATGATTGATTCTTACTATCTTGGACCTTACATACTTTTCTCATATCTTTTCCATATTTCATATTTAGAGTTCATATAATACTAATCATTAAACTTATTCTGAACCTTATGTCATGTTCCTTTATTCCCAATTAAGGGTTTCTCATATGAGGCCCCAAAGTTGGATCTCAGATATAAGTTCTAATTGATTCTTATCTATTCTAATCTTTCCCTTACATTTCAAAATCTTAGTGTATGTACGTTCTGACTATGATGTGGGTCCAATTTATTTAGAGTCTACTCTTATTATATTGTTAATAGGAGTCATTACATCTCAGTAATGCACCCTGCCAGCCAGGCCAAGCCAAACCTACAGTCCTAAAGCCAAGAGCTACTCAGGATTAATCAACTCCTATTCATCTCAAACAAGCAAAAAGAATATCCACTTAGGGCAAACTGATTTAAACATAACTTCTAGTCTACTTGATACAAAGAATGTAAACAATAACTGAATTAACTTCATAGTGTACACGGATCTTAAAGGAACACATATATTTCTAAGAATCAAATATTTGAATTAAAATATATAAGAGTATTTCCATTGATATCCAATCAAAGAAATAATATCAAACAAGAGTTACATCACATTCTATGTTTAATCTCTTAAAACTTCATTACTTTCTGGTATCCTAACCCTAATATTTCTAGGGTTTCTCTCTAGCCCATCCTTCCTCTGCATACCTAGCCAGGGCATCCAGAGAAGAATAGACAGAGTAGCTTGATATTGGCCAACCTAAGTATTTAGATACCGGGCCAGGGTATCTAAATACTCAGACATCCCAAAGCTATAGACACATCACCTCCTATCTGCCACACTTATAACTCTGGCTTTCTATCCTAATGGTCCCTAACGACTCAGCCTAAGCTTTGATACCAAGATGTTACACCCACATCCCATGATTACCACTAATCATGATATTAGGACATAAGTTAGATTATTATACTTAATACAAAGTTTACTCACAACTTTTTTCTTTTATTTCAAACTCTTTGTTTTCTTACATTCAATCACATAAACAAACTTTGCAAGAGAATTAAACTTTGATTACTCTAATATGATATCAACATTAATGATACACACCATACTTTCATTTTGTTCCTCACACTACCATGTACATACAACACGATATCCAGATATATACTTTATTATTAAGGAAACATACAACTCATCAATTACAAACCTCTCACATTTGTACAAGGACCTAGTGTGACAGGGACCTACTGAACTAAACTAATCTCATACTTAACTCCTGTGCTAGATCTACGCTGATGTAATGACATATTTAAGTCCATGTGGTTTCCCTAAAAATTGTGAGTAGAGGGGTGAGCCTACTCGCTCAGTGAATGAGTACTTCAAAGAAACAGTTTAAAGCACTTATATAATTACAGATATACTATTTAGCAACTGATATCAATTATAACAACAGTAATCTTTAAAGAGACTAATCATCCACAAACATAAATATGGCACAACACTCTAGACATCTACAAGAGTGAATTAATATATGAACATGCTTGATTGATTATAAAGAGAACTAATAATTCAGAAATATATAAAGAATAATTGAATAACTGCACACACTTGTTTAAACTCTCATTCATCTTATTATGCCCTAAACCCACATGAGGTGTACCACAACATGTGAAAGAATCACAGAAAGCTAGGATCTCACTGTACAAGGCTTAGAAGCATGTTTGGTTTCCTACGCCTATCTCTTCAGTAAGACCCCGTCTGTAGCGGGCCTTGACACATATGCCTCCTGGAGGCTAATGGGAGTGGCCAAATAACTCAAACTCTACCTCACAACCTGGGTACTCAGGTGGTGAGTCAAAGCCCTCAGGCTTATTGTGCATCAGTGGACCTACTGACGAATGATCACTCAACATGTAACATAGGTACAACCGACATCCCCAGTTGGTGTTGGGTACCACACAATTGTAAGGAGTCTACCCTACCGGTCAAGAACCATGCACCCTACTGGTGCTCTTCGGTTTACCTCGATCTAAACTACCTCTAGTCGGGAATTCGTTTCCTCCTCACAGCGCAGGGCTCATCCTATGAGGATTTTATAGTGTTCGTTTCATCTACATATCTAATTCACTCTTTATATTCACAATTCAATCATCACATCAACAAATCCTAGTTCATTTTTGTAAACTGTTCATTTCATAAATCATCTAATAACATTTATCACAACTGAACTATTAAGCATAACCACATCTCATACTGAGAAACATTAATACCACAATACTTGATTCACTGAACACCCTATCCTTAGGGTTTCATTTACCTCATTCAATTATCATTTGGCTCACATAAGGATTTAACACTTCATAACATCATTTAATTAAGATTTCTTATAGCAGTTCTCATATAATCAAATATATATATGAAACCTTATAATGAATTGAACTAGGGTTTCCATTCCATTTAGTAAAACATCATACATCAAGAATAACATTGAATCAAGATGTCTATTAGCAAACCTCCAACTTTCCATTCATTTAGGGTTTCACCCTCTTACTGATATATCAAGCAAACATTGATATCATCAAATGAAATCCAAGATCTTATCTGACATATGTGTAATATGCACACAAATAAAACACTCATTTATTACCAAGGAGATTCAACTAGGCAAGCTTCTTTATTCAATTATACAACAATTTCAGTCATAGCCAAAAATATTATATTTCAGTATATCATATAACCTCTACAATTACTTTAAGAATTTTCATTTAGATGGATTGCAATCATTTCTAATGTGATTTCATAATCTGAAATTCATCATAATAGAGAAATAATCCATTTCATATCATCTAGCAAACACTAGATCAAAATGCAACTTAGGGTTTGTACTCGCATATTAAGAAATTAAAAATTATTGATGATTTAACTCATTTTCATGCAATCTACTATTTAAAGGAAGTACCCACTCACCCTAAGGTGTGAAAACACCTTAAAACGCAACACATCTCTGAATATCTCGAATCCATATCAAGATCCTAGTAATATCAACAGTTTATTCTTCCTTTCAACCCTAAACGAGGTCTACTGTAGGTAGAAGATGAAGGTCAGAGGTTAACCCAAACCTCAAATTCAATGGATCAAGGGTTCCGAGCAAGGGGGGATGAAGAGAAGGAAGAATCACGATTAAAAATACTTACCAAATTGAATCTATGGAAACCATTTTAGATTTCTACCGTTCTTCATGATCTTCCCCAAAACATGCCCCAGAAATTGCTTTCCAGGTCTCCCTCTCATTTAGTAAGGTGTCTAAGATGATAGAGGGTCGAATCGCGATTCCAACGCACTTTGTTTTGTTGAAAATGGATAAGTATATCCTGAGATATGATCGTTTTATGATTGATTGTCTTGGGCGGCATCCGTCGCGGTCGCAGCACATGACGTAGTGTTGTGGTCACTTCATAGTATCGTAGTCACTGCACACGATGTAGCGTCACGGTCATGGCATAGTGGCGTAGTCGTGGCACACGACACATCGTTGCGGTCACAACACTCTGTACATGTTTACTAAAAAGGGCATAATTCTCTCATTTTAACTCCGATTTGGTTCATTATTATTTTTTGGATTCATAATTGAATTCTCTATAATCCTACTTAATTATTTTAATAATATTCTTAGAGGAAATTTATTTATTATTTATTTTCTTCAATGATATTAACTCTCTTCTTGCATACATGTCTGGGTTAATGCTATATTACTCAAACTCAGATCTTTATAGTAGGCTTAAGTCATGATTATGAGTTGCCCAAACAAGTATTTAAGGTTACCAAAGATAATATAAAGTACAAAATAGAATATTACTAACAAAATCATGATAACATTAAGATTTTCTTAAATCTCTAAGATTATTAGCAAATCTAGGAATGAGTTGTAATATTGAGGGACCAAGGATACTACCTTATTATTGAGAGATATTGAGAAGGGTTGAGATAACGTTGGATTTTAATGTGGTCGGAAGGAGGAACGTGATCGCTTGTTTGCACGGGATGAGTATTTTGATCAAATGGATGAGCCATTGTAACAACCCCGCCTCCCGGTAACCCCCAATTAAGGGAGACCAAGAGATCAGTGCCATTATCCCTATTAACAGGATCAAAGGTTTGACAAATAATCAATAACAATTATCAAATTTTACAAACTAAACTGAAAATTGGTATAAAATAAAACCTTGCATACCTTTCTAAAACATTGGTAAGCTACTCTATCCACAACCTGGATTCATTCTATCTAATCCTCCTTGCACTTTATTTCTTATTTCCACAATGTGTCACTTTACTATTTGTTCTTTCAATCTTGTACCTAAAACTCTGACAAACAAAATGTCGGTCAGCATATCGGAATATGCTGGTATGTGGAGACAACCAAAATTTCACAAATATGGCTAACAATTTAATTATCTCAATCAGGGTAATTAGCAAACCAATTTTCATTTCAATGTGTCATTGTCCACTGCTTTTGCCCTAACCCTGGAATACCCCTCTAGGGTTTCTCTTTTGGAATTGACTTAAGGCTACCTTCTCAATCCCGAGCTTGGTGCCTGGGAGTCACCTCTCATGGTGCCCCATAGTCATGCAACATAGACCACCTTCGCATTCCCGAGCTTGGTGTCTGGGGTCACCTCTCATGGAGCCCATCGGTCTACCCTCTTGGGCCTGACCTTTATGGCTTCTTCCATCAGGGTGGCATGTAGGTGCGAGAATACACATGTATTTATAATTTTGATAACCACAGTGACCTTATAATTTCAGTATGAACATCCAAACTATTTCGTTTCAAACAATGTGATTAACCATCTGAGAAAACTTTGGGAAAACTAATGCGATTAATAGTAATTAACCACATACATGTTAGGCTAAATTGAGATAGAATAGTCCAATCAATCAAGATATCCAATCAAGCAAGTACAAGAGTCCTGAAATTACATCCAATTCCTTATTATCAAAAAATATTCAAACCATCTTTCTACTTAAGGTTTCTATTCCTTTTTAGGATTTCTACCTCTTTTAGGGTTTACTTTGCAATTAGGGTTTTTACTTCATTTTTCTCTTTTAAACCCTAATTTCTCATCTATCCTTCATGAAAGTTATTGAGGTTACCTTTTAACAACATATAACCTTAATTTCAGAAACAACACAATTAATAATCAATTAACTCCATTAAGCCTGATTTACATTAAAGCTACCATTTTTATCCCTTTTATTCCATGACAAGATCATTATGCTCATTTATCATCAATTCATAGTTCATTATGGTCTAATTCACATATGAATTCTAATTTTCATTAATTCTACCTTTATTCATTAGAAAACCCTAATTTCTACATTAAAGGTATTTACCCACAATTAGAAACCGTTATACTCAAAATAGCTTAGAATCATCAAATCTTAACTTTATTCACAATTTTGAATAATTAAAGCCATTAAGAGTCACATTTACCAATATTAGGGTTTCAAGGACCATTAAAGTATATTCATGCACATGAAACTCTAAATTAATCTAATTACGTGCAAAGTTCATCCTTTTTGTTCTTAATGTACCTTTTTACAATTAACAGGTTAATATCAACTTTAAACATTCACATAGCCCTTCCCAAGTCCTTAATCATCAAAGTTTAGGGTCTATCATTAATTAAACCATTAAAGATAGCATTTTTACATACTTTTTGAATTTCAAGCAGAACTAGGCTTCCAACATATTTTTATTGGATTCCATGAGTTCTCCTCATCAATTTTCATGATTACTTGCTATCATCGGAGTTATAGATAATTAATTACAAAATTGTGAAGAAAATACCTTTTAGGCCAATCACTGGCCGCCACGTCAGCCAATCGGCCCCTTCTTCGTTTGCAACTTGGTCAGGGTGTGAAAGGACCTCTGTGTCCCTTTGATAAAGATAGGCGGTCCACACGCTTGGGGGTATTTTGGTAAATGTGTCAGTTATCGTCTTCAAGCTTGCGATCCAGGTTCCTCGCTTGGTCAACTGGAGAGTTGACCCCGAGCATCTTTCTCCCTTAGCCGTCGGTGGATACCGCTGCACCTCCACCAAGCCCCATCAAACTCCAAGGTATCTTTGGCTTCGCCAATTCTGGCTGGAGATGATGGGACGGAAAAGCTCTTCTCTGGCGAGAAGCAGCTTTGATTCAAAGGTTGAAATCTCGATCAATCTCGCAATTGACCCCACGTGCCGGCTAGCCTCTCCCATCCGAACTCAAAGGAAAGCTTTGGGCTTTCGTAGAGGGTGTGTAGCCCCTCATATAAATAGACAGGGTCGATGGTGCCCTTCCCTGATTTGGGGAAATCCCACATACGCCATGTGAGGTCCCAAAACCTGGTATGGTTGGGATCCTCAGGACTTCCCGTACCTAATGGACTTATCCTCAGGTCCTCTCATGCCCAGAGTCGCGAGAACTTCAAAGGACAAGGTTCCCAGGAGTCCTGCTCGGACTGGGATCTACACGATGACCCAACGTCATTAGATGCGAGATTTGTGGTCCAGATAACACGCGTCCAAGATAACAGATCTTTATTTCTTTTTAAATGAATTGTGACATCCATTTTTGGGATTTTCAAAAATCCATATCTCTTAAAATGTAAATCCAAATAATCCCAAAATTTAGGGAAAACGTTTCCCTTTGCCTTATCTACTCATATACCAAGTTTGAGTCCCAAACTCCAAAGGAAAAGGGTGTTTCCTTCATATGCAAATTATTCATTAATAAAACCAAATTAATTGATATTTCCTCTTTCTTTTTCCATCATCTTATCATCTTGGATTCCTTGGACCTCAAGAAACTCTAAAGGCACAAAATCCCATCTCTGGGGATATTCCTTTACCTTTTCTTTTATCCTTTCTCCCTTTCTTCCTTATTCCTTAATTAAGATATTTCTTTTCAAGGATTTATCTTTATCTTTCATTTTCTTTTCCTCTTTTCATATTCTTTTTATTAGAAACCATATGTAAATGAATTTTACTCAATTGTGGCCATTAATGCCACTTTTTATATATTTCCAAGTATTTCTCATGAGTACTTTGCTTTATATCCATTATCATGTAACTTTTTCCATTATTTGGGCTTTTCTTCTTTTCTTCTCTTTTATATCCATTATTGGATTAATATATTAATAGGAACCACGAAATTCCTCTCAAAAGGGAGATTTGCAAAGAAATCCATTCTTTGAAGCAAAGCATACCACCTTTTTAATTAATTCCATATTCACAAAATTATTCATTTCAATGAAAACATATGCAAAAATTGAGGTTGTAACATCCTTCCCCTCTTATAGGAATTTTGCCCTCAAAATTCCATCAGGTAAACAAACAATCAGGATAAGACTTCCTCATATCCATCATGGCTCCCATGTGGCTCTACCCTCTCCCTGGTGCTTCCCCAGAACCTTCATCATCTTGTATTCTTTCATCTGAGTTCTCTCTCACCTTGGTATGTCATACCCTTATAGGTGACTCAGGACATTTCAGCCTCTCACAAAGCTGAAAAGGTTCATCGCTCAGCACATGGCTTGGGTACCTCACATAGTGCTCTAGATCGGACTCGTGGAACACATCATTCATCACATTATCTTGAGGGGTAAGGCTAAACCTAAGCATCTCCACCAATCCATCTCAAATGGACCCATGTATCGGGGATTTATCTTTCTTATCTATAGCTCAGAGGGGTCAAATTTCACATCAATGCTCTCCCACAGTGAACTGCATGTCAGTCTGCTTTGCATCAGCTCACGACTCATGTCGCCCCTGGGCTCTCTCTCAGCCATTGCATGATCAAAGTGACTTCATCTGCACACCATGTAGTTCTTTTCTGACCTTCGTGAGGCCCCTTCACCAACATCATCTTAAGGAAGTGGTGACCGACACAACCTCCCTTGCATAGCTTCTTTTCATCCCGATACTAGCTATGGTGGTTAACATCACATCTTTTATAGGTCAAGAATTGTCCCATGTATCACCCTATGTGAGTACACATGCTCTCATCAGACCCTCTAGTCTGGATCATATTAACCATCAGTTAGGGGTGATAACTGTACTAACATCAAGTTCTTCATGTCCCTACTTCCACCTCATGGAAGTGAACCTTTCGGTCACATTCAAGAACCTTTAAACTCACATAATGGTGCAGTTGAACCATCTCTCTCTCATATGTAGTTCAACCGGATCCGTCCCTTGATATAATTCTTTCTTTCTCATGTCATCTAGGTAAGGAGATCTACCATAACCCATATTGCATCTTGACCTTCCTTGGTCCAGGAGAGATTTACCACAACATCCATAGTGATGAACTTCCATTCCCTCTCGAGGACTCTTTATCCTCTATACCAACACACTGGGTTACTGAAGTTCGTCCTTCACCTCCTGGTTTGCATGGCGACAAGCCACATGCATCTTTGTACACTTTTCATCTTAGGCATCAAAGTACTGCTACCACTTATTATCTTAGTAGTACCATGGTGTATGGTGATCACTATTTCCTATATGTCATGATTCTTCAAGATTGATTTCTCAAAAACCCTAAACCACACTAGTTGGGGTTTCATCACCTTCCTTTCCAAAGAAGTGCATCTGAGGTTCTACAACCATTCTTTCATTACATTAAGGCCTAGGCTGGCTAACCAAACAACCACTAACTTGTTCAACATATCTTGTTACATCAGAGTGTTAGCCAAACACATCTTCTTTCTCAAACTTAAGGCTAACCTAACAGCCTCATCTAGCCTCTAGCTATACTAGGCAGCTACATCTCAACCAGAGCATCCATTACCACTTCACATCCTTAGGTGTTAGGTAATGTTGAAGACATACACCTCCATGTGTTCCACTTATCGTCTCATCTCAAACTCTAAGTCTATCTTCATCAAGAAATTCTGAGCTCATCCTCTTGGTTTTCAAACTCAACCTTATATTTCTTGCAAATTCTACATAGCTCATGATAAAACATCCTCACAAGACGATTACCTTAATACTCTTAATGTTTGCAAACCATCCACATATCTCTCTTTCCACAAGGGTATGTTATCGTCTCTGTCCTCACATCTCATAGCAACGTTCCAATTTACATCATCTTTATACTTGGTGTATGTGGCAACACATCCCATTATCACACAGATAACGAGGTGTTACGCGAAAATGTGCGGAAATCACCATAACCACAGATTATGAAAACATGGGTTAATTAAAACCGATTGCAGAAAACAGATAAACTGTGAAACTATTACTTTTCAGTCCTCATCCTGCACAGAAACATGTCATATATATACACATACACGAGATCTGATACGTGTCCACAGCTCAAGAACAATTGTTCATCCATCACATGAGTTCACCACCTGTTCACATACATAAAGGCCCACATCCGGCCAACAGCAGGATATACAAACATCATCGATCGATCATCGTGAAACAACGTCAAAACACTGCCAAGGACCTGAGAGTACATGGATGACTCTAGACTCTACTATAAAACATCCAAAACAGCAACATATCCATCGCTTGCCTTCTACTGCTCCTCAAGCTGCTCGGCCGCAACACCACGACCAAGACCACATCTACCTCGACCACCTAAAAAGGGTTTAAACCAGTGGGGTGAGACAATTGAACAATTGTCCCAGCGGGAAACATAACTCCCCACCACAACTATAAAACCTTAGCAAGATAGATTATAACAGCAGATATCTAATAACAGGTATAACAAAAGTAGTCTATATAATACAGATTATTCTTATCGACAAGCTTACCCTCTATACAAAAGCATATAACCAGATATATCTCAAGGAATATGATTAGCAAGATAAGATGTATCCCTATGTAACATGATTATCAGAACAAGCTATAATGTCACATAACCTGCTTATCAAGATAAGACATATTATCACATAACCTGCAAGATATAACAAAGATATTACACAAACAAGGCCTCCACCAATGTTTCGTGTTTATCTTAAACAGTAAATACTAAACGGATGTATTACGTATTATTATGCCCTGAGGATTTGAATCGTACGATTCAAATCCAACCTTCGGCTGTGAAGCCTAAATCCAGTGCCATACAAGGTCAATGGAAGAGCCGGACTCCACGACCTCCCACCTCATGGTCAGTACACAAGTACAACACAAGCAAGACCGCAGTCACATGCTGAAGTGGTCTAAGCCACAGGGTCAGCTCCATAGGCTACCCTCACTCTAGCCCGCCTTGGTACAGGTCTCGGTGCTAGTAAAACTGAGCCATGGGCCTATTCACCGTGCTCTGAGCCATGAACGCATTCATGCTCACACATCACATATCCTGAGCCATGGGCCTGTTCACCATGCTCTATATACATATCTGAGTCTGTAACCGAAGTTACACTCTTACCTCCTCATTTTCAGGCTAGGAGCAACCTACACATATTCAATAATATGCGCTTCCAGGTTAACCCGTAGGAGAACCTGTTTCACCATCACCAAGTCCTGACGATGATGGATCTATGGCCAGGGCAAACTACATGATATATTTCACTGTGATTAATTAGTATCTTTTATATGGATTGGAATATTCAATCAAGTTGTATAACATGCAAGATATAATAGAAAGTAAACAACATTATATTATTATTGAAAACACATCAACCTGATCCATCTCAAGGATCTAACATCACATGTTACTACTTGGCCTCTTGCCAACCATCCAGATCCATCTCAAGGATCATCACATACCACGAGATCTCAATCCTTCATCATGTACTGTCACTGCCTCTCAAGGCTCACATCATCATCATGGGACAAACACATCATACGTACAACCTCATAGATAATTATCAAAGTAATGTTACTCATCACATATGTCTCATAGCCTTTTCATGGCTAATCATCACCCGCATGGTTAGGATACACAATAATCGTAGATTCAACATAAGGAATATGCTACCATCATAAATGCCATTCAAAATACTCTACTTATCATTCTTACACTATTTACTGATCAAGTGTATAAGGGACATCATTAGCAAGCCATATCTATACTTATCCTTATCTCAGAATTGTATGAATAATCAAGATGTTCAAACGTACAGAACAAGTACTATTGTTACCACTACCATTATGTCACTATCATCATTATTATCATTATTATCATTATGCAAGCTACTAGTGTAACTATCACCATTCTCATTTAATAATTAAGTACAAGGATTACTTCATGCATATCATTACTATCATTATTGCCATCATTATTATGATCAACATTATTACAATCATCTTCTTTATTATTAACAAATAAGCATAAGGATCACATCATGCATCTTATTACCATTACCTTCCTCATTATCATCACTACTGCCATTATCATCATTACCCCCATTATTAGTATTGGCATCATTACTAGCATTAGTACTGTTATTATTGCAAGACATCATACTCATTGTTGTTATTACTAACAAGACACCACCATCATTTATTGGTGCATAGCTAACCACTTCCTCATCACCAAGGGCCGTTACTATAGTATTACAAGACTCTCATCATAACTCTTATCAACCTTCACTAAAACCTATCATAGCCTATCGTCCGACACACACTCAACCTAGGCTATCACCCACCTTGGCTATCGGCCATCATGGGTGTCAGCCAGCATAGCTATCGGCCTGCACCATCAAACCATCAAGAGACTTAGGTCTGTCATTCACCACAAAGAAGAGGGTGTCATCCAACCATATCACCCATCATGGCTATCGGCCATCATGGCATGCATGGCCTATCGGTCAACATGCATGGTCTATTGTTCAAGACAAGGAAACCATCCACACATGGCCATGTCGTCCGACACAAGAAAAACCACACCTGGTCTATCGTCTATCAAGAGAACAAGAGTGTCGTTTAACTCAAGAGGAACCATCTCGCCCAACATGGTTGGCATATCGACCAACACAACATTCTAGCCTATCGTCCACTACATGGTCAAGGATATCACTCAACTCAAGAGCACCCACCATGTCGCCCATCACAAGGTACCCATCTCGCCCAACACCAAGACAAGAGAGGGCCTCACCCAACACAGGAACAAAGGGATTGCTTATCATAGGAACCATATCATCCAACATGGTCACCATGTCGACCAACACAAAGAACACCACTATGTCGCCCATCCCCAGGACAAAGGTGTTACTTAGCACAAGGACCATGTCACCCAACACACTCAAACAAGAGAGAGGGTATCGACCAACTCCAGGAGCACTCACCATGTCGCCCAACAAGGGTCATCTTCAACCTCCAACTTAAGGATACTCAAACCCTATAAAGCAAGGTGCACAAAGGAACCCTAAACCCTAGAGGGGGATCGGCCACCAAAGGTACACAATTAAGGTATAAAAGCAAAGAACTAAGCTAAACTACTACCATGCAACAAGATCATAGCTAGAGGTAAAGGAGTTAGGGTTAGAAGTTATGCAACCCTCCTTAAGCTCCAAGCTCCAAGGAAGAAGATGCACTTCGAGCTCCAAGGGATGTCATCCACCAAAGCTGATCCAAGAGAGGGTATCGGCCACCATTGCAACTCCAGGAGAGTGTCTCGGCTGACACAAGCAAGAAGGAGAGGGGTGTCGTGCACTCTAGGTGGAGGAGGGACTAAAAGAGCAAAGGAAACTAAGGCAAGGGAAAGAGCCACCTATATAGAAAGAAGGGGAGGAGAAACCAAGGTCGATCCATGCTAAGTGTCGTCCACCCAAGGAACACTTGTCCTAGGGTGCAAGCCAACACACTAGCACACCAAGAGACACTTGTCAAAGATACACACCAAGTGTCCACCAAACATGGTCAAGGTTGGACCAAGCAACATGGGCGACACAACTAGTAGCTATGCTGGGCGACACACCACCTTGTTGGCCGACACAAACCAACCTAGGGCGACACAAGCTTCACTTGGCCGACACAAGGCTCAAGCAAGCCCAAACAAAGCACCTCAAGGCCCAAACAAGCTCAAGCAAGGCCCAAGAAACTCAAACAACAAGCCCAAGCCTTCCTCTCAACCCTAGAGGAAGCAAAGAGGGGAAAACATCTCACAAGATGGCAAACTTGCACACAAAACCCTAAACTTGGGTTATTTGCAAGTAGCCCCTCGAACTCTCAACAAAGCACAACCAAACCCTAATCACCACTCAAAGGTGATTAGCAAGCATAAAACCACCAAGGTTAAGCAAAACAAATACGGTAAACCCTAAACGTAGGTCAGGGTCCTTACAATCTAACCCCCTTTAAGGGATTTCGTCCCCAAAATCCGAAGAGAAAAGTGAGGGATACTTCCTCCTCATCTCTTCCTCAAGCTCCCACGTGGCTTCCTCGATGCCACGTCGCTGCCAAAGAACCTTCACAAGAGCCAGATCCTTTCTCTTCAGCTTCTTGATCCTTCTGTCAAGGATCGCCACAGGACCTTCCTCGTAGGTCACATCTGCATCAAGCTCAACCTCAACTGGATGTATCACTATACCAGAATCCGGATGAGTTTTCTTCAGCATACTGACATGAAACACTGGATGCAACCTGTGCAACTCTGAAGGCAACTCTAACTCGTAAGCTACCTTGCCAACACGTGTTATCACTGGATAAGGCCCCATATACCTGGGAGCCAACTTACCCTTCTGTCCAAACCTTAGCACACCTTTCCACGGTGAGACTTTAAGATACGCTTTGTCTCCTACCTGGAACTCCAAAGGTCGTCGACGATTGTCTGCATAAGAATTCTTCCTGTCCTATGCCACTTTCAACTGTTGTTGTATCACCTTGATCTTATCTGTCGTTTGCTGAACTAACTCAGGACCCAAAAGCTGATACTCACCAAACTCATACCAACACAAAGGAGATATGCACTTCCTTGCATACAAAGCCTCATAAGGAGCCATGTCGATGCTACGCTGATAACTGTTGTTGTAGGCAAACTCTATCAAACTCAGATGTACATCCCAGTTGCCTAGAAACTACAAAACACAAGCTCGAAGAAGATCCTCTAAAATCTGAATAGTCCTTTCAGACTGTCCATCTGTCTGCGGGTGAAAAGCTGTACTGAACCTCAACTGCGTTCCCGATGCTTTGTGCAACTGTTCCCAAAAGTGACTCGTAAACTGAGGACCTCCGTCAGAAACTATCGTCGTTGTCACACCATGCAAACGTACTATCTCATCCACATATACTCGAGCTAGTTTCTCAGCTGTATACGTCGTCTTCACTGGTAGAAAATGGGTAGATTTAGTCAATCTATCCACTACCACCCAAATGGAATCATGATTCCTAGTTGTCCGGGGTAGACCAACTATGAAATCCATGCTTATGTGATCCCATTTCCACTGCGGCATCGGTAAAGGTTGCAACATACCTACCGGATTTTGATGTTCAGCCTTCACTTGTTGACACACCGCACATCTCGCCACGAACTCAGCTACATCTCTCTTCAAACCGGGCCACCAATACAAGTCCTTCAGACTATGATACATCTTGGTGACACCTGGATGCATTGCATAGATCGACGTATGTGCTTCTTCAAGCACCATCTTCCTCAGATCATCAGCATCTGGAACCACCATCCTATCACGATAGCAAACTAGTCCATCCTCGGACTCATGAAACCCATCACGCTTGTCGTTGCCGAACTCTGATATGATCAACTGTACCGCATCATCTGTCTACTGTGCATTCTTGATCTGCTGTCTCAACGTAGGCTTAACTTGCATTTGTGCAAAAAGACCAGACAAAAAAGAAACTTCTATCTACACATTCATCTGTCTCAGAGAAACAAACATATCTCTCCTATGGCATACCAGAGAACTCAACTGTACCTTTTTTGAAGAAAGAGAAGAAGACTTCCTGCTAAGCGCATCAGCTACCACATTCACCTTACCAGGATGATACTCGATAGTGCAATCGTAATCATTGATCAACTCCATCCATCTTCGCTGTCGCATGTTCAACTCTTGCTGCGTAAAGATGTACTTTAGATTCTTATGATTCGTAAAGATCTGACACACTTCCCCATACAGATAGTGTCTCCAAATCTTTAACGCATGAACCACTGCCGCTAACTCCAGGTCATGAGTTGGATAGTTCTCCTCATGCTTCTTGAGTTGTCACGAGGCAAAAGAAACCACATGATCTTCCTACATCAACACGCAACCTAAGCCTTTCTTGGAAGCATCACAGAAAACAACATAGCCTTTCCCAGGCTCTGGCAAGATCAACATTGGAGCACTGGTCAGCTTCTCCTTCAAACTCTGGAAAGCTTGCTGACATCGATCATCCCAAACAAAAGGTACATCCTTCCTGGTCAACTTTGTCATCGGCAACGTGATCGCACTAAAGTCCTTGATAAACCTTCGGTAGTATCCAGCCAAACCAAGAAAACTATGAACTTCTGTTGGCATCTTCGGTTGTTCCCAATCCGCAACGGATTCCACCTTCTTCGGATCTACTTTGACGCCTTCACCAGATATCACGTGACCCAAGAAAGTCACTTCTGCCAACTAGAACTCACACTTACTGAACTTGGCATACAACTGATGTTGACGAAGAAGAGTCAATGCTTGACGAAGATGTTGCTCATGCTCTAGCTTGTCCTGACTATAAATCAAGATGTCATCTATAAAGACTACAACAAACTGATCTAAGAACGGACGGAACACCCTGTTCATCAGGTCCATGAAAGTAGTAGGTGCATTGGTTAACCCAAACGGCATAACCACAAACTCGAAATGACCATACCTCGTCCTGAAGGCTGACTTTGGTATGTCATCCGCCTTTATCCTCAACTGATGATATCCAGACCGTAGATCGATCTTCGAAAACACTATAGCACCACGCAACTGATCAAACAGATCATCTATCCTCGGCAACGGGTACTTATTCTTGATTGTGACCTTGTTCAACTGTCGGTAATCTATACACAACCACATCGAACCATCCTTCTTCTTAACGAACAACACGGGAGCACCCCACGGAGACGTACTCAGTCGGATAAAACCTTTCTCCAACAACTCTTGCAACTGCTTCTTCAACTCTGCCATCTCTGCTGGAGCCATCCTATATGTTGATTGTGCAATAGGTTGTGTTCCAGGAACTAGATTGATCTCGAAATCAATCTCTCGAGGTGGAGGAACACTAGGAAACTCCTCAGGAAACACGTCTGCAAACTCTCGAACCACGGACACCTCCTTAAGACTAGGACCTTTTGCCTTGGTAACCACAACGGTATCCACCACATGAGCTAAGAACGCCTCACATCCTTGTCGTAACAACTTATCTGCCACCATAGCTGATACCAAACATGTCGGAAGAATCTTCCTATCTCCCTGGAAAATCTACTTCTTTCCAGCGACATCAAACACTACCTTCTTGGAACTACAGTCCAAGACAACCTTATACCTCTCCAAGGTATCCATCCCAAGGATAACATCGAAACCACGCATATCAAGTGGTATAAGATCCACTTGGATATGATGTCCCGAAAAAGACAAAACACAAGATGGACACTCTTCTTGAAGCAAAGAGGAACCATCAAGAGGGGTTTCTAACAACAAGCTATCCTTCTTACAACTAACAGGTAAACGACAGGTTTCAAGCATACTATAGGCGATAAAAGAGTGTGTAGCACCCGGGTCAACCAGAATAGATATAAAGCAGGAAGAAGACATATCAGAATGAAATAACTCCATATGACCTATCACCACTCGCGGGTTGACTATCGCCTCCGACTGATTCATGGCATAGAATCGAGCCGTTGCTTGTTGTCCACAACCTCTGTTCCTTGAGCAGACGATCCAGCTTGAGACGCTTGACCGCATCCTCGTCCTCTGCTACCACTGGACTGTGGCCTCTCTGACCTCTGGAAACTCTGTCTTGGCTGTTGCGTCACTTCGACATCTCTATTTGAGCAATTAAGCCTGAAATGCCCGACTTGTCCACAAAGATGACATGACTTGTCCTCAAACCGTGGCCTAGATGGCCCTGTCACTGCCACAGATGCTGAACTGTGCACCTTAGACGGTGAAGAAACATAACCTTTCCCTTTACTCAGAGACCACTGAGATGGTACACCAGAATTTCTCATCGCTGATGGTGCCGAAAACCTGGGCTTCTTAAAGCCACCAAACCTCCGTCCTTGAAACTGAGCAGGTCTTTTAAGAGACATAGACTCTCTTTTCTCCCTTACTGTCCTCTCGATCCGCCGAACTAATTACACGAACATAGCGAACCGCTCTCGGTTCTCCAACGCAGACATCGGGGTCTTCAACTCAGCACTCAAACTCTTCTTGAAACGTCTGATCCGTTCCTCATCTGTTGCCGCCATGTGAGGACAAAACCTCAACAGATCCATAAACTTAGCTTCATACTCGGTGATGTTCATCGTTCCCTACCTCAGATTCTCGAGCTGACTAACCTTCTCATCCAGGTACGTCTTCGGAAAGTATCTGGTGACGAACTCGCGTCGGAACACTTCCCAACAGATCACCTCACCAGGCCACTTCTCTTCCTCGATGGTCCACTAGTGACCAGCACTACCCTTCAGAAGGTAGATGGCATGCTTTACCTTATCTGCTTCGGGGATGTCAAGGATCCGGAAAGCCTTCTCGAGACTTGTCAGCCACAGATCTGCATCCGCTGGATCAGCCGTTCCAGCATAATCTGAAGCTCCAACTCGGTGAAGCCGCTCGAAGGTCTTCCCAATACCCGATGCTTCTCCATGGGGAACCTGTGCTCGCGGAGGAGGCACTGGTAATCACTCAACCATGAGATTCATCATAGCCATTAACTACCCCATAAGCTGTTGGTAAGTAGGATGTTCAAGTATGGCTGGGTTAAATTGGGGAACCTCAGGCACCCGATCTCATGTGCCTGTCCATCTGCTCCATCAACCGATGCAGCATCACTATACTCAACAGAGTGTTCTTCATGGTTTCCAGACATCTTGGCTTTTCTTCCGCTGAGGGCAGAAGATATTGTAAGAAAACCTGGACACTCATAAGAACAACTCAACCTAGTCCTAAATCCCTGTAGACTCAGCGAACCTAAAGCTCTGATACCAAAAACTTATTGCAACACATCCCATTATCACACAGATAATGAGGTGTTACGCGAAAACGTGTGGAAATCACCATAACCACAGATTATGAAAACATGGGTTAATTAAAACTGATTGCGGAAAATAGATAAACTATGAAACTATTAATTTTCAGTCCTCATCCTGCATAGAAACATGTCATATATATACACATACACGAGATCTGATACGTGTCCACATCTCAAGAACAGTTGTTCATCCATCACATGAGTTCACCATCTGTTCACATACATAAAGGCCCACATCTGGCCAACAGCAGGATATACAAACATCATCGATCGATCATCGTGAAACAACGTCAAAACACTGCCAAGGACTTGAGAGTACAGGGATGACTCTAGACTCTACTACAAAACATCTAAAACAGCACCATATCCATCGCTTGCCTTCTACTGCTCCTCAAGCTGCTCGGCCGCAACACCACGACCACGACCACGTCTACCTCGACCACCTAAAAATGGGTTAAACCAGCGGGGTGACACAATTGAACAATTGTCCCAGCGGGAAACATAACTCCCCACCGCAACTACAGAACCTCAGCAAGATAGATTATAACAGCAGATATATAATAACAGGTATAACAAGAGCAGTCTATATAATACATATTATTCTTATCGAAAAGCTTACCCGCTATACAATAGCATATAACCAGATATATCTCAAAGAATATGATTAGTAAGATAAGATGTATCCCTATGTAACATGATTATCAGAACAAGATATAATGTCACATAACCTGCTTATCAAGATAATACATATTATCACATAACCTGCAAGATATAACCAAGATATTACACAAACAAGGCCTCAATCAAAGTTTCATGTTTATCTTAAACAGTAAATACTAAATGACTGTATTACGTATTATTATGCCTTGAGGATTTGAATCGCACCATTCAAATCCAACCTTCGGCTACGAAGCGTAAATCCAGTGTCATACAAGGTCAATGGAAGAGTCGGACTCCACGACCTCCCACCTCGTGGTCAGTACACGAGTACAACACAAGCAGGACCGCAGTCACATGCTGAAGTGGTCTAAGCCACAGGGTCATCTCCATAGGCTACCCTCACTCTAGCCCGCCTTGGTACAGGTCTGGGCGCTAGTAAAACTGAGCCACGGGCCTGTTCACCGTGCTCTGAGCCATGAACACATTCATGCTCACACATCACATATCTTGAGCCATGGGCCTGTTCACCATGCTCTATATACATATCTGAGTCTGTAACCGAAGTTACACTCTTACCTCCTCATTTTCAGGCTAGGAGCAACCTACACATATTCAACAATATGCGCTTCCAGGTTAACCCGTAGGAGAACCTGTTTCACCATCACCAAGTCCTGACGATGATGGATCTATGGCCAGGGCAAACTCCATGATATATTTCACTGTGATTAATTAGTATCTTTTAGATGGATTGCAAGATTCAACCAAGTTGTATAACATGCAAGATATAATAGAAAGTAAACAACATTATACTATTATTGAAAACACAGCAACCTGATCCATCTCAAGGATCTAACATCACATGTTACTACTTGGCCTCTTGCCAACCATCCAGATCCATCTCAAGGATCATCACATACCACGGGATCTCAATCCTTCATCATGTACTGTCATTGCCTCTCAAGGCTCACATCATCATCATGGGACAAACACATCATACGTACAACCTCATAGATAATTATCAAAGTAATGTTACTCATCACATATGTCTCATAGCCTTTTCATGGCTAATCATCACCTGCATGGTTAGGATACACAATAATCGTAGATTCAACATAAGGAATATGCTACCATCATAAATGCCATTCAAAATACTCTACTTATCATTCTTACACTATTTACTGATCAAGTGTATAAGGGACATCATTAGCAAGCCATATTACTTATCCTTATCTCAGAATTGTATGAACAATCAAGATGTCAAACATACAGAACAAGTACTATTGTTACCACTACCATTATGTCACTATCATCATTATTATCATTATTATCATTATGCAAGCTACTAGTGTAACTATCACCATTCTCATTTAACAATTAAGTACAAGGATTACTTCATGCATATCATTACTATCATTATTGCCATCATTATTATGATCAACATTATTACGATCATCTTCTTTATTATTAACAAATAAGCATAAGGATCACATCATGCATCTTATTACCTTTACCTTCCTCATTATCGTCACTACTGCCATTATCATCATTACCCCCATTATTCGTATTGGCATCATTACTAGCATTAGTACTGTTATTATTGCAAGGCATCATACTCATTGTTGTTATTACTAACAAGACACCACCATCGTTTATTGGTGCATAGCTAACCACTTCCTCATCACCAAGGGCCATTACTATAGGATTACAAGACTCTCATCATAACTCTTATCAACCTTCACTAAAACCTATCATAGCCTATCGGCCGACACACACTCAACCTAGGCTATCACCCACCTTGGCTATCCGCCATCATGGGTGTCGGCCAGCATAGCTATCGGCCTGCACCATCAAACCATCAAGAGACTTAGGTATGTCATTCACCACAAAGAAGAGGGTGTCTTTTAACCATATCGCCCATCATGGCTATCGGCCATCATGGCATGCATGGCCTATCAGTCAACATGCATGGTCTATTGTTCAAGACAAGGAAACCAACCACATATGGCCATGTCGTCCGACACAAGAAAAACCACACCTGGTCTATCGCCTATCAAGAGAACAAGAGTGTCGTTTAACTCAAGAGGAACCATCTCGCCCAACATGGTTGGCATATCGACCAACACAACATTCTAGCCTATCGTCCACTACATGGTCAAGGATATCACAACTCAAGAGCACCCACCATGTCGCCCATCACAAGGTACCCATCTCGCCCAACACCAAGACAAGAGAGGGCCTCGCCCAACACAGGAACAAAGGGATTGCTTATCATAGGAACCATATCATCCAACATGGTCACCATGTCGACCAACACAAAGAACACCACTATGTCGCCCATCACCAGGACAAAGGTGTTACTTAGCACAAGGACCATGTCGCCCAACACACTCAAACAAGAGAGAGGGTATCAGCCAACTCCAGGAGCACTCACCATATCGCCCAACAAGGGTCATCTTCAACCTCCAACTTAAGGATACTCAAACCCTAGAAAGCAAGGTGCACAAAGGAACCCTAAACCCTAGAGGGGGATCGACCACCAAAGGTACACAAGCAAGGTATAAAAGCAAAGAACTAAGCTAAACTACTACCATGCAACAAGATGATAGCTAGAGGTAAAGGAGTTAGGGTTAGAAGTTATGCAACCCACCTTAAGCTCCAAGCTCCAAGGAAGAAGATGCACTTCGAGCTCCAAGGGATGTCATCCACCAAAGCTGATCCAAGAGAGGGTATCGTCCACCACTGCAACTCCAGGAGAGTGTCTCGGCCGATACAAGCAAGAAGGAGAGGGGTGTCGTTCACTCAAGGTGGAGGAGGGACTAAAAGAGCAAAGGAAACTAAGGCAAGGGAAAGAGCCACCTATATAGAAAGAAGGGGAGGAGAAACCAAGGTAGATCCATGCTAAGTGTCATCCACCCAAGCAACACTTGTCCTAGGGTGCAAGCCAACACACTAGCACACCAAGAGACACTTGTCAAAGATACACACCAAGTGTCCACCAAACATGGTCAAGGTTGGACCAAGCAACATGGGCGACACAACTAGCAGCTCTGCTGGGCGACACACCACCTTGTTGGCCGACACAAACCAACCTAGGGCGACACAAGCTTCACTTGGCCGACACAAGGCTCAAGAAAGCCCAAACAAAGCACCTCAAGGCCCAAACAAGCTCAAGCAAGGCCCAAGAAACTCAAACAAAAAGCCCAAGCCTTCCTCTCAACCCTAGAGGAAGCAAAGAGGGGAAAATATCTCACAAGATGGCAAACTTGCATACAAAACCCTAAACTTGGGTTATTTGCAAGTAGCCCCTCGAACTCTCAACAAAGCACAACCAAACCCTAATCACCACTCAAAGGTGATTAGCAAGTATCAAACCACCAAGGTTAAGCAAAACAAATAGGGTAAACCCTAAACGTAGGTCAGGGTCCTTACAGTGTATGACACGCGTACTGTCCTATCTCTCACTCCCATAACAAGAGGAAAAAAGCATTTGACTGCAGTCCTAATACAAAGTTCTTCCTGTTCCAAGAGTAGAGATGGTACGTCCCACCTTGCCAGTACACCTTCAAATCTAAGTTGAAATGTTCAACTTATGTCTCTATACCACAATCATCTTGATATCAAGGTTACTTCCACGGAAAACTGGTTTTGAACATACTTGGATCACCACACAATCCTTGGTCATATCCTCTAGGTTTATAGGGTGCCGACACTTTTGGGGTCATCCCTCTTCCCTGATGCATCCAGAGAGTGCCCTACTCATCTGCCCTTTGGGTCCCATGAGTTCATGAAGGTGATTAATCTCCTAACCCATGGACCTAAGACAATGATAGTTGTTACCGCCCGATCCTATGGTCATGTGCAACTAGGGAATTAGGCAAATCCTACTTCCATTGGTCTTATCCCTACCTAACCCTAGGATAGACTTAGGATTCTAACATAGTACATGTCCAGCTTAGAACCTTACCCAAGCCTTCATCATCTCTCTCTCTGCATGCATGGCTGACTTCCATCTTTCGATAGGGGTCATGGCAACCTGCCTACCTTGGTCAGGACCCATACCGGTTACCTCCATGGTAACACACCCACATGCACTTAGAGATGGTTATCTATGAGTCTACAGGTTCATTCTCTTACCATGTACTCTTCACTTAGCTTCTCAAGATCCTATGAGACATCTTTAGGTTTCCTCAAAATGAACCAAACGGGTATACACCCTACCAAAGGGTCCCTCTCCCAAGAGGAAACTACAACTCTTGACAACAAGGTCACAACATCCTTAGGGTTTTTATTCATATGAGCATGCTTAACCCAGCAGCTACAAAGACACGAGCAGCCCACCTACTAAACCATGCTAGGTCATACTTGTTCTCATCCTCAACATTGAATCAAGATCATACCTTCCCATGTCATCCACTTAGCTGAGAGGGGTTCATCAAACATACCTTTAAACTTAAGGGGTTCTCTCTCCTCTAACCATGAGAAGTACCATGCACGCATCTATAGAAACTCAAAACCCATCATGAGCATTAGGTACACAACTTTCCCTCTTAGGCCTAGGTTCACTTTCTGGGTGTCCAACTACATGCTCAACCTCTTAACCATGTATCAAGCATGTATAAGGCATGACATGCACTTCCTGTCATCCTTCTATTCGAGAAACACTTCAGAGTTGAGTCATCCTCAAGGACAATCAACAAGGTACAAGGCCTCACAACTTGTTACTTAAACCTCCTCAGGGTCTAAGGCACTCTTTGTCTCATCTCAGTAGGTAAACTCCTATACCATAGGCACATATGTTCCATAAGCATCATCCTCTCTTTAGGGTTTGGTTCCTCTAAGGCCACCAAGATATCATCATCCTCCAGGTATCAAGCACGAGACAACCACTATCATCCGCTTAGGTCGCATCATCCTCAACTCCCCACTATTCCTCATGTCTCAGAATCTAAGCTTCCATCCTCCTTGCTTGGGTCCTGCTTTCTCTCTCTAGAGCTACTCCACAACTAGACTTATTACTAAAGGTTCTCTCTCCATGAAGGTGGATCAAGCTCACAAGCATACTACTACGTGGTGAAGCCTATGTTCAAGATTATGTTTGCTCAAGGTTATCCATAATCCTTTATGCTTATCTCATAAGTTATCCCTCAACTCTCTTGGCCAGGGTTTTAGCCTACTTCTCGCACCACTGACGTACTCTGGGTGCATGTTATGCCCTACTTGCATAACCCCATAGGGTTTCTATAGGTTCTTCTCTAACGTCATCATTGAAGGAGCTATTCTTCTCTCTACCATGCACGACCCTTTCCAGGGTTGGGTTGCCAAAGGCACTAGGTCATCCAACCTCATATGGCTCACAACGTCATGGTCATCCAAAAGCATGTTCACCCACACACCTGGTCTATCATGAAATTTACTCATCATGTCATCTCTCTCTCTAACCAACACTTAGGGTTAGGGTTAACATCATCCTCCTAGGATGTGCCAAGTCTCTACTTGTAATGGAGATCTCTACCTCCAAGACCAGCTCTCTTTACCCATCCTCCTGACAAGAAGGTCTAACCTCAGATCTCACCTAAGGGTAATGTCAACTCATGTCATACGACCTAAGCATGTATCTATTCTTTAGTTTATGCTTAACCTATTAAGCTTATGTACATGACATCTTATTTACATGCTTTTCATTAATTTTGGTGGAGGATTCCTTAATCCTTATCAACCTTACTCATCCCTCAGGAAGGTGAGGAAAAGAGGGAAAACCCTAATCCTTAAGTTCCTTAATAGCATTTGAGTTTAGAAGGGATGACCAAGATGCGAGAGTCCTAAAGGTATCTTATTTGGAGTCAAATCCTGAGACTTTGGCCAGGTAGTCACACTAATCCGGGAGTCCTCGTATTTTGACTAGCGATGCGGAGGAAAATCTTGCCAACCCCCGAATGTGATCCTTTTCTAGACACCTCTGTCTTTTGGAAATTCCTCTAATAACTCCCTTGGGTTCTATAAAGTTTGTAAAATTTAATAATTATTAAAGATTAAATGAGGAACCTATGATCTGATACCAATTGTAATGACCATGCCTCCCGGTAACCCCCAATTAAGGGAGACCAAGAGATCAGAGCCATTATCCCTATTAACAGGTGTTGGGTTTTGTGGAGAAAACATGTGCGGCGGAGGCGATAAAATCCACGCAACCCAAAACAGGATCTCGTCGACAACAACGTATTTGGAAGGATTGTTTGCGGGATATACCGTATCGCAGAGCAAGTCCGGTGATGTCCCGATGCACGACGGTGCAACGCTGCTTGTCGACATGGACGGAACTTCTCTCCCATTTGCTGTCACAGGTTGATCCGGTGGCGCTCCTTTGCGGCAGTGTTGTCCGCCACTCGTAGCGCGTACATGTGGTCGTCAACGTCCTCCGAACGCAGGCGTCAATGTGTCTACATCTCTACTTCGTCCACGCGGATGGACGGAACTCCACGTCGCGCTTCCTAAGCCGGAAGGAAGGAGTATGTTTCTGCGGCGGCGTGCTAGCGGTGCATTTCTCTCCTTTCTCTCCTAAGGACGGCGACGGCTAGGTTTACGTGCGTGAGCGTAAACTAAAAGCGTCTATCCATCTTATATAGATATCGGCCATCAATCCTCCTTTAAACAGGATACGAAGGGAGATAGGGTTTCCTAAACCCATCGGTAAACAGAAACGTTGCGTTAATTAAAACGCTCATGGATTAATTAGAATATTCTGGAATTCATTAATTAACCAAATAATCACATTAATTGATTAATTAATATCTGACTCCATGCAATCGCTTGGGATGGCTCTACGGGCATACATATACCAACAGACTCCCACTTGCACTTAGAGCCAGTCACTCCAATATTATTCTAATTGATTACATAAACATTTTAGTAATCAATGTGATTTGAAGCAATTCCAATCAAATCCACAATTATACTCCTATTCCAACACATCCTATACGTGTGACCCGGTAGGCTCCAAATTACGTTGGCAGTGATATCCATAATCATATTATGATTTTACAAGCAATGATTGGTATCTAGCAAGACTTCATTGCTACCCAAGTAATTGGAGAAGTTGGAGAACAACTTGACCTATCATTCATGACTGGTGTTATAGTGATTGTATAGTTCTTTTGTCACTGATATCCGGATTTAACTCGAGTCATGGAATTGTTATCCTTTTCAACGTTCAATCCATGTTCCTTGAACTAGAGCAGACTGTCTGAGATATATGTAAGCTCAATATCACATATTGACTCGCATCAGCATGGCCATGCATTTCTCAGTCTCGCTTATCAAGTGGCCGGAATATCAAACTCCCGTAGGAAGGACAAATTCCATCTACATCACTCACAGTCATCCCCATGTGTCACAGTGCACCCAAGCACCATCTTTATAGCAATCCTTGTTCAGGACCACGGTGGATGATGTCAAAGTACACCGAACGACATGTGATAAGTGTAGTGACTTCAGGTCTAAGAACCACAATCACCACCATCATTATGAGATGTGACTCTAACTACCAATCATGGTATCCATGTGTCACTCTCAAGGTGGGTCTATCCGATACACTGTTCTCTAACAAGTATCTATGTATTTGGTTTGATATCTCCATATCATGGATAATGAGATTCTTCCATCAACCAACATACATTCTAATCTTATGTGTTATTGATGTCTATGGATATTTCCACAATAACAACTGATTAGGGACAAAACAAGAATACATACTCTTAGCATACATATGATCTCACTGTTCAGGTCATCAACCTGAAGACATATGTCATTGATTATATTATTCTACAGACATCTATAAGTTTTATGGTCATCTCACAATATAAAACACAAACATATAGATTGGAAACTTGCCTTTATTGATATGATCAATGTAGTATTACAAATCATTTACATAGTATCCCATTACAATCATCGAATGATAGTCTCTATGGGCATACATACCAACAGATTCCCACTTGCACTTATATCCAATCACTCATGAATCTCAATCCAAGTGATCGAACATGTCCGTCATGTTTCTGCTGTGAAAGTGCTTTTGTGAGCGGGTCAGCCACATTGCTTTCTGTAGGTACTCTGCAAATCTTCACATCTCCTCATTGTACGATCTCTCGTATGAGATGGAACCACCGTAGAATATGTTTGGAACGTTGGTGCGATCTTGGCTCTTTAGACTGTGTAATTGCTCCATTGTTGTCGCAAAACAACTCAATTGCATCACCGTCGCTTGGAACCACTCCAAGTTCAGAAATGAACTTCTTGATCCACACAGCTTCCTTTGCAGCATTAGATGCGGCAATATATTCGGCCTCTGTTGTAGAATCCACAACTGTCTCTTGCTTGGAACTCTTCCAGCTCACAGCTCCGTTGTTCAGGCAAAATAAAAATCCAGATTGCGATCTATAGTCATCTTTATCAGTTTGGAAGCTAGCATCAGTGTAACCCTTTACCACAAGCTCTTCCTCACCGCCGTATACCAAGAATTGATCCTTAGTCCTTCTCAAGTACTTTAGGATGTTCTTTACGGCTGTCCAGTGACATTCACCTGGATCTGACTGATACTGGCTCGTCATGATCAAAGCATATGACACATCAGGACGAGTACATAACATTGCGTACATGATAGATCCAATTGCTGATGCATATGGAATCTTACTCATGCGTGCCTGATCATCACATGAACTAGGACATTGGGATTTAGAGATCGTAACCCCATGGGACATGAGCAAGTTACCTCTCTTATAACCCTCCATGCTAAACCTCTTTAGCACCTTGTCAATGTATGTGCTCTGGCTTAGGCCTAGAAGCCTTCTAGATCTATCTCTATAGATCTTGATCCCTAGTATATAGGATGCTTTGCCTAAATCCTTCATAGAGAAAGTCTTCCCTAGCCAACCTTTTACTGTCTGAAGAGTAGGGATGTCATTTCCCATCAATAGTATGTCATCCACATACAATATGAGAAATATGACTGTGCTCCCACTAACCCTTTTGTAAACACAAGGTTCATCTTCATTTTGACTAAAGCCAAACTTTTTGACTACTTCATCAAAACATAGATTCCAACTCCTAGATGCTTGCTTCAATCCATAGATTGACCTTTGTAGCTTACAGACTTTATTGGCTTCCTTTGGATCGATAAAACCCTCAGGTTGTGTCATGTACACATCCTCGAGTAAATTCCCATTAAGGAATGTTGTTTTAACATCCATCTGCCAAATCTCATAGTCATGATAAGCTGCAATGGCAAGCATGATCCTGATGGATTTAACCATGGCAACTGGTGAGAAGGTCTTGTCATAATCAACACCTTGAATTTGACAGAATCCTTTTGCAACCAATCTACCTTTATAGGTTTGAACATTTCCATCCATGTCAGTCTTCTTCTTGAAGACCCACTTGCACCCTATGGGTCTTACCCCTTCGGGTGGATCCACCAAGGTCCATACCTTGTTGGTGTACATGGATTCCATCTCAGATCTCATGGCTTCAAGCCATTTCTCAGATTCTGGTCCCTTAGTAGCTTCTAGATAGGAAGTTGGCTCATATGTTATGCCCAATTCATCACTGTCTTGAGTTACGAGAAATCCAAATCTCTCAGGCTCAAGTCGTGTCCTACTAGACCTACGAGGTTCCTGTGTTACATTTGGAACTTGAAATTCCACAACAACTTGTGAGTCTTCATGTTCCTTATGTACCTCCTCAGGTTCTCTACTTTCTTGTTGGTCTCGAACTTCTTCGAGCTCTACATTCCTCTCACTAATTCCTTTGGAAATAAATTCCTTTTCAAGAAATACAGCAGTCCTAGCAACAAACACTTTGTTGTCAGTTGGTGTGTAGAAGTAGTATCCCTTAGTTTCCTTGGGGTATCCAACAAAATAGCTTTTTCTGATTTGGGTCCAAGCTTTTCAAGAAATTGTTTCCTAACATAAGCTTCACATCTCGAAATCTTTAACATAGACAAATTGGGACGATTCCCATTCCATATCTCATATGGTGTCTTTTGAACCGATTTGGAAGGCACACAGTTAAGTGTAAACGCTGCAGTTTCAAGAGCATATCCCCAGAACGATATTGGAAGTTCGGCTGAACTCATCATTGATCGTACCATGTCTAATAATGTACGATTCCTTCTTTCTGACACACCATTATGTTGTGGTGTACCAGGTGGAGTCCATTGTGATACAATACCACGGTCTCTCAGAAGGTCCTCAAACTCTTGCCTAAGTATTCGCCACCTCGATCTGAACGGAGTGCTTTAATACTCTTACCAAGTTGCTTCTCTACTTCATTCATGAAAGTCTTGAACATTTCAAGAGTTTCTGACTTGTGTTTCATAAGATATACATAGCCATACCTACTGAGGTCATCAGTGAAGGTAATGAAGTATTGATAGCCTCCTCTAGCATTTAATCTAAAAGGTCCACATACATCAGTATGTATGAGCCCTAGCAGATCACTGGCTCTCTCACTGTGTCCAGTGAAAGGAGTTTTGGTCATCTTCCCTAATAAACATGCCTCACATGTCTCTAATGATTCAAAATCAAAAGAGTCTAGATAACCATCTTTATGGAGTCTAGATATGCGCTTCTCGTTTATGTGCCCAAGACGACAATTCCATAAGAATGTTTTGTTTGAGTTGTCAAGTTTTAACCTTTTAGTATTTACATTATATATGCTAGTCTCAAGTTCTAACAAGTAGATACCATAATACATAGGGGCATTGCCATAAAAGATCTCATCTTTAGATATAGAAATAATTCCATTCTTAATGTGAAATTCAAATCCACTCTTGTCCATACAAGATACATAAATAATATTTCTATTAATGGCAGGTATGTAATAGCAATTCTCTAATTCTATTACAAGGCCCGTAGGCAAAGATAAACTAATAACTCCAACTGCGGTGGCAGTAACTCTTGCTCCATTAGCAACCCGCAGCTCGACTTGGCCCTTTCGTAAAGGCTTACTTCTTATCAGATCCTGCATATTAGAACATATGTGAGATACACATCCGGTATCCAGTACCCATGATGAAGAAGTATTTAATTTTATCTCAATAATGTATATACCTGAAGTGGAGATCTCTATCCCCTGCTTCTTCTTCCTCAGTTCCTCCAGGTAGAGAGGACAGTTTCTTTTCCAATGTCCAGGCTGGTGACAACTGCCTTCTTTGGAGATCCCACCTTTAGCTTTGAGCGTGGATGACTTTGGCTTCTGCCCGGCTTTAGAACTTTTCTTAGCCTTGCTTTTGCCTTTTGACTTTCCCTTTGCCTTGTTGATCACCATCACAGACTTGGGCTTGTCTTTCTTCATCTGTGCTTCAACTGTCCTCAACATGCCTAACAATTTTGACAACGTCTTATCAAAATTGTTCATATTGTAGTTCATGACAAAATGATTATATGATTCAGGAAACGATTGTAGAATCACATCCGTGGCCAACTCTTGACCTAGGGGAAATCCCAGCTTGGATAGACTTTCCACGTACCCAATCAAGGTGAGTATGTGGGTGCCAACTGAGTCTCCCTCTTTCATCTTGCTTTTTAACAAAGCCTTTGAGACATCATATCTCTCCTGTCTTGCTTGATGTTGATACATGTTCTTGAGATGTGTTACCATCTCCATGACATTCATGTTCTCATGTTGCTCTTGCAACTCATAGTTCATTGAGCACAACATCAGGCACTTGACATCCACGACATCATCAAGGTGCTTCTTGTAAGCATCCTTTTCAGCCTTGGGCGCATTTACGGCGGGCTCCTCTGGCTCTGGTGTTTCAAGGACATAGAGCTTACGCTCATGTGTGAGAACAATTCTCAGCGTCCTAAACCAGTTTTAAAAGTTGGTTCCGGTAAGTTTGTCCTTCTCAAGGACCGATCACAACAAGAAAGTGTGAGTGTTGGTTGCCATTTGATTGCTACAAAAGAAAAATTTGCATTTAGTCCAAAACATTTTGACTTGTAAAGATTTGATAAACGAGATTAATTAGGCCTTTAATTAATTATGCTCCCACTATTTTATTCAAATTGATAGCCATCATTATCAACTCGGAAGATTGCAACGCACAACCTTCTAGTGAGCCAAGACCCAAAATAATTGGATCAATGCCCAGCCAACGCTGGCGTCAAAGACCAAATACTAAGGTAGGAAACTTTTGCCAATTGCATCATATGCAACTCTTGGATAGATGATCATGCACAACTCCTTGCCATGATGCATCAGTGTGCCTCTAGGTACTTGATCCTATCAAGGTTCCCTAGTTAAGTCCAACCCATAAGCCAACATGATGAGTGTGCACCCTGCGGAGGCAGACCCACACACCCACCATCACACTTCCACAAGATAGACAGTGTACCACGCGGAGGCATGCCCACACATAGTCGATCAAGCTTTTCATGTGTGTTGCTTTATGGAAGGCAACTAAAACTTAATATTATTAATTGAGGGGTTTTATTTATACATATACATATCCAAACACCACATACTTATAGTACGTATCATATACTACTATATCCACAATCACAAACGATAGACATGCAATCACAAACACAAATACATCAGTTATCGCCATACTATTGTAATCCTTTGGAGCAACAAAGGATTACGGTCCACCTATGGTCTTATGCATCTCATGCAACACCTGTGAATCAACCTGTAAGCATGCAATGATCAACATTACAATGAACAACTTCATGGATGCTTCGTGAGGTTGGAACTTCAAGTTGCTTCTTGGAATTGGATCTTCTTGTTGCTTCTCCATAGACGCTCCTTGGAGTTGGATCTTCAGGTTACTTCTTGGAATTAGATTTTCATGGTGCTTCTCCATGGACACTCCTTGGAGTTGGATCTTCAAAGGGCCTCCTTACAACAAGTATACAAAAACTAAAACTAATCCTATCTCTATTACATCATATGAGTACAAATATAAAAGGAAAGAATTAATTACACTTTGAAATAAGAGATGAGGCTCGGCATGCAAGCCGAATACTTTATACAAAGGATCCATATGTAACCATTATACATCCATAGAATTCATAAACAACCATATCCGCAAGATTGACATCCACATTCATTCACAACATTCACAAAAGGGGATACTAGACCATAGTCGTGTATGCATTCACCACATAAAAGAGATTTTAAAGGCGACGTGTATGCTATCATAGGTATATCAACATATACATATATTCATATTAAAATTGCAGTACTTGTAATGCGGGACATTCCCAATTAAATAATTTTTTGACTCCCACACAGACTATGCGAGGTACACAGGGGCAGCGCCCCTGTGCGGGGTCTCAGGGGCAGAGCCCCTGAAAGGTCTACGGAATTTTACTTCTGTGCACTCAGGAAAATCAGTATTTTCCATAGTCGACCCCATCTGAAATGTCAAAAACAGAAGCATGCGGCGTATCTAGAATTAGGTTTAGATTTGCACATTAACAGTTTCAATTCGCATCGTATGCAATATAGAAAACAGTATACAGCGATTCGATCATATCAAAACTAATCCAAATACGTCGTAGATCGACGCTGCTCTGATACCACTGTTGGGTTTTGTGGAGAAAACATACGCGGCGGAAGCGATAAAATCCACGCAACCCAAAACAGGATCTCGTCGACAACAACGTATTTGGAAGGATTGTTTGCGGGATATACCTTATCGCGGAGCAAGTCCGGCGATGTCCCGCTGCACGACAGTGCAACGCTGCTTGTCGACACGGACGAAACTTCTCTCCCTCTCGCTGTCGCAGGTTGATCCGGCGGCGCTCCTTTGCGGCAGATGTCCGCCGCTCGTAGCGCGTACAGGTGGTCGTCAACGTCCTTCGAACGCAGGCGTCAATGTGTCTGCATCTCTACTTCGTCCACGCGGATGGACGGAACTCCACGTCGCGCTTCCTAAGCCGGCGAGAAGGAGTATGTTTCTACGGCGGCATGCTAGCGGCGCGTTTCTCTCCTTTCTCTCCTAAGGACGGCGACGGCTAGGTTTACGTGCGTGAGCGTAAACTAAAAGCGTCTATCCATCTTATATAGATATCGGCTGTCAATCCTCCTTTAAACATGATACGAAGGGAGATAGGGTTTCCTAAACCCATCGATAAACAGAAACGTTGCGTTAATTAAAACGCTCATGGATTAATTAGAATATTCTGGAATTCATTAATTAACCAAATAATCACATTAATTGATTAATTAATATCCGACTCCATGCAATCGCTTGGGATGGCTCTACGGGCATACATATACCAACAACAGGATCAAAGGTTCGACAAATAATCAATAAAAATTATCAAATTTTACTAACTAAACTGAAAACTGGTATAAAATAAAACCTTGCATACCTTTTTAATACTTTGGTAAGCTACTCTATCCACAGCCTGGATTCATTCTATCTAATCCTCCTTGCACTTTATTTCTTATTTCCACAATGTGTCACTTTACTATTTGTTCTTTCAATCTTGTACCTAAAATGCTGACAAACAAAATGTCAGTCAGCATATCGAAATATGCTGGTATGTGGGGACAATCGAAATTTCACAAATATAGCTAACAATTTAATTATCTCAATCAGGGTAATAAGAAAACCAAATTTCATTTTCAATGTATCATTCTCCACCGCTTTTGCCCTAACCCTAGAATACCCCTCTAGAGGTTCTCTTTTGCCATTGACTTAAGGCCACCTTCTCAATCCCGAGCTTGGTGTCTGCGGGTCACCTCTCATGGTGCCCCATAGTCATGCAACATAGATCACCTTCTCATTCCCGATCTTAGTGTCTGGGGTCACCTCTCATGGTGCCCATTGGTCTACTCTCTTGGGCCTGACCTTTATGGCTTCTTCCATCAAGGTGGCATGTAGGTGTGAGAATACACATGTATTTATAATTGTGATAACCATAGTGACCTTATAATTGCAGTACGAACATCCAAACTATTTAGTTTCAATCAATGTGATTAACCGTCCAAGAAACCTTCGGGAAAACTAATGTGATTAATCGTAATTAACCACATACCTGTTAGGCTGAATTGAGATAGAATAGTCCAATCAATCAAGATATCCAATCAAGCAAGTACAAGAGTCCTGAAATTACATCCAATTCCTTTTTGTCAAAAACTATTCAAACCATCTTGCTACTTAAGGTTTCTATTCCTTTTTAGGATTTCTACCTCTTTTAGGGTTTACTTTGCTATTAGGGTTTTTACTTCATTTTACTCTTTTAAACCCTAATTTCTCATATATCCTTCATGAATGTTATTAAGGTTACCTTTTAACAACATATAACCTTAATTTCAGAAATAGCACAATTAATCATCAATTAAGTCCATTAAGCCTCTTTTACATTAAAGCTACCATTTTTATCCCTTTTATTCCATGACAAGATCATTATGCTCAATTATCATCAATTCATAGTTCATTATGGTCTAATTCACATATGAATTCTAATTGTCATTAATTCTACCTTTATTCATTAGAAAACCCTAATTTCTACATTAAAGGTATTTACCAACAATTAGAAACCTTTATACTCAAAATATCTTAGAATAGTCAAATCTTAACTTTATTCACAATTTTGAATAATTAAAGCCATTAACAGTCGCATTTACCAATATTAGGGTTTCAAGGCCCATTAATGAAATTTAATGCACATGAAACTCTAAATTAATCCAATTAAGTGTAAAATTCATCCTTTTTGTTCTTAATGTACCTTTTTACAATTAACAGATTAATATCAACTTTAAACATTCACATAGCCCTTCCCAAGTCCTTAATCATCAAAGTTTAGGGTCTATCATTAATTAAACCATTAAAGATAGCATCTTTACATACTTTTTGAATTTCAAGCAGAATTAGGCTTCCAATAAATTTTTATTGGATTCCTTGAGTTCTCTTGATAAATTTTCACTACTTGCTATCATCGGAGTAACAGATAATTAATTACGAAATTGTGAAGAAAATACCTTTTAGGCCAATCACTGGCCACCACGTCAGCCAATCGGCCCCTTCTTCATTTGCGACTTAGTTAGGGCATGAAAGGACCTCCATGTCCTTGTGATAAAGGGATAGTCGGTCCACGTACTTGGGGGTATTTTGGTAAATGTCTCAGTTATCATCTTCAAGCTCGCGATCCACCTGGTTCGCGATCCAGGTTCCTGGTTTGGTCAACTGGAGAGTTGACCCCGAGCATCTTTCTCCCTTATCCATCGGTACCACTGCACCTCCGTTGAGCCCCATCAAACTCGAAGGTATCTTTGGCTTTGCCAGTTCTGGCTGGAGACGATGGGATGGAGAATCACTTCTCCAACGAGAAGCAGCTTTGATTCAAAGGTTGAAATCTCGATCCATCTCACAATTGACCCTGTGTGCCTGCTAGCCTCTCGCATCTGAACTCAAAGGAAAGCTTTGGGCTTTCGCAGAGGGTGCATAGCCCCTCATATAAATAGGTAGGGTCGATGGTGAAATTCCATGATTTGGGGAAATCCCACATACTCCATGCCAGGTCCCAAAACCTGGTATAGTTGGGATCCTCAGGACTTCCCGAACCTAATGGACTTATCCTCAGGTCCTCTCATGCCCAGAGTCGCGAGAACTTCAAAGGACAAGTTTCCCAAGAGTCTTGCTCAGACTGGGATCTACATGATGACCCAACTTCGTTAGATGTGAGATATGTGGTCCAGATAACCCGCGTCTAAGATAACAGAGCTTTATTTCTTTTTAAATGAATTGTGACATCCATTTTAGGGATTTTCAAAAATCCATATCTCTTAAACTATACATCCAAATGATCCCAAATTTGAAGGAAACTTTTCTCTTGGACTTAGATACTCATATACCAAGTTTGAGTCCCAAACTCCAAAGGAAAAGAGTGTTTCCGTCATATGTAAGTTATTCATTAATAAAACCAAATTAATTGATATTTCCTCTTTATTTTGCCATAATCTTATCATCTTGGATTCCTTGGACCTCAAGGAACTCTAAAGCTCAAAATCCCATCTCAAGGGATATTCATTTACCTTTTCTTTTATCATTTCTCCCTTTCTTCCTTATTCTTTAATTAAGATATTTCTTTTCAAGGATTTATCTTTATCTTTCATTTTATTTTCCTCTTTTCATATTCCTTTTATTAGAAACCATATGTAAACGAATTTTACTCAATTGTGGCCATTAATACCACTTTATAGATATTTCCAAGTATTTCTCATGCGTACTTTGCTTTATATCCATTATCATGTAACTTTTTCCATTATTTGGGCTTTTCTTCTTTTCTTCTCTTTTATATCCATTATTGGATTAATATATTAATAGGAAGCACGAAATTCCTCTCAAAAGGGAGATTTGCAAAGAAATCCATTCTTTGAAGCAAAGCATACCACCTTTTTAATTAAGTCCATATTCACAAAATTATTCATTTCAATGAAAACATATGCAAATATTGAGGTTGTAACAACCATGTTGTTAGGTTCAGAGTGTGTGAAGAGTGGGGAAGGTTTCTCATTGCTAATTTGGATGTTTCCTTTATTGGGGTCAGTAGTAAAGGTGGTGTTAGTCTTTCGACTCTTGTTTCTCTCCTTAGGGAAGTACAAGTAGTATGGTGGTTAGACAGATATGTGAAGATGGTGGGAAGCTCATGCAGTTCTCCCCCTAGAGCTTGATGGTGAAAATGATCTCCCCATTCCTAATCTTAAGGGATTTAGGTACACTAATTTCATGTGCAATATAAAAAAAGTATAGAATTTTGATATAAATGGTAGGATATAAGGAGTCAGGGCTAGTGAATTGTAGAGAGGCACCACAATGCCCTCAATACAACAAAAAACCTCCACATCCCAAAGAAGAGGAGGAAGATCAGAGATGAAGATCCATATCTAGATCATCCATTAGAGGAGATCTCATCACCAAGGTTAAGGGTTCACTGAGAAAAGTGATCTTGAACCAAGCTTTCTCCACAAGAAATTGCTACCAACAAGACAGCCTAGTTGTGTGCCTATAGGTAGAATGTAGAGAAGTTGTAAGATAACATTTTCAGTTTGTTGATGTAGGTATGAGAAGTCTAAGAGATCTTGTGACTTCAAGGATGTTAACTTGGTCGTTGTTGAGATTGTTTTAATGGTAAATAGGAGAGTACAGATAGTAATAACCTTTATAAATCATATCAAGTTGACATGGAGGTCAACTGTGGTTTCCTCATGTTGTGTGCATGTATTGTTATTCATAGTAGAGTGTGGTGGAGGACGAGGGAGATTTGGGTGGATCAAGTATATGTATGGATGAAGGGAGAAAGGATAGCTAATTTGGTTTAGTTTTATAGTGGCGAAGTGGGGGTTGAGTATTATCTTGGATCCACACGGGTAATGGGGTGAGGAGTGGTTAGGGGATACATGCATGGGAGTCGGATGGGGATTGGTGAGGAAGGTGGCAAGACATATGTATGGTTTTGGTTTAGGATGGAAAAGGGGTTTTTGTGGCAGAAGAGTGCTTAGTTTCTTGTGTCGAAAAGGAATTAAGTATGTTTCTCTTTTACGAGGAAGTGGGGAAGATGCTATTGCATTTCTTGAATGATGACCTTTTGCATGATTAGATTTTGTCTTTTGAAAGATGAAATATGCAAAATGATTGAGTGGTCTATAATAATCGATTATGTTGACATAAGAGTGGATCAAGTATGAGGACATTTCTTATATTAGTGCCCAGACCTTACATGCGTAGCAAAATTATGTTGTGACAATTGTAGTGCTTATGACTTAAACAATTAAATCTATGGCATCTAAATCTAGTTTGTTTTCTATATACCTTAATTCTTGTAACTAAAATCCAAGATGAGACATTTATAGTATCAAGTAAATTATTTTGAGAATAGAAAGTCTTTATTTGTGTTTGTTTTTAGTAAGACTAGGGATAAAATTGTACCTCTAGATGTGCCAGTTAAAGTCAGCAAGTTGATCTACTTCATTTCCAAGTTATTTGAGTGGATGTATCCAGCTAGTTGTCATAAGTCTAAGGTGTAGCTAGGTTGTAGATATCACTGGAAGCATGAGAGATGTCTCCATTCTCCTATCTCTAGTTGAGGGGAGTTCTATCAGTAGAAAAAAGTGGCCCTTCAAATGGATATATGAGGAAGAGTCTTCCTCTGTCCCTAAATCATAAGAGGAAAGCGATGACTGTAGGGCATTTTTGTGCTTGACGTGTTTGTATATGGTGAAATCAGAGGTCACCAAAAAGAATGGAGGAAGAAGTAGAGGGTGTCCTTATTTATTGAGGATGTCGAGATAGATGTTGTTGTGTCCAATAGAATGCAGTTCTAGAATCCACCCCTATATTAGCTTGAGTTCACTAATAAGAGAAGTTCGTCCGCAAGTAGAGTAGAGATGTTGTAGCTTGTTGGTATGGAATAAGACTTTGAAGATACGACTACCTAGGGTGAAGATGATCCATCCTGGTAATAGATCATAGCACAAGTATCTCCATAATCATAGTAGGGTAAGTTGGTGGATGTTGGAGTCATCCACCTCAAGACAAAGACGAGTGTTGTGAATAGTCATAGAGTGTGTGTTCTGGATGGAGAAAGTTTGTCTTTTAATCTTTTTGTTGTGCAAATATGAATGCCTAGTTGATTGTTTTGAACTCTCATGAGTGAGGATCTTCATCTTTTGGTCAATGAATGTCTGTTTTGAGGAGCCAAACAAGACGTATATGAGAGGAGTTCTGTTACGACCCCACCTCTTGATAACCCCCAATTAAGGGAGCCTGAGAGGTCGAAGTAATCATAGTCACTTTATAGTTGCATGAAATAAATAAACATCCAACAATTATTTTCAAGAAACCGATTAAAACTTCGGGAATCGCCATGAAACTAGAGAAATTATTCATAAGCGTAACCACATACCTGATTTGATGAGTCATGAAGATTATTCAACACATACTTCATGTATATACAATCAAGCCAATCAACAGATCCAAGCAAGTAATTCAATCATCACATAATTCCTGAAAAGAATATGTACTCTATTTATTACACACTTTATCAAGAATCTACTTTATTGACTTGGATTCACTTTCTAGGGTTTTTGTATACATTTTAGGGTTTCATTTTGCAATTAGGGTTTTGCCTTTACTTTTATTACCATAAACCCTAATTAGACAAAACTACCTATAACCATTAGTTTCTCATCCAATTTCTCCTAATAGGATTAGGATCATCATTAACAACATATTTCCATATTTTCGAATTAACTATGATAATCTCTTCTTTTACCCTAAATTATCCATCTTTTCATGTGAAATAGATTGAAACCCAACTTTAATATTTAACAAGTTAATACTTCTCAAATTAACCTTTCAACCTCAAAGATTCATCCTTTATACTCAATTAGGTTTCTAAGGTTTCTTACAAAACCCTAATCATATTAATTATCTTCATTAAGAATTATCTAATCCAAACTATGATCAAGAATCATTATATTACAGTTGTATTCTTGCAATTTCGGATTATGACCACTAAAACTCATATTTACCCAAAATAGGGTTTTTAGTCCATTAAACCATGTTCATGATCATAAAACCCTAAAAACAACATATGAATCATCCTTTTATGATTTCACTCTTTTCTTTACTCTTAACAGGTTAAGGTTAGTAAAAAACAACATCAAGATTCATCACAGTTGTTTTTATCTCTTTCTAGGGTTTTTCCATCATTTAATGCATTAAAAGATGTAAAACCCTATAATTTTTTAATAGCATGCAAAATTAGGCTTCAAACATAATTTATTTTTGTTCCTCTCGTTCTGAGGATCAATTTTCATGTATAACTTTTCTAATTCTGAATTACCGATTTATTTCTAGAATTATTTGAAGTTAGCATCATCTAGACCAATCACGTGCTGCCACGTCAACAGAAAAAGGTTTACCTTGACTTGTTGCGATCCGGCTCTCTATTAGAGTGAAAAGACTCCCGTGCCCTCTCCCCTTAAACATGTTGTCAGGGGTAAAGGGGTCAAACACCTGCGAGGTCATCTTCTTCCTCGCAGTGCCGACCTGCATCCACTGCAGGCGAGCCGACCTCACGGCCTGCCCCTCCTCCTGGGCCCCGAGGGTGTAGAGGAGCACGGAGAAGCTTCCATAGGTTCTGACAACCTCAACCCAGCCTTCTACTCATGGCCGAAGCTGGTTAAAGATGAAGTACTCCTCTGCTTAGGGTTGGGTTGCATCACTGCCGCCACAACTTTTTAGGCCCGCCGGCCTATGCGCTGCGACTCGTACCCTCTCCAAACTCCTCCCCAGATCATCAACTAACTCTAGGAGGATTCTCAGATGATGCTACAAGAAAGAGAAGATGTGCCGTCTTCAGGAAGTGTTGGTGCAGATCATAACCATGGAGTGGGGAGAACTTTCTGCGATCTTGTGGAGAATAAACACCGCATCCTCCAACGAGGGACCCTGGGTTCCTATTTATACGTGTTCCCAGGAACCCTAGAGGCCACTACGGCTAGGGAAGGAAGGGGTTGAGAAACATGTCCACATTTTAGAAGAGGAAAATGCAGTTTCCTCCCTCCTGTCCCTTACGGCTGGAAAAGTAGGTATATGGATATAGAAGGGCCACCATCCACGCACCCTTTCCAAAACTAAATCTCACTTTCCTTTGCCCTGTGATTAGATATACATATATATGTATAACTTGCCAAATGATCTTTTTCTTATCACGCCTCTCCTTCTCTCTCTTATAGTGATGAAGGAAACTTATCTCTTTGATGAACCATACTCTTTAATATTATAAATCTGAATCTATCTCATGGCCACAAAATTCTTCTTTCTCAAAACAATTAATATCTTTCTTTTTGATATTCTCAAAGAGTCATTATTACATTATCTTTTTTTAATTTTGTTTTATTTGCCTCTTTCTCTTTATTTTTCTCCAGTGGGACTCCTTGGATCCCAAGAAGATCTAATATTTCGAAATTCTTTTTATTAGATACTTATTATCCTTCTAGATGCATCATTATGCATTATTTCACATTATCTTGTTTATTTATCATTCAAATATCTCTTTTTGAGGATTTCTTTTTATTTCTCTTTTATTTTCCTCATTGGCATTCCTTTTAATATTAGCAACCTCATGGATATGAAATTTCACTAACAAAATCTCATTTATGCCTCTTTCCACTTATTTTCCACATTTTCTCATTGTTTTCAATTTCTTCTTTAATAAAGAAGTACTTAATTAATCTTTTCTTTTCTTATTGCTTTCTTTTGCAACTTTGGACTCCTTGGAACCCAAGTAACCCAAGAGGCACGAAATCCTTCTTTGGATTTGCCTTCTAAAGGTTTCCATCTCATTCTTTTCTTGAATATTCAATTATTCATTCACTAATTGAATTTTCTTATTGTTTGGGCCAAATAGCCAATAAAGCCCACAACACAAACATCAAGGCTATTGTAAACAAAATCCAAATACATCATATCATTATTTTTTCAAATATCCTTATTATGAGAAATTACATTTCTCACCAAATAAACCCAAAAGTTGGGGTTGTAACATCCTTCCCCTCTTATAGGAATTTTGTCCTCAAAATTCTATCAAGCAAACAAACAATTCAGGATAAGACTTTTCCATGTCCATCATTGGCCCCTATGTGGTTGTACCATACTCATGGCGCTTCCACAGAACCTTTATCATCACATATTCTTTTCTCTGAGTTCTTTCATCCCGGCATCTATAAACTGCACAGGTGACTCAGGCCATGTCAGCCTCCCTTGGGGGCTCACTAGGTTCATTGCTCAGCACATGGTCGGGGTACCTCACATAGTGCTCTAAATTGGACACATGGAACTCATCACACATTACTTTATCCTGAGGGGTAAGGTCAAACTTAACCTTCTCCACCAAACCATGTCAAAAGAACCCATGCATCGGGGACTCCGCTCTCTTAGTTATAACTTAGAGGGGTCAGATTTTCATGTCACATATTCTCCCACACTGAACTGCATGTCAGTCTACTTTGCATCTTCTCATGACTTTCGTCATCTCTAGGCTCCTTTCAGCCATTACATGATCAAAGGGACTTCATCTACACACACTGTGGTCCTTTTCTAACCATCATGTGGTCCTTTCACCAACATCACCTTACTAAAGTGGTGACCGACACAACCTCCCTTACAGAGCTTCTTATAAAACCCGATACTGGCTATGGTGGTCATTGTCACATCTTTCATAGGATAAGAACTGTCTCTAGATATCACCCTGAACGAGCACACATGTTCTCATCAGACCCCCCCTTTAGTCTGGATTATACTAACCATTAGTTAGGGGTGATAAACTGTACTATCATCGAGTTCACTACTACAGAAATAGCATTCAGTGTCTCTTTTATGGGCGTCGGTTATTAAGGAAAACCGACGCCTATAATATAAGGCGTCGGTTGTTTAGGAAAACCGACGTCTATATTCGAAGACCAGCCAGACACGGGTACCGCTTTGTATTCAGCATCGGTTGACTATAACAAACCGACGCCTAAAAGCTCCCGCGAAATCCAATTTTCGAGCGAAAAGAAAAAGTGTCACATACAACGTCGGTTATTTAAATAGCCACCGACGCCTATGTGTGATGAAACTTTGCGCGAAAAGTGTCACTTTCAGCGTCGGTTATCCGTTGATAACCGACGCCGAAAGTGGTTCCCGCCAAACAATTTCATGAAAATATCATCCAATTGAACATCGGTTGGTTCAAACAACTGACGCTAAAGAGGTTTAGGCGTCGGTTGTTGGAAACAACCGACGCTATTGGTGAACTTAATATCCCACGATCACCCGACTCTTCCCCTTTCTTCTATTTCATCGCCTAAACTGTTCCCCGGCCCTTTCTTCTCTGCTGTCGCCCGACCCTCCACTCCGCCGCAACCACCACCATCTTCCTCCATGACAGTGCCGCCGCGCCGCCTTCTCCGCCACCGCCTTCTCCTCCGGTTCCTCCACGCCGCCTTCTCCTCCGGTGCCTCCACGCCGCCGCCGCCAGGCCGACAGCTAGCTGCTTCTCCACCTCCGTCACACCGCCGCAACCATCTTCTCCGCCTGCTCATCGATCGTCGTGCACTTCCGCCACGTGCCATCGTCATCGCCCACTCTGCGCCGCCGTCTGGTTCGACCACAGCTCCTCTCCAGACCAGCCGTAACTCATCTAGCCCTAGCCCTACCTTCCAGGTTCGACCACAGCTCCTCTCCAGGTCAGATTCACACATTAATATTGCTAATAATATAGGAAATAAATGCTAGCTCCAATTATAGACATATTGTATATGTTTTTTATCAGAAAAATGCATAGATTGTGAATAAAATTTTCTCGAAAACCCTAGTTTGATGAGCATGTTGTTAATCATGTTAATTATGATTCTTCTATATATTCTGATGTCATTATATAATTATGTGATCCCAACATATTAAATTGAATTAGAATGATTTCATGAATTATAGGGTTTTAAAGTTGATAAACATGTACATGCGGAAATAGGGTTATTAAACCAATGGTTATAACATAGTATGATCTTAATCTGATCTGGATGTTCATAATAATGTAGTATGTTAAATATGATGATTAGGGATACATATAATGTCTAGTAAAGATTCCTAGACCTTTTGTTTGAAACTATTGATTTCTTGATTTATTATTTAATAATGCTCTGTTGATTAGGATTAACCATGTTGCCTGTAGTTTATAGACATTTATTATATATAAGAATGACAACACATGTATTTGTTGGCCTAGAAACCCGTCCAAGATTTACTCATTAGGAGTAAATCTTGGATAGTCCCCGATTTGGGACTGTTCTTGAACACCTAATCTCACTTAGGATGTAAGTGTATAATGTGTATTGGGTTTTCGAGAAAATTTCAGTAGCATTTCCCCGTTTGTTCTCTAAGTATATATGTACTTAGAGAACAACGGGGAAATGCTGCCGAAATTTTCTTGAAAACCCAATACACATTATACACTTACTAGTGAGATTAGGTGTTCAAGGATGGGATAGGTGGTACACATTTATTATATATAAGAATGACATCAAATGTGTTTGTTGGCCTAGAAACCTGTCTAAGATTGACTCATTAGGAGTAAATCTTGGATAGTCCCCGGTTTGGGACTGTTCTTGAACACCTAATCTCACTTAGGATGTAAGTGTATAATGTGTATTGGGTTTTCGAGAAAATTTCGGTAGCATTTTCCCGTTTGTTCTCTAAGTATATATGTACTTAGAGAACAACGGGGAAATGCTGCCGAAATTTTCTTGAAAACCCAATACACATTATACACTTACTAGTGAGATTAGGTGTTCAAGGATGGGATAGGTGGTACACATTTATTATATATAAGAATGACATCAAATGTGTTTGTTGGCCTAGAAACCCGTCCAAGATTGACTCATTAGGAGTAAATCTTGGATAGTCCCCGGTTTGGGACTGTTCTTGAACACCTAATCTCACTTAGGATGTAAGTGTATAATGTGTATTGGGTTTTCGAGAAAATTTCGGTAGCATTTTCCCGTTTGTTCTCTAAGTATATATGTACTTAGAGAACAGCGGGGAAATGCTGCCGAAATTTTCTTGAAAACCCAATACACATTATACACTTACTAGTGACATTAGGTGTTCAAGGATGGGATAGGTGGTACACATTTATTATATATAAGAATGACATCACATTATACACTTAGGTAGGATGTAAGTGTATACCCTAATCTTTTCCTAATATATACTTGTTTCCTAATATATACTTGTTTTCTCTGATCATAGAATGGATAGATCATGGATGTCCATTCGTAATCATTGCACCCCAGAGTTTATATTTGGTCTTGATCAGTTTATTAGATTTTCCTAGGAACATAGGAAAAAACCTACAGATAGGTTCGACTGTCCATGTAGGCATTGCGGTAACAACTTGAAAGTCAACACTGGTGAGGAACTAAAAAGTCATGTCATGTACAACGGGATTGTACAAGGCTATACAGAATGGCACTGGCATGGAGAGATTTCAAAATCGAAACCAGTAGATGTCGATAACAGTGCTTGGGTGGAAGAAGAAATTGCCTCTGATGACGTAAATGTGAACGAACCAGTTCCAGCAGACATCGTTGATGTGATGCTGGATAGTTGTAGGGTAGAGCACACCGATCCACCTCCTATCTTTAGAAACATTGTGCATGATGCTGAGATACCATTATACACAGGCTGTGCTAAGTTTACGAAGCTTAGCGCTGTGTTGAGATTGTATAAGTTGAAAGCTAACAATAGATGGAGCGACAAAAGCTTCACTTCATTGTTGACTTTGTTGAAAGAAATGCTTCCCGAAGGAAACGAGCTGCCAATCTCAACATACCAGGTAAAGAAAATGTTGTGCCCAATGGGAATGGAGGCCAAGAAGATACACGCATGCCCGAATGATTGTGTATTATTTCAAAAGGACTATGTATATTTGAAAGATTGTCCAAAATGTGGTGCGTCACGGTATAAATTGACGACTTCGGGGGAGTCGAAAACTGGTTCTCCTGCCAAGGTGTTGTGGTATCTACCTATAATATCACGGTTTCAACGCTTGTTTGCAAATCCGAAAGATGCGAAGAATTTGAGGTGGCATGCAGATGTTAAGAAAAATAATGATGGGATCCTACGACATGCGTCTGATTCCCCACAGTGGAAGAAGATTGATGTATTGTACCCCAAATTTGGTGAAGAAGATAGGAATCTAAGACTTGGGTTTTGTACAGATGGGATGAATCCGTACGGGACATTGAGCAGCCAACATAGCACTTGGCCAGTCATGCTTGTTATATACAATCTTCCTCCCTGGATGTGTATGAAAAATAAGTACGTTATGTTGTCGTTGTTGATATTGGGCCCTAAACAACCCAGAAATGATATCGATGTTTATCTTGAACCTTTGATTGATGACTTAAAGAAACTTTGGGCTGAAGGTGTGATGACCTATGATGCTTCAGCAAGAGAGACATTTCGTTTGCACGCTATGTTGTTTTGCACTGTTAATGACTTTCCAACATATGGGAATTTGTCCGTATATAGTGTCAAAGGAGCTAAAGCGTGTCCTATATGTGAAGAAAACACTGATTCAATAAGACAAAAACATGGCGGCAAGACTGTATATCTTGGTCATCGAAGGTTTCTTTCAAAATTCCATCTGTATCGTAGGAAGCGCAAAGCATTCAATGGATGGAATGATGAACGGAGTGCACCTAAACCTATACCAGGGGATGTTGTTTATGCAAGAGTAAAAGACATTGTCAATGAATTTGGTAAGAAATCACAATGTAGTATGGCCACACGGAGTGACAATTCTTCATTCAAGAAGAAGTCAATATTTTGGGATCTTCCTTATTGGAGTTCTTTGACAGTCAGGCATTGTATCGATGTAATGCACGTTGAGAAAAATGTCTGTGATAGCATCATTGGTACTCTGTTAAATATACCAGGTAAGACTAAAGATGGGATAAAATCCAGACTGGACCTATGTGAAATGGGAATAAGGTCAGAATTAACAGAATTACGTGAAATGGGTAATAAAAGAACATACTTACCTCCCGCTTGTTACACGTTGTCTAGAAAGGAGAAGAAAACGTTTTGTGAATGCTTGGTAAATGTTAAGGTGCCACATGGTTACTCATCCAACATCTATAGATTGGTATCATTGAAAGATCTGAAGTTGATAGGTCTTAAATCTCATGATTGTCACACTCTAATGCAACAAATATTGCCCGTGGCAATTCGATCTATATTGCCGAAGCATGTAAGGTTTGCAATTACCAGACTTTATTTCTTTTTTAACAGTCTATGCAGCAAAGTTATTGACCCTGATACTCTTGATAATTTGCAAAGAGAAGTGGTTGTTACCCTATGTCATCTTGAGATGTATTTCCCTCCTTTGTTTTTTGATATCATGGTACATCTTGTTGTCCACTTGACTAGGGAAGTGAAAATGTTGGGACCAGTTTTCTTGCATTGGATGTATCCCTTTGAACGATACATGAGCGTTTTTAAAGGTGATGTTCGAAACCGTTATCAGCCTGAAGGGAGTATTATTGAAGGTTATGTGGCGAGAGAGGTTATGGATTTTTGCAATGACTTTCTCAGTGGTAATGACACTCCTGATAATGACAAGAATATTGAGGAGGGCAAAGGAATTTTGGGATCACGGGTGAAAGTAATCAGCCGTGAGCAGTTGGAACAAGCTCACTTGTATATTTTACACAATATGGATGAAGTGAGTGTTTATATCGAGGAACATACCAATTTCATAAAGAGACAACATCCTCGAGCAAGTTCAATGTGGCTTGCTAGAGAGCATAATAAGACTTTTACTAAGTGGTTTGAAGATAAAGTCTTACATCAACTATCTCAAACACCAAATGATATTACAGAAACTATCAAATGCCTCGCCTTTAAACCAAAACTGAATGTTATGTCTTATGAAGGGTTTGACATTAATGGATTCACATATTACACAAAGAGCCAAGATGATAAGAGTGTCGTCCAAAATAGTGGGGTCACTCTTCAAGTGTCGACTATGTACTTTGCAAGTGCAAAGGATAAGAGTCCACGTGAAGCTAAAATGTCATATTACGGTGTCATTGAAGACATTTGGGAGTTTGACTACATAGATTTCAAAATTCCGCTCTTTAAATGTAATTGGGTTGATAACACCAAAGGAGTTATAGTGGATGAATTGGGTTTCACTTTGGTGAACTTTGAAAAGATTGGCGAGAAGGGTGAACCATTCATATTGGCATCACAGGCGAAACAAATATTCTATATCGATGATCCTGCAAATGATAAATGGTCGGTTGTTCTTCATGGTAAAAGACAGTTCATTGAAGATCCTATAGATGAAGAAGAGTACTATGATAAGTATGATGACTCCAGTCCATTCTCAGTTGGGTTGCCAACTCCACAAAATATTGAAGCTAATGATGACTTATATGTGCGCAGAGATCACAATGAAGGATTGTTAATTGATAAAAGATCACAATTTTAGAGACATGTATGTTTATACAAATTCTAAATGTTTACCTTTTTCTAGTTAATACAAATGCTAAATGTTTGCCTTTTTCTAGTTTATACAAATGCTAAATGTTTGCCTTTTTCTAGTTAATACAAATGCTAAATGTTTGCCTTTTTCTAGTTAATACAAATGCTAAATGTTTGCCTTTTTAATGACATTTTCAGATGGCTGACCATGATGAGCATGATGTCCATGATGAGCATGAAGTCCATGATGAGCATGCTGTCCATGACGAGCATGGCGAGGATACCAATGTAAGTTCTAAAAACATATCCTGTATTTCTATAAAATTCATTATCTTCTAGTTATGTCATATATCCTATATTTCTATATTGTGCTGATTCAGTGTGTTTATTTTTGTCAAATTTTAGGTTGATGATGCACATGTACCCACTGAAGCACTGGAGCAGCTTGATGCGCAGCACCAAACACTTAACAAGAAAAGGGGCATCACTCTGTTGAAGAAGTTAATAGCGCTAAGTGGCAGTGGATCCAAATTGGTTGTGGAGTTTGATAATGGAGGAAATGCAATTGGAGTGAACCGCAATAATTTTGTAAACTATCTTGGGTGTACCACTCGGAGCCATTGTGGTGTTAAGTATGATAATTGGCATAAAGTTCCTCAGGGGAAAAAAGACTTGATATGGAAGGATTTATGCGTGAGTTATTATTATTTGCAATTCTATTTTCTAGATTACAAATTCTATTATTTGCAATTCTATTTTAGATACTAGTTAATAACATTTCTATTTTACAGAATCTGTTTGCATTGGATGAGAAGTTGCATCGTAAAAGTGTGATGCAACGCGCTGGAAAGATGCTTAGGAGTTATAGGACAAATCTGAACAGAGAATACATAAAAGAGGGTGATAAGAAGAAGAAGTCAGCCCTTGAACAATGGAACTTCTTGGACAAAGAAGATTGGGACAATTTTGTTGCTTCAAGAAAATCTGAAGAATTCAAGGTATTAGGCGTCACTCCCAATTTAATTAATATACATTGTATTCACCTATTCAAGATTAACATTTAGTGCTACTAACCAAATCATTAATGTGCATACTAACTAGGCCCTCAGTGACGCACAAAAAGCAAGGCGTGCACTGAATGTGCATGACCACACTATGGGTCCAAAAGGCTATGCAAGCGTTCGCCAAAGACTACAGGCGGAGTCTGCGGCTACTCAGGAGTCTGCCACACCCATGCCTCGCCATGATATCTGGATAGCTGGGAGGCAAAACAAGAAGGATGAAATAAAGAAGCCCATAACTGCTGAGGCGGCTGCGAAAATGGTAAAATACAACTCTTAGAGAAATCGTTTGAATATTGATTATTTGTGGTGTTAACTTACCAATTTCTGTTGATGGTGATTAGCGGGAGTTGCACGAGCAGAGGAAACAAGGCACGTTCATCCCTCAGGGCACAAGGGATGAATTGACAGTTACTCTGGGTAACCCAGAGCATCCTGGACGTGTTAGGGGTGCAGGCGCTGGTGTGGGCATCAAAGAATTCTTTGGGCCATCCCAGCGCAAACCCAGAGTGGGACTTTCTCAAGAAGAGGTAACCTATTCTTTTTTTAGAATGTTACTGCAAAAGGAAATTCAATAATAAGAAGCTAATGTTTCTTTTATCCATGTATAGGAGAATAAGAGAGTCGAGGATATAGTTGCTAAGAAGGTCAACGATGTAGTTGTTGAGAAGGTCAAGGAAAAATTGCTGCGGTGGCAGGCATCTCAGGCTTCCAATCAGCCTATGGCGACCCACTCTTCTCCTGATGCACAGACTGCGAGTAATCCTGGAGACCCATCGCCTAACACGTCTGCTGTAAGTATTATTTATGACATTGTAGCTAGTCTTTTCAAGATGATATGTATATATGTATAACATTCTTTACGTAAATTTGTAGGCATTGAAGCCATTCCGCTTAAGAATACAAGACTATGTTGTTGCAGAGGCGCAGGCTTACCCGTCCCTTCCTGGGGAAAGGTTTCACGGGACTCCAATGCCACAGGGCTATGTTCGTGTGGGCCCATTACGTGTGTTACCTGATTGGAGGGAAGCTACATTGCCATATCCCCACCTGGATATTGATACACTTGCTGAGGCAGAAGGCGGGGTCATATTGTGGCCCAAAGCAGATGTCGTCTACACTACTGAAATTGTAAGATAAATTTACATTGATTTAGACTGTTAATGTGTATATATGATGTCAACTGATCTGAAATTATATATACAGGTTAAAAAGAAGACACCAGGAGCACATAGGCCTCCACCTCCACTTCCTGCATTACCAACTTGGGTTCCAACTGACCTAACATACCCGTTAGGTCCTGCTTGTAGGGGAATGGCATGTTGGCTACGGGCACATAATATACATTGCCCGATAATTGTTTCTTTAGATGCAGATTATGCAGGTCAATCATACGATAGCTCTTTATTTATACAAGATATTATTGAGCTGTTTATGTATGATTGGCTGAATACATCAATGATAGAGACATAGATAAGGTGAGATCTTGTTTATACATCCATATACATTGTGTAAGATCCGGTGATCTGGTTTCTTATATATTAATGCATACGTAATACATGTTTTGCAGCTACTTAGTCGAAGATCATTGCAAACAATTTGCATTTGATCATGTGGGATTTTTGATTCCATCATTGATTAGTATGGTAGCTAAAGACCCTGATAGTGTTCAACAATACTATATAGATGCTTTTACAATTTTTGGTCATCAAAAGAAGACGATAATAATAGCTCCATTCAATGTCAAGTAAGTTTACTTTATTTATAATTTGGACTTAAGAAAATTCCATTTTTATTGTGCATTTTGAGTTATTAATTGTTAACTTTTTACCTCTAGCGGTAGACATTGGGAGTTACTAGTTATTGTCCCCGAGACATTCACTGTTTATTATCTAGATCCTGTGGGAAGTACATTAAACACTAAAATTGGACACGTAATGAGAATGCCATTATTCTGGTGAGAAATATTTCATTTTTGTATCTGTTAACATTTATTATTACATTACTATTTACTTATGTAATTTACTGTGTTATATTAACATGTAGGGGTTTAGATGCATTCAAAAGGGCTGGAGGAACGGTCCCAAGGAAAAAGAACCAGCCAATAAATTGGCAGAACGTACAAGTAAGTTCCCGACTCCAATGTATATATTATTGATGTGAATTGTGCTTAGTTGTATTATTTTGTATGTTTCAATTTATAGTGCACTACACAAGACAATGGATGGGCATGTGCATACTATGTGATGCGATTTATGCAGATGATTATCAAACATGCCGCATTGGACATCGATACCGTACATGAGGTATTATATATAGTCCCATTAGTTAGTATGCAATATATCAATCTTATTTTTATATTATTACTTATATATATACATCATTCTCTTTGTAGGTGTTTAAAACTGACAACACTATAGGTAAACGCTTAAAAAATATACATGCTCCATATACGATGGAAGCATTAAATGAAATAAGAGAAGAATGGGCAAAAGCCATACAAGCAGTGGCAACTGTAAGATATAATTGGGATGTTGATAGCGATAATGAATGATACTTTGTAAATGAATATTTCTGAATGTTAATACATGTATTGGAATGTTTCTATATGTTTGAATGTGAGAATTGAATTGATGTCTGAATGTATATACTTATGTGAAATTTTCCTTGGGACTTTTACAGGTTTGTGGCCTGTTTGTAGGCTGATATCAATGGATGTCGTAAACATGCAGTTCAGAAAACTGAACTGCAGGTTCTCATCCTACTGACCAGCCACAGCAGGCCTGCAAACTGATATGAAAAAAAAAATAGATATAGGAGTCGGTTATTTACAGAAAACCGTCAGCAAAGACCTACAGCGTCGGGTTTCTGAACAAAACTGACGCCTAATGTGGCAACAGCCGTACTGGAAATGGCGTCGGCTGTTCGTGTCAAACCGACGCCTATAATACATATAGGCGTCAGTCTTTTAGTAGATAACCGACGCCAAACTGGTTCACGCCACAGAAAACAGTGTCGTCTAGGACACTTTCTACGTCGGTTATCAAGTAAACACCGACGCTATAGTCCATATAGGCGTCGGTCTTTTAGTAGATAACCGACGCAGAATGTGTCCTAGATGACGCCGTTTTCTGTGGCGCGAACCCTTTTGGTGTCGGTTATCTACTAAAAGACCGACGCCTATATGTATTATAGGCGTCGGTTAAAAAACTGACGCCGAAGTGTTCGACCTTTAGCGGCGCCCACATAGGCGTCGCTCAGAAACCGATGCCAAAGGGGGTTAAACAACCGATGCCAAAGGCTGTTTCTGTAGTAGTGGTTCTTCATGTACCTACTTTCACCTTATGGAAGTGAACCTTTAAGTCATACTCATGAACTTTTGAACTCGCATCTTGGTGTAGTTAAACAATCTCTCTCATTTGTAGCTCAACCCGATCTGTCCCTTGACAGTACTCTTTCTTTCTTATGTCATCTAGGTAAGGCGATCTACCATAACCCATATTGCATCTCGACCTTCCTTGGTCTAGGGGAGACCTATCACAACATACATAGTGATAAACTCCCATTCTCTCTCAGGGACTCTTTTGTCCTCTATATTGATATACTGGGTTACTGGGGTTTGTCCTTTACCTCCTGGCTTGCATGGCCATAAACCACATGCAACTTCATCTTAAGCATCCAAAGTGCTATTTCCATTTACCACGGTGTATGGTGATCTTCAATCATGATTTCCTGTATGTCATGATTCATCAAGATCGATTCCTCTGAAACTCTAAACCACTCTAGTCGGGGTTTCATCACCTTCTTTTCCAAAGAAGTGCATCTGAGGTTCTACCACCATCCTTACATTGCATCAAGGACTAGACTGGCTAACCAAACAACCCTTAACTTTTCAACGAATCTTGTTACATCTGAGTGTTATCCAAACACCTCTCCCTTTCAAACTTAGGGTTAGCCAAACAACCTCTTCTAGCTTCTAGTCAAACAAGTCAGATGTATCTCAAGCAGAGCATCCATTACCACTTCACATCCTTAGGTATTAGGTAACGTTGAAGACATACACTTCCATGTATTTCACTTATCATCTCACCTCAAACTCTATGTCTATCTTTATTTAAGAACACTCTCTGATTTCATCATCATGGTGATCAAACTCAACCTGGTATAACTTGTAAGTTCTACATAGCTCATGATAAAAACTTCCTCATAAGGCGACTACCTCATTCCTCTTAGTGTTTGCAAACCATCCATGTATCATTCACTTTACTAGGGTAGGTTATCTTCTCTATCCCCATTTCTCATGGCAACGTTCCAACCTACATCACCTCTTATCCTTGGTGTGTGGCATGCGTAATGTCCTATCTCTCACTCTCATAATAAGAGGAAATAAGCATTTGGCTGCAGTCCAAATACAAAGTTCTTCCTATTCCAAGAGTAGAGATGGTACATCCCATCTTGCCAGTACACCTTTAAATCTAAGTTGCAATGTGCCACATATGTCTCTACATCAAAGACATCATGATATCAAACTAGTCTTGAACCTACAGAGGTTTATATCCTTGGTCATCTCCTCTAGGTCTATAGGGTGCCGACTCTTTTGGGGTCATCCCTCTTCCCTCATGCATCAAGAGAGTGCCCTACTCATCTGCCCTTTGGGTCCCATGAGTTCATGAAGGTGATCAATCTCCTAACCCATGGCCCTCAAACAATGATAGTTGTTACCTCCCGACCCTATGATCATGTGCAACTGGGGAATTAGGCAACTCCTACTTCCATCGGTCTTATCCCTACCTGACCCTAGGATTGACTTAGGATTCTTCATAGTACATGTTCAACTTAGAACCTTGCCCAAGCCTTCATCATCTCCCCTTGTATACATGGGTTGACATCCATCCTTTCATAGGGGTCATGGTGACCTGCCTACCTTGGTCAGGCCCCTTACCAGTTACCTCCATGGTAACACATCCACATGCACTCAGAGATGGATATCTATGGGTCTACAGGCTCATTCTCATACCATGTACTTTTCACTTAGCATCTCAAGATCCTATGAGGCCTCTTTAGGTCACCTTAAACCAACAAAACTGATATACACCCTACCAAAGGGTCCCTCTCCCAAGATGGGAGGAAAACTATCTCTTGACAACATGGTCACAAAAGCACTTAGGTCTAGGGTTTACATCCACATGAGCCTACTTAACCCTAGCAAGCTATTAAGGTACAACAGATCACCTACCGAACCATGCTAGGTCATACTTGTCCTCTTTCCTCCATGCTGGATTAAGATCATACCTTTCTTTATCATCAACCTAGCTGTGAAGGGTTCATCAAACATACCTTAAATTTAAGGGGCTTCCCTTTTCCTCTATACATGAGGAGTACCATGCTCGCTTCTACAGGAACTCAACTCTCATCATGAGCATTAGGTACACCACTTACCCTCTTAGGCCTAGGAATCCTAGGTTCACTTGTAGGTGTCCAACTGCAAGCTCTATCTCTTAACCACGAACCAAGCATGCAAAAGGCATGACATGATCTTCTTGTCATCCTTCAACTCGAGCAACACTTAGAGTTGGGTCCTCCTTAAGGACAACCAACAAGGTACAAGGCATCATAACCTGCTACTAAACCTTTCTAGGTCTAAGGAACTCTTCTTCCTACCTTAGAAGGTAAACACCTATATCGTAGGCACATAGGTACCAGAAGCTTCATCTTCTCTCTCTAGGGTTTGGCCCCTCTAAAGGAAACCAAGTCATCATTACCTTCCAGGGATCGATCATGAGGCAACCACTATCATCCATTGTTCCTCATATCTCAGGGTTTTAGGCTTCCAACCTTCTTGTTGGGTTTCCTACTCTCTCTAGAGCTAACCCTACATCCAACCTCACCATTAGAGGTCCTCTCTTCAGGAAGGATCAACCTCAAAAGCATTCCCCTACCTAAAAGAAACTTATGTTCGCTCAAGGTTATCCATAGGCCACCCTTCCTACTCTCCTAGTCAGGGTTTCAACCCTTTGCTCACACTACTCACGTACCCTGGGTGCATGCTATGCCCTACTCGCATAAGCCCATAGTGTTTCCAAGGTCCGTCACTAACATCATCGTCTAAGGAGCTATCCTTTACCCTAACATGCACAACCCTTCTCAGGGTTGGGTTGCCAAAGGTGCTAGGTTACCCATGGATCATATGACATCCTAAAGGCATGTCCTTTCAAACACCTGGTCTAACCCATCTTTCTCTAACCTTCACTTAGGGTTAGGGTTAGCATCATCCTTAGCGGATGTGCCAGGTCTCTACTTGCAATGGAGATCTCTATCTCCAAGACTAACTTATCCTCCTGACAAGAAGGTCTAGCCTCAGGTCTCTTCTGAGGACATGCCAACTTATGTCATACGACCTAAGCATGTATCTATTCTTTAATTTGCGCTTAATATATTAAGCTTATGTCCATGACATTCTATTTACATGCTTTTCATTAATTTGGTGGAGGATTCCTTAAACCTTATTAACCTTACCCATACCTCAAGAGGGTGAGGAGAAGAAAGAAAACCCTAATCCTTTAGGTCCTTATCAGAATTTTGTGATGAGAAGGGATGAATAAGATGAGAAGTCCTAAAGGTATCTTATTTCGATTGATACCCTAAGACTTTGGCCAGGCAGTCACACGGATCCGGGAGTCCTCGTATTCCGACTAGCGGTGCAGAGGAAAATATTGCCAGCCCCCGGTCGTGATCCTTTTCTAGACACCTCCGTCTTTCAAATAATCCTCTAATAACTCCCTTGAGTTCTATGGAGTTTGTAAAATTTAATAGTTATTAATGGTTAAGTGGGGAACCTACACTCTGATACCAAATGTTACGACCCCACCTCCCGATAACCCCCAATTAAGGGAGACCGAGAGGTCGAAGCCGCACCCATAACTTCCGGATCAAAGGTTCGACAATTAACCAAGAATAATAATCAAATTTTAACCTACTATACTGAAAAGCTGTATGAAAATAAATTTTTGCATACCTTTTTAAAAACTTGGATCTCTAAAATTCTATCCACTTAAGTAGTCTACTCTAACTAATCCTCCTTGTATTTAACTTCATGTATTTCACAATATGACGATTTACAGTTTGTCCTTTTGGCTTGTACCTAAAACGCCGACAAACAAAACGTCGGTCAGCCGAAGCTGGTATGTGGGGCAAACAATAATTATATAAATATGTTAACAATGTAATCATTCAATTAATCGTTTAACAATCAAGATTACTTTTTAGATATAACTCCGCGATCTAAGAGTACCCTATCCTCTATGTTGTCCCCATTAAACCCCTCATGATCCACCTATAAGTGAACCAATTTCTAGGGTTGAGTCACATGGCACTACTCGTAAGTAGCCCACTCCTTAACTCATGGCAGGATAATGAGTCTCATGGCACTACACGTAGGTAGCCCAGTTTCTAACTCTCGGTAACCTAGACCTTGCTCTAGGATTACCCCTTTTTCTTAGCCTTTTCAAAGCAATAGAGGTGGACCCAGATCTAGTCAGTTATATATGCACATTTATAGTGATAATCATAGTCACTTTATAGTTGCATGAAATAAATAAACATCCAACAGTTATTTTCAAGAAACCGATTAAAACTTCAGGAATCGTCGTGAAACTAGAGCGATTATTCATAAGCGTAACCACATACCTGATTTGACGAGTCATGCAGATTATTCAACACATACTTCATGTATATACAATCAAGCCAATCAACAGATCCAAGCAAGTAATTCAATCATCACATAATTCCTGAAAAGAATAGGTACTCTATTTATTACACACTTTATCAAGAATCTACTTTATTGACTTGGATTCACTTTCTAGGTTTTTTGTATACATTTTAGGGTTTCATTTTGCAATTAGGGTTTTGCCTTTACTTTTATTACCATAAACCCTAATTAGACAAAACTACCTATAACCATTAGTTTCTCATCCTATTTCTCCTAATAGGATTAGGATCATCATGAACAACATATTTCCATATTTTCGAATTAACTATGATAATCAATTCTTTTACCCTAAATTAGCCATATTTTCATGTGAAATAGATTGAAATCCAACTTTAATATTTAACAAGTTAATACTTCTCAAATTAACCTATTCAACCTCAAAGATTCATCCTTTATACTCAATTAGGTTTCTAAGGTTTTTTATAAAACCCTAATCATATTAATTATCTTCATTAAGGATTCTCTAATCCAAACTATGTTCAAGAATCATTATATTACAGTTGTATTCTTGCAATTTCGGATTATGACCACTAAAACTCATATTTACCCAAAATAGGGGTTTTAGTCCATTAAACCATGTTCATGATCATAAAACCCTAAAAACAACATATGAATCATCCTTTTATGATTTCACTCTTTTCTTTACTCTTAACAGGTTAAGGTTGATCAAAAACAACATCAAGATTCATCACAGTTGTTTTTATCTCTTTCTAGGGTTTTTCCATCATTTAATGCATTAAAAGATGTAAAACCCTATAATTTTTTAATAGCATGCAAAATTAGGCTTCAAACATAATTTATTTGTGTTCCTCTCGTTCTGAGGATCAATTTTCATGTATAACTTGTCTAATTCTGAATTACTAATTTATTTCTAGAATTATTTGAAGTTAGCATCATCTAGACCAATCACGTGTTAGCACATCAGCAGAAAAAGGTTTACCTTGACTTGTTGCGATCCGGCTCTCTATTAGAGTGAAAAGACTCATGTGCCCTCTCTCCTTTAACACGCTGTCAGGGGTAAAGGGGTCAAACGCCTGTGAGGTCATCTTCTTCCTCGTAGTGCCAACCTACGTCCGCTGCAGGCGAGCTGACCTCGTGGCCTGCCCCTCCTCCTGGGCCCCGAGGGTGTAGAGGAGCTTGGAGAAGCTTCCATAGGTTCCGACGACCTCAACCCAGCCTTCTGCTTGTGGCCGAAGTTGGTTAAAGATGAAGTACTCCGCCGCTTAGGGTTCGGTTGCAGCACTGCCGCCGCAACTTTTTAGGCCCGCCGGCCTATGTGCCGCGACTCGTACCCTCTCCAAACTCCTCCTCGGATCACCAACTAACTCCAGGAGGAGTCTCAGACGATGCTACATGGAAGAGAAGATGTGCCGTCTTCAGGAAGTGTTGGTGCAGATCGTAACCATGGAGTGGGAGAACTTTCTGTGATCTTGTGGAGAATAAACACCACATCCTCCAACGAGGGACCCTGGGTTCCTATTTATACGTGTTCCCAGGAACCCTAGAGGCCACTAAGGCTAGGGAAGGAAGGGGTTGAGAAACATGTCCACATTTTAGAAGAGGAAAACGCAGTTTCCTCCCTCCTGTCCCTTACGGCTGGAAAAGTAGGTATATGGATATAGAAGGGCCACCATCCATGCACCCTTTCCAAAACTAAATCTCATTTTCCTTTGCCCTGTGATTAGATATACATATATATGTATAACTTTCCAAAGGATCTTTTTCCTATCACGCTTCTCCTTCTCTCTCTTATAGTGATGAAGGAAACTTATCTCTTTGATGAACCATACTCTTTAATATTATAAATCCAAATCTATCTCATGCCCACAAAATTCTTCTTTCTCAAAACAATTAATATCTTTCTTTTTGATATTCTCAAAGAGTCATTATTACATTATCTTTTTTTATTTTGTTTTATTTTCCTTTTTCTCTTTATTTTTCTCCAGTGGGACTCCTTGGATCCCAAGAAGATCTAATATTTCGAAATTCTTTTTATTATATACTTATTATCCTTCTAGATGCATCATTATGCATTATTTCACATTATCTTGTTTATTTCTCATTCAAATATCTCTTTTTGAGGATTTCTTTTTATTTCTCTTTTATTTTCCTCATTGGCATTCCTTTTAATATTAGCAACCTCATGGATACAAAATTTCATCAAGAAATCTCATTTATGCCTCTTTCCACTTATTTTCCACATTTTCTCATTGTTTTCAATTTCTTCTTTAATAAAGAAGTACTTAATTAATCTTTTCTTTTCTTATTGCTTTCTTTTGCAACTTTGGACTCCTTGGAACCCAAGGAACCTAAGAGGCATGAAATCCTTCTTTGGATTTGCCTTCTAAAGGTTTCCATCTCATTCTTTTCTCGAATATTCAATTATTCATTCACGAATTGAATTTTCTTATTATTTGGGCCCAATAGCCAATAAAGCCCACAACACAAACATCAAGGCTATTGTAAACAAAATCCAAATACATCATATCATTATTTGTTCAAATATCCTTATTATGAGAAATTACATTTCTCACCAAATAAACCCAAAAGTTGGGGTTGTAACAAGTTCACTCGTTTGTATCTTGAAATGTGAGATAAATACATTGTCATCTAATGAGAAATGAATACAACTATAGTCATAAAATCTTCGAATGCATGACTATAAATCTGAAGCCTGTAAAACAGCTGGGAGTTCAATTGTTTCCATTGTATTTGTTGTTGTTGGCTAGAAGGTTAACATAGAGACTGGGTAGAGGACATAAAATTGTTCAATTGCCTACTTATAATTGTTGAATCGCCGACCTATATTTGTCAAATGCCCTTATCGTGGTATAGATGGGAATCATAAAGATCAAGGAAGGGATTCTTGCCACTAAATGTTCATGCCCTGATGAGAGGAGCTCTATCAAAGGTGGGGGAGTAAACAAGAGCTTACTGATAAGCTTATATGTGGCCCTTTGTTGTGATGATCATTTCAGTCTCTCACTTTTTTTTATAAACATTCAAATAGATAGATAAAGTTTACAAATAAAGACGTCTGTAAACTGAAGCGTACATGATAGGCACAGACAAACAACACCAGAAGTATGATGCTAACGTGCCAAAGAAAAAAGAAACGACAGGGATAATAGACCTCATTAAGGATGAAGAATAAAAGTTTTGGGGGAGGCATCCCTTAAATAATGAGCCTCACAAGCAGTACTAGAGATGGAAAAGATGATAAAAGGCCATGGTGAGATTGCTTGCAACCTGCATACTCACCCCTTGTGTAATCCGTTTATTCCTCGCCTGCAATCGAAAAGAGAAAGAGAACAAGAAAAAGAAACTGATAAAATATTTGTCCTCCCCGGGTCCCCCGATTCCTTGGTTGCTTTTATTTGGAATGAACGGATCACATTGTTTTTATTATATAAACGAACGCAGCGCATGCTTATAGTTGTAAGCTCCGAATACAATACTGAATACGCAAAGTAATTCGTTGTGTGAAAGTTCCTTTGAGTGAAAGTCTAGTTGTGAGAAGGATTTAAGTTCTTCTATAAAAATAAATAGCAACGAACAGTTTCTTTCATTTTCTCCATTTTAATCCATTGAAATGTACGCAATTTGAATCACATATTGAAATCTAAAACGTACGTTCGTTTAGTAACAATGGGTTGGAGAATCAATTGGATTAGTGCCTTTTGGCTTAGATAATTGATGAACGGATATTTATTTCATTTTTACTGCATTTCTTAGATCAATTTTGCATCATTGTGTATCATTTTATCCATAAATTAGTTCATACAGCCTTGTACTCCCACAATTGTTAATGTTTTGGATTTTCCATCTTTTTAGACAATTTATAGGTTGTTTTAATCAAATCCAAATTTATACAGCTTCTGTCGCGAGTACAATGATTTTGTTAATGACATTAATTTTATTATGTGCAGGAAGTGTTCCAATGTCAAAGATTTATTCGTGATCAATCACAGTCATCTCTTTGTTTTAAAAAAAAATCATTTATGTGCCGTCATTGTTTTGATCAGGTGCCAAGGCTACTAGTCAAACAGTTTCCTTAATGTGTGGTCAGAAGACGCAAGCTATTAAGGCAACCAAAATCTTTGAAGGTAAAAGGACATTAATGCATTTAAACGCTGCACAAGACATGGTTAAATGTTCAATTTCTTCAATTACTTGTGCTGTCATATTGTTGCCAATTAAACGACAAGCCACACAGCCTAATCATTCAATTCCTGGGAATTATCGACATCAGCAAGAAGGAAAGCCAACGTGTGAATTCAATATATCACGTGTGCCTCGCAATTATCCCTTCCGTTATTCTCGGTTCACGTGATTAATGCTATGGAGGTATTCATTAAAGAAAAGACGATCATGCAATTAGATATTCAACAGCCGAATCTCATAAGTGCTATCGAGCACTTAGGCAATTAAAAATGCTATCGACGCGAGGGAACTGAGAGAGATATATATATGCGTAGTGGAATCACCTGTCGAGCAAGCTATCAAAGCACTAAAATAATTGGAAACTCAGCGGTCGACCCATGCAAACAAGGCACAATCTTTAATAATTATAATTGTCGACCAGTTTTGTGAAGACTATCCAGACACTTAGGCAATCGAAACCTTATTTCTAAAGGCATCCATCATGGCAATTGCTAATTGTTATCCACCGTTGCAATTGACCAAGCCGTCGACAGTACATGTTATCTACGGCACACCGTCCGACAGCCACCAAGTGACACTAATTGCTATCAACCTCCACGTCGACGACATGATATTTATCTATGTCTGCGTTAACATAACATTGTCAACCCCAACGACATGCACAATCCGTGGATTTGTCTGTCTTCCGACATGCACCAGTCGACCAGTCCGGTCACACTCATTTATAGTCTGACTTTTTAACTTCAGAAAGTATAAATAGGAACCCAAGGCATCAATTCAAAGGATTGTTTCTTTTCCGGCTGATTGGCTGCCCCTCCACTGCCAAGGCTTGACTTCCTTATTCGATAGAGGAAGGTTGACGGTGCCTCCATCCACCCGTTCTTCCTCATCCGCGAACCAGATCTGTTTTTTTTTTAATTAAAGCCAGGAGATCTTCTATTCATCCCACTCTCCTCTTTGTGGGCAAACTATAAAAAAAAAAGTTACAATTTACGCTTTATAAAGCCACGGATAAAACCCCCATCAGGCCCATCAAAGACTCTATACAAAAACCAGAAAAAGAACTCAGAGTTGCGCAAGACTCCAAGACACCAAAAGATGAACCAAGAGCCACATCATCTAGCAGGTGTTCTCCTGAAGAAAATGTACGGAACACTACGTCTATCCATGATAATGAGACCTCGCACATACATGGGTAGTAACATATGTTCAGTACAAATGTAAAGTGTCATTGAGAGTGGACCCCCGTGATCCTAACGCTCTTGCAACTGCATTAGCTGGCTTAGGTATGAGATAACCTATAATGGCATTATCATTGAGAACCGCTCGGATCTCCCTCGTGAACGGAGTGGCTCTCCATGGCTCCTTAGAGTTTCCCCACATGATGTCAAGCACATAAGGATCGTCAATCTCAATGATGGTGATGCGGAGGTTCTTGTCATCGGAAATTTTGAGGGCAATGGTGCAAGTAAGAATGTAGGCAATGGTGTAGTCATCTTCTCGAAGCCAGACCCAGGAATCTAATCTAACATGAGAGTGGGAGTTGCGAACGACACCGACTGCCCATCTTCTAACGACTCCCATCCGGTCAGTTGCGTGGCCAATAGTCAGATTGAGCTTAAGATTATTTACATCTGAGGGTCTCCATCTCGTGATCTGAATGCGCTTGAGATTCGTATGTGGATCCTGAATATTATGAAGCTCGAGCTGTTTGTGAAAGGTATGGTCTTCTATCTTGATGAAAGACTTCTTCAAGATCAGCCGGTTCAGACAAGAAGAAATGAAATTCCATTGTAAGGGCCATGCTAACACCTTGCCTTCCATTTTGGTGGCGCATCGGATGCGCCATATAGTCCACACTATATGGGCGCATAGCTCACCTGCGATCCATCTTCTTGGCGATGTAGAAGCCTGTGAGCTGCCACAAATGATCATGATCTTCTCAAAAGACTTAGGCGTTGTGTAGCTGGTAATGGCACAGAACTTGTCCCAGAAAAATCGAGCAAGTTGACTATCCAGAAAAAGGTATTGCAAGGCTTCACACGATGGTGAATCACAGCATGAACATCGGGAGATGAATGGAATCTGACATCTGTGAATGTTGTCATCGGTGGGAAGAGCACGATGCACTATCTTCCACAAAGCGGCGCTAGCTCTGGGATTTCCCATCTTCCAAAGCTTCTCCAACCAAGGTCTGTTGCATTCCATGTGAGGATAAAGGATCGCTTTCTTCACGGATTTCATGGAAAAGGAACCATCCTATGTTGGACACCATATCAACTTGTCTGCATCACCAGTGATGGCAGTGTGAGATTCCACAATGCACTGGATACCGTCATGATGAAGAATGTGTGACAATGCGAACCAGATATAAGAAAGGGAGATGATGAAAAAGAAGGGCCACCCGACGATAGTCTTGAGCGACACTATTGATACATCTCTTCTACCCACTGAGATGATGGCTATCTCTTTCCTTTTTCTTGTTGCTTATTCTGATCTTGCTATGAGTTGCGAGTAGTTTCTTACGCTAGGACGTGGGGAGTAGACCCACTATTTTCTTTTTTTTATTGCATCCATACATGTATGAACCATTTTCATGTTAAATCAATCATTCATTTCTTGTATGCTTGTCTAGTCAGTAGGTTTACATGTTTATCATGGTCTCAAGTGTAGAGAACTTCAAACCTAAGATCTATAATATCGATTGGTTTTTTGTTAGACTCTTGATGAGACATCGGATAGGTATTTTTTGGGACGACATATACATGATCTTTGGATGATGCGACAGCGAGTCTAGAGGGATATTTGTCTAGGCTTAATCCTAACATTGAAAAGAGATTTACCTGGCCTCCATGATTTTATTTATGTGTATTTGTGATGTAGTGAGAGAATAATCGTAGGTAGTGGTGATGAAACTTACGCATCCTAGTATATCCATCCATTTGATAATCTTAGATTTTATTCCAGTCATTTATTCTTCATTGTTAGTTGGAATCAACTAAAATCTTCCTTTTATGATAAGTATTTTTTGTATTTCAATTGGATCGATGAATCAATTCTTAAGAATGTTATCTCTTAGGTTTGATCTTTAACAATACTACGAATCTGCGATAAGATCATCCCTCTTGTGGGTGATAATTATTGCACGTTTGTTTTTGCAAACTCTAGGAAATCTATTCCTATTGAATTTGTAGTGCGATAATATTTACACTAAATTTTGGCACCGTTTCTGGGGACAACAGAATTATCGATTGATTTAATTAGGATTTTTTTCTTTTTCTTTTGAAAATATTGAAAATCTTATTGAATAAAATTTATATTAAAAATCTACTTGATTAAAATTTTATTTCAACCTAATAAACAACTTTCACATTTTTCAGGTACCATATTAAATGGAGTGGTTGGCATAACATTATTTACCATGTCAATAGTGTGGTTTTTACGACCTTACATCAAAAGATAGTCCCATTGTGTTCTTTCGGATCACATTAGCACTTAGTGTCAACAATGTCAGATTCATTGACAACTGCAAAATTGAGGAACCGCAGCCAGAATGTGGTACTCCATCATTTTCTATAATTGAGACTTTAGTACGTCAATATGAAAAGTCACATCAAGAGGAAGGCCCCCTCATTCTTGTAGAACCTAACACTCTATTATTTGTCCTTATTACAAACCTTGATCTAGACGTTTTCAATGATCAACCAACCTTGGTTAACCATATCGCAGAAGAAGAAGAACCAACATTAGTTCCATATCCGATTGGTCTTTTCAACAAGAGTTGAACACTCCATCTCAATCACTTTTTATCTCATATCAAGCTGATCTAGACAAGGAGATTCCACCTCCACTGGAAGTTTATATGCATCCGTGATTATTTGATAATAGTGCTGATTTTTGGGAGTCTATTGACAATTTGAGAACATCCTACACGGGGAATTTAGAGTGACATGTTGAGTCCACACTCCCCATTGACTCCAATATTAATTGCATTATTTTTTAGAAGATTGCATAGCCACATGAAAATATTTATGATGTTGATATTATTATCGAAATGCTTCCTCCCATGTCGACACCACTCCTCCTACATGCAGATCTAGGTGATGAGGAAAAGCCAAATTTGGATCCTCCACCTGATCCATCACAACAACAACTGGTGGATTCATCACCTACTACCTTCATTTTCAAGGACGATTCACCAGATGCCCTCTTGGATGGGCTGATCCAAAAGACATCATATAGGCACCAATCATATTATGTGCCTCCTCTTTCTTATCCACATATAGATACAACATTTCATCTTCCAATGAAGGAAGATTTGTGGATCCTTTTGGATGGGTTGTGATGTGAAAAGCAACGTCATTTTACTCATCCATAAAGCCCTTCGAGCTTCCAAGACCACCCAATCATTGGGTGATTCATTACGCTCCGCCTCTTAAGGTTCCAGCCCTTGTCAACATCCTGTTCAGCTGGACCTTCTTTGAGTTTCTAGGACCGCCTGGTGGAGCTTGCTAATTTCTTCCCCTCCATTTCAAATTTAGCGTTTTCTCGGGGACGAGTAAATATTTAAGTTCAGAGAGGAGGGTGGGTGGTACGTACCCCACCCACACTCTTCTATCTTCAATTTATGCATCTTAATTTGAGGACCATATCGTTGCATACATGCATTGCATTTAGCTAAAAAAATTAAAATTTTCCATTTTTCTATAATAATTAAAGTCATTACCTAGCCGGCTTAATTTTAATTTTCTTGATTGCATATATGTTCACATCATTTACTCTACTTGTTTAAAGTAAACCCTCAAAAGGACTAATTTTTAAAACTAAAAAATGGCTAGAAATTATCCTATGTGGCTTAAGACTGAATATTATGTTTTCTTGGAAAAAATGGTAAGTAGAAAGAAAATGAGAGGGATCAAACACATCATGCTTCCTATTGACTAGTGGAACAATTGCATGGAATTTCCATTTAATTTCCCGTTGTCATTATTTAAGTGTAGTGTGATAACTGAGTGCACCGAATTGTAAATCAAGTTGCATGACGATCCAAACTCTCTTCAACACTTCTTCCTCCATTTTTTTACCTTCCATTCCACCACAAAGAAAATAAAAACCATAAAAATATGCCAAACTCTAAGTTTGGCGTGGCACATCCACTTCCCCCCTCGACCGCTTCTTCCATACCCCCCCAATTTAAGAGGAGCATACCACTAAGAAATGATGCCAAAGTGCATAGAAAAAATGTGGTCAATAAAACTGCAAACAAAGAAGAAAAAGAACTCGAGTAGAATAGAGGAGAGATCGCCCCCCAAAAAAATAAAAGATCTCGAGTCAAACAGAGGACAAATCGCTTCCTTCCATACCTCCATTCAATTCTTTTTTCTACCAATGGGCACAATAAATGCTTTAAATTTTACCATTCTCTTGACTTACACCAGTGTGTCGAATCAAGTACATACTTGTTGTTCTATGGGTCTCCCTAAACTCGCATGAAATTTTTTGACATGCCTGATGTTGGAGATGGTGGTGAGGAAGTATTGTTGGATTCAAAATCGAAAAAAAAGATATGGAAAGATGTGTTATGTGATCTCAGGAATTTTGAGTATATTCGGTGGTAAAGAAAATTACATAGTCCAAGGATGAGACAATCATATAGGTTGAAAGTATTAATTTGTTGAATGTTCAAATTTTGTGTTACTCGAGGACGAACAACGTTTGAGTTCAGGGTATTTTTATGAACGAATATTTATCCCATTTTTAATGTATTTATTAGACCAATTTTACATCCTTATGCATCATTTTATCTATAAATATGTTCATGCAGCATTGCACTCCATAATTGTTTATGTTTTGGATTTTCCATCTTTTTCGACAATTTATGGATTGTTTTAATCAAATTTAAATTTGTACTACTTTTGTCAGGAGTAAAATGATTTTGTTAATGACATTACTTTTATTATCTGCAGGAAGTGTTCCAATGTCAAAGACTTATTCGTGACCAATCAATGTCATCTCTTCGTTTATCAAGGGAAAAAAATCATTTATGTGCCATCAACTTATTGTTTTGACCGGATGCCAAGGCAACTAATTAAACGGCTTCCTTAATATGTGGTGACAAGACGCTAGCTATTATGGCAACCCGAATCTTGAAGGCAAAAAACATTAATGCATTTAAACGCTGCACAAGACATGGTTAGATGTTCAATTTCTTCCATTATTTGCGCTGCCATATTGTTGCTAATTAGAAGACAAGCCACGAAGCCTATTCATTTAACAACTAGGAATTATCCAAATCAACAAGAAAGCCAACGTGTGAATTCAATATATCATGTGTGCCTCGCAATTATCCCTTCCGTTATTCTCCGTTCACGTGATTAATGCCATGGAGGTATTGATTAAAGAAAAGACGGCCATGCAATTAGATATTCAACAGCCGAATCTCATTAGTGCTATCGAGCACTTAGGCAATTGAAAATGCTATCGACGCGAGGGAATTGAGAGAGTTATATATGCGTAGTGGAATCACCTGTCGAGCAAGCTATCAAAGCACTAAAATAATTGGAAACTCAGCTGTCGACCCATGCAAACCAGGCAATCGACAATCTTTAATAATTATAATTGTCGACCAGATTTCTGAAGACTATCGAGACACTTGGCAATCGAAAGTCGTAGACCTTATTTCTAAAGGCATCGATTATGACAATTGTTAATGGTTATAGACCGTGCAATCGACCAAGCCGTCGATAGTACATGCTATCAACCGCACAGCCCGACAGCCACAAAGTGACACCAATTGCTATCAACCTCCACGTCGACAACCTAATATCTATGGACGTATGTGCTTACATAACAAATGTCGACCCCAACATTAACAACCCAGAAGTCATCGACATGCAAAGAAGACAGAAAGACATCAGCCGACAGTCTGCGGATTCGTCTGTCGACCAACATACACCTGTCGACCAGTCGGGTCCCACTTATTTATTACGTGACTTTTGGATTTTTTTGTACACAAAGTATAAATAGGACGCCCAAAGCATCAGTTAAAAAGATTGCTTCTTTTTCGGCTGACATGCTGCCGCTCTGTTGCTCCATTATTCTGTCAAGGCCTGACTTCCTTACTCAACATAGGAAGGTTGACGACGCCTCCATCCATCCGTTCACCTACTCTTCCCCATCCGCGAACCACATCCAAGCAAAGGGGACGACGAAGAAGAAGGGTCACCCGATGACAATTCGAGGTGACTTTATTGCTATATCTCTTCTACCTGTTGAGATGATGGCTATCTCTTTCTTTTTTCTTGTTGTTTATTCTGATCTCGCTATGAGTTGCGAGTAGTTCCTTACACTAAGATGTAGAGAGTAGATCCACTATTTATTTTTGTTCTTTTATTGCATTCATGCATGTATGAACTCTTTTCATGTTAAATCAATCGTTTATTTCTTGTAGAGAACTTCGAACTCAAGATCTAGGATATCGATTGATTTTGTTAAACTTTTGATGAGACATCAGATAGGTATTTTTCGGGGCGATAGATACATGATTTTTGGTTAACGCGACAATGAGGGATATTTGTCCAGGCTTAATCCTAACACCGAAAGGGGGATTTACTTGGCCTCCATGACTTGTTTAATGTGTTTTTGTGATACAATGAGAGAATAATTGTAGGTAATGGTGGTGAAACTTACTCATCCTAGTGTATCCACCCATCTGATAATCTTAGATTTTATTTTAGTCTTTTATTCCTGCACATTATTTGTAATCAACCAAAATCTGCCTTTTGTGATCAATATTTTTTCGAGTTCAAATAGATCGATCAATCAATTCTTAAAAACGTTGTCTTAGGTTCGATCCTTAACTATATTGTGATAAGACCCATCCTCTTATGTGTGCTAATTATTGTATGTTTATTTTGGTAAGCACTAAGAATTTCATTCCTAGTGAATTTTAGTGTGATCATATCCACATCAAATTTTGACATCGTTTCCAGGGACAACAAAGTTATTGATTGATTTAATTTAATTAGGACTAGTTAGGATTTTTTTTCTTTTTCTTTTTCTTTTTCTTTTGAAACTATTGAAAATCTTCTTGGACAAATTTTTATTGAAAATTTCTTGATTAAAATTTTCTTTCAACCTAATAAATAAATTCCATATTTTTTCGGTACCATATTAAATGGAGTGGTCGGCGCAACATTATTTACCATGTCGGTCATGTGATTTTTACTATCATACATCAAAAGATTGTCCCAATGTATTCTTTTGGATCACATTAGCACTCTGCAGATGCATTGCTAAGCAAGATGCCACATATTTCTATTATGGTGGTGGATTTGATGCAAGATATAATCCACTATATTCTGAAAGTTACCACGATGAACCTTTCTCTACAAATCAATTTCACAATAATGGGGACTTTAATCAACAATATTTGGGAAGTTGTTCTAATCCACTATGTTATGAAGATCAATTCACTTATGTGGCGGACTATCATCAACAACATTACGGGAGCTATAGTAACGAGCAATCCTATGAAGACCATCCATCGCCTGACATGAGTGGCAGAGTAGATGCCATTGAGAAAATGCTCGTCGAAGAAGATGCCTGAAGCAAAAGGTTACTTGCACAATAGGTTGAGCTTGTGCAACTTGCCATATCAGTTAAGGAACTAGCGAGCCAGCAAGAAAGTTACCTAGGACAGCTGGAGCAACCAAAGATGATGATTTTCGACGATGACGAAGATGATACCATCTTAGTGTCAACAGTGTCAGATTCATTGACAACTACAAAAGTTGAGGAACCACAACCAGAACTTGATACTCCATCCTTTTCTATGATTGAGAGTTTAATACGTCAGTATGAAAAGTCACATCAAGAGGAAGGCCCCCTCCTGGCTATGGAACCTAACACTCCATTATATATCCTTATTACAGACCTTGATCTAGATGTTATCAATGATCAACCAACCTTGGTTGACCATATCCTATAAAAAGAAGAACCAACATCAATTCCATAAATGTTAGGTTGAGTGCATGAAGAGTGACCTAAAATTGATAATTCTTTGTTATTATTTTCTTCTTTGTCATTTAATGATTTATTGTAGTTGATTTTTTCTCCCAAGTCGGTCTAGTTTACCTACTAATGTGTGGGGATTATAATGATCGTATACATAATTGTCATTAATTCCTTAAACAGGGGGCATGTCCTGATAACTTTGAGGCCATCATAAGATATACATATATCATTTGATTTTATCGATTTAATTTTCTTTCCATGCATCACATTCATGTACTATAGTCAATAACCCTAATTTTGGGGCTGAGTGGATGAAGAGTGAACCAAGATTGACAATTTTATGTTGTTATATTTTCATTGTCATTTAATAAATATTGTGGTTTTTCTTCCCTCCTTTTATGGGGGAGAGGTTTTCATATTCAAGTGTGAGGATAATATTTTTCCCTACATAAGTTTTTCTATATATACAAGTTGGTGGCTTGTCATAAAAAATGAGAATGCCATCATAAGAGATGCCTCTATGGTCTAATTTGGTGGAATTAATATTTTTCTCATGCATCACGTTCTTTTGCCACACAAATAAATCTAGTTTGATAGTTGAGTACATGAGTAGTGACCCAAGATTGATAATTCTTTGTTTTTTTTCTTTGTCGTTTGATGATTTATTATGGTTTTTACTTTCCATGTGTGAGTGGTTTTCCTATTCATGTGTGAGGATAATAATGCTCTCCTACATATTGTTTGTTATTGCCTCAACTAGAAGGCACATCGTGGTAAACCCCAGGCCCGCCATAAGAGAATATATATAGTCTGATTCAGTTGGTTTATTTCTTCACTTTAAATCACATTTATGTGCTACCTACAAAAACCCTAATCTTGGGGTTAACTACTCGAAGAGTGATACAAGATTGACAATGCTTTTCTTTTATCTTTTTATTTGTTGTTTTTTTATTTAATGTGGTAGGTTTCCCCCCATGTGGAAGTTTTTTCTTATTCATGTTAAGGATAATAATTTTTCCATTCATGATGGCTGCTATTTCCTCAAGTAGGATGCTTGATATAATAAATTTGTGGTCCATCATAAGATATATATAATTTTTTGATTTGGTCAATTTGGTTTTTCCTTACATGCATACAATCATGTTGCACCCCCAATAACAATAATTATGTAGTTGGGTACATAAAGAGTGGCCGAATATAGACAATTCTTTGTTGATATTTATTTCTTTGTCATTTTATAATTTACTATGTTCTTTTTTTCCCATGTGAGAGTGGTTTTTCCTATTCATATCTAGGGAGAATAATGTTGGCTAACATAATTGTTTCTATTTCCTCAAGTACGAGGCTTGTCTTGATAAATTTGAGGTGCATCATAAGAGATACTTATCTATTCTGATGTTATCATTTTGATTTTTTCCATGCATCACATTTAGGTGCTACCCCCTATAACCCCAATTCTGAGGTCTAGCACATCAAGTGATGCAAAATTGGCTATTCTAGTTTTTATTTGTCATTTTATAATTTACTTTGGGGTTTTTCTTCCATGTGGGAGTTGTTTCCTATTCATGTGTGGGGATAATAATGTTGGCTACATAGTGATTGATATTCCCTCAATAGTAGGAATGTTTGATAAATCATAGGTCCATGATAAATGTTACCGATCTAGTCTAGTTTGGTCAATTTCAATTTGTTTTTCTTGCATTCACATTCATGTGCTAACCCAATCGACCCTAATTTTGGGGTTGAATGTATTAATAGTTACCCAAGTTTTAAGACTTACTATTGTTATTTCTTTTCTTTGTCAGCATATGATTTATTATGATTGTATTTTTCCCATGTGGGAGTGATTTTCTTTCTTATGTATGTTAATAATAATGTTTATCTACATAATTGTTGACATATCCCCACAGTAGTACACACCTATCTAGTCCAATTTCTCGCTATAGTTTTTTTGTTCATGCATTGACATTCATGTTCTACTCACTAAACCCCTAATTCTAGCGTTCAATACATGAATACTTCCCCAATATTTATTGTGTTTTTTTGGTTATTACATATGTGTGTCCTTTTAGTTTAATATATGTGGGAATGTTTCTATTTTATTTTAGTCCATGATTGTCAACTATAGTGTTTTTCATTCTATGTAAATATAATGTTAATATTTCTTATTTGATATTTTGTTTTCCTAGTTTTATTCCTTGTGATCTATTGTTATAATTTTGTATTCTCTATCAATGCAATTTCCTTTGATAAGTGGCCCATCATGACTGCTCCAGGAAATTCAATCCCAAGAGTAGTGTTTAACTCATTTGAAACTATAGATGGACTTTTTTTCAAAATATGTCCTACTCTATTTCTATGTGGATGAAGGTCATCTATTACTCGTGCATCAACGTGTAGTCTCACTTGTTTTATATTTCTTCCAGTCACCAGTTGTCATTTTTTTATCCTTTGTGATATTGGTGTATCAGGTATAGCATGTATTTATTGTGGAAACTTTTGTTGTATGTAGCCACCATTAAAGTTAGTATGATTTAGTGGATTCAAATCCATATGTGTTAAAATTTTTTGAGACACTTATTATTCCCGTAATGTTATGTGATGCTCCTACTTCTCAAATGTCATTATTTCCCATATTATAGATTTTATTTTATAATTTTATTGTTCTCCTTATCAGTTTATGTGAGTATTCTTTCCCTGCATAGTTTTACATACACATTTCTTGTTTTTTGGTACAATACCAGATTGATTTCCTATAAATTTATTATATATCTTACTAAAAAATGAAGGACAAATTTGCAGTTGGTGAATATGATTAGTGACATAGTATTGTTACTTAGTTTGTATGTTTTGTTTAGGTTTTTCAATTTCATAGTGTGATTATCTTATGGTGAGTGACCAATAATGACTATTACAGGACATTGAACCTTGGGTTTGCATTTTCACTTAAGCCTTTGGCTTTTTGATATTGTATTGTCTCCAAACATTCAATGTCAGTAGTTTTAATTTTGGTTTTTATTTTAACATTTGTCTCTAAGGTTTAAATTTATTGATACTTTAATTATATGTTTTTATTTGTGTTTATTAGTCTCTCAGTGTGGTTTTTACTACTATTAGTGACACATGCTAACTAATCCAAGACATTCAACCATGCACTCCTTTATAATTTCAATCATTTGTTTGTGTTATCTAGGTTGTATTGGCTCATTGTATGTCCTTTGTGAGATTTATTTGTTATCTAGAGAACATAGTTATTGTGGAAATTTATTTGTATATGACAGTCCCCACTCAAAATCAAAACCATTAAATGTTTCAAACATGTTTGAGTTAATTTTTTTTATGATTTTCAACATATTATTCTCCTAATAACTATGAGCTACACATGCACCCTAAATGTCATTATTTCTCATTTTCATTCATGGAAAAAAACCATGCACTCCTTTCCAAATTATATCTTTGCTTTATTTAGGATGTATTGTGTGACAACATAGTTTCACACCATGTGTCTATGTATGATAATAAAGTAGTTTAAACATCAACAAAATAAAAACACAAATATTTTTCTCTCGATATAAACACAAGATAAAGAGTTTTTCTATAGGGAATACAAAGCAAAAAGTGCTAAATAAAAGACACTACTACAGAAATGGCTTATAACGTCACATTTAGATGCATCGGTTGTATACATGAAACTGACGCCTAAACCCTATAGCGTCGGTTGAATACAAAAACCAACATCTATATGTGAAGAGCAGCTAGATATTGGTATCACTTTTTATTTAGCGTCGGTTCCTCAATAATCAACTGATGCTTAAAATTACCTGCCAAATCCGAATTTTCCAGTGAAAAAAATTAACTCCAAAATTTAACATACGACATCAGTTGTTGACAAATTAACCAACAACTAAAGGTTTGTCGCAAGACGGAAATTGGGCCCATTTTTCTCGTCGGGTTTCTTGCAATAACCAACACCGATGTGTTTTCACGCGTTGTCCCCGTGAAAATTTTCACCCCCCTTTTGGCGTCAGTTTGCTACGGAAACTGAAGACTATGGTCATAATTCGAGAACATTTTTTTTGTCGGCATATGAAGATAGACGTCGATTTTTCTAGTTGAAACCGATGACTATCATTGAACATAGGTGTCGGTATTTTGTGGTAACCGACGCCCATTATTTTAAGCGTCGATTGTTTTAAATAACTGACATCTATTGTTAACTTAATAGCACATGCGCAAGCCCGACTCTTTCCCTTTCTCTATTTCATTCCCTATTATTGAGGTTAGGTCTCTGGCGATTTCTCTCCGCCACCGATCTCTCTGCCGCCCTTGTGCCTTCCCGGCCGTCACTGCGCCTGCCACCGCTTCTGGAGCTCGTCGGCCGCCACTACTGGACTGTCACTTCTGGAGCTCACTGGCTGCTGCTACTGGAGCTCTCACCGCCACTGCTGGAGGTCTTTCACTGATCTCTCAGCCGTCGTTGCGCCTGCCCTACCACCGTTGTGCCTGCTGCTTATGGAGCTCTCCGGCCGCTACTACTGGACTGCCGCTTCTGGAGCTCACCGGCTGCCGCTACTTGAGCTCTCACCGCCACTACTGGAGGTACGCCACCACTGTTGGAGGTCGCCACCACTGCTCGCCTACTTCTTCGTTGCCACTGCTGAAATGTGTGCTTCCTCCACTGCTATTCACCGTAGCTATATGAATGTCGAATTGTGTATACCTAGGAGTTATCAGGAATACCTAAATGAATGTCTAGTTGTGTATCTAATTTGGATGTATATGATGAACCTAGATTTAGAGAGGACATGCTATAGTATTTTCTTAGTATGGTGAAAGATTCTCAACCTTGTGTATCACATGAGATTCTTATCCTCAACACAAGGTGCTCCAATGCATCTAATGCCTTAAATGGAAGACTCGAATGATATAAAATCCCATCAAAGTAGGTAGAAATCACTTATATTCAGATCTTAATAATTCCATGAAGTGCACATTATCTTACTCTGAAAAAGTATGTGTATAATGTGGGATTAGTTCCATATAATGATTCTATTTTAGTAATTCTATTCCCAAGGTATGTGTGTGATAGAAAATCTCTTTACTCTATGTCAAGTTCAAATTTTACTCACGATTATCAATGTATTATCACTCTCCTAAACCAAAATTTCCTTTCGGTCTAACTTTCTTGATGAGACTTATTCCAACTGAACTCCTATATCATGCACAATGGCATTTCCTTATTGAACCCTAGGTTAATCAAGTTGAATGTGATTTTGAGGTTTTTTACCCATACATTATAATTATCATTATAACAATCTGGAAAAATGTTGCTTTTGTTATATATTGGGCATGCTACTTAATTTTCTCTGGTATAGCTACCACGAGTTTTGTTACAAATATCTGAATATTAGGTTAAGGACATATTTCTGTTGTGACATGTTGAGTTTTTTGCTATGTTATACCCACTATGATTTGTATTATAAAATAAGACATTGATTAATTTAGGAAGCATTGATATGTTATTATGGTTGTCCACAAGTATTTTTATAAGAAAATTGTGTGTTGAATGGGGTTGTGAATAAGGGACTGGTGTTATATTTTGTTTACTTAGAAACCTGTCCAAGATTTACTCATTAGGAATAAATCTTGGATAGTCCCCAGTTTGAGACTGTTCTTGAACACGTAGTCTCACTTAGGATGTAAGTGTATAATGTGTATTTGGTTTTAAAAAAAAATTGGTAGTATTTCCCTGTTTGTTCTCTAAGTACATATGTACTTGCAAAACAGCGGGGAAATGCTGCCGAAATTTTCTTGAAAACCCAATACACATTATACACTTACTAGTGAGATTAGGTGTTCAAGAATGGGATAGGTGGTACACATTTATTATATATAAGATCTTAAACCCTAAAGTTTTAACCATAAACCCTTATCTTTTAACCCTAGACCCTAATCTTATTCTAATATATACTTGTTTTCTCTTTGATCATAGAATGGATAGATCATGAATGTCCATTCCAAATCACTGCACCCCAGAGTTTATTTATGGTCTTGACCAGTTTATTAGATTTGCCGAGAAACATAGGAAACAACCTGGAGATAGGTTCTACTGTCCATATAGGTTTTGTGGTAACAACTTGAAAGTCAGCACTAGTGACAAAATCAAAAGTCATGTCATGTGCAACAACATTGTACAAGGCTATACAGAATGGCACTGACATTAGGAGATTTCAAACTTGGAATTAGTAGATGTCGATAGCAGTGCTTGTGTGGAAGAAGAAATTGCCTCTGATGACGTAATGTGAACGAACCAGTTCCAGTAGACATCGCTGATGCGACGCTGGATCGTTGTGGGGTAGAGCACACTGATCCACCTCCCATGTTTAGAAACATTGTGCATGATGCTGAAATACCGTTATACACAAGTTGTAAGTTTATGAAGCTTAGCGCTGTGTTGAGATTGTATAAACTAAAATCTAACAATAGATGGAGCGACAAAAGCTTCATGTCATTATTGTCTTTGTTGAAAGAAATTCTTCCTGAAGGAAACAAGCTGCCAATCTCAACATATCAGTTAAAGAAATTGTTCTGTGCAATGGGAATGGAGGCCAAGAAGATACACACATGCCCGAATGATTGTGTATTATTTCAAAATGACTATGTGGATTTGAAAGATTGTCCCAAATGTGGTGCGTCAAGATATAAATGGACGACTTCGGGGGAGTCCAAAACTGGTTCTCCTGCCAAGGTGATGTGGTAACTACCTATAATACCATGGTTTCAATGCTTGTTTGCCAATCAGATAGATGCAAAGAATTTGAGGTGGCATGTAGATGTTAAGAATAATAATGATGGGATCCTACGACATGCGTCTGATTCCCCACAGTGGAAGAAGATTGATTTATTGTACCCTAAATTTGGTAAAGTAAAAAATCTAAGACTTGGGCTTTGTACAGATGGGATGAATCTGTACAGGACATTGAGCAGCCAACATAGCACTTGGCTAGTTATGCTTGTTATATACAATCTTCCTCCCTGGTTGTGTATGAAAAATAAGTATGTTATGTTATCGTTGTTGATATCGGGCCCTAAACAACCTGGAAATGATATCGATGTTTATCTTGAATCTCTGATTGATGACTTCAAGAAACTATGGGGTGAAGGTGTGATGACCTATGATGCTTCACAAAGAGAGACATTTTGTTTGCACGCTATGTTGTTTTGTGCTGTGAATGACTTTCAAGCATATGGGAATTTTTTTGGATATAGTGTCAAAGGATCTAAAGCATGTCCTATATGTGAAGAGAACATTGATTCAATATGACTAAAACACGGCAGCAAGATTGTATATCCTGATCATTGAAGGTTTCTTCCAAAATTCCATCCGTATCGTAGGCTGCGCAAAGCATTCAATGGACGGAATGAGGAACGGAGTGCACCTAAACCTATACCAGGGGAGGATGTTTATGAAAGAGTAAAAGACTTTTCTAATGAATTTGGTAAGAGATCACAATGTACGATGGCCACACGGATTGACAAATCTTTATTCAAGAAGAAGTCAATATTTTGGGATCTTCCTTATTGGAGTTCTTTGGCAGTCAAGCATTGTATCGATGTCATGCACATTGAGAAAAATGTCTGTGATAGCATCATCGATACTCTATTGAATATACCAGGTAAGACTAAAGATGGGATAAAATCCAGAATGGACCTACATGAAATGGGAATAAGGATAGAATTAACAAAAGTAGTTAGTAGCGATCAGAGAATATACTTACCTCCCCCTTGTTACACGTTGTCAAGAAAGGAGAAGAAAGCTTTTTGTGAATGCTTGGTAAATGTTAAGGTGCCACAGGGTTACTCATCCAACATCTGTACATTGGTATCGATGAAAGATCTGAAGTTGATAGGTCTTAAATCTCATGATTGTCACACTCTAATGCAACAAATATTGCCTGTGGCAATTCAATATATATTGCCAAAGCATGTAAGGTTTGCAATCACCAGACTTTGTTTCTTTTTCAACAGTCTGTGCAGCAAAGTTATTTACCATGATACTCTCGATAGATTGCAAAGAGAAGTGGTTGTTACCCTATGTTAGCTTGAGATGTATTTTCCTCCTTCGTTCTTAGATATCATGGTACATCTTGTTATCCACTTGATTAGGGAAGTGAAAATGTTGGGACCAATTTTCTTGCATAGGATGTATCCCTTTGAACGATACATGAGTGTTTTTAAAGGTGATGTTCGAAACCGTTATTGGCCTGAAGGGAGTATTATTGAGGGTTTTGTAGCGAGAGAGGTTATGGATTTTTGCAATGACTTTTTGAGTGCTAATGACGATCCTATTAATGACAAGAATATTGAGGAGCGTTTTGGCAAAGGAATTTTGGGATCACGGATGAAAATAATCAGTTGTGAGCAGTTGGAACAAGGTCACTTGTATATTTTACACAACATCGACGAAATGAGTGTTTATATCGAGGAACATACCAATTTCAGCAAGAGACAATATCCTCAATCCAATTCAATGTGGCTTGCTAGAGAGCATAACAAGACATTTATTAAGTGGTTTGAAGATAAAGTCTTACATCAACTATCTCAAACACCAGATAATCTTACTGAAACTATCAAATGCCTTGCCTTTAAACCAAAATTGAATGTTATGTCTTATGAAGGGTTTGACATAAATGGATTCTCATATTACACAAAGCATCAAGATGATAAGAGTGTCATCCAAAATAGTGGGGTCACCCTTTAAGCGTCTTCATTATTTTTTGCAAGTGCAAAGGATAAGAGTTCATGTGAAGCTAAAATGTCATATTACGGTGTCATTGAAGACATGTGGGAGTTTGACTATGTAGATTTCAGAATTCCACTCTTTAAATGTAATTGGGTTGATAACACAAAAGGAGTTATAGTGGATGAATTGGGTTTCACATTATTGAACTTTGAAAAGATTGGCGAGAAGGGTGAACCATTCATATTGGCATCACAGGCGAAACAAGTATTTTATATCGATGATCCTGCAAATGATAAATGGTCAGCTGTTCTTCATGGTAAAAGACAGTTCATTGAAGATCCTATAGATGAAGAATAGTACTATGATAAGTATGATGACTCCAGTCCATTCTCAGTTGGGTTGGCAACACCACCAAATATTGAAGCTAATGATGACTTGTATTTGCGCGGAGATCACAATGAAGGATTGTTAATTGATAAAAGATCACAATATTAGAGGAATGCATGTTTATATTTTTTTATATGTTTTATTTTTCTGAATTTGAACTTTACAATTTGAATGTGAACTTTACAATGTGAATGTGAACTTTACAATGTGAATTACTTTACAATGTGATTGTAAACTTTCATATGGATGAGCATTCTCCTGATCACCGTGCTGATGATTACCGTGAGAGTGAGGATGTCAATGCGCCGCCTCACAAGGTAAGTTTTAAAAATATATCCCTAAGGTTTCTATCTATATGTTCATTTATAGTTATATCTTGTAAGTGTGTGTTTTTGTCAAATTTTAGGTTGGTGATGTACCCCCTGAAGAAATTGGGGCACTTGATGAGCAACAAAAAAATTGAGAAAGTGAGGGGCATCACAATGATGAACAAGTTACTACAACAAAGGGGTAATGGACCCAAACTGGATGTGGATTTCGATCATGCAGGAAATTCAGTTGGAGTGAACCGTAACTCATTTATTTCATATCTTGGGGTTCTTACTCACAGCCATTGTAGTCCTAACATAGAATCCTGGCATAAAGTTCCTAAGGGGAAGAAAGACTTAGTATGGAAGGAACTATGTGTGAGTTATTATTATATGCAATTCTATTTTTGTAGATTACTAATTTTTAGGATACTAGTTAATAGCAATTCTATTTTGCAGAGCATATTTTATCTGGATGAAAAGATACATCGTAAATGCGTGATGCAACATTGTGGGAGGGTCCTAAGGAAATATATGACCAATCTCACCTGAGATTACATACGCGATGCTGAGAAAAGGTTTTTGATTGATTTCCAATTCTAGACATTGATCACTGTTTGACTAACTCTACACTAATAATTTTTGTTTGTATTCTCTTTTCAAAATAAATTTAGGAAGAAGACAGCAACAGAACAAATGGAACTACATGGACCCTAGAGATTGGGAGGAGTTTTTTACTCAAAGAAAAACAGATGAATTCAAGGTATTAAGTGCCACTCCCAATTTAACTAATATATGTTCTTATGTATTCACCTATTCAAGATTAACCTTTAGTGTTACTAAACAAATCAATATGTTTACTAACTAGGCTATCAACGATGCTCAATGAGCAAGGCGTGCACTGAATGTGCACGACCACACAATGGGTCCAAGAGGATATGCAGACATTCACCAAAGACTACAGGTTGAGTTTACTGCTTAGCCTGGTGCTACTCAGAAGATTGTAGAGTCCTCTACTACTGCACCTGAACCTCTGCCTCGCCATGCTATGTGGATAGTTGGTAGGAAAAATAAGAAGGGAGATATAACTAAGCCCACATCTATTGAGGGGGATGCAAAAATGGTAAAAATCAACTCTTAGAGGAATCGATAGATATTGATTATTGTTATGTTTACTTACTAATTTTTGTTGATGGCGATTAGCAGGAGCTACACGAGCAGAGGAAGGAAGGCAAGTTCATCCCTCAGGTTACTAGTGATCAACTGACAGTTGCTCAGGGTAACCCAGAGAATCCTAGACGTATTAGGGGTGCAGGCGCTGGTGTGGGTATCAAAGCATTCTTTGGGCCATCCCAACGCAAACCTGACCCAAAAGCAGGAGTTTCACAAGTTGAGGTAACCTATTATTTTTTTAGAATGTTATTGCAAAAAGGAATTCAATAATTGATAGCTAGCATTTCTTTTATCCATGTATAGGTATATGAATTAATTGATAGGAAAGTCCAAGAAGCAATGGTGAACTGGCAGGCGCCTCAGACGACCACTCAGACGGTACTTGTGATGTGTCACACTTCTATTACTCCTATTGTAGAGGTTGGGAGTAATCATGTAGACCCACCAACTAGCACATCCTCTGTAAGTATTTTTATGACATAGTAGCTAGTATTTTTAAGATGATATGTTTGTGTATATATGCATATAACATTCTTTACGTAAATTTATAGGGGTCAAAGCCATGCCGACTAAAAAGTCAAGAATATGTCATAGCAGAGGCACAGGCTTACCCAACCCTTCTAGGGGACATATGTCACGGGACTCCAGTACTAGTTGGTGTGGTTCATGTGACCCTGATACATGTACTCCCCAATTCGAGGGATCTTCCACTGCCATATGCCCACCTGGATGCTGAAACGCTTGGTGAGACAGAAGGTGGAGTGATAATGTGGCCCAAAGCAGATGTCATCTATACTAATATTGTATGATAAATTTACATTACGTTAATCTATTAGTGTGTATATCTGAGTCAATTGATCTAAAATTATATATAGGTCAAAAAGACGACATCCGCTACATCTCGGCCTCCACCTCCACCTCCTCAACTACCAAGTTGGCTTCCAAGGGACATACATGCCTCGTTAGGTCCTAATTGTAGGGGTATGGCAGTATAGATCGGTGAACATGATCGAAATTGCCCTATAAATGTTATAATTCTGGAGGATACTACAGATCAATCACACGATAACAATCTATTTATACAAGTTTTGCATATGTATTAATGCATAGGTATTAATGCAGGTCAATCATAAAAAAACAAGCTATTTATACAAGATATTTTGGATTTGTTTCATTATGATTGGCTAAACACATCTATGATAGAGTTGTGGATATGGTGAGATCTTGTTTATACATCCATATACCTTGTTTTATATATGGTGATCTGGTTTCTTATATATTAATGCATACGTAATATATGTTTTGCAGCCACTTACACATGATATGTACAAATTTTTCATTTTCCCATGTGGGATTTTTGGTTCCATCTTTGATTAGTCTTGTAGATACATACCCTTCATCAGTTACTTCATTCTGGTATGCTACTTTTGAATATTTTGGTAAAAATAAGAAGATGGTGATAATAGCTCTATTCAATGTCGAGTAAGTTTACTTTGCTTATGATTTGGACTTAAAAAAATTACATTTTTATTGTGGATTGAGTTATTAATTTTTAACTTTCTTACATGTAGTGGTAGGCATTGGGAGTTACTAGTTATTGTCCCCAAGACATTCATTATCTATTATCTAGATCCTATGGGGAACGAATTGAATATATTATATGGACACGCAATGAAAATGCCATTATTTCCATGAGAAATATTTCATATTTTTATATCCGTTAACATTGGTTATTACATTACTATTTAATTATGCAATTTAATGTGTTACATTAACATGTAGGGCTTTTCAAGAGTTCAAAAAATCTGGAGGAAAGGTCCCCAGGAAAAGAATCAGCCACTAATTTGGGAGAATGTGAAAGTAATTTCCCGACTCCCATGTATATATTATTTATGTGAACTATGCTTATTTGTATTTTTGAATATCTTGTATGTTTCAATTTATAGTGTGCTACACAAGACAGCGGTTGGGCATGTGCCTACTATGTGATGTGATTTATGGACCTAATCATCAAATATGTCGCAATGGAAATCGATACTATACATAAGGTATTATATATAGTATCATTAGATAATATGAAATATATCAATCTTATTATATATTATTAATTATATATATACGTCATTCTCTTTGTAGGTGTTTAAAACTGACTTCAGTATAGGTGGAAAGTTATTAGATGTACATACTCCCCATACGAGGGGGGAATTAGGTGTTGTAAGAGAAGAATGGGCAAAAGCCCTGCAAGTAGTGGGAATTTTTAAATATAATTGGGTATCTGATGACAATGATGATGATGATGAATAAAGAATGATATTTCTAAACTTTGTTCTCATAATTATTTTTGTGTGAGTGTGAATGTGAATGACTTTTTCTGAATTGTCATATGTGTGAATGTGAATGACTTTTTCTGATCAATACATGAATGTCTGAATGTGAAAAGAGAGGAAATGAATGAAACTGAATGTGAATGTAAATGACTTTGCATGTTTCTACATGTATCTGATCAATACATGTGTTTGAATGTGAATGACTTTGCAGGTTTGTGGCCTATTGTTGGCTAATATCAATGGATGTTGTAAACTTGCAGTTCAGAACTGAACTGCATGTTATGCATCTTGCTGATCAGCCATATAGCAGGCCTACAAATTGATAAGAAAAAAAATCAGAACATAGGCGTCGGTTATTTTTATAAAACTGACACCAAAGACATACGGTGTCGGTTATTAGCAAAAAACCGACGTCTTTGTGCACTTGCTGGCTTGGTGGGGGGAAGGGTAACGGGGTCAGTTTTTGTTTAATAACCGACATCTTTAACCATAATATAGTGTCGGTTTTCTTTACTAACCGATGCTTATAGTTCCCTTTCTGGCACGTTTTCAGTGGCGGGAAGGGTAATGGCATCAATTTTTTATTTAATAATTGGCATCTTTAACTATGATATAGTGTCGGTTTTCTTTTCTAACTGACACTTATAGTTCCCTTACTGGCACATTTTCAGTGGCAGGAAGGGTATTGGCGTCGATTTTTTTTAATAACCGACGTCTTTAACCATGATACAGTTTTAGTTTTCTTTCCTAACCGATGCTTATAGTTCCCTTATTGGCATATTTTTGGTGGCGGAAAGGATAATGGCATCGGTTAGAAACCGACGTTGAAGGTGTCCACTTTTAGCGGCGCCCACTTGGGTGTCTCTTGGAAACCGACGCTAAAGACTATAAATACCCGATGCCAAAGGCCTTTTCTTTAGTAGTGAGAGGATCACAAAGGACACTTAGACTTATGGTCCTTTTCCATTCATTCTCCAACCACAACAGAGGAGTCTTCCACATGGGGTGGTGATAACACCAATTTTTGTGATATTTTAGACTGTTTTTCTGTTATCAAAACAACCATTTTTAGCTATTTTCCTCTCTTTTGTATGCACTTTCGCAATAATTGGCCAAGCAATGCTCTTAATCCTATATTTCCATCTTTTGCAGAGTTTTTCCTCATTTTGGTGCAATAAGGCCGTTCCGACCCACAGAATAAGTCCAAGTCTGTTTCGGCCTTCCTGACGCTCGGTACAACCTCCGCCCGACAGGGTGGAGTGACACAATGACGCACGACAAAAGGATGCCGCGCAAGAAGGAGAAGATGGAGGACACGCCTTCTACCCGACAGGGAGCCCAGCTCGCCCCGACAACCCAGCTTATCGGGCGACATAGCCACCCACCGACAGGCGTGCCGTCCATCACGTGACCGATAGCCGACACTCCTGAGCTGAGCGATACCAGTATCGGTCGTCCACCGACCCGCAAATAAGGAGGACACGTGGCGCTTTGAGCACCATAACTTCCTCCAATTGCTGCCTATAAATAGCAGCTACAGAAAGTCAAAAAGACAGTTCAGATACTTCGGAATTCGGACAGTTGGGAGCTTTGAGTGATCTTCGGAGGAAACTGTGAGAGCAGGAGTATCGTGCCCCAGTGCTCGTGTCAGGCGACACTAGGCGAGCTCTTCCTCGTCCTGAGAGGGAGGGGATAGTTCACTTAGAACCGTCTCAGGCGACATAAATACCCGACAGTAGGACGCGTCGCTCCATGCCCAACACGATATCGAACCCGATACGCTTCGCCCGTCATGCGTGCCGCCCGAGAGGGTGTGTCACCCGACTTGAGCGTATCGGCCAGGTCCTTGAACGATATAGTCGGCCATCACGGTGTGCCGCTCGAGAGAGTGTGTCGCCCGACACCGATGTATCGGGCTAGGCCCCTGTTTGGTATCGGGCGGGAGAGCCGCTGTAGTCTGTCGCCCTTCTACATCAAACGGGAGACATCTATCTTTAATTCCGTTATTTAATTCCTTTCTTACGCAATGTATTAAGACCCTTAATGTGTATGGAAATAGAAAAGCTTAATTACTTGCTGCTCTATGCTTGGTGTGATATATTAGATGATTGCTATGTTTGATATCTGAACTCTAGCTTGCATGTTTGGATCGCGTTTTGCTTAGCTACCGAATCGTGTTTTCCCGTCGCAACAGCTTCGAGAGTCATGTTGTGGCTCTAGTGTTTGGTCCGATTCTGAAGTACGAGAGTGCCTGGAATGGAGTTGTTTCCATAACATTCCACTCTAACTTAAGTCTGACAACCTCGAGAGGGGTGTTGACGCTTGGTTAGAAGTGCCTGCTCTGAGAGGAGGTGTGCAGGGTGTTACTGTTGCCGCTTGTTTTGCCGTAGTCTTATCCTTCACATCTTGCCCTAGCTCTAGTATTATCTTTCTGTTTGTGTGGCATGAAAACCCCTAAAACTGCTAGATGACTAAAACCTTAAATCTCTCTTGTAGCTCCAGTTGGAGATAGTTTTCTTTGTTTTATTTGTGACATCTTGTTGTTTCCCTTTTGGGAATTTATATCTCTTTATACCCACCAAAGTGTAGCATGTCGATTCTGGGTTCTCAACACTACCCCCCTGTCCCTGTGTTTGACCCCGTATATCTACTTCGATCCCGTAAACAAAGTTGCGGGGGCCTAGAAGGATTCGGGTTTATAAATGTAAAAGCTCGACTACCTCAAATCCGCCTCCACTTTTGGACGTGCGATTTTGGCCGGTCAACTTTTTGGCGCCGTTGCCAGGGGCAAGGCAAAAACGGTACTGTAGATGAATCCGAATCCACTAACTACACTCCTGTGCCTCAAGCTTAGCAATGAGTTTGACAACACTCTTTTTCTTTTTCTTTTTCCTTACTATTATTCTTTACTTAAAATTAATAATTTAATTTTCTAAACTTGAATTTTCGTGTTATTTCAGGCACTCTGAAGAACAGTGATTGTTCCACTGAGAACCAACTCCAACCGTCATGCCGCCTCTCATGGAGCCATCCATTTCTGGAGACGAACGCCAAGGGGGGAGGCCTGAATCACCTCCACCAGATGGCAATGACCGCTATGGCGGCAACGATCAGCATGAAGATCAGGAATCGGAGCACTCCGAGGAAGGCCACCCCCATGTCAGGCGTCGCCACCGTCAGCGACACAGGCGACACCACAACCAAGAACAACGTCGCGAGGCTAGCGACAGCGATGACTCTGAGGAGGACGAGAAGACGTTGAGGGAGTTGACATCAACAAAAGCCAACAACTCTAGATGTCCCGTCATCACCCCACGATTCAACGCAGCCAATTTTGAGCTTAAGCATTTTGTGATCTCTATGATCCAGAACAAAAGCTTCAGGGGAAGTTCAAAAAATGACAACCCCTACCACCACCTCGATGCCTTCAAGAACATATGTGACACGATAAAGATGCGGGGGGTCCCCCAGGAGGTTATATACTACAAAGGATTCATCTTCTCACTGGAGGACAAAGCACTGTCCTGGTACCTTGGGTTACCCCACCGGTCCTTGAACGGATGGGGGGCGTTAGCTTAAGCCTTCATAAATAAGTTTTACCCCACCGAGAGGACGGTCAGAACTCGGCAAAAAATAACTTCCTTCATGCAAAAGCCGAATGAAAGCCTTCACGACGCCTGGGAACGGTTCCAAGAGTACCTGAGGGATTGCCCCCATCATAATTACAAGAAGGGCTTCCTTGTCACCACCTTCTACAATGGCCTGACTCCCGATGAACGGGTGTCACTGAATGCGGCAGTAGGAAGTGACTTCTTAGGGAAAAAGCCGAGCAAGTCTGAAAGGATCATCAAAAATATGGCCGAGCTGCAAGCCGGTGCTAAATATGATAGATCTGACAGAGGACAGGTGAAAAAGGTTGGGGAGGGGTCCTCTCTTGAGTCCAAGGCCCTAGAGACCATCACTTCTCAGATTCCAAAAATAGCCACGGATGTAAAGCAGCTGAGGGAATCCGACGCGAAAGGGAAGAAGTAGGTGGAAAAAGTAATGAAATGTGTAACATGTAGAGAAGGCGGTCATGGGATAGATAATTGCATCTACACTCAACCAGAAGCATCAAGCGACACTGAGTCTGAGGTTGAAGAAACTGAAAAAGTCTCTTTCGTAAATTTCAAAAGACCAGACCATCCTGGTTTTAGCTATGGCAACAAGGAGGCAGCTGAGAATTCTCATCAACTGCACAACTCCACTAGGCCGCCCCAAGCTTTTGAGAAGAGGGGAGGGCCAAGCCCGTACATCAAAAACACCCCCTTCCAGCCGAACAAAGGAGGTTTTCAGGGGCAAGCTAAGTATCAAGGATCAGCCAGAGAGCAAGGACAGGACAAGGGTTCGAACCAAGCAGATGTGGTGGGACAGTTGTTTGATTTTGTGAAGAAGCAAGACACTGTTAACAACCAGTTGGCGCAGAGCACATTATCAAGTTCTGGTGTTTTGAACTCATTGCAGGTGCAAATGGCGGACATGCAGACGCACCAACGCCACATGGATCAGCAATTAGCTCAAATGGCCGAGTTAATGAAGAATCCCTCAGGGAAAATACCATCCAACACTGAAACTGCAAAGAAGTCAGGGATGTGATCGAGAGAAGATGGAAATTGGGCTACAAGAGATGGATGGATGATGTTAGCAGATAAGGAGCGGAAAGGCTGGAGCCATCAAGCTGGAGACGAAAACTACAACACTTCTCGGGAGGCAACCCGAGCTCGTTTTTCTTTCCTAGTATAGGGTGCTTTTACTTTCAAGCAAAATGAACATTACAAACATTTGGGTTGTAATAAGGCCCGAGTTAGTGCATGCGCCACATGCGCTGACCCTTATGGACCACCGCCTTAGTTTTATCGATCGGGATGGGTAATACCACCTGAGGCCAGGATCTTAGTCTTCGGCCAATGATGTTTTACTCATCGACCACTTTTAAACTGCTTTGCTTTCATGATGTATCAGATAACAACCCACCCGGTGCTATGTATGCGCCCATATCGGGCAAGGAAATTTTAGGGATCGGAAGGGTCGTGCCGAGGATGAACTTGCCCATTTTACTAGTTGCCCTGACGGCTAACACGCGCCCCAAATTTACCTGTTTCACCCCGATTGAGTTTGCTATTTATAGGGGCGAGTTTTTACCGTGTCGGGCTCCGTGCCTTACTATTTCCTCGCTCCCGTATCGTACTAAGACCTTGTGATTTTTCTCCCGTGTCGCGTAAGACTACCCTACTCTCGTGTCGTGCAGAAGTACAGATCACAGCAAGGTAATGGCCGACATACCCTATCGCCCGGCAGACCGTGCCACCCGACACGTTTCCATCTTTAAGCGAGTAGGTTATAGGCCTTATAGGTTTTGTGCTGAGCAGCCTTTTATCGCCCGATATGGATGTCGCACAACGTACCTTTTAATCACATCTGCCCGATATGCCATGACAGGCGATATCTGTGTTGCTCATCCTTGCCCCGCTTCGCCTATTTTGCTGTCGGGCGACACACTGCCTCCTTCTCGAATAACTATATCGGGTATCTCATCTTTTTGCCCCGTATCGCCCGACAGACTTGACGCATATCGCCTTGGTCTTATCGCGTGGCGAGCGTCGCCTACACCGCATATCGGGCACGAGACTTCACTTCTGAAAACCTCATATCGCCCGATACAGGGGTGTGGGAACTTTGCGCTTTCAGTCTAAATACAGTGTCATCATATTTAATTAATCCAGAAGTTTGTTTACTCATTTATAGAGATGGCATGCATCAAATCAACTGTTGTCCCTGTTGACGCACAAGGAAGAAGGATCTACCCCGCGACTGCCGCAGAAGCACCAACTACTGGGCGGAAACGCCCGAATCCAGGACCAGCTGGGGCGTCGACCTCCGAGAAGAGGGCTAGGGTTGAAGAAGTGGTAGCTCCAGCCCCAACACCGACACCTCCAGCAGCAGCGGAACTCCCAGAGCTCTTGTCAGGGAGTTTCGAACCAAGAGACGACGAGCACGCTCGCCGATATGCTGAGCTGGTGACCAAGATCTACCGACCGAGCAGGTTCTACCATAGAGCCTCGTTCGCTGAGATAGGAATCGTGAAGAGGCTGAAGGGCGTGCTGGCTACGGCAGGACTGAAGAAGATCTGTTTCAGTCGGTCTTCTTCGTACACTAAGCTGACAATGGAGTTTATGTCTTCTCTCCACCGGGTAAAGAACTCTACAGTGGAGAGAGAAGAATTTGGCGGGCCAGACAGACTCCAGGCCCGGCTCTACAATTCGGAGTACACCATCTCCGAGAAGCTCTTGAACAAGATCTTCTCCTCCAACGAGGAGGAGAAGAACCTGATGGACAACGGTGAGAGGACCACTGAGGGAGACAGGTTCAATCCCGTGCAGCTTTGGGGAAAGCTTACCAGTGAATCTGCGTTCAAACCGGGAAGAAAGGTCATGGCGGTGCACTCTTGCTTTTGGAGGATAGTGCACAAGATGGTGGCATGCTTGCTGTTCAGCAAGAACGAATCGAGTAACATCTACACAGTAGATCTCGACGTCATGTGGCACATCATGGAGGGTCGAGTGATCAACCTTGATCGGTTTTTGCTAAATAGGCTGCACCCAATGAAGGAAGCCACCAAGGAGTACTGCATGGACGGCATCGTCAATCTCATTGCGGTGGGACTCGGGTACCCAAGCGAGCCGCACAGCCTTTTGAGGACGCAAGGTGACGAGGTGTTTGACACCAAATACTTGATGAGGACCAACATCGTTAAGAGGGAGGGGAAGAACTTCTTCTACAAGTTTACAAGGACAGATATACTCCTCCCCCTCCCTCTTTGCGCCGACTACGATGCAGAGAAACTGATCTTCCCCACCGCCAAGATTGAAGCTATAGCAAATAACATAGCTTTCACCAAATCGACCAGGGTCCCAGAGAGGCCCGCCCCAGAGCTACCGACGACAACCGCTGATAGAATTGTCGCCGCTCCGACCATACCAACCACCGCCACAGTAGGGACGGTAGCTGCTGAGAAAGCGCTGGTGGTCACTAATGTCAGCAGGATAGAAACTACGGGAACTGCCGCGGAAGAGACGGCCGCAGTTCCCGACACTGTATCAAGACCTGCAGAGGTGGAAGGGGAATTTCAGCAGGGCAACAGCAACAGGATGTTTGATGAGATCATGAGGGAACTCGAAAGAACATCAACACCGCCACCGAAGTCCCCACCTACAGCAGTCAAGGAGATCGTCGATAGTGCAGAGGTGGAGCAGAGTCTACCCTCACCACGGTCATCTCCACCCAGACGAGAAGGCAAGGCGGCTCCTGAAAAAGCGTCGACGCCCCACCTGGGGACGTCTGGATCGCGTACGATTTTTATAGACTCTACCTCTCCTGGTGGACCATCACGCGAACAAGACGTTGCGAGGACGGAAGGGAGACCCACCCAAGCTCCTCCGTCGCTCGGAAAGATGCTCGGGCACGAGCTCGATAATTTGCAGGAGGTAACAGATATCAACTCTGACGTTTGTATTTCCCTAACCCGCAAATTTGCATCTTTCCAAAACAGGATGGATAGCCAAGAAAGAGAGCTGCTGACTCTAGTGAGCCTGGCCGGCGGACTAGAGGCGCTGAATGCAACAATGCAGCAAGTTCTCCAACAACTAGATAGGCTCGAGGAGAGAATGGATAGAAGTGATGACCATTCACGTCGAAGGCAGCCGATACGGTCGCCATCACCTCCCAGTTGGGGCTCTCATCCCTCTTCATCAGGTTCCCCCTTGGGAATAGCGGCGTCCTCCTCCTCCAGCAGACGATCTTCAACGCCCAAGGAGGGGACGCAACATGGATCGGCCGAAGGAACTCCCGGCGGACAGGAGAGCTCTTTAGGATTGGGAAATGCAAACATCTCAGTCCCCCTGGATGAAGTCAAGGATGAAAGCGTGGATATCAACATCGGGGGAGACTCTTCCGAAGAGTCCGAGGGAGAAAAGGGGGATGTCTACACAGTCAATAAAAGACATCTACCCCAAGGGAGGCACTCGATGGCGGACAGATATCGTAAGCCATCCCAGATACCGTCCTTCGAGATGGCCGATTTTGACAGACAAGACATCAGATGTCTGACGATCAGAGACCAGAAGCTGCTGAATAAGGTCTTACGATCACAGGCAGATGAAGATGACATTGTTTGGACCGACGGCTACCTTTCGGTGTGGCAGAAGATTCTTCGCGGCATGTTCCGCATGCCGGCCGTAGTCAGTAAAAGATTATTCAGGGTCCTAGAGAATGCACTAATAGAGAGTATCAGAAGCAGGACAGGTCGAAGAGCAGTATACACGGCCACCCCGACCTTGGCAAGAAGGTTGATGAAAGGAGATCAAGACTCACGTGTGGTGGCCGACATGCTGCAGCACATTGAAGAGCATAGGTTGAACCTAGTTTTGGCCCCATACAAGCACCAGAATGTGTGGTTTCTATGCATAGCAGACCTCAGAAACCGCGACGTCCGGTTGCTGTGCTGCAGCAATGCCGAAGTGCCACACTCCGGGGGTGTTTTCTGCCGCCCGGAGGACGCGAAGATGAGACTCTTGCCGCTACGTCTGCAACGAGCCATAAAGCATGGAAGCCAACATCACCAAGGACCTTGGAACTTTTTCACTATCCGAGACCTCCCCGCTCAAATAAAAGAGGGGAGTGCAAACAACGCTATAGCCATCTTGGGTTCAATTGAGGCGCTCAACACATTTGGAAACTTGGGAGTCCTCAAAGGCACGTCCTTCTATCAACGCTGGAGCATTTACGCCATGCTCCTAATTAAGGACAAGCGCTATTTCTGGGACGCAGGGGTACCGGAGCAGCTGCTGAACAGTGACCTGCAAGAAAGCTCTTCTCAGTCCAACAGCTCCTCAGAAAAAGAAGAGGAAGTGGTGACCGTCATACATGGGGCAGGAAAGCAGTTGGCAGTCCTGAAGAAAGTGCACGGGACGGAGGACACTGCTTTGCCTGAAGCTTCAGAAGGGCTGATCACAAATTTTGACCGCTTCTCGTGTACAACTCTCACACAGGAGTAGGTCAGCATTATCCAGAAGAAGTTGGATGATTCAACCCCATCATTTGTTGCCTTTTAGGAAGGCAATGTCGTAGTCCCAGTTGATGATCTAAGGGACATGGTGAAGGAAGGAGGGTGCTTAGTTGTAACTATTGCAACCGCTTACATCCAGTACATACAACCAAAGCTAGAACAAGCATATATTTCCCATCCTATGTTGTTCAACGACATATGCCTCACCGATGAAATAGGAGCGAAGAAAATATTTCTACAGAAGTTGGCAAGTGGAGTTCCTTGCGAGATCTTCCTCCCAGTTCTACATTACCACCACTGGACGCTCCTAGCAGTTTACACCCGAGAATGAGCAGGAATTTTCTACAACAGCTCGGACGGCAACAAGAACCATCCCGTGTCGTGTACTTCTAAACCTTTGTCATCCGTCGAGCGCTTGGTCCGAAAATACTACGACGAGGTGGCAAAGATGATCCAACCATTACTGGATACGCAAGCAAGCAAGTGACACGAGCTCTAGTTCTGCCACCGCAGTCCGCAGCAACTTCCTTTATCCAACGAATGCGGCATCTATGTCCTGGAATGGATAGCAAACAAAGAAAAACCTGACCAACTCCACCACACAGTCTATCACAGCAAAAGGGGAGAATATGTGTGGGAGCTTCTATCTGACGCAGGCGTAACCTCACTGGATTAAAACATTACCTCACCTTATCCACTTCACAACTCTGGGACAGAGTGTGGAGTAAGTTTGGGGGGGTACCATGTACCAGTGAGGGAGGTACAAATTTTTGAAATTTCTTCATTCTTTTGCCCCTTATTCGTTATTCTTTTGTGTACATATTTATCTTCATACCAAAATCTCCATGCATATGTACAAAGTCGCTATATTAGTAAAAACCTATTGCAACTGCTTGCAAAGTTAGTTTTCTTTATGCTTAACGAGATACAAGTTCCGTTATATCTTTCTGATAATGCTACTTCAAACAAACAGAAGATTACGTTTTTCCATTCCAAAAATTTTGAAAAATATAATAATCTCACAAACAGCTAAGAGACGAGTATGGAGAAGGAAAAAGCTGCCCAAACAGCAGAAATCGCTTTGTTTCCCCTTTACTCAACGAAAATCCCAAAAAGAGAGAGAAGCCTTATGAGTGTGAATAAAAGCATGAGAGTTGTGCCCAATAAAAGAAAAGAAAAAAAATATATACCCGCTTGTTTTCCAAAAGTACCCATCTTTAGGCATGGTAGATCCGGGGCAGTGGTACGTAGGATGTGAAATCACTGCTCTAAAGCCAACTGGCTTGGACTGTAGGGACCACTTCCCCACTAACTGACCCTTACCTGGATGGACTGATGGAAAACAAGATGAAAAACCCAAAAAGCCTTAGCCTACCCTTTACACAACTTTCTGCCCCGAAAATAAAGTTGTTTGGTGTGTAAGCTAACTTCGGAATCATACACTAAAGTCTCGTTGAAGCTGTAGAAAAAAAATTCTACTGAAAAAACAAGGCAGGAAACGCAAGGTCTTTTGTTCAAAATGAGACAACATTATCTCTAAAGGCATTACTATACTTGCTTTACCTCTTGGCCTGAAAGTTGTACCAAACAAGACGAAGCATCACAAAATAAAGTTTAAATATTGATTGAGGACAATCAAAATGCTAAGTTTGGGGGAGTTGATAACACCAATTCTTGTGATATTTTAGACTATTTTTCTGTTATCAAAACTGCCATTTTTAGCTATTTTCCTCTCTTTTGTATGCACTTTCACAATAATTGGCCAAGCAATGCTCTTAATCCTATATTTCCATCTTTTGCAGAGTTCTTCCTCATTTTGGTGCAATGAGGCCGTTCCGGCCCATAGAATAAGTCCAAGTCTGTTTCGGCCTTCCTGACGCCCGATACAACCTCCACCTGACAGGGTGGAGCGACACAATGACGCACGACAAAAGGATGCCGCGCAAGAAGGAGCAGATGGACGACACGCCTTTGACCCGACAGGGAGCCCATCTCGCCACGACAACCCAGCTTATCGGATGACATAGCCACCCACCGATAGGCGCACCGTCCATCACGTGACCGATAGCCGACACTCCTGAGCTGAGCGATACTAGTATCGGCCATCCACCGACCCACAAATAAGGAGGACACGTGGCGCTTTGAGCACCATAACTTCCTCCAACTGCTGCCTATAAATAGCAGCTACAGAAAGCCGAAAAGACAGTTCAGATACTTCGGAATTCGGACAGTTGGGAGCTTTGAGTGATCTTCGGAGGAAACTTTGAGAGTAGTAGTATCGTGCCCCAGTGCTCGTGTCGGGCGACACTAGGTGAGCTCTTCCTCGTCCCGAGAGGGAGGGGATAGTTCACTTAGAACCGTCCCGGGCGACACTGCGGGCCGATATCAGCCAACGATGATGAGCGACACAAGTGCCCAACAATAGGACGCGTCGCTCCATGCCCAACATGATATCGAACCCGATACGCTTCGCCCATCATGCGTGCCGCCCGAGAGGGTGTGTCGCCCAACTTGAGCGTATCGGCCAGGTCCTTGAATGATACAGTCGGTCGTCGCGGTGTGCCGGTCGAGAGAGTGTGTCGCCCGACACCGTTGTATCGGGCTAGGCCCCTGCCCAGTATCAGGCGGGAGAGCCGTTGTAATCTGTCGCCCTTCTACATCAAGAAGGTGACATCTATCTTTAATTCCGTTATTTAATTCCTTTCTTACACAATGTATTAAGACCCTTAATGTGTATGGAAATAGAAAAGCTTAATTACTTGCTTCTCTATGCTTGGTGCGATATATTGGATGATTGCTATGTTTGATATCTGAACTCTAGCTTGCATGTTTGGATCGCATTTCTCTTAGCTACCGAATCGTGTTTTCCCGTCACAACAGCTTCGAGAGTCGTGTTGTGGCTCTAGTGTTTGGTCCGATTCTAGAGTACGAGAGTGCCTAGAACGGAGTTGTTTCCATAACATTCCACTCTAACTTAAGTCCGACAACCTCGAGAGGGGTGTTGACTCTTGGTTAGAAGTGCCCGCTCTGAGAGGAGGGGTGCAGGGTGTTACTGCTGCCGCTTGTTTTGCCGTAGTCTTATCCTTCGCATCTTGCCCTAGCTCTAGTATTATCTTTCTGCTTCTGTGGCATGAAAATCCCTAAAAACTGCTAGATGACTAAAACCTTAAATCTCTCTTGTATCTCCAGTTGGAGATAGTTTTATTTGTTTTATTTGTGACATCTTGTTGTTTTCCTTTTGGGAATTTATATCTCTTTATACCCACCGGAGTGTAGCGTGTCGATTCTGGGTTCTCAACACTACCCCCCTTGTCCCTATGTTCGACCCCGTATATCTACTTCGACCCCGTAAATAAAGTTGCGGGGGCCTAGAAGGATTCAGGTTTATAAATGTAAAAGCTCGACTACCTCAAATCCGCCTCCACTTTTGGACGCGCGATTTAAGCCGGTCAGGTGGTCCTTCAGTCCATGACATCCCACATGAAGAACAACCTATGGAATAAAAGTAAGGATTTTGGGTCAGCAATGTTGGCATTAAAACTAATTCTTGAGTTAATCAAAATATATATTCATGTAATAGAATATAGGAACGTTTTCTTGGTGAGCCATGAATTTCTTGGTGGGTTATGGAAATAACAAGAATATAATTTATCTACCATACTAGTTTAAAAAACACAACAATTCAACTAGTAACCAGAAGTGATAAAGAGATTCTCAACACAATTATCAAGATATGAAAATCTTAAAAATGAAATGATTTATCCAATGGCAAATTCAATCTAATATTTTGTCTTTGTCGGGCCTAGGTTCCTAATGTTCTCCCCTCTATGACCAAAAAACATTTATGTGTGGGAACAACAAGTATAGGGAGATCTATGTGACCTTTATCCACTGTGTAGGGCTTGGGGGGTATGATCCACCAAATCTAAGAGTCATATCTCTAGACAATATTTAAATTTTGTGCCAATGTAAAAATCTAATAATTTTATTCAATTATTCCACAATATCCAATATTTAAAGTAATTGGTGACCGTCAAGAGTGGGACAAGGGTAAAAACAAAGGTTTCACCACTTAAGCAAAACAGTATGAATGAACCATATTAGGGACTCCATATTAGGGACTTCATACTTCAACACCATAATGCCATCTTCATGTTATCTTTATCCTACTACTCATTATATTCTAGTAGTGTACATAGTCTATCATTTTTTCCCTAAAGTGCTCTTATCCCAGAAGTTTTATCTTTGTATCTACAATCTACTACGATACACTCTGGTACATTATCCCCTGCCTTATTAGCATTTAGGTAGAATATTCTTATTTTGGTCTCACTAACTGATAACTCATGTACATGCCATATTATAAGTAGATACAACATTAATTGTCATTAACAATGTCATGCCCATGATCTTTGTCATCAAGCTAAATGGTAATAACTACCTTACGCGGATGAATGTTGTTTCAATCTCCATATATGGATATCTTCCTTACAGACATACTAACGGTCACATATGGTGTGCTTCTCATCTTACTCAAGCTCAATATACCTCGTCTGATGTTTCTATTGGAGCACAAAGTGCAAGATCCACTCATGTACCTCCTTATGTGTATCTTACACAGTCAAAGTTCGTAGGCTGGTGAGTCTCCAATGTATTCTCCACAAGCCTTGCCTTCTTTCCTCATAGCTAGACACCAAGATAAATCTATATTAGACATGGTTTCTTCACATCCCCAAGTGAACTATTGAATCTAGTTCAACCAAACACATGTCATGTATGCCATATCTTCTTCAAAATTGTTGAATCTCTTATTCCTCATTCACCTTTTATCCTCACATATGGATCTATCAAAACTCTCATCAAATGTGTGTTTGTCCCTCTTACTTCCTCCAAAAAGGCATACTTTGTGTATTATGCTTCACATTTTCCATACTATTTACTTTTTGCTTCCAAACTTATTGGTTCTCAAAGGTGTTGCATTACCTTTAGCCCCATTGGTTTTATTCTACAATATTTGCAGAGTATGAAGATGATTAGGTGGGGGGCATGTTATGGGGATCAATATTAATTTCCTTCTCCTTTTACATCTCATTCCACCTTCACTACAAGTTCATTGTCACACTCACATCTTCATTTTGGTCTCATTCGCTTGATAAATTTAATTTTTTACCTCCACCCTTGTTATTTTCACATGCCTATTAATTAGAAAAACCACATATATGTTCTTTTCTTATCTCGGGTGTGAAAGAAATTTATGATTTTTTTAATCTTATGTATATTGATGTTTGTAGACATTTTTGTACTACTTACTATAATGGATATAGATATTTCCTTACAGATATTGATGATTTTTTAAAATGACCTATTTTCTTATTCACGAATCATGAAGAAGTTTGTCCTTTAATCATCTGCTTTCATAAAATTATTCTTGTCTTGTTTGAGATATCTGTTCAAGTTCTTATAATGGATATGTAAGGACCCAGACCTTCACTTTGGGCTTACCCTGTTTGTTTTGCTAAAACCTTGTGCTTGGTTGCTTGCTAATCATCTTTAGTGATGATTAGGGTTTGCTTGTGCTTAGTTGAAAGCTGGAGGTAGTACTTGCAAAATAACCTGAGATAGGGTTGAAGAGAAAGTTTGTCACCTTGAGATATGTCTTTCTCTCTTTGCTTCCTCTAGGGTTGAGAGGAAGGTTTGGGTTCATGCCTTGGGTTGCCTTGGGCTTGGTTGAGCTCTTTTGGGCCTTGTTCTCCCTTGTTTGGGCCTTGCTTTGCTTGGTTGAGCCATGTATCGGGAAAGGATGCTTGTGTCAGCCTTGCTTCATGTCTCCCATGGGGTGTATCAGGCATGGAGGTAGAGAGTATCGGCCATGGACCATCTTTGACCCCTTGACCTCATTTGTGTCACCATAGCTTGGACAAGTGGCCGACCCTTGGGAGAGTAGTGGCATGGCATGTGCAATAGTTTTGCAAGGTGGTAAAATGTGTGGACAAGTGTCGCTTGGTAAGGTGACACCTTGCCTGGGTCTAACCTTGACCCCCATCTATATATGCCTTGCCTTTCTCTTCCTTAGGAACGCTTTAGCTCTTTGTTTCTCCTCTCTTCCTTAGTGCACGATACACCTATCCTTTGGAGCAAGTTGGTGACCGATCCTTCTCCTTTGGTGGTTATCCCTTCTTCTTCCTTTAGCTTGGTGGTTTAACCCTAGGTGGGTCTTGTCCTTTGGTAAGCATCTTCTCTCTCCCCCTAGCATCTTCTTCTCCATCTTGCTTACTCTTCGGCCATGGTGGTTATGCTTCTTGTTCCTTTTCTTGAGGTGGACGAAGTAGTGTGCTTGGAGCTAGGAGCTAGAAGCTTGGAGCTTTGGAGCTTGAGGAGTTTGCTTAAGGCAGGTTACATACCTTCTAATCCTAGCTATGCTATTTTCTCTATGTTGCATGTTTCATATATGTTGACAATCAGCTATGCATGTATGTTTCTTGTTCTAGAACATGTTGTTGATCTTATGGTTTTTGTGAGCATGAGGTTGTTGTTGTTGATGGGTTGTATGCCTTTACACCTAGTTGGCCGAACCATAGTTGAGGTTTTCTTTGGTAGCAACACTCCTTTCTCTCCTTGGTCTAGAGAAGTGAGTTTGAGCTCTAGTAATGTGGGCAATACCCCTCTCTCGTTTAAGTTGAGAGGTGAGCTTATATTCTAGTTGCTTGGGCAATACCCTCCTCTCACCATGGATTTGAGAGGTGAGCTTTTGTTGATCTATGTTGAGGTTGGTCCTTGTGGTTGCTCAATTTGTGAAATAGGTTGTGCAACACCCCTCTCTCTTGGTTGTTGAGAGGTGAGCCGACCTTGTTGATAAACTAGGGTTTGGTGCCCTTGTGCTTGAGGTTGAAGACGACCTTGTTGGGTTGTGTCTTGCACGATATGACTTTGGGGATAATGTTGCCCGATAACCTTCTTGTCTTGGGTTGTTCCTTTGGCCGATACCCATGTATGCTTGGGCATTTTGCTTTGTTGAGTGCCCTGCATGATACACCTTGTTGAGATAGTTTTATCTTGGTGCCCGATATCCCTTATCCACCCTAGAGTTAGGGTTTGGGCGACATGGTTGCTAAACCCTAGGATGGGCATCTTGGTTGATATGAAGCCTCAACCCAAGCTTGGGCGTTAGTGTTTCTCTAGGCGACATGAGTTGTCTACCCTTAATGTACGATATGTCCTTGAGATGTAATCCTTGGTAGATAAGCTTGCTTGGGTGATCCTTGTATCCCTGGCCGATATGCCTAGTTGAAGCTTAGTTGGTGCTCGTTATGGTCCCCTGGACGATATACCCTTGCTGAGATGTTGCTCGATACCCTCCTTAGGATTAGGTCTTGCACGACACACCATGTAGAGAGGGTGCCTGATGCACTTCCTGTCTTAGGATGATCTTGGCCGATAAGCTTTGATAGCCTGGTACCCGACACAGCCTTGGTCGTTACCTGTGAAGAGCTTGGGCGATATGGTATGGTGCCCAGGATATCTTTGGCGGATACCACCATGTCTTATGTTGAAGCTTTGACCTATATGAAGTGTTGGGCGATATGGCTTCATGGCCGACACACCAATCCTAGGATGCTGACCGTTATGATGTTGGCCATGCGCGACACCTTTCTTGGGTGTCATGGTTACCCTAGCCGATAGGGTTAACTCTCAGATGATGCTAGAAGGTTTCACGATAGGGGTGCCTTGGGCGACACCCATCTGGCCGATATGGCTCATGTTGAAGGATAGCCTGATAATGGAACCTAACCCTAACCCTAGCTTGGTGCACGTTAGACCCTTGGCTGATAGACATGGTAGTGCTGCACGATATGACCTCGTGGATGGCTGACTGACACCGTGAGTGTTAGTGGAACCTTGGTGCATGTTAGAGGATGTGTAGTGTTTTGGTTGATATTGTGGTGAGTTGCTTTAGGGTTTGAAACCCTAGCCGGTACACCCTTTGGTGAGGGTTGGCGCTGCTCGCCATACCTATAGTGAGGATTGCAAGGAGTTTTGGTGAGGGTTCTGATAACCCAGAATTTATATAGTTGATGGTTCTCTTTTAATAATGATAACACAAGTGACATGATGTAATCACCTTGCAATTTGCAAATATGATGATGAGATATAATGATAGGTTGTGAAACAGGAATCTTGGAAGCTTATGATGTTGCTTCACATGTTGATATAACACATGCATATGGTTACAAGTATAAGGCATAACAATTTCCCATGATTGATAATAATACTATGAATGATAATGCTTATGTGTGGTTTACTCATGGATGATTCTTTATACTTGATAGCATGATCATTCTGTTAATCCATGATGACTTCAGTAATCTATGTGAATGTGTATACTAACCATGCAGGTATTTCATGTGGATTCATAGCTTGGTAAGAGCTATGGGATATATGTGCTTTGATTAACACAATCTGATGATAATCCTTATTAACAGAATAGCAAGTGATAGGTCTGAGGACCTCATGTAAGGCTGAGTGCCTAGTTGAGGTGTTATCCTCTGATGCTGAAATAAGGGATGTGTTCCCAGAATGTTGATGCATGTTTATGATGCCTTGAGAGGCAATGGGTGATATCGTGAGGGATTGAGGTCCCAGGACAGTATGTTGATGGCAATAGTGATGTAATTCTATAAGGCTATGTTTGTACCTTGTTTTGTCTTAACAATTCGCTTAAAATATACCAATCAATTACAGATGAACAAATCATGTAGTTCGCCCTGGCCATAGACCCATTACCATCAGTAATTGGTGATGGTGAAATAGGTTTATCCTAGAGATTACCTGGAGCGCATATTGTTGAATATGCGAGGTTTCCCCTAGCCTAAAATAGGAGGGTTGAGTGCAACTGTGGTTGTAGACTCAGGATGTGTGCAGAATGGTGAACATACCCATGGCTCAGGATATGTGATGATGAGCATGATGCATTCATGGCTCGGATGTTTGTACTAGAACCTATGATGAGGTGAGCTAGAGATATGGGTAGCTTGCAGAGCTAACCTAGAGGATGAGGCCTATAAGCATAAGACTGTGGTCTTGCTTGATGATTCATGTACTGACCACGAGAAGGTGAGTTCATGGAGTCTGGATCTCCTTAGACCTTGTATGGCACCGGATTGGGCTTCACGTCCTATGGTTCGATTTGAGCAGGGAAGGCTCACTTCCCCAGGGCATAATAAAATGTAATCCATCCGAATAAGTATATCTTTCTTAGAGAAAAATGTGGAACATTGATTGAAGTCTTGTTGATATAGCTAATCTAGTTACACCTTGCAGATATGTGTACTATCCTTATATCTTGTGATAAGTTCTTATAAAGCTTATCTTGTCAATGATGTTCCATACAAAAATACTTGGTTATATGCCTCCCGGATATCTTGGTAAGCTTGATGGTAATCATAACTTTGCATAGTATGTTGCTCTTGTTATACGCTTATTCGATTAATTGTTGTTATCTGCTTTACTGGGACTGTGTGTCTCACCCCGCTGGTTTACACCCTTTTTAGGTGATCACTCTAGATGCGGTGGTGGTCGTGAGGTTGCAGTCGATCAGCAAGAAGAGCAATAGAAGGAAAGAGATAGACATGCTGTTGTTTTGGTGGTTTTGTTGTAGAGTCCTAGAGTCATCTCTGTACTCTCAGGTCCTCGGAGGTGTTTTGACGATGTTTCATGATGTTTAGCTGCTGTAATTTTTGTATATCCTGATGCTGGTCGTACGTGGCCTGTTATGTATGTATAAACAGGTGTTGAGCTAATATGTGTTGTTGTGATAGTGGGTGGCTTTAAGATGTGAACATATTTGGCAGGTGATCTTGAATATATCAATATATAACCTGATCTTCTTGTAGGGCATGGTTGCAAATGTTCTGTACATATGTTTCTGCAATCGGTTTTAATTAACCCGTATTTTCGGTAATATATGGTTCCGCACGTTTTCACGTGTCATATCATTGTCTATGTGATGGCGGGGTGTCACAATTGGTTTGGTATCAGAGCTCTAGTTTTGCTGAGTCTACAGGGATCTAGGACAAGGTTTGCGTCTGTTCTTGTGAGTTTTCTAGATTTTCTTACAATAACCTTCTGCTCTCAGCAGAAGATAAAGCTTAAAGATGTTTGGAAACCATGAAGAACGTGTTGTCGAGAGCAGTGATGTTGCATCAGTAGATGGAGCAGGAGGGCAGGCACATGGAGATCGGGTGCCTGAGGTCCCCCAACTTGACCCAGCCATTCTTGAAAATCCTTCCTACCAACAGCTTATGGGGCAGATGATGGCTATGATGAATCACATGGTGGAACGGTTTCCAGTGCCTCAACCAAGAGCACAGGATCCCCATGGTGAAACATCGGGTATTGGGAAGACCTTTGAGCGGCTTCGCCGAGTCGGAGCTTCGGATTATGCTGGGACGGCTGATCTAGCGGATGCAGATCTATGGTTGACAGGTCTTGAGAAGGCCTTCTGGATCCTCGACATCCCCGAAGCAGAAAAAGCCAAGCACTTTGTCGACCTTTTGAAGGGCAATGCTGGACACTGGCGGGCCATCGAGGATGAGAAGTGACCCGGTGAGGAGATCGGTTGGGAGATCTTTCGGTGAGAGTTCGTCAACAGATACTTTCTGAAGACGTATCTGGATGAGAAGATCAATCAATTTGAGTGTCTACGCTAAGGAAAGATGAGCATCACTAAGTATGAAGCCAAGTTCATGGACTTGCTGAGGTTTTATCCTCACATGGCAGCGACAGATGATGAGTGGATCAGGCGGTTCGAGAAAGGTTTAAGTGCTGAACTGTCAACACCTGCTACTGCTTTAAAGAATCAGGTGCAATTTGCCACATTTGTGGAGTCCGTCCGCAGGATTGAACAATCTGTTAAGCAGAAAAGGGAGTCCATGACCAGGAAAAGGCCTTCTCAGTTCTAGGGACATAGATTTGATGGCTTCAAGAAGTGAAGGTTTTTAGCACCTTCCATGATGAGAGGTTCTAGTGCACCGTCACAGTGGTCTCTAAGTAGGAGGTGGTCATGTTTCTTCGCCGTCGAAGGCGCATAGTACAACTTCTGTGGTAGTAACAAAGCCATCTAGACCGTAGACAGAAGGCATGTCATGTTACCACTGTAGACAGACTAGGCACTTGAGGTCAAACTTCCCAAAGAGAGATGTTAAAGTAATACAACAGCCGAGATAGAATCAACAAGGATCAGACAGACAGCAGCCCAGTGCAAGTAGAGGGTGAGGACACGGTCAAGCATCGCAAGCGGGATCGTCTGCTCAAGGAAGCAGAGGATGTGGACAATAAGCAACGACTTGATTTTATGCTATGAGTCAGCCAGAGGCGATAGTCAACCCGCGAGTGGTGACAGGTCAGATGGAGTTATTTCATTCTGATTTGTCTTCTTCTTGCTTTATATCTGTTTTGGTTGACCCAGGTGCTACACACTCTTTTATCGCACATAGTCTGCTTGATAGATATCCTTTACCTGTTAGTTGTAAGAAAGATAGCTTGTTGTTAGAAACCCCTCTTGATGGTTCCTCGATGCTTTGAGAAGAGTGTCCATCTTGTGTCTTATCTTTTTCGGGACATAATATACATGTGGATCTTATACCTCTTGATATGCATGGATTTGATGTAAGCCTTGGGATGGATACTTTAGAGAAGTATAAGGTTGTGTTGGACTGTGCTTCCAAATAGGCAGTGTTTGATGAAGATGGAGAGAAGTGGATCTTCCAAGGAGATAGGAAGATTCTTCCGACATGTCTAGTGTCACCAATGGTGGCAGAAAAGTTGTTATGGCAAGGTTGTAAGGCTTTCTTAGCTCACGTTGTGGATGCTAAGGCGAAAGGTCCTAGCCTCGAGGAGGTAATGATTGTTCGAGAGTTTGTAGATGTGCTTCTTGACGAGTTCCCCGATGTTCCCCCACCCCGAGAGATTGATTTTGAGATCAATCTGGTACCAGGAACACATCCAGTTGCACAAACACCTTATAGAATGGCTCCAGTAGAGATGGCAGAGTTGAAGAAGCAGTTACAGGAGTTGTGGGAGAAAGGCTTCATCTGACCGAGCACGTCGCCTTGGGGTGCTCCAGTGTTATTTGTTATGAAGAAGGATGAGTCGATGTGATTATGTATAGATTACCGATAGTTGAAAAAAGTCACGATCAAGAATAAGTACCCGTTTCTGAGGATAGACGATCTTTTTGATCAGTTGTGTGGCGCTACAGTGTTCTCAAAGATCGATCTACGGTCTGGATATCATCAGTTGAGGATTAAGGTGGATGACATACCAAAGTCAGTGTTTAGGATGAGGTATGGTCACTTTGAGTTTGTGGTTATGCCGTTTGGGCTAACCAATGCACCTGCTGCTTTCATGGACCTGATGAACCGAGTGTTCTATCCGTTCCTAGTTCAGTTTATTGTAGTCTTTATAGACAACATTTTGATCTATAGTTGGAACAGGCAAGAGCATGAGCGACATCTTCGACAAGTGTTGACTCTTCTTCGCCAACATCAGTTGTATGCCAAGTTCAGCAAATATGAGTTCTGGTTGAAGGAAGTGACCTTCTTAGGTCATGTATTATCTACAGAAGGAGTCAGAGTGGACCCTAAGAAGGTGGAGTCAGTGGCAGATTCAGAGCAACCAAAGATGCCGACAAAAGTTTGTAGTTTTCTGGGTTTGGCCGGATACTATCGGAGGTTTATCAAGGACTTCAGTGCAATCGTGTTGCCGATGACAAAGCTGACCAGGAAGGATATACCTTTTGTTTGGGATGATCATTGCCAGCAAGCTTTCCAAAGTTTGAAGGAGAAGCTGACTAGTGCTCCAATGCTAGTGTTGCTAGAGCCTGGGAAGGGCTATGTTGTTTTTTGCGATGCTTCCAAGAAAGTCCTAGGTTGCGTGTTGATGTAGGAGAATCATGTGGTTTCTTTTGCTTCGCGACAACTTAAGAAACATGAGGAGAACTATCTGAAACATGATTTGGAGTTGGCGGCGGTGGTCCATGCGTTAAAGATTTGGAGACACTATCTTTATGGGGAAGTGTGTCAGATCTTTACAGATCATAAGAACTTGAAGTATATCTTTTCGCAGAATGAGATGAATATGTGACAACATCGTTGGATGGAGCTAATCAATGATTATGATGGCACCATTGAGTATCATCCTGGTAAGGAAAATGTGGTAGCTGATGCGCTTAGCCAAAAGTCTTCTTCTCTCTCCAAAAAGAAGGCACAGTTGAGTTCCTTGGTATGCCGAAGGTGGTATATGTTTGTCTCCTTGCGGCAAATGAATGTGCATTTGGAAGTTTCCTTGTTGGCAGGACTGCTGGCACAAATGCAAGTCAAGCCTACGCTAAGACAACAGATCAAAGATGCACAACAGACAAATGATACAGTGCAGCTGATCAGGTAAGAGCTTGGTAGCAAAAAGTGTGATGGGTTCCATGAATCCAAGGATGGACTAGTTTGCTATCATGGTAGGATGGTGGTCCCCGATGTTGATAATCTAAGGAAGCTAGTACTCGAGGAAGCACACACATCGATGTATGCTATGCATCCAGGAGTCACCAAGATGCATCATAACCTGAAGGACCTATATTGGTGGCCTGGCTTGAAGAAGGATGTAGCTGAGTTTGTGGCTAAGTGTGCAGTATGTCAGCAAGTTAAAGTTGAGCATCAAAAGTCGGCTGGTATGTTGCAACCAATGTTGATACCACAATGGAAATGGGATCATATAACCATGGATTTCATAGTTGATCTACCAAAGACAGCTAGGAATCATGATTCCATTTGGGTAATAGTGGACAGGTTGACAAAATATGCTCATTTTATACTAGTAAAAACAATGTATACAGTAGAGAATCTTGCTCGGGTGTATGTGGATGAGATAGTGCATTTGTACAGTGTACCAACAACAATAGTTTCCGACAGAGGTCCTCAGTTCACAAGTCATTTATGGGAATAGTTGCACAAAGTGTTGGGAACACAGTTGAGGTTCAGTACCGCTTTCCACCCACAGATGGATGGACATTCTGAAAGGACTATTCAGACTTTGGAGGATCTTCTCAGAGCTTGTGTTTTCTAGTTCTTAGGAAGTTGGGACATGCATCTCAGTTTGATAGAGTTCGCTTATAACAATAGTTACCAGTGGAGCATTGACATGGCTCCTTATGAGGCTCTATATGGAAGGAAGTGCAAATCCCCTTTATGCTGGTATGAGTTTGGTGAAAATCATCTTTTGGGTCCTGAGTTAGTACAACAGACAATAGAAAAGATCAGAGTGATATAGCAAAAGTTGAAAATAGCATAGGACAGACAGAAGTCTTATGCAGACAATCGCTGACGACCTCTAGAATTCCAAGTGGGAGAGAAAGTGTATCTCAAGGTCTCACCTTGGAAAGGCGTGCTAAGGTTTGGCCAGAAGGGCAAACTGGCATCCAGGTATATGGGGCCATACCCAGTAATAGCACGTGTTGGCAAGGTAGCTTACAGGTTAGAGCTGCTTCCAGAGCTGCACAGGTTGCATCTAGTATTCAATGTCAGTATGCTGAAGAAAAGTCATCCAATCATAGGGAAAGAGATACAGCCAGTTGAGATTGAGCTTGATGAAGACGTGACCTATGAGGAGGGTTCGGTGGCGATCCTTGACAGAAGAGTAAAGAAGATGAAGAGAAAGGACCTGGTTCTTTTGAAGGTTATGTGGCATCATCGTGGTGTTGAGGAAGCCACATGGGAGCTTGAGTAAGAGATGAAGAGGAAGTATCCCTCACTTTTCTCTTCGGATTTCAGGGACGAAATCCTTTTGTAGAGGGTTATGGTTTGTAAGGACCCTGACCTTCGTTTTGAGATTACCCTGTTTGTTTTGCTAAAACCTTGTGCTTGGTTGCTTGCTAATCATCTTTAGTGATGATTAGGGTTTTCTTGTACTTAGTTGAGAGTTGGAGGTGCTACTTGCAAAATAACCTGACATAGGGTTGAAGAGCAAATTTGTCACCTTGAGAGATGTCTTTCTCTCTCTTTGCTTCCTGTAGGGTTGAGAGGAAGGTTGGGTTCATGCCTTTGGTTGCCTTGGGCTTGGTTGAGCTCTTTTGGGCCTTGTTCTCCCTTGTTTGGGTCTTGCTTTGCTTGGTTGAGCCCTGTATCGGGTAAGGATGCTTGTGACGGCCTTGCTTCGTATCACCCATGGGGTGTATTGGGCATGGAGGTAGAGAGTATCGGCCATGGACCATCTTTTACCCCTTGACCTCATTTGTATCACCATAGGTTGGACAAGTGGCCGACCCTTGGGAGAGTATTGGCATGGCATGTGCATGAGTTTTACAAGGGGGTAAAACATGTGGACAAGTGTCCCTTGGTAAGGTGACACCTTGCCTTGGTCTAACCTTGACATCCATCTATATATGCCTTGCCTTTCTCTTCCTTAGGAACCCTTTATCTCTTTGTTTTCCCTCTCTTCCTTGGTGCACGATACACCTATCCTTTGGAGCAAGTTGGTGGTCGATCCTTCTCCCTTGGTGGTGATCCCTTCTTCTTCCTTTAGCTTGGTGGCCGAACCCTAGGTGGGTCTTGTCCTTTAGTAAGCATCTTCCCTCTCTCCCTAGAATCTTCTTCTCCATCTTGCTTACTCTTCAGCCATGGTGGTTATGCTTATTGTTCCTTTTCTTGAGGTAGCTGAAGTAGTGTGTTTGGAGCTAGGAGCTAGAAGCTTGGAGCTTTGGAGCTTGAGGAGTTTGCTTAAGTCGGGTTACATAACTTCTAGCCCTAGCTATACTACTTTCTCTATGTTTCATGTTTCATATATGTTGACAATTGACTATGCATGTATGTTTCTTGTTCTAGAACATGTTGTTCATCTTATGGTTCTTGTGAGCATGAGGTTGTTGTTGTTGATGGGTTGTATGCCTTTACACCTAGTTGGCTGAACCATAGTTGAGGTTTTCTTTGGTAGCAACACTCCTTTCTCTCCTTGGTCTAGAGAAGTGAGTTTGAGCTCTAGTAATGTGGGCAATACCCCTCTCTCGTTTAAGTTGAGAGGCGAGCTTATATTCTAGTTTCTTGGGCAATACCCTCCTCTCACCATGGATTTGAGAGGTGAGCTTTTGATGACCTATATTGAGGTTGGTCCTTGTGGTTGCCCGATTTGTGAAAGAGGTTGTGCAACACCCCTCTCTCTTGGTTGTTGAGAGGTGAGACGACCTTGTTGATCAACTAGGGTTTGGTGCCCTTGTGCTTGAGGTTGAATACTACCTTGTTGGGTTGTGTCTTGCACGATATGACTTTGGGGATAATGTTGCTCAATAACCTTCTTGTCTTGGGTTGTGCCTTTGGCCGATACCCATGTGTGCTTGGACGTTATGCTTTGTTGAGTGCCCTGCACGATACACCTTGTTGAGATAGTTTTATCTTGGTGCCCGATATCCCTTATGCACCCTAGAGTTAGGGTTTGGGTGACATGGTTGCTAAACCCTTGGATGGGCATCTTGGTCAATATGAAGCCTCAACTAAAGCTTGGGCGTTAGTGTTGCTCTAGGTGACATGAGTTGTCACCCTTAATGTACGATATGTCATTGAGATGTTATCCTTGGTAGATAAGCTTGCTTGGGTGATCCTTGTATCCCTGGCCGATATGCCTAGTTGAAGCTTAGTTGGTGCTCGTTATGGTCCCCTGCCTGATACCCTTGAAGTAGTTGATAGATGGGCGATATACCCTTGCTGAGATGTTTCCTGATACCCTCCTTAGGGTTAGGTCTTGGACGACACACCATGTAGAGAGGGTGCCTGATGCACTCCCTATCTTAGGATGGTATTGCCCGATAAGCTTTGATATCCTGGTACTCGACACACCCTTGGTCGTTACCTTTGAAGAGCTTGGGCGATATGGTATGGTGCCCAGGATAGCTTTGGTCAATACCACCATGTCCTAAGTTGAAGCTTTGACCTATATGAAGTGTTGGGTGATATAGCTTCATGACTGACACGCCAATCCTAGGATGCTGACCGTTATGATGCTGGCCATGCACTAAACCTTTCTTGGGCATCATGGTTACCCTGGCCGATAGGGTTAACTCTCAGATGATGCTATAAGGTTTCACGATAGGGGCTCCTTGGGAGACACCCCTCTGGCCGATATGGCTCATGTTGAAGGATATCCCAATAGTGGAACCTAACGCTAACCCTAGCTTGGTGCACGTTAGACCCTTAGTCGATAGCCATGGTAGTGTTGCACGATATGACCTCGTGGATGGATGCCCGACACCATGAGTGTTAGTGGAACCTTGGTGCATGTTATAGGATGTGCAATGTTTTGCTTGATATGATGGTGAGTTTCTTTAGGGTTTGGAACCTTAGCCGGTACACCCTTTGGTGAGGGTTGGCACTGCTTGACATACCTGTAGTAAGGGTTGCAAGGAGTTTTGGTGAGGGTTCTGATAACCCAGAATGTATATAGTTGATGGTTCTCTTTTAATAATGATAAAACAAGTGACATGATGTAATCACCTTGCATCCTGCAAATATGATGATGAGATATAATGATAGGTTGTAAACCAGAAAGTTTGGAAGCTTATGATGTTGCTTCACATGTTGATATAACACATGCATATGGTCAGAAGTATAAGGCATAACATATGCCCATGATTGATAATAATACTATGAATGATAAAGCTTATGTGTGGTATACTCATGGATGCTTCTTTATACTTGATAGCATGATCATTTTGTTAATCCATGATGACTTCAGTAATCTATGCGAATGTGTATACTAACCATGCAGGTATTTCATGTGGATTCATAGCTTGGTAAAAGCTATGGGATATATGTGCTTTGATTAACGCAATGTGATGATAATCCTTGTTAATGGAATAGCAAGTGATAGGTATGAGGACCTGATGTAAGGCTGAGTGCCTAGTTGAGGTGTTATCTTCTGATGATGAAATAAGGGATGTGTTCCCAGAATGCTGATGCATGTTTGTGATGCCTTGAGAGGTAATGGTTGATATCATGAGGTATTGAGGTCCTAGGACAATATGTTGATGGAAATAGTGATGTAATTCTATAAGGCTATGTTTGTACCTTGTTTTGCCTCAACAATTGGCTTAAAATATACTAATCAATTACAGATGAACATATCATGTAGTTTTCCCTGGACATAGACCCATTACCATCAGTAATTGGTGATGGTGAAACAGGTTTATCCTGTAGGATTACCTGGAGCGCATATTGTTGAATATGTGAGGTTTCCCCTAGCCTAAAATAGGAGGGTTGAGTGCAACTGTGGTTGCAGACTCAAGATGTATGGAGCATGGTAAACATAACCATGGCTCAGGATATGTGATGATGAGCATGATGCGTTCATGGCTCGGATGTTTGTACTAGCACCTATGATGAGGTGAGCTAGAGATATGGGTAGCTTGCGGATCTAACCCAGAGGCTGAGGCCTATAAGCAAAAGACTACGGTCTTGCTTGATGATTCATGTACTGACCATGAGAAGGTGAGGTCATGGAGTCTGGATCTCCTGAGACCTTGTATGGCACCGGATTGGGATTTGCAGCAAATGGTTGGATTTGAGCAGGGAAGGCTCACTTCCTCAGGGCATAATAAAATGTAATCCAGCCGAATAAGTATATCTTGCTTAGAGAAAAATTTTAGAACATTGATTGAAGCCTTGTTTATATAGCTGATCTAGTTACACCTTGCAGATATGTGTACTATCCTTATATCTTGTGATAAGTTCTTATAAAGGTTTTCTTGTCAATCATGTTCCATAAAGAAATATTTGGTTATATGCCTCCCAGATATCTTGGTAAGCTTGATGCTAATCATAGCTTTGCTCAGTATGCTGCTCTTATTATATGTGTATTCAGTTAATTGTTGTTATCTGCTTTAACCTTTGAGGTTTTATAGTTGCGGCGGGGAGTTATGTTTCTCGCTGGGACTGTGTGTCTCACCTCACTGGTTTACACCCTTTCTAGGTGATCGCTTTAGATGCGGTGGTGGTTGTGAGGTTGCGGCCGAGCAGCAAGAAGAGCAGTAGAAGGCAAGAGATGGACATGTTGTTGTTTTTGTGGTTTTTTTGTAGAGTCCTAGAGTCATCCCTATACTCTCAGGTCCTCAGAGGTGTTTCGACGATGATTCACGATGTTTAGCTGTTGTAATTGATCTTCTTGCAGGGTCTTGTTGCAAATGTTCTGTACGTATGTTTCTGCAATTGGTTTTAATTAACCCGTATTTTCGATAATATATGGTTCTGCACGTTTTCGCGTGTCATCTCATTGTCTATGTGATGGCGGGGTGTCATAGGATAGTACACTTCAATACTTAAAAATGGGTGGCTTTGTCTTATTTTCATATGGTCGGTATGATGCATCAACGATCATGTGCTCATACCTCCTTAAATTTTATTGCCAAATATGAAAACTGCCACTTTCTTGATGTTACTTGGTATTTGGCAATGCATGCTAATATACCCAAAAAAATTGGTTTGAGGTCATTTTAACAACATGATTTTTAATCAATTGAAATTTGTCTTCTTTCTTGAAGGGTAATGTGACAACATAGTTTTACACCATGCATCCATGTATGATAACAAAGTAGCTTTAACATCAACAAAATGAAAACATAACTATTGTTCTCTTGGAAAATACATGAGATAAAGAGTTTTGCCCTGTAAGGACTACAATGCTAAAAGTACTAAAGAAAAGAGGATGACATAGGACACCTAGACATATGCTCCTTCACCATTTAGTGTCCAATCTCAACAACGGAATCTTCAACGTAGGATGTTCCTTCTGTCCATGAATTTCCCAATGGGAAAGAAACAACACATGGACCCCATAAAGGGAAAAAAATAGGGTCAGCTAGGCTGGTACTAATTCAATTATTGAACTATTAAAAAATAAAGAGTTATAGATCAAATTTGGGTAAGATTGCTTGGTGGACTATGATAATAGAAAAAAATTATATACCTACCATGATAATTTCAAAAGGGGTACAATAATGTAAAGTGGTAACTAGAATCAACAACGAGATTTCTCAAATAAATATCAATATACCAAATTATTCAATATGAAATGATTTATCTATTGGCATAATCAATATAATATTTTGTCTTCGCTAGTAGCTAGGTGCCTAGTGTTCTCCCATGTATGAGAGAACGACACTTCACTTGTGGAGGTAACCAGTACTGGGGGACCTCTAATTGTCCATTATCCTCTACGTAGGGTTGGGGGTTGTAACCCACCAGATCTAGTGAGCCAAAGCTATTTAGCTAATATTTCAAGTTTTTTTGTGCCAATGTCTAAATCTACAACATTTTGATTTCTCTATAATATTCAACTTTCAAATGTAGTTGTGGTGAACTTTAACAATAAGGAAAAGGCTAATAAAATGGTTCACCACTTTTTCAAAGTTATGTAGATGAAATCCAAGAGGGAAATAAATAGTTCAATAAATAATCGAGAATTAAGTACCTTCTCTCAAGCCAAGATTCCATGTTGTTTCACACCCAAAGTTCAATGAGCTCCACACTTTAGATATTTAAGAAAATGAATTTCTATGTCATCATAGGGTTATTATTCCATATTTCCCATTAGTCTCATTTCTAGGGTTTCTAGATAGGTTATACATAATCCATATCACATACACAATTGTTTTATCACATTTTTACCAGATTAAATCCTAAAAATGTTATTTTATCTTATATGTAATGGAATTCCATTTAATCACTAGGATCAATTAGGCTATTTTACCAATATAACTTATTGGTGATCTAAGGTTTGACTTCATAAAGAAGAAGGTTAATTGTGTTAGCAATATTATTGCTACATTTATCAATTATATCTATCATTGACATTCTAACATATAAATATCTTAGCACATATACTAATATCTCATGATTTCACTTCAACATAATGATTATTATCATCATCCATCTATTATATTATTGTTGACTAATGAATAACACCCAATAGAAAAGGATTCAACTAAATTTCATATATTAGGATCTCTGGGTATTTATAAGCTAATGTATATAGTTCTAGGTAGATTATCAAGATCTGTATTTTAGTATACAATTAACTAACTCATATTAGTGCTAGGATTATGTTGTTTGTGCATCAAGATATAAGACCTTCGAAATAGGTCTATACGGTCTCAACACGCACATGTACCATCCTTCGTATAAATAATACTATCATTAAAATACCACCGGCTATAATTTTTCCTATAGTGGTTGTATATAATATTCCTTATCTAACCATGTATATTAGGGTAGATTCATGTATTTTCAATTGATATTTATGTGTAAAAATTAATGTCTTACTTACAATATGTACTTTATTGGAATTTAGAAAACTTAATTACTAACTTACTAGTAACAGTACACTATGTATCTAATTGTATTGTATATATATTATTACAATAACATTTACTGTAATACATTGGTTGTACTAATATCCTAATCTCTTCGTTGGCTTCACATTGTATATTTAGTTAGGTCCTTAAATATGGTTCCCTGCATGCTAAGAACAAATGTGAACTATAAGGCCAAAGAACTCACCTACATATCATTGTTGTAGAGTCCTTCTTCAACAATTGGTCACCTTCAGGTTGGAGTTTCAAACAGCTGTATAAGTTGGAGTCTAAGAATTCAGTTGCAAGACACATACAACAACGACGTGTGATCAATGATGCCCATGGAGTTGGGGTATGTGTGATGGCCGCTGATGTCAGAGTTGGTTTTTGTTTGTGACTGCTGGTTGCATCCTGCGTTGGTCGGCACACAGCAGGTCAGAGAAGGGATGGAGAGGAAGAAGATGCGAGCATGAAGGCTCGTCGATGTGCACCCAGATGGGTGCTACTACCGTCGGTGAGGAGGAGGAGAACAGGGAGTCCGTGGACCAGGAGGACGGCCGACGATTCAGGGAGGAGGAGACGTGTCACCACTATTGCAAGGGGTGGTGGTGGTGGTGGTGCTGTCGTAGTGGTGGAAGTTGATGGCAGAACCTGACAGCAGGTCAGAGAGAAGAGGGTGGGGAAGGAGGTGTGATAGTGGGGGATCGTCAGCGTGCACCAAGCCGAGTGTTACTACTGTCAGTGAGGAGAAGGAGAAGAGGGAGTCTGAGGGTCATAGGTGGTCATGTCATGGAGGGTGGAGCAGGTCTTGCAGATGCGTCAAGGTGCCTAGCGAGGCTGTGACTATGCTGGCGGCATAGCAGATTGAGGGAGGTGGAGATGTTGTGGAAGGTTTGCAGATCTGGGTACCTTGGCATTGAGGTTGATGGGGATTTATATACGATTAAATGGTGGATCTAGGGTTTCCATAGCAAGGTGGAGCTCTATCAAATAGCTCCGGGTGGTGCAACATAGGGTTCACCGGTTTTTGTCAAGCTCTAGGAGGCTTAATGACTGATCTTTCTGTGGTAGTTTGGGCACCTGGTAACGTGGTTGTCAAGTTGGAGGATTGAAAGACGAACTCAACGGACTTTGAATCAATCAAAATGGATGAGAATCAAGGGAGAACGGCTTGGCCGTTTCTCCTTCACAAGCAGCGGCCGCGGCACTAATCTAGTGCAAAGGAGTGGGGCACCAGGTCAAACCTGGTTTGACATGATCAATTTACTTCCTTTCTTAGATGTTTTCTTTTAACAACTTCAAAATTTTGTATCTCTTATACGTTTTATCAATTTCTCTTGAAATTTTCAACATTGGCTCGTATGTCCTTATTCTAAATATAGAAAATAGTAAATCCCTTAGTTATTAGTCCAAGATGGTTATAATAATTACTCTCACCATTAATTCTAATATGAATATCTAAGTATCCAATATATATAGTGATTTCAAGTCCAAGAATTTGTTACCGAGTCCAATTTATCAAGTGTGGATCCCAGAAAGGATAATTTGATCATAATGAGGACAAACTACATTTAGGTGCTCAAGTTTCAACATAATTCAAATGAAGTGTAAATATGAATGAAAAGGTTAAAAAGATGTTTTTTATATCTCAATAATTAAATTTTGTACCGAATTTCAGTATGTTACAGGTAAAACACCATTTTCTATTTATTACCCTCAAAATAAGTATTTTCCTCTCCTGACTAGATCTTTGGATGTGTTGCTTTTGTGCACAACTTGGATCTAGAAGCTGAAAAGCCATCTCCCTAGGACATTAGGATTATACTCGTACATATTCCTTAGTCCACAAACTCTATAAGTGTTTTGATCCACAAACCCCAATGGCAACATGTCTCTACAAATACCACTTTTATGAGGATCAACTATTTTTTCCTATGCGACCACTAATCTACTTTCTTCAGTAGTAGAGTGTGTTTCTTTATTGCTAAAGTATCATTTAGGTACACCTCCATATATATATATATATATATATATATATATATATATATATATATATATATATATATATATATATATATATATATATATATATATATATATACATAGAATACACCATGACTACCATCACCAGCACGTTAGTTTTTCATTAACATGTGTGTGTTGGTATGTATGCCCAAAGTGCCCATCATATGATGATTGGGATATGGCATTAGTGACCTGATTTGATAATAATAAAGGCAAGCTTCCAATTTATTTTGTATATTCAGTTATGAGATAATAAATAACATAATAAATGTCTAGAGAATAATATTACTCAATGACGTATGTCTTCAAGTACATGACTTGGGAGAATGAGATCATACAGATGTTTAGAGTATATACATTCTCATTATGTCCCTGATCAGTTGTTATTTTGGAAGGTAGATAGACAACAATAACACATAAGATCAGAGTGAGAATTGGTTGATGACTAAATATCATTAGTCATAATATGGAAATATCAAATCGAGCACACATGTACATGTTAGAGAATAGTGTATCGGACAGACCCACCGTGAGACTGACACATGGAAGCTATCTTCATGGAAGTCATAGTCAGCTCTCACAGTGATGGTGGTGGTTGTGGTTCTTAGACCTGAAATCATTGCACGCATCACATATCGTTGGGTACACTTTGACATCATCAAACACAATCCTAAAACATGGGTTGTTATAACGGTGATGATTGGGTGACTTTGACACATGGCGATTGACTATGAGAGATAGATATGGGATTTGTCCCTCCTATATGGAGTATGATATCCTAGGCCTCTTGATTAGTTAGACTGAGAAAAGTATGGCCATACGCATGTGAGTCAATATGTTGACCTCACATATATCTCATGCAGTCTGCTCTGGTTCAAGAAAGAAGATTGAATATATTGAGGATGACGGCTCCATGCCACTAGTTCAATTTGGATATCAGTGAAAAAAGGATTATACAAACACAGTAACATCATACATAGATTATAGGTTGAAGTTTCTTCCCAACTTTCCATTTCACTTGGATAGAAATGACATGCGACTAGGCACCACTCTTTGCTTGTGATGTCATAAGCTAGTTATGGACATTCACTGCCAATGTGATATGGGACCTATAGGGTCACACACATAGGAACTCATCTAGAAGAGGAGTTTGATCTTGAATGATAATTGAATTGATTACTAAAGTGTTTAGGTATTTCAATTCACATAACGGGTCAACTGACTAGACTGCCAAATGACCGGTTCAAGTGTTGAGACTCCTATTTAGAGTGTCAGGCTCATTGTATTGTACATTGGCTGGAATTCTACCTGATTTGGGCTGTAAGACGCCCGTATCGCTTGTGCAAAATGGTTGTATGGTTTGGTGCGAGATGCCTGTCTCAGTTGCACTTAGCGACCATTTGGTTTGATGCAAGATGGTCGTCCTAGTTTCTCCAACCGCTTGTTTCAAGGGTACGTCAAGTTGACTACTAATTGAAATTGAATTGCCAACATATGTGCAGAACTAGAAGGTGCAAAACTGCCATTTCACTTAGCAAAATGACCATCTCACTGGGGAAGATGATCGTCTCACTGGGAGAGACAGTTGTTTCATCACACATAGGTTGTGAAACTTCTAGAAAAGTTGCCAAAATTCAAGATCTTCTTGTCCTTTTTACTCTCACCTTAGTCCTGCATTATCTGGGGATTGGGAAGCCTGACCCTAACCCCTCCTATATATAGAGGGGTATTGGGGGCTTCCCAAAATACAACTACTACATAGACAATTGAGAATCAATTACACTGACAAGTGTTGTCCTCTCTGTTTGTGGTAACCACAAGAGTCCAGGAAAGTCCTACCCGACTATGGAGGAATATACATGGGAGAGCAACAACTGAGGATCATTATTGTGGGAGAGCATATTGGTGACTAGTACACCAACGAGAAGGAAAACTCCTTTCTATCTATTCCTACAGGATGACAGGAGTTCTAGTTGGTCAGTGTAGACTACTCTAGAGGCATTTGTATGTTGGCTGCTACTTGGAGGGCAACGTCAACTCGCAGTCTGTGGCGAGATCTAAGGAGTTGCTACAACAGTTGTTTGAGTCCAATGTCCATAGAGGAGCAGTCAAATGAGTTCGAGGGTGACTAGGAGCTACACAACCACCGTCCAAGATAGAGTGTGCATCTACATCAATGAGGATTGTCACTAGACTTGCTCTAGGACCAAGTATATCTTCATGAAACTATCCTTCTCATTGCATAGTCATTGATGTGATCTACTGGCTAATGAGAAATGTGTCACTAAAATTTTTGTTTCCACTTCCTACCTGATGTCATATTTCCCTATAGTGGTATCAGAGCCACATCAATTAATTATGTTTTGGGATAATCGAAATGATTAGATTTTAGTTTTAATGAATTTATTTATTGCATGTGATGTGAATATTGAAATGGGTTGATGTGCACGTCTGTCTAAATCACCACATAAGAACCCAAATGAATATATATATATATATATATATATATATATATATATATGATATACATGCAATTTATACGCATTGCCATAAAATCAATTTTGATGGTGGATGTAAAGCATGGTTATGGCCAAAACCCCAGATCTGTGTGTGCATGGTTGTGATTATTATTCCTATTGTTAATCGGTCTGCGTACTGAGCCTCTCTCTCCTTCCAAATATAAATTAATACTTTGTTTCCTATTTCCCCTCAAATGTAACTTGAGTTTTTCCCATATACAATTTAATAAGAAATAGGATAGTTTTAATTTATTTTTTGACATGAGATGACGATCTACATAATGGCAAAATGACCGGCTCGTGAGACGACCCAGTCGACTAGAGAACTAAGGAGGCCGGAAGACAGGAAGATGAACTAATCATCTAGTGGCCCAACCGACCGGCTGGAGGTGTCCAGACGCTGCTTGGACCTACGAACCATTCAACCATTTCAGAAGAGTCCAACCGAGTGACCATGAGACAAACCGATCAGTTTAAAAGTTGAACCGATCAACCCAGATTGGTTCAAACACAAATCATCACCAACAATAGGTTGCATATGATGTGGACCATAGGTGGTAGTAATTCCTTGTGGCTTTAAGGAATTACATAGTATGGCCATAACCATCACTTGTGTATTTTATTTATTGTATATTCTCATTTGTGGTTCTAGTATGTATATGATACACACTATATATGTGGTGATTGAATAAAGTATATGTATTTATATATACAAACTTCCACAAATATAATATCAAGTCTTAGATGCTTTCCAAAAGCGACACACATGAAAAGCTTGATCGACTAAGCATAGATGACGCCAAAGTGTGGTACGCCATCTATCTCGTGGAAGTGTGTTTGTAATGATGTAGGTTCTACCAAAACAGGGTACATTGTTATCGTGTCGACTTTTGGGTTAGGCTTGACTGGCGATTCTCAGAGAGTTTGGGCCTAGAAGCATGTAGATGATCATGGAAAGGAGTTGTGCATATCATCTATCCAAGACTTGCATATGATGTAATTGACATCATGTCCCACCTAAATAGTCAAGTTGTGGGCGATCAGCCAAAGCTGACTCATGATTTGATGAAATATGGATCTTGGCCCACTAGTACATTGTACAATGTAATATTCTAAATTGATATTGAGGGATATCAATTTGAATAAAATTATGGGATCAATAATTAATTAAATACCTAATTAATATCATCAAATTTTTCTAATCAAATCAAATAAAAAATGTTTTGAAAAGTTGCAATATTTCTTTGTAGAATCAAATGTCAAACACAAAACATGTTCAAATTGTGATCAATCCTGAAGAAGAACAAAATGGGATAAAGTTCCACAATTGGTTAAGGACTTTGAGAAATTTTCTCATCAATGAATGAAAGCTCTATGTCCTTGATAGACCAATGCCAAAGGAACCCGTTCCAAATGCACCTAAGGCTAAATGGATGCTTATTGGAAGCATACCAATGATGCTATAGACATTTAAATACCTAATTCTATGTTGTATGAACTATGAGTTGCATGAACAACATAAATATATGGACATTCTTGAGATGGTAACACGTCTTAAGAATCATGTAAAGCAAACAAGGTATACTTTGAGTGCAAACTGACAAAGATAGGTCCAATAGAACCCCATGTGTTCAATATGATTGGACATGTGGAATGACTATGTTTTCTCTTAGGTCAAGAGTTGACCATGAATATGATTATGAAGTGATGCATGAATCATATAGTAATTTTATCACATGCTTAGAATGTTGATGTCAAAGCAAGGAAGAAGAAGGACAAATCCATGATGGTGATCAGTGGAAGTGAGTCCTAGGGCAAAATCAAGGCCAGGAAGTCTTCTGAGGATAAGATGAAGCTCAAGTCTTCTGCACTCGATATATGGAGAAGGGTAAATGTAAAAGAAATATGTCCTTTTCACTTAAAGGATAAAGAAAACAAAGTGCCACCATTTTCACTTGTTTGGACATTAGAAAGGAATTATCTTCTTCATAGAGGATCTCAGGAAGAAGATAGAGATAAAGATCTCTACTTCAGGATGTGAGAAGAAGTAAGCTAGAACAATATGGAGCAAAGATTGCTGCCACTATATTTAAAGGTTGTTATTCATAGGCACATAATATAATTAATGAATTTCTATTGTGTACTTGTCAAACATCATATGTTTTGTATGACAAGAACATTATGATCTTTTATGGAGATGACATATGTCTCATAAACTATACTTGATAGTTGTAAAGACAAATGTGTATGACACATATATTGAATGACTTGATAACTCAAACAAAGAAACCTATAACATTGTCATCTAGAGAGAATAAATGAGAAATGCATTTCTAGAATCCATATGATGGTTATCTAGACTCTTTTGGTTATTGAACAAATAGAAACATGCATGTCTTATTTATTGTGCAATATTACAAGAGTATCTTAACTAGATGTAGTGGGAGATTGACTACTCAATTAGGACTAGTGCATACTGATGTACATAGACCTTTTTAGAATGAATGCTAAAGGTAGTTACAAGTACCTCATCATATTTACTGATGCGATCAGTATATATTGAAATTTGTATTTAAAGAAATACAAGTTTGGATCTCTTGAGGTATTCAAGGAGATCATAAATGAAGTACATAACTAAAAGTTTTAAGATACATTGATGTGATCAATGTTGAAATATGTAAACAAAGAGTTTGAGGACCTTTTGGGAGATCATGATAGTGTATCATAATGAGCTCCACCTAAACAATACTTATGTGTCAAAAAGAAGGTATCAAACCATGTTAAGTCATGGTGAGATTATCAATAAAATCTAGCTAATCTTACAATTTCTTTTGGGCATATAATTTATACTAAAACAATGTACCATCTAAAATGGCACAAAAGACACCATATGAGATATGGCATGGGAAGTGTCCCGATGAGTCTTTTGTAGTGATTGAGATTGAAATCTTGTATAAGAAAATAGTTTTTTAAAAGGCTTTATCCATAAATCACATGAATGTTACCTTGTTGAATACTACTTACATTTCGGCCCGATAACAAAGTGTTTGTTGCTAGGCTAGCTGAATTCCTAAATGGAAATTCGTTCTGAAGGAATCAGTGGGAGTAAAAGTACAACTCGGAATGTTTGAAAGAAATAAGAAAACATAGAACCTAAAGAGGTACGATAGACATAAGGAGAATCACAAGTTGTTATGGATCTCAAATTCCTTATCTAATCGCAGAACTCCTAGTTCTAGTAGAACACACCTTGAGTTTGAAAGATTATCATATCTTATGACTCTAAAGGGCAACAAGTTGATCATAGAGATGAGTCAACAAAACTATTGAGGAACCAGATTCTTAGAAATGGCTTTCGGACATAAGATCAATGATGGACTCCATATAAATCAACAAGGTATGACCTTGGTGGATCCACTTGAAGGGGTAAAACCCATTGGGTGCATTTGGGTCTCTGTAAGAAGACCAACATGGAAAGTTAAATTTGGTTGCAAAAGAGTTTCAAACTAGTTCAAATTGTTGAACTTGATGAAGCCATTCACCAATTACCTTGGTTAAATCCATCTAGAATCATGCTTGTTGTTACATCTTAATATGATTGTGAGATTTAGCACATGGATGTTAAAATTGCATTCCTTAATTGGAATAATTGTAAGGATGTGTATGTGACACAACCGAATGGTTTTATAAACCCATCAATACAAATAAATTCTATAAGATACAAACGTCAATCTATGGATTGAAGCAAGCATCTCAGAGATAGAATCTTCTATTTGACAAGACAATCAAAAGTTTTGACTTGAGTCAAAATGAAGATGAAATATGTGATTACAAAATATTTACTGGGAGCATGTTTACATTCCACATAATGATGGGGAATAATGTCCTTATCCTATAAATGATAAAACATGGAAAGGTAGTGTACCTTCTATATGAAGGGTTTAGGTGAAGCATCCTATGTGATAGGGATTGAGGTCTACATAGATAGATCTGGAAAGCTTCTTGACCTAAGTAAAAGCACATACGTTGGTTAGATTGAAGGTTTCAACATGTAATACTCGATCAGAGAAAACTTGTCCATGTTCCATGGACTTAGTCTTTCCAGAGCCTAGTGTCCTAGTTCTTATGAAGAATAGGGTCACATGGATAGATGTCATTTAATCTATCTTGAATGCAATGCTATGTACTTATCCCATTATCTCGTATGTATTGGACATGACGAGAAGATATCTAGTAATCACATATGTATTGGACATGATGAGAGGATATCCAGTCATCTCATATGTATTGACATGATGAGAGGACACATATATACCTACCTTGAAATCTCATATGTATTAGACATGATGAGAGGGTATATGTCAGATACCAGTGAGAGTCACTCAAATACCATATGAACATCCTTATGTGCTTGTGAAGCACTTAAATGGATTGGTTCCTTGGTTATGGTAATAAGGAAGAGTTGGATGTAAGGGGTTACACCCATGCAAGCTACCAGACTGACCAAATGATCGCAATAGTGTTTGACATTAAACGAGAACTGTAAGCTAGAAAGAATTTTGAGCAAATGACAGTTGTTCAAATATACAAAAAGAAGTCGAGTATCTATGTGCTATGAGAACAAAATAGGATATTATATGGATCAAGATGTTCATATGGGTGAACTTGTGTTAGGTTCCAAACCATTGATGACCTAGTAGAAATACGAATGACAACAATGGAGCTACTAGTTAGGCTGGGAATCTCAGATAGAATATTACGACACTTCCATCTCATACGAGTAGTCATATGACACAGAGATGTGAAAATTGCAAAATACCAACTTAAGGCAAACATTTCTAAACCCTCTATAAAAGCACTTACGCAAAAGAAGCATGAAGGTCATGTTAGGTCACTCGGGATGAGATATGTGGGTGATTAGCTCTTAGTCCAAGTGGGAGTCTGTTGGTATATATGCCCAGAGAGTCAATCATATGATGATTGGGATATGGCATTAGTGACCTGATTTGATAATAATAAAGGCAAGCTTCCAATTTATTTTGTATATTTAGTTATGAGATAATGAATTACATAATAAATGTCTAGATAATGATATTACTCAATGATGTATGTCTTCAAGTACGTGACTTGGTAGAATGAGATCATACGGATGTTAAGAGTATATATATTTTCATTATGTCCCTCATCGGTTATTATTGTGGAAGGTAGATAGACAATAATAACACATAAGATCAGAGTGTGAGTTGGTTGATGACTAAATCTCATTAGTCATGATATGGCAATATCAAACCAAGCACACAGATACATGTTAGAGAATAGTGTATCGGACAAACCCACCATGAGACTGACACACAGAAGCCATCTTCATGGAAGTCATAGTCAGCTCTCACGGTGATGGTGGTGGTTGTAGTTCTTAGACATGAAATCACTACACTCATCACATGTCATTGGGTACACTTTGACATCATCAAACAGAGTCTTGAAACATGGGTTGTTATAACGGTAATGATTGGGTGACTTTGACACATGGGGATTGACTGTGAGTGATAGATATGGGAATTATCCCACCTATATGAAGTATGATATCGTAGGCCTCTTTATTTGTGAGACTGAGAAAAGTATGGCCATACGCATGTGAGTCAATATGTTGAGCTCACATATATCTCATGCAGTCTGCTTTGGTTCAAGAAACAAGATTGAATAATAATGAGGATGAATGCTCCAGGCCTCTAGTTCAATCTGGATATCAGTGACAAAGGAACTATACAAACATTGTAACACTATACATAGATTGTAGGTTGAAGTTGCTCCCCAACTTTCCATTTCACTTGGGTAGCAATGGCGTGAGACTAGGCACCACTCTTTGCTTGTGATGTCATAAGCTAGTTATGAACATTCACTGCCAACGTGATATGGGACCTATAGAGTCACAAATATAGGAACTCATCTATAAGAGGAGTTTGATCTTGAATGATAATTGAATTGATTACTAAAATGTTTAAGTATTTCAATTTCACGCAACGAATCAGCTGAGAAGATTGCCAAACAATCGGTTCAAGTGTTAAGATTGTTGTTTTGAGTGTCAAGCTGATTATATTGTACATTGGTTTGAATTATGCCTGATCTGGGCTGTGAGATGTCTGTCTTGCTTCTGTGAAATGGCCGTCTAGCTTGGTGCGAGACGCCCATCTCAGTTGCACCAAACAATTGTTTTGTTTGGTGCGAGACGCCCATCTCAGATGCACCCAACGCCCGTTTCAAGGGTACGTCAAGTTGAGTACTAATTGGAATTGAATTGCCAACATATGTGTAGAACTAAAAGGTGCAAAATGACCGTCTCACACACAAGATGACAGTTTCATTGCACACAGGTTGTGAAACTTCCAGAATAGTTGTGAACATTCAAGATCTTCTTGTCCTTTCCTCTCCCACTTTAGTCCCGATTGTCCGGGGACTGGGAACCCTAACCCCTCCTATATATAGAGGGGTATTGGGGGCTTCCCAGAACACAACTACTACACAAACAATTAAGAATCAGTTTCTCTAACAAGTGTTGTCCTCTCTGGTTGTGGTAACTACAAGAGCCCAGGCAAGTCCTACCCTACTAGGGAGGGATAGCCATGAAAGAGAAACAACTGAGGATCATTATTATGGGAGAGCATGTTGGTGACTAGTACACCAACGAGAAGGACCATTCCTTCATGTCTTTTCCTGTAGGATGACAAGAGTTCTAGTTGCATGTGGATTACTCTAGAGGCAGGTTTCTGTTGGCTGTTTCTAGGAGGGCAACATCAACTTGCAGTCTATGGCGAGATCTAAGGAGCTACTGTAACAGTTGTCTGAGTCTGATGTTCATGGAGGAGCAGTCCGTTGAGTCTGAGTGTGTCTAGGAGCTACACAACCACCGTCCAAGACAGAGTGAGCATCTACATCGACGAGGATTGTCGCTGGACTTGCTTCAGGACCAGGTATATCTTTGTGAAACCATCCTTCCCATTGCATAGTTATTGATGTGATTTGCTGGTTAATGGGAAATATGCCAGTAAAATTCTTATTTCTTTTGCCTACCTGATGCCATGTTTCCCTACATTGCCAACCTAGGGTGATCATCAATTCACCAAGAGTTGCTCGATTATCATTGTCCACTCCATAATTACCTGACAAAGAAACGGTTCTTCAAAGAGTTTCCCACAAGTGTAATAGCAAATATCACATCTCTAATGTTTTTTGTCTTACTTATTTATCTCCTTACTCATTTGTTGTTGGTTTTTATTATTCACCAATTTTGATAATTACACGGTTGCACTAAGTCATCCTAGGTGGAAAGGTGTGATGGATGATGAAGTGATCACTGTATGAGAATAAAACATGGGATTTGGTGATTTGTCCTCTGGTAGAACAATGTTTGAGTGTCGTTGAGTCTATTTGATGAATCACCACTCGAATGGGACCTTTAATGGCTTGAAGCATGCTTAGTTGCCAAAGGATACACACAAACCTTTGAGTGGACTTCTTTGAGAGCTTCTTCCTAATGACTTAGATTTCCTTTGTATGCATGTTGATATCCACATCATTTACTTTCGATTGGCTTCTATGCAACTAAATGTCAAGATTGCCTTCATGGGAAAAGATCTCTCTGATAATGTTTATATGCAACAACTTTTCAAATTTGTTGTTGATGACGAGTGGTTGTAGTGGTTAATATACAGGCTTTCCAATGAAGAGGAATGGGATCAAACCTCCACTTGTGCACCTTAGAAACAAGAGCGATCTCATCATTTAGGTTGGCCCGTTGTGTGAGTTTAAACCCCCGCAATGTGTGGTAGCTGGGAGGGTCATATTGTCAATGGGGATCACTCAGTGATTCAGCCTCTAGGGCAATTTTTGTATAAAATTTTAAGGACATCTCTAAGATTTGTTGACAATGTGGGTATGGTGTTAAAGTATTTCTCCAACGACAGTCTATGTATGGCCTATAATAATTTGATCATGTATGGTTCAACAAATCCAATGCTTCTATAAAACAGTTGGGATTTAAGAGGTATGAAAGTCACCACTCACTATTTTAATCCTATTCAACAAAGGACGTGTTGCATGTTTTCTACGTCGATGATGTTGTGATCAAAGGGAATAACACATAGGGAATAACCTGAAGAAATGATCTCAAACTCAACTTTCATATTAATGGTTTGGGGAATCTTTGGTATTTTCTTGACATCAAAGATTTTTGTTACAAAAAAGGGATCAATCTCTCTCAAAGAGACATGTCTGACTAATTCAAAGTCTAACTCCATTGTGATGGTTTACCACATTAATGCTTCAAATGAGGGCGGGGGTCTTTCCTGATATAGAGAAAGATCGGTGGATTATTGAAAAATTCATATATTTTTATCGTATGATCAAATATTTCTTGTAAGTTAGATTCATTAGTCAACACATGAGCACTACTTTCCATACTCATTAGACAACTATACAATATACATTACGATATGTATATAATTTCTTAGAAAAAAGCTTGTTCTATGAGTGACCCATGTGCTAGTCACTCATCACCACAAGGTGTGCAGATGCAGACTGAGTTGGGGACCCTCAAGACGGAAGATCTACATGTAGATGTTGTGTCCTACTAAGTAATAACCCAGTTACCTGGAGGATACCGAAACAAACAATTATTGCATGTGCTAGCATATGACTCATTTATCGTGAAATGGCACATGAATGGTGTTACTTGCAGCCGGCCCAATCATTATCTCCAAATAGAGAACTCATATCCAACTAACAACATCATTATATTGTAGCTATTTTTGACATTGCCAACAGCCTGATTTTTCATTAGCATGCCAAATATATTGAAATTGACTGTCATGTTGTACGCGATCAAGTTAAAGAAAAAAAAAAGATAGTTACGGCATATGTGAAGACTTGCGAGAACGGTTGGTGGATGTGTTCCTAAACCACTTTTTCCTAGCATGTATGAGTACATAAATAACAAAACGAGATTAGACGATGTATACTCTCTATATTAAGAGGGAGTTGTTAAGGTAATTAGTTTAATTGCATGATCGGGTTTGGCACATTTAGTAGGGTTTAATAAAGTGTTAAGTAAATCCATATATCTACTTATTTAAGTGTTAAGTAAGCCTTTCTATTGCCCTAAGTGAGTGTTGAGTAAGTCTGTCAATTGATGTATTGGAGTGTGAAATAAGCCATACATCAGATCAATGCAATCTTTTCCCTCCTCTATATGGAGGAGAGGACTCTTACTAATTAAAGTTACAATACATTATTCTTTTCAACAAATTTCGTAAATACCAGCAATCATAGGTAGGACAGGTGCCCTGGTATGCGGCAATGTGACTCCTCCATTGATTGCTATCTAAATGTGAGTCAAGTTTCGACATGGTATTACTGTTTTTAATCTGTTCATATTATTAATAGATCATGGTCCCGACACATGCATGCACATGGCTATGGCTCCCATCGTCATCCATCATCCGTCTTCTAAACTACGACCACGAGCTGCAGCGTCCCGTCCCCCCTGTCGCTGTAGCCAGGCAGGCATAGAAGTAGCAGCAGCAGAGGCACTCATGACTCCTGTGGCTACAGCTCTCCTCGTTCCAGCGAAATGTGAGACGTGATGCCTCCCAGCCCATTGAGCCCAACCACGAAAGGCAACTCGTCACCATGGGGGTTTGTTTGGGCTTGCCGCTGCCGTCTCACATCATATATAGCAGGCGTCTATTTTATACTCGGCTCGCTTCACTATCACCACCCCTCCCCAAAACCTGCTTTCCTTTCCCTGTCGTCATCTTCTGAGATCTGTCTCGACGGAGTGGAGTGGAGTGGGTACGGCCCTACACTCACACTCTCTCTAGCGCAACAAGCCAACCGTGACTATTTTGGGACGATGATGCTGATTTAGCTGACACACACCTTCACTGCGGTCCGCGAATTTCACAACAGAATCGCCTTGCCTGCTACTTTATATGACAGCATGTGTGTTGTGACGTCGTTTGGCACATGTACCCGTATGCATACTTCACATATACAGAATCGGTTAATATGGATACCAGCTATAGCATTAGCATGAAATCATTGCGATCTGCTTTAAAGGTGTGCAACGAGATGTTCGGTAACCTCTTTTCTCGCATCAAGGAGCTGGAGGCGAATTGCTTGAAGCGCTCTAGGACAGGTTTTGACCTCCACTCTGATTCCTTATTGCATGATAATCTTATGGCAGCTGACTTGGAGCTATCCACCACCTGAGCGCAAGAACAATCCCACTGGAGCGAGTTATCGGAGGTTAAATGGCTAAAAGGAGACAAGTGCAACATTCTTCCATGCAAAATCTAAGACAGTGGCGGCGACACTCGATGTAACGATCCGTTTTCATATTATCATATGATTAGGATTTATTTGGATGATTGCATACTTAACTAAATTTATTATTGTTTAAATTTGATTAATGGTGGTAATTTAATTATGATTCTGTAAGCATTATGAAAAATTTAAATACACTTTTTATTTTAAAATAATCAGGGTTTGAGAATCAAAAACCTTAACCAGTCAAAATTAGGGTTTTGGTAGCATGCGAATACAAAATTTGATAAATATAGTGGTGTAGTAAATAATTTTTATTATTTTATATATAACTCTGATTTGGTTAAATTTTGGATATAGTTTGGGAAACTTAATTATTAGTATATTAGAATTTTTATGTATTTTTCTAATCTATTAGTCAGTCGAGTTTTCCCAGGACAAACTCAGTCAACCATGCATTCAGGTTAAAATATAGTAGTCTGGTATCTTAATTTTAACTTTTTATTAGTACGCACAATTGATTTGAAATTTGAAATGTATCATAGAAACTACATTTTAATCATCATGTTAAATTTTCATAATTTTTGGATGATGTTTGAGTTCTATAGAGTGTGGTATCAGTTGAGTTTCTTATTATTGACAACTCACCCGATTTGGCTTTAATATAGTAGCCTAGTATTTGATTTTTATTTTTTTTGTTGGTAATTGTGAATACTCTAAAAAATTTAGTGAATATGTGAAATGTTCTTCAAACAATATTCTAGATTTTAATAATTTTTGGAAGAAGTTTTATCTATTCAATAAATGATTTTTAGTCATATCTTTATGATAGAAAATTCTACTGAATTTGAACTAAGTTTAAAGTACAATCAATTTACAATTTACCCACGCATCTTAATTTCTCTATATGAGTAGTCTAACACACTAGGAGCTCTCATGCTTCACAATTCATTCTAGAGAAACTAAATTCTAAAAAGCGACGAAGAGTTATGGTTTGAGTGAGGAAGGTGGAGATGTTGACCTACGCCTTTATCATCCGAGAAATGATGAAATCAAGTAAGTTTAGCTTCTTTGGATATACTTTCTTGGTGATTCTTCTCTTACTTGTCAATATTCCATCCATCCACTAATTTGATTCAAAATGATATCAAATTTCCCTCTTTTCTCACTCTTTCTCTCCCATACTCCTTGTCTAGGATTTCAAACGTGATAGCAGGAAACAATGGATTTGATAGAAAGAACCTTAGTGGATTTGTAGAACTTCAGAGTTTGACATACATTTTTAAGGTACTTGTCACCTTATATGAGTGTTTCTCTTCCTATTAATCTATATAATCATGTTGAAAGCCTCATGATATCCGGATAAAATAATCAAGCTCATTGCAAGTACTTGTATGAAATTGTATAATCAATTGAGATGATTTGAGGAAATATATGCTACTGATTTAGATAGTTTCTCATTGATTTGTGTTTGCCTAGTTCTTGATCTATTGATTCAAGATATATGGAATGCTTATGGATAGAGAACTATGTTGATTTATAAAAATTTTGCTTAAAATTTAGTCAATAGGTTATATGCTTGGAAATTTTATTGACATGAATGTAATCGTATTTGAACTCAATAATCATGAATTTCTCAACTGAAATTTTGAATCCTTACTAGAATTGAATATGTTATGTACACGAGCGCTTGGTATGCAGGAAATCCATATCTAGGGTTAATGTTGAGGGATGGACTCAAATGAGTCAATAATCCATTGTATGCTTGTAAATGATTGGCTGATTATGTGATATGGAAACTAGGGTTTTCGTGTGTCTAGAATAGACTCAATGAACCTTTGTACACCTTGATGAGATAAATGAATAATATGATTCCTATAATGCATTGAGATAGGGTGATTTTATGAAAACTCTAGAATTTTAGTATTTGGATGAGTATGAGTTATAAATCTAGATACCATGTTGAAAATGTGATGAAATGATACAGTGTAGGTATTAATACTTCAATTGAAGATGATGAGTTTTACCGATATGATCTAAGCCTAGACAGTATAATTTATGAAATAATGAGTAAACCCTCACATGAATGTGGTTCCTTCTATACAAGCTAGATAACAATTAATTGGGAAAGATAATTAGAGATTATGGTGTAAGACGTAACCTAATCCATTCTTTTAAGCTAAAGTGAGTAGAATCATAAAGGACGGAATGATCTTTGTTAATTATAAGAATCTCATTGGAAGTCAATGACACGGTATACTCAACTAATTACAAGAATGAACCTAATGGTGAGGATAAGTTAAGAAAGAAACTAATGAAATGTGTATGATGAAGTATATAGTCTATATATTTTAATTAAATTGTGTTGACCTACATTGAATGAGATATTTTAAAATTATAACAAGAACGATTTCAATGAGAGAGAAAATTTATATATTAAGTAAATTTAGAATGATTTATTCCTAGGTAGTGAACATGAAATGAAAGAAGTTAAAACTAATGAATATCAATTGAAGGGAAATGATGAAAATTAGTAGATGAACCTAAGAACCTAACCCTAACTCTAAAATTTTGATCTATGTGATACTAATGAATAATGATCTCAAATGAGGGATTAAAGAATGCATGCGAGTATAGTTTAAATAAATTACATGATGAGGTTCAAGGATATGAATTGATTTCTAAGAATGTGCTCTTGAATTGTAATTGTATGTTAGGATACATGTATTCTGAGAATGTCCTTCTTTGATGAATTTTTAATGAGATCACTTATGCATTAAATAGTATCGTAATTGAAGAGTGGTAAATAGTAAGTAAGGGGTATTAGGTGTGTTATGCACAGTCATGCTTTGTGATTTATTTATATGTGTAGAGATCAAATGGAATAAGTATATGTTGCATGATGAACTTGATCTAAGTATGATGAATGACACAAGATGTCTCTATGCCTATACTATTTCTAGTTTTAGTGTCAATATGAATTTTGTTGAGAATCATAATATAGACTGAACTGATAAGAAATATGTTGATAATTTAACATGTACTTATTACATTTGAGAAACCTTGATGAGGGTAAATGCATGATAATGAGATTATATCTCGAGGTGAAAGCCCATTGATGATGACTACTATGAGATGATGTGGAAATGGAAAGAATCATATATGTTGGAAATTACCGATTGTTGTGCTTCTTGTTTTAGTTATTATCTTTCTTGATAAGCATAATATGCATTGTGTCATTCTAGTTATGCGAGAATATACACATACGATATAAGATGATTGAATCTTTTTTAAGATGAGTAAAAATGATTATTAACAAATGGAATATTGACACATCTAGTTAGGTGCCTTGATCAATGTAATTTCCCTCGAGAGTGATACTGGGGAAATTAAATGAACCTCATTGTAGAAATCAGAGTATTATGAGAAGGATTTTCAAAGTGTGGATCGAGACCTTAAAGGTTAGACCACCAGGGTTTAGGAATGGGTCATATAGTGTGGATATAGCCCTAAATCCTTTTATGTGAAAGTCTATGTCTAGGAGGAATAGACATTGATAACATGAAAACTATAAAACATGTGATATATGATGATAGGAGATATATTATATTGTTGGTCCCTATGTCCTGTACCCGAGATGAGGACGTGAGCCTCTTTAGGCAACATTGCGGTGGACCAGGGATTGTTCTTGATGTCTTAGGGTGGCGGGCTAAACCCTAAGATAGTGACGGTGAGTTTTTGACACGAGAATTTGGCATGGTGACTTCTACTTGGTGAGGTACAACCCAAGTAGTTTCAGGGAAAATGAATAAAAGATGGCAAGTCTTGTAGAAGAGATGAATGATGTGTTGGATCAATGGGCTCTAGAGAGGGGGTGAATAGAGCTACACAAACTTCACAAAATTAATTAGACCACCAATTTAAACTTAGTGCAGGGACAAAATTGAGCAGCAATTTGATGTCCTAATCTAGCATTCAAAGCAAGGATGAGAGATAATGAATAGCAAGCACTTGGACAGGTGGTTAGAGTGGTTCCATGTCCTAAACTTAGGATTGATGTCAGTCCACTACCTAGAGTTGGTTAGACTCTAGGATTTGCAACTTGGTCCTCTTATATATCACAATAAGATTACAAGAAACATAAACCACACAACCAAGGGCTTAAAAACACAAGCCAAGATCTTTTACCTCACTAAGGACTTACCCACCAAGCAAGATTCTTCAGCCTTCTCCAAAGGACTTACCCAATCTTACCTTAGTCTTCAGCCTTGTAGGATTTACCTATCTTGCTTGAGCTTTGCCTTGCACCTCTCCTTGACTTGGAGAGCTACTCCACGTTTTCCCTTCACCAAGGGACCTGGAGCAACGAGCTATCTTCACTCTTGAAGATCAGCAACACCTATTCCCCTTCACTTGGAGAAGAGCAGCAACAGCAGCCTCTCTTTCACTTGGAGAAGCAGTTTCAATCTTTCTTCATGAAGAATTGGGGGTTGGAAGAAAGAGGAGAGCTTTACATAACACAAGGATAGCTCTCTTACACAGGGACCTAACTCACTCTTATGAAATTGTCTTGAATGTAGAGAGAGAAAGGGGCTCAAGGGCTTGGAACACTCTCAACTATGCTAGAACCAAGTTTGTAATGGAAGAGCAGCTTGGAATGAAGTCCAAGGGGTTCTATTTATAGTTGAGGGTAGCCCTTTAGGTTGTGGGACACTTGGATACAAAAATAGTCATTTTTGGTTCAAGAAAACGGCTCTATTTTTGCCCAAAACACTTCACCAACGGTCACATCACTTTTTGTGCAAATTCCGTACAGTGCAATCAGTCGAGTTTCAATGGGGGTAACTCGACCAATCAGGTAAAGACAAATCCGATATTCAAATGATCGGTCGAGTTTGTCCTGGGGAAAACTCGACCGACCATTCAGCTGGAAATGGCCTTTACCCGATCGGTCGAGTTCTGTGCAAGCACAACTCGACCGATGCAATCTTCAGAAAATCCACTAAGGATTGATCGGTCGAGTTTCAGGCTAGGGAAACTCGACCGACCAAGTGCCTGTAGCTGATTTTCTAAATTGCAATAAAAGTGATTAGCACTTGGTGAATTTTATCCCAATCAATTTTCTCTTCTAAGTTACAAGCCAATACATCATTACAAGTGATTACATTGATGTTCTAAAGGCGTTTGCATAGAAAACCCAAAAAACACACTTGTAGCCATTTTGGCTTGAACTTGACCCATTCTAGGGTTTCGGATTTGAGATCCTTTTCATGTACCTAATGCCTGCAAACAATCTTAAATACACATATTAGATACATATGAGTGGAATGGTTAAGTCATTATCAAAATATAGGTAATGTATAACCTCTAGGTCAACATTCTCCCCCTTTTTGACAATGACAAACCATTCCTCAAACATATTGAAAAGGATTGAAAGTTATACCTTTGCCTTGTGAATTTTTGGGGGATTCATGGTAAGAACAATTTGAGTTGCTCCCCCTCAAACTATGCTTCCTCTCACCTGCATGTTAGTTTCTCTATGCATAGCAAATACCAATATCTATGTATTGTGTAATCCTTTGCAAGTCACATGAATCAACAGTGAATTAACAAGAAAAGGATCACCACAGAAAGCAATAGTATAACAGCAATAACCAATATGATTGAGTCTCATACCATGAGATATATATCTCCCCCATTTGACATTATCAAAAAGGTAGGGGGGGTAGAAGAGCAAAAACTAGGTCTTCTCCAAAAACTCAACCAACCATATAACAACAAAGTAAAATCATATCTCATACAACCATGAAGGAGAACATACAAATCAAGTCAGAATCTAAATATAGCTCAACAAGCACCAAGCATAAGATAACACAGAGGAAATAGCCAAAGTGCATAGCAAAGATATTCTAACTCAGAAAGATGTTCTCATAAACAGCTACAACCATAAAAGCGAGAAAGCAGATATAAGAAAATAGTACAGCTCATACTTATGTGCCAGGATGTTTCTTATACAAAAGAGTCTAGAAAGATGTATATGATAGACATGCTAGACTAAAATCTAAGAAACCACCTAAACGTCTAAGCTATCTAGGTCAACTGCATCAACGTCGTCGGCAGGGTTGTAGTCCTCATCGCCATCGGAAGGCGGAGCAGCTGTGCCAGCAGCAGAACCGGCACCATCATCACCATCGTCATCAGAAGCATCCTCAGCGTCACCATCATCAGCATTAGTATCCTCTTCAGCATCCTCAGCCTGGTCGGGCATCTCCTCGTCGTCAGGACCAAAAGAGCGACCGGGCCAGCGGGCATTCTGCTCAGCCCACGACATACCAAGAGCAAGAAGCTCTTTGGCATGCGGCAAGGTCAGAGCAGAATCTCCCAAGGAAGCGAGCAGAGAGGCTAGGGGGGCAGCAGGTTACGACAGGTATGCAGGAGCAGAGCTACCAGCAGCATGCGAGGGTGGAGCGGCAGCGGAAGGCTCGGCAGCAAACGGGGGTGGTGCAGGGAAGTACTGTTCATATGCATAAGAAGCATAGGCACTACCCAGGTATGGCTGGTAGGTGGGGTAGGGTGATGCACATGATAGGTTCATGGTAGACATGATTGAACACAAATCCTGGTGTAGGTGCTCCTGGACCTAGTGATTGTACGCCTGTTCATGCATCATGTATCCCAGAAGGGTTTCATTAGATGCACGGAAAGATGCACGACTAGGGCGGGGGTGATGTTGCGGGGGTGGGGCACTGGTGGAGGAGGGAGGGGCAGTAGAAGCAGAGGCAGAACCGAAGGTAGAAGCACCAGGGGAAAAGATAGGGACAGTCTTCTGAAGGGTGGTTTCACTGATGCACACTCCTTTTCTAGCTATCGGATAATGGAAGTCAGAAAAGAGTGATTTACCAGTGGCAAATTCAAAAAGACCACAAATTAGAGCTGGGTAGGGAGGGTGGGTGCCCTTGGTGTTCTTGCCGGTTTCAAAACAGGTCATATGGTGTAAGATATAACGAGCCCATTTGACACCTATATTGTTTAGCAAACAATACATCAAAACCGCTGTGTTTTCCGCAATGTCCATTTGATTTCGCTTTGGATGGATATTGCAGTTAAGCACAAGGGCTAGGATGCGCCTCTGAAGGTCAAGGGAGGAGGAGGAAAGGGTTGACCGCTTCTTATAGGCCACGTTAGGTTTCTTCAAAAACCGATGAATATCCAGTAAAGTCAATTCATGATGTTTGTAAAAGCCTTCCGGGTCTAAAAGATCAAAATACTCGCCATAGTCCTTACGCCAAGTAGTGTTTTCTTCGTCTCCGGCAAGATAGAGATTAAACATTTCCTCGGAGATTTGAAAATGACGACCGGCGATCATCGATGTAAGAACTATCTCGGTATTTGGCAGGGGAATGAGCGAATCGTAGTTCCAACGCAGATTGGCATAGAAAAGGTGAACAACTTTCGTGCTAGATATCTGATTATGGAAGCATTCACTTTCGATCGCTAGGGCGGATAGGTGGTGTTTAGCAAGAAGCCTCGCGATAGAGTTGATATAGTTTGAAAACGGTTTGTACCGACTAAGGGGCGAAAAGGAAATGGAGATTGAGGAAGAAGATCCTTATACATGTTTACTGCCTTAAGGGATACAAATGATGTGTTATCAAAAGGAATCAACCGATTAACCAAGGAGGAGGCTGGAGCATTGCTAGGGGCGGCACGTTTTCTCCTATAAGAAGCCATGGAAACGAAAACAGAGGAGAAACCGTGCACACTAGCAAGACAAACCTCAAAAACCAAAGAAGACACACCACAGACGCCCGGGGAGGTCAAGAACAAGGTGCTAGGTCGCCCTAGGGTTAGGAACAGGGGAGCTTAGGGCTTGGGTTGAGAGTACAGGGCTAGGAGATGAGGAATCGGTCGACTATTTTCTAGTTGCAAGGGAAAATAGCCGGCCGATCCTAACTTCTAAGGTGGCCCAGCCCGCGGATCGGTCGAGTTCTGAGGGTGACAAACTCGACCGAACAGTCCATTTAAGACATACTCTCGGCTCCTGATCGGTCGAGTTTTCCGGGGAGGAAACTCGACCGAAGGTCAACCTGACCTAGCAGTCTCATTCTTAGATACTAGCCATATACATGCCAATTAAATTCATTTTTCCATTCTATTATGCATAATTAACATACCTAGGCACATTTAGCTCATCATTGGGTACTATTTAGTGATAAAACACAAAATTCGATAAAACCCAAAAACAAGCAAAAACTAAGCATGTTGATAAGCAAATGAAGCACATTCAAGCATGTATAGGCAACAACTAGGTGAAAAGAGACATGAGCAAGCATATAGGTAAAAGGTAACTAGCTAGATCACATATCAAGATCATTCAAGTCAACAATAAGAAGTTTATATCGAATAAAGTTAAATTGATCTCTAGCAAGAGGTTTTGCAAAGATGTCCGCCAACTGATTTTCCGTGTCCACATGTGTGATATAGATATCTTTCTTGGCAATGTGGTCACGAAGAAAATAATGGCGAACCTCTATATGCTTGGCTCTACTATGTAGTATAGGATTGTAAGATAGATTAATTGCACTAGTATTGTCACAAAAGATAGGAGAAGCATCAAAGAATATGTTAAAGTCTTGGAGCATTTGCTTCATCCATAGGACCTGTGCACAACAACTCCCGGCTGCAATGTATTCAGCTTCGGTAGTTGATAATGCCACCGTGCTTTGTTTCTTGGAGAACCAAGACTCTAAGCATGGTCCTAGAAGGAAGCAAGTGCCACTTGTGCACTTTCTATCAACCAAACACCATGCATAATCCGCATCACTATATGCTCTAAGAGTAAAATCCCTTGATTTAGTATACCATAGTCCAAAATTTTGAGTTTTGGCTAAGTACCTCAAAATCCTCTTAACAGAAATAAGATGCGACTTCTTAGGGCAAGATTGAAAGCGAGCACACAAGCCAACACTAAACATAATATCAGGTCTAGAGGCAGTTAAATAAAGTAAACTTCCAATCATACCTCTATAGAACTTCTCATCTACCTTTTCACCTTCATCATCCTTGTCAAGTTTGGCGGTGTTTGACATGGGTGTATCCATCGGCTTCATGTTCTCCATCCCAAAGCGCTTGAGCAGTTCACTTGTGTACTTGCCTTGGTTGATGAAGTTTCCTTCTTTTGTTTGTTTGATTTGAAAGCCGACGAAGAAGGTCAACTCACCCATCATGCTCATTTCAAACTCACTCTGCATAAGAGAACTAAACTCCTTGCAAAGATCAAGACCAGTCTCGCCAAAAATGATATCATCAACATATATTTGAATTATAAGAAAATGGTTAGAAGTGTGTTTTAGAAATAAGGTAGAATCAACTTTGCCCATGACATACCCATTATCTAACAAAAAGGTCTTTAGTTTCTCATACCAAGCTCGAGGTGCTTGTTTGAGTCCATAGAGAGCTTTTTGCAACAAATAAACATGATTGGGTAACTTGTCATTTTCAAAGCCCGGAGGTTGAGCAACAAATACTTCCTCCTTGATTGTACCATTCAAAAACGCACTTTTAACATCCATTTGATATAGCAAGAAATTTTTATATCTAGCAAAAGCAAGTAGCATACGAATAGATTCTAATCTAGCAACAGGAGCATAAGTTTCATCAAAATCAATACCTTCCTGTTGGTTGTATCCTTGTGCTACTAACCTTGCTTTGTTTCTTACCACTTTTCCATGCTCATCTAGCTTGTTGCGGTAGACCCATTTGGTGCCAATGATTTTTCTATCTCTTGGTCTTGGCACTAAGGTCCACACACGATTCTTCTCAAATTGCTCTAGCTCTTCTTGCATGGCAAGGATCCACTCATCGTCACCAAGGGCTTCTTTGATGCTCTTTGGCTCGAGTTGGGAGATGAAGGCACTATCTGCTTGTTCTTTGTTGTGAGCAGCTTGTGTCCTCACTCTCTCGAATGGGTTGCCAATGATCAACTCCTTGGGAAGATTCTTTGCAAAGCGTGGAGTGGGATCCTTCTTTTCTTGATCTTCTTCTTCTTCTATCACTTGCTTGCCTTTGTCTTTGATGTTGAGATCTTTTAAGATAGGAATGATTTCATCTGCAACATCATCATCACCAATATTCTTGCCAACAATAGGGTTAGTTTCAATAAACTTAACATTGATAGATTCTTCAATTTTAGACAATTCAATGTTAAATACTCTAAAAGCCCTGCTAGTAGTGCTATAGCCTAGGAAGAAAGCCTTATACGATTTCGGATCAAACTTGTTGAGAGAATCCTTCGTGTTTAAAACAAAACAAGGACATCTGAAAACATGAAAGAAATCAATAGACGGCTTCCTACCACACCATAGTTCATAGGGGGTTTTCTTAAAAGTCGGATGAGTGAGAACTCGGTTTTGCACAAAACATGAAGTGCTAACGGCTTCAGCCCAAAACTTCTTAGGAGTGTCATACTCAAGAAGCATGGTCCTAGCCATCTCTTGTAGCGACCTATTCTTTCTCTCTACAACCCCATTTTGTTGAGGTGTATGAGGAGAAGAGAAATTGTGCGAATAACCGGATTCTTCACAAAAACGCTCAAAAAGATCATTTTCAAACTCTCCCCCATGATCACTACGAATAGAAACAATATGGCAAGAAGCTTCATTTTCAACCCATTTGTAAAAGCTTGAGAAAACATCAAGAGTATCACTTTTGGAAACGAGAAAGAAGGTCCAAGTATATCGAGAGAAATCATCGACAATAACAAGACAATACTTGGAACCACGAAGCGTTTGCATTCTCATTGGTCCGAATAGATCAATATGAAGAAGTTCAAGAACTCTCTTGGTACTCACGACTCCTTTGGACTTGAAGGAGGATTTGGTTTGTTTCCCTTGTGTACAAGGTTGGCATTCCTCATCCTTATCAAAATCCAAATGTAGGAAGTCCTCAAACCAAATCCTTTTTGTTCAACTTCTTCATTTGATGCAAATTCACATGACCCAAGCGACGATGCCAAAGAAAAAGATCGTTTTTATCCACAACCAAGCATCTATTTAGTATGGGCTTAAGAGCATCAAGAACAATAACGTAAAGATTACCATTTCTAGTTCCCTTATATATAACATTGTAGAAGAGGGAATCTAGAAGCAAGCATTCTAAAGCAGTAAATAGCACAAGATAACCATTATCACATAATTGGCTAACACTAATTAAGTTGTGATGTGGGCCATCAACAAGAAATACATTTTTGATGCATAATTCATTGCCTACATCACCCTCACCTATAACCTTACCTTCTTGTTGTCCCCGAAGGTTACCGATCCTCCTTTCTTTTTCACAAATTTGTTGAAATGGCTGATTTCTCCAGTCATATGTTTGGAGAAACCACTATCAACAATCCATTTCTTTTTAACCTGCAAGAAAAGAGGATGTCAGAACCCAACTCAAACTTTGGGATCCGGAGTTAGCTTGGGGACCCATTTCATCTTTGGGTTGGTCCCCTTGGGCTTGTAAGGACAATAGGTAGAGTAATTGTCATCAAATTTGCAATGAATACACACCATAGGGTTCTTAGAGCCGAAAGTCTCTCCATGGAAAATGGGAGGTTCCACACTCTTTTTCTTACCCTTGTTCTTGCTTTTCTTCTTACCTTTGGGAGCAGTCCCATCATATCCCAAACCACTAGTACCAACCTGTTTGGTAGAGTGTTCTAGGACATCATTGAGGGATTTCTTTCCCGAGAGAAACCTTTGCAAAGTAGATCTTAACTTGGCATTATCATCACTAAGATTTATAACAGTAGTAGAAAGACTAGTAAGATCTTCTTTAGCATGCAAAAGGTCGGCCTCAAGACAGAGGGCTTTAGTAAGAAGAGAATCCTTTTCTAAAGTTAAGCTAGCAACTTCATTTATTGGCAAAACAGGCCTAGAAGAAATATCACTAACTTGAGCAAGCAACTTGGCATTTTCATATTTAAGCATAACAATTTCCCTTTGATAAGCATAAACTTCATCTCTCCTAGCATTATCAATGAGTTTGAGTTCAACATTTTCAGTTTTAAGAATATCAAGCTCATCTAGGCAATTTTGGTGTTCTATCTTAAGATTTTCAATATTTTTGAGATATACACCATTCTCGATCTCTACTCCATTGTATTGGAGTTCAAGGTCAAAGAATTGCCCTTGCAAGGAATCTATGCTATCAAGATGCAATTTCTCATTTTTATCAAGAATATCAATTTTGGCATAAAGATCATTAACTATCTTGCCTAATCTTTTCCTCTTAGCCTTACATTTAGCAAAAGATGATTGATATTCATTAAGCATATCAATGATAGATTCTTTAGGTAGCTCAAGCAAATTTACTTCACTTACCTTGCTTACCTCACTTACCTCACATACATCTTCACTAGTGGAAGCCATGAGAGATAAGTGGCATTCTCCATCTTTGGAGCTTGAGGAGCTTGAATAAGACTCCTCCCATGCCGCATGAGCTGCACCTTTGAATTTTCTTTCCTTCTTGTCTTTCCTCTTGTACTTGGCTTCTTTCTTGTACTTGTCATCTTTCTTGTGGCTGCTTTTGTGATGACTCTTCTTCATCTTTGGGCAGTCACTCTTGTAGTGGCCTTTTTGACCACACTCATAGCATCTTGGAGTCGAGGAAGAGGGCTTGCTCTTGAAGTGCTTTCCCTTTGTGTAATTTGCTTCATGCTCATTTGAACCTTCATCTTCACTTGAGGAAGGGCTGGGAGACTTCAAGGCAAGTTGTTGTTGTCGCACCATTTCTTCAACTTGTGCTTTAAAGGATGTGTCCTTTACCTTCTTGGACTCCTTCTCTTCCCTCTTCTCTTCCTCCTCTTGCTTGTCAAGCCTAGGTTCATGGGCTTGGAGGTTACCAACCAGCTCCTCGGTTGACAACTCACTTAGCTTGTAGACTTCTTCAATTGAAGTAACCTTAGGCTCCCATCTCTTGGGAAGAGATCTCAAGATCTTGGCATTGATTGTACCTCTATCCATAACACTCCCAAGAGTTGCCAAGCTGTTCAAGATGACATTTAACCGAGTGTACATATCAGCCACTCTCTCATTCTTACCCATCTTGAAGTTCTCTAGAAGACCACCAAGCATGTAGACTTTGCCCTCCTTGACTTGCTCGGTCCCTTCATAGGTGACACACAACTTGTGCCATATCTCATGCACCGTGTCCCAAGAAGAGATCCGGTTGAACTCGGATGGAGTAAGTGCGGCGTAGATGATGCTCACTGCTTTGGTGTTGAGTTGAGCACGCTTCATCTCCGCTTCCGTCCATAAGGAGATGTCCTCTTTTGGATCTTCATATTTGAGATGGACAATCTTCCACATTTCGTAGCTCACACCTTGGAGGTAGAATTGCATTCTCCTCTTCCAATATAGAAAGTTTGTGCCGTCGAAGACCGGGGGTCTCATGGAGAAGCTTCCTTCAAGGTTGAGGGACCCTAGAGTTGAATCGCCCATCTTCTACTACTCGTTGAAGTAGCTTGGAGAAGACCTGCTCTGATACCACTTGTTGGATCAATGGGCGCTAGAGGGGGGGTGAATAGAGCTACACAAACTTCACAAAATTAATTAGACCACCAATTTAAACTTAGTGCAGGGACAAAATTGAGCAGCAATTTGATGTCCTAATCTAGCATTCAAAGCAAGGATGAGAGATAATGAATAGCAAGCACTTGGACAGGTAGTTAGAGTGGTTCCACGTCCTAAACTTAGGATCGATGTCAGTCCACTACCTAGAGTTGGTTATACTCTAGGATTTGCAACTTGGTCCTCTTATATATCACAATAAGATTACAAGAAACATAAAACACACAACCAAGGGCTTAAAAACACAAGCCAAGATCTTCTACCTCACCAAGGACTTACCCACCAAGCAAGATTCTTCAGACTTCTCCAAAGGACTTACCCAATCTTACCTTAGTCTTCAGCCTTACAGGATTTACCTATCTTGCTTGAGCTTTGCCTTGCACCTCTCCTTCACTTGGAGAGCTACTCCACGTTTTCCCTTCACCAAGGGACCTGGAGCAATGAGCTATATTCACTCTTGAAGACCAGCAACACCTCTTCCCCTTCACTTGGAGAAGCAGCTTCAATCTTTCTTCATGAAGAATTGGGGGTTGGAAGAAAGAGGAGAGCTTTACATAACACAAGGATAGCTCTCTTACACAGGGACCTAACTCACTCTTACGAAATTGTCTTGAATGTAGAGAGAGAAAGGGGCTCAAGGGCTTGGAACACTCTCAACTATGCTAGAACCAAGTTTGCAATGGAAGAGCAGCTTGGAATGAAGTCTAAGGGGTTCTATTTATAGTTGAGGGTGGCCCTTTAGGTTGTGGGACACTTGGATACAAAAATAGTCATTTTTGGTTCAAGAAAACGGCTCTATTTTGCCCAAAACACTTCACCAACGGTCACATCACTTTTTCTACAAATTCCGTACAGTGCAATCGGTCGAGTTTCAATGGGGGTAACTCGACCGATCAGGTAAAGACAAATCCGATATTCAAATGATCGGTCGAGTTTGTCGTGGGGAAAACTCGACCGACCATTCAGCTGGAAATGGCCTTTACCCGATCGGTCGAGTTCTGTGCAAGCACAACTCGACCGATGCAATCTTCAGAAAATCCACTAAGGATTGATCGGTCGAGTTTCAGGCTAGGGAAACTCGACCGACCAAGTGCCTGTAGCTGATTTTCTAAATTGCAATAAAAGTGATTAGCACTTGGTGAATTTTTTCCCAATCAATTTTCTCTTCTAAGTTACAAGCCAATACATCATTACAAGTGATTACATTGATGTTCTAAAGGCGTTTGCATAGAAAACCCAAAAAACACACTTGTAACCATTTTGGCTTGAACTTGACCCATTCTAGGGTTTCGGATTTGAGATCCTTTTCATGTACCTAATGCCTGCAAACAATCTTAAATACACATATTAGATACATATGAGTGGAATGGTTAAGTCATTATCAAAATATAGGTAATGTATAACCTCTAGGTCAACATGATGCTACATGCCTTTTCTTGTTAATTGATAGATTTAATATTGTTGAATATGCTTCTTGTTGTGGAAACTAATTATTCTTTTATAAAGACGGTCTATTTATATATCTTTTGATTTTGGTTTGGAATTTGCTCTTAAATGTTGACATGTAGTTGATTCTGGGATTTTATATCCACTCTAAATATGATTTATATTCATTTGTCATTTGAATGGTCTTGTTTGGTAGACATGTATTATGTGTACTACATCTTCAAGACTACAAGATGTGCTCCTGGTCTGACTGGTGGAGTGTCACAAAGATGATGTTATTGTTATATATTGATTCTAAATGTCAAATCTTGACTTGTTGCTCATACTAATCGATTATCATTATGAATTAAGTAACATTTATTGATATGTTCATATACATGCTCTAAAATATGTTTTAAAGTTGAATTTAGTTTAAGTGATTACCTTATCTAATTGATTAGATTAGTATTGTAGATTTTATTGGATGCTAAAACCATATGTTAGACTTTTCAATAAGTTTCTTTTAAGTTCATTACACTTAATATGATGTTGATGCATGTACTCAGGTTGAGTGGGGGGTATCCACTCATTGGGGTTCTATATGAGTCTCATGTGGTTGTTTCAAATGTTTTAGGTATAATATTATCCAGTAGAGAGGTCATGACAAAGAAGATGTAAAGATAATAATCTAGATAGATTAGAATGTCATGTACTCTCTCTTTCCCGAGATGGATTATAGATCAAGTGTGTTCTTTCATATTCATGTAAGTGATATAAATTGAATTGCATTTGAGCAATAATTCTTGATTCTGGTTTTTACTAAAGTTGAATACAAGTTGTAGTGATTAAATATGTTGTCATTGAGGTGACATTGTTATGAGGTTTTATGAGAAAGAAAAAGTAAACTTCTGTGTGTTTTTCATATATTGTGTTGATTGCCTTTGCTGAGAATTAGGTTTTTTGCTTCATAATTTGGGTATAGGTTTTGGGTTTCTATCTAATTGTTAGCATTAATGTTAATCAAAAGAGAGGCCCCGACCCTCAGGTTTGGTGATCTCAGACAAAGAGATGGAGTGATGATAGTGAGACATGATGACATAATTAAGGAGGAAGTAGACATGTTTTCTAACTTCTTTTCTTCTTCCCCCTCTTGTCAACAAGTTCCTCTAGAACCAAACTTGATATCCCAACTTGTTCTTCTACCAGATAACGTGGCACCTCGTACCCTCCCCAGAGACAATGAGATATTTCAGACACCCGGTGAGCTTGATGGTGGCAGTGCCCATTGTCCTGATGGGTTCGGGGTGGCCTTCATTTCTTTTGTGTGGGACTTTGTTAAGGAGGATGTGGTAGCGTTCATACAACAATGTCGTGCCCTAGATCCAATTCATAGAGGTCTTCTCACCACCTGGTTGGTTTTAATCTTTACGATTGACCAGGTGTAACGACCCCACCTCCCGATAACCCCAATTAAGGGAGACTCGAAGGTCACAACCGTTATCCCAATTAATAGGATCAAAGGTTCGACAAATAATCAAAAATAATTATGAAATTCTACCAAATAAATTGAAATCTGGTATAAAATAAAACTTTGCATACCTTTTAAAAACTTTGGTAATCTACTTCTATCCACAGCTTGGATCTATTCTATCTAATCCTCCTTGCACTTTATTTCTTATTTCCACAATTTGTCACTTTACTGTTTGTTCTTTTCAACTTCGTGCCTAAAACGCCGACAAACAAAACGTCAGTCAGCATATCAAAATATGTCGATATGTGGGGACAACCAAAATTTTGCAAATAAGGCTAACAATCTAAATATCACAATCAAGTTAATTAACAAGCCAGTTTATGATTTCAATGCGACATTCTCCACCACTTTTTCCCTAACCCTAGCATACCCACCTTAGGGTTTCTCTTTTGCCATTGACTTAAGGCCACCTTCTCAATCCTGAGCTTGGTGCCTAGGGTCACCCTTCATGGTGTCCTTTAGTCATGCAATATCATAGGCCACCTTCTCAATCCCGAGCTTGGTGCCTGGGGTCACCACTCATGGTGCCCATGGGTCTTCCCTCCTGGGCTTGACCTTTTTGAATCATCCATCAGGGTGGCATGTGGGTGCGCAAGAATACACACTTATACTATTATTGTGATAATCATAGTGACTTTATGATTTGCAAGTATGAACATCCAAACTGATAAGTTGCATTCAATGCAATGAATCATCTGGCAAACCATTCGGGAAACTAATGTGATTAACCATAATTAACCACATACATGTCAAGCTGACTTGAGTGCAGAAATAATTCAACCAAGAAAGAAACCAAGCAAGCACACACAAGTTGATCCTAAAATATGCATCCAATTCCTATCATTGATCATGCCATCAATATTTAATAAACCTAGCTCACTTCCTAGGGTTTCTAGTCCACTTTTAGGGTTTCCATTGCAATTAGGGTTCTTCTTCATTTTTACTCTTTTAAACCCTAATTATCTCATCTATTCTTCACGAAAGATATTAAGGTTACCGTTTAACAACATATAACACTAATTTCATATTAAAGGCACAATTAAATGTCCATTAAGTCTATTATGCCCCTTTTACATTAAAACTACCATGTTTATCCTTTTAATTCATGACAAGATCATTAGGATCAATTACAATCTTTGGTTCCTTTCAAATTAGAAACTTACCTCTATTTAACACTAATTCCATCTCTATCTATTAGAAAAACCCTAATTTCCATATTAAGGGTATTTATCCACAATTAGGAACTTTGATACTCGAAATAGCTTAGAATTATCATATATCAACTTTAATCATGAAATTGAACAATTAAAGCCATTAAGAGTCACATTTACTAATATTAGGGTTTCAAGACCCATTAAAGCATATTTATACACATGAAACTCTAAATTAAACTAATTACCAAAAAAGTTCATCTTTTTTTGTTCTTAATGTACCTTTTTATAATTAATAGGCTAATACCAACTTTAATCATCCATTAAACCCCACTAAATACATTAATCATCTCTAAATAGGGTTTCTTAATCATTAAAGCATTAAAGTCGATAACCTCCACTATTTTTCGAATTGCAAGAGGATTTAGATTCTTAAATTATTTTTAATGGATTCCTCTAACGTTTTTGAGCAACTTTCATATTTTAGATATATTGATCTGAGCTACCAATAAAAAGATACAATTTTTGAAAACTTAACTTACTTGGACCAATCGATGCGCGCCACGTCACTCCTTTCCTTGTAACACGGACTATTTAAGAAATATAACCAATTTATGGTATTTCCCTCATTTAAGTCGATCGTCTCTTCAGCCCGCGGAGGGGCAAATTGGTCTAAAGCATGCTTGGTTGTCTTCCTCCCCCAGAACCCTACGCAACCGTTGACCTGCAACCAAGCGCGAGGCTAGCAGCCTCACTCCACAGCCTGAAGCTCGCCGGAATTGCACTCCTTGCCTCCGACGTTCCTTGTCACGTCCAACAGAGCCTCGAATCATGGCTGAGATGGCTGGTTTCAAGAGGACCAAGCCCACTCGCGCGGCAGTTCTTGCAGCCAAGTTGCAGCTGTTGCACCTGGGTTAGGGCATGATGGTGGTGGTCAAGCCTCTCCCCAGCATTGTGGGGTATCCTACTTTCATCTCGACTTTAACACGGTCCCTTGCTACTCTAGAGATAGAGCCATTCTCAAAGGTTAGGGTTTGCATGCAATGAACAACAAGGAGAGAGAGAAGGCTACATGGGATCCTCTTAGATTCGGCCAAGGGTACTACCCCTTATATAGGGAAGGGTATCCACGCCCCAGAATGCTTGCCCACGAAGCAAACAAGACTTTTCCTAATAGGAAATAAATTTTCCTTAATCCTTAGCAATTCCTTATTTATTCATGATCCTTGGTCATTAAGAAATTCGAAAATCATCTCTCTTTTCATCATCATGCTTCACTTTTAATCTATTGGCTACGAAATTTATATTCCCTTTTAGTCGAAAATACTCCTTTTTAACAATGCCACAAAATCCATTATGTATCACATTATCCTCTTATTTTGTATTTTTGGTATTTTCTCTTTATTTTTCTCAATTGGGGCTCTTTGGACCCCAAGAAACTTCTAATATTTCGAAATCCTTTTTAGTGGATACTCATTATCCTTCTAGATGCATCTATATTCATCGTTTCTCATTATCTTGTTTATTTCTTTATTAAAATATCTCTTTTTGAGGATTTCTCTTTATCTTTCTTTTTATTTTTCTCATTGTCATTCCTTTTAACATTAGGAATCCTTTGGATACGAAAATCCATCAAAGATAACTCAATTATACCTCTTTTCACTTATTTCCCACATTTAATCATTGTTTTCAATTTCTTTCTTAGTAAAGAAATATTTAATTGATATTTTCTTTTCTCGTTGCATTATCTTTACAACTTTGGACTCCTTGGTACCCAAGGAACCCAAGAGGCATGAAATCGACCTTTGGATTACATTCCTTTGCCTTCTAGAGGTTTCTACATCTTTCTTTTCTCCATTTCATATTAATAATGGAGTTTCTTTTGTCTTTTCCTTGTTATTGGGCCCAATAGCCAATAAAGCCCACTAAACAATCAACAAGGCTATTGTAAACAAAATCCCTTTGTTCAAAACAAATTATATCATTATTTGTTCAAATATCTTTAATAGGAGAAATTACATTTCTCACCAAAAGAACCCAAAATTTGGGGTTGTAACATCCTTCCCCTCTTATAGGAATTTTGCCCTCAAAATTCCACCAAGCACACAACAAATAGGATAAGCCTTTCTTCTATCCATCATGGCTCCTATGTGGCCACACCCCTTCCATGGTGCTTCCCAAGAACCATCATCATCCCATATTCTTCCATCTGAGTTCTTTCTTACCTTGGTATATCGTACCCTTATAGGTGACTCAGGACATTTCAACTTCTCATAAAGTTGAATAGGTCCAGGGCTCAGCACATGGATTGGGTACCTCACATAGTGATCTAGATTGGACTCATGGAACACATTATACATCAGGTTATCCTAAGAGGTAATGCTAAACAAAACTGTCTCCACCAATCTATCTCAAATGGACCATGCAGTCGGGACTCAGCTCTCTCTCTTAGCTATAACTTAGAGGGGTCAAATTTTCACATTACATACTCTCCCACAATGAATTGCATGTTAGTCTTCTTTGCATCAGCTCACAACTCATGTTTCCCCTGGGCTCTCTCTCAGCCATTGCATGATCAAAGTGACTTCATCTGCACACACTGTGGTTCTTTTCTGGCCTTTGTGAGGCCCCTTCACCAACATCATCTAAATGAAGTGGTGACCGACACAACCTCCCTTGCATATCTTTCTTGTATCTCGATATTGGATATGGTGGTTGTCATCACATCTTACAGAGGACAAGAACTGTCTCTATGTATCACCTAGAATGAGCACACATGCTCTCATCAGACCCTCTAGTTTGGATTATCCTATTAGTTAGGGGTGATAAACTGTACTAACATCGAGTTCTTCATGTATCTACTTCCATCGCATGGAAGCAAATCTTTAGGTTATACTCAGGGACTTTTGAACTCATATCATGGTGTAGTTGAACCATCTTTCTCATATGTAGTTCAACTAGATCCGTCCCTTGACAACATTCTTTCTTTCTCATGTCATCTAGGTAAGGCGATCTACCATAACCCATATTGCATCTTGACCTTCCTTGGTCTAGGGGAGACTTACCACAACATCCATAGTGATGAACTCCCATTCCCTCTCGGGGACTCTTTATCCTCTCTATCAAAACACTGGGTTACTGGTGTTCGTCCTTCACCTCCTGGCTTGCATGGTGACAAGCCACGTGCAACTTTATCCTAAGAATCCAAAGTACTAATGTCACTTACTAACTTCGTAGTATTACGGTGCATGGTGATCTTGAAATCATGATCTCCTATATGTCATGATTCCTCAAGATTGATTCCTCGAAAACCCTAAACCACCCTAGTCAGGTTTCATCTCTTTATTTTCCAAAGAAGTGCATCTGAGGTTCTACTACCATCCTTTTCTTGCATCAAGGTTTAAACTGGCTAACCGAACAACTACTAACTTGTTCAACAGATCTCGTTACATCTAAGTGTTAGCCAAACATATCTCTTTTCAAACTTAGGGTTAACCTAACAACCTCTTCTATCCTCCAGCTAAACTAGGCGGCTGCATTTCAACCAGAGTATCCATTACCACCTCATATCCTTATGTATTAGGTAATGTTGAAGACATACACCTCCATGTATTCCACTTATGATCTCATCTCAGACTCTAAGTCTATCGTCATCAAGAAACTCTGAGCTCATCCTCTTAGTTTTCGAACTCAACCTTGTATAACTCATAACTCATGATAAAACATCCTTATAAGGTGACTACCTTATCTCTCTTATGGCTTGTAAACTATCCACATATTTTTCACTCCACAAGGGTATATTATCATCTCTATCCTCATACCTCATTGTAATGTTCCAACTTACATCATCTTTATCCTTGTTGTATGGCACATGTACTGTCCTATCTCTCACTCCCATAACAAGAGGATATAAGCATTTGGCTACAGTCCAAATACAAAGTTCTTCCTATTCCAAGAGTAGACATGGTACATCCCACCTTACCAATACACCTTCAAATCTAAGTTGAAATGTGCAACTTATGTCTCTACATCACAATCATCTCGATATCAAAGTTACTTCCATGGAAAACTAGTCTCGAACCTACTTGGGTCACCACACAATCCTTGGTCCTCTCCTCTAGGTCTATAGGGTGCCGACACTTTTGGGGTCATCCCTCTTCCCTTATGCATCCAGAGAGTTCCCTACTCATCTGCCCTTTGGGTCCCATGAGTTCAAGGTGATTAATCTCCTAACCCATGGCCCTCAGACAATGATAGTTGTTACCTCCCGACCCTATAGTCATGTGCAACTAGGGAATTAGGAAACTCCTACTTCCATTGGTCTTATCCCTACCTGACCCTAGGATATACTTAGGATTCTAACATAGTACATGTCCAACTTAGAACCTTACCCAAGCCTTCATCATCTCCCTCTACATTCATGGGATGTCTTTCATCCTTTCATAGGGGTCATGGCGACCCGCCTACCATGGTCAGGCCCCATACCGGTTTCCTCCATGGTAACACATCCACATGCACTTAGAGATGGTTATTTATGGGTTTACATGTTCATTCTCATACCATGTACTTTTCACTTAGCTTCTCAAGATCCTATGAGAGTTGTGACGTCCCCGAATTTTCTAAAACTTAATCTGATGTGTGACGTCCAAATTGAAACCCTCACCTCAGCGAGAATCCCAATTTAAACATCCCACATGAGGCTAAGAAGAAGAAAATCAAGGGAGTCAGAAGGAAACAACATCAGTAGCACATGCACATGAACAATAATAAAACCAAAACACATGTTCACCATTCAACATATAATTACAACATGAATTGTTACAACATTTGATATTACATATTGAACAACAAACTATACATATACATGTACTACATCTAAACTACAGGATCTTAAGACAACATGTCCACCTGTACATTAGCTCGCCACACAACTCTCAACTATCCTGGATCTTCAAGAGCATAACCACAACCTAAACAAAAAGATTACATGCGGTACACGTCAGCACAATATTCAAGAATATTGTACTGAGTACACCTACATGTCTTTATTTACCTCTAATCATATCTTGGCAATAAGATAAAACTAATATACTTGGCAGTAACAGAAGAATATAAGAAAAGCATATACTTGCACAAGGATATTCATTAACAAAAGAGAACACATATTTTAAGCACATTTCCATCATATATCTCATACATCTGCCCCCAAGGGCTTTGATGTTTTTAGGCCTTATGATCTACTACCAAAGAGTTTGAGATCATATTACGTGTGATCTACTACCAAAGAGTTTGATATCTAACACATGTGATCTACTACCAAAGAGTTTGAGATAACTTCAATGCACTGTACTACCAAAGAGTTTAGTGCTATCATATGATGGATCAGATATCTTATATTTCATGTGTTCATAGCCATAAGTATGGAGAACCAAGCAACATAGCATACAAGAACAATCATTTCAATCAATACCATATGCCAAGCATTTTACTACTCATATAACACAAGCATATTGTATAATAAGCCAAGTAAGAGGTAATAGCGTACCTTGATCAAGAGAAACCTAATCACATTTCCTCATATCATCTATCTCTTTGGTCAACCCTGATCAAGATAAGATCATATACTATCATCAGGTTCTTGTCCTTTTATATCTCATCTTAACCCTAAATATGTCCATTTTAGGGTTTGCTTACTCATTTGGATATGTGCATCATTACTTGTCTTATCTTCTTGTAATAAGGTTATTGATCTTATATTTCAGATTAGGATACATAATCTGATTACTTGGTTACATATGATTATGTGCACATGTTAACCTATGTAACATGTATTAATCATATTAGGGTTTATATCACATGTTTCAAGGTTCATCTTCATATAACATGGATTTTGTTCATCATTATGATCTCATAATTAAAACTGAGGTTCCAGTTACTGATATGGGCTTACTCTATAAACTATCATCAATTATTGAACATATATGCATTAATTGCATTATCTTTAGTGCTATTAGCCCTAATTAGCCATATTAATCAAATTACATGATTTCGTGCATCAATGCTATAATCACTGATATCATATAGATTCTAAAACACATTTAAGAGTTACTGATGCATTCTCATAATTTTAGGTCTTCATTTAATATTTAATATCCATTAAACAAGATTTTCACATCTTACATGATATCACAATGGTTAAAGAAGAAAAAGGTTGATATGATCATTTTAATGTGTTATACTCATTTTTCTGAACATTTTGGTAACTTGTTTGTATTTTTCTGATACTCGAGCTAATTACTAGAAATTATGCAAGATCTGAGATTTTGTGAGGATTTTACCTTTTTCAATCACTCAGGTGTTGACACGTGTCCACCAAGGGCACGGTTGGTTCAGTTTTGGGCCGGCTCATTTGATTGCTGGCTGACCCATTTCGATCCTAGACATTTCATGCCTGTCTTCTTTCCCACGGGATCTGGTTCTTACACGATGCATCCGCGTGAACCTGGAATGGAGCCGTCGTCGCCTGGGCTTTCCTCCGGCACGCAAAACATCAGCCACTAACTTCTTCTCCGATGCCTCCAGCAGCTCCGGTGAACCCGGGTAGTCATCTGCTCCTCCTTCTCTCATGCTCTAGGTGATCCGTGAGTCCACCGGACTCAGCTTCACGACCGCCGCTGGTCTGTTCTCCGACTCGACACCGCCCAGATCTGCTTCGAACCACCATCTCTGATGCCTCTTGCGGTTGCTTGGAAGATCAGCCACACCTCTGGGTGTTGCCGGCGCAGGCTCACCGTCGCCTGCTCTCAGGCACCACCACGTGCTCCGACCTCTCCTGGTCGAGCTAGCTCTATCACATGTCAGCGATCCTGCAACACGATGTCATTGCCAGGCTGGTTCAGTTTCGATGAGGAGTCAGCCGCTTCTCCCTCTTTCCCTGACTTTTGGGTTTGCGTCTCATAGCCAGCACCACTGCGCGGCCTGAGCTTCAAGATGATGGCCTCATTGCCTCCAAAAGCTACTACGCAAGGAAAGTTGTGGTTCTACTTCTCCAGCCCCTATGGTGTGCGATTGGCGGCCAGACTCTTCTACCTATGCTTCCTCAAGGCCTTCTTCTAACTCCCTACTCGAGCACTACAGAGGTGTTAGAGAAGGCGTGGGAGAATGGATCTCTCCCGAACTACTCTCGATACAGATATGTGGGAGCAAGGGCTCTGAAAGTAACCGCTTACTTGAGATCGTGAGATAAACCACGATTCAGGGGTACCACGACGCGGTCTATCACTACCCACTACATAGCCCTGACTGCTAGGTCGATGATACAATCCTAATTGCTCGTCCTCTTATGCGGTTTACAAAAAGAGTCTCCACCATACAAAAATAAAGGCATGTGAGAAATATATGTATCATAACTTTGGTCATGAGTTATCATATATCTTTGATCCAACATACTTAATACATCAATTAATCAATTAAATTAGGTAACTCCAAGCTTCCATAACTTTTGTAGGATCGTCAATCATCAAATTATAACCATGGGTTTACAATCCATTGATGTGCATTATACTTAACTTGGTCCCGATAATACACCAAAAGATTGGTCAATTAATTCCTTGAAAACGGTACATATATCTAGAACATCACATGCAATGTCACGATAAACACTTGGACTTCTTAATATAATTCAAGCACACGGTTTCTCTTATGTCATTAGAAATTTAAGGATTCTAAAAGTCCACTCCATCACATCCTACACACCTTAAAAGAAATTCCGTCCTCGGAATTAAGCCAGAAAAACCACTTTGTCACATCATATACATCTTAAAAGAACTTTCGTCTTCGAAAGTCAACCATACTCGTACTCCAAGGAAGACAACCATGTCTTCATCCACATGTGGGCCACCACTTGTGCAACATATCCAAAAACAAAACTCCATACTCATATCCAAACCACTATTAGAAGGTTTTAAAACTTTTAAGTTGAAGCACCTCTTCATAAAAGATTGAAACAAGGGTTTAGAAGATTAGGTTATTTCATGACGTCATTCATATTTTAGGATTTACATCCTCGTATTTACCCTTGCATTAGGGTTCCCACATCATATTACCATGTTCTAGAGGAGTTAACTAAGATTAACTAATACATTAAGGTGTCATCAACATGTTATTTAGCTCATTGTAGGAACATGTTCATCATCAACATATGCCTTTTAGGAGGGAGTTAACTAAAGTTAACCCACTTTATCGATCTGGATCATATCAAGGTATCATAATCATTATGTTGTGCTAACTGTCAAACTATAATTTCCATCTTTGTTAAGCACCAAGATTAACACCTCGTGTAACAGGTTTCATTTATATGATCTTATTTCATTGCTCATAATAAACTGTAACATTTATTAGTGATTTCATCACAAGACTAGCCATCATTTTCACGTTATTCATGTATAAGGTTAACCATTTATGCATTGATATCTATTCAACCGTATATAGGTTTTCATCATATCATGCCTATATATCACATCCTTACATACATTATATCATGGTTGTGCTATCTAACTTATGTGAGTGACTTGTTAAACATATATCAAAACTTCATCTAGTCTAACGTAGGTTATCCTGACCCGCATCATGAGGGCAGTGCCATGCTCAGTCTCTCTGAGCTAACTCAACTCTATGAGTATCTCACATGCATATACTTTATCTTCCCTCTCGGTCTAGGGTTCTCAGGTATACCTCATTGACACTAGAGATAACTTTACAAGCTCTAGCCACATAAGCACAAACCAAAACATACTATGACATCCTCTTCATAGGTCTTCTGCCCATGAAACATGCTTACCCAAAACTCTCTTATATACACCACTAGATTCCTATGTGGGAAACCACCAACCCGAGTATGAGGCTTCATAGAAACTAACATAGATACCTCCTCCATGGTCTTGGGCTCTCTCCCTCACCTAGATGGCAGGTACTCATATTCTTATTCACATATGCACACATAACCAGCCTCTCTTTGTCTCTAGGGTTTGGTCTTCCCAAGGACATCTAGGGTTCAACAAGACTATAGGAATCATGCATAAAGCAACTCAACTCAATCACTCAGGAGTAGTCTAGTTTAGGACATATCATATCACATACTTTTCATATCATGGAGTCTAGGTTCTCTGACCTTCTCCCTGTGGTCTCGCTCTCTCTTGAGCTAACCCCAAAACCAGTCCTAACACTAGAGGTCCTCCTTCGTAAAAGAGATTGAGGCTCATGCTGACTCATAGCCTGTCTTAACTTATCTTATCTCCTCTCATAAAAGAACTCATACTTGCATCATCAAAACTTATCTCAATCTTCAAAACTGAACTTAAGTCCTCAAAGACAAACATAGATCATCATAAAACATCTTATATCAGCTATATAAGACTTGCATCATAACTTATTTCATCAATTCCATCTATCATATATTCCAACAAGGCTCTAGACATCTAATCTAGACTACTCTCTCTTCTAGACTGATGTCATCACTTTCACTTAGGTTGCATGACCACCTCCTACTCGTACATGTGTGGGGACACATTTTTATAATACATATATATAATAAAATATTATATAGTTTTTCTCTGATAAAACAAGCGTCAGAGAAACTATCACGGTTCGATCCGATTGGAATCCAAAACCAAATCCTGAAACGAGTGCCCCACACATAGTAGAGAGTACAGTGTCATGAAAGGGGGGAGAACATGGTGTAGACTAGTGTAGCTAGTCTAGACAACGAGTTCCATATGTCTAGGGTTTCTCTTCCCTTGATGCACATCATTTCCAAATAGTGCAACGTCCCATACCGCTGCACCACAAGGAAATAACAACATCTAAGGACTTGCTACTCAACAAGCACCAGTCTAGACCTAGTTCTCGGACATCTAGGTGCTAACCTAGAGGCTAGGTCAGATCTAGTCTCTAAAAGACGACTAATCTAACCCTAAAAGATTATTAAGGTTCAAGGTTCTTTGATTTTGAGTTGCATAATGAGCAAATGTCAGGCTTTTCTATTGTTCATGCTCTAATACCACCTGTGACGTCCCCGAATTTTCTAAAACTTAATCTGATGTGTGACGTTCAAATTGAAACCCTCACCTCAGTGAGAATCCCAATTTAAACATCCCACATGAGGCTAAGAAGAAGAAAATCAAGGGAGTCAGAAGGAAACAACATCAGTAGCACATGCACATGAACAATAATAAAACCAAAACACATGTTCACCATTCAACATATAATTACAACATGAATTGTTACAACATTTGATATTACATATTGAACAGCAAACTATACATATACATGTACTACATCTAAACTACAGGATCTTAAGACAACAGGTCCACCTGTACATCAGCTCGCCACACAACTCTCAACTATCCTAGATCTTCAAGAGCATAACCACAACCTAAACAAAAATATTACATGCGGTACATGTCAGCACAATATTCAAGAATATTGTACTGAGTACGCCTACGTGTCTTTATTTACCTCTAATCATATCTTGGCAATAAGATAAAACTAATATACTTGGCAGTAACAGAAGAATATAAGAAAAGCATATACTTGCACAAGGATATTCATTAACAAAAGAGAACACATATTTTAAGCACATTTCCATCATATATCTCATACATCTGCCCTAAGGGCTTTGATGTTTTTAGGCCTTATGATCTACTACCAAAGAGTTTGAGATCATATTACGTGTGATCTACTACCAAAGAGTTTGAGATCTTACACATGTGATCTACTACCAAAGAGTTTGAGATAACTTCAATGCACTGTACTACCAAAGAGTTTAGTGCTATCATATGATGGATCAGATATCTTATATTTCATGTGTTCATAGCCATAAGTATGGAGAACCAAGCAACATAGCATACAAGAACAATCATTTCAATCAATACCATATGCCAAGCATTTTACTACTCATATAACACAAGCATATTGTATAATAAGCCAAGTAAGAGGTAATAGCGTACCTTGAATAAGAGAAACCTAATCACATTTCCTCATATCATCTATCTCTTTGGTCAACCCTGATCAAGATAAGATCATATACTATCATCAGGTTCTTGTCCTTTTATATCTCATCTTAACCCTAAATATGTCCATTTTAGGGTTTGCTTACTCATTTGGATATGTGCATCATTACTTGTCTTATCTTCTTGTAATCAGGTTGTTGATCTTATATTTCAGATTAGGATACATAATCTGATTACTTGGTTACATATGATTATGTGCACAGGTTAACCTATGTAACATGTATTAATCATATTAGGGTTTATATCACATGTTTCAAGGTTCATCTTCATATAACATGGATTTTGTTCATCATTATGATCTCATAATTAAAACTGAGGTTCCAGTTACTGATATGGGCTTACTCTATAAACTATCATCAATTATTGAACATATATGCATTAATTGCATTATCTTTAGTGCTATTAGCCCTAATTAGCCATATTAATCAAATTACATGATTTCGTGCATCAACGCTATAATCACTGATATCATATAGATTCTAAAACACATTTAAGAGTTACTGATGCATTCTCATAATTTAGGTCTTCATTTAATATTTAATATCCATTAAACAAGATTTTCACATCTTACATGATATCACAGTGGTTTAAGAAGAAAAAGGTTGATATGATCATTTTAATGTGTTATACTCATTTTTCTGAACATTTGGGTAACTTGTTTGTATTTTTCTGATGCTCGAGCTAATTACTAGGAATTATGCAAGATCTGAGATTTTGTGAGGATTTTACCTTTTTCAATCACTCAGGTGTTGACACGTGTCCACCAAGGGCACGATTGGTTCAGTTTTGGGCCGGCTCATTTGATTGTTGGCTGACCCATTTCGATCCAAGACATTTCACACCTGTCTTCTTTCCCACGAGATCTGGTTCTTACACGATGCATCCGTGTGAACCTGGAATGGAGCCGCCGTCGCCTAGGCTTTCCTCCGGCACGCAAAACCTCAGCCACTAACTTCTTCTCCGATGCCGCCACCAGCTCCGGTGAACCCGAGTAGTCATCTGCTCCTCCTTCTCTCATGCTCTAGGTGATCTGTGAGTCCACCGGACTCAGCTTCACGACCGCCGCTGGTCTGTTCTCCGACTCGACACTGCCCAGATCTGCTTCGAGCCACCATCTCTGAGGCCTCTTGCGGTTGCTTGGAAGATCGGCCACACCTCTGGGTGTTTCCGGTGCAGGCTCACCGTCGCCTGCTCTCAGGCGCCACCACGTGCTTCGGCCTCTCCTGGTCGAGCTAGCTCTATCACATGTCAGCGATCCTGCAACACGATGTCATTGCCAGGCTGGTTCAGTTTCGATGAGGAGTCAGCCACTTCTCCCTCTTTCCCTGGCTTTTGGGTTTGCGTCTCAGAGCCAGCACCACTGCGCGGCCTGAGCTTCAAGATGATGGCCTGATTGCCTCCAAAAGCTACTATGCAAGGAAAGTTGTGGTTCTACTTCTCCAGCCCCTATGGTGTGCGATTGGCGGCCAGACTCTTCTACCTATGCTTCCTCAAGGCCTTCTTCTAACTCCCTACTCGAGCACTACAGAGGTGTTAGAGAAGGCGTGGGAGAATGGATCTCTCCCGAACTATTCTCGATAAAGATATGTGGGAGCAAGGGCTCTGAAAGTAACTGCTTACTTGAGATCGTGAGATAAACCACGATTCAGGGGTACCACGACGTGGTCTATCACTACCCACTACATAGCCCTGACTGCTAGGTCTATGATACAATCCTAATTGCTCGTCCTCTTATGCGGTTTACAAAAAGAGTCTCCACCGTACAAAAATAAAGGCGTGTGAGAAATTTATGTATCATAACTTTGGTCATGAGTTATCATATATCTTTGATCCGACATACTTAATACATCAATTAATCAATTAAATTAGGTAACTCCAAGCTTCCATAACTTTTGTAGGATCGTCAATCATCAAATTCTAACCATGGGTTTACAATCCATTGATGTGCATTATACTTAACTTGGTCCCGATAATACACCAAAAGATTGGTCAATTAATTCCTTGAAAACGGTACATATATCTAGAACATCACATGCAATGTCACGATAAACACTTGGAATTCTTAATATAATTCAAGCACACGGTTTCTCTTATGTCATTAGACATTTAAGGATTCTAAAAGTCCACTCCATCACAAGAGCTCTTTAGGTTACCTCAAAACAACAGACACTGGTATACACCCTACAAAAGGGTCCCTCTCCCAGGATGGGAGGAAACTACATCTTGATAACAAAGGTCACAAATGTCCTTATGTCTAGGGTTTACATCCACATGAGCATGCTTAACCCTAGAAAACTACTAAGGCACAAGCAGACCACCTACTAAGCCATGCTAGGTCATACTTGTTCTCATTCCTCAACATTGGACCAAGAACAAACCTTCTCATTTCACCACCTTGGTTGTGAGGGACTCATCAAACATACCTTTAAACTTAAGGGGTTTCCCCTTCCTCTAAACATGAGGAGTTACATGCTCGAAACTATAGAAACTCAAATCTCATCAGGAACATCAGGTACACCACTTCCCCTCTTAGGCCTAGGAACCCTAGGTTCACTTTTGGGTGTCCAACTGCATGCTCAACCTCTTAACCACGAATCAAACCTGTCCAAGTTATGTCATGCACTCCCATGATCCTTTTATTCGAGCAACACCTCAGAGTTGAGTCCTCCTTAAGGACAACCAACTAGGTATAAAGCCTCAGAACTGGTTACTCAAACCTCCTCAGGGTCTAAGGCACTCTTTATCTCATCTCAGTAGGTGAACACCTATACCATAGGCACATAGGTACCTGAGACATCATTCTCTCTCTAGGGTTTGGTTCCTCCAATGGAAACCAAGATATCCCTAGCCTCCAGGGATCATGCATGTGACAACCATAACCACCCACTTAGGTCGCATTATCTTCAACTCCCCACTGTTCCTCATATCTCAGAGTCTAAGCTTCCAACCTTTTTGCTTGGGGTCCCACTCTCTCTCTAGAGCTAACTCCACAACCAACCTTACTACTAGAGGTCCTCCCACCATGAATGTTGATTAAGCTCACAAGCATACCCCTATATGGTTGATACTTATGTTCACTCAAGATTATCCATATCTCTTTATGCTGATCTCATAAGCTATCCCACATACTCTCCTGGCCAGGGTTTAAGCCTACTTCCAGCACTACTGATGTACTCTGGGTGCATTCTATGCCCTACTCGCATAAGCCCATAGGGTTTCTATAGGTTCTTCTCTAACCTCATCAATGAAGGATCTATCCTTCACTCTAACATGCACGACCCTTTCCAGGGTGGGGTTGCCAAAGGTACTAGGTCATCCAACCTCACATGGCTCATAACGTCATGGGTATCTAAAAGCATGTCCACACACCTGGTTTACCATGACATCTAACTCATCATGCCATCTCTCCCTCTAACCCCCCACTTAGGGTTAGGGTTAGCATCATCCTCAGAGGATGTGCCAGGTCTCTACTTTTAATGAAGGTCTCTACCTCCCAGACTAACTTTGTCTACTCATCCTCCTGACAAGGAGGTCTCACCATAGGTCTCTCTGGAGGTCATGACAACATATGTCATATGACCTAAGCATGTATCTATTCTTAATTTTACGCTTAAACTATTAAGCTTATGTCCATGACATCTTATTTAAATGCTTTTCATTAATTTGGTGGAGGATTCCTTAAACCTTATCAACTTTACCCATACCTTGAGAGGGTGAGGAAAAGAGAGAAAACCCTAATCCTTAAGGTCCTTAACAACATTTGAGTTGAGAAGGGATGAATAAGGTGAGAGGGTCCTAAAGGCATCTTATTTTGAGTCAATTCCTGAGACATTGGCCAGGCAGTCACACGGATCCGGGAGTCCTCATATTCCGACTAGCGGTGCGGAGGAAAATATTGCCAGCCCCCGGGCGTGATCCTTTTCTAGACACCTCTGTCTTTCGTAAAATCCTCTAATAACTCCCTTGGGTTCTACAGAATTTGTAAAATTTAATAATTATTATAGATTAAATGAGGAACCTATGCTCTGATACCAAATGTAACGACCCCGCCTCCCGGTAACCCCCAATTAAGGGAGACCCGAAGGTCAGTGTCATTATCCCAATTAACGGGATCAAAGGTTTGACAAATAATCAATATTAATTATGAAATTCTACCAACTAAACTGAAATCCGGTATGAAATAAAACTTTGCATACCTTTTAAAAACTTTGGTAATCTACTTCTATCCATGGCTTGGATATATTCTATCTAATCCTCCTTGCACTTTATTTCTTATTTCCACAATTTGTCACTTTACTGTTTGTTCTTTTCAACTTCATGCCTAAAATGCCGACAAACAAAACGTCGGTTAGTATATCAAAATATGTCAGTATGTGGGGACAACCAAAAGTTTTCAAATAAGGCTAACAATCTAAATATCACAATCAGGTTAATTAACAAGCCAGATTACGCTTTCAATGTGACATTCCCCACCACTTTTGCCCTAACCCTAGCATACCCACCTTAGGGTTTCTCTTTTGCCATTGACTTAAGGCCACTGTGACACCCCACCATCACACAGACAACGAGATGACACGTGAAAATGTGCGAAACCATATTTTACCAAAAACACGCGTTAATTAAAACCAATTGCGGAAAGCATACATACAGAACATTTGCAACTAGGCCTTGCAAGAAGATCATGTCATATATAGATATATTCAAGATCGCCTGCCTGATATATTCACCACTTAAATTCACCCACTGTCGCAACAATGCATATTAGTTTATCACCTATTTATACATATAGAATGGCCACGTACAACCAGCAACATGGTATACAAAAATTACAGCAGCTAAACATCATGAAACGTCGTCAAAACACTTCCAAGGACCTGAGAGTACAGGGATGATTGGTAATACTCTACTACAAAACCACCAAAATAGCAACATGTCCATCTCTTTCCTTCTACTACTCTTCTTGCTGCTCGGCTGCAACCTCACGACCACCACCGCATCTAGAGCGATCACCTAAAAAGGGTGTAAACCAGTGGGGTGAGACACACAGTCCTAGCGAGAAACATAACTCCCCGTTGAAACTATAAAACATTAGAAGGTTAAAGCAGACAATAGCAAATAACTGATAAAGCATATAATAAGAGCAGCATACTGAGCAAAGCTATTATTACCATCATGCTCACCAAGATATCTGGGAGGCATATAACCAAGTATTTCTTTATGGAACATGATTGACAAGATAAGCTTTATAAGAACTTATCACAAGATACAAGGATCGTACACATATCTACAAGGTGTAACTAGATCAGCTATATAAGCAAGGCCTCAATCAATGTTCTGTGTTTTGCTCTAAGCAAGATATACTTATTCGGCTGGATTACATTTTATTATGCTCTGAGGAAGTGAGCCTTGTTGGGTTTTGTGGAGAAAACATGCGCGGCGGAAGCAATAAAATCCACGCAACCCGAAACAGGATCTCGTCGACAACAATGTATTTGGAAAGAGTGTTTGCGGGATATACCTTATCGCGGAGCAAGTCCGGCGATGTCCCGCTGCACGACGGTGCAACACTGCTTGTCGACACAGATGGAACTTCTCTCCCATTCGCTGTCGCAGGTTGATCCGGCGGCGCTCCTTTGCGGCAGTGATGTCCGCAACTCGTAGCGCGTGTAGGTGGTCGTCGACGTCCTCCAAACACAGGCGTCAATGCATCTGCGTCTCTACATCGTCCACGTGGATGGACGGAACTCCACGTCATGCTTCTCAAGCCGGCGGGAAGGAGTGTGTCTCTACGGTGGCGTGCTAGCGGTGTTTTTCCCTCCTCTCTCTCCTAAGGATGATGACGGCTAGGGTTTACGTGTGTGAGTGTAAACGGAAAAGCCTCTCTCTATCTTATATAGATATCGGCCGTCAATCCTCCTTTAAACAGGATATGAAGGGAAATAGGGTTTCCTAAACCCATCGATAAATAGAAACGTTGCGTTAATTAAAACGCTCGTGGATTAATTAGAATATTCCGGAATTCATTAATTAACCAAATAATCGCATTAATTGATTAATTAATATCTGACTCCATGCAATCGCTTGGGATGGCTCTACGGGCATACATATACCAACAGACTCCCACTTGCACTTAGAGCTAGTCACTCCAATATCATTCTAATCCATTACATAAACATTTTAGTAATCAATGTGATTCGGAGCAATTCCAATCAAATCCACAATTATACTCCTATTCCAACACATCCTATGTGTGTGACCCGGTAGGCTCCAAATTACGTTGGCAGTGATATCCATAATCATAATATGATTTCACAAGCAATGATTGGTATCTAGCAAGACTTCATTTCTACCCAAGTAATTGGAGAAGTTGGAGAACAACTTGACCTATCATTCATGACTAGTGTTACAGTGATTGTATAGTTCTTTTGTCGGTGATATCCAGATTGAACTCGAGTCATGGAATTGTTATCCTTTTCAACGTTCAATCCATGTTCCTTGAACTAAAGCAGACTGTCTGAGATATATGTAAGCTCAATATCACATATTGACTCACATCAGCATGGCCATGCATTTCTCAGTCTCGCTTATCAAGTGGCCGGAATATCAAACTCCCGTAGGAAGGAAAAATTCCATCTACATCACTCACAGTCATCCCCATGTGTCACAGTGCACCCAAGCACCATCTTTATAGCAATCCTTATTCAGGACCACGGTGGACGATGTCAAAGTACACCGAACGACATGTGATAAGTGTAGTGACTTCAGGTCTAAGAACCACAATCACCACCATCATTATGAGATGTGACTCTAACTACCAATCATGGTATCCATGTGTCACTCTCAAGGTGGGTCTGTCTGATACACTGTTCTCTAACAAGTATCTATGTATTTGGTTTGATATCTCCATATCATGGATAATGAGATTCTTCCATCAACCAACATACATTCTAATCTTATGTGTTATTGATGTCTATGGATATTTCCACAATAACAACCGATTAGGGACAAAACAAGAATACATACTCTTAGCATACATATGATCTCACTGTTCAGGTCATCAACCTGAAGACATATGTCATTGAGTATATCATTCTATAGACATCTATAAGTTTTATGGTCATCTCACAATATAAAACACAAACATATAGATTGGAAACTTGCCTTTATTGATATGATCAATGTAGTATTACAAATCATTTACATATTATCCCATTACAATCATCGAATGATAGTCTCTATGGGCATACATACCAACAGATTCCCACTTGCACTTATACCCAATCACTCATGAATCTCAATCCAAGTGACCGAACATGTCCGTCATGTTTCTGCTGTGAAAGTGCTTTTGTGAGCGGGTCAGCCACATTGCTTTCTGTAGGTACTCTGCAAATCTTCAAATCTCCTCGTTGTATGATCTCTCGTATGAGATGGAACCGCCGTAGAATATGTTTGGAACGTTGGTGCGATCTTGGTTCTTTAGCCTATGCAATTGCTCCATTGTTGTCGCAAAACAACTCAATTGCATCACCAATTCTTGGAACCACTCCAAGTTCATAAATGAACTTCTTGATCCACACAGCTTCCTTCGCAGCATTAGATGCGGCAATATATTCGGCCTCTGTTGTAGAATTCGCAACCGTCTCTTGCTTGGAACTCTTCCAGCTCAAAGCTCCGTTGTTTAGGCAAAACACAAATCCAGACTGCGATCTGTAGTCATCTTTGTCAGTTTGGAAGCTAGCATCGGTGTAACCCTTTACCACAAGCTCTTCCTCACCGCCGTATACCAAGAATTGATCCTTAGTCCTTCTCAAGTACTTTAGGATGTTCTTTACGACTGTACAGTGACATTCACCTAGATCTAACTGATACTGGCTCTTCATGCTCAAAGAATACGACACATCAAGATGACTACATAACATTGCATACATGATAGATCCAATTGCTGATGCATATGGAATCTTACTCATGCGTGCCCGTTCATCACATGAACTAGGACATTGGGATTTAGAGATTGTAACCCCATGGGACATGGGCAAGTTACCTCTCTTATAACCCTCCATGCTAAACCTCCTTATCACCTTGTCAATGTATGTGCTCTGGCTTAGGCCTAGAAGCCTTCTAGATCTATCTCTATAGATCTTGATCCCTAGTATATAGGATGCTTCGCCTAAATCCTTCATAGAGAAAGTCTTCCCTAGCCAACCTTTTACTGTCTGAAGAGTAGGGATGTCATTTCCCATCAATAGTATGTCATCCACATACAATATGAGAAATACAACTGTGCTCCCACTAACCCTTTTGTAAACACAAGGTTCATCTTCATTTTGACTAAAGCCAAACTTTTTGACTACTTCATCAAAACGTAGATTCCAACTCCGAGATGCTTGCTTCAATCCATAGATTGACCTTTGTATCTTACAAACTTTATTGGCTTCCTTTGGATCGATAAAACCCTCAGGTTGTGTCATGTACACATCCTCGAGTAAATTCCCATTAAGGAATGTTGTTTTAAAATCCATATGCCAAATCTCATAGTCATGATAAGCTGCAATGGCAAGCATGACCCTGATGGATTTAACCATGGCAACTGGTGAGAAGGTCTCGTCATAATCAACACCTTGAATTTGACGGAATCCTTTTGCAACCAATCTACCTTTATAGGTTTGAACATTTCCATCCATGTCAGTCTTCTTCTTAAAGACCCACTTGCACCCTATGGGTCTTACCCCTTCGGGTGGATCCACTAAGGTCCATACCTTGTTTGTGTACATGGATTCCATCTCAGATCTCATGGCTTTGAGCCATTTCTCAGATTCTGGTCCCTTAGTAGCTTCTAGATAGGAAGTTGGCTCATCTGCTATGCCCAATTCATCACTGTCTTGAGTCACAAGAAATCCAAATCTCTCAGGCTCAAGTCGTGTCCTACTAGACCTACGAGGTTCCTGTGTTACATTTGGAACTTGAAATTCCACAACAACTTGTGAGTCTTCATGTTCCTTATGTACCTCCTCAAGTTCTCTACTTTCTTGTTGGTCTCGAACTTCTTCGAGCTCTACATTCCTCCCACTAATTCCTTTGGAAATAAATTCCTTTTCAAGAAATACAGCAGTCCTAGCAACAAACACTTTGTTGTCAGTTGGTGTGTAGAAGTAGTATACCCTAGTTTCCTTGGGGTATCCAACAAAATAGCATTTTTCCGATTTGGGTCCAAGCTTTTCAGGAAATTGTTTCCTAACATAAGCTTCACATCCCCAAATCTTTAACATAGACAAATTGGGATGATTCCCATTCCATATCTCATATGGTGTCTTTTGAACCGATTTAGAAGGTACATGGTTAAGTGTAAACGCTGCAGTTTCAAGAGCATATCCCCAGAATGATATTTAAAGTTCGGCTGAACTCATCATTGATCGTACCATGTCTAATAATGTATGATTCCTTCTTTCTGACACACCATTATGTTGTGGTGTACCAGGTGGAGTCCATTGTGATACAATACCACAGTCTCTCAGAAGGTCCTCAAACTCTTGACTTAAGTATTCACCACCTCGATCTGAACGGAGTGCTTTAATACTCTTACCAAGTTGCTTCTCTACTTCATTCATGAAATTCTTGAACATTTTAAGAGTTTCTGACTTGTGTTTCATAATATATACATAGCCATACCTACTGAGGTCATCAGTGAAGGTAATGAAGTATTGATAGCCTCCTCTAGCATTTGATCTAAAAGGTCCTCATACATCAGTATGTATGATCCCTAGCAGATCACTGGCTCTCTCACTGTGTCCAGTGAAAGAAGTTTTGGTCATCTTCCCTAATAAACATGCCTCACATGTCTCTAATGATTCAAAATCAAAAGAGTCTAGATAACCATCCTTATGGAGTCTAGATATGCGCTTCTCTTTTATGTGCCCAAGACGACAATGCCATAAGAATGTTTTGCTTGAGTTGTCAAGTTTTAACCTTTTAGTATTTACGTTATATATGCTAGTCTCAATTTCTAACAAGTAGATACCATAAGACATAGGGGCATTTCCATAAAAGATCTCATCTTTAGATATAGAAATAATTCCATTCTTAATGTGAAATTCAAATCCACTCTTGTCCATACAAGATACAAAAATAATATTTCTATTAATGGCAGGTACATAATAGCAATTCTCTAATTCTATTATAAGGCCCATAGGCAAAGATAAACAAATAACTCCAACTCCGGTGGCAACTACTCTTGCTCCATTAGCAACCCGCAGCTCGACTTGGCCCTTTCGTGAAGGCTTACTTCTTATTAGATCCTACATATTAGAACATATGTGAGATCCACATCCGGTATCCAGTACCCATGATGAAGAAGTATTTAAGTTTATCTCAATAACGTATATACCTAAAGTGGAGATCTCTATCCCCTGCTTCTTCCTCAGTTCCTCCAGCTAGAGAGGACAGTTTCTTTTCCAATGTCCAGGATGGTGACAATGGTGACAACTACCTTCTTTGGAGATCCCACCTTTAGCATTGAGCGCGGATGACTTTGGCTTCTTCCTGGCTTTAGAACTTTTTTTTAGCCTTGCTTTTGCCTTTTGACTTTCCCTTTGCCTTGTTGATCACCATCACAGACTTGGGCTTGTCTTTCTTCATCTGTGCTTCAGCTGTCCTCAACATGCCAAACAATTCTGACAACGGCTTGTCAAAATTGTTCATGTTGTAGTTCATGACAAAATGATTATATGATTCAGGCAACGATTATAGAATCACATCAGTGGCCAACTCTTGACCTAGGGGAAATCCCAGCTTGGATAGACTTTCCACATACCCAATCAAGGTGAGTATGTGGGTGCCAACTGAGTCTCCCTCTTTCATCTTGCTTTTGAACAAAGCCTTTGAGACATCATATCTCTCCTGTCTTGCTTGATGTTGATACATGTTCTTGAGATGTGTTACCATCTCCATGACATTCATGTTCTCATGTTTCTCTTGCAACTCATAGTTCATTGAGCACAACATCAGGCACTTGACATCCACGGCATCATCAAGGTGCTTCTTGTAAGCATCCTTTTCAGCCTTGGGCGCATTTACGGCGGGCTCCTATGGCTCTGGTATTTCAAGGACATAGAGCTTACGCTCATGTGTGAGAACAATTCTCAGCGTCCTAAACCAGTTTTGAAAGTTGGTTCCGGTAAGTTTGTCCTTCTCAAGGACCGATCGCAATGAGAAAGTGTGAGTGTTGGTTGCCATTTGATTGCTACAAAAGAAAAATTTGCATTTAGTCCAAAACATTTTGACTTGTAAAGATTTGATAAATGAGATTAATTAGGCCTTTAATTAATTACACTCCCACTATTTTATTCAAATTGATAGCCCTCACTATCAACTCGGAAGATTGCAACACACAACCTTCTAGTGAGCCAAGACCCAAAATAATTGGATCAATGCCCAGCCAACGCTGGCGTCAAAGACCAAATACTAAGGTAGGCAACTTTTGCCAATTGCATCATATGCAACTCTTGGATAGATGATCATGCACAACTCCTTGCCATGATGCATCTGTGTACCTCTAGGTACTTGATCCTATCAAGGTTCCGTAGTTAAGTCCAACCCATAAACCAACACGATGAGTGTGCACCCTGCGGAGGCAGACCCACACACCCACCATAACACTTCCATGAGATAGACAGTGTACCACGCAGAGGCGTGCCCACACATCGTCGATCAAGCTTTTCATGTGTGTTGCTTTATGGAAGGCAAATAAAACTTAATATTATTAATTGAGGGGTTTTATTAATACATATACATATCCAAACACCACATACTTATAGTATGTATCATATACTACTATATCCACAACCACAAACGATAGACATGCAATCACAAACACAAATACATCAGTTATGGCCATACTATTGTAATCCTTTGGAGCAACAAAGGATTATAGTCCACCTATGGTCTTATGCATCTCATGCAACACATGTGAATCAACCTATAAGCACGTAATGATCAACATTACAATGAACAACTTCATGGATGCTTCGTGAGGTTGGAACTTCAAGTTGCTTCTTGGAATTGGATCTTCTTGTTGCTTCTCCATGGACGCTCCTTGGAGTTGGATCTCCAGGTTGCTTCTTAGAATTGGATCTTCATGGTGCGTCTCCATGGACACTCCTTGGAGTGGGATCTTCAAGTGGCCTCCTTACATCAAGTTTACAAATACTAAAACTAATCCTATCTCTATTACATCATATGAGTACAAATATAAAAGGAAAGAATTAATTACACTTTGAAATAAGAGATGAGGCTCGGCATGCAAGCCGAATACTTTATACAAAGGATCCATATGTAACCATTATACATCCATAGAATTTACGAACAAACATATCCCCAAGATGGACATCCACATTCATTCACAACATTCACAAAAGGGGATATTAGGCCATAACCGTGCATGCACTCACCACATAAAACAGATTTTAAAAGCGACGTGTATGCTATCATAGGTATATCTACATATACGTATATACATATTAAAATTGCAGTACTTTTAATGTGGTACATTCTCCATTAAAATTTTTTGACTCCCACATAGACAATGCGGGGTACACAGGGGCAGCGCTCCTGTGCGAGGATCTCAGGGGCAGAGCCCCTGAAAGGTCTACGGAATTTTACTTCCGTGCACTTAGGAAAATCAATATTTTCCATAGTCGACCCCATCCAAAATGTCAAAAACAGAAGCCTGCGGCGTATGTGGAATTAGGTTTAGATTTGCACATTAATAGGTTTAATTCGCATTGTATGCAATATAAAAATAGTATACAACGATTCGATCATATCGAAACCAATCCAAATACACCGTAGATCGACGATGATCTGATACCACTATTGGGTTTTGTGGAGAAAACATGTGCGACGGAAGCAATAAAATCCACGCAACCCGAAACAGGATCTCGTCGACAACAATGTATTTGGAAAGAGTGTTTGCGGGATATACCTTATCGCGGAGCAAGTCCGGCGATGTCCCACTGCATGACGATGCAACCCTGCTTGTCGACACAGACAAAACTTCTCTCCCATTCGCTGTCGCAGGTTGATCCGGTGGCGCTCCTTTGCGGCAGTGATGTCCGCAACTCGTAGCGCGTGCAGGTGGTCATCGACATCCTCTGAACGCAGGCGTCAATGCGTCTGCGTCTCTACTTCATCCACGCGGATGGACGGAACTCCACGTCGTGCTTCTCAAGCCAGCAGGAAGGAGTGTGTCTCTGCGGCGGCGTGCTAGCGGCGCGTTTCCCTCCTTTCTCTCCTAAGGATGATGACGACTAGGGTTTACATGCGTGAGCATAAACGGAAAAGCCTCTCTCTATCTTATATAGATATCGGCCGTCAATCCTCATTTAAACAGGATGCGAAGGGAAATAGGGTTTCCTAAACCCATTGGTAAACATAAACATTGTGTTAATTAAAATGCTCGTGGAATAATTAGAATATTCCAGAATTCATTAATTAACCAAATAATCACATTAATTTATTAATTAATATCCGACTCCATGCAATCGCTTGGGATGGCTCTACGGGCATACATATACCAACAAGCCTTCCCTACTCAAGTCCAACCATTGGCTGCGAAGCCCAATCCGGTGCCATACAAGGTCTAAGGAGATCCAGACTCCATGACCTCACCTTCTCGTGGTTAGTACATGAATCATCAAGCAAGACCGCAGTCTTATGCTTGTAGGGCCTCAGCCTCTGGGTCAGCTCCGCAAGCTACACATATCTCTAGCTTACCTCATCATAGGTGCTAGTACATACATCCGAGCCATGAACGCATCATGCTCATCATCACATATCCTGAGCCATGGGTATGTTCACCATGCTCCATATATCCTGAGTCTGCAACTACACTTGCACTCAACCCTCCTATTTTAGGCTAGGGGAAACCTCACATATTCAACAATATGCGCTCCAGGTAATCCCGCAGGATAGACCTGTTTCACCATCACCAAATACTGGCGGTAATGGATCTATGGCCAAGGCAAACTACATGATAGGTTCATCTATAATTGATTAGTGTATTTTAAGACAATTGTTGAGGCAAACCAAAGTATAACATAGCCTTATAGCATTAAATCATTATTGCCATCAACATACTGTCCTGGGACCTCAATCCCTCATGATATCAAACACTGCCTCTCAAGGCATCATAATCATGCATCAGCACCCTGGGAGCGCATCCCTTATCTCATCATCAAAGGATTACACCTCAACTAGGCACTCAGCCTTATATCAGGTCCTCAGACCTGTCAACAAGGATTATCAGCATATTGTGCTAGTCGAAGCACATATATCTCATAGCTCTTACCAGGCTATGAATCCACATGAAATACCTACATGGTTAGTATACACATTCGTAGAGATTACTGAATCCATCATGGATTAACAAAACGATCATGCTATCAAGTATAAAGAAGCATCCATGAGTATATCACACATAAGCTTTATCATTCATAGTATTATTATTAATCATGGGCATATATTATGCCTTATACTTGTGACCATATGCATGTGTCACACCATCATGTGTAGCAACATCATATCTTCCCAAACATACCTGGTTCACTACCTATCATCTTATCTCATCATCATAGTTGCAGGATTCAAGGTTATTACATCATATCACTTGTGTTATCATTATTAATATGGAACTATAAACTATATACAAACTGGGCTATCAGAGCCCTCACCAAAAGGGTGTCCCGGCTAGGGTTCGAAACCCTAAAGCAACTCACCACCATATCAACCAAACACTGCACATCCTCTAACATGCATCAAGGTTCCATTAGCACGCATGGTGTCGGGTAGCCATCACCAAGGTATATCGTGCAGAACTAACATGGCTATCGGCCAAGGGTCTAACATGCACCAAACTAGGGTTAAGGTTAGGTTTCACTTTCTGCTAACCTTCAACCAGAGCCATACCGACCAAAGGGGCGTTGCCCAAGGGGCCCCTATTGTGCAACCATCTCAGCATCATCCGAGTGCTAACCCTATCAGCCAGGGTACCCATGACGCCCAAGAATGGTGTCGTGCATGGCCATGAAGCATCATAATGGCCAGCATCCTAGGGTTAGCATGTCGGGCATGAATCCATATCGTCCAACACTTCATATAAGTCAAAGCTCAACTAAGACATGGCGGTATCTTCCAAAGCCATCCTGGGCACCATACTATATCACCCAAGCTCATCTAAACAAGGATAACGGCCAAGGCTGTGTCGGGCACCAAGCTATCAAAGCCTATCAGCCAACACCATGTCGGGCACTAAGATATAACTGCCAAGACCATCTCAAGACAAGGGGGGTGCATCGGGCATCCTCTCTTCATGGATGTATCAGGAAACGACCTATACAAGGTGTATCAGCCACTCATCATAGGTGTATCACCCATCCATCAACTCCACCAAGGTATCGACCAAGGGACCATAACAGGCACCAACTAAGATTCAACTAGGCATATCGGCCAAGGATACAAGGATCATCCAAACACCCAAGCAAGCATATCTACCAAGGATTACACCTCAAGGACATATCGTGCATCACCACAACTAAACCCTATCACCCAACACAAGGATAGTCTATTAGGCTCCATATCAGCCAAAGTATAACGGGCACCAAGTCAACTATCTCAACAAGGTGTGTCGCCCAAGGGTACAACTCCAAACAGGGCTATCGAGTAGCACAACTCCAATGTCATATCGTGCAAGGCACAACCCCAAAAGATAATCTTTCACCTCAAGCACAAAGGCACCAAACCCTAATTGACCAAGAAGGTCGGCCTACCTATCAACAACCAAGAGAGAGGGGTTTTGCACAACCTCTATCACAAATCGGGCAACCACAACGATCCACCTCAACATAGGTCATCATCTATCCAAAAGCTCACCTCTCAAATCCATGGTGAGAGGAGGGTGTTGCTCAAGCAACTAGAATACAAGCTCACCTCTCAACCTAATCGAGAGAGGGGTATTGCCCACATTACTAGAGCTCAAACTCACTTCTCTAGACCAAGGAGAGAAAAGAGGGTTGCTCAACAAGGAAACCCTAAACCATGGTTCGTCCAACTAGGTGTAAAGGCACATAAACCAACAACAACAACAACATCATCATGTTCATTATATCCATAAGATTAACAACATATACTACAACAAGAAACATAACATGCAATGGCCGATCATCATCATATATGAAACATCCAACATGGAGAAGGTAGTATAGCTAGGGTTAGAAGTTATGTAACCCGCCTTAAGCAAACTCCTCAAGATCCAAAGCTCCAAGCTTCAAGCTCCTAGATCCAAGCTCACCACTTCGGCCACTTCAAGAAAAGGAACAAGAAGCATAACCACCATGGCTGAAGAGTAGGCAAGATGGAGAAGAATATGCTAAGGAGAGAGGGAAGATGCTTACCAAAGAACAAGACCCACCTAGGGTTCGGCCACCAAGATAAAGGAAGAAGAAGAAGAAATCATTCAAGGGGATCGGCCACCAACCTTAGCTCCTCCAAGGGTATCAGCCACCAAAGGTTGCAAGGGAGAGGTGCATCGTGCACATAAGGAAGAGAGGAGCAACAAAGAGCTAAAAGGGTTCCTAAGGAAGAGAAAGGCAAGGCATATATAGATGGGGGTCAAGGTTAAACCAAGGCAAGGTGTCACCTTACCAAAGGACACTTGTCCACACATTTTACCACCTTGCAAAACTCGTGTACATGCCATGCCAATATTCAACCAAGGTTCGGCCACATGTCCAAGCTAGTGTGACACAACCAAGGCAAGGAGGTCAACAAAGGTCAAAGGCTGACACACTACTCTTCCATGGCCGACACACCCCCATGGGTGATACCCCATGGCCGATACAAAGCATCCCTGCCCGATACAGGGCTCAACCAAGCAAGGCAAGGCCCAAACAAGGGAAAACAAGGCCCAAAGGAGCTCAACCAAGCCCAAGACAACTCAAGGCACGAGCCTAAACCTTCCTCTCAACCCTAGAGGAAGCAAAGAGAGAGAAAGACATCTCTCAAGGTGACAAACTTGCTCTCCAACCCTATCTGAGGTTATTTTGCAAGTAGCACCTCCAGCTCTCAACTAAGCACAAGCAAACCCTAATCATCACTAAAGATGATTAGCAAGCAGCCAAGCACAAGGTTTAGGCAAAAAAAACAGGGTAAGCCCAAAACGAAGGTCAGGGTCTTTACAAGCCATAAACCTCTACAAAAGGATTTCGTCCCCAAAATCCGAAGAGAAAAGCTAGGGATACTTCCTCCTCATCTCTTCCTCAAGCTCCCACGTGGCTTCCTCAACACCACGATGATGCCACAGAACCTTCACAAGAACCAGGTCCTTCCTCTTCAGCTTCTTTACTCTTCTGTCAAGGATCACCACCGAACCCTCCTCATAGGTCACGTCTTCATCAAGCTCAACCTCAACTGGTTGTATCACTGTCCCTGTGTCTGGATGACTTTTCTTCAGCATACTGACATGGAACCCTGGATGCAACCTGTGCATCTCTGGTGGCAGCTCTAACTTGTAAGCTACCTTGCCAACACGTGCTATTACTAGGTATGGTCCCATATGCTTGGGTGCCAGTTTTCCTTTCCGGCCAAACCTTATAACGTCTTTCCAAGGTGAGACCTTGAAATACACTTTGTCTCCCACCTGGAACTCTAAAGGTCGTCGGCGATTGCCTCCATAAGACTTCTGTCTGTCCTATGCCATTTTCAACTTTTGTTGTATCACTTTGATCTTTTTAGTTGTCTGTTGTACTAACTCAGGACCCAAAAGCTGATTTTCACCAGACTCATACCAGCATAAAGGGGATCTGCACTTCCTTCCATATAGAGCCTCATAAGGAGCCATGTCAATGCTCCGCTGATAACTATTGTTATAAGTGAACTCTATCAAACTAAGATACATGTCCCAGCTGCCTAGGAACTGCAAAACACAAGCTCGGAAAAGATCCTCCAAAGTCTAAATAGTCCTTTCAGATTGTCCATCCTTCTGTGGGTGGAAAGTGGTATTGAACCTCAACTGCGTTCCCATAGCTTTGTGCAACTGTTCCCAGAACGACTTGTGAACTGAGGACCTCTGTCGGAAACTATTGTTGTTGGTACACTGTGCAAACACACTATCTCATCTACATACACCTGAGCAAGCTTCTCTGTTGTATGCACTGTTTTTACTAGTATGAAATGAGCAGATTTTGTCAACCTGTCTACTATTACTCAAATGGAATCATGATTCCTAGCTGTCTTTGGTAGACCAACTATGAAATCCATGATTATATGATCCCATTTCCATTGTGGTATCAGCATGGGTTGCAACATACCTGCCAGCTTTTGATTCTCAGCTTTAACTTGCTGACATACTGCGCACTTAGCCACAAACTCAACTACATCCTTCTTCAAGCCAGACCACCAATACATGTCCTTCAGGTTATGATACATCTTGGTGACTCCTAGATGCACAGCATACATCGATGTGTGTGCTTCCTCGAGCACTAGCTTTCTTAGATTATCACCATCGGGGACCACCATCCTACCATGATAGCAAACTAGTCCATCCTCGGACTCATGGAATCCATCACGCTTTTCGCTGCCAAGCTCTGACCTGATTAACTGCACTACACCATCTGCCTGTTGTGCATCTTTGATCTGTAGTCTCAGCGTAGGCTTGACTTGCATCTGTGCCAATAGTCCTTCCAACAAGGAAACTTCCAACTGCACATTCATCTTCCACAAGGAGACAAACATATCCCGCCTATGGCATACCAAGGAACTCAGCTATGCTTTCTTTGTGGGGAGAGAAGAAGACTTTTTTCTAAGCGCATCAGCTACCACATTTTCCTTACTAGGATGATACTCAATGGTGCAATCATAATAGTTAATTAGCTCCACCCAACGACGTTGTCGCATGTTCATCTCACTCTATGAAAAGATATACTTCAAGTTCTTATGATCTGTAAAGATATGACACACTTCCCCATAAAGATAGCGTCTCCAAATCTTTAACGCATGGACCACCAATGCCAACTCCAAATCATGTATCAGATAGTTCTCCTCATGTTTCTTAAGTTGTCATGAAGCAAAAGAAACTACATGATATTCCTGCATCAGCACACAACCTAAGCCTTTCTTGGAAGCATCGCAGAAAACAACATAGCCCTTCCCATGCTCTGGCAGCACTAGCACTGGAGCACTAGTCAGCTTCTCCTTCAAACTTTGGAAAGCTTGTTGACAACGATCATCCCAGACAAAAGGTACATTCTTCCTGGTCATCTTTGTCATCAGCAACACGATTGCACTGAAGTCCTTGATAAACCTCTGGTAGTATCCGGCTAAACCCAGAAAACTATTAACTTCTGCCGGCGTCTTTGGTTGCTCCCAATCTACAACTGACTCCACCTTCTTAGGGTCCACTCGGACTCCTTCTGTAGATATCACATGACCTAAGAAAGTCACTTCCTTCAACCAGAACTCACATTTGCTGAACTTGGCATACAACTGATGTTGGTGAAGAAGAGTCAATGCTTGTCGAAGATGTCGCTCATGCTCTTGCCTGTCCCGACTATAGATCAAAATGTCATTTATAAAGACTACAACAAACTAATCTAGGAACGTACAGAACACTCAGTTCATCAGGTCCATGAAAGCAGCAGGTGCATTGGTTAGCCCAAACGGCATAACCACAAACTCAAAGTGACCATACCTCATCCTAAACGCTGACTTTGGTATGTCGTCCACCTTAATCCTCAAATGATGATATCCAAACTGTAGATCGATCTTTGAGAACACTATAGCACCACACAACTGATCGAACAAATCATCTATCCTTGGCAACGGGTACTTATTCTTGATCGTAACTTTGTTCAACTACCGGTAATCTATACGTAGCCGCATCGATCTATCCTTCTTATTAACAAACAACACTGGAGCACCCCAAGACAACGTGCTCAATTGGATGAAACCTTTCTCCAACAACTCCTGTAACTTCTTCTTCAACTCTGCCATCTCTGCTGGAGCCATCCTATACAGTGTCTGTGCAACTGGTTGTGTTCCTGTTACCAGATTGATCTCAAAATCAATCTCTCGAGGTGGGGGAACACTGGGAAACTCATCCGGAAACACATCCGCAAATTCTCAGAAAATGGTCACCTCCTCAAGGCTAGGACCTTTCACCTTGGTATCCACAATGTGATCTATGAAATCCTTACAACCTTGCCGCAACAACTTTTCTACCATCATCGCTGACACTAGACATGTCGGAAGAATCTTCCTATCTCCTTGGAAGATCCACTTCTCTCCGTTGTCATCAAACACCGCCTATTTGGAACCACGGTCCAACACAACCTTATAATTCTCTAAGGTATCCATCCCAAGGATCACATCGAATCCATGCATATCAAGAGGTATAAGATCCACTTGTATATTGTGTCCCGAAAAAGATAAGACACAAGATGGACACTCTTCTTGAAGCATCGAGGAACCATCAAGAGGGGTTTCTAACAACAGGATATCTTCCTTACAACTAATAGGTAAAGGACAACTATCAAGCAGACTATGTGCGATAAAAGAGTGTGTAGCACCCGGGTCAACTAAAACAGATATAAAGCAAGAAGAAGACAAATCAAAATGAAATAACTCCATCTGACTTGTCACCACTCGCGGGTTGACTATCGCCTCTGGCTGACTCATAGCATAGAATCGAGTTGTTGCTTGTTGTCTACATCCTCTTCTTCCTTGAGCAGACGATCTTGCTTGCGATGCTTGACTGCGTCCTCACCCTCTACTAGCACTGGGCTGATGTCTGTCTGATCCTTGTTGATTCTGTCTCGGCTGTTGTGTTACTTCAATGTCTCTTCTTGGGCAATTTGACTTTAAATGCCTCATTTGTCCATAGTGATTACATGACCTGCCTTCTGTCTGTGGTCTAGATGGATTTGTTACTGTCATAGAAGCTGTACTATGTGCCTTCGACGATGAAGAAACATGACCTCTTCCCTTACTCAGAGACCACTGTGACGGTGCACTAGAACCTCTCATCATGGAAGGTGCTGAAAACCTTGACTTCTTGAAGCCACCAGATCTCTATCCCTGGATAAGAGCATGCCTTTTCCTGGTCATGGACTCCCTTTTCTCCCTAACAGATCGTTCAATCCTGCGGACGGACTCCACAAACGTGGCACACCGCTCCCGATTCTCTAAAGCAGCAGTAGGTGTCGACAGTTTAGCACTCAAACCTTTCTCAAACCACCTGATCCGCTCATCATCTGTCACTGCCATGTGAGGACAAAACCTCAACAAGTCCATGAACTTGGCTTCATACTCGGTGATGCTCATCGTTCCTTGGCGTAGACACTCAAACTGGTTGATGTTCTCGTCCAGATACGTCTTCAGAAAGTATCTGCTGACGAACTCTCATCAGAAGATTTCCCAACCGATCTCCTCACCGGGTCACTTCTCCTCCTCGATGGCCCACCAGTGGCCAGCACTGCCCTTCAGAAGGTAGACAGCGTGCTTGACTTTGTCTGCTTCAGGGATGTCGAGGATCTGGAAGGACTTCTCAAGACCTGTCAGCCACAGATCAGCATCCGCTGGATCAGTCGTTCTTGCATAATCCGAAGCTCCGAATCGGCGAAGCCACTCAAAGGTCTTCCCAATACCCGATGTTTACCATGGGGATCCTGTGCTCTTGGATGAGGCACTGACAACCTTTCCACCATGTGATTCATCATAGCTATCATTTGCCCCATAGTTGTTGGTAGTCAAGATTTTCGAGAATGGCTGGGTCAAGTTGGGGGACCTCAGGCACCCGATCTTCATGTGCTTTCCCTCCTGCTCCATCAACTAATGCAGCATCACTGCTCTCGGCAGCATGTTCTTCATGGTTTCCAGACATCTTTACGCTTTATCTTCTAATGAGGGCAGAAGGTTATTGTAAGAAAATCAGGGAAACTCACAAGAACAGACGCAAGCCTAGTCTTGGATCCATGTAGACTCAGCAAACCTAGAGCTCTGATACCAAACCAACTGTGACACCCCGCCATCACACAGACAATGAGATGATACGTGAAAACATGCAGAACCATATATTACTGAAAATACGGGTTAATTAAAACCGATTGCGGAAAGCATACATACAGAACATTTGCAACTAGGCCCTGGAAGAAGATCATGTCATATATAGATATATTCAAGATCACCTGCCTGATATGTTCACCACTTAAAGTCACCCACTGTCGCAATAGCGCATATTAGTTTATCACTTTTTTATACATACAGAATGGCCATGTACGGCCAACAACAGGGTATACAAAAATTACAGCAGCTAAACATTGTGAAATGTCAATAAAACACTTCCAAGGACCTGAGAGTACAAGGATGACTTCTAAGACTCTACAACAAAACCACCAAAACATCAACATGTCCATCTCTTGCCTTCTACTGCTCTTCTTGTTGCTCGGCCGCAACATCACGACCACCACCGCGTCTAGAGAGATGACCTAAAAAGGGTGTAAACCAGTGCGGTGAGACACACTGTCCCAGGGAGAAACATAACTCCCCACTAAAACTATAAAACCTTAGAAGGTTAAAGCAGATAACAACAAATAACTGATAAAGTGTATAACAAGAGCACCATACTGAGCAAAGCTATTATTACCATCAAGCTCACCAAGATATCCGGGAGGCATATAACCAAGTATTTCTTTATGGAACATGATTGACAAGATAAGCTTTATAAGAAATTATCACAAGATATAAGGATCGTACACATATCTGTAAGGTTTAACTAGACCATCTATATAAGCAAGGCCTCAATCAATGTTCACCGTTTTGCTCTAAGTAAGAAATACTTATTCGGTTGGATTATGTTTTATTATGCCCTGAGGAAGTGATCCTTCCCTGCTCAAGTCCAACCATTGGTTGTGAAGCCCAATCCGGTGCCATACAAGGTCTAAGGAGATCCGGACTCCATGACCTCACCTTCTCGTGGTCAGTACACGAATCATCAAGCAAGACCGTAGTCTTATGCTTATAGGGCCTCATCCTCTGGGTCAGCTCCGCAAGCTACCCATATCTCTAGCTTACCTCATCATAGGTGCTAGTACATACATCTGAGCCATGAACGCATCATGCTCATCATCACATATCCTGATCCATGGGTATGTTCACCATGCTCCATATATCCTGAGTCTGCAACCACAGTTGCACTCAACCCTCCTATTTTAGGCTAGGGGAAACCTCGCATATTCAACAATATGCGCTCCAGGCAATCTCATAGGATAGACCTATTTCACCATCACCAAATACTGGCGGTAATGGATCTATGGCCAGGGAAAACTACATGATAGGTTCATCTATAATTGATTAGTGTATTTTAAGCCAATTGTTGTGGCAAAACAAAGTATATCATAGCCTTATAGCATTACATCATTATTGCCATCAACATACTATCCTGGGACCTCAATCCCTCATGATATCAACCACTGCCTCTCAAGGCGTCATAATCATGCATCAGCATCCTAGGAACACATCCCGTATCTCATCATCAGAGGATAACACCTCAACTAGGCACTAAGCCTTATATCTGGTCCTCAGACCTGTCAACAAGGATTATCAACATATTTTGCTAGTCGAAGCACATATATCTCATAGCTCTTACCAGGATATGAATCCACATGAAATACCTGCATGGTTAGTATACACATTCGTAGAGATTACTGAAGCCAATATGCATTAACAGAATGATCATGCTATCAAGTATAAAGAAGCATCCATGAGTATATCACACATAAACTTTATCATTCATAGTATTGTTATTAATCATGGGCATATATTATGCCTTATACTTGTGACCATATGCATGTGTCACACCATCATGTGTAGCAACATCATATCTTCCCAAACATACCTGGTTCACCACCTGTCATCTTATCTCATCATCATAGTTGCAGGATTAAAGGTGATTACATCATATAACGTGTGTTATCATTATTAATATGGAATTATCAACTATATACATATCGGGTTATCAGAGCCCTCACCTAAAGGGTGTACCGGCTAGGTTTCCAAACCCTAAAGCAACTCACCACTATATCAGCCAAACACTGCACATCCTCTAACATGCATCAAGGTTCCATTAGCATGCATGGTGTCGGGCAGCCATCACCAAGGTATATCGTGCAACACTAACATGGCTATCGACCAAGGGTCTAACATGCACCAAACTAGGGTTAAGGTTAGGTTTCACTTTCAGCTAACCTTCAACAGGAGCCATACTGACCAAAGGGGTGTCGTCTAAGGCGCCCCTATTGTGCAACCATCTCAGCATCATTTGAGGGTTAACCCTATCGGCCAGGGTACCCATGATGCCCAAGAATGGTGTTGTGCATGGCCATGAAGCATCATAACAGCCAACATCCTAGGGTTATCATGTGGGGCATGAAGCCATATCGTCCAACACTTCATATAAGTCAAAGCTCAACTAAGACATGGTGGTATCGGCCAAAGCCATCCTGGGCACCATACCATATCACCCAAGCTCATCTAAATAAGGATAACAGCCAAGGCTGTGCCAGACACCAAGCTATCAAAGCCTATCAGCCAACACCATGTCAGACACTAAGCTATAACGGCCAAGACCATCTCAAGACAAGGGGGTGCATCGGGCATCCTCTCTTCATGGATGTATCAGGCAACCACCTATACAAGGTGTATCAGCCACTCATCATAGGTGTATCACCCATCCATCAACTCCACCAAGGGTATCGACCAAGGGACCATAACGGGCACCAACTAAGATTCAACTAGGCATATCATCCAGGGATACAAGGATCATCCAAATGCCCAAGCAAGTATATCTACCAAGGATTACACCTCAAGGACATATTGTGCATCACCACAACTAAACCCTATCGCCCAACACAAGGATAGCCTACTAGGCTCCATATCAGCCAAAGCATAATGGGCACCAAGTCAACTATCTCAACAAGGTGTGTCGCCCAAGGGTACAACTCCAAACAGGGCTATCGGACAGCAAAACTCCAAGGTCATATCGTGCAAGGCACAACCCCACAAGATCATCTTCAACCTCAAGCACAAGGGCACCAAACCCTAATTGATCAAGAAGGTCAGCTCACCTCTCAACAACCAAGAGAGAGGGGTTTTGCACAACCTGTATCACAAATCGGGAAACCACAAGGATCCACCTCAACATAGGTCATCATCTATCCAAAAGCTCACCCCTCAAATCCATGGTGAGAGGAGGGTGTTGCTCAAGCAACTAGAATACAAGCTCACCTCTCAATGTAATCGAGAGAGGGGTATTGCCCACATTACTAGAGCTCAAACTCACTTCTCTAGACTAAGGAGAGAAAAGAGGGTTGCTCAACAAGGAAACCCTAAACCATGGTTCGGCCAACTAGGTGTAAAGGCACATAAACCATCAACAACAACAACAACAACAACATCATGCTCATTATATCCATAAGATCAACAACATATACTAGAGCAAGAAACATAACATGCAATGGCCGATCATCATCATATATGAAACATGAAACATGTAGAAGGTAGTATAGCTAGGGTTATAAGTTATGTAACCCGCCTTAAGCAAACTCCTCAAGCTCCAAAGCTCCAAGCTTTAAGCTCCTAGCTCCTAGCTCACCACTTCAGCCACCTCAAGAAAAGGAACAAGAAGCATAACCACCATGGTCGAAGAGTAGGCAAGATGGAGAAGAAGATGCTAAGGAGAGAGGGAAGATGCTTACCAAAGAACAAGACCCACCTAGGGTTTGGCCACCAAGCTAAAGGAAGAAGAAGAAGAACTCCTTCAAGGGGATCGGCCACCAACCTTAGCTCCTCCAAGGGTATCAGCCACCAAAGGTTGCAAGGGAGAGGTGTATAGTGTACACATGGAAGAGAGGAGAAACAAAGAGCTCAAAGGGTTCCTAAGTAAGAGAAAGGCAAGGCATATATAGATGTGGGTCAAGGTTAAACCAAGACAATGTGTCATCTTACCAAGGGACACTTGTCCACATGTTTTACCACCTTGCAAAACTCATGCACATGCCATGCCACTACTCAACCAAGGTTCGGCTACATGTCCAAGCTAGGGTGACACAACCAAGGCAAGGAGGTCAACAAAGGTTAAAGGTCGACACACTACTCTTCCATGGCCGACACACCCCCATGGGCGATACCCCATGGCCGATATAAAGCATCCCTGCCCGATACATGGCTCAACCAAGCAAGGCAAGGCCCAAACAAGGGTAAACAAGGCCCAAAAGAGCTCAACCAAGCCCAAGAAAACTCAAGGAACGAGCCCAAACCTTCCTCTCAACCCTAGAGGAAGCAAAGATAGAGAAAGACATCTCTCAAGGTGATAAACTTGCTCTCCAACCCTATCGTAGGTTATTTTTCACGTAGCACCTCCAGCTCTCAACTAAGCACAAGCAAACCCTAATCATCACTAAAGATGATTAGCAAGCAACCAAGCCCAAGTTTTAGGCAAAACAAATAGGGTAAGCCCAAAATGAAGGTCAGGGTCCTTACAACCACCTTCTCAATCCCGAGCTTGGTGCCTTTTAGTCATGCAATATCATAGGCCACCTTCTCAATCTCGAGATTGGTGCCTGGGGTCACCACTCATGGTGCCCATGGGTCTTCCCTCCTGGGCTTGACCTTTTTGCATCATCCATCAAGGTGTCATGTAGGTGCAAAAATACACACTTATACTATTATTGTGATAATCATAGTGACTTTATGATTTTCAAGTATGAACATCCAAACTGATAAGTTGCATTCAATGCGATGAATCATCCGGGAAACCATTCGAGAAACTAATGCAATTAGCCATAATTAACCACATACCTATCAAGCTTACTAAAGTGCAGAAATAATTCAACCAAGCAAGAAACCAAGCAAGCACACACAAGTTGATCCTGAAATATGCATCCAATTCCTATCATTGATCATGCCATCAAGATCTAATAAACCTAGCTTGCTTCCTAGGGTTTCTAGTACACTTTTAGGGTTTCCATTGCAATTAGGGTTCTTCTTCATTTTTACTCTTTTAAACCCTAATTATCTCATCTATTCTTCACGAAATATAACCAATTTACATTCTTGCCCTCATTTAAGTTGATCACCCCTTTCCTTGCAATGTGGCATGTTTAAGAAATATAACCAATTTACATTCTTGCCCTCATTTAAGTTGATCATCTCTTCAGCCCGCAAAGGGACAAATCGGTCTAAAGCATGTTTGGTCATCTTCCTCCCCTGGAACCCCACGCAGTCGTCGACCTACAGCCAAGCGCGAGGCTAGCTCCCTCACTCCATGGCCTGAAGCTCGTTGGAACTGCACTCCCTGCCTCTGACGTTCCCTGTCGTGCCCAACAGAGCCTCAAATCATGGCTCAGATGGCTAGTTTCAAGAGGACCAAGCCCAATCGCGCGGATGTTCTTGCAGCCGAGTTGCAGCTGCTGCACCTGGGTTAGGGCACGATGGTGGTGGTCAAGCCTCTTCCCAGCATCATGAGGTATCCTACTTTCATCTCGACTTTAACACGGTCCCTTGCTACTCCAGAGATAGAGCTATTCTCAAAGGTTAGGGTTTGCATGAAATGAACAAGAAGGAGAGAGAAGGGTGCATGGGATCCTCTTAGATTTGGCGAAGGGTACTACCCCTTATATAGGGAATGGTATCCATACCCCAGAATGCTTGCCCACAAAGCAAACAAGACTTTTTCTAATAAGAAAGAAATTTTCCTTAATTAAGAAGTATTTTCTCTCTCTTTAGCAATTCCTTGTTTATCCATGATCCTTGGTCATTAAGGAATTCAAAAACCATCTCTCTTTTCTTCATCATGCTTCACTTTTAATCTATTGGCTACGAAATTTATATTCCCTTTTAGTAGAAAATACTCCTTTTGAACAATGCCACAAAATACATTAAGTATGTATCACATTATCCTCTTATTCTGTATTTTTGGTATTTTCTCTTTCTTTTTCTCCATTGGGGCTCTTTGGACCCCAAGAAACTTCTAATATTTCGAAATCCTTTTTAGTGGATACTCATTATCCTTCTAGATGCATCTATATTCATCATTTCTCATTATCTTGTTTATTTCTTTATTAAAATATCTCTTTTTGAGGATTTCTCTTTATCTTTCTTTTTATTTTCCTCATTGGCATTCCTTTTAACATTAGGAATCATTTGGATACGAAAATCCATCAAAGATAACTCAATTATACCTCTTTTCACTTATTTCCCACATTTAATCATTGTTTTCAATTTCTTTCTTAGTAAAGAAATATTTAATTAATCTTTTCTTTTCTCGTTGCATTATCTTTGCAACTTTGGACTCCTTAGTACCCAAGGAACCCAAGAGGCACGAAATACACCTTTGCATTGCATTCTTTTGCCTTCTAGAGGTTTCTGCATCTTTATTTTCTCCATTTCTTATTAATAATGGAGTTTCTTTTGTCTTTTCCTTGTTATTGGGCCCAATAGATAATAAAGCCCACAAAAAAATCAACAAGGCTATTGTAAATGAAATCCCTTTATTCAAAACAAATTATATCATTATTTGTTCAAATATATTTAATAGGAGAAATTACATTTCTCACCAAAAAAACCCAAAATTTGGGGTTGTAACACGAGGCCTCCTAGGTGGTAGATTACTAACCCATCGACGTATCAAATGTGGTCATACAACTATCCAACAATTTACTAGCTTGCTGCCTTGCTCCCATCCTCCACAAACTCATCTTGGTAGAGCAGACTACCTTTTTTAGGAGATGGTATGTCTCTAGTGACATTCATCTATCTGATGAGATTTGTGTTGATCTAATTATATGCCCTGAAGGCAATGAGAACATTGTAGTGAAAAATGATAATGTCAAAGGCCTTCGATCACGTTAGATGGGATTTCATTTAAAAAACTCTCTTAGAATTTGACTTTAATGATAACATTGTTTGGCTTGTGAAGACTTTAACCACCAGATTGTAATTGTCTATATCCTTGAATAGAGGAGCAAGTGATTTTTTTTTTCACTTTTCTCATGGCATCAAGAAAGGAGATTGGCTTCCATCGTCCCTCTTTATTCTCCAACAATAGTATATTAGACAAAAATGTAAAGTATCTCTCCCTCAACATCCTAATCTAGATGTTCAAGTCAAGGGGTAATGGTCTTGCACCATCACATCTCTCCATTGCCAATGACTTGATCATATTCTTCAGAAAGGGCACCCAACATCCATCACATATTGGATAGGGGTGATCCATACATTGTATTTCCATTGATTCAAATGATTAATCAAGAAAAATCTTCATTCATTGCATGTGGATAGTAACAAAGCTTGCTTGAAATATCCACATTCTTGGACATCCATCAAATGTATTGTCTTTGGTGCCAATCTTCTCTATGGCATCCACAATTGTTCACCAATTGGTAGTTATGAAGCTTTAGGTCTGATGGTTGGGTTTCTTTGGAAGGATAACAAAGGAAGCTCTAGGAGACATTGGGTTTCTATGAAGAGAGTTGCGTCCACATAGGAGGTCGATCTTGGCATCTAAAGCTTTAAGGTGATCCAAAATATCCTCCTATGTATAGTGGCATGGAAAGTCTTGAAGGAAGACACTATGTGAGCATCCTTTTGTTGGCGTAAATACTACCAAGCTATTCTCTAACAATTATGTGGCTCATAAAACATGTTGAATAAAGCATATTTTGCCTCTCATTATTTGAAGAATCTATGGGAGTGTTCCCCAACCTTTTAAATCATGTCCGGTGGAAGATGGGGTAAGGAAATTCCCTCTTCTGGACTACTAATTGATGGGGGAATGCATTCTATACCATAGGTGTCATGGGATCTATCTTAATCCCCAATCTCAGATATGAGACTTCTTCCTCACGGATGTCACAGGCGATTAGTCTTCCATGTATGCAATTGTTTCATAAGAAAGGTATAGAATACATTAGCATTTCAAATGCGTCTTGGTCACCCTTGAAAGACATTCTAATTTGGGAGCCTTCTTATGATGAATGTTTTACTTGCAAATCTCTAGATGGATGACTCGCCTTTCTCCACCTCCTCAACTCTTTCACTACTTCATATGATGCTCGCATGCCCCATATAAGGTCACTTCTTTCACTTGGGATCTCATCTACCAAGCTGTCCATGTGGTTTGATGGGTGATGGGTTGACTCATCCAAATGGCATCTGGATGTCATTGATGCTCCACAAGGACTTTTGAGGCAGTCAAACACCTATTCATTTAGGGTGAAATTGCACAATGTATCAGCCCATGGCCTGGGAGTTCTTGTGCTACACCCCTTCATTGGGCATATTAGTCAAATAGTTATTCGATATTGTGTAGGAAGTTGTAAGCATGAGAAGTTTATCTAAGGAACTTTTAGTATTGCTACGTCAAATGTTATGTTGGCACCTTTGGGTAGCTTGCTTCACAATGCATTTTGAGAACACAAGTAGTAAGATTTAGAAGGTATGGTGCAACATTTTCTACATGGCTATTACAACTTGGAAAGATATGACTGTAGAGAGTAACACCACTAATGTGGAGAAAATTATCACACACAAAATTTTGTAGAATATAAAAGACCATTTTTTTACCAAAGAGAACATGAAATTTGCAAGTAGATGAGAAATATATTTAAGGGTCAGATATTAAGAGATGACATATTTAAGAACCTTATTCATTTTATCCCAGTGAACTAAGACTAACATTCAAAGTCAAAGTTTGACTGGTTTTATTAAACAAATTATAAGAAAATTTAAGTTTGAGTTAAACTAAGATCTAGATTAACGATGGAAACACTAGGGTGGAGCGAACTTTCACCACCACTATGCACATCTTCTCTCTTTATTTATGTTCAGACATGTAAAAAATGCATAAATTAATGTCACAATATGTTCGTGTTCGTGTTACTTACATATCACATACTCATGGCTTCAAAGACACCTCATCTAAAATTCTTAGATGGGTTCCAACCAAAATTATATGATACTCAAACCCTACATGTCAACGTTCTCGTTGCCTAAGATTATAATAGAACACATAAGTTGGGTGATCAATCGACAAAACATGAACTAAGTGACTAAAAGTAATTAAATAAGGTTCATACAAGCTATGAATAATGAAATAAAATTTGAAAGTACATGTAGGGGGTCTAATTCCCACAGCTTAATGAATAAAATACTTGCTCGTCAAAGAAAAATGTATACACATTGTAGAGGTAGAAGACACTATAACAACTGGTTTACATCTTAGTCATCTAAATAGGGTTTACTTGGATGATCACAACCTAACTAGATCAATTGTTCTTTAAAAATTGACTAATGTTGATAGTCAAACTATGTTGTGTTAAACATGATGAAAAACTCTAAGGATGCTTTTATGTTAAACTATTAGGGTTTGAGAAGTGTAAAATCTAGTTGGCCAATATTAGGGTTTTGATAGTATATGAAAATAGAATTTGATAAATACATTGGTGTAGTAAATAACTTTTACTAGTTTACTTGTAACTCTTATTTCTTTGAAATTTATATATAGTTTGGATAACTCAATTATACGTGTTTGTGAAAATTTCAAAAAAAATTAATTCTATTTGGGCCTTCTCATCATCTGAGGTTCCACCCATGAGAAACTCGACCCCCCACCATACATTCAGACTGAAATATAGTTGTCTGATGTTCGTTTTTTAATACTTTATTGTCTTATCAATTGGGCTGAAATTTAACTGACTTGTATCCTTGATTTTAGATAACGTGTTCAATTTTAGTTAATTTTGGAGTATGTTTCATTGACCATAGAACACTTCATCTGCCGATTTATACCCGCAATAATCTCACTGACATTTTTGCCCATATAATGAAATGAAGCGCTTGTTTACAATTGTTAAAAGAACCTCAATTGATCTATATAATAAACCTAACACCATAGTAGCTATCATAATGCGTCATTCATATTTGAGATATGAAATTCTTGTGTGTGAGAGAGAGAGTTATGGTTTGAGAGAAGAAAGAGGTAGAATTGATATGTACGATTTTATATTCCTAGAGTTGATGAAATCAAGTAAGTGGTCTTCTTTAAATAGTTTTTCATGGAGAATTTTCTATTTCAGGTATAAATTCCTTCCCCTCTATGATTTGGATCAAAATGATATCAAATCACCCTCTTTTCTTTTTCTTTCTCTCTGATTCTTCATTTCTAAGGTTCTTGAGTCACAAGGAGGAAGAAATGGACTAATTGATCAAAGTTTGATATAGATTGAATGAGATTAGTTCTTGGGATGCATTTTTAAGGTGGTTGGTACTTGAGGTGAGTGTTTATCTCTATCTTCAGATCTATAATCATGTTAAAATTCTAATTCTATCTAGATAAAAGATTCGACATCCTTGCTTGTGTTTGTATGTGATTGGGTGACCAATTGCAAAGTTTTTGGGGAAAGGATTTCTACCAATTTAAGGATTTCTACCAATTTAGATTCTCTTATACTTATTTGTGTTTGTCTACTTTCGATATATTGACTCAAGATTTTCCAATAAATCTTATGGGTAGAGAAAATGTTGTTTTACACATATTTTTCCTAAAATAGACCTAGTGAATGTTATGATTGGAAATTGAGTTGACAAGTATAGAATCATGTATGAAGTTAATGAGATTAGCTCTCAACAATATTTTTTAGGTCTTTGCTAGAATTATATACAGAATGAAGATAAGAATTAGTAAGATCATTTTAAATGGTGGTATTCCATGTGTACAGTTAGTTTTTTGAATTGACTCAAATGAGCCAACGAATAGATGCATACTTATAATTGATGGATGAGTTGTGTAATATACTCAATCCTTGGTTAAAATATTAACTTATCCATAGTTGTGTAGTATTTTATGACTTAGAGGGTACTAGGATATTAAGAATGCAATGTCATGGAGTTTTTATCAACAAGTAATGTTTGAGGCTTTAATACAAGAAATTGGAATAATATCCTAATTTGGCATTAACATTGTCGCGACGAGTAAGGGTCTAATCTTTTGGACTTTACTCCCTATCCTCTCAATGAAATCTCTTGAAACAAAGTGTGATGGATTTCTTATTCAAATCCATACAAGATGGATGTAGATTCATACCCTAGTTTTTATTATTTGCATTTTCCACCAAATTCCCCCCAAACCTTCTCAGAGATCTGACCTTGAACACTCTAACTTAGTACCCTATATATATCTAATTCTATGCCTATTTTTGTCATATCATATGCAATCATCCTCTGGGGTTAATTCCATCTTGTGGCATCATTTTGAAACTCACTGAGTTATTCTTTTTCCCACATTTCAGGAGTTCATTATTGCTAACTTTTGTCTTCATTGGGCAATTTCTTTAGGGGTAAGAACCAACGATCATCATCTTCGTTCTCGTATCATCGAAATTAAAAGACCATGCTCATTGTGATTTCCCTAAATTCGGCCCATAGGTGCTGCTTTCATATTGCAACCATGGTGTGGGTAAGAGAAGCAAGAAGACAGCCCTCCCCATTTTGTCTTTACCCCTCTCATTTTCTCCGACACCATTTTTCCTAGCATGGGCCTTTCTATCTATTCACAACTCCTAATTTCATTTGATGCATGGTAATTGGGTATGGTGGTGACCATATCATGATATATGTTTTAGAATGATAATGCAAGGGTGTAAAGGTCATTTGAATGTCAATTTCATCAATAAATCACTACATGATATAACATTTGTAAAATCTAAAACTTTTTACTGGAAGCTCAATTATAAAAAAATGTTGGGGAATCATGAGACTTTCATCTATCTTTTAGTGTGGTTTTCAAAGCCCAACTCCAATGTTGCAAAGATGTGATTTGTAAGGGTTTGTATCTTTTTAACTCTAATAACAAAATTGAGCAAATTCTAATGAAAAAAAGTTATAAATCATGGATACAAGATAAAATTATGTTTTGAATTAGGGACTTATGACCCTATTATCAAGACCATGACAAGAATGAATATAGGGTTTTCTAAGGAGGTTTTCTAGAGTTACATGATATAGCCATAATTGAACCCTAATCCATGTAAAATAATGTGTAGGTTAGAGGGAATTCTAATATTGGAAGATCAGTACATTATTCTTATATAAACATCTAAGTCAAGGTGTGTGCATCCACTCTATTAAATTGAGAATGTTGTGACTAAATATCCCTTCCCATGTGAGGCATTTATTGAATTGTGATTTTCTTATCATCTTGTAAAAGTACTTCTCTCTGTGAATATTCCTTATTTGTTATTGATGATGTGTGAATACCATATTGATGGTCTTTTAACCTAATATTTCTATTTATTTGAGTCCTCTGACCCTACTTGATGACAACTTGACTATTCTAATCCCTTGCATGGAAATGATTATATTTTACTTCTCTTCCCAATTTTCATGTGTGATTGACTAGTATAACTAGGTGTAGTGACACCATATAGGCATTCAATTTTATTCCCCTACCACATATGATATTAGGTGATGGGTTTTATTCCCCCACCAGGCACTAGATTTTATTCCCCTACCACACATGATTTTAGGTACTGGGTTTTCCCCCTACCATGCACTAAGGTCTTATTCCTCCTACAAAATTCTATTTTTTTGGCACTTAGGTTTTATTCCTCTCACCCCTTGGTATAGAATACATATGGGTTTATATTTTTCTTGTCAGTAAATTATAGTCTAAATTATATTCACCATGCAACTACTAATCTTTTTGACAATATTATAGTGTAAACATATGGTAATAATCCTTTGGAATAGTCATATATTTATTAATTAATGCCTCATGTAATCATCATGTTAGATCTTTTGAAAGTTTTCTCCTTTGGATATCCCTTTATTGACATTTTTTTACCAATCTTCCTTTGCCTTACATAATGCCCAATTGGTTTTACTCTACATATCTTGACGTCCTTTCTTTTGTATGATCCCCTTATGGGTGTTGCTTTCAACCCACACAATGGTTGGACAGTTTGAGGACCAAGAAGTAGGAGGTGTTTCCCATGACTAGATTCAGGAAGACTTCTGAGACAGACATGTTGCCCACTACAAATTGAACCTATAAATTATGGTTAATATCTTATTAGATGCCCTTTGTATCCCCATTGTCGAACTTGGATACAGTTTTGTAATAATTAGATTTACCTTTATGCTTCTACAAAACTATGTTCTTTACCAATCTGTTTGGAAAAATATTATGCGCCCCCCATATTTGAGAAATTTTATTTGATGTTTGTAAATGAGTGGGTTGTATGCTTATTTTCTTAAATTAAGTAAGATGTGGACCCCTCTTCAGTATCACTCCTTACAAGATGGTATTAGATCTGATTTTTGGTTAGTAAACTAATTATCTCAAAAAAAAAAATACTTAGTGTTTCCCTTATAAGTTACACCTACATTTTAAGAGGACCAACCTATTTGAGGACAATTCTACCCCCAAGTCTGGCCTTTCAGATGAGGACACCACACAGAGAAAGCCTAGTTTTGACATGCAGGTGGATCCTGCTGAGAGAAATAATGTGAGCTCCCAAGTTACACCTACAACTCATAGTTGTGTCGACCCCACCTGTACTGCCTTGGCTGGCATTCCTCCTAAGCATGAGTTAGCCTTGCTATGACAGTTTCTCACCATAACAGTGATGGAAAAATTAAACACCCCTCTATTGACATGAGAGTTATACATTACCCATATTTTGATAATGAATTAACCATTCCATTCCTATGTATCTAATATGCTTGTTCAATATTGATTTTAGGCTTTAGGTACATGAAAATGATCAAATTACACAAGCCCTAGCTTGTTCAAGTTCAAGTCAAAAGCAATGGAAGTGTGCATTTTGGGAAATCACTCCAAACGAACTTAGATGATTTTTTTAATCACTTGTATTGATGATATGACTTGTAACTAAGATGAAAAAAAATTAGGGACACTTAATTCCAAATCTGATCACACAAATGTCAATTTATAAAAAATTTCATAGGTTGTTTATAGGTCGCGTTGGAAACTCGATCGATCCAGAGATGGATTTTCTGAAGAGACCAATCGGATGGGCTGCACACTCACAGAACTCAACCGATCGACTCAATGAGAAAAACTAATTTTAGATCATCGATCGAGTTTCCCAGAACAAACTCGACCAATAGTTTGAAAATTAGCTTTGTCATTTAGTGGATTGGTCAAGTTACCTTTATTAGAACTTGACCGAATGTATTGTACAAAAAATGTAGAAGAAGTGATTATAACTGTTGGTGAGTTTTTTTGAGCGATAATAGATATGTTGCAACTTGCAAAATGGATATATTTTTCCCTTAAGTGATCCCACACTCAAGGGAACACCCCCAACTATAAATAGGACCCCTTGGAGTTCATTCTAAGTTTGCTCATTTATGCTATTCTAAGTCCTTGTTATAGTTGAGTGTGTTGCAACTCTTTGAGTCCCTTTCTCTCTCATTTACATAGCATTTCGTGATTATGAGTGAGTTAGTCCAGTTGTAAGAGAGCTACTTCCTTGTGCTTGTAAAGCTCTCATTCTATTCCATCTTCCCTACCCCTTTCCTAAAAGAAGCAAAGGTGAATCAAGCTAGTTCGAGTGAAGGTGGAGTTGTTGTTCTTATTCTTCAAGGTTGAAGAAGAGGTGAAGATCTTCTTCAGGTGAAGGAGAAGCCAAAGGTTGAATATCCAAGAAGAGTGGGTAATCCCTTGAAGGCTGAAGACTTGTGCAAGAGTAGGTAAGTCCTTGGAAGAAGGCGGAAGATTCTTGCAAATTAGGTAAGTTCTTGGTAAGGTTGAAGACTCTTTGTATAGTATAGGTAAGTTCTTGGTAAGGTTGAAGACTCTTTGTATAGTATAGGTAAGTCCTTTGGTTGGACTTGTGTTGTATATCTTATTGGTGTGTATATAGAGGAAAGCACTTGTAAAGTCCTAGAGGTTGACCTCTCTAGGTAGTGGATTGACTCTCTACTAGTTTGGAGAGTGGAACCACTCTAAATGACGTTTCCTAAGTGTTGTTTCATTTTCTCTCTTCCTTGCTATTCTTGTTAGTTAGTACTTCAAATTGCACTTAAGCTATTGGTTTTGATTGATATAATTTGAAGGTCTAATATATCTTGTGACAATTTTTGAAGCTCTATACACTCCCCCTCTAGAGCCCTAGATCCAACAAGTGGTATCAGAGACAAGGATCTTCTCCAACAATCTCCCACAAGATGAAAAGATGGGAGACAACCTACTTGGTTCACTCAACCTAGAGGGAGGCTTCTCCATGCATCCTCCAGTCTTCGACGACACCAACTTCCTCTATTGGAAGAGGCGTATGCAATTCTACATTCAAGGAATGAACTTTGATATGTGAAAGGTGATGATCACACCATACAAGGAGCCAACCAGAGCTGTTGCAACATGGAGTGAAGCTACACTTAAAGAAGCCCAACTCAATGCCAAATCCATTAGCATCCTCTATGCAGCCCTTACACCAACGAAGTTCAACCACATCTCATCTAGGGACACCGACTATGAGATTTGGGACAAATTGTGCATCACTTATGAGGGCACAAAGAAAGTCAAGGAGGCTAAGATCTACATGTTGAACAACGTTCTGGAGAACTTCAAGATGGGAAAGAAAGAAGGGATTGTAGAGATGTACTCTAGACTCAATGTTATCATCAATGGCCTAGTTGCTTTGGGAAACACTTTGGATAGAGGTGTAATCAACTCCAAGATCTTGAGGACTCTACAAAAGATATGGGAGTCAAAGATGACGTACATTAAAGAAGAAAGGAGCCTTGGTGACATCCCAACCAAATAGCTAATTGGCAACCTCCAAGCTCATCATCCAAGGCTTGACAAGAAAGAAGAAGAAGCCAAGAAAGAAGAGAAGGAAGCTAAGAAGATCAAAGATAGTGCTTTCAAAGCACAAGTGGAGGCAGTCATCCTTCAACAACAACTTGCTTGTCAGACTTCTCCTTCCTCCTCTAGTGAAGATGATGGCCCAAGTGAGCATGAAGCCAACTACATCAAGGGCAAGCACTTCAAGGGAAAGGAATCTTCCTACTCTACTCCTAGATGCTACAAGTGTGGAAAAAAGGGACACTACAAGAGTGAATGCCCCAAGTCAAGAAAGTCACACCACAAGGGTAGCTCAAAGAAGGAGGAAGAGTACATGAAGGAGAGAAAGTACAAGAGGAAGGACAAGAAGGAGAAAAGACACAAGAATGCAACTCATGCAGCTTGGAAAACATTATCCTCAAGTAGATCAAGCTCCGAAGAAGATGGAGAGTGCCACCTTGCACTCATGGCCTCTACTAGTGAAGAAATTGGTGAGGTAAGTGAGGTAAGCTTACATCAGTTATCTAAGGAAGCTATTATTGATATGTGTGTTTCTACCCATTCTTCTTTTGCTAAGTGTAAATCTAAAAGAAAATTATTAGGAAAACTTATGGATGATTTGTATGCTAAACATGAAATTCTTGAGCGTAATGAGAAAACTGATCTTGAGAGAATTGATTACTTGTAAGGCCAATATCTTAATATTCAGCTCCAATAGAATGGAGTTGAGGTAGAGAATGGTGTCTATCTTAAGAACATTGAAACTCTTAAGGAAGATAGCCAAAAGTGCCTAAAGGCTCTTAAAACTCTTAAATCTGAAAATGTTAGATTTAAGCTTCTTGTTGATGCTCATAAGGATGAAAAGGATGTTTATCTTAAGGAAATTGAAGTGCTTCAATTTGAAAATTCTAGGTTGCTTGGTCAAGTTAATGATTTATCTTCTAGACCTATCTTGTCTAGTAATGATATTGCTTCTATTTCTCTTCAGAAAGATTCTTATTTGACTAAAGCCCTCTATCTAGAGGTTGACCTTGTTCATGCTTGAGATTATATTGCTATTTTGTAATCTACTATCATATCTTTTAATGATGAAAATCATAGACTAAGGGTCTCTCTATACAAATTCCTCAAAGGGAAAAACTCCCTAAATGAAATCCTTGACCATTCTACCAAATGAAGTGGTACTAGTGGTTTAGGAATTGTAGGGGGGAGCACTAAAGGGAAAGAGAAAAGCCAAAGGTAAGAAAAAGATCAAGGAGACCTCTTTCTTTATGGGAGAGTCTTCCTACACTAAGAATCTTATGGTTTTTTCGTATTACAAGTGTGATGATCATTACTCTACTTACTATCCTTACAAGCCTAAGGGGACCAACCCAAAGATAAAATGGGTCCCCAAGCTAACTCCAGATCCCAAAGTTTGAGTTGGGAATCGACACTCTCCTTTCTTACAGGAAAAAGGAAGATGGCTTGTTGATAGTGGTTGCACTAAGCATATGACAGGTGATATAAGCCATTTCAACAACTTCACCAAAAAGAAAGGAGGTTCGGTTAACTTTGGGGACAATAAGAAAGGTAAATTCAAAGGTGAGGGAGGTGTAGGTGAATCCTTGTGTATCAACAATGTTCTTTTTGTGGATGGCTTACATCACAATTTAATTAGTGTTAGTCATTTATGTGACAAAGTTTACCTTGAGTTATTTACTTCCTTTGAATGCTTGATTCTAGATTCCCTCACCTATCAAGTTATATACAAGGGAACTAGAAGTGGTAATCTTTATGTTTATGTTCTTGACTCTATTAAGCCTATTGTTGGTAGATTCCTAGTAGTCAATTTGAATGATATTTCTCTTTGGCATCATCGGCTTGGTCATGTAAATATGCATCCGTTGAAGAAGTTGAGCAAAAAGGACTTGGTCAGGGGACTTTCCAAATTGGATTTTGAAAAGGATGAGGAATGTCAACCTTGTACTCAAGGAAAGAAAACCAAGTCCTCCTTCAAATCTCAAGGATTCCTTAGTACCAAGAGAGCTCTTGAACTTCTTCACATTGATCTATTTGGACCAATGAGAACTCAATTGCTTCGTGGTTCCAAGTATTGCCTTGTTATCGTCGATGATTTATCTGAATATTCTTGGACCTTCTTTCTTGTATCCAAGAGTGATAGGCTTGATGTTTTCTTGAGCTATTTTAAATGATTTGAGAATGAAGCTTCTTGTCGGATTGTTTCCATCTATAGTGATCATGGGGGAGAATTTGAAAATGACATTTTTGAACATTTTTGTCAAGAATCGGGTTATGCACATAACTTTTCTTCACCTTGAACACCTCAACAAAATGCGGTTGTAGAGAGGAAGAATAGGTCTTTATAGGAGATGGATAGGACCATGCTTTTAGGGTATGACACTCCAAAGAAGTTTTGGGTTGAAGTTGTCAGTACCTCATGCTTTTTGAAAATTTGGGTTCTTACACATCCTTCTTTAAAGAAAACCCCCTATGATCTATTGCATGGTAGGAAGCCTTCTATTGAGTATTTTCATGTTTTTGGATGTCCTTGTTTTTTTTAATATGAAAGATTCTCTCAACAAGTTTGACCTAAAATATTACAAGGCTTTCTTTCTTGGCTACAGCACTACTAGCAAGGCTTATAGAGTATATAATGTTGATCTTTCTAAAGTAGAAGAATCTATAAATGTTAAGTTTATTGAGACTAACTCCTCTATTCCCAAAGATATTGTTCCAAATTATTTTGTTGCAGGTGAATTAATTCCTATTCTAAAAGAGCTCAACATCACCCAAAAGGGAAAAGAGGTGGTCACTCAAGAAGAAGAGAAAGATGAAGAGAAAAAGGATCCAACTCCCCAGATTGCAAAGAATCATCCAAAAGAGATGATTTTAGGTGATCCGTTTGAAAGAGTGAAGACACAGGCTGCACTCAAAAAAGAACAAGCCACCAGTGCCTTTATCTCACAACTCGAGCCAAAGAATGTCAAGGAAGCTATTGGGGATGATGAGTGGGTCCTAGCTATGCAAGAAGAGTTGGAGCAATTTGAAAAGAACAAAGTATGGACCCTAGTGCCAAGACCAAGTGATAGAAAGACCATTGGCACCAAGTGGGTCTACTGCAACAAGCTTGATGAAAGCGACAAAGTGGTAAGGAACAAAGCAAGGTTAGTGGCTCAAGGCTACAATCACCAGGAAGGTATAAATTTTGATGAAACATATGCACCTCTAGCTAGACTTGAGTCCATTTCTATGTCACTTGCCTTTGCTGTTAATAAAACTTTCTTCTTTATCAAATGGATGTTAAAAGTGCATTTTTGAATGGTACAATTGAGGAGGAAATGTATGTTGCACAACCTCCTGGCTTTGAACATGATAGTTTACCTAACCATTTTTATCTATTGCAAAAAGATCTCTATGGACTCAAACAAGAACCTCGAGCTTGGTATGAGAAATTAAAGAACTTTTTGTTAAATCATGGGTATATCATGGGAAAAGTAGATGCTACCTTATTTCTAAAGCACACTTCTAACAATTTTCTTATAATTCAAATATATGTTGATGATATCATTTTTGGTGGAACTAACCTTGATCTTTACAACGAATTTCGTGATCTTATGCATAGTGAATTTGAAATGAGTATGATGGGTGAGCTCCCATTCTTCCTCAGCTTTCAAATCAAGCAAACAAAATATGGGAACTTCATCAACCATGGCAAGTACACAAGTGAGTTTCTCAAGCACTTTGGGATGGAGAACACCAAGCTGATGGACACACCCATGTCAAACACCACCAAAGTTGATAACGATGAAGAAGGTGAGATGATAGATGAGAAGATTTATAGAGGTATGATCAATAGCTTACTCTACTTAACTGCCTCTAGACCTGATATAATGTTTAGTGTTGGCTTGTGTGCTCACTTTCAATCAAATCCTAAGAAATCACATCTTATAGATGTTAAGAGGATTTTAAGGTACTTAGGCAAAACCCAAAATTTTAGACTATGGTATCCCAAGTCAAGGGACTTTACTCTTACTACTTATAGTAATGCAGATTACGAAGGGTGCTTGATTGATAGAAAGTGTACAAGTCACACTTACTTCCCCCTAGGACCATGCTTGGTGTCTTCGTTCTCCAAGAAACAGAGCACAGTGTCATTATCAACCACTAAGGTTGAAATACATTACAGGTGGGAGTTGTTGTGCCCAGGTCCTATGGATGAAGCAAATGCTCCAAGACTTTAACATTAATTGTGATGCTTCTCCTATCTATTATGATAATACTAGTTCAATTAACTTGTCATATAACCCTGTATTGCATAGTAGAGCTAAGAATATAGAGGTTCGTCGCCATTTTCTTCATGATCACATTGCCAAAAAGGATATCTATATCACACATGTGGACACGGAAAATTGGTTGGCAGACATTTTCACGAAACTTCTAGATTGAGAGCAAAGTAATTTTATTAGATCTAAACTACTCATAACTTCTTTGAATGAATCTGATATGCCTTCTAGATAGGTGTCATCTATCCTATATGATGTGCCTATGTTTTGATCACCACTTCTTTCTAATATGCTAAAAATCACTTTTTCATGTTCTTTTGCCTTGTTTTTCTCTTATTTATTGCAAACGCTTGTTTTATCACAAAATAGTACCCAATGATGAGTGATATGTGCCTAAGTAGGTTTAACATGCGTATAGGTGTGTGAATGGGTTTTAGTGGTGCTTCTCTAGATTTTTCTCTCTCCATCCTCTCTATTCTATCTTCATGGTGTCTTATAGGAGAAAGAGGGCCACCCCAGCTAATGCATCATCATCTTCTTCCAACTCTCGCTTGATTCCCTTTGATGACACCTTCTTTGTCTCGAATGAGGCTCTAAATAGGTACAAGGAGATCCTTCCTAGGAACCCCTTTCCTTTTCGTGCCCTTTTTGAGACACTCCCACGGAGACAAGAGATCATAGATTAGGTAGCAGAGTTGTTGTACGACCACAATCTCTCAGTCTTGGGTGTTGAATGTGCGTGCTATAACAATTCCATCACAAGCACTAAATCCGTTCATGAATTCTATGCAAATTTGCATTAGAATTATGACACCATCATACCCCTACCTAATAGTAAAGTAGTACTCACATCTATGATCGTCGGGAAGAAATTTCAAGTCTCTGAGGATAACCTAAACATTTTCTTTTTGGGTACTAAAGTGACTAACACCTGGCGTAAGAACTATCCAGAGTATTTTGATCTAGTCGAGCCCGAGGCCTTCTATAAGCAATATGATCTTACTCTCCATGATATTTATAAGTTCTTAAATAAGCCTCAATTTACATATAGGAAGAGGAGCACCATTCCCTCCTCTGCCTTAGACCTCAAGAGATGCATACTTGCCTTAGTTGTTAACTACAATATTCATTCAAAGAAAAATCAGACAGAAATTGCAAAAACACTACGATCATTATGTACCGTCTCTTGAAGAACAAAGGAGTCAAGTGGGCGAGATATGTTCTCCATCATATGACTTGCTTTGACTCAGGAAAAATACCCATGGCACCCACCCAGCCCTGGTGTGTGGTCTATTCCAGTTAGCCACTGGTAAATCTCTTTTCCATGACATGCACTACAAACCTGCCTGGAAAGGAGTTTGCATCAGTGAGACCACACTTTAGAAGTTTGTTCCTATCCTATTCTCTACCACACCTTGTGCCTCTACCTCTACCTCTACCCGAGCACCTCCACCACCTCAGCCTACCTGACCTGTTGGTGCCTTGTTCCATGTATCAAATGAAACCCTTATGGGTTACATGATGCATCAACAAGCATACAACCATCAAGTTCAGGAGCACCTGCATCAGGACCTCTGTGTTATAATGTCCAACATGAACATGTCATGTGCACACCCTTACCCTGCCTACCAGCCCTACCCAGGAGGTGACTATGCATCCTTTTCATATGACCACTTTTACTCTTCCCCTCCACCTGCATCTTATGCTGCTACACCCTCTACTGCTGGTGGATCTACCCCTAGTGTGCTGCCTCAAATAGTTGGCCCCTTGGCCACTCTACTTTCTTCTCTTGGTTCTTTTGCTCCTACCTTTCCTCAGGCCAATGAGATTCATGCTCTTGGCATGTATTGGGATGAGTAGAATGCACGTTGGCCCAATTAAGGTTTTGGTTCTCTTGCTGATGAGGAGATGCCATACTAGGCTAATGAGGAGGATGTTGTTGCTGATGAGGAGGCTGATGAGGATGATGGTGATTGTTATAACCTCATTTTCCAAAACATGTAATGAGATTTTTTAATCTCCTTTAAAAGATAAATAAGATAAGTGGTTGATTTCATGGTTTGATTTGAATGAATTTCGTGTATAATGACATTGCATGCTTTCTTGATGGGCCTTATTGGCCATTAAGCCCAATTGAAAGAAAAAGAAAAAAGAAAGGAAAAAGGACTTCAATGGGATAATGGAAATATAAGAAAATGGATAAAAGATGATTAAAAGGCTAAAAGATAATTTCCCAAAATAGGATTTCGTGTGATAAAGGTTCCTTGGGGTTCAAGGAACTCAAGATAATTGAATAATAGCAAGGGAAATAAAGAATATGTGGAAAATGTGAATAAAAAAGTGTTTTCTTACAACCAAAGAAAAGTAACGGTTTAATTGATATAATGATCTCAAATTTTGTAGGATGAGAGATAAAAACATAAAAGAGTTTCCCTCAAAATTTGAATAAAAGCGGAGTTCATAATTGGGAGTTATGGTTTTTCCAAGTTATCATTAATTTGAGAAGATAATTCAGTTTTTAGGAAATCAATTTTCCTTTTTGCAAGAACATGCACGTGGACGGCCGTTGGATTTTGATCCAAAGCGCGCCGCTCGTCGCCACTGTCCCAGAAGGACGCGGACTTGGATAAGTTACAGGGGGACTTTCCCCTCCTGATTCTGATCATCTCAGTGTGTGTGCACTCATGGGGAGAGTCCCATTGTATTCGGGATAAGGAGACGAATCTCCCAGACCCTTCTTTGTTGAGCTTTTGTCGTGTATCTGCGAAATGCCCAATTGGACTAGAACGAGGTTTGGCGGCGGGATTGGAAACCCTAGAGGGGACCCTCCATATCCTATAAATAGGCCCTCGAACACTTCCTCGAACCCTCACGATTCTGAATGGCCGCTTATCAAGCCATATAGACCTCTCCCTCTCGCGATTGTTGTTTCTTCGGTGAGAGAACCGCCGCGGCACCACCATGTTGTCTTTTGAAGAGAAGGAGGGAGACGACGAGCATACACCCTTGGATCCTGGACCACTGTGGACAGCAGCACAATCTAACGGTTTGACAGAGAGGAGAGCACGCGCCTCGCTAGTGGAGAGAGTCGTTGTTGACCATTGATTAGAAGTCCATCGTGGACTCGGCAACATCTGACCATCGGCCACAACTTAGCCCTGCGTGTAGGTAGATAGTGGAGGAGTGTGACGTGGAACGTTAGATCCGGACGAGGTCCATCAGCGCACCGAACAAACGGCCTAGAGAATTCTGGTATTTATCTCTCTCTGCCAAATAATCAAGAAAATAGTTTTTCTTGCAAAATTAATAGAGAACGCTAGGATTATCCAATGGAGAAACTTTATATATGAAAATTGTGTAGAAAAATGCAAGGAATCTAATAAAAATGATTGTATAACCTGATTCTAGTTCGTTTTGCCAAAGTACTTTAATTTTCTAGTAAAATGCATTTCAAGTTAATTAGAAACCCTAATGGTGTATAAAAGATGTATCTTTGTAAGATAATGGGTTAATTAGGAAGGTAATAACCTATTGATGCTTACGATGGAGTTTCTATCCATTTTGAATACAAAATTGGTTAAATTTGTGTTTATGAATATAAATGAAAGATAAGGTACATGGAAACCCTAATTTAGGGAAAAGGAAAAAGAAAACCATGCTTTTGTGAATTAAGGAAGTAAATTACTAAATAATGGTCCTAAGACTGTTAGGAATATTAAAAGGAGAGTATTTAAGGGTTTTAAGTGATTTTGAGGAATTAGGGTTCATGATAACTAAGAATGAAGGTAAAACCCTAATTTCCAAGGAAACCCTAAACATTGGAATAGAAACCCTAAGGAATAAGATGGAATTGAATAGGTTTTGATAAAATATAGTTGGAATGTTTATTTCAGGGTTTCTGTGAAATTTGCTTGCTTACTTGGATATTCTCTCTCTTCATACTTGATTCTGTATTCAAATCTGCAATAAGAGGTATGTGGTTACGCTTATGAATATATCGAGTTATGTTTTCTGAGGTTTATCGAGTTTTCATCGATGACATGAATTAATTGTTGGATGATTTTAATTCATGCAAACTATAATGTAGATATGACTATCACCTAAGTTATGTGCCTACTAGCTCAGATCTCGGTCCCCTTTGTGGCTTATTAGTTGACTTAGTACATGGCTACCAATGGGGTAGGTCCATCAAGTCACTTTGAGTTAGATATTGGACTACTTCTGGGTAGTGCCATGTGACTCTAGTACCCTATGTATTGGCTACCTGTAAGGTAGGACCATGGAGGTAAGGAACTACCTAAAGAGAGGTAGCATGCAAGGACAGCACAGAGTTAGGGGATAAGTAAGGATTGAGTAGTATGGCTTAAAATGAAATCTTGGTTGTTAAATGAATAATTGAATGATTACATTGTTAACATAGTTGCACATTATTTGTTTCCCCCACATACCAGCTTTGGCTGACCGACGTTTTGTTTGTCGGCATTTTAGGTACAAAACAAAAAGGACAAAGAGTAAATCATCATATTGTGAAATACATGAATTAATGTCCAAGGAGGATTAGTTAGTTAGTCCCTATTCTGGATAGAAGTTAGAAATCCAAGATTTTCAAAGGTATGCAAAAATTTTAATTATTACAACTTTTCAGTTTAGGTTAGTAGAATTTAATAATTGTTATCAATTATTTGCTGAACCTTCCAGAAATTATGTGTGCGGCTTCGACCTCTCGGTCTCCCTTGTATGGGGGTTATCGGGAGATGGGGTCGTAACATTTGGTATCAGAGCCAAGGTTCTCCACTTAATTGTTAATAATTATTAAATTTTACAAACTTTGTAGAACCCAAGGGAGTTATTAGAGGATTTTCCGAAAGACTGAGGTGTCTACAAAAGGATCACTTCTGGGGGCTGGCAAAATTTTCCTCCGCACCGCTAGTCAGAATATGAGGACTCCCGGAATGTGTGACTGCCTGGCCGATGTCCTAGGATTTGAATTAAAATAAGACACCTTTAGGATTTTCTCATCTTATTCATCCCTTCTCATCACAAATTCTATTAAGGACTTTAAGAGTTAGGGTTTTCTCTCTCTACCTCACCCTCATATGGTATGGGCAAGTAAGTTAAGGATTAAGGAATCCTCCATCAAATTAATAAAAGATACGTAATGAGATATCACTGACATAAGTATAATTAGTCTAATGATAAACTAAAGGTCTGTTTGTTATGCTTATGTAGATGGCTCATACAAAGGTTGTGGCAATCCCTTTCTCCACCAGCGAAGGTGGGCCACCTCGTAAAGAGAATGGGTCTTCTGAGAAGAGGAAGTGGAATCATGGTGGAGACACCTCTAAGAAGAGAAAGAGGCCTGGAGAAGTTGTGCATGAGGCCCCCAACCCTGAACCAATGCCCGGCATTAACCTAGAGCAAGGAGCAGGACCAGAATATGAAGAACACCATGTGTATGAAGAGGAAGCCCGAATGGAGGAGGACCAGCCTGGTGGTCCAGAACCAGCCATGGTAATTCACACCACAGATGCAGTTTGGATGGAACAACAAAAGCAACTGACTGAGGCTATCCGCGCACTGGCTCTTAGGGACATGACAAGGAATGAGAATGGTGAGCCACTTCCAGTTCGTCCTCGACTGGGAGCCACCATCTTAGACTTTGTCAAGCTGAACGTCGAGAAGTTCTGGGGAGAAGACAAGTCTGAAGTAGTCGACAAGGACGAAGCTTGGCTGCTTGCAGTCAAGAATGGGTTCCGTATGCTCGAGGTGCAGCCAAATAAGAAGGTTCTGTTTGCTACTCACTTTTTGGAAGGTGCAGCCAAGATATGGTGGGAGAACCATACCACGAGAAGAGACCTAAGTGAGGAACCAATGGCATGGACTGACTTCAAGACCATCTTCACCGCCAGATTCCTCCCCGTCTCAGCAAAGAAGGAGAAAGAAAGGGAGTTCACTAGCATGACTCAAGGAAGCTCCTCGGTTGCAGACTTTGGTCGTAGGTTCCGCCTCCTGGAACGTGTTGGACACATGACGGAAGAAGAAAGGAGGGTGGACCACTTCGTGGAACGTCTTCACCCTGCCATCAAGCCCCATGTGATGGCAAGTAAACCCAAAACCTTTGCCGAGGCATACAACACTACTTTAGACATGGAGAGGACCGTGATGCCTACCCAGGTTCCACCCAAGGGGTATTTGGGTTTCACAGACAGAACTCAAGGTTAGAAGAGCAACTACAAGAAAGGTCCAGGGCATCATCATGATAACGGAAGACATGGAGGAAAAGGAAAGCCCCGTCAAGAGAACAACTGACCTCGATGTCGCACCTACGGGAGGTGGCATACCGGTGAGTGCCGCAACAAGAAGAAGGTATGCTACTGATGCCACCAAGAAGGGCACCTCCAAGCTGTTTTCCCTCTGCCAAATCCAAGAGGACCAGGACAAGTAGAAGCCCCACCAGTAGCAGCTCCACCTGTGGCAGCACCACCTATAGCTGCAGCCCCACCTGCTGGAGAGAGGAGGCAAGCTCGGGTATTTGCCATTGATAATGAGGAAGCTCAAGCAAATGCCAATCGGTTGATCGAGGGTAATAACCCCTAGAGTTTTCTTTTCTGTTTTATAGTTAAGCATGTAATGGTCAAATGCATGACAAACAATAATGTAGGCATGCTTGAAGTTATGGGTCATAATGTGAAAGCTTTGTTTGACTCTGGATCTACTAATACTTTCATTTCGAGAAATCTTGCAACTATGCTATGTTTGGATATCAAGGATTTAGGGTATGTCTTAGATGTTACAGCCCCAAGTGGTCAAATCTTTACTTCCCTCTTGAAAACCCCAGTAGTATCTGTGAAATATCGAGATCATGATTTTCCTACAGACTTTATCCTTCTTGACATGAATGATTTTGATGTAATCATGGGCATGGATTGGCTCTATACGTATAGGGCCAATATCGAGTGTAGAGAGAAGAAAGTGATCATCAAGCGACCAGGTCAACCACCTTTTGTCATTAGGGGTAGGAAGGATGCCACTACCATCCCATGTGTTAGCTGTTAAAGCAGAGCGGATGATGAGTAAAGAGTGTCGAGCTTTCCTAGCAATAGTCACCGAGCCAGAACCCAAAGTGCAACCCTTAGAAGAAATAGAGGTAGTTAGGGGCTATGCAGATGTTTTTCCAGATGATCTACCTGGGGTTCCTCCCGAAAGAGAGGTAGATTTCTCCATAGAGCTAGCCCCCTGTACAAATCATATTTCCCGAGCACCCTATAGGATGGCCCCTGCTGAGTTGCTTGAGCTAAAAAAGCAATTGCAGGAATTGTTGGATAAGGGTTTTATCCACCCTAGCACATCACCATGGGAAGCGTCGGTTCTTTTTGTAAAGAAAAAGGATGGTTCGCTCGGAATGTGCATAGACTACCGGATGATCAACCAGGCTACCATTAAGAACAAATACCATTTACCCCAGATAGATGACTTATTTGACCAGTTGAAGTCGGCCCTAGTCTTTTCCAAGATCGACTTGAGATCGGGTTACCACCAGTTGAGGGTCAAGAGTGAGGACATCCCAAAAACAACTTTTAGAACCCGATATGGCCACTTTGAGTTTTTGGTTATGCCTTTTGGGTTGTCCAATGCACCTAGTATGTTCATGAACCTTATGAACAGTGTGTTTCAACCCTTCCTTGACTTGTTTGTCATAGTGTTCATAGATGACATACTGGTTTATTCGGATGATGTAGATCAACACCGAGACCACCTAAGCAAAGTCCTTGATATCTTAAGAAAGCAGAAGTTCTATGGGAAGTTCTCTAAATGCGAGTTTTGGATAGACTGAGTCATGTTCCTTGGACACATCATCTCGGGAGGAACGATCGCCGTAGATCTAGCTAAAGTGTCGGTAGTACGAGACTGGCCTGCACCGAAGAACCCCTCTGAGATCAGAAGCTTCTTGGGGTTAGCAGGATACTATAGACGTTTCATTGCTGATTTCTCAAAGACTGCCTTGCCTTTGACTATGTTGACCCAGAAGGATGTGAAGTTCGTGTGGTCCGATGTTTGTGAGGCTCGTTTTCAGGAGCTGAAAGAGAAGCTGACCACTGCACTAGTGTTGACTCTACCATCAGGCAATGAGGGTTTCATGATTTTCACCGATGCATCAAATATGGGACTTGGCTGTGTGTTGGAACAGAATCAGCATGTGGTTGCATATGCCTCCCGAAAACTCAAGCCCAACGAGGTGAATTACCCAACCCATGACCTGGAGTTAGCTGCTATCATCCATGCCTTTAAGATTTGGCGACATTACCTATATGGTACCACTTTTGAGATCTTCACCGACCATAAGATCCTGAAGTATTTACTAATGCAAAAAGACTTGAACTTACGACAACGACGATGGATGGAGTACATGAAGGATTACGACTTCACCATTACCTATCATCTAGGAAAGGCAAATGTCATAGTCGATGCTTTGAGTCGGAAACAGTTAAGGTGTGTAGCTGTGTTGTCCAGACAGTGGAAGAGCTTAGAAGAGCTGGTGGAATGGTCACCTCAACCGTTAGATGATCGAGTTCTATTGGCCAACATCCAGATACAGTCCGAATTGTTGAGTGAGATTGTCATGACACAGTTGGCCAGTGGATGAATTGACAAGATGAAAGGCTTGATGCAGAAGCCTCAGACCCATCTTTCTTTAGGAATAGATGGAGGAATCCGATTTGAGAATCGCGTATGGGTTCCTGAAGATTCACCGTTAAAGGAACGTATTCTATAAGAGGCTCATGGTTCTACGTACAGGGTACACCCAGGAACTACTAAGATGTTTAAAGACATGTAGAGGTTTTTCTGGTGGCCAGGAATGAAGAGAGACATTGCAGCTTATGTAGCCAGTTGTCTTACGTGCCAAATGGTGAAGGCTGAACACCAATGACCCGGCGGACTTTTACAATCTATAGAGATTCCAGAGTGGAAATGGGATCAGATCACCATGGATTTCATGGTAGGTCTACCCCAGACCAAGAGAGGTCATGATGCGATATGGGTTGTGGTAGATCACCTTACCAAGTCAGGACACTTCCTTGCCCTAAAAACCACTGCCAAAGTGTCAGACTTAGCTGAGCTATATATCAGAGAGATAGTACGCTTGCATGGCGTACCCGGTTCCATCATCTCGGACAGAGACCCAAAGTTTACTTCCAAGTTGTGGAAACAGGTGCAAGAGGAACTAGGTACAAGGTTGAAGTTCAGTACCGCTTATCACCCCCAGACAGATGGTCAGTCGGAAAGGACGATTCAGACCTTAGAAGATCTGCTGAGAGCTTGTGTGCTCGATTGGGGTGGATCATGGGAGCAATATCTACCTTTAGCTGAGTTTGCCTACAATAATAGTTACCAAGCCAGTATCAGGATGCCTCCATATGAAGCTCTATATGGGAGACCGTGTCGGTCACCACTTCATTGGGATGATGTTGGTGAAAGGACCTTGTTCAGGTCAGATGAACTCCAAGTGTATGCTGATAAAGTCGCTTTGATCAGGCAAAGGCTAAAGAGAGCCCAGGACCGACAAAAGTCATATGCTGATGCGAAGCGGACTAATGTGCATTTCACTGTGGGAGAACATGTTTTTCTGAAAATCTGACCGCTCCGAGCTATAGCTAAAAATAGAGGAAAGTTGAGTCCCCGATACGTGGGTCCGTTTGAAGTGTTATAACGGATTGGTGAGGCCGCATATCATTTGGCATTACCCCCTCAATATAGTATGATGCATGATGTGTTTCACGTGTCCAATCTGAAGCGATATGTGCAACATCCAAGGCATGTGCTGAGCATTGAACCTATTGAGCTTCAAGGAAAGCTATCTTATCCTGAGTTGCCTTTGCGGATTCTAGATACCAAGGTAAAAGAGCTCAGAAATAAGAATATAGAGATGGTAAAGGTTCTTTGGAAGCACCATGGAGAGGATGAAGCCACATGGGAGCTGAAGATGGACATGGAAAAAGCATATCCTGATTTGTTTTCTTGATTGTCGAATTTTGAGGGCAAAATTCCTATAAGGAGGGGAGGATGTTATAACCTCATTTTCCAAAACATGTAATGAGATTTGTGAATCTCCTTTAAAAGATAAATAAGATCAATGTTTGATTTCATGGTTTGATTTGAATGAATTTCATGTATAATGACCTCGCATGCTTTCTTGATGGGCCTTATTGGCCATTAAGCCCAATTGAAAGAAAAAGAAAAAAGAAAGGAAAAAGGACTTCAATGGGATAATGGAAATATAAGAAAATGGATAAAAGATGATTAAAAGGCTAAAAGATAATTTCCCAAAATAGTATTTCGTGTGATAAAGGTTCCTTGGGGTTCAAGGAACTCAGGATAATTGAATAATAGCAAGGGAAATAAAGAATATGTGGAAAATGTGAATAAAAAGGTGTTTTCTTGCAACCAAAGAAAAGGAACGATTTAATTGATATAATGATCTCAAATTTTGTAGGATGAGAGATAAAAATATAAAAGAGTTTCCCTCAAAATTTGAATAAAAACAAAGTTTAGAATTGGGAGTTATGGTTTTTCCAAGTTATCACTAATTTGAGAAGATAATTCGGTTTTTAAGAAATCAATTTTCCTTTTTGCAAGAACAGGCGCGTTGACGGCCGTTGGATTTTGATCCAACGTGCGCTGCTCGTCGCCACTGTCCCAGAAGGATGCATACTTGGATAAGTTATAGGGGGACTTTCCCCTCCTGATTCCGATCATCTCAGTGCGTGTGCACTCATGGGGAGAGTCCCATTGTATCCGGGATAAGGAGACGAATCTCCCAGACCTTCTTTGTTGAGCTTTTGTCGCGTATCTGTGATATGCCCAATTGGGCTGGAACGAGGTTTGGTGGTGGGATTGGAAACCCTAGAGGGGACCCTCCACATCCTATAAATAGGCCCTCGAACACTTCCTCGAACCCTCATGATTCTGAACGGCCGCTTATCAAGCCATATAGACCTATCCCTCTCGCGATTGCTGTTTCTCTGGTGAGAGAACCATCGCGGCGCCGCCGCATTGTCTTTTGAAGAGAAGGAAGGAGACGACGAGTAGCCACCCTCGGATCCTGGACCACCGTGGAAAGCAGCACGATCTAACGGTTTGACAGAGAGGAGAACGCGCACCTCACTAGTGGAGAGAGTCATTGCTGACCATTGATCAGGAGTCCATCGTGGACTCGGCAACATCTGACCATCGGTCGCAACTTAGCCCCGCATGCAGGAAGATAGTGGAGGAGTGTGACGCAGAATGTCAAATTCAGATGAGGTCCATCGGCGCACCGAACAAACGGCCTAGGGAATTCTGGTATTTATCTCTCTCTGCCAAATAATCAAGAAAATAGTTTTTCTTGCACAATTAATAGAGAACGCTAGGATTATCCAATGGAGAAACTTTATATATGAAAATTGTGTAGAAAAATGCAAGGAATATAATAAAAATGATTGTATAACCTAATTCTAGTTCGTTTTGCAAAAGTACTTTAATTTGCTAGTAAAATACATTTCAAGTTAATTAGAAACCCTAATGGTGTATAAAAGATGTATCTTTGTAAGATAATGGGTTAATTAGGAAGGCAATAACCTTTTGATGCTTATGATGGAGTTTCTATCCATTTTGAATACAAAATTGGTTAAATTTGGGTTTATGAATATAAATGAAAGATAAGGTACATGGAAACCCTTATTTAGGGAAAAGGAAAAAGAAAATCATGCTTTTGTGAATTAAGGAAGTAAATTACTAAATAATGGTCCTAATACTGTTAGGAATATTAAAAGGAGAGTATTTAAGGGTTTTAAGTGATTTTGAGGAATTAGGGTTCATGATAACTAAGAATGAAGGTAAAACCCTAATTTCCAAGGAAACCCTAAAAATTGGAATAGAAAGCCTAAGGAATAAGGTGGAATTGAATAGGTTTTTATAAAATATAGTTGGAATGTTTATTTCAGGGTTTCTGTGCAATTTTCTTACTTACTTGGATATTCTCTCTCTTCATACTTGATTTTGTATTCAAATCTACAATAAGAGGTATGTGGTTACGCTTATGAATATATTGAGTTATGTTTTCCGAGGTTTACCGAGTTTTCATCGATGTCATGAATTAATTGTTGGATGATTTTAATTCATGCAAACTATAATGTGGATATGACTATCACCTAAGTTATGTGCCTACTAGCTCAGATCCTGGTCCCCTCTGTGGCTTATTAGTTGACTTAGTACATGGCTACCAATGGGGTAGGTCCATCAAGTCACTTTGAGTTAGATATTGGACTACTTCTGGGTAGTGCCATGCGACTCTAGTACCCTATGTATTGGCTACCTGTAAGGTAGGACCATGGGGGTAAGGAACTACCTAAAGAGAGGTAGCATGCTAGGAAAGCACAGAGTTAGGGGATGGGTAAGGATTGAGTAGTATGGCTTAAAATGAAATCTTGGTTGTTAAATGAATAATTGAATGATTACATTGTTAACATAGTTGCACATTATTTGTTTCCTCCACATACCAGCTTCGGCTGACCGACGTTTTGTTTGTTGGAGTTTTAAGTACAAAACAAAAAGGGCAAAAAGTAAATCTTCATATTGTGAAATACACGAATTAAAGTCCAAGGAGGATTAGTTAGTTAGTCCCAATTCTGGATAGAAGTTAGAAATCCAAGATTTTCAAAGGTATGCAAAAATTTTAATTATTACAGCTTCTCAGTTTAGGTTAGTAGAATTTAATAATTGTTATCAAATATTTGTTGAACCTTGATCCGGAAATTATGTGTGTGGATTTGACCTCTCGGTCTCCCTTGTATGGGGGTTATCGGGAGATGGGTTTGTAACAGTGATGCTTCTAATGATGGCTCTGATGGCTTCACTGGTGACTTTGGTGATGAAGGTGATGTTGTTGCACCTTCAGACGGAGATGACGCTATGAGCCTAAAGCTTCTGATGGTGATGATGTTGTGGGTGATGTAGTCATAGATGACCAAGATGTTTAGTTGTTTTATTTTTTAGTCTAGATGGTGATCATATATATCTTTCTAGGCTATTATGTATTAAAAACAATTGGGCACATTTTTTGAGTTGTACTATTTTATCATCTAGTTTTCATCATTTTGGCTTGTAGTTTTTTTCTTAGAACATGCTTTATGGGTTGTAGTCTTAATCCTTTGTATACTTACTCTTTGATTTAATATATCTCATGATTTAGTTCCATGTTTACCATATTTTGATTATGACTTAGATTGTTTGTTTCTCTCATCTCTATTTTAGTGTATGCTTTGAGATTGCATGTTGTAGATGTATGCTTGGTTGTGCTTGGAGAAGACCTATTTTTGTGCTCGTCTACCCCCCTTCCTTTTTGATAATGTCAAAAGGGATGGACAAGTTCAATGTTTTGAAGCTCAACCATATTTCTTTTATTGCCTATGTGATCCTTTTGTTGTTCATTATATGCTTTATCATGTGACTTGCTAAAGGACCATATAGTATACATATCATGTTGCTTTGTGTAGATAGACTAACTATGCGTTAAGCATAGATTGAGGGGGAGCAATTCACATTGTTCAAATCTTGAATCCCCTTGCAATTCACAAGGCAAATGTATAACTTCACACATCCTTTTCAATATTCATTGTCAAAAAGGGGGATAATGTTGACTTGAGAGTTATACATTGCCCATATTTTGATAACGACTTAACCATTCCATTCCTATGTATCTAATATGTTTGTTCAAGATTGATTTCAGGCTTTAGGTACATGAAAAGGATCAAGTTACACAAGCCCTAGCTTGTTCAAGTTCAAGTCAAAAGTAATGCAAATGTGCATTCTGGGAAATCACTCGAAATGACCTTAGATGATTTTTGTAATCACTTGTATTGATGATATGACTTGTAACTAAGATGAGAAAAAATTAGGGGCACTTAATTCCAACATTTGATCGCTCAAATGTCAATTTAGAAAATTTATCAAAGGTCATTTATCAGTCGAGTTGGAAACTCAACCAATGCAGTGATCGATTTTCTGAAGAGGCCACTCGGTCGAGTTGCACACTCATAGAAATCGATCAACCGAATCACTGAGAAAAACTAATTTTATCTCATCGGCCGAGCTTCCTAGAACAAACTCGAACGATAGTTTGAAAATTGGCTTTCTCATTTAGTAGATCGATCGAGTGACCTTTATTAGAACTCAACCAAATGTAATGTATGGAAAATGCAGAAAAAGTGATTATAACTGTTAGTGAGTTGTTTTGAGCAAGAAGATCTGTTGCAACTTGGAAAATGTCTATATTTTACCCTTAAGTGATCCCACACTCAAGGGAACACCCCCAGCTATAAATAGGACCCCTTGGATATCATTCTAAGTTTTCCCATTGATGCTATTCTAAGTCCTTGATATAGTTGAGTGTGTTGCAACTCCTTGAGCCCCTTTCTCTCTCTCATTTACATAACATTTCATGATTATGAGTGAGTTATGCCAATTGTAAGAGAGATACTTCCTTGTTCTTATAAAGCTCTCATTCCATTCCATCTTCCCTACCCCTTTCCTCAAAGAAGCAACAGTGAAGCATGATGCTCTGAGTGAAGCTAGAGATGTTGTTGTTCTTCTTCAAGGTTGAAGAAGAGGTGAAGATCTTCTCCAGGTGAAGGAGAAGGAAAAGATTGAAGATCCAAGAAGAGTGGGTAATCCCTTGAAGGCTGAAGACTTGTGCAAGAGTATGTAAGTCCTTGGAAGAAGGCGGAAGATTCTTGCAAAGTGGGTAAATCTTTGGTAATGTTGAAGACTCTTTGTATTGGATAGGTAAGTCCTTTGGTGGGTATTGTGTTGTATCTCTTATTGGTGTGTATATATAGAGAGGAAATCACTTGTAAATTCCTATAGGTTGACCTCTCTAGGTAGTGGATTGACTCTCTCCTAGTTTGGGGAGTAGAACCACTCTAAATGACCTTGTCCAAGTGCTTATTTCATTTTCTCTCTTCCTTGCTATGCTTGTTAGTTAGGACTTCAAATTGCACTTAAGCTATTGGTTTTGATTGATATAATTTGAAGGTCTAATCTATCTTGTGATAATTTTTGAAGATCTATTCACACCCCCCAGAGACCTAGATCCAACACCCTACTATCTCTAACCATCCAATGGGTACTCCCTCATATATTGGTAAAGATACATCCACCTTATTTCAAGGGTGAGGATGAGTTGGAAATGGTTCATGAGGAAAATGACTGTGTTTTATCCTTGGAGAAACTTTTTGAGGGTATGACATGACCTCCTCACCATAAGGTCCAGTTTCCCTCTTATGTGTTGGATGGGCCAGCATGAGTTTGGTGGAATGGGATAGCTCGATCTTGTGATACTTCTTCTTTGCAATGGGAACAATTCTTGGCACTGTTTCATGAGAAGTATGTTTGCACCTGTCACTATTAGGAATAAAGAAGTAGAGTTCTACATCTTGTAGCAAGGTTCCTTATTTGTCACTTCTTATGTGCAAAGTTTTATGTTTGTTGAGCATTATGTTACTAGTTTGAGTGGGGACTGTACGGCTACTCTTTTCTTGGAAGGACTCAACTACAATATGGGTCATGTTGTGGTCCCAGAACTTCCTCTCACATTCCAATAGGTGGCTGATAAAGCCCTAGTTGTCGTGTCCTACCCTACTTTTAAGACCAAACACCTTGTGATAACATCAACAAAAAATAGCCTCCTAGTGAGGAGTAGAGACCTTCTAGATTCAATAGCTTCCAAAAAACCAACCACTAGGAAAGTGTACAGTTCATTATGACATATGGAATCCTACATGTCACCTATGCGGTCAGCCTGGGTATATTCGATCAAAATGTCCCCAGTTTTGGCAACACCAAGTGTCGACTGACATGGATATTATCACACATGCAAATTCACTAGGGGTGAAATCCCTAAAGCTTACCGAGCCTAAGTATAATAATCACCACCCACAAGTGGACATATCTTATTGTAGTATAGTTAGGATTGAACCCAAAGGATGACACTTTTAAGAATGTATTGATCAAGTTAACATCATAAGAACTAGTATTTAACACAAGATAGATGGTTGTTAAGTATACTAAGTTGCATATAGTAAAAGGACTGAATTAAATGTTTGGTAAATCAATGGATGTGAAAACTAGGGTGGAATGGGTTTTTCCACCGTTATCTATTTGTCACTCTCTCACTGAATCATATTAAGCATGAAGATATATATGACGAGTCCCGATATATTGCCCTTTTAGTGTTAGGATAAAATCTCAGACAGATATCACTCTAAGATTACTGTCACATTACCTAGAGATCATATATTTATCGCCTCTAGAAACACATGCAAAATTCTCATCAAGGGTTGAACTAGAATTGAATCAATGTACTAGATCTTGGGTTCAAAGTTCTCTACATCCAATATCATGACAAACATGCAAACTTGTTGATCAAATAAGCATACAAGTATAAAACGATTGATTTTCAAGTGAAATTAATCTTACAAAAATATATGCATATACAAGAGCAAAATCGGGTAGCAGCGCTACTCCTCGCACCCTAGTGAGAGGACTACTCGCTCATGGTAGTTGTAATAATATCAACATCAGAAGAGGGGAATAAATCTAAGATAATAAAAGATGATAAGAGCAGATATGTGGCGTGCAAAAGCCTTTGTTCATGCTAGATATCAATGGTGGACAACGCAAAAATACATCCACTTTTTGTCAGAGGTGGATCTAGGGCATCATTCTTCTATTTTGAAGTTGGATCTTATCACTCTGAGGAGAGAGCAGTGGGTAGATGATGGTGGAAGTCATCAAACAATGGGAAAGGGTGCTGCAAGACAAGCCTCTTTTGAGGTTGAACCTTGGTGCCTTAGCCACAGTGGATCAGGAAGATTAACCTTTGGTTGAATTTCATCAACCAATGGGAATGGTTGAAGGCTACTAGAGGTTGAAGGTGAGTGTATCCAGTAGTAGCCTGGTGGCATCGAATTGCTTATCCTTTTTTGTAGGTCTGCCACTTATATTTATTGGTGTAGGGCAGGGTTTGAAACCCTCCCATCCGCCATGGAGTGAAGTTTTGGTGCCTCCATGAAAGTGAAGAGGTAGTAGAGATGTGAGGAAGATAGTGGATTTTTGATTTGTAGTAACTCCATAGGTCAACAAGGAGTCACATGAGATTTAGTGCATTGATCAGTAGGTGAATGGTTGCAGAACAACCATTGGAAGGTGATGCAGATCTGCCTTTGGAAGGCATTGCAAAATGGCCATTGGTTGTCGAGAGCAAAGATGCCATTAGAAGTCTGATGTAGTTCAGCCACCAGAAGGCATGCATGGTTTCCATCAGAAGTGAAGTAGGTGCGCCATCAGTTGTCTTGTACAAAAATACCTCTGGAAGGCAGTGTAGATGCACCATCAGAACACAAGTGCAGGTCAGCCATTGGAAGCTAAGGTTGTGCTCACAACTGAAGGAATGGTAGAGTGATGCAAACTGATGGCTAGGAAAAAATAAGCTCATCCTGAGGGGGATATTGGCATGAGATAGAAGGCTTACATCAATGGTGCATCAATCAAAGGATCTATCCGCCGATAGCATGGAAGTTCTATGAAATCTGATGGTCTGACAGTTGTACTGCAAACCAAAGGAACTTCATTAACCAATGGAGGATCGAATCATTGAAAATATGGTCCATTTTATAAAAATTTTGTGGGCCCACTGGTTGATTAGAGGGTCCACCACCTAGTTCATTCCTCTCATGTAATGAAGCTCAAACTATCCAATATGATTGGGAGTTTGATTCAAAACCTTATAAATTATTATAAAATAAAGAAAACCTAAATGCAAGCTAGTTCTAAGCTAAATTGATGAAAATGAGTGTGAAACTATGCTTAAAATGTAGCTAAATCTAGGAGGAATATGCATTCATCACCGTCTCATCCACCACACCATCCTCCAAGAAACAACCATAACAATTGAAAGGGACCTCCTAGTGGAAGATGAGTAGGTCATGTCTTTGAAATCAACATTGTAGGAGTCATAGATGTTCATGTAGCACAAGGAGATATCTAGGCTTCAACCCCTTCTCAATTCAAAAACCTTTTTATCTTAGACTGTGTACCTTAGAATATAGAAGAATGGTAACATTTATAGGGATCACATGCAGATTATTGTATGGTAGTACATGCAATACCAATGTCTCAAAAGTTATATAAGGAGAATGGATTTATTTTGAGTTAGAAGTATGGTAGTTGAGCCTTTTGAACACTAGGAGGTTTTGGGCATATACTTGGATCAAATAATAGTTAATTAGTTAGTTGAGAGGTTATGGTTGGTGACTTGGCTTTGCATGGATTTTTAGAACCAGTATTCATATTTTTGACTTAGATTTTTCAGCAACCACTTATTTTATATTACGTATATAAAAGAAAAGTTGTGGATTTTTTTTGACATTTTAAAAAACCAACTATGTTAGGTTTTGAATAAAAAACATTTAGGACAAAAACTCTAATATCTGAGGTCAACTTGATACGCTTTCCCTTAAATAGAGTGTAGTGGATTTTACCGCACTAACAAATTCATCTAAGGCTTCAGATCCTTAAGGTTTTACCAAAACAATGTGCACTAATTCCACCCACAAGAAAAAAGGTCTTATCACATTATAATTAAGGATTGAATCCCAAGAGACAATGTTTTTAATAATCTTTTTAGTTTGTATCTATTTGAATGAAGATTAATATTTAAAATCAAGAGTTCATTTGGGTTGAGTTAAACTAATTGCAAATAAAGTAAAAGTGGAGGATCTAAATAATTAATGAATAAGGTCATAGGGGTGACATCGGGTTTCAACAAGTCTACACACACAAGCACATCCATAATATGTCCAAGCTAGATATAACCATTCAAAATGGAGAGAAATCATGATCCACCCGGTAGGTGTGAAAAAACATGTAGGTATCTCCATGAACTTGATGCCTCATTACTCATGGGTCATGCACCTACTTCTCTGGAGATATCCCTTTGGAAGTTCTAGTTTGGTAATCAAGCAAGTTAATTGATATTAACATTCCAATATATAGATGTTCTCACAATAAAGGGACATAATAAATCATGTATAGTAGGTGATCAATCCAAAAAACATGCATAAAATTATTAATAGTGATTTATAAGAGTTATATACAAGCCATGGAGCATTGAACAATAGACATGCAAGAACGTCGGGGCTAGTCTGTGCACCCTAGTGAGGTGGACTACTCACTCTTCATGACATAAATAGAAAAGGCAGGGGAAAAGGAAGCATCATATATAGCCATGGTAGAGAAAAGGTTTGTAGCTCGGTGGAGTAGTAGATGATATCTACTCGATGAAGAGGCTAATCTATCCAGAGAAGAAGCAACACCAGTGTTAGGGAATTAATGGTGTTAATATCCTCTTTGGTTCTTCACTCTTGGAACTATGGTTTTTCAGAGAAGGTGGATGGTTGATGGATGGATGGAGGTCGATGCAGATATAAACCCCAGCCACATTCGTGGATGGATTATGATCTTGGAGAAGCAGAGAAGGTTGGAAGAATCAAACAGTCAAAGAACCATAGGGGCAGTAGTGGCAGATGATGGATATCATCTCCCTTAGTTGTGGATGGAGCATAGTAGCTTGGAGGCATGGCGAAGAAGGATTGATCCCCTCAAATGAGGAGGGGGTTGGGTATTTATAGGCTCAAGAGTGTGTGCAATGGTGTTCCATCGATTGACATCCATTGTGGATCCATCAGTCGACAAACTATGACCTTGTCGGTCGATGGATCAATCTACATTGGGGTTCAACATCTGATGTAGCTTGTAGATGTGTTGTTGAATGACGGGCTTGTTCAGACCTTGTCAGTGGTCGACAACACATAGTGGAGGCATTGACTAGTTGTAGAAATGTCATCGGCCAATGAGGGTTTGGTCTTCGTTGGGCTTAGGTATAGTGGATTTTTTGGTCGACGAGATAGTCTACCCACTCATTGGGAAATGGGTCTCAGTAGTTGATGATTGTTGTTGGTTGATGATTGGTTAGATAACACTTGTTTGGTCGTCGATCGATGAGTTTGTTAGAATCTTGTTGGGTCTGATTAATTTCGATCGATGGGCACCCTACTTTGGAACAACCCCACAGGTGGTTGGTATTGGAATGTCTTCGAAGGTCTGTATTTATGAAACAATAGGTCAATGGGGATGCTGATCAATGAAGGGATTAATTATCAAAACTAACGTCCAAATTATCTAAAGTTTCTTTGGGACATGCTGTGAGGCTTAATTTTGTCATGGATACCAATATATTTAATAAAAAACCTAATTGTTTACATAAAAGTAAGAAAAGTTATAAAGAGGCAAATTCAAAGGTAGATTTAGGGAATTGAGTGCAAAACTAAGCTAAGGATGCGACCGAAACTAAGATGAATATGCATTCATAAAAATGTCCTAAACATAAATGTTTCTTATCCTTAAGTAAATAAAAATTGAAACAATCTCCAATTGAATACTTTCAGCCTATGCATATCAACTTCCTCAGATCACTAGACACATCTTACAACATCTTCATTCCCAGTTTCATTTCTCATATACACTTCCTCTCGTAGGAATGTCTAATAGATTCATGCGAGTTTAGAGCTACCCATAGAATAATAGGTGTACATCTGATCTGAAACTAGTTTTTTCAGGAGAATGGTGAAATCGAGGCATATATTATTCATGTAGGTGGAAAAGGGAATGAAATCAGGTATGAAGGGATTAGCAAATCTCTCCTCCATTTGATTTGTAATCTTATTTTATGGTTGCAATTACATTGATTGCATTTTTTTAAATGTGAATATCTCTTCTAATCAACTCAAGATTGCATGTTTTTCTTGTGTGTGCATTGGCATCTTTTCTATTTCTATTAATCATATACTGATATTTACATAGTGAGGGGTATAAAGGAAGCAGATAGAGATAGGGTGGTGTGTGACCCCTAACATAAGGTCTGGCACTACTTTTCTGGCTTTCTGTTTCTTTTTGGTGAGATGGGGAGGTGAGAATATGGAAGAAGAAGCATAGAAGAGAGTTTGGATCATAATGCAACTTGATTTACAATTCAACGCACTCGGTCATTCTATGTGTCACACTATACTTGAATAATGACTTGATGAGGATAAAGTGGTGGGGTCATGTAGTTGTTCTTCTAGTCAGTAGGAAGCACATTGTGTTTGATCCCCCTTAGTTCCACAGATACTTGCCATCTTTTTTGGGGGAACATGTTGTTAGGATTCATAAGCTTCACAATGTGATTTCTAGCCATTGGTTAGTTTCAGAAGTTGTTCCTCCTGAGGCCTTGCTTCAAATAAGAGGGGTATATGATGCAAAAATGCATGAAAAAAGAAATAAGTTGGGTAGGTAATGGCTTTGATTGTATGAAATTTATCAAAATTTCATCAAATTTCTATCCAATTCTACTTTGACAACGGAAAATTTTGAAAATTTTGATCAAAATAGCAAAGATGGAATCTTAACTCTAAAATTGAAAAGTGTGGATGGAAAGTAGAATATGTACCAACCACCCTTCACCTTGAACTTAGAATTTGCTTAAAAGTAAATCTGAGATGGAGGGGTAAACCGTGTTGGTTGGACCACGAGATGTGGTTGTGTTCCTATCAACAACATTTCCTCCATCTAAAATCTTATATAGTAAAATTGTCAGAACATAAGATTTCATCTTGTGATGCGTTATCTAATGGGTGCAAAATTATCAAGCTAAAATTGAATGTGGAAACTAAAGAAACAATTAGGTTGCCTCCCAACAAGTGTTTGTGTTTTACATCATTGGCCCGACGCATTGAGTTCATCGCCATGGAGGGGCTCAAAATGGAGCCTTACTAGAATAATATTCTCTTCAAATGGCTTCCTTTTCAGCATCCCTTTATCCTTAATTTGATTCTTGCTTCTTGTATTCTTCCCCATATGGAGCGGTCAATGTTAGAATATAAGGGTAAGCAATATGAGTTGTGGTAGATTGGACTCTTTTGCTCAATGCAAGGTGATGAGTAGTTGTAGGAGAACAAAGATGTTTCATTACTTAGGTTACACTGTTGAGGTGTGGAATATAGTTCATTTGTAGATGTATAATCATTTCATCATAACCTAGTTGGTAATTGGTGTTCATGGAGTATGGGTCTTGAGGTTGATCCTAATAGAAGTTGTACTCCATGCTCCCATATGATTCTCCTTGAGTATTGTATGGCATTGTAGGAATTAGGGTATATGGCAGTCTACACAAATAGAATTTTTTTGTGAAGTGGGTGGCGAGTGATTGATCAGTATTTGTTGGACTACTAGCACATGTGTGTAGAGAATTGCCTCTAGATGGGGTGGTTCATGGATATCTGAGGAAGGTATTACGTGAGTGGTGATAGAAGTGGGAATCGTCTCATCAATAGTTTATAGTATTTCATTCATCTCTAGGTAGAGTGATGCACTCTCAACCATGTCTGCATTGTGATCATCCTCTAAAGGTTTATTGGAATTCAATATTGCTGGGATTTTTGAGGAAGAGAGTTGTTCCTTTACACTTCCAAATTCTTGGAAATCAAAAGATTGGTTCCCCACTCATAGAGTCAAGATTCATGCTTCAACGTCAATCAAGGCTCTAGTAGTGGTGTGGAATGGCCTGCCAAAAATGAGAGGGCAATAGTATTCTTCTTGATTTCCATTACTAACAATCACACGGGAAGTATAACTTCCCAAACTTTACAAGTATATCTTCTATGATGCCAACTGGCTTCGTTCAACATGAATCGGAAAGCTCAATACTCATTCTTGTGGGTAATAGGTCAGTGAGGCCAAGTCTCTTGCATAGGCTAAACGGTATAATGGAGATGCTAGCCACGAGGTCTACTAGACCTTGTTGTCTAGTGGAGTCACTTATAGAGCATGAAATCCCAAAAAAGTCTGAATTTTTACATTGGAAGGAATCTTATTCAGAATAATATATGATGATGTTCTTTCCAATTTCACTATTTCATGTTCTTCATTTATATATATATTTGTGACTAAACATGAGGGCATCTCTTCCATGACATCCAATAACGGGATATTGACATATATCTTCTTCATAACTTATTTAATTTATTAAACCTAGTATCTAGTTGGGTCTGAGTCAGCTAATTCTAAAATGGCACACATGGCTTATATAGAGGAAAGCCAGGTTGTGGTGGGATAGGCATGCATTTTCTGGCTGAGTTGTATTCTTATTCTAAGTGATAATTGCACTATCCTCCTCAACTTAGCCATCTATCATGGTGATGCAGGTTATCCTTGCTAGAAAGATAAGGCCAGATCGAGTCATCACATCTCTAAGCTATTCTACATTCTTTGGTTTGTCTTCTCATTGTCCTATAAATTCTCTTGTAGGTGGGTGAAAGTTAGTAGAGCCTGTTAATTTGCAATCATTATTTTTTTGACTACACTATTTCTAGTAGCCGAAAGTTTGTCATCAGGTGAGGGGGCATTTCCATGTGGTTGTTGTTGTGTGAGCTTGGTTAGGATTTTGGTATTGATTATAGTTCACATTTTGGAAGTTACCTCTATAGTTTCCTTGATTTCTAAAATTTTGTTGTTGGTTGTTCTAGAAACCTAGGGGACCCCAAACTTGATTTCTATCATGTAAGAGTTGTTGTGAGTTTTCTACTCCTATAGGGTTTCCATACTGAAAACTAGTATAGTTTCTATTTTTATTAGGAGCATCATACCCTTGGCTAGGAATAGCATTGATGGAATTCAAATCTTCCATCTAACTGTTTTCTCCTTGGTCTACAACATTGCACATCAACACATCATAGAGAATATTACATCAACGTAGAGTGCCCAGTTCCCTTGCATGCTTCACAAAATTTTGATACTTGACTTTTTTTTGTTGTCATGACATAGATTTTGAATTCCTTCTCTCATAAGCATTGAAATATGTCACGACATTATCTTGTTTGAGTGTCATTATCGTTAAAAAATTTGTCATAGAATTCAATTCAAGATTGCTTTCTTCCATAGATACCTTCAACACTCCCTTGCCTATAGATCTTCCCCAGTTGGCTTCATTTTTAGATCCAAGGGTGACTACCATCCATGCACTATCATAGAGTTTGTGCATGAAGTTTCCTCTAGATGAAGAATCTAGAATTTTTTTGATATTGTCATCCACACCTCAATAGAAGAACTAGATGAGCTGATTTTCAAAAATAACATGGTGTGGACACTTGTGAAGGAGGTCATTGTATCTCTCCCATACTTTTGCTACAATTTTACAAGGAACTTGTGTAAACTTACTAATTTGTCCTCTTGTGGTGTATGTGATGGATGGAGGGTAGAATTTCTCAAGGAAATTGTTCTCAAGTTGATCCCAAGAGGTGATGGGGTCACATTTTAGAGAGATGTACCAACTTCTTTCTTTGTCCACTAGGGAATACTTGAAAATATGGAATCTGATAGAATCATCAAAAACACCATTTTCTTGGTCATGGCATATAAATCAACAAATTTCAGGATGTGTTCCTGACAATCTTCTCCTTGTTTTCCCATGAAGGGACTATTTTTTAGGTGTGTGATCCAATGTGCCCTAATTTTAAAGTTAGGGGCATTAATGGGAGGTGGTTGCAATGGGTGACTAACATCAATAGCCTTAGGGATTGAAAATTCCCTAATCTCCTTTTTTCGATTAGCCTCTTTTGCAACATCTTGGGCTACATAAATTTCCTCTTGAAAAGCAACATGAGCTACTCAAACAAGACTCTCTCTCTTTCTCTTTGCATTGCAATCGCCAGAGCCACCCTTAAGTTTATTCCCTCTTCGGCCATTCTAGCTTGATTCTCTCTGCTCTAAAGATGAAAGGTTCATTCTCTTTCAGGGTCAAAGCTTGATGCAAGTCTGATGTTATTGGAGTGGCACATGTGATAGATTTTAGGTACCTGAGATGGAAAGATCTTTATGTTGGTAAGGTATGACCAGAGAGATAATCATATGATGATTGACATAGCATATACCGTAAAGGATTTGATTAATACTCATAAAGGCAAGCTTCCAATCCATTATCTTTCACTTAGTTATGATATAGTGAGGAAATATTATAGATGTCTAGAGAACAATATTACTCAATGGTGTATGTATTAAAGTTACTATCCTTGTGGATGAGATCATACAGATTTTAAGAGTACATATTCATATTCTCATTATGTCCCCGATCGGTTGTTGTTGTGGATGGTTGATAGACAATAATAACACATAAGATCAGAGTGTGAGTTGGTTGATGGCTAAATCTCATTAGTCATGATACCACTATATCAAACCAAGCACACAGATTTAATGTTAGGGAGTAGTGTACCGGACAATTCTACCTTAACAGTGACACATGTTTGTGGCGGTTACAGTCAACTCTCATAGTTAAGGTGGTGATTGTGATTCTTAGACCTAAAATAATTGCACTCTTCACATATCATTGGGTACGCTTTGACATCATCAAACGCATTCCTAAATCATGGATTGTTATAACAGTGATGATTGGGTGACATTGACACATGGGGATAGATTGTGAGTGATATATATGGGATTTGTCCCTCCTATTGGAATTTGATATCCTGGCCACTTGATAAGCGAGACTGAGAAACACATGTGCATGCACATGTGAATTAATATATGATATTGTGGTCACATTATCTCAGATAGTCTGCTCTTGGTTCAAGAAACATGGATTTAGCATTAAGAGGATGACCCCTCGGGTTCATCTTGGACATCAGTGACAAAGGAATTATACAATCACTACAACACCTTTCACAGATTGTAGGTTGGAGATGTTATCCAACTTTTCGTTCACTTGGGAAGCACTGATGTGTGACTAGGCACCACTCGTTGCTTGTGATGTCATAAGCTAGATATGGACATTCACTGCCAATGCGATATGGGACCTATGGGGTCACACACATAACATCTCATCTAGAAGAGGAGTTTGATATTGAATGACAATTGGATTGATTACTAAATAGTTTAGATATTCAATTAACACAACAAATATACTGATTGACTAACCAGGTCTACCAAAAAACCATCTCACTATGTGAGACAATTATTTGGGCATGCCAGATAGGCGTCTCAAGTGTTGAGATGGCTGTTTGGATCATCAGGTTGATTGAAAATTGAGTTGTCTTACTTTTTCCCTTGAACCGAACGGTTCAATGTGATTTAACTGACCGGCTCATCTCAACTCACCAGACAGGCATCTGGGTGAGTGAAATGGGTGTCTTGCCTAGGTGAGATGTCTCGGTTAGGCCAAACAAAGGTTCGGGATGTTTCTTGAATAGTTTCAATTGCACATACTTAGATTGCAAGTAAATTAATATTTGATATTAAGTCAAATCAAAATTTCCAAATTCATATACAGTTGGGAAACTACCCAATGGTTGTTTAATAGTGCAAGACGATTGATCGTTTAGCATCTCATAGGTTGCAGAAGTTCAAGTTCTTCTGATCCCTTCCATTCCCACACAATCCCATACAAACTGGGAACCATGACCCTAACCTTGCCTATAAAAGGTAGGGTACGAGGGGCTTTTCAAGACACAACACCAACAACTGAGATTTAGTTCCTCTAACAACTTTTGTCCTCTCTGGTTTTGGTAACCAAGAGAGCCCAGACAAGTCCTACCCAACAGGGAGGGATAGCCAACGGGAGAGAACAACTGTGAAGTTGTTGTTGTAGGATAGCAGGTTGGTGACTAGTACAACTATGGAAGGGACAACTCCTTCCTGTCTATTCTTAGTAAACGACAAGAGTTATATTTGGTTTGTGTGGACTACTCTAGAGGTAGGAGTCTTTTGGCTGCTACTCAAAGAGAAAATTCAACCTACAATCAGTGGCAAGACCACCTGAGTTGTTGCAGAGGATTTACAGACAGCTAGTGGTGGTGAAGACCAGGAGCTACTCAACCACCATCCAAGAGCAACTTGTCAGCAATTGCAAAGAAGTTAGTTTTTTCACTGGACTTTATCTAGGAACAGGTATAACTCGCTAAAACCATCCTTCCTATTTCATAGTAGTTGACGCGATCTTGTTTTTATGGGAATACGGATACAAAAAAAATTGTTCCCGCTGCTACACTTTGTGCCTATATTTCCCAACAGTGGTATCAGAGCCACATCAATTTACTATGTTTTAGGATAATCGATATGATCATATTTTTTTTAGTCGGTGAAACTCTTGTTGCTTTTTTTTCATTTTTCTTTTGGGATTACTTACAATGCCACCGATCTTCAAATACAGAATTGACATAGAATATGATTAGATTTTTAGTTTTATCATTTATTTATTTCATACGATGTGGATATTTAAACTACTCTCATATGCATATCTATTCAAAGACGACCTAATCCCAAATATATATATATATATATATATATATATATATATGCAATTTAAATGTGTCACCCTAAAAGTAGTTTTGATAGTGGATGTGTATCATAGTAATGTCCTAAACCCTATATATGTGTGTGGTTGTATGGTTTAGTTGTTCTTGTTTATCTCGGTCTGCGTACCGAGCCTCTACCTCCCTCTTTCCAATGCAAAGTTATTACTTTCCTACATTTGCTCCCCTAGAATATAACTTGAGGTTTCTCTTTTCAATGTAATAAAGTATTAATAGTATAGTTTCTTTTCTTACAACAACATTGAAGATGTTCATCGCCGGTTGAGATGACAAGTTTGTGAGACAAGCCGACTATCTGGAGGACCAAGGAGGACAAAGTGAAAGAACCAGATGACCACCTAGTGGACCCAACCAATGGTTTGGAAGGAGTCCAAACATTGGTTGGATAGGAGGCTAGATGACCGTGCCAGAAGGCCCAACCAACCGTCTGGAAGGTATCCAAACATCGCTTGCACAGGAAGACCAACCAACTGGCCAAGAAGTGAGACGACTGGTTCAAGGGTTGAATCGATCTTCCCAGATTGGCAAGCATAGGTCTACACCAACAACAGGTTATTACATGTGATGTGATGATTGACCTATGTGGTAGAAATTCCTTGTGGCTCCAAGGTACTACAAGTAGACATGGCCATAATCATTGCTTTTTGTTTTATATTGCATGTTTATGTTGTGGGATATAGCATATATATGATACGTACTATATATGTGGTGATTGGATATAGTATATGTACACATATGATATATATAAATCCTTCAATAAAACATATTAAGTCTAATATGCTTTCCAATAGCAACACACATGAAAAACTTGTTCGACTAAGTGTAGGTTATTGTAACGCCTGGGTCCACTGCCCAAGGCTCTAGTAGAGTTTTAGGAATGATGACTGGCCCCACAGACCACCACTAGCCTTAACTGCATGCTTTTTCCTCACTCACACGCATGCCAAGATCAACTTCCTGACAGGTCACCCATCCCAGTACTACTCCAAGATGAGCATGCTTAACTATGGAGTTCTTAGTGATGGGCTCCCGGAAAAGGAGGTGCACATTGGTGATATGGGTAGTCCAATCATTCCTTTTAAGATCAACTTATCTGAGGCCTCAAATCCTAGGATGTTACAATCTCCCCCACTTAGACTCTTGACGTCCTCATCAAGGCTCAACTATAAGGCCTCATAATCTCTTCCCCATTTCAGTGCAGACCCACAATGGCCCATGGACACCCAACTCCCGATCATAGAATACCAGTGCAAGGGTGGCTACGTCAACCATGGACAGCCCTTTCCTACATGCTTGGACCGCACAGCTCAAGACTAGCATGCCATGCCCATGTGGGCCCACCTACTAGAGGGGAATTGGCTCTGATACCATCTGTAACATTTGGGCCCACTTCCCTAGGCTCTAGTAGAGTTTCAGGAATGATGACTGGCCCCACAGACCACCACTAGCCTTAACTGCGCGCTTTGTCCTCACTCACGTGCATGCCAAGATCAACTTCCCGATAGGTCACCCATCCCAATACTACTCCAAGTTGAGCACGCTTAACTATGGAGTTCTTAGTGATGGTCTCCCAGAAAAGGAGGTGCACCTTGCTGATATGGGTAGTCCAATCATTCATTTTAAGATCAACTTATCTGATGCCACAAATCCTGGGATGTTACAGTTATGCCTCCATGTGGAGCGTCGTCTTCCTTGTGGAAGTGTGATGGTAATAATGTAGATTCCTCCTCCACGGGGTGCATTATCATCATATTGTCTATTGGGTCAAGTTTAACTGGTGATTCTTATAGCGTCAGGGCCCATAAGCATGTAGATAATTATGGCAAGGAGTTGTTCATATTATCTCTCCATAATTTCATATGATGCAATTGGCAAAAGTTACCTACCTTGATGATTGATTGTGTTTGTGATGTTAATCATGTCACAGTTGAATTATCTTGGGTTTGGCTCATTAGCAAATTGTTCACTGCAATTTTCCAAATCGATACATGAGGGTTATCAATTTGAACAAAATAATGAGATCAATAATGAATTAAATACCTAATTATTATCACCTAAATTTTAGTCAAATCAAATCAAAAATGAGTTTCTTACAAAATGGAAAATTCTTTTATAGAACCAAATGGCAAAACAAACAATCACTTTTCTCTGTGATCGGTCCTTGAGAAGGACAAACTTACTGGTAACAACTTCCATGACTGGTTCAGGACGCTGAGTATTGTTCTCACACAGGAGCACAAGCTCTATGTCCTGGAACACCAAAACCAAAGGAACCTGCTCAAAATGCTCCACGGACTGACAAGGATGCTTATAAGAAGCATACTGAAGATGTTGTGGATGTCAAGTGTTTGATTTATGCTCCATGAACCATGAGATGCAAAGACAGTATGAAAACATGGGGGTGATTGAGATGGTCACACATCTCAATAACATGTACTAAGATTAGGAAAGACAAGAGAGATACGATGTCTCCAAGGCGTTGTTCAAGTGCAACATGGCAGAAGGAGATCCAATAGGTCCTCATGTTCTCAAGCACATTGGGTATGTGGAGAACCCAACTAGACTGGGATTCCCCTTGGGCCAAGAGTTGGCCACTGACGTGATTTTGTAGTCCATGCCAGATTCATATAGTCAGCTTGTGATGAACTTCAACATGAATGACTTTGAGAATCCATTCACTGAGTTGTTGAGCATGTTGAGAATAGTTGAGATACAAATGAAGAAAGACAAACCCAAGTCCGTGATGATGATCACCAAGGCAAAGAGAAAGTCTAAAGGAAAAGTTAAAGCTAAGAAGATTTCTAAAGCTAGCTAGAAGCCCAAGTCTTCAGATCTCAAGGTAAATGGAGGTGTAAAGAAAGTAAGAGGCGATTGTCACCAGCCTGGCATTTGAAAAGAAATTGCCCACTCGGGTTAGAGGAATTAAAGAAGAAGAAAGAAGGCATTGAGGCCTCCTCTTTAGGTATAAACGTTATAAGATAAATTTGATTATTTCTTAATTTTGGTATGTGATACCAAATTGAGATCTGACATACTGATGTCCAGGATGTAACAAGAAGTAAAGACCTTCATGGAAGGACACAAATATGGACAAGGTTGAGTAAGATTTGTGAAAGCTTTAGTATGCATTTAAATTTATCTTAGCCTAATGGGCATGTAATACAGTTATTAGAACTGCTATTCCATTATGCCAAGAAAAAGAAGCAGTTTACTCTAAAGCATCTTGTATGACAAGGATGATATATCAATAAAGTATGAGATTATTATTTCTATTTTAAAAGATATGATCTTGCATTGCAATGCCCAAACATCTAGTGATTTTTGTGCAAAATATTTTAAGATGATTGTTTATAACATTAATACCAAAAGAATATAATTGATCAATCAAGATTATCATTAGCATCAATCATCTTGTGCGAATATGAGAATTGCATGCCTAGAGTATGTATTAATGATCCCTTGGTTATTGAACCTAAGGAAACATGCAAGTCTTATTCACACACAATATGACATGACGTCCTTGATGAAATATATTGGGAGGATGAAGCTTTCATTAGACCACATGCATATGATGCATACAGATCATATGAAAGAAGCTATAGATGATTACTTATACCTCGTATCCATTTACTAGTAATATAATGATATGTACTCGGTAAAGACGAAACATAAATCTCTTGAAGAGATTATGTATGAAGTATAACTTTGATAAAAGTATTAAGAAACTTTGATGAGATCAAATGTTGAAATACTTTACATCAATAGCTTATGTACCTTCATGAATGAATTGTAATAGTGTATCACAAGTCAAATCCATCTAAATATGATGATGCGTCAGATTGAAGGAATTGTACCATGATGAATCATGATATAATTAATTAATTAATCTAGTCTCCTTACATCCTCATAAGTATATACATGTCACTAAATAATGTACCAAATCAATGGTTTATAAAGGCATCATATATCATATGATTTGGGAATGTCCCAATACGTCTGAGGGATTGAAACCCACCTTAGAAAGTAGTTTCTTGATAAGGTTTACCCACAAACCATAATTGTTGGATATTACTATTAATCCCAATCCAATAACAAAATTGTTTTGTTGATAGGATAATTGAGTTGATAAAGAATTAGTGGGAGTAAAAATAGAACTCAAAATGTTTGAGGTCAACAATGGGTACAATGAGTACTATGAGAATCACAAGCTGTTGTGGAATCTTAGGTTCATCGTGTAACACAAAATACAATAGTTCTAGTAGAACACATGTGAGATTGGAGGATTGTGAATTCGACAATTCAGATGGGTTGGTCATACAAGATGAGCCAACTAGTCAACTAGAAGCTATTTCTGAGTAATATGGGATCCATGTAAGCTAACAAGGTAGGACCTTGATAAATGCTACCTTAAAGGGTAACACCTAAATGGTGCAATAGGGTCTTGTGGCAAAGACCTACATAGGCAACAAATAGGGACATATTGGCTGAATAGGTTTTAAAATCAGTTCAAGTTGTTGAACATGATAGAAATTTCTTTACCAATTGCCATGCTTGTTGTTGTAGTTAAAATAGACCAAGAGATTTGGCATATGAAGATTAAAACCAGATTACTTAAGGGAATACATCTTATGAGATAAGGATCAAGGTCTATAGAGATAGTTATTGAATGTTTCACAGTGGAAGTTTAAGCACATACAATAGCAATGTGTTGAAAGAGTTCATCATAGATGGATTCAATAAGGGATAATCTGGATCAGTCTCTCATGAACCATATATTCCAACTTTTGTGAAGAATGGAAACAACATGATTAAGATTCCATATGTTGATATAACAATGGATTTGTCATGAATGCTATAAATGTACTTATCTCGTATAATCTTATATGTGTTGGACATGACAAGATGATATAAACTCCAATAAGGGTTATTGGAAGGTCAATAAAAACATCCATTAGTACTTGAGAAGTACTTCAGGATAGATTTCTAGTCAATGAACATAGTAATAAGAGGAAGAGTTGGATGTAAAGAGTTACATCGATGCAAGCTTCCATAATGATGAAACTGATCATAAATTAATTATGTTTGATTTAAAAGTAGAAGTGTTGATTAGTTGGAAAGGTTCCGAACTAATAGCAATTAATTCTATTCTACAATAAAAGCTGATTATACTTGTATTGTGAACACAGTGTGATACTGTATGGATATAGAAGTTCATATGATGAACCTATAGATGTTCCAACCATTGAGGACTCAGTAGTGGTATTGTGACAACAACGAAGCTAATTATTAGGCAAGGAATATCAAGATACCATATTACGGAAGTTCCATTTCATATGAGAAATCATACAAAGAAGAGAGAAAAAAACATGCAACTATAAGCAAAGAGTTACTAACCCGTTGAATAAGCACTAGCACAACAGAAGCATGTTGGACATGTTTAGGTCACTAACGATGAGATATGTTGGTGATTGGCTCTATGTTCAAGTGGGAGTCTGTTGGTAAGGTATGCCCAAAGAGATAATCATGTGATGATTGACATGGCATATACCATAAAGGATTTGATTAATAGTCATAAAGGCAAGCTTCCAATTCATTCTATTTTACTCAGTCATTACATAATGAGGAAACATTATGGACGTCTATATAATAATATTACTCAATGATGTATGTATTCAAGTTACTACTCTTATGGATGTGATCATGCAGATGTTAAAGTACATATACATATTCTCATTATGTCCCTGATCAGTTGTTATCGAGGAAGGTTGATACACAACAATAACACATAAGATCAGAGTGTGAGTTGGTTGATGACTAAATCTCATTAGTCATGATATGGATATATCAAATCAAGAACACAGATACATATTAGGAAATAGTGTATCAAATAGACCCATTTTAAGCGTGACCCATGGTTGTGGTGGTCATAGTCATCTCTCATAGTGAAGGTGGTGATTGTGATTCTTAGAACTAAAATCACTAAACTCATCACATGTTGTTGGGGCTTTGACATCATCAAACGTAGTCCTGAAACATGGGTTGTTATAATAGTGATGATTGGGTGACTTTGACACATGGGGATAGATTGTGAGTGATAGAAATGGGGTTTGTCCCTCGTATTGGAGTATGAAGTCATGGCCACTTGATAAGTGACATTGAGAAACGCACGTGCATGCACATGTGAATCGATATATCATATTGAGGACACATTATCTCAGACAGTCTGTTCTTGGTTCAAGGAACATGGAATGAATTTTGAGAGGATGACCTTCCATGCCTTGAGCTCATCATGGATATCAGTGACAAATGGAATTATACAATCACTACAACACCATACATAGATTGTAGGTTGATGTTGTTCTCCAACTTTCCATTCACTTGAGTAGCCCTGATGTATGACTAGGAACCACTATTTGCTTGTGATGCCATAAGCTAGTTATGGACATTCACTCCCAATGTGATATGAGACCTATATGGTCACACATTGTGTGTACCCCATTTATGTATAGGTCTCATATCACATTGGAAGTGAATGTCCATAACTAGCTTATGACATCACACCTACGGAAGGGACAACTCCTTCATGTTTGTTCTTGGTGAATGATAGGAGTTCTAGCTAGTTGGTTTGTGTGGGCTACTCTAGAGGTAGGAGTCCTTGGTCAACTAAAATGTTAGATTAGTATTAATAAAAATGGATTTAACTAAACGATCTCGTTGCCCCTAAAAATGGTGACAAAATTTGACATGGGTTTTACTACACTATCAATTTGACATAAGGGTTGAGATCCCTAAGGTTTTACCAAAACAATGTGCAATAATGCCACCCTCAAGTGGATGGGTCTTATCATAGTATATTAAGGATCAAATCCCAAGAGACAATGTTTTTAAGAATCTTGTTGGTTTGTCTCCAGTGGAACCAAGACTAATATTTAGAACCAAGAGTTGATCTAGGTTGAATTAAACTAATTCCAAGTAAAGTAAAAGTGTGGGACTAATACTTAGTTTACATTAATGATGAAGGTCGTTGGGGTGACATTGAGTTTCACCACACTACACACACAAGCACATCCATAACATGTCTAGGATAGATATAAAAATCCAAAATGGATCAAAAGCAAGATCCACATGTTAGGTGTGGGAAAATGCATAGTTATCTCCATTAGCTCGATGTCTCATTACTCATGGGTCATGTACCTACTTCTCCAGAGACATCCCTTTAGAAGTTCTCATTTGAGAATCAACCAAGTTAATTGATATTCAAATCCTACGTATAGAAGTTTTCACAACAAAGGGATATAATAAATCATGTAGAATGGGTGACTAATACGCAAAACATCCATAAAATGATTAACATTGATTTAAAAAAGTTATATACAATCCATGGAGCATTAAAAATAGAATACAAATGGGTAGTGGGGCTAGTCCCTACACCCCTCTGAGGTGGACTACTCATTGTTCATGATAGAAATAGAGAAAATAGGGGAAATGGAAGCATAAGCCATAGCCATTGTAGAGAAGAGGTTTGTAGTTTAGTGGAGCAGTTGATGTCTTCTACTCGATGAAGAGGTTGATCTAGCTGAAGAAGGACCAGCACCGATAGTTGGAAATTGATGGCATTTATATCCTCTTTGGTTCTTCACTCTTATAACTCTAGTTTGTCAGAGAAGGGGGATGGTTGATGGATGGATGGAGGCTGATCCAATCTAAACCCCAACCACATTCATGATAGGATGATGATTTAGTGGAGTGGAGAAGGATGGAAGCACCACATCAGTCAAAGCACCATAGGAACGGTGGCAGCAACTGATGGAGATCAGCCCCCTTGGTTATAGATGGAGTGCAGTAGCCTAGAGGCATAATGGAGAAGGATCCCATCAAAGGAGGGGTTGGGTTTTTATAGACTCTAGAGTGTGAGTAGTAGGTGTCATCGGTTGATGTCATTTTGGATCCATCGGTAGATGAAATGTGACCTCATTGGCTAATGGCTAAATCTTTGTTGGGGTTCAATATCTATTGTAGCTTGTAGATGTGTCATTAGGAGACGAGTTTGTTACAACCTTCTAGGCAATCGATGACACCCAAGGGAGGCATCAATCAATAGAAAAAGCATTTCGAGTCGATGAGAATTTGGTCTTTGTCATTTGTGGGTATTTTGGTTTTGTTGGTCGATGAGATAGTTCTACCCACTCATCGGGTAATGGGTCTCAAAGGTCGACAATTGTTGTCGGTCGATGATTGGTTAGATCACACTTGTTTGGTCATTGATCGATGACGTTGCAAAAATCTCACCGATTATTGTTATTGTTGGTTGATGGGCACCCTGCTTTGGAACAACCCCCCACCCCTAGAGAGTATTGGAGTGATTTATGAGGTCTGTGCTAATGAAGCAATAGGTTGATGGGGATACTTATCGATGAAGGGAGTGGTCATCAAAAAATAAGGTCCAATTTATCAAATGTTTCTTGGGCCTGAAAGTCACTTAGCGGGGCCATTATGGCCTAAGCTAGTTCACATGATGCGAGGCTTGATCCTGTCATGGAAACAAATGGATCTAATAAAAAACCTAATTGATTACATAAAACTAAGAAAAGCTATAAAGAGGCAAATTTAAAGGTAGATTGAGAAAATTGAGTGCAAAATTGAGCTAAAGTTACGACTAAAAATAAGTTGAATATGCATTCATTATATGGTTATCATGGGTAAGTAGTATTGTAGATACTTATCATACCTCATTCTATCTCAATGATATGATTAGTTGGGTTTTAGAATAACCCTTTTAAGGGACGGTAATCTTGAAACCTTTAGTCTTTAAGAGTAGAAACCCAATAAGGATGTTTTGACTTAAAAACACAATAGATAACTCATAAATTATTTCTCAAAATTATTACATATGAATATAACTACATCCTAATTGAGTATCTGAGTAGACCTGTCAAAGTGGTCCATCATGGGTATTACATGGACAGATATGGCATTCTTGAGGAAAACTGGCACCAAATAATGGAATTGTGCTCACAATAAGGGTAACCTTAACAAATATAATTATGTTATACAAACTCTTAGTTAGGTTCATTTGGATTTTGGGGACAAAATACTCTTTAAGAGGTGGAGTGTTGTAACATACTCAATCTTAGGTAAAAATATTAACTTATCCCTTGTGATATAGTATTGTCTGACTTATAGGGTACTAGGATATTAAGAATGCAATATCATGGAGTTTTGACCGATAAGCAATGTGGTTGAGGATTTAATACAAGAATTTGGAATAATATCCTAATTTGGGTCAAATTATTAAAATGTCACCACATTGAAAGGTATAGGTATAAAATTATTTTCCTAGATATTTCCTAAAGGTAGGTATGGGTAAGGAAGAATTTAAAACGAGATTTAGGGATGTAATTATAAAGGAATAAATAAATATCATAAAAGTTCACTTAAGCATCAAGTTAAGTTTTGATAGGTCTAGAGTTGTAAAAATCTAAAATATAATAGGAAAATTGGATTCCTCACCCCTTATTTCGCTAACATACCAAATTTTGGCTTAATTGGACATTGATTGCCGCCCCAATTGGATAAGGAACAATTTACACATTAATTTCATCAAGAGACTAAAGGTTGGTTAGCTTGATCATTAAGTCACAATTTCATGGATAACCCTAACCTTCCAATGTGGATTGGGTGGCTCGCAAGTTGTGTCCTACCTTGGTAGGAGACATCCGCATGTGAACAGTGTCACAATGGGTAAGGTTCTGGTATTTGAGACTTTACTCCCTCTCCTCTCAATGAAATCTCTCAAAACAAAGTGCAATGAATTCTTTGTTTGAATCCGTACAAGATGGATGTAAATTCATACCCTAGTTTCCATTATTTGCATTTGGCCAAGTTCTCACCCAAACCTTCTTGGAGTTCCAACCTCAAACACTTTAACTCGATACCCCATATATCACTAACCCTATCCCTAGTTTGGTCCCACCGCATGCAATAATCCTCTGTGGTTAATTGTGTCTTGTGCCATATTTTTACCGTTTTAGTTGTTATTTCTCCTAAGATTCTGGAGCATACTATTGCTAAATTCTATCATCATCAGAAAATTTCATTAAGGTAAGAACCATCAACCCCTCTCCTTTTTTATCATCTTGTCAAAATCACAAAACCATCACACACTATGATTTCCCCAAATTTATCCCATAGCTTATACTCTCAGCTTGCGGCCATAGTGCAGGCAAAAGAGGTAAGAAGATGTCCCTTCCCCATTTTACATCTTTACTCCCTTTTTCTCTGACATTATATTTCCTCACATGGGCCTTTTTGTCTTTTGTGGCCCCAAAACTGATATGATTCATGATAATCAGGGTGGTGACAATATCGTGACCTATGTTTTAGAATGATAATGCAAGGGTATGAAGGTCATTTGAATCAATTTCACCTTTAAATTAGTAAATGTTGTAAAGCTTGTAAAATTCACAACTTTATACTAGAAGCTCCATAAATTACAAAAAAAGATATGTTCTGGAATCATGAGATTTTTTCTATCTTATGGTTTTGGTTTTTCAATGTATGACTCCACTTTTCTAAAGAAGTGATTTTTAGGGGTTTATATCGCTCTTACTCTAATATCATATTTGAGGAAATTCTAATGAACATAAATTATAAACCATCGATATAAGCTGAAACTATGTTTTGAATCAGAAACTTATGACCCTATTAGCAAGACCATGATAATTATGAATCTAGGGTTTTTGAAAGAGGTTTTCTAGAGTTACATGATGCAAACATAATTGAACTCTAATCCACATAAAAATTGTATGTGTAGGTTTGACATAATTCTAGTCTTGGAAGGGTAGTACATTGTTCTAGTCTAAACATCTGAGTCAAGGAATGTGCATCCAGTCTTCTTAAATTTGGAATTATCATGACCAACTATGTAACGACCCCACTTGCCCATAACACTCATTCAAGGGAGACCAAGAGGTCATAGGCATTATCCTAAAATCTAGGATTAATGGCTTAACAATTAATTAGAAACAATTATCAAATCCTACTAAAAACTAAACTTGAAAGCTGGAATAAAAATTTACTTTTACATACCTTCAAAAAGTAGGTAACTATGACTTCTAACCATAGTAGAAATCTATCTAGCTAATCCTCCTTGATATATTTAACTTTATCTTCACATATTCTGCTTTACTATTTGTCCAATTTTATGTAATTCCTAAAACACTGATCAATTTCATAGAATCATCAAATTAGGTTTTTTCCTCATTACAAAGCATTAAGGTTAGCAACTTTGGATACTTTTCAAACTAGGATCAGATTCAGGCTCTAGATCTATTTTTATTATATTCTATCGTTTTTATGATAAAAAACCATACATAACTTATCTTGATCTGAGCTACCGATAATTAGTTATGAAATTACGAGGGAATTACCTTTTGCACCAATACTGGAGCGCCATGTGTCCTTTTCAATCCTTTTCTCACAATTCCCCTTCTTTGGTTTGTGGATCCCCTGCTGGGTCCGCTTACTCAGAAACTCAGATTCGACTCCCCCCTTCTTCATCGTTCTCACGCAGACGCTGCACGGAAAGGGAGAACTCCCCTTTTCTTGCGGGAAAATAGAGCAGCCCGCTGTGGTTGTTCAACTCCATCTGGTGGCCCCTCTTTCCCTTCCTCGGACCTCCGCGCAAGCACACTAGGAGCTTCACCCTTCTCAGCCAACCCCATCGTCTTCTAGCCATGCCCCGCTGCTGCGTGAGGTGGTGTTGTTCCTTGAGCCATCCCAGGTCAGGGAGCTCGTGGAACCAAGCCCCCTCTTTGCTTGTCGGTCGCTCAAGCAATAACCCACTCTCGTGGATGAAGTTAGCTGAGGTTGTAAGGGCATCAAGAACCTCCTTTTATAGCCAGGGTTTGCCAAGCTGTTGGATTACTTGAACTTCTAGTTCCTGGTTAGATTGGGATTTGGGGAAATCCTAAACTCACACGAAACTAGGGAAAACCAGGGATGGTTGGCTTTGTACTAATCTCCTGGAATCAATGGAGCAATCCCCAGCTTTGCATAGGGATCATATGTAGAGGAATTGAATCCAGAAAACCCCATGCATTGTTCCCCTTTCCGGATCTGATTCGAAGAGCAGCCACTGTCGGATCAAAGATCCAACGGCTAGGGCTGTAAATGGGTAGGGTACGGTGCGGTTATGGTCATATCCATAACCTTAACCATTTAGTTAAGAGGATATGGGTACGGTTATATACCCGCTTTATCAAAATCTATACCTACAACATACCCATATCTGCATAACTGCTAGGTATATGGATGGGTAATTGGGTATACGGTTATGTTTAACTTACCTTAATAATACACCACAAATTTGAGATACAACAAACTACCTCACTTAAACAAATAGGTTGTGGAAAAATATCATTCAAGGCTGAGAGGAGAGAGGAGCAGAATGAGAGAATGAGTTTATGGCCTTCTTAATTTAATGAAATATACCTGTGTGGCTATAAAGGTGCAACAATGGGTTTGTTCATTATACTACTATAAGGTACTTATATTTACTAGATGTGAGTGGTACAATATGGAGCACTACATTCTAATATAAATGTCTACTATATTAAGGTACATATACTTACTAGATGTGAGTTCTACAATATGCACCATTAAATTTTAATGTAAATTTTATACATAAAAATATAAGTAAATTGATATATGGGTATACAGGGTATGGGTATATACATAACCATAACCTTACCATGTAACAGGCGGGTATGTGGGTATAAGGGTAAGCGGTTACATAGTTATAAAAATTTATACCCATGACGGGTTTAGTGGGTATGGGTTTGAGGGTATGCTGGTATAGCCATATCCATTTACAGCCCTACCAACGGCTACCTAGCCTTGTATAAGAACACAAATCAAAATTGAATTGTGACATTTAATGTTATCCTTCGCACTTTAGGAAACTTGCAAAATTCATATCTCCCAAACCGTTTATCCTTTTAATCCCAAATTTTAAACGAAAGTCCATCATGACTTACGTGTGTAAAAAGTTTGAGATTCCAACTCCATAGTATGAGAGACTTTTCTTCATATGCAAGTTATCACCTTTTAAGGCATATTTTATGCATATTTTCTCTCTCCTATTCTTTTATATTCCTTATTTGGATTCCTTTTACCATTGGAAACCATGTGGACTCGAAATCTCATCCATGATGATTCCATTATCCATATTTCCACATATTTCTTATCTTTTCCTCATTATCTAAAATTTACTTTTTCATAATGAATTCTTTGATTTCTTCTTTTTCTTTTAATCATATTGGACTCATTAATATATTATGATCCATGAAATCACATTTATAAGGAAATATTGAAAAGGAAATTCATATAAATCATACAATTCCCATAATCATACATCTACTGGGGAAATTGCATTTCCAACCATATGAACCCAAAAATGGGGTTGTAACAAACTATCCCTTTACCATGTGAGGCATTAATTGAGATGTGATATTTCTTATCATCTAGTGTAAGTATTTCTATTTGTGAAAATTTCCTTGTTTTGAACTGATGATGAATGAATACGATATTGATGGGCTTTTGACCTAATCTTGTTGTGTATTTGGGGCCTCTAACCCTACTTGATGACAACTTGATATTCTCATTTGTTCCTTGGAAATGACTATATTTTATCTTGCCTATCCTATTTGCATGTGTGGTTTACTAGTCCTAACTAGAAATAGTGACACCATATCGACATTGGGTTTTATTTCCCTGACATTGATATTAGGCATTGGGTTTTATTCTCCTACTAGGAACTAGGTTTTATTCCTCTATCATATAAGATTTTAGGCACTAGGTTTTATTCCCCTATCAATCCCTGAGTTCTTATTCCTCCAAAAAAATCCTATTTTGCTTGGCACTAAGGTTTTATTCCTCATTTCCCTTGGTATGGAATACATATGGGTTCCCACCCTACTTGTTAGTATATACTAGTCTAAATTATATTCGCCATGCAACTATTGATCTTTTTGATCATATTAATTTGGAATCATATGGAAAGAATACTTTGGAATAATCATACCTTTAATAATAAATACCTCATGTAATCATCATGTTATCTTTTGAAACTTTTCTCCTTTGGATATCCCTTTATTGACATTGTTATAAGTGAACTTCCTTTGCCTTAAGCAATGACCATTTGCTTTTACCCTGCACATACTCAATTTATCTTGACATCCTTTCTTTTATTTGTTCCCCTTTTGGGTGTTGCTTTTAAACCACCTAGAGGTTGGACAACCTGAGGACTAGGAAGGATGAGGCATCACCCAAGACTGGCTTTAGGAAGACTGTTGAGATGGGTAGGTTGCCCTCTGCAAACTTATCCTACTAGATTTGATTTCATATCTTGTTAGATTCCCTTTGTGGCCTCATTGTCTTACTTGATTACATTTTTTTAATATTTATGTTTGCCTTTTCGTTGCTACAAAACTATGTTATTTACCAGTCTATTTGAGAAAATATTATGCACCCCCTCCCCTTATTTTAGAATTTTTATAGTGTTTGTGAATGAATAGGGTTGTACTATCTTTTACTACTAGTAGATTGAGTTCACGTGGGACCAAATATATCCATGTGAATAAGCTCAAGTAGACAAGATGTACTAAACATATATTTTGATTTGAATGAATATTTTGTTTGTTGTGCTTACAATACATGGTTCACAATTTTTAGGTTTATTAAAAGCAATTTAAGGCAAACCATAGACTAAGTTAAGTTTTGTTGAGTCTTTAATCACACAAATACCAACATGTTCTAACTTTCTATGTCACACAGATTGAACATCACAATTAGAAATAAGACATTTTCCTTGGATAGGATTAGCAGAGTTAGGTCTAAGCATATATACATTTTCAATTCTTTTTCCTTCAGAAATGAAGTTGTTAGCATTTTGTCAAGTAACTTACATCAAAGTTTATAAAAAAGAAGAACATATCCAATATCACAAAGTTGACTCACGCTAATCAAGTTATGACATAGACCACAACTAGTAGCACACTTTAATTGAGATTTTATTTCACAAAACCATTTATTACTCGCACTCAAACTCTTAGTGGCCAGACAACCAAAAGCAAGAGGACTTGGTTGTATTTATCTAGTAAGGATCACATAACATATGCATGAATATAACCACAATAAAAAACATAGAATAACGAAGGTGTGATAGCATGTCATATCAAATGAATTCTAAACTAGTACATGATATAAGATTTTAGTCCCATATATCAAACCATCTGAATTATATTTGATTTTCAATAGATTCCAAAAGAGTAAGAGCAGCGTATTATCATAATAGAAAGGAAAAATCAATTTTAATGTCCATTGTGTAATTGCTACCTAAAATCATAAAATGGGTATACATCATCACAACTATGTTGAATAAGCTACAAAAGACATAAACTTACAGGTTTAAGAGAAGATATATCGCTTGGCAAGCTTATATACTAGCAAGAAAGAAAGCAACAATATTGTAAACTTTCTTATTAAAAAGAATGTGTATTTTAGGTGCATTTTTGTTATACTAAATGCATATGGCCATTGACCCGCTTCCCAAAGGAAGGGTTTGTGAGTGTAATTAAAGTCAAAGTTTCTAATGACACATGTTCCAACCTGAGGGACTACATAACTAAGTCAAGAGTTAACCATGTTTGTCAAAATGGTCTATCCTTGTTTGAAAACTTAAGTAGGATGCCCATCCTTTTGTCATTACCCCAGGAATACAAGCAAGCACACTAGGTTTATGTAATAGACAAGTTGAATTATGTTCCAAGGTTTGTTCAACATATTTCAATCAAAATGAAAGTACTTGTGACGTCCCCGGATTTTCTAAAGCTTAATCTGATGTGTGACGTCCAAATTGAAACCCTCACCTCAGCGAGAATCCCAATTTAAACATCCCACACGAGGCTAAGAAGAAGAAAATCAGAGGAAGTCATAAGGAAACAATCAGTAGCACATGTACATGAACAATAATAAAACCATACACACATGTTCACCATTCAACATATAATTACAACATGAATTGTTACAACATTTGATATTACATATTGAACAACAAACTATAACATATACATGTACTACTACTAAACAACAGGATCTTAAGACAACAGGTCCACCTGTACATCAGCTCGCCACACAACTCTAACTATCCTGGATCTTCAAGAGCATAACCACAACCTATATAAAAGATTACAAGCGGTACACGTCAGCACAATATTTCATGAATATTGTACTGAGTACGCCTACGTGTCTTTTATTTACCTCTCATCATATCTTGGCAATAAGATAAAACTAATACTTGGCAGTAACAGAAGAATATAGGAAAAGCGTATATTTGCACCAGGTGATTCATTAACAAAAGAGAACACACATTTTAAGCTTATTTTCCATTATATATCAAGGCCTTTATGATCACTACCAAAGAGTTAGATCATTTGTACAAGGTGACCACTACCAAAGAGTTAGGTCATATGTACAATGTGACCACTACCAAAGAGTTAGGTCACTTCCAAGCACACTACCAAAGAGTTAGTGCTTTCATATAATGGAACAGATATATTATGTTTGATGTGTTCATAGCAGTAATTATGGAGAGTCATGCAACATATCATACAAGAACAATCATTTCAACCAATAACATATGCCAAGTATTTTACTACACATATAACACAAGCATATTGTATAATAAGCCAAGTAAGAGGTAATGGCGTACCTTCCAAAGAGATAGATCATGCTAAAGCATATTCCCGATGTCAACTATATCCTTGATTAAACCTGATTAAGACAAGATCATACACTATCATCAGGTTCTTATCATCTCAACCCTAGTTAGGTCCATATTAGGGTCTTTCTTAGTCATTAGGATATGTGCATCATTACTTGCATATCTTTTCTTGTTATCTAGGATTGACGTTACTGATGTTGTATTTCAGATTATGATCAATAATCTGATTATTTGATTACATATGATTACTTGTACATATTAACCCTAGATCATATTCCTTTAGCATATTAGGGTTTTATATCACATGAAGAGTCGTTATCATATTACCAATAGTTCCATATATAAAACTGATCTCAGAGTTACATATCATCTTATAATTACTTATATGAGGGTATTCTATAAATTTTCATCATTTATGGAGCATGCATGCATTAATTATATATTAATTTGGGTTATAAGACCTAATTAGCAACATTAATCAAATTATATGTTTTCGTGCATCCACATGACCATATCTAACATCATATGCGTTATAAACATGATTATAGACTTACTGACCTATTATCATAATTTTAGGCAATCGTTTGATATTTATAACAAACGATATAAACATTATACAACTTACACGATATACCTAACATTAGTGTATCAAAACACTGATTTTATGGTACCAAGTTATTCTACTTGTTTTTCTGAGAATTTCGGTATATTATTTGTATTTTTCTGATCATCAAGCTAATTTCTGTGAATTATACGAGATCTGAGAATTATTGAATATTTACCTTTTTCGGGCCAATCGCGGGCTGCCACATGGCAGAGGGCTGGCGCTGCTCCTTGCTGGTTCTGCCCTCTTGGTCCGGATTCTACCTAGGATCCATGGATCCAGCGATCTGATGCCCCGGCTGGGTCATCTTCTCAGCATCACGCGAACCCAACCCCAGCTGGGCTCGTGCGAGCGTCGCCGCCGTCAGGTGTCTTGCGTCTCCTCTCCCTCACGATCTGTGAGTCTGTGGGACTCCGCTTCCCGGTCACCGACTCCACTGTGCGCGTCCATTCCCGGCGCCGCACGACGACCGCAGGAGCCCGTGCTCCTCAACCTCCTCTACTCCAGAACCATCGTCGCTGCTATGAGGCTTCTTTCCATGAAGTGAGATCGGTGGTCAGTTTCTCCTCTCCTCCACCTCGTCCTGCATCAGTCTTGTCTACGTGTGTGGGTGTCGTCTCCTAGGTCATGTTGCCGCCATGGGGAAGCTCTACGACGTGCAACCTGCCTCCATCACCTCCTCTCGTCTCATCCAACATGAGACTCTGATCTGGCGTGGCCCAACTGCCGCACACCTTGGAAATCTGACAAGGCATCAGCCCTGATCTCCTCCTTGATGCTGGGAGATCCTGCCGCTGCTACATCTTTCTAGAATCGTCCACCCAGATCCGAAGCTCCTCCTCCTGAGCTCAAATCCGCAGTGGGTCTCCCTGCTTTCACGGCCGCCGGTGCATCCTGGATTAACGAAGAAGGTCTTACCTAGTTGTGCTGCCCTCTCCTTGCTCACTCAGACCCCCCGCAAGGAAGTGCGTCGCCGCTCCATGAACTGCCATCGCCGCCCCACGAACTGCCTTCGCTTCCTACATGCAGGTCTGTCCTGCAACCGTGCTGGCTTCATCTTCGGCGAGCGACACTTCCTGCTATACGCGCCTTCTAGAACTTCACTCCTCCTTATGGAACTGCATGTATGCTGCCCGTCCGCCTCCTGCCTGGCCGCCGAGCTCGGACCAGATGCTGCTGTGTGGTGGGGGGGGCGAGCACGCTCATGGAGATGGAGGGCTCATGCACAATACAACTGAACCAACAAGAATGTGCTTTCAATCTTCCCTCTCAGCCCACGATGGGCATGCTTGGCATCGTGGGAGCGTACTGCTCTTGATACTGGCCATAACCGCCCATTATATTTCATCCAAGGTTGCGTCAGGCTACTACTCACTAGGCTAAACTGTGGCTACATCACCCACAACCTTCGTGGTCCAAACATTACGTGAAGGATTTGTTACGGGAAGGTTGCTTGACACAAGGTGAAATACAAACTTAGATTTAATAACTATAAACCTTGGTACAAAAGCAATACCTCAATGCACATATTATTTGATTACTTTTAAACCTTAATCTTATAGGATCATTAAAACATCACCAAACTTTGATCATAGGTCTATCACAAGCCAAGCATCATTCTACTCCAAATTGGTTCCGAACTCAACAATTGACTTACCAAATAAATTCCTCAAAACAATATAAACTTTGGGATATTAACCTTGAAATCAAAATCAAGCTTTTCTAACACTTATTACTCTTAAGATAACTCACATGCATGGGTTCACTCATGTCATTAGTTATTCAGGGATTCCAAAAGTCCACTCCATCACATCCTACACACCTTATAAGAAATTTCGTCCTCGGAATTAAGCCATACTCTTACCTCAAGGAAAACAAAGAGATATTCATGCATATGTAGGGCACCACTTTATGTGCAACATATCCTAAAAAAGAAGAGCTTCGTAATCATATCCACACTACTATTAGGAGGTTTTAAACATCTAGGGTGAATCACCCCTTCATAAAAGATGAAACAACGGCTTAGATACTTAGGTTATTTCATGACATCTTTCATATTATAGGATTTTCATCCTCATCTTACCCAAGCATTAAACATTTTATTGAGCTAATTGTCAAACTATACTTTTCATCTTTATCAAGCACTAAGATTAACACATCATGTAACATGTTTCATTCATATGATCTTATTTCATTGCTCATAATAAATTGCAACATTGATTAGTGATTTCATCACAAAATTAACCAACAATTTCACATTATCATCATTATTCATGTATATGGTTAACCATTTATACATAGAGGTCTATCAAACTATACTCAATGTTCCATTATGCCATATCTATTTATATCGCATTCTTACTTATATTATACCATGGTTAAACAACTTATACAAGTGGCTTGTTAAACATATATCAAAACTTCATTTAGTCCAATTGAGGTTCTCTTGACCCGTATCATGAGGGAAGTGCCATGCTCAGTCACTCTGAGCTAACTCAACTCTATGAGTATCTCATATGTACAAATTATATCTTCCCTCTCTGTCTAGGGTTCTCATGTATACCTCATTGGCACTAGAGATAGCCTTTCAAGCTCTAGCCACATAAGCACAAACCAAAGCATGATATGGCATACTCTTCATAGATCTCTAACCATGAAACATCTTACCTAAAACTCTCTTATAAACACCACTAGATTCCTATGTGGGAAACCACCAACCCGAGCATGAGGCTTCATAGAAGCTAACATAGATACCTCCTCCAGGGTCTTGGGCTCTCTCCCTCACCCAGATGGCAGGTACTCATATTCATGTCCACATATGTACATGTAACCAGCCTCTCTCTCTGTCTCTAGGGTTTGGTCCTCCCAAGGACATCTAGGGTCCAACAAACTATAGGAATCATACATAAAGAAACTCAACTCAATCACTCAGGAGTAGTCTAGTTTAGGACATATCATATCACATATCTCGTATTTCTCATATCTTGGAGTTTAGGTTCTCTAACCTTCTCCCAATGGGTCTCACTCTCTCTGGAGTTAACCCCGAAATTGGTCCTAACACTAGAGATCCTCCTTTGTGAAATAGCTTGAGGCTCATGTTGATCCTCAACTTATCTTAACTTAACATAACTTATCACATAAAATCCTAGTTACTTGCATCATCAAAACTCATGTCAAAACCTCAAAACTGAACTTAAGTCCTCAAAGGAAAACATATATCTTCATAAACATCTTATGTCTTCTATATAAGACTTACATCATATCATCAAAACTTATTCCATCTATACCATCTATCACATATATTCTAACAAGGCTCTAGACATCTAATCTAGAACTATACTCTCTTCTAGACTGATGTCATTCACTTTCACTTAGGATACATGACCACCTCCTACTCGTACATGTGTGGGGACACATTTTTGTAATACATATACATAAAAAAATATTATATAGTTTTTCTCCGATAAAACAAACGTCAGAGAAAACTATTGAGGTTCGATCCGGTTGGAATCAAAAACCAAATCCAGAAACGAGTGTCCCACACATAGTAGAGAGTCCAGTGTCATGAAAACTAAGGAAAGGGGTGAGAACATGGTGTAGACTAGTGTAGCTACTCTAGACAACAAGCGCCATATGTCTAGGGTTTCTCTTCCCTTGATGCATGTCATTTCCAAATAGTGCAACGTCCCATACCGCTGCACTACAAGGAAAAAAATGACATCTAAGGACTTGCTATGCCACAAGCACTAGTCTAGACCTAGTTCTCGGACATCTAGGTGCTAACCTAGAGGCTAGGTCAGATCTAGTCTCAAAAAGACGACTAATCTAACCCTAAAAGATCATTAAGTTCAAGGTTCTTTAGTTTTGAGTTGCATAATGAGCAAATGTTAGGCTTTGCTATTGTTCATGCTCTGATACCACCTGTGACGTCCCCGGATTTTCTAAAGCTTAATATGATGTGTGACGTCCAAATTGAAACCCTCACCTCAGCGAGAATCCCAATTTAAACATCCCACACGAGGCTAAGAAGAAGAAAATCAGAGGAAGTCATAAGGAAACAATCAGTAGCACATGTACATGAACAATAATAAAACCATACACACATGTTCACCATTCAACATATAATTACAACATGAATTGTTACAACATTTGATATTACATATTGAACAACAAACTATAACATATACATGTACTACTACTAAACAACAGGATCTTAAGACAACAGGTTCACCCGTACATCAGCTCGCCACACAACTCTAACTATCCTGGATCTTCAAGAGCATAACCACAACCTATATAAAAGATTACAAGCGGTACACGTCAGCACAATATTTCATGAATATTGTACTGAGTACGCCTACGTGTCTTTTATTTACCTCTCATCATATCTTGGCAATAAGATAAAACTAATACTTGGCAGTAACAGAAGAATATAGGAAAAGTGTATATTTGCACCAGGATATTCATTAACAAAAGAGAACACACATTTTAAGCTTATTTTCCATTATATATCAAGGCCTTTATGATCACTACCAAAGAGTTAGATCATTTGTACAAGGTGACCACTACCAAAGAGTTAGGTCATATGTACAATGTGACCACTACCAAAGAGTTAGGTCACTTCCAAGCACACTACCAAAGAGTTAGTGCTTTCATATAATGGAACAGATATATTATGTTTGATGTGTTCATAGCAGTAATTATGGAGAGTCATGCAACATATCATACAAGAACAATCATTTCAACCAATAACATATGCCAAGTATTTTACTACACATATAACACAAGCATATTGTATAATAAGCCAAGTAAGAGGTAATGGCGTACCTTCCAAAGAGATAGATCATTCTAAAGCATATTCCCGATGTCAACTATATCCTTGATTAAACCTGATTAAGACAAGATCATACACTATCATCAGGTTCTTATCATCTCAACCCTAGTTAGGTCCATATTAGGGTCTTTCTTAGTCATTAGGATATGTGCATCATTACTTGCATATCTTTTCTTGTTATCTAGGATTGACGTTACTGATGTTGTATTTCAGATTATGATCAATAATCTGATTATTTGATTACATATGATTACCTGTACATATTAACCCTAGATCATATTCCTTTAGCATATTAGGGTTTTATATCACATGAAGAGTCGTTATCATATTACCAATAGTTCCATATATAAAACTGATCTCAGAGTTACATATCATCTTATAATTACTTATATGAGGGTATTCTGTAAATTTTCATCATTTATGGAGCATGCATGCATTAATTATATATTAATTTGGGTTATAAGACCTAATTAGCAACATTAATCAAATTATATGCTTTCGTGCATCCACATGACCATATCTAACATCATATGCGTTATAAACATGATTATAGACTTACTGACCTATTATCATAATTTTAGATAATCGTTTGATATTTATAACAAACGATATAAACATTATACAACTTACACGATATACCTAACATTAGTGTATCAAAACACTGATTTTATGGTACCAAGTTATTCTACTTGTTTTTCTGAGAATTTCGGTATATTATTTGTATTTTTCTGATCATCAAGCTAATTTCTATGAATTATACGAGATCTGAGAATTATTGAACATTTACCTTTTTCAGGCCAATCGCGGGCTGCCACGTGGCAGAGGGCTGGCGCTGCTCCTTGCTGGTTCTGCCCTCTTGGTCTGGATACTACCTAGGATCCATGGATCCAGCGATCTGATGCCCCGGCTGGGTCATCTTCTCAGCATCACGCGAACCCAACCCCAACTGGGCTCGTGCGAGCGTCGCCGCCGTCAGGTGTCTTGCGTCTCCTCTCCCTCACGATCTGTGAGTCTGTGGGACTCCACTTCCCGGTCACCGACTCCACTGTGCGCGTCCATTCCCGGCGCCGCACGACGACCGCAGGAGCCCGTGCTCCTCAACCTCCTCTACTCCAGAACCATCGTCGCTGCTATGAGGCTTCTTTCCATGAAGTGAGATCGGTGGTCAGTTTCTCCTCTCCTCCACCTCGTCCTGCATCAGTCTTGTCTACGTGTGTGGGTGCCGTCTCCTAGGTCATGTTGCCGCCATGGGGAAGCTCTACGACGTGCAACCTGCCTCCATCACCTCCTCTCGTCTCATCCAACATGAGACTCTGATCTGGTGTGGCCCAACTGCCGCACACCTTGGAAATCTGACAAGGCATCAGCCCTGATCTCCTCCTTGATGCTGGGAGATCCTGCCGCTGCTACATCTTTCTAGAATCGTCCACCCAGATCCGAAGCTCCTCCTCCTGAGCTCAAATCCGCAGTGGGTCTCCCTGCTTTCACGGCCGCCGGTGCATCCTGGATTAACGAAGAAGGTCTTACCTAGTTGTGCTGCCCTCTCCTTGCTCACTCAGACCCCCCGCAAGGAAGTGCGTCGCCGCTCCACGAACTGCCATCGCCGCCCCACGAACTGCCGTCGCTGCCTACGTGCAGGTCTGTCCTGCAACCGTGCTGGCTTCATCTTCGGCGAGCGACACTTCCTGCTATACGCGCCTTCTAGAACTTCACTCCTCCTTATGGAACTGCATGTATGCTGCCCGTCCGCCTCCTGCCTGGCCGCCGAGCTCGGACCAGATGCTGCTGTGTGGTGGGGGGGGCGAGCACGCTCGTGGAGATGGAGGGCTCATGCACAATACAAATGAACCAACAAGAATGTGCTTTCAATCTTCCCTCTCAGCCCACGATGGGCATGCTTGGCATCATGGGAGCGTACTGCTCTTGATACTGGCCATAACCGCCCATTATATTTCATCCAAGGTTGCGTCAGGCTACTACTCACTAGGCTAAACCGTGGCTACATCACCCACAACCTTCGTGGTCCAAACATTACGTGAAGGATTTGTTACGGGAAGGTTGCTTGACACAAGGTGAAATACAAACTTAGATTTAATAACTATAAACCTTGGTACAAAAGCAATACCTCAATGCACATATTATTTGATTACTTTTAAACCTTAATCTTATAGGATCATTAAAACATCACCAAACTTTGATCATAGGTCTATCACAAGCCAAGCATCATTCTACTCCAAATTGGTTCCGAACTCAACAATTGACTTACCAAATAAATTCCTCAAAACAATATAAACTTTGGGATATTAACCTTGAAATCAAAATCAAGCTTTTCTAACACTTATTACTCTTAAGATAACTCACATGCATGGGTTCACTCATGTCATTAGTTATTCAGGGATTCCAAAAGTCCACTCCATCACAGTACTAGTTATAGGGAGCACGTAGCTCAAACAAGTACATAAAGCCAAGCAGGTTAAGAATACATACCACTAGTCTGACCAATAGGAGGATAAAGTATACCTTGACAAGAGCACATGATTAACCATTTTATTTTGAAAACCATATTTAACAAGCTTGAATGGTTCTTGGTGATTAGGTCACAAGTGATCTTGAGATTAAAAACAAGTGTTGATGTGTCCCCTAAGTCTAAGTCTCATTTCCTTCCATACTATTTCCAATATCTCAAATCAGGCCATGCAAGTCCATTATCAAATGACATAATTCTTCATGGGTTCATCTAGAACCTAGAGTGACACATTGCAACTAAGATGAGGGATCATAATATTAGGGTTACAATATCTTAAATGGATTTATCATAAGATTCAACCAATGTTATTCAACATAGTCATCATATTTTTCATATTGAGACATGGTCATGCAAGATAGTAATCATTAGAAATAAAAGAGATCCAATTATATTTGTATTTATTGATGAGTTTTGAGTAACTTTGATCAACATTTCAATTAGTTCCAAGATTAAACATCAAAATCCACATTGAGGCACATTTAACGATACATTTTCCATCATAAGACTAAAGCGTTCAAGTATGAACAAGATTAGTTATAGGCCCAATTATTGATTTAGAGTTCTAAGGAAGATTCAAGTCATCAAAAAGTTGTTTTTACCATAAGGTTTAAAATCTATTATCAAAATGTTTCATAAACATCAAAAATATAGGCACAGAAGCATCATTGAGATAAATTGGTGACAAAGCTTGAGACATGGGTCATTACATATAAAAAACCACTGATCTTAGGCATGCATAAAGGTTTGAAGCATTACTGGACAAGGTTGAGCATTAAATGAATTATCATATAAAAAATATCCTAATAACATGTATTTTGGTGATACTATAAGAACTACAAATGAAAATGAATAGACTTCGTTCCAATGGATAGATCTTATATATAGATCAAAAAACATATATTATATGTATAAAATGGCCCAAAGGTTGATTAAATATGATTGTTTGAATATTTGGTCTTGTCTATCAAAAGAGAGAGGGGGGAGAAGAAAATTACCTAGGGAGGTGAACAGGTTGGCTCGATCGTTGCTCAGATTACTTGTGGCCCACTTAGTTGGGAACAACCTCCCTTGTAGGATCTGGACCGATCGACCTACCCACCCAAGCCTCGATCGGATGGGTTTGGTGGTGTCATAGCCTGACTGGGACCAGGGCTACTCAGCCATGAGCTAGACATTGTGTCTACCCACTGGTTGTCACGACAGTGATGAGGGGTCACCAGTGCATGGGAAGAAGGGGTGCAGAAGGGCTCTCAATCGTCAGGGAGCATTCCTTATAGGTCTCCTCAGCCTCATAGACCCATTGGTAGGTTCATCTCTCCACGACGTGGGTTGAGAGAAAAAGTTTCAAGCCAACCATGGTGGCAGCGCTGCCACGGCTGTTGGAGATAGAGGAAGAAGATGAAGTGGAAGATGGGCTAGGAGGAACAAAAAGAGATAGAAATGAATGGGAAATAAACTTTATAGAGGTAATGATTCTCAATATATTTGGGATGGAGTGTATAGGTGTGGACCTTTATCTCATGCCACCTACCCCATCCTTGGGAGCGGGTCAGGAAGATGAATCCATGTTCGTTGGATCTTGGCTAGATCCATGGATTGTTGATCTAAGACTCGCAATAGGCCAAAAGAAAGAACACGTATTTCTGATTTGTCCAAAAGAGGGTGGCCCCATGGTCTCAAAATTGAGCCCAACTTGTCAAGAGAGAGTGCCATGGATCATTGAGTTGTCTAAGTGACACAAAGTTGTGCTTCTTTGGTCCCCATGCAAACTTCATAATTCTTGAACAATAATTCTAATTTACATGAATGGTAATGTCGAGGGAACTCAGTATTCAAAATACATGTTCAAAATTCTAAGTACGCACTCAAATTTGGTCAAATTAGTTAAATGTGATATTTTATCACATCCTAGTCATTTATTAAGCACAATGTGACACAAAGTCATCTAACTACGGGTAAGGAAGGCTATCAAATACAATAGAATATCTATGAGTCTAGGTTTACTTAATTGGATAAGAGGGAAAAACCAATTGTCACAGTTTAGATTCAACATTACCAACATCAACGATGGTTCTTTTTCCATTTCCTTTGAAGGACATATGCACTCCTTTTCTTTTCAAGTTTTCTAAAGACATTTTATCTCTAGTTATGTGTTTTGGACAGCCACTATCAACAACCATATCCATCATATACAAGAAGTTTTGGTACCCAAGTAGAGTCCTTGATTGTTATGTGTAGGAAACCAAGAATGATTCATATTTTGTATTCCTATAATTTAGGTTGTTGTTTACATATGTTGTAAAATATTTTCATAAAGAATTTGAATAGAAATTAGTTTAACAAAAGGCTTAAACATTAAGATATAAACATGAATGAAAAATCTAATGTAATATTTTTTTATAAATTTGTAGTAATTTTGAGATACCCCTCATTCGGAATATACTTCCACTGGGAGGTAGTCTATGTGGAAGTTTAATTTTTGAGCATATTCAAATTTTATACAATGATAAGAATATAATACATATTAAATAGATAGTTTAAGATACATTACTGTATAGATTCAATTTATATTTTGGACATAATATGAAGTTAACTTCTTCCTCAAATTGAATATGAGTTTTAGGAACCCAGAGCATGTCCTTACATCCTTTGTTTGTGGTAAAATCATTGAAATGAATAGTGTCCTAGGAATTCACAGTAATAGAAATATATGAAAGAGATATGATTTGTCTTAGGATTATCTTCGGGAGTGACACTCTATATCTAGGTGGAGTTTTATTCATAGGTACATACCCCCAAACCTCTTCTCACAGCTTGTTTATAAGAATTTTGCATAACATTGTCAAGATTTCTATTTCTTTGTACAATTCTAGAGATAGTAACCTATTGTAAAACATTCTTATTGATCAATCTAGATACATTCTTTTTACGATAAGCAACATTAGTTATTAATGTATCTTTTTCATATATCAACATATTGTAGTTTGAATGAATAAATAGAATAGGATGAGATTGGTAGTCGTATACTTTGGGTAGAAGTTCAACATTTTGAGAAGATAAGTAAGCACTATTTCAAGCCCAGAATAAAATTTTGATACTTGCAAGTATCACTAGCAAAATTTAAGGTATTTTTCTCAAGTTTCAAGCCATCAATATCATCATAGAGATCATCAACAATTTGGTTAACTTTTATTCTTAGTTTTTATATTCAATAACATTTTGTTTAAGAATATTGATGATTTCTTGTTTAGATAGGTTAGAAATCTTTACCTCATCTAAGTCTCTTCCCTTATTGATATATTGATAAGTCATCCAACCTCGTCATTATCTTCATTTCATATTTCCACTCACCTCACTTGATGAGTCACAATAAGCTTTATAAGATTTGACCTCTTAATTCTTTCTGGTGATCTTTCTATTTGGAGGAAATCTTTCCTTTGCATGGCTTAGGATATTGATTCTTTATATGTCCTTTCTTTCCATACTTAAAGCATCTAGAAGAAGAAGATCTAACATTTTCTTAGAATAAAATCTCTCATATTTCTTATCATTCACAATGAGTGTTTCCTCATCATTAGTTTCACTACTAGTTGGGATGGTGGATTTGAATGCAAGGCTTTTCTAATTTGTTTAAATTTTATCTTCTTCTCTTTAAGTATTATCTTGAATTTTCACTTCATATTTCTCCAATTTTCCAATGAGTTCTTCCACCTATAGTGTAGATAGGTCACTTGATTCTTATATGGCGCTTTCCTTGTTTTCATATTTAAACGACAACGATCTAAGTGTCTTTTCCACTTGCACCAGTTTCATAATCAATTTTACTGGAGCACTCAAGTCATTCATTGTAGAAGAAAAGCTAAAATGCATTTCAACAATACATTCATTTTTTCTCATATGAAATAATTCTACCTTATGTTGCAGGATATAATTTTAGTGTCCTTTACTTATTTGATTTCTTCATCTATAGTAGATATTTTTATCAAATTTCACAATATTGTCCACATGAAGATATATGATTGAATTAACTAGTATAAATAGAGTTGTAAAGGATGCATATAGTGTTGGCATTTAAAGTGTCACCCTTTACTATAGCCACATCCCAATTATCAGGCTCCATAGTTGGAAGAGCATGTGGCTAGAAACACATATGGGAGGCTAATATGAGCACCCACAAGATTGAGATAATTGATTATGTTGTCCCCCATTCTTAAAGAGTTGTAAAATCTTCTTGAAGACCTAGTTTACTACCAATTGAAAGCCATATAGGGGAATTGAAAGAGAAAATCAATTTCTCAACCAGATAGGGGAAGTAAACAATCAACCACCATTGGAGACATAGTATTGTAGGTATTTCATCATAAAAGGATGTATGTCCACTCCTAGTAGTTTTGACTTGGATTTGCAACAATTTACCTTAATTTATATTTGCAAGGACAAATACAAAGTACAATTGTTTACACCTCTTCTTTCATGGATGTAGAAGAGAACCTAAATGACACCTCTTCTTTGACAACTATAAAAGAGCATTAATGAGAAGCTCCTTCTTATCCTTTCAAGCCCTCAGACATACCTTCTCACAAAAAGCATCTTTGAGGACACAAGAACAATTGGGAACATGATTGGAGAAAAGGAACAACAATTTATCTTATAACCAATACAATGATCCTCTAATCAAGATTATGAGACACACCCACAAGGATTAGGACAAGGCTACTGTAAAGGCACCTAAGTGGAGCTTCTATTTATCACTAGTAGGAGATGCAAAGTCAACTAAGGTCAAAATAGCAATTCTAGTTATTCTCAAGTGTACTATTATCCTTATTAAGCTATTTAATTTATAGAAAACCATTAAGAAGTATTTAGATATCTATTTTAAGGTCTACAAATAATCTCATTGGCTAAAAGTAGTCATTGTGTGGTAGTTAATAGAACAAAAATGACTAAATATGAAGTGACATAATTGTTTGCAATCAAGAAATCGGTCAAACTATGTTTTATTCGAGTTGGATCTTGGTCAAAATGTAGTTCCACCAAGAGACTGGTCAAGAACAAAAAGTTTTACAACAACTATGTATTGATCTACTTGTGACCAGATTGACTGGATCTCAATTGAGAATTAATTTGACCAAAGTTACTAGGGCATGCCATCTTAATTTCTAGAAATCATATCAAATCAAATTTTCAATATACTTATCTATCCTAAGGATCTAATGTAAGTGTCAAAATAGGTTTAGGATAGTTGAGGTTGACTCATAAATTTATTTACATGATATCCATTGATATTTATATTTTACTTACACAAATGGAATATATTGAGTACAAAAAGACAAGTTATACACACTAGATGTTCAATTCAGATCAAATCATATTGTATAGTCTTTTTCAATCATGCCTTGATACTTGAAATACTAAATGGAATATTAGATACATAAATGGGAAATGTTGTTAACAACAAAAGAGAGATTGCATAATATCAAAATGTATCCAACAATGCCAATGTACTATGCGCTCCATCTTTTTCACCAGCCATTATGGTACCACAAGACACCCTAGTTTTGTGCTTAGAGACCCATACAAAGAGAAGGCATGTAGGATAAATGCTCTACAGTTTCATGTTTCTTGTTTTGATTGAATCGTCTAAAATACATTTAGAATGCATCTGAAAGACTCAAGAGGGGGAGTCATGGTTGACACATGCCCCGTGGTTCCCCAAGCCACATGTTGAATGAGTCAACCTGACCACATTCTAACCATGCCTGGAAGGCTCTAGAGGGAGGGTGCTATTAAATATGCACCACCTACTCCCAGCCACCATTAAGGCTTCTCTCTTGATCCCTAACCCTAGATAATCCCCAACCACTAAAAATGTAACCCCCAACTAGCATTTACAAGGGATAGTCATCAAGAATTAGGTTAGAATTTTTGGATAGTGAAAAAAACACGATATATAGGTAGCGCTATCCAAAAAGCCTACCACAAAGAGGTTAACCCCCCTTTAGAAAAATTACACACTATTGATACAAAATTCTAAACCACTAAACCCAAGAGAGAAAAGATAGGAGAGGTACGAATCTACCCCGAAAATGTCAAATCAAGGTAGTTTGAGCCTAACAACCACATAGACCCCTCTAACTACTCCCTTTACAACCCCTAGTGATGTGATGGTATGAGCACCCAAGATGATCAATGGTACTATTTTGTTATCTCTAACCTCAGTTTCACAGGTTAATTATCTTGTTATTTTTTCACATTATCTTTCTACCCCCTTACAACCCTCCAACGGTGTGAGGATATGAACACACGTGATGGTGATCAAAGATATAGTCTTGTTGTATTAATTATCATATTTTTAGGTGATTTTTCATAGTTTTCTATTATATATAAAAGTATTTTTCTTAAAAACATTAACATCATCGAGTTGTATTACATGACAAATGTATCATAGAGTGTCTAACACCTTCTACTCACCTACCTCACCTAGACTTTAGATTTCCTTTTTCCTTATCCACTCGCTCTTTAGAGATTTTCATAATTTTTTTAATTTTACCATATAAATGTGGTAGAGGCACCCGATGCACTAAATTTTCTCCACCTTTCACATGCTAATTTGCCATGTATTTCATGCATAATTGCTTCTTTTAATATCATTTATGCTCGTTTATCATTATTGGCCAGTGAAATGCTATTTAATCAATTATTCAGTATATTTACTTAATTATACCAATTTTCCATACCTTATTCAGACTTACATTGGTTTGTACACATTTTAGGTAATAGAATCACTTGTAAGGAAACTCAGTACTACTGACTGCAGAGTCGATGGTACAGACTTAAGGCGGAAATCTAACAGGTTGATCAAAGAGAACTTAGTGCTACCGAGAGGAGACTCAGTTCTACCAAGTTTGTTGGTCAGTTCGGTGCTACCGAATTGCTATTTGAATTGCAATTTGTCACATGTAGAATGTGCCCTTTGTGCTTTAGCATCATGAGAGAGAGGGACACCTTGTTTAGACCTTGGTTAGTTATGTGGCATCCTGTGGGGCTGCTAGTGTTTCTAGGGTTTTGGCTTTGATGATATGTTTCAACCTTGAGCTTGAGTTGGGAGTGTTGCGACCGTAACACTTGCCCTAGTTGATCTTTGTTTTGACCTTGATGGTCTTGGTGAGATTTGGTTCAAATGGTTTGTCTTGTTGTGTTGTGTTTTGACCATGATTGTTTGGTGATCTCTTGAGTGGTCAATACATGGTTCCTTGATGTTTGTTTCAACCCCAAGGTGAGAGGACGATCCAGATCTTGGAAGATCTATTGAGAGTTTGTGTTTTACAGTCTCTGGCAAGTTGGTATGTGCACCTCTACCTGATAGAGTTTGCATATAATAATAGTTATCAGAGGAACATAGATATGGCACCTTATGAGGTGTTGTATGGGATACGGTTCAGGTTTCCGTTATGTTCGTACAAGACTGGTAAATATTAGCTTTTGGGTCTTGAGATTGTGCAGCAGATGATAGAGAAGATTAGAGTGATTCAACACCAGTTGAAGGTAGCACAAGATTGGCAGGTCATATGCAGATAATCGAATAGAGTGTATCTCAAGGTTTCTCCTTGGAAAGGTGTTTTGAGGTTTGGGAAGAAGGGGAAGTTGGCTCCCTGGTATGTGGGACCTTACCCGGTGGTGACAGGTGTTTGGAAGGTGGCTTACCAGTTGGAGTAACCACCTAAGTTGCACAGGTTACAACTGGTGTTCCATGTGTCCTTGTTGAGGAAGTACCACCCTGATACCAAGTTGATTTTGTAGCCAGTGGAGGTTGAGCTTGTTGATGATATGTCTTATGTGGAAGGTTCTATGTTGATCCTAGATATGAAGATCAAGAAGTTGAAGAAGAAGGACATCATGTTGGTTAAGGTTCTATGTTGATCCTAGATACAAGGATCAAGAAGTTGAAGAAGGACATCGTGTTGGTTAAGGTTTTGTGGCATCACCATGGTGTAGAGGAAGCCGTGTGGGATCTTGAGTAAGAGATGTGCAGGAAGTACCCATCTCTTCTCGCATAGGATTTCGGGGGTAAAATCCTTTTTAGGGGTTTATGGTTGTCAGGCCCCTGACCTAGCTTAGTGCTTGAGTATTCTTGATTTGCTTAATAATATACTTAACCTTAATCTAATCCTTTGAGATGCTTTTTTAACATGTGACAATCTTATTCTCTCAGTTTGTTCATGTTTGGATGATGTTTGAGCTATGTATCCTTGTTTTGGACCAAGTTGCAATTTTACCCAAGTTGAGGGTTTGAATTGCAATTTGTAACATGTAGAGTGTTACCTTTGTGCTTTAACATCGTGAGAGAGAGGATGATGTTGAAGGGTGCCCTGTTTGGACCTTGGTTGGTGATGTGGCATCCTATGGTGATGCTAGTGTTTCTAGGGTTTTGGTTTTGATGATATGTTTTGACCTTAATCTTGAGTTTGGAGTGTTGCGACCGCAACACATTCCCTAGTTGATGTTTATTTTGACCTTGATGGTTTTGGTGAGGTTTGTTTGAGATGGTTTGTCTTCTTGTGTTGTGTTTCGACCATTCTTGTTTGGTGATCATTTGGAGTGGTCGATATATGGTTCCTTGATATTTGTTTCGACCCCAAGGTGTGGGTGACCTTAGTGATTGATTCCCAACCAAGGTTGTATCACCATGTGTTGCAAGCAAGTGTTTAGTGGTTGCATGGATATTTTCATGGTGAACAAGTGCCCCTTTGGTGTTGTCTTGTGTTGACACCTCATATTTACCTTACCTCTCTCATCCCTTGAGTACATAACCACTCTCTTATTCATGCAAGCAATCCTTTTGATCTCTTTATTTCTCTGTCACAGAACCGTTCTTATGCCAATCCTAATCCTACTACTTAGACAGTAGAAAAAGGATTGAAGCGCCCATCCCTGAGTGGCCCAATAAGATCTATCACACTGGCATATACAATAAGAAATAAATAACTCAAAAACTGGATAAATAAAGAACAAACTAAACCAATATGGAGATATATCCGATTTATCTTTGTCATCAGAGTGTGTAGAGTATGGAAGCAATCTCATTCAATATTCCATTGCCTAAAATCAAGAAAATCGAGACACAATCATGCAATTGCATGGTATGCTATCAAAATCAAGTAAAAAACTTTATAAGAAAATAAGTATACTTGGCAGGACTTATATTCAAAAGAATAACAAGCAATTTGCAAAACCAACATTTATTTGACAAGTTTTTCAAGCAATTCAACTTTTATTACGAGTTCCCATTATGATGTAATTCGAGAAGCATGCTTATATATTTTGTGTGACTCTATTACCCCAACGTGATGGTAAAGGTCACTAGGCTCCTTCTCACCATAGGAACATAGGAAGCCAATGTACAAGTCCCACCTCCAAATGAGGGGGTTGTTGTACTCAATATCAACATTATCAATACCATCATCATTATCAATATACGGGCAGTCATAATGGGCATGCAAATTATGTTTTCATGTTTTCCAAAATATAGTATAGAAAAACAGAAGACTAATCATAGGGAACAGTAGCTCATCCAAGTAAATAGTCAAGCATACGGTCAAGAGATACAAAAAAGTATCTTCAATACAATCAAGGAGGAGTTATATAATAGCATACCTTTCACCAAAGATTTTGAGTACATATCAACTAGTAATAGGTCGACCTTTCGAGTTAGATCCTAAAACACAATAATTGGATCAAGGGTCAAGATCAAGATATTTGGATAGCATGTTTTAATATTTGAGATTAGGGTTACACTTTCTTAGGTCCACCTTAGGGTTAGGTCATCCACTTATGATTCATACTATATCAATATGTCTAACATTATTCAAGTGTCAAGAATATTTCAAGTGTGGATGACCTACTTAGGTTTTCTAGGATCATATGTGTAAACCCTGATTTATGGTCATTATCCAAGTCATCATCAAATTTCTAGATCATGATCATGATAACTAACATCATTGGAGTTCAACGATCAGTTTGATTAAAGTAGAGTCATGAATCATACACATGATCAATCTTTCCACGAGATTTAGATCCATTATCACAATATTAAGGTTAATCCTTGGTTCAATGTATATGATTCACATTCTAGGAGGATAAGTTGCAAGATCAGATCTAAACTCATATTTAATGGCTTCAAGATGATCATTAGAGTCAAATATCAGGTTTCAAGGGATTAATCACTAAAATAGAGTCATTTGACAAATTAAATAAGCAAGAGATCAAGATTTAATTATATCCGTGAGCATAATTTGTAATCAGGTTTCAAAGTTATTTTTAAATGCTTCACTGGATTTTTCTGATCAAGATTGACTATTTACATGAATTATTTGGAGCTAGGATGTAATTATTATGATCTAAACAAGATCTGGGATTTTAAATGCTTATTTGTAAGAGATGAGCAAAATACCTTAATTTGCAAAAAAATACTGATCGTTGAATGTCGATTGGATGGCTATGATTGAGCCACAAAGGCGATGGAGTTTGCTAGCCCAGAGGTCCGGTTCAATTCTGATTTGTCTGGTTCACTCTTCTATTTAGCCGGTTCGTTTTGTGGTCTACTCTTCTATTTAGCCGGTTCATTTTGTGGTCTACTGGGCCCCTTGGACTGACGGTTCAGGGGCTATCTTGCTCCTGTTCTGACCTTCATGTGTGAGCAAGCAGATGTGGTGGAGAGGGCTCACCGGTGTGGAGGGCAACTGGAGTAGGAGGGGCGGATGATGAAAGTCGAGTTTTCGGTCAGGTTAGTCAGAATCCCGTGAGGCAAGAGGCAGCCTAGATTTGGAGTGAGGGGCGAGGGAGGTGAATGCCCCAAAGCAACCATGTGGTGGCGGCATTGCTGCATGAAGGAAGGTCAAGGAGCGAAAATGGGGGTGTCGAGGCCATTTGAGGACACGGAAAAAAGATAATCTCCTGCGGAGTGATGAGGGGAGTCCATTGTGGGGGTTTTTATAGCGTTTTGGGCTAGGGTTAGGGCTAGGGGACTCCTTGGTGGAAGCCATGGCCGCCAGAGTGAGAAGCATGAAGGTGAGGGACTCACGGGGAGGGAGTAACGACCCAATAAAGATGGTCAAACTAGGGCTCGTTGAGCGCCAAATCGTGAGGAGACCATTTTGGCTCGATTAGAAACTCGAATGGAGGTCATGGGCGGGAGATTCCTCCTTTGGTCCCCATTTACTCCTCCCCGCTGATTGCGAGAGGTAGAAGACAAGCTAGAAGCCATCTGATCCAGCTTGGATCCATGTGGCTCAGATTGAAGGGATGGGAATCACCCCTCCCTTTGCAAGTGGATCGCTGACACGAAATTTGTCAATAAAAAGGCAAATAGAAGGGGATTTTGAGCACATAAGTTCCAAAATTCATAGAAAATAGTAGAAATGTCCAAATGACATGAAATTTAAATCATAGCTTCACAAAAATTTGTATAATATCTAGAAAACGTTTGAGAGCCAAATTATGAAGTTTGATGGGTCAATTTTTCTTCTTTGAACAAGGTGATGATTAATCAAATTTAAGGTGTTATAATGTGTATAAAATCCACATTGCTCACCATATTTCAAATTTGAGTACCACTATTGATTATGAAACCAAGAAAACTAATTTGGGACAATGAGTTAGTTTAATGAGGGAAAAAATAGTAATTACATCATTATAATGCAAAAATCTACTTTGTCACATCCTTCCCTCCTTGGAAAGGAATTTTGTCCCCAAAATTCAAAAACATCCTCAAAATTTGGGACTTCCTAAATCTAGATCATATCCTCAAATATTAGACTATTCTCAACTATATAATCAAAATTATATCCTCAAAGTTCAAATAGTCCAATAATCATAATTTGGATTCTGTGTCCCAGATCATAACCAACTTTGTACCAACATCATTTCATCATCGAGCAATTGAGTATCAAGGTCCTTGCATATATTGTTCACAGTTATCATATGAGTCACAAATATGGAAAGCATCCTATTGGTCACAAATTTGGAGAGATTATATTTTAGGTTAATCAAATAGAGTCCTTGAATCAAGTGCACAAGGTGACTTCAATCCCAATAACTCATGGTCTTTGACTCTACATTGGACTAGGTGGGGTTATACATCCATGATTTGAGATTTCATATTTCAACATTTGGAGACAACATCATATATTCAATATCATTATTTTGCACTCAAAATCAATGAGAGGGTCCCACCCTAGTCCTAATTAGAGCTAAACCCTAAGTCATAAATCGAGAGAATCAATATAGTCATCGTTTAAAAAATTTAAAGATTTGGGATTTTGAAGTCATTAGTCATATATCTAGGGTGATCTCGTGGTCCAAAAAATGTGATCATAGTATTTGTATTATTATTGAGATTTGATAATCGTTTGTCACATTATATATCAATATCAAGAGTTGAGATGTTTGGACATCAAAAGTCATAGGTTCATAATTTTGAAGCTAGGGTTTAGATTCCTATTTAGACCTTAGGGAAGATCACTCATCTATATTCAATTTATAGCAACAATTATCAAGAAATATTCGAGAAACATATCAAGATTTCATTATCATGGTTTCTAAGGTTGATGAATGATCTAAACCTAGGTCTATTTAGAAAGTCAACCTCAGCTATAGTCAATATTGCCATTTGTCAAGGTCATTATCAAATCAATATTCAAGATCGAGTATCAACCATGGGTTTAACCTATTAGGCTTAGGTCAACCAATCCAAATAGGGTGAAAGAGAATACCTTTCCAAACTCTAAATAATCAATAGGATGGAAACTTAGAGGTAGTAAAAATAGGGATGTGACCTAGGTTAGGGGAGTCATGAGTCAACTACCACCTAATCTAGCACATTAGTCATTATCCACTGAGCTTATTCAAATAGGGAGAGTATTAATGATTAAATCATATTCCATAAGGTTATGACATCAAAAATTCAAGATCATAATAAGGAAATAATGTCGAGATTTTACAAAGTCAAGTTTATCTTTGTAATCTTTTCCTTTCATGATCAAGGTAGTGGTATAATTTGGAAATCAAGGAATTGAACTAGACATTCGAGGAATTAGAGCATAATAGTGCAAAATCTAGGTCCATAATCATCATATCAAAATTGAGATTGCAAAATGCATCAATAGTCAATAGGAAAATTTCTTTTTGCATCATAGTCTTATATTATGATTTTGTGAGTCTAAGACTTAGTCATTTGATAGCAGGGTCAAGGTGTGTATAAAATAGGATACGAGTTTTCTTAACTATGTTTAAGTTTTAATCAACAATAGGGCAACATGGACTTAATCAAATATGGACCTAATCAACAATGAGGTATAAGGTATAAGTCATCCTTATTTCACCAAATCAAGGTTTACCTCAACATATGAAGCATATAGTCAAGTTTTAGCTAATTTAAGTGTTCATGATATTAGGGATCATACATGAGTATTTGGTTTCAAATTTGATTTTTCAGATTCAAGTTAGATCATGTTATCAACTTTCAAAATTTAGCAATATTCATTTTTCCCATGCATAAGCTACCCATAATCGAGACATCATGTGGTAAAAAGTCACAAGAAAGGACCACATGAGGAGATGAGAAGACTTCCTAATCTTCATCTACATGGGTGGCTTAGGATAGTCCTTAAAGAAGAGATGAGATTCTAGAAGACTCTCTAGCATTTCACAAGAGAACCTTTAGGTCCAATTCTGTATCAATTAAGGCCAGGTAGAGTGGGGGATCTCAACCACTGTGAATACGGATAGGAGAAATTATGCCATGACCCCAAGCCTAGACACCTCAATTTTCACCATCATGGACTTTAGGGTTTCTTGGGTGTAAGAGACTTGAGAAATTATTTACTTAAAGTATATGGGAGTGTGTAGGCTCTGATACCAACTGTCACGGAACTGTTCTTACCCCAATCCCAATCCTACTGCTTAGACAGTAGAAAAAGGATTGAAGCGCCCATCCCTGAGTGGCCCAATAAGATCTATCACACTGGCATATACAATAATAAATAAATAACTCAAAAACTTAATAAATAAAGAACAAACTAACCCAATGTGAAGATATATCTGATTTATCTTTGTCATCAGAGTATGTAGAGTGCGGAAGCAATCTCATTCAATATTCCATTGCCTAAAATCAAGAAAATCGAGACACAATCATGCAATTGCACAGTACGCTATCAAAATCAAGTAAAACACTTTATAAGAAAATAAGTATACTTGGAAGGACTTATATTCAAAAGAATAACAAGCAATTTGCAAAACCAACATTTATTCGACAAGTTTTTCAAGCAATTCAACTTTTATTACGAGTTCCCATTATGTTGTAACTCGAGAAGCATGCTTATGTATTTTATGTGACTCTATTACCCCAACGCGATGGGAAAGGTCACTAGGCTCCTTCTCATCATAGGAACATAGGAAGCCAATGTACAAGTCCCACCTCCAAATGAGGGGGTTGTTGTACTCAATATCAACATTATCAACATTATCAATATCATCATCATTATCAATATATGTGCAGTCATAATGGGCATGCAAATTATGTTTTCATGTTTTTCAAAATATAGTATAGAAAAATAGAAGACTAATAATAGGGAACCGTAGCTCATCCAAGTAAATAGCCAAGCATACAGTCAAGAGATACATAAAAGTATCTTCAATACAATCAAGGAGGAGTTATATAATAGCGTACCTTTCACCGAAGATTTTGAGTACAGATCAACTAGTAATAGGTCGACCTTTCGAGTTAGATCCTAAAACACAATAATTGGATCAAGGGTCAAGATCAAGATATTTGGATAGCATGTTTTAATATTTGAGATTAGGGTTACACTTTCTTAGGTCCACCTTAGGGTTAGGTCATCCACTTATGATTCATACTATATCAATATGTCTAACATTATTCAAGTGTCAAAAATATTTCAAGTGTGGATGACCTACTTAGGTTTTCTAGCATCATATGTGTAAACCCTAATTTATGGTCATTATCCAAGTCATTATCAAATTTCTAGATCATGATCATGATAACTAACATCATTGGAGTTCAAGGATCAGTTTGATTAAAGTGGAGTCATGAATCATACACATGATCCATCTTTCCACGAGATTTAGATCCATTATCATAATATTAAGGTTAATCCTTGGTTCAATGTATATGATTCATATTCTAGGAGGATAAGTTGCAAGATCATATCTAAACTCATATTTAATCAAGTTTGGCTTCAAGATGATCATTAGAGTCAAATATCAGGATTTCAAGGGATTAATCACTAAAATAGAGTCATTTGACAAATTAAATAAGCAAGAGATCAAGATTTAATTATATCAGTGATCATCATTTGTAATCAGGTTTCAAAATTATTTTTAAATGATCCACTGTATTTTTCTAATCAAAATTGACTATTTACACGAATTATTTGGAGCTAGGATGTAATTATTATGATCTAAACAAGATCAGGGATTTTAAATGCTTATTTGTAAGAGATGAGCAAAATACCTTAATTTGCAAAAAAAAAGGCTGATCGTTGGATGTCGATTGGATGGCTATGATCGAGCCACAAAGGTGATGGGTTTTGCTAGCCCAGAGGTCCGGTTCAATTCTGATTTGTCTGGTTCACTCTTCTATTTAGCCGGTTCATTTTGTGGTCTACTGGGCCCCTTGGACCGACGGTTCAGGGGCTATCTTGCTCCTGTTTTGACCTTCATGTGTGATCAAGGATATGTAGTGGAGAGGGCTCACCGGCATGGAGGGCAACTGGAGAAGGAGGGGTGGATGACAAAAGTGGAGTTGCCGGTTAGGTTAGTCGGAATCCCGCAAGGCAAGAGGCAACCTAGATTTGGAGTGAGGGGCGAGGGAGGTGAATGCCCCAAAGTAGCCATGTGGTGGCAGCGTTGTTGTAGAAGAAAGGTCGAGGAGGAAAAATGGGGGTGTCATGGCCGTTTGAGGTCACAGAAACAAGATAATTTCTTGTGGAGTGATGAGGGGAGTCCATTGTGGGGGTTTTTATTGCGTTTTGGGCTAGGGTTAGGGCTAGGGGACTCCTTGGTGGCAGCCATGGCTGCTGGAGTGAGAAGAGGAAGGTGAGGGACTCACTGGGAGGGAGTAACAGCCCAATAAAGGTGGTCAAACTAGGGCTCGTTAAGCGCCAAATCGCGAGGAGACCATTTTGGCTCGATTAGAAACTCGAATGGAGGTCACGGGCGGGAGATTCATCCTTTGGTCCCCATTTACTCCTCCCCACTGATTGCGGGAGGTAGAAGACAAGCCAGAAGCCGTCTGATCCAGCTTGGATATGTGTGGCTCAGATTGAAGGGTTGGGAATCACCCCTCCCTTTGCAAGTGGATCGTTGACACGGAATTTGTCAATAAAAAGGCAAATAGAAGGGGATTTTGAGCACATAACTTCCAAAATTCATAGAAAATAGTAGAAATATCCAAATGACATGAAATTTAAACCATAGCTTCACAAAAATGTGGATAATATCTAGAAAAAGTTTGAGAGACAAATTATGAAGCTTGATGGGTCAATTTTTCTTCTTTGGACAAGGTGATGATTTAACCAAATTTAAGGTGTTATAATGTGTATAAAATCCACATTGCTCACCATATTTCTAATTTGAGTACCACTATTGATTATGAAACCAAGAAAACTAATTTGGGACAATGAGTTAGTTTAATGAGGGAAAAAATAGTAATTACATCATTATAATGCAAAAATCTACTTTGTCACATTCTCCTTCCTTGCTCTGCTAACCTTGGAGCTTGGTGGAGCTAGAGGGCGTTGATCTTGGTGCTTTGGTGGCCAATCACCTTTGCATGTGGTGTTATTGATCTTGATCATCCTTCTTGTGGCGATCTTTGGTGATCTTTTTCCTTGGTAAGTGGTTTTAAACCCTTGATCCCATTTTCCTTTGCACCCTATCATCTTCCTCCTTCCTTCTCGGCCATGAGATTGTAGTTCTACCATGGTGGTCACCTTGAGAGAAACTTCAAATCACAAAGGTGTCAGAAACTATGTTTTGACATGGTGATACTCATGTGAGAGGAAGCTTTCTTCTCTTTTTCCTTTCTTGTTCTTTGGTTTGGCCTAGCATCATTATCCTCTTTCTTTATCTCTTCTTTGACCATGGTGTTCTTCTCTTTGGAGGTGACCTTATGGCTAAAGTGTTGACCTTGGTTGGATCTTCATCATCTTCCTTGGAGCTTGTGATCTTGGGAGTTTGATCTCTTCTCAAGGCATATTATATAAATCTCTACATTCTTCTATTATTTTCACCATAATATTGCTTTCATGCTACTTTTTACATCTCTAAAACATGATGCTAATGTGATAGATGATGCTATCTAGATTTAGGGTTTAAGACTTTGTAGTATTCTCATGTGGATTGTTCCCTTTCTTAACCCTAATTCATATACTCGATTTCTAAGTGATGGATGAAGTGAATTTGTCACATGAAACATGATTCTTGGTTTTATCACCATGTTGTGGTTCAACCCTCATGTTATTCTTGAGGTTTTTAATCAATTTTTCTTGAGGTTGAAGGTTGGTCTTCTTAATTCGAGTTTGGTTTCTTGATGGCTTATGTTGGAGTTTGGTTTTTAGGGTTTTTATGTTCAACTTGGATGGAGTTGCCCCCTATTTGATGGTGCTTGGTATCTTTACGTTCACATTTGTTTTGATCATGGTTTATCCCTATTTTGAGAATGGGTATGTGCCTTTGTGTAGCTTGACCTTGGCGGTCGCTACACCTTGACATGGTGGTACCTGAGTGAGAGGAAACTTTCTTCTCTTTTGCTTTTCTTCTTCTTTGGTTTGGCATAGGGTTATTACCCTCTTTCATGAGCTCTTCTTTGACAATGGTGTTCTTCTCTTTGGAGGTGACCTTGTGGACGAAGTGTTGACCTTTGTCGGAGCTTCATCTTCTTCCTTGGAGCTTGTGATCTTGGGAGTTTGATCTCTTCTAAAGGTGGGTTATATAACTCTCTACCTTCTTCTATGATTTGCACCATAATACTACTTTCACGCTACTATTTACATCTCTAATACATGATGCTAATATGCTAAATGATGCTATCTTGATTTAGGGTTTAAGACTTTGTAGTATTCTCGCATGGATTGCTCTCTTTCTTAACCCTAATTTATATACCCGATTTCTAAGTGATGGATGAAGTGAATTTGTTGCATGCAACATGATTCTTGATTTTATCACCATGTTATGGTTCAACCCTCATGTTATTATTGAGGTTTTTGATCGGTTTTTCTTGAGTTTGAAGCTTGGTCTTCTTTATTTGAGTTAGTTTTTTTGATGGCCCATGTTGGAGTTTGGTTTTTAGGGTTTTGATGTTCATCTTGAGTGGAGTTTTCCCCTCTTTGATGGAGCTTGGTATCTTGACGTTCACATCTATTTTGATCATGGTTTATCCATGTTTTGAGGATGGGTATGCACCTTTGTGGTATCTTGACCTTGGTAATCGCTACACCTTGATCTTGTTTCAGTCGACACCCTTGAGCTTGATGTTGGTCGCAACACATACCCTTGGTAGCGGTTGCAACCCTAACCCTAATGGTTGATGGCCGTGACACCTAAGGGGTCATGACACATGGTATTAGTTGGTGTGTTTTGGTTGAGACACCATGTGTTGATATTGGTCTTGACACATGTGGGTGTTGCTGTCACAACATCATGCCTTGAGGTTTGGTTGACACACACACACATCTATGGTGATGGTCACACCTAGTTGAGCACTTGGTCTCTACACATTGATATGTTGGTCTCTACATATGTATAACATAGTGAGATGGTTACACATGTACATGTAATTGATGATAAGTACCTAGTGATATTTGAATGATTGGTTAGTTAATCCTAATCATGTTTCTTAATCCTAATTGATTCCTTAATCATAATCAATTCCATGAGAGTGGGAGATAACAAAACTAAGGTTTGGTGATTGCATAATGCTATGAAACCCTAATCGGCTATGTTCATGAAATAGCGGGGCAGTGAAACCCAAACCCTAATTCATGGGTGTGTTATGCTTGTTGATTTTTCCTTAAAGAGTATCATGTGATTATGTTTTCTCTTTGCAACTTGTACAATCCTAACCTTGTAGGTGGAATATATGTCATAGCTATGCGAATGTTATGGTGATCATAATGTGGTACATGGTGACGGCTATGAGCCGTATTGATATCATAATGATTTGATGGTTCTTATGACCTTGAAGTGGCTTAAATCCTAGTGAGAGGTGTTATCCTCAAGTCATGTGATGAGGGATTGATACCCCATACTGGTGCAAATTGTGGTGATGGTCTTGCATGGCACTGGCACTATGATAATGATGATGGCCTTGTGAATGGCAGTGCTATAAGTATCATGTGATGATGTGATAAGTTCACACCTTATACGTTTTATATCTTCTGGATTTGTACTATGTCATTATCTTTGTAGAGTTTTTTTGGGTTCATACGTTGGAACTTGATTGATGCTAAAAGACACACAATCGGCCTAACTAATAAAGTGAAACCCTAATAATGTAGTTTCCATGTGCCATGGATCCATCCCAGTGTCGGTTTTATTGTAGGATAGTGAAACAATTCATTCCTATAGGAAACTCAAAGCACATATTTTTTAATATGCGGGGGTGCAAGTTGAGTATCTACTTGCATCCACAATGACAGGTTGTGTGAGACGGCCATTGTGTTAGTTGTTCTCCTTGTGATATGTGATAGGTTGCAGTTTAACTACATTTGATGCCCCTTTTTAAGAATAGTCATCCATGAGCCTATTCTTCTAGCTCCATGACATGTACCAATATGGGCTAGGTGTTTTATAAGGATGGTCATGCGTGACCCAATCCTTCATTTGACAATGTGTTGTTGTTTACAGATGACTGATATGTCTCTGTGGTGTTTCTCTTGTACTGACCAAGAGGTGTTGGAGAGTTTGTGAATTTTAGCTCTTTCATAGACTGTGTTTTGACATGGTGGTACCCGAGTGAGAGGAATATTTCTTCTCTTTTGCTTTTCTTCTTCTTTGGTTTGGCCTAGGGTTATTACCCTCTATCTTGAGCTCTACTTTGACCATGGTGTTCTTCTCTTTAGAGGTGACCTTGTGGATGAAGTGTTGACCTTGGTTGGAGCTTCATCTTCTTCCTTAGAGCTTGTGATCTTGGGAGTTTGATCTCTTCTCAAGGTGTGTGATATAACTCTCTACCTTCTTCTATGATATGCACCATAATATTGCTTTCATGCTACTGTTTACATCTATAATACATGATGCTAATGTGCTAAATGATGATATCTTGATTTAGGGTTTAAGACTTTGTAGTAATCTCACGTGGATTTCTCTCTATCTTAACCCTAATTTATATACTCGATTTCTAAGTGATGGATGAAGTGAATTTGTTACATGCAACATGATTCATGGTTTTATCACCATGTTATGGTTCAGCCCTCATGTTATTATTGAGGTTTTTGATCGGTTTTTCTTGATTTTTAAGCTTGGTCTTCTTTGTTTGAGTTTGGTTTTTTGATGGTCCATGTTGGAGTTTGGTTTTTAGGGTTTTGATGTTAATCTTGAGTGGAGTTTTCCCCTCTTTTATGGTGCTTGGTATCTTGACGTTCACATCTATTTTGATCATGGTTTATCCATGTTTTGAGGATGGGTATGCACCTTTGTGGTAGCTTGACCTTGGTAATCGCTACACCTTGATCTTGTTTCGGTGGACACCCTTGATCTTGATGTTGGTCGCAACACATACCCTTGGTAGCAGTCGCAACCCTAACCCTAATGGTTGATGGCTGTGACACCTAAGGGGTCATGACACATGGTATTATTTGGTGTGTTTTGGTCGAGACACCATGTGTTGATATTGGTCCCGACACATGTGGAGGTTGCAGTCACAACATCATGCCTTGAGGTTTGGTCAACACACACACACATCTATGGTGATGGTCACACTTGGTTGAGCACTTGGTCACTACAAATTGATATGTTGGTCGCTACATATGTATAACATAGTGAGATGGTTACACATGTACATGTAATTGATGATAAGTACCTAGTGATATTTGAATGATTGGTTAGTTAATCTTAAACATGTTTCTAAATCCTAATCTATTCCACGAGAGTGGGAGATGACATAACTAATTTTTGGTGATTGCATAATGCTATGAAACCCTAATCGTCTATGTATGTGAAACCCTAACCCTAATTCATGGGTGTCTTATGATTATTGATTCTGCCTTAAAGTGTTACATGTAATTATGTTTTCTCTCTCCTACTTGTGGATTCCTAACCTTGTAGGTGGAATATATGTCATAGCTATGTGAATGTTATGGTGATCATAATGTGGTACATGGTGATGGCTATGAGCCTTAATGAGCCTTATTGATATCATAGTGATGTGATAGTTCTTATGACCTGGAAGAGGCTTAAATCCTAGTGAGAGGTGTTATCCTCAAGTCATCTAATGAGGGTTAGATACCCCATACTGGTGCAAATAGTGGTGATGGCCTTGCATGGTAGTATGATAATGTTGATGGCCTTGTGAATGGAAGTGCTATAAGTATCATGTGATGATGTGATAAGTTCACACCTTATACGTTTTATATCTTTTGGAGTTGTACTATGTCATTATCTTTGTAGAGTTTTTTTTGGGTTTATACGTTGGAACTTGATTGATGCAACAAGACACACAATCGGCCTTACTAATCAAGTGAAACCCTAATCATGTAGTTTCCATTTGCCATGGATCCATCCCAGTGTTAGTTTTATTGCATGATAGTGAAACAATTCATTCCTACAGGAAACTCGAAGTGCATATTTTTGAATATACGGGGGTGCAAGTTGAGTATCTACTTGCATCCACAATGACATGTTGTGTGAGACGACCATTGTGTGAGTTGTTCTCCTTGTGATATGTGATAGGTTGCAGTTTAACTGCATTTGATGCCCCTTTTTAAGAATAGTCGTCCATGAGCCTATTCTTCTAGCGCCATGACATGTACCAATATGGGCTAGGTGTTTTATAAGGATGGCCATATGTGACCCAATCCTTCATTTAACTATATATTGTTGTTTGCAGATGACTGATATGTCTCTACGGTGTTTCTCTTATACTGACCAAGAGGTGTTGGAGAGTTTGTGGATTCCATATCTTCCATAGACCTTGTATGGCACTGACTTTGACTACACATTGTTCAGCTGGATTTGATTGGTATGACTCAAATCCTCAGGGAATAATAAAAGACATGATATAGTCGTGTAGTATCTTTATTTAGGGTCAAAATACGCTTTGCATTGGATGACTCTTTGCCTTATCTTTGTACTTATTTCTTGAATTATAATTTAGTAAGAGAAATCAATTGTTATACATGTTCTTCATATTCCTTTTGAAAATATTATATGTCCTACTCCTCAGTGGTAGCTTCCTAGTTTGTTTAACCTACTCTATCCATTTAGTACATATCATTTAGCTGAATCTACTCAACCTGATAAGTATGTTATCTATATGCTTAATCTACCTATGCTTTCAATAGACATTGGTGGAGAGTTATATCTCTCACTGGGACATTTGGTCTCACCCCATGGGTTTCCACATCTTTTAGGTTGGTGTGCACGATGAGGTAGAGATCGTGTTATTGAGTCTAAGTAGCAAGAGGAGCAGTAGCTGAGTAAAGGCTGGATGAGTTGCTTGTGTTTTGTAGTAGAGTCCTATATGTTGTCCATGTACTCTTAGATCCTTGAGGGTGTTTTGTAGATGTTGCATATAGATATGATGTTTTGGCTATATGTCTTTGTTGTACAGATATGGCTTGTATGCATGTGAACATGTTATCATATATACAGGTTGTGGCCAGTGAGCCAGTGAACAAAGTTATTTCATAATATTTTGGCAGGTGTTATATATGTACAGGTGGTCTTTGTAGACTCATACGCAACAAGTTCCAGCTTTTGTTCCATGGGTGATATTGGTTTAAATTTCCTATGTTTTCTAGTAACCTAGTTGATTAATATTAGTTCCACATTTTGTTTTGAGTAATCTTGCCTTGTGTCGCATTGGGGCATCATAGAGAAAGGTTGGTATCAGAGTGTGACGATGGACACCAAACATCCAGATAATAATGAATGTAGAAGAAAACATTAGCAGCAAATTACTAAAAATCACTAAAAATTAAAACCATTTACAAAGATATCCAAACACAGGAAAACTCTTTTATCAAGAACCAATGTATTTTAATTACATCCTGGTTTATAAGTACATATCATGTCCCTTCCCTTCTCGAGGATTACAAGTGTCAACTGCTCTGTTAAAACTATCCACAGGCAACATCAGAACCTCGAGGCATCAAGCCAAAATCTCAGATCGATTCATTAAAAGAACTAACTACTAACTCCAAGGACCTGAGAGTACAGAGATGACACATAAGACTTTCTATACAAAATATGACAGCCAGTGCCTCCACTTGGAATATCACCGCTGTCCTTGTTGTTGTTGCTGCTGCTCTTCCCCTGCTATAGGGTTTCTGCCTCTTCTCCCGCATCTACCTAAAAAGGTTGGATCCCACGGGGGTGAGACAATTGAAATTGTCCCAGCGAGAGATATAACTCTCTGCTAGAAAAATTATTATTGCAGATAAATAGTAATAAATTGAGCAAGAGTTCTTTTATATTAATAGCAGTATTAATCATTGTATGAACATAATAAGATAATCTCCTTTCTTAAGGAGAACATTACATCTACCCATGGTATACATCATCTATCTACTTTGCAAGGAATGTAAGAAAACATAAATATATCATCTATCAACTAAAGATGCATAAAAAAATGTAACATCAGCCAATGATTTTTGTATTCAATCCTTAAGCAATCATGCTATACGGCTGATTACATTTTACAATCACACTTATGCCCTGAGGAGATGAGGTATACCACTCATACTCCAACCGACCATTGCGAAGTCGAAATCGATGCCATACAAGGTCAATGGAAGAGTCGGCTTCCATGACCTCCCTTATCTCAGTTGGTACGAGATCCCATGCAGGACATCTTGTGTCTCTGCTAAATAGCTTTCCAGGGTATACTGGAAACTTCACTATAGAGTTACAATGGAAGATATACTCTCTTCGCAATCAAGAGATTTCATGTTTATCTCACATCGATCTGGCATTAATATTATCGGGAGATTCGTGATACATCCATCCCGTTATCGGGGGATTCGTGATACATCCATCCCGACACATATAATGAAGGATTGAGAGATTTAATGTTTATCTCACATCAATTCCTCCATTAGGGTGTACGGATATTTTCTCCCATCACCCCCGCATATTCAAAAATATGCCCTCCGGGTTATGTCGTGGAGCAACCTGTTTCACCATTCAGCAATTTCTGACGCTAATGGATCTATGGCCAGGGCACTACATGATGAGATTTCACTTGATTAATTAAGTACATTACTATATTCGTTTAGCATCAGTCAAGTTTTAAAACATGAATTATTATGACAAATGCTACAAATAAAAGTATAATACATCTATCAAGTACTTTTCAAAACTTTATAAAACATTGGGATCTCAATCCCTTATCTCATTTATGGGAATTCACATCCCTCAACATCATCATCATGTTTACTGGATCTGGGTATTCAAACCCTTAATTCATCACTGAACATGGTTACCACTTATCAGGTAACTATTACCTCCAGGTCATTAGACCAAGGTATTCAGGATACTTGTTACATAAGCATCTCACATGGCTCACAAGGCCCATTAAGTATCTTGTCACCTCTCACTAGGCAACAATTATCACATGAATCACAAGGCCTTTACAACTTGTCACCTCTCACTAGGTAACAACTTATTCACATGGCTCACAAGGCCATTGCACATTATACTTTTATTCAAGTATTTAATATGCCTTACAAGGTTTATGCCACAAAAGAATTACAACCTTCCTATCATTAGGGTTAGGGTTTCCCTTCCTTATCGATTACGGTTTCTCTTACATATCATCACCCTTCATTGGGTTTAGGGTTTTCCATTATTAACCATTTAGGTTCTCAAGATCATATTATTAATGATCAAGCCCTAATTCATTGCTCCACATAGCTAGGAGTCAACATTGAAAACATAAGTATTCAATCATGCTTATTTATTCCCATTATTTATCATTAAATAAATTATCAACACAAGATATGAGTTCCTCTCTCTCAATCCTTATCAGAATATGATTACATCATACTTTATTAATCTTGGCTTAACCTTTTCTTAAGATATGTTAGCCTACACTTATCAAAGTGCATTACATCTCAATGTAACAATTGACATGACCCACTTCGTGTGTTACTCATCCAAGTATATTGGATTTAAGGTACATTAAGGTATATCAACCTTGAGGTGCTGAATGTGATATCTATCATGTCTTGATGTATCACTTTCCTCATCACTTTTATCTTACTTAAGTTCTTCAACTTATCTTGTATTAGGGTATTTCCCATACTAATACTTTATGCACCAGTTCATCACATTCATTATGTAATGTATTGGTCATAAGTCACTTATTTGAATTATTCAACCATTATCAATGATATGGACTCATCTCGGGTTAAGACATTATTGATATAAGATTATCCATTATCAACCACTTTAGGTGTTTCACTTATCAATATATTAGTCACTATTCCATTATTAGGAATAGGGTTTCCCATCTTTATCAATTAGGGTTTACATAACATCACCCTATATTAGGGTTTCACATACCTTCACCCTATATTAGGGTTAGGGTTTCATATTAGGGTTTCATATAGCATTACATAGCATCACCATGGATTAGAGTTTCACATCACATCACTGCATTAGGGTTTCACATGGCACCACCCTAGATTAGAGTTTCATACATCATTATCTTGAATTAAGGTTCTTTATAACTTTTCCCCAAATTAGGGTTTCATATAACTTTACCCAAAATTAGGGTTTCTCAACCCATAGCCCAAAATTAGAGTTATGGTTTATCATCATATTGCCCAAGATTAGGGTTTCATGCACTATAACCCAAAATTAGGGTTTCATGAAGCATTCTCTTAAATTAGGGTTTTTCATTATATTACCCTAAATTGGGATTTCTCATATCATCACCCTAGATTAGGGTTACACCATTAATCTAGATTAGGGTTTCACCTAGCATTTCCCTAAATTAGGGTTAGGGATCATCAACCATCTCAATTAGTGTTTCATGATCTTTTTATCAAGGATCATGCCCTAATTACATATTTTATTCATGTTGAAAGTATTGAGGCTTAACCACTACATGACTATTATACGTGTATGAATTCCTCTCTCTCTCGCATTCTCTCTAGGATGTTGATTACTTCAAGCTTGATTAGATTATGTCAACCCTTCATTCAAGTATATACATTTAAGGTTAGCATAGTGTATTGAGATATTACTTCCATAAGCATCAAAGGTTTACCCCTCTAAGGGTACTAATCACCCTAGTACCTTAAAGGTACAACCATTTTAATTATCTTTGATATTCATCATTAACAATCATGGGGTTAATTGATCTTTCATCACATTAGGTATTCAAACGGTTTTGGTTGCATTGAACCTCCAAACGGTTTTGACCTCTCAACCTCCAAACGGTTTTGAGAACGTTTTCCCTCCAAACAGTTTTGAAACAGTTTGGGCATCTAGGGTTGAGACTGTTTTCCCTTCAAACGGTTTTGAAACTGTTTGGACACTCAACCCTTGAAACTGTTTGATCACATATACATTGAAACCGATTGGACCCATCAACATTTGAAGCCGGTTGGATAAATTAACCTTGAAACTTATTGGACCTCCAAATGATTTGAGACCGTTTGATCTCAAACGGTTTGAAGACCGTTTGATCCCAAATGGTCTCAACACCATTTGGACTCAAACGGTCTCAAGACCGTTTGGTCCTAATTACCTTACAACCAGAAGGGTCATCTAGGGTTTCCTTCAACCAATCAATTAGGTTTTACTTCATTGAATCATTCATCAATTGGACCATTGAGAGGAGATCAAAATGTAACCCTTGGATCTCCATCCATCCATGATTCCACTTGACCTCAAACGGTCTTGAGACCATTTGACCTCAAACGGTCTTGAGACCGTTTGATCCATTCCTCCTTGAAAATGTTTGAATCAATTTAGGTTTTCTTCAATCAATTGATTACAATTTGTAATCAATGGATCATCCATCACTTTAACCATTGTGATTAGATCAATTGGAACCATTGTATCTTCATCCATCCATACCAGCAATTGACCCCAAACGGTCTTGAGACCGTTTGGTCATCAAAATTGAATATCATTTGCTCATGATGTTTATTGAGGTGTGTGATAAGATGACATCATCATCTTCAAGCTTCAATACTTTGAAAATTACTGTGATTCTTATGGTGATTTCATCAACTAATCAAAAAGAATTTTGGGAAAGAAGAAAGATTCAACATATGATGAAGAAGTGAAATTAATAATAACATTTAAGTGTTCAAGTTATATAACCCGCCTTCAAAGTTGAATCCAAGCTTCAAGCTTCATGCCTTTAATGGTGAATGAAGCTTTCTCAACTTCCCAAGGTCCGTCCTCAAGTCTTTGAGTGAAAAGAATGGCTAAAGTTGAAGATTGAATGGAGAAAAGAAGAAAATAAGCATTGAATTTCGATTTCCACCATGAAATCAAGGTTGAAGATGATTAAGGAGCGCACCTACAGGTTGGGGTGCGTCCTCCTGTTGCTCCTAAGCTCCCTTGTGTTCGGCCCAAGCAAGGAAAGAAAGAAGAGTCAAAAAAGTCTTTCATGTGGGTGAAAGAATGGAGTGTACATAAGGGAAATTCAAGAGAGAGAAAGTGTTATATAAAAATCCTTCAATTCCCTAAATTGGTGCCACTTATCCCCTTCACTTCCTTGCATATGAAGCCATCATCCTCCCCTTTGAAATCCTCTTCTTTATCCATGAATTAAAAGAAAACAAATTAAGCACCTTAATCAATATAATAATAATATCCAAAAATTAGTGGATATTACTTTTTCTTTAACTAATGTGAGTGGGCTCTCCACTCACTTTAGATATTTCGGTTCCATTGCAAGGCATAAGGACTTCCATACTTATATAAATTCAATCATCACATTTTTGGTTGAAGGGCACTTCAATTTAATATATTTATTTTTGTATTAAATTGAATTAGGGTTTCAATTATGCTTAAATCTTGATTATTTTAATATCAAGATTCTCTCCCCCAAAGAGTTTCAAATGAGATGCCCCTCTGATTTTCTTGTCTCTAATTGATACCAAGAAACATTAGGGACTCTCTAGAAGTGGTATTTTGCATATTGAACCCTAGGTTTTGGGTAAATTGCATATTACACCAAAACTAGGTTTTAATGCACAAACATTGCTTAATAAGCTCTTTCTTAGTGCTCAGGCTTGTGGAAGCCATACCTCAGCATAATTCTCATTATTATGATGCTTCAACACTTGAGGAACATTTTATCATGTAACATTTGCAAGTTTACCCCTCAACTTGGGTAATTTGCACTTTAGTCCAAAACAAGTAAAACATTGTTTCAACATTATTCAAATAGGACCAAAATTGAAACATAAGTTCCTCTTGAGTCTTAATTATTTATCAAAAGATAAAGACAAGAATATAAATGACTTACTTAAGTAAAACTTCTAGGGTTAAGCCTTAACCCAGGTCAGGGATGTTACATTGAGCTTTGGGCTTGCTGAGTCTACAAGGACATAGGACTAGGGTTGTGTATGTTCTAGTGTCCTCCATTCTATCTTATGGTCACTTCTACTTATGCAGAAGAAGAAGAAGAAGAAGAAGAAGAGAAGAGAAGATGGATGGAGAACACAAAGAACATGCTGCGAAGAGTAGTGTTGCCACAGCAAGGGGTGGTGCTAGGAGGCAGGAGAGGGTTGATGGAGTGCCTGAGATGCCCCATTTTGACCCCACTGTGGTAGCCAATCCCACTTTTCAGTCCATGTTTGGACAATTAATAGCTACGATGATGCATATGGAGGACAAAATGTCGACACCCCAAGGGAGAGTGGTAGTCCCATGTGAAATCTTCTAGATCTAGGAAGACCTTTAAGAGGTTGAGGTGTGTAGAAGCGGTTGAGTATGTTGGTACGGAATACCCAATAGATGTAGATTTGTGGTTGACTGAGCTAGAGAAGGCCTTCAATATCCTCAACATCCCCGAGGAGGATTAAGTGAAGTAGGTTGTGTATTTGTTAAAGGGGAGTGCTGGCCATTGGTAGGCCATTGAGGAGGATAAAAGGACGAGGGCTACATTCAGTCAGGAAGAGTTCTAAAGGGAGTTTATGAGTTGCTACTTTTTAGAGACCTATATGGATGAGAAGATCAACCAGTTCGAGAAGATTCGATAGGGATCTATGTCGACCAATGAATATGAAGCTAAGTTCATGGATCTTCTGAGGTTTTTTCTGCATATGATAGTGATAGATAAGGAGAGGATCAGACGGTTTGAGACAAGTTTGAGTACAAAGTTGGTGACTCCAGTGTCATCCCAAGAGAATAGAGAGAAGTTCACCACATTTTTGGAGTCAGTCAGGAGGATGGAATGATCAGTGGTAGAGAAGCATGAGACAAAGGCCAATAAGAGGCATGCACAGTATCAAGGTTAGTCGTCTGGAGGCTTCAAGAAGCCTAGGTTTTCATTTGTCATCACAACAAAGATCAGCAAGTCAGTCTCAGTGGTCACCAAGCAGAGACAGAGCTCGTAGTATTCCACAAGCACGAGCCTATAGTGCTACGTCGATATCGGTGACATGGCCGTCAAGGCCATGGTATGAGAGAAAGACTTTCTACAAGTATGGACTGACTGGGCATACAAGACCGTATTGCCCTGTGACAGATGAGAAAGTTACCCAATAGCTGAGATAGAGCATGTAGGGCTTGTAGTCATAGCAATTCACCAATGGAAGTGGTAGAGGACACAGATAGATGTCGCAGGCTGGTTGTTTTGGACAAGACAACAGAGGAAGGGGGTGACAACAGGAAATAGCTCAATTTGATACAATGAGTCAGCTAGAAGGAGTGATCAACCCGCAAGTTGTGACAGGTCAGATGGAGTTATTTCATTCTAATTTTTATTCTTCTTACTTTATATTTCTTTTGGTTGACCTGGGTGCTACGCACTCTTTTATTACTCGATAAGTGATTTCTAGTTGTTCTTCATCTATTAGTCGTATACATGATAGTCTTCACTTAGAAACCCTATTGGTTGGTTCTACCAAGCTGCTGGAGGTGTGGCGCCCTTCATGTGACCTTTCTTTTTCAGGACATAGCAATCAAGTTGACCTCATACCACTTGACATCCATGGTTTTGATGTGATCCTTAGAATGGATACCTTGGACTGGTATCGAGTGGTCATGGATTGTGGTTCCAAGGTAGATACATTTGTCGATGGTGATGCTTCGTGGGTCTTCCAAGGAAATAGGAAATTCTTCTAACATGTTTGGTGTCAGTGATGGTGGTAGAGAAGTTAGTGAGGCAATGTTGTGATGCATTCTTAGAACATGTGGTGGATACCAAGGAGAGGAGTATAAGTATCTAGGAGGTGTTAGTTGTTTGTGAGTTCGAGAATGTGTTTCCAGATGAGTTCCCAGGTGTTCCTCCAGTCAGAGAAATTGGTTTTGAGATCAATCTAGTCCCAAGCATGCAATCAATAGCTCAAACACAGTATAGAATGATACCAGCTGAGATGGCAGAGTGAGATAAATAGTTACAAGAGATGCTTGAGAAAGGCTTTATCCGATCGATCACGTCTCCTTGGGGTACTCCTATGTTGTTCATGATGAAGAAGGATGGATCTATGATGTTGTACATTGATTATAGGAAGTTGAACAAGGTCACAATCAAGAATAAGTATCCTTTTCTACAGATTGATGATTTGTTCGACCAGTTAGAAGGTGTAGCGGTCTTCTCAAAGAAAGACCTGAGGTTTAAGTATCACCAGTTGAAGATCAAGGTGGATGACATACTGAAGTCATCTTTTAGGATGAGGTATGGTCACAATGAGTATGTGGTTATGCCATTTGGGCTAACCAATGCACCAACAATGTTCATGAACTTGATGAACAGGGTGTTTTGGACGTATCTGGATCAATTTTTGATGGTATTTATAGATTACATCTTGATCTACAGTCGTGATATCTAGCAACATGAAAAGCATCTGCGTCAGGCGTTGACCCTGTTGAGACAGCATCATTTGTATGCAAAGTTCAACAGATGCGAGTTTTGGCTGAAGGAGGTGTCTTTTCTTGAACACATGCTATCTGTTGAGGGTGTTTGTTTGGACATCGAGAATGTTGAGTCTATGATAGAGTGCGAACAACCGAAGATGCCAACGGAAGTTCACAACTTTCTGGGTTTGGCAGGCTACTACAGGAGGTTCATCAAGAACTTTAATGCAGTGGTGTTACCCTTAATAAAGTTAACGAGGAAAGATGTACCTTTGTTTGGGATGACAGGTGTCAAAGTGCTTTCTAGTTGTTAAAGGATAAGTTGACAAGTGCACCAGTGCTAGTGTTTCCAGAGCAGGGAAAATGTTATATTGTCTTTTGTGATGCCTCGAAGAATGGTCTGGGTTGTGTGTTGATGCAAAATAAGAATGTCATCTTTTTAGTGGCATGACAGTTGAAGAAGCATGAGGAGAACTATCCCACCCATGACCTAGAGCTTGCTATCATGGTTCATGCCTTGAAGGTATGGAGGCACTACCTTTATGGTGAGAAGTTTAGATCTTCACCGACCACAGGAACCTCAAGTACGTCTTTTCACAACATGGGTTCAACATACGACAGAGACGTTGGATGGAGTTGATTAAAGACTATGGTTGTACCATAGATTACCATCCAGGGAAGGTGAACGTAGTGGCAGATGCTTTGAGAAGGAAGTCATCATCATCATCATCATCTGCTGACAAGGCATAATTATGTTCCTTAGTGTGCCATAAGAGGGACATGTTTGCCTCCTTGTGTCAGAGGAATGTGAATATGGAGGTATCCATGCTAGAAGGATTTTTGGCATAGATGTAGGTAAAGCCTACGTTAAGACAACAGATTAGAGAGGCTCAATGGGATGATAGTGTGATACAGTAGATCAGATCAGAGTTTGGCGGTGAGAAGTTTGATGGCTTCCATGAGTCAGAGGATGGGATAGTGTGCTACAACGATAGGGTTGTGGTTCCTGATGTTGATAATTAGAGGAAGATTGTTTTTTAGGAGGCTCACTCCTCAGTGTATGCTATTCATCTAAGAAGCACCAAGATGTATCACAATCTTAGGAATTTGCCTTGGTGGCCTGGTTTGAAGTGTGACGTGGCTGAGTTTGTTGCAAAGTGTTTGTGTGCCAGCAAGTTAAGGTAGAGCATTAGAAACTTGCTAGGACCTTACAACTATTGCCTATACCACAGTGGAAATGGGATCATGTCACAATGGACTTTGTGGTTGGTCTGCCTATGACAGCCAAAGGACATGATTCCATTTGGGTGATAGTTGACCGGTTGACAAAGACAGTGCACTTTTTGCCTATGAAGACAACGTACACAACAGAGAAGATTGCACCGATTTATGTTGATGAGATAGTGTAGTTGAATGGTATCCCAATTACAATCATGTCTAACAGAGGTCCTCATTTCATCAGTAATTTTTGGGATTGTCTGCACATAGATATGGGTATGCAGTTGAAGTTCAGTACAATGTTTCACTCACACACAGATGGGCAGTCAAAGAGGACGATCTTGATCTTAGAAGATCTTTTGAGAGCCTATGTTTTGTAGTTTCTGGGAATTTTGTATGTGCACCGCAATCTGATAGAGTTTCTCTATAATGACATTTATAAGAGGAGAATAGATATGGAACCTTATGAGGCATTGTATGGAAGACGTTACAGGTCTCTGTTATGTTGGTATGCGACTGGTGAATATTAGCTTTTCAGTCTCGAGCTTGTACAACAGGCGATAGAAAATCAAAGTGATTCAACAGCAATTGAAGGTAGCACAAGATGGGTAAAAGTTGTATGCAGATAACCGGCATAGACTGATGCAGTTCCAAGTGGGAGCCAGAGTGTATCTCAAGCTGTCTCCATGAAAAGGTGTTATGAGGTTTGGGAAGAAGGGTAAGTTGACTCCCAGGTATATGGGACCTTACCTGCTGGTGACACATGTTGGTAAGGTGGCTTACAAGTTGAAGTTGCCACATGAGTTGCACAAGTTACATCCGGTGTTCCATGTGTCCATGTCGAGGAAGTTCAACCATGATATCGAGTTGGTTTTGCAATCAGCGGAGGTTGATCTTGTTGAGGACATGTCTTATGTGTAAGGTCATGTGTTGATCCTAGATAGGATGATCAAGAAGTTGAAGAAGAAGGACATTGTGTTGGTTAAGGTTTTGTGGCATCACTGTGTTGTAGAGCAAGCCACATGGGAGCTTCCAGAAGAGATGCGTAGGAAGTACCTGTCTCTTCTCACATAGGATTTTGGGAGTGAAATCCTTGTTAGGGGTTTATGGTTGTAAGGCCGCTAACTTAGCTTAGTGTTTGAGTATGCTTTCTTTTCTTAATAAGATACTTAACCTTAATCTAATCCCTTGAGATGCTTTTTTAACATGTGACAATCTTATGCTTTCAGTTTGGTCCTGTTTGGATGATGTTTGAGCTATGTATCTTTGTTTTGGACCAAGTTGTAATTTACCCATGTTGAGGGTTTGAATTGCAATTTGTAACATGTAGAGTGTTACCTTTGTGCTTTAACATCATGAGAGAGAGGATGATGTTGAAGGGTGCCCTGTTTGGACCTTGGTTGGTGATGTGGCATCTTGTGGTGATGCTAGTGTTTCTAGGGTTTTAGCTTTGATGATATGTTTTGACCTTAAGCTTGAGTTGGGAGTGTTACGGTTACAACACTTGCCCTAGTTGATGTTAGTTTTGACCTTGATGGTCTTGGTGCGGTTTGTTCGAGATGGTTTGTCTTCTTGTGTTGTGTTTTGACAATGCTTGTTTGGTGATCTTTTGGAGTGGTCGTTACATAGTTCCTTGATGTTTGTTTTGACCCCAAGGTGTGGGTGACCTTAGTCATCAATACCCAACCTAGGTTGTATCACCATGTATTGCATGCAAGTATTTAGTGGTTGCATGGTTGTTTTCATGGTATACAAGTGCCCCTTTGGTGTTGTCTTGTGTTGACACCTCATATCTACCTTACCTCTCTCATCCCTTGAGTACATAACCTCTCTCTTATTCATGCGAACAATCCTTCTGAGCTCTTTATTTCTCCTTCCTTGCTCGGCTAACCTTCGAACTTGGTGGAGCTAGATGGTTTTGATCTTGGTGCTTTGGTAGTCGATCACCTTCGCATGTGGTGTTCTTGAGCTTGATCATCCTTCTTGTGGCGATCTTTGGTGATCTTCTTCCTAGGTAAGTGGTTTTGAACCCTTAATCTCGTTTTTCCTTTGCACCCTATCTTCTTCCTCCTTCCTTCTTAGCCATGAGACTATGGTTCTACCATGGTGGTCACCTTGAGAGAAAATTCTCATCACACAAGGGTCAAAGACTATGTTTTTACATGCTGGTACTCAAGTGAGAGGAAGCTTTCTTCTCTTTTGCCTTTCTCCTTCTTTGGTTTGGCCTAGGGTCATTATCCTCTTTCTTGAGCTCTTCTTTGACCATGGTGTTCTTCTCTTTGGAGGTAACCTTGTGGCTGAAGTGTTGAGCTTGATTGGTGCTTCATCTTCTTCCTTGGAGATCATGATCTTGGGAGTTTGATCTCTTCTCAAGGCATATTATATAACTTTCTACCTTCTTCTATTATTTTCACAATAATATTGCTTGCATTCTACTATTTACATCTCTAAAACATGATGCTAATGTGCTAGATGATGCTATCTTGATTAGGGTTTAAGACTTTGTAGTATTCTCATGTGGATTTCTCCCTTTCTTAACCCTAATTCATATACTCGGTTTCTAAGTGATGGATGAAGTGAATTTGTCACATGCAACATGATTCTTAGTTTTATCACCATGTTGTGGTTCAGCCCTCATGTTATTCTTGAGGTTGAAGCTTGGTCTTCTTTATCCGAGTTTGGTTTCTTGATGGCTCATGTTGGAGTTTGGTTTTTAGGGTTTTGATGTTCATCTTGGATGGAGTTGTCCCCTATTTGATGGTGCTTGGTATGTTTACATTCACATTTGTTTTGATCATGGTTTATCCCTATTTTAAGAATGGGTATGTGCCTTTGTGGTTGCTTGACCTTGACGGTCGCTACACCTTGATCTTGATTTGGTCGACACCCTTGAGCTGGATCGTGGTCACAACACATACCCTTGGTAGCGGTCGCAACCCTAACCCTAATGGTTGATGGTCGTGACACCTAAGGGGTCATTACACATGGTTTTAGTTGGTGATTTTCAGTTGAGACACCATGTGTTGATGTTGGTCATGACACATGTGCATATTACAGTCGCAACATCATGCCTTGAGGTTTGGTCGAGACACACACACACATATATGGTGATGGTCACTACACCTGGTTGAGCACATGGTCGCTACACATTGATATGTTGGTTGCTACATATGTATCACATAGTGAGATGGTTACACATGTACAAGTAATTGATGATAAGTACCCAGTGTTGATTGCATGATTAGTTAGTTAATCCTAGTCATGTTTCTTAATCCTAATGTGTTCCAAGAGAGTGGGAGATGACATAACTAGGGTTTGGTGATTGAATCATGCCATGAAACCCTATTCGTCTATGTATGTGAAACCCTAACCCTAATTCTTGGGTGTGTTATGCTTGTTGATTCTTCCTTACAGTATGACATGTGATTATGTTTTCTCTCTCATACTTGTGCAATCCTAACCTTGCAGGTGGAATGTATGTCATAGCTATGTGAATGTTATGGTGATCATAATGTGGTATAGGGTGATGGCTATGAGCCTTGATGAGGCGTGTTGAGATCATAATGATGTGATGGATCTTATGACCTGGTAGAGGTTTAAAGACTAGTAAGAGGTGTTATCCTCCAATGATGTGATGAGTGATTGATACCCATATTAGTGTAAATAGTGATGATAGCCTTGCATGACAGTATGATAATGTTGATGGCCTTGTGAATGGAAGTGCTATAAGTATCATGTGATGACGTGACAAGTTCACACCTTATACATTTTATATCTTATGGAGTTGTACTATTCCCTTATCTTTGTAGATTTGTTTTTGGTGTATATGTTGTCACTTGATTGATGCTAATAGACATATAATTGGCCTAACTAATCAAGTGAAACCCTAATCATGTGGTTGCCATGTGACATAGATCCATCCCAGTGTCAGTTTTATTGTTGGATGGTGAAATGAGTCATTCTTGTAGGAAACTCGGAGTGCATATTTTTGAAATATGTGGAGGTGAAATTTGAGTATCTACTTGCGTCCATAATGACAGGTTGTGTGATATGGCCATGTGTGAGCTGTTCTCCTTGTGATATGTGATTGGCAGTAGTTTAACTGCATTTGATGCTCATTTTTAAGAATGACCTTGTGTGAGCCTATTCTTCTAGCATCATGACCTATACTAAGGTGGTCTAGGTGTTTTATAAGGATGGCCATGCGTGATACAATCCTTCAAATTTATTTTATGTTGTTGTTTGCAGTTGATTGATTTGTCTCTATGGTATTTCTCTTCTACTGACCAAGTGATGTTGGAGAGTTCATGGATTCCCATTCTTCCGTAGAACTTGTATGGCACAAATTTCGACTTCCTAGTGTCAGTTGGATTTGAGTGGTATGACTCAAATCCTCAGGGCATAATACAAGACATGATACATTCGTGTAGTATATTTGTTTAGGGTCAAAATACACTTCACATTGGATGACCCCTCGCCTTATCTTTGTACTAAATTCATGAATTATAATGTGGTAAGAGAAATCAACCGTTATACATATTATTCATATTCCTTCTTAAAATATTAATTGTTCTACTGCTCACTGGTAATTGTTTAGTTTGTTTAATTTGATCTAGCTGTTTAATACATATCATTTAGCTAAATCTGCTCGACCTGATAAATATGTTATCTATCCGCTTAATCTACCTATTCTTTTAATAGATTTTACAGGAGAGTTATATCTCTTGCTGGGAAGTTTGGACTCACCTTGTAGGTTTCCACATCTTTTAGGTGGTCATCCATGATGAGGTAGAGATCGTGTTGTTGAGGTTGAGCAGCAAAAGGAGAGTAGCTGGGTAAAGGTTGGATGAGATGCTTGTGTTTTGTAGTAGAGTCCTATGTTCCATCCTTGTAGTCCCAGGTTCTTGGGGTTGTTTTGTATATGTTGTATATCTAGACCATGTTTTGGTTATATGCTTTTGTTGTACAGATATGTCATGTATGCTTGTGAACTGGTTATCATATGTATAGGTTGTGACTGGTGAGCCAGTGAATGAAGCTATATAATAATATTTTGGTATGTGTTATATATAGAGAGGTGGTTTTTGTGAACACATATGCAATAAGTTCTAGCTTTTGTGCCATGTGTGATATTGGTTTTAATTTCTTGTGTTTTCTGGTAACTTGGTTGATTAATATTAGTTCTACATTTCATTTTGATAAATCTCACCTTGTGGCATGTCAGGGCATCACAATACTAATGATGATTATATACCTTAACTTATTCTGGTATGCATTGTCAAGTAAGGAAAAACTTGGTTCTTAAGCCTTATGTCAGAATCCATATCAACCTGGGAGGAAATTATAGATGTATCTTTTGAAATATATTTCCCTCCATAGAAGACACATGACCTGGTTGGGTGGATCTACAATTTTAGGTAGCATGTTGATGAGTTTTGTTCAGAGGCCTGGGAGAGATTCCAAAATATGCTGAGGAAGGACCCTCATCATGGGATTGACCAGGCGTAGACATTCTATTACAGGTTGCATAAGGGGGAGAGAACCACCCTTAATAGTGTTGGGGCATGATTCTTTTTCAACAAAAAGGTGTCGAGGTGTCACAAAATCTTGAAGAACATGGCCAAAAATAAGTCACGGGTTAAAGAGAGAGAAGTTCCAGCAACCATCAAAAGTGCTAGAGAGTATAGAGAGATCACAGTGCTGAAAGAGAAGATGGGTTGTCTTGCATAGAAATTAGATCAAAAAGCAGGCACTGCATTTGGAGATGAAGAAGAACAATGCATGTATCACATTGGCAGAACTACAAGGGCAGAAATACATTTGCATGGAGGAAGGACCCAAATTCTTATGCAAGGATCCGAACAATTTTCAGTAGGACCCTTCACACGCACAACAGTCCAAGCTACAATAGGGAAATGCACTATAGTAGTATAAGTGGGATAGGGGTCCTAGCAAGATAGACCACATAGAAGACATGTTGGGCAAGTTGGTCAGTCAGAATGAGACACTACTAGGCCAGACAAAAAGAGAGCAACAAAATCAAGGGGCATAGATCTGCAACATAGACAACTAAATTTCTCAGCTAGCAGCAGAAGTAGCATTCTTAAAGAAGTTGGGCCAGTAAGGATTTATAAGAAATATAGATATTCCAGCTGGGAATTAACATGTGGAGGCAGTGCTTCTTCATAGTGGCAAGGTATTGATTAGACATCAAAATGAAAATTCTAAAGAAGTCACCACCACAACTGATACAATAGGGGTTATTGAAATAATTTCTCTAGAGCAACCATAGGACACCACACCACAAGAGGAAAGCCCATAAGAGGAGTCTACTAAAAAAGAGGACAACAAGAAGGAATCCTATATTACACCACATCAAAGAAAAATTGTGACTCCAATACTATTTCCAAATAGCTTGAAGGACAAGAAGGTGGATCGGCAATTCAAGAAGTTCCTAGGTACATTCAGAAAACTCCAGATCAATCTACCATTGGTTGATGCTATTGAGAAGATTCCTTCCTATAGCAAGTTCTCGATAGACATTATTAAAAAGAAAAGAATGATATCTGATTCAAATTTTGTTGTCCTTAAAGATGAATTTAGTGCATTAATATAAAGAAAGTTTCCATAGAAGAGACAAGATCTAGGGTGTTTCAACAGACAATGCTACATTGGTAGAGTGATGTTTGGGGACACACTTTGTGATTTAAGGGCAAGTAACAGTTTGATTCCTTTGATGAAATTCAAGAAATCTGGACTCAAAGAATTCAAGAAAAACAACATGACTATTCAGCTGGCAGATAACTCTATAGTAAGACCCATTGCCATTTGTGAAGAAGTATTGGTGAAGGCTGACAAGTTCATATTTCTAGAAACTTCATTGTCATGAAGATGCAGGATGATTACAGGAACAAGCTACTTCTGGGAAGGCCATTCCAAGCCACAACAGAGATTGTCTTAGAGATGGGAAGAGGAAGATTGACATTGGGGATCCAAGATGACTGGTTTGAGATCATGCTACCTGTCTACAAATCGTTGGATAAGGAAAGTGAACAATGCCACATGATGTAGTATTTAGGCAATCTGGTGCCACTATTCTTAGGAAACCCATTTATAGATATGGCTCACATCATGAAAAAGGTGGACAAGGATTCTCTTGTGGTTGACATAATGGAGCATACAAAGAAAATTTCTTTAGCAAAATCTATGAAGTACCATGATGATCCAGAGGAAGAGGAGCACCTGACGATAGTCTATCTCTCTAAGTGATACATTTTTATTCTGTTATTCTCCTTGTCCCTACATTCGAACCCGCACTAATGCAAAGATTTTGTATTGAGTTCCGGACGTCTCTATTAGTTGGTATAAATTCAAATTTTGATTTCTTTAACTAGGACAATTGTGTTTACACTTTTGGCCCACGAAAAAGAGTGATCAACTTTTAGCGCCGTTGTCAGGGACACGGCATCGAATAACCTTTAAAAACATGGGGTCTACTTAGTACTAGTCATTGCTTCTTAATTGTGCAAAAAGTTTATTAGCACATCTCTTTTACTACCTATCTGCTATAATATCGGTTATGTTTCCAGTCTCAAAATCTAATTCATTCAATATTTTCATTTATAGGTAGCCTCCTATCATTTCTAACCAATCCTGGAGTTCCTCGCTAAATCTCCAGAGGTAGATATTCTCCACATTGATCCAATGGTTGCACGAGGTCCCCCTAATGCAAATGTCACTAAGGAAAATCCTTCTTTGCGTTCCTTAGTCACAGGTTGTGTCAATGACGATCGGAATCCAATAGTTGTAAGGACCCTGACCTAGGTTTTGGGATAACTCTGTTTGTTTTAGTTAAGTAAATTGCTTATAACTTTAATCTGATCCCCTGAGGTGTTTTGTTATCATGTGACATTCTTATGTTTCAAGTTTGGTTTTATTTGATTGCTATTTGAGCAATTTTGCTTATTATGGACCAATGTGCAATTTACCCAAGATGGGGGGTTATCTTAAAATATGTTACATGATGAGTGTTCCCTTATTGCTTTAGTATCATAAGATAGAGAATTATGTTATTGGGTGCCTTGTGGAATGCCTAAGTTCCAATTAGAGCTTGTGTGGTTGATGTTTGTGCTTTATGTATAGTTTTGGTGTAAATTGCTATTTACCCAAAGTGAAGGGTTGGCATGCAAATTTAATATATATAGAGTGTTCCTTCCCTCTCTTGGCATCATCTAGAGGAGAGAGGAAGAGGTGGGCACCTTGTTTGGATCTTGGTGGTGTGGTAACATCTTTGGTGATATATGGAACACATGTATGAGATGTGCCTTGCTTTTAGATGGATTGTCTCGGGAATGAGAACCTTGGAGAGGGTGCCTATCGATTTGTGGATGTGTAGGGTTGTTCCCTATTAGTTTTTGAAGTGTGTAGGGTTGTGCTCTATCGATTTGTGAGTGTGTGAGATTTTTCTTATCAGTTTGTGGGTGTGTGGAGTACGCTCTATCAGTTTGTGAGTATGTTGGGTTTTGCCATATCGGTTTATGAAGGGTGTAGAGCTTTGGCATATTGGCCATGAACTTAGAAGAAGACCTAGATGACAAGATATAACCTAGATCATATCACCATGCCTTGCATGTTGTTACATGTGGCCCCTTTCTTGAAGACAAGTGTCACCTAAGCTCCTAAGGTGATGACACCTCTCCTTTGATCTCTCTTCCTTCTCTCAAGTATATAACCCCCTCCTACTTCACACAAGTGAACCCTTTTCTCCATCCTTGTTCTTCTCCTTTTGGAGTATGAGATTGGGAGCTTAAGGATCTAAAGGAAGCCCCATGGAGCTTAGGAGGTCGAGTTCCTTGTTCATGGTGATTTCTTGTTCAACTTCCATCTTGGTGAGTTATGTTTTTTAATTGGCCATTTCTTTGAGCTCTTTTATTCACCTTCTTCCTCTCTCAGACATGGATCCTCCCTTGGATGAAGGTTAGCTAGGAAGTGGTTCTCTCTCTGTAACATCTATGACCTGGGTTATGAATTAACCCTAGGTGTTTTTCTTAATAAAAGTGATTATATGCATGCTCTTATCTTTTGAAAAGTACTTAAGGCTCAAGAGGAACTTATATTACAATTTTAGTCCTTTTTGAATATTGTTGAAATCAATATTTTGCTTGTTTTGGACTAAAGTGAAAATTTCCCAAGTTGAGGGGTCTATTTGTAAATTGTGCATGATAATATGTTCCTCATGTGTTAAAGAATCATAGGAATGAAGATGATGCATAGGTATGGCTTGTGATAGCCTGAATTCCAAGAAAGAGCTGATAAAGCAATGTTTGTGCATGAAAACCTAGTTTTGGTGTAATGTGCAATTTACCCAAAACCAAGGGTGCAATATGTAATTTACCACTTCAAAAAGGTCCCTAATGTTTCTTGGCATCATGAGGAGAAAATAAAATTAGAGGGGCGCCTCATTTGAATTAAGTTGAAGGAGAGAGAATCTTGATATTAAAATAATCAAGATTTAAGCATAATGGAAACATTAATGCAAAAATAAATAAAATAATTGAAGGACCTTCAACTAAAATTAAAATGGTGAAATTCAGATGTATATGTGGACGTCCTTGAGCTTTCAAGGACCTAAAATATCCTAAGGAGGTGAAATTCCATTCACCTTATTTTAAGGAAAAGTATTTCCACGCAAAAATATATATTAGTATTATATTGGATTAAGGTGCTTAATTTCTTTTCCCTTATCCATGGATAATGGAAGGGAGTTCGGTGGGTTTGAGTTGCCTTTGTATGCAAGCAAACCAAGGAGGAATAGGTGGTACCATTTTTGGAATTAATTGAATTTTAATAAAACATTTTCTCTTTCATCAATTTTCTTATAAAAGAGCCTTTTCCAACCCCCATAAGGATCTTTTTTTATTCCTTTCTTCCCCTTGCTTGAAAAATCGACCAAGAGAGCTAAGAACAGCAGGGAGCACGTCCCCAACCTGTTTTTAAGCCTTTGACCTTCGTTCTTCTTGATTTCAAGGTGAAAATCATAAAACAATACATGATTCCTTCATTTCTTCACTCCATCTTCAACCCTAACCGATCCTTTCACTCCAAAAGCTTGAGAAACAACCTTGGGAGATTTCTAGAGCTTCAACCACCATTGGAGCCATGAAGCTTGGAGCTTGGGATCAGATTTGAAGGTGGGTTATATAACTTTAACCCTTAATCTTTGTCATTGAATTCGATTTCTACTTGCAATTGATTTAATTGTCATTATTGCAATAGCCTTGCTTGATTGATGGAGTTGCCATGGAAAATGGCAGTAGTTCCATGAGTTTAAAGGTTGAAGATAATAATTTGTTCATAAGTACACACCTTAATCAAAGAACAAAATCAAACGGTCTTGGACCTTTGGTCCAAACGGTTTCATCAAACCGTTTGGGACCAAACGGTTTGCAAACCGTTTGGTGCCCTAGACTCCAAACTTCATGGATGAGTTCACCATTTGGTCTAGTTGACCGTTTGAGGTCTGAACTTAATCATAGGATGGATGATGATCCAATGGACTCAATTGATTGATCCAATGTGTGCACGATCCTTCACTTGGAATCCCTAATCAAGTTGATTGATGAATCATTGATTGGTCCCAACAATTTCAAGACAATTTGGGGCAAACGGTCTTGAAACCATTTGATGGGTTGGAGGTTGATCCTTGACCCATGGATGATGATCTAATGGTTTAGAGTGATGATCCCTCTAATTGAATAATCAATGATCAATTCAATGGTGCAATTGGAAATCGATTTGATGGAGAAATGACCTAGTGAGCCCTTGCGGTTTTGGGACTGATTTGGCCCAAACGGTCTTGAGACCATTTGAGACCAAACGGGTGGCAAACGGTTTCAAAACTATTTGGTGATGAAACTTCAAAACTGCATGGAGGTTGTTAGTGGTTCAATCACTTGGAAATTGAAGGCAATGATGGTTCCAATTATCCAATGATGATTAGTAATGTTAATTAATAAAGGTACAAAGGTTGAAACCCTAATAGTACCTAGGGATTAGTGTCAATTAAGGATGTAACCCTAATTGTCATAAGATCAATGACTTGGTACACTATGTTAATCATAGTTGTATGTACTTGACTAAAGGGTTGATATGACCTAATTAAGTTGAGAGAATGATAATATGGAATTGATACATGAGTATGATTCATGTGGTGATTTAGGGTATGATCCTTAAGTAAAGAGATCATGAAAACCTAATCATGAACATAAACCTTAATTGACAAGGTTGTTGAACCTTAACCCTAACCTAGGGCAATTTATAATTGAAACCCTAATCCAAGGTATGGATGTAGTCCTAATTTAGGGTGATGATGTGTATAGACCTAATTAAGAGTAATGTGATCCAAAACCCTAATTGGGATGATTAGTAAACCCTAATTATGGGTGATGGAATATGAAACCCTAACTGGGATGAATAGTAAACCCTAATTGTGGATTATTGAGTGTAAATCCTTTTCTAGGGTGAAAATTAAGTGAAACCCTAACTAAAGATGGTTTCATAAGAAGCCCTGATGTTTGATGTGTTGTGAAGCTCAAATACAGGGTAATACTATGTATTGCTTAATAAACCCTAATCTTGGGCAATATGGTGATAAATCATATCTTTGATGTGATAATGGGATGATTATCCTTAAGTGACATGAATTGGGAAACCCTAACCCTGGTAAGGGAATAGTGGTGTTACCCATGAAAAGTGAATTCATATTTGTTGTGCATGGTTCTGTTATGCAATTGATATCACTGTTATCATCTGTGCTAACCATGCAGGTATGTTGAAATGATGATCATGGCCAGGTATGAGCTATGGTGTTTAATTCACTATTGTGATTGTACCTTGAGTGCCATAATATACCTTCCTGCCTGGTAAGATGTAACAAGAGAGTTAATGGGCCTCAAGTACCATGTGTGATGCTTGTAATAGCAAGTATCATGTTTGCCTTGGTCAATTGACCTGAAGGTGATGGTTATCTGAAAAAGTGGTAACAATGTTGAATGATGAATTAAGGGTTTAATTACCCAGGGCCATATGATTATGGTGATGAAATTGTGAAGGGATGATAATTCCCAGCTTGGAATAAGTGACTGAATCCCCAATGCCTTTTTAAAGATTGTTAAGCAATTGATTAAAATAGTACATGTTTCTTTATAGCATTGTCATACTAAGTTTTGTTTGAGAACCTGCCTGATGCTAAAAGAATATGAAAATGTACTTAATTAATCAAGTGAAATCTATTCATGTCGTGCTTTGACCATAGATCCATCATCGTCAGCAGTTGGTGGTGGTGAAATAGGTTTTCTATGGAATTCTTGGAATTCGCATATTTTGAATATGTGGGGGTAAATGGGTGAAAATATCCTTACGTCTCGATGAAGAGATTGAGGGAAGGTAAACACTAAACCTCTCAATCCTTCATGTGTCGGGATAGATGTATCATAAATCTCTCGATGGTTGGGATGGATGTATCATTAATCTCCCAATGTTATTTTATGTCGGGTCGATGGAGATAAACATTGATGCTCTCGATTGCCGATGAGAGTGCAGTTGACGTTGTAACTCTACAGTGAAGTTCCAGTATACCCTGGAAAGCTATTTGAGCAGTCGACACAGTCCTTCTTGTAGTCCTTGAAAAAACACTAGAGGGGGGGTCAATAGGGTTTTATGATTATTTTAATAATAATTCAACTAAAGCAAGCAACCACAAAAATATTGGACAAGGGGACAAGGATTTAGACTAGTTCCAACCTTAGCAAATACTAAGGCAGTCAATCCACTACCTGATTGCTTACCCAACTAGGATTTTTGAAAGTAATTAAACTTTATTACCTCGCAAGGATGTTACATAAAATTAAAATACTTTCACCAAACCCTTCGGACAGCCTTCACCTAGAAGTAGTCTCACCAACCTTGAAGCAGCCTTCCTTGAAGTAACCTCAAGCTCCCCCTTGAAGTAGCCTTCCTCTTGAAGTAGCTTCCCATTAAGACAGCCTTCTTGAAGTAGTCCAAAGTCCACCTTCTCCACCGAGAAGACCCTTCTCCACCTGAGAAGTCAAACCCTCTCCAATCCGTAGCCTCCAACCCTAGGAGTAGCAAGGAGAGTACAAAAGATATAAAGGAACAAGAAGGAAAAATAGAAATTACAATACCGTTGTAGCACAAGACTTGATTTCCTATATCAAGCGTTTTGATCACCTAACCAATGTATATGGAAGTGTTGGTGCAGTGGGTAGGATATGCTAGCCTATAGGACATGAATTTGGAGTAATGGAAATGTATAGCCAATGTTGGAGTTGCTCAATTGCTCACTAGAATGAATAGCCAATTGCAAGTATTATGCTCAAGTGTTGCACAAGTGTGTATTAGGTGTCCTAAGGCTTTTCCTATTTATAGGAATGGCCTATGAATGATTAAGGACATTCTATATACTTTCTAGGGGGTTCTAAGTGCTCAACTAGTCGTTAGGTATCCATTAGTTGTTTTAACAACGGCTAGTTAATTAATCATGAAAAGTGCAGACGGAACTCTTCTCGGTCGAAGATTTGTCGACCGAGAGTCCTTCTCAGTCGAGGGTTTGTCGACCGAGGGACTGTCTGGAGCAAGTTGTATAACGTTCTGATCCAACTCCCAACTACTTTGTCTGCAGTGTCTAACGGCTACTTGGGTCATTCTCGGTCGAGGAAATTGTTGACTGAGAGTGTCTCGGTCGAGGAGTTTGTCGACCGAGAATGACTCTGTTTCAATGTTTTAAACTAAGTACTAAGTGTGTGTATGAGTGTGCAGTTGTGACACTATTGTAGGGGATGACCTATCTAAGTGTTGTGATTGGATAGGGAAGATCTAAACGCTTGATTTACATGATATCTAAGTACTTGTACATTATATACTTGTAGAAGTTTTTACATTTGATTACAATCATGAATTAAAGCAATTTGAGCATATAGATCTTCCAAGTTGTGTCATCCACCTAGTTCCTGCAACACTCAAGTAGCACAATAGATTCACAAGAATGAAATGTTTGTCATCATCGAAACAAAGGGATTATAGTAATGTCCAATTTAGCCAACAATCTCCCCCTTTTTGAAGATGACAAACATTCCCTAAATATAAAATAAGGAAATATAAATCATATGAGTTTCATACCTGAAGTTTACCTTTCATAGACATTCTCTTGTTTGCAAGTGTGTGCTGGCCCAAAATTTATGAAACTCGTGTTTTGATTTTATATTATTTCTCCCCCTTTGTCATTTCAAAAAGATATCCAAGATAATCATTTAGAATGACTTTTTATTTCTCCCTTAATTTGATAATTAGATGCTCCCCCTTAATCAGATATTCAGATTTAGAAAAAAAAGAAATCAATGTAAACCAATTATTGTTAAATTTAGCCACAATTTATTTCTCAATCATTTGCAAAGAATGAGATCCTTTTAGGTTCATTGTGTATATTACTCCCCCTAATTGTTATGCTCCCCTAGAATATTCTTATTTAACAAGGATATATCCAATTGAAGCCATAGGAAAATACTTTTATTCATAACAGCTTAGTGCTCATACAACTCATAAGATGACCCTGAAATCATAACACACTAGATTATAACAAAAAGATAGACATTACAAACATTACAATGATATCCATAAATCTCATGATCTCACTAAAAAGACCGAAGAATTACATCAATTTCTGGGTCTTTCCCAAGAAAAGGCTCAACTCCATAGTATTTGATCAGTGTCTGCCACTCCAAGGCACCTGTCTTGGTCAAAGAATAAGCCTCCAAGAAGGTGGGAACATGATCGAATCTAAAGTGGGCAGCAATATCTTGGAGTTGGATTTGAGAAAACTGAGTATGAGTGAGGTCAGGAGATGGTGAAGGTGGAATTTGATAGTAATTGTAGGATGGATTGTATGGGTTTAGCATGTCAGGATTAAGTGAATAAGGATATTCATCAGGTTGTTCAGAAGAAAGGGCTTGCATCCTTTGATTTAAATAAGACATGGCATGATGATTGTAATCCAATTGCCTACTTAGGTGATATTGAGAATGAGAAATATATGTCAAAGTATTTGTGATATGATCATGAGGTAGGCCAGAAGGAGGAGGTGGTGGAGGTATGTCTTGGGTGGATGGATCCCCTTCAGTCCTAGCCCTTTTGTGTCCAAAATCGATCCCCATCTTCTCTACTGTATTTCTAGTTATCTTTTGGGGTTTCCTATCCCATTTGTAACTGAGGTCCTCAATATTCTTCTTAAGAAAATGTTGAGTAATTTGGCAAACAAAATCAGCATAAGGTGGATTGCCAGAGAATTCAACCATATTTTTAAGAAATTAATGGGAATACCTTGTAGGATGGCATAAATAAGATACATGCAAAAAGTAGGTACTTTAGATTTATTTGCCCTTGGATAGATATTTGTGGCAACAATGAGGTTTACTATCCTAGCTTTAGGTTTTAAATTTATGGCATAATATGTACCTCTATCTTCATGGCAAGTGGTATTTGATACAAAAATGGCTCTTTTAATGTCACTTAAACTAGTGGTAGTGTCATCTTGAGAAAGCTTATTTAGTGGATTTCCAGTGGTGAGATCAATAAACTCTTTATAGTCTTCTTCATCTATGTTAAGCATGCTAAGAATGCCCTCCTCGAAAAAATGAAATCCATACCCACTAACTATAGAAGAAAAAGAATGATCATGGTTAGGATGTGTGGTTAGGTTGGCATAGAATTCGTTGACTACTTGGGAGGAGTAGGAATGGAAGGAAGGTTTTAGAAATTCAAACAAGTGTTGCACCTCAAAGATTTCCTCAAGATCAACAATGTTGTGGAAGTCCATGACGTCGACTGGCCATCGTGGAAGAGGGGTCTTTGAGGATAGCCTGAGGTAGCGATCGCCGGCAGCGACGTCGTTGAATGGAACTTCGTTGATGATCGTCAGCACCGGGGAGACCGTCCTTCCCTTCCTAGCTGCAACCTGCTTCTTTCCACGCGATGATGAGGAAGCCATCTTGTTGATTTGAAGTGGAGAAGAAGCAAGGCAAGATTTGGGTGGAGAGGAGCTAAAAATTTGCACAAGAATGCACTAGAGAAGAGCTAGAGAAGTGAGAATGTGAGTTTGTGAAGAATGGGGTCATTTTGGGCTCTATTTATAGCAAAACAAAACCCATCTCGGTCGACAATTCGTCGACTGACGACTGCAACGGTCGTTTCTGCAGACGCTCCTCTCGGTAGTCCAACGGTCGATCAAAAATTAGTCGTTGCAATTTTTTTTATATTTTAATCAGAAGATTGCCTTTTAATTCACGCAAATGGGGGTTCACAAAGATGGTCTGGGTCAACAATTTTATCGATCGATTTTCACTCGGTCAAACATTTTGTCGGCCAGGGATATGTCTAGGTTCGACTGTACAACATCTACTTGGTGAGTATCGGTCGAGAAGTATAACCAACCGAGATGTCTTCGGTCGACGAATTTGTCGACCGAATGTCTCGGTCGAGATTTTTACTGACCGACAAAATTGTTGTAGATGAAATTTTGAGCTAGTTTTCAATGCCAGTGAGAGACTATATTTGTAGAGCACACACACACACACAGATATATATATATATATATATATATATATATATATATATATATATATATAGATATATATAGATATATATATATCTTCTAGGGGAGTAATAATGTAATCATTTTCCAAGATAATTCAATAATCCTAAGGTCATAGCTAGTTTTTAATATTTGACTTTGACCTTTTATTAGAGCTTTAGCACTAAAATCATGCTTTCAATATGATGAATCAAGATACTAAGATTAGTGCAATAAAATGATTTACAAATAAGCATTTTGTCAAGCTTATTTTAGGTCGACCTTGACTTTGACCATAGCGCCCCTTGGTCAAACTTAATTTCAACCAAGAGGCAATTTCTGCATATTTTCAAATTAAAATGCATTTGTGCCATGAAGTTTTACTGTTTATGCAAAAATGGCATCTTCATATGTGCTGATCAAAAACAATATACATTCATGGTTTGTATATATAGATCAAAGATTATTTTAGACAAACCAATGAAACACAATGATCATAGCATAATAATTATGATAGAACAGTAGAAGTATATCCACAATGCAATGATCAAGATAGAAGCATATGATACACTGATTATGATCATTTAAACTAAATTTCAATACACATGGTTCCTATATAGATAGACCAAGGAATACTTAGGAAAAACCATGTGGATTATGATAAAATAGTAATTTCCTTGATTAAACCAACATTATTCATAATTTTCAGTTTTAAGCCAAACCATGTAGAGGATAAACCCAAATAATCTCATTCATGGTTCATGGATTTTCAAATTTAATGAACATACTTAATAAACTTTTTCAATCAATAAAGAAAGTATGTTCAATATCAGTCTTCATATAGCACTTTTGCAATATGTTTAAGGATTTTATATTAATAAGGTTATACCTTCATTAAACAATTCATGATATAAAAGATCAATATGTTTTGATTAAAAGATGGTCTCTAAGAATTGTGATTCTGGATTAAATCAATTTTTATTATTGTTGAATTGATAGCAAATAAGAAACAGTAGAATATGTTTTCCAGACTCTTGTTCGGTCGAACAATTTGTCGACCGAATTATTTTTGGTCAAAGTATTTCTTGACCGAGAATGTTACTATTTCTCCAGAAAAATACAGATTTAAAGCTAAAAGCCTATCGATCGACTAATTTCTCGACCGACATTGTCTCGGTCGAAGATTTTGTCGACTGAGATTGTTTCTGTACTATTTTCAGTAATTGTTTCCAAGTAAAACATAGATCATTTATAATTTAATTATGCAATTTGAAAACTCAGTTTAGTTGAGATAAAACATTAAATATCAAAGTAATATTTAGATCAAATCTCAACTAATAATATTCAAATCTTTAGGTTTTGAGAACCCAAATTAATACAAATTTCTAAAGGTGTATCTATGCATATTTATATAAAATGTGTATTTTCAAGTTAGAGATTTGAATCAATTTGTTATCTTATTATGTTAAGTTGAGATAGACATGGAGATATACAACTTAGAGTCTTTGGTCATATCTCAACTTAATTATATTCATTTAGTTTGGGGGTTTTGGAACCCATACTAACTCAACATCCTTTTTCTTGTAAGGATACGAGAAGGAATAATGCCCAAGATGTAAACAATAATGGCAACATATAGAATCAATCCCATGCCTCTTTCTATGAGTTTGTTCTAGGTTGTTCTTAGGTACATATGTATATTTGCCTCTAGGTACATACATAGATTGACTCTCTAGCACTTGTGTCCTTCTCCAACTAGGTTTTTGATAAGATTTTCCTTTAGGCTTATAACCTAGTCCTCTCCTTCCAATTTGACGATAAGAGTCATTTAAGATTTTATCAAGAATATCATTATTACTCAAGCTACTAACTTTTTGTTGCAACTTAACAATCTCATCCATTCTCTTCTTGATATCTAACTTTGCTTGATCTAGATTAGATAACAAAGAATATCTTTCTTTCACAATAATATCATAATCTAGATGTGTACACAAAACAGGTTGTTTTTGAAGATCATTTACTTGAGTTTGCAAGTGTATCTTTTCTAGGGAAAGAAGATTGCAATTTGCTTCTACTGATTTCAGCTTAAAATCATGATCTTCAATAGTCTTTTTGAGATCTTCATTTTTAGATGTGAGAGAAAGAAGCTTGGCATGTAACTCATCATTTACTTTATTTGATTTCTTTAATTTCTTCTTGCACTCAATATATTTTTCATGTGTTTCTTGAAGACTAGTAATTAAATCTTCTTTAGGTAAATGAAAAAAGGCTTACCTCTTCTTCTTCTTCACTTATTATAGAAATAAGGCATTCTTTATGCACATCTTCCTTCTTTGACTTCCATCGACAGCTAGGTGCAGTGTGCCTTGTTCCTAAGCACCAATTACAACTTGTTGAAGATTGGTCCATGCTTTTCCTTTGCTTGCGGTTGTAGACATCATCACCCTTCATTCTTCAAGACTTGATTAGAGATCCTGGAAGCCTGCTCTGATACCAATTGAAAAACCACTAGAGGGGGGTGAATAGGGTTTTATGATTATTTTAATAATAATTCAACTAAAGCAAGCAACCACAAAAATATTGGACAAGGGGACAAGGGTTTAGAGTGGTTCCAACCTTAGCAAATACTAAGGCAGTTAATCCACTATCCAGTTTCTTACCCAACTGGGATTTTTGAAAGTACTTAAATTGTATTACCTCGCAAGGATGTTACATAAAATTACAAATACTTTCACCAAACCCTTTGGACAGCCTTCACCTAGAAGTAGTCTCACCAACCTTGAAGCAGCCTTCCTTAAAGTAACCTCAAGTTCCCCCTTGAAGTAGCCTTACTCTTGAAGTAGCTTCCCATTGAGACAGCCCTCTTGAAGTAGTCCAAAGTCCACCTTCTCCACCGAGAAGACCCTTCTCCACCTGAGAAGTCAAACCCTCTCCAATCCGCAGCCTCCAACCCTAGGAGTAGTAAGGAGAGTACAAAAGATATAAAGGAACAAGAAGGAAAAATAGAAATTACAATATTGTTGTAGCACAAGACTTGATTTCTTATATCAAGTGTTTTGATCTCCTAACCAATGTATATGGAAGTGTTGGTGCAGTGGGTAGGAGATGCTAGCCTATAGGACATGAATTTGGAGCAATGGAAATGTGTAGCCAATGTTGGAGTTGCTCAATTGCTCACTAGAATGAATAGCCAATTGCAAGTATTATGCTCAAGTGTGTTTTAGGTGTCCTAAGGCTTGTCCTATTTATAGGAATGGCCTATGAATGCTTAAGGACATTCTAGATACTTTCTAGGGGGTTCTAAGTGCTCAACTAGCCATTAGGTATCCATTAGTTGCTTTAACAACGGCTAGTTAATTAATCCTAAAAGGTGCAGGCAGAACTCTTCTCGGTCGAAGATTTGTCAACTGAGAGTCCTTCTCGGTCGAGGATTTGTCGACAGAGGGACTGTCTGGAGAAAGTTGTATAACGTTCTGATCCAACTCCCAACTACTTTGTCTGCAGTGTCTAATGGCTACTTGGGTCATTCTCGGTCAAGGAAATTGTCGACCGAGAGTTTCTCGGTCGAGGAGTTTTTCGACCGAGGATGACTCTGTTTCAATGTTTTAAACTAAGTACTAAGTGTGTGTATGAGTGTGCAGTTGTGACACTATTGTAGGGGATGACCTATCTAAGTATTGTGATTGGATAGGAAAGATCTAAATGCTTGATTTACATGATATCTAAGTACTTGTACATTATATACTTGTACAAGTTTTTACATTTGATTACAATCATGAATTAAAGCAATTTGAGCATATAGATCTTCCAAGTTGTGTCATCCACCTAGTTCCTGCAACACTCAAGTAGCACATTAGATTCACAAGAATGAAATGTTTGTCATCATTGAAACAAAGGGATTATAGTAATGTCCAATTTAGCCAACAGTCCTATGCTGACCAGGATGTGGGAGGTCATGGGAATCCGACTCTTCCATTGACCTATTTATGGTACCAATTTTGATTCTAGAAATAGTTGGTTGGAGTATGAGTGGTATACCTCATCTCCTCAGAGCTTAAATCTATTTGTAAAGTATAATCAGCCGTGTAGCATATTTGCATAAGATTGAAATACGAGAAATACTAATTGATGACATACTACTTAGCATGCCCTTGATACATGAATGTACTGATGTTCCTTTAATTCATATTGAATATGAGACATGCTGCTTTACAAGTTATAGATGTAATATTGCATAAGAATGTTGCTCTAGTCTGCATAGATGTTTATTCACCTGCTATTGATTTATATTATCCCACTGTTCAGTTTATTTCTATTAAACTGCAATGACAATGTTTTGGCGGAGAGTTATATCTCCCGCTGGGGCAATTTTTATACTTGTCTCACCCCCGTGGGATTCAATGTTTTTAGGTAGATGCAGACATCAAGGCAGAAACTCATCTGTAGGAGAAGAACAGCAGCAGCAACAGTCATAGGGACAGCAGTGATCCAACATGTGGAGACTTTGGCTGTCTAGTTTTGAGTAGATAGTCCTATAGTCGTCTCTGTACTCTCAGGTCCTAAGAGTTAGTGTTTTGAAACTTCGATCTGAGATTTGGTGCATGTATGCCTCGAGATGAAATGATGCATGTAATGTATATATGAACCAGGATGTAATGTTTTACTTTGGTTCTAAATGAAAGAGTTTTCTTGTGAATGGATCTATTGATAAATGGTTTTAATTTTTAGTGATTTTCAGTAATTCTGTTGTTAATAATATGCTTCCGCATTAGTTAATCTTGTTGTATGAGTTGTATGCCACAAATTAAGTGGTATCAGAGCTCTAAGTTCGCTGAGTCTATAGAGACATAGGATTAAGATAGTTGAGTCTGTTCTAGTGTCTTCCAGTTTATCTGATAGTGTCTTTTGCTCATATAGGCGAAGAAGAACTAAGGATATCTGGATCACACGAAGAACACACTGCTGAGAGCAGTGTTGCTGCACCGGGAAATGGTGAAACAGACCAAGACAGGGAGGAACCCGTACCTGAATAGCCCCAGTTCAACCTAGCTGATATGGGGAACCTAGCCTTCCAGGCTATGTTCGGGCAGTTCATGGAAGCTATGACACACATGACAGATAGAATGCCATTACCTGCACCTAGGGCACTAACTCATGATGAAAGACATGGTGCCGGAAAGACTTTTGAAAGACTTAAGAGAGTAGGAGCCTTAGAGTATGCTGGTACAGCCGATCCAGCGGATGCTGATCTATGGTTGACTGAGTTGGAGAAAGCCTTCAGAATCCTCATGATTCCTGATGATGAGAGGAAGTGTTGGCCACTAGTGGACCATTGAGGAGGGCAAAAGACCTGGAGTTGTGATTAGATGGGATGAATTCAGGCGTGAATTTGTCACTAGATACTTTCCCAAGACATATCTAGATGAGAAGATCTCACAGTTTGAGAGAATTAAGCAAGGGCCTATGAACATTAGCGAGTATGAGCCTAGGTTCATGGAGTTGTTGCAGTTTTGTCCGCACATGGAATCCAATGATGAGGAGAGAATTTGGCAGTTTGAGAAGGGGCTAAATGTTGAATTAACCACTCTGGTGTCTGCTTTGGAGAACTGGGAGAGGTTTGCCACTTTCATGGAATCTGTAAGACGTATAGAGAGGTCTGTAGTTGAGAAGCGACAGACCAAGGGTAAGAAGGAATACCCTCAGTTTCAAGGGTAGAGTGCTGGGAGTTTCAAGAAACCAAGGTATTTTGTGCCTACACCACCACCAAGGTTTAATACCCAAACACAGTGGACGTCAAGTAAGGGTAGAAAACATAGTTTACCATCGAAGGGAGCTCACAGCTCAGCCTCTATGTTAGTAATAGGACCACCCAGACCACCAAGGGGGGATATAACATGTTATAGATGTGGAAAAGAAGGCCATGTGGTGAGATACTATCCTAAGAAAGTCAGGAGTGTGACCCAGCAACCGAGGTAGAGTCAGCAGGGCTCTCAGAGGAAATAGCCTGGCAGTGGTGCTAGAGGACGTGGACCAGCGTCCCAAGCCGGTTCTTTGACATCTAATAATCGAGCACAAGGTCAACAGCAAGTGACAGCTAGGTTCTATGAAATGAACCAGCCTGAAGCAGTAGTCAACCCTCGGGTTGTGACAGGTCAGATGGAACTACTTTATTCTGATATGTCTTTATCCTGCTTCATATCTGTGTTAATAGATATGGGTGCTACACACTCCTTTGTCACTCACGAAGTGATTGATGACTGCAAGATGATTGTTAGTCATTAAATAGATAGCTTGTTGTTAGAGATGCCTTTGATGGGATCTGCAGTATTGCGGGAAGTGTGTTCTCCCTGCAATCTTTTCTTTTCTGATCATCGTATTCAAGTGGATCTTATACCACTTGAGATGCAGGGTTTTGATATAATCCTTGGGATGGACACCTTAGAGAAGTATAAGGTTGTCTTGTATTGTAGTTCCAAGCAAGTTGTGTTCACAGATGATGGTGACACATGGATCTTTCAGGGAAATAGAAAGATTCTTCCAACATGTTTTGTGTCAGCTATGGTAGCTGAGTGGATGATGAGACAAGGATGCCTTGCATCCTTAGCCCATGTGCTTGATACCACAATGGAAAGACCTCATCCTTCTAAAGTTCTTGTAGTTAGGGAATTTGAAGATATATTTCCTGAAGAACTTTTGGGGGTTCCTCCAACTCGAGAGCATGGCCTCAAGCCATTTCTCAGAATCTAGTCCCTGCGTAGCTTCCAGATTGGTAGTTGGATCATCATCTATGACCAACTCACTGCCTTCTTGAGTTACAAGATATCCAAATCTTTTTAGGCTCAAGGAGTGTCCTACCAGATCTATGAGGTTCCTGTGTTACCTGAGGAATTTGAGATTCCACAACAACTTGTGATTCTCTATGTTCCTCTTGTACCACTACTACAGAAATAGCATTCAATGTCACTTTTCTGGGCGTCGGTTATTAAGAAAAACCGACGCCTTATATGTTAGGCATCGGTTTTTTAAGCAAACCGACGTCTATATTCAAAGACCAGCCAGACACGGGTACCGCTTTGTATTCAGCGTCGGTGGTTTATAACAAACTGACGCTGAAAGTCGGCCGCGAAATCCAAATTTAGATCAAAAAAAAATAGTGTCATTGTCAGCGTCGGTCATGTAGGTATACACCGACGCCTATGTGCGATGAAAATTTGCGCAAAAAGTGTCACTTTCAGCGTCGGTTATCCTTTTATAACCGACGCGGAAGGTTGTTCCCGCCAAACAATTTCATGAAAATATCGTCCAATTGGACGTCGGTTGTTGCAAACAACCGACGCTAAAGATGTTTAGGCGTCGGTGGATGCAAACAACCGACGCTATATGGGAACTAATACTCCGCGATCGCCCGACTCTTCCCCTTTCTTCTGTTTCATTGCGAGCAATTACCCTATTTCTCTGCTGCCGGCGATTTCTCTCCGGCGATTTCTTCTCCAGTGCCATTTCTCCGGCTATTTCTTCTCCGGCGCCCCCTTCTCCGGCGCCCCCTTCTCCACCACCACTCCTCCTTCTCCGCGCCCCCTTCTCCGCCGCCCCTACTGCCCGCCCCTGCTGCCTGCCCCTGCTGCTCCAAGCGCCTGAGGCCGCCGCCACGCCTGACTCTTCGGCGCCGCCTGGTGCTTTTCCACGGTCGTCGCGCCGCCGCAACCACCGCCAGAGCCACCGGAGCTGCTAGCTGCTCCTCCACCGCCGTCGCTGCTAACTACTTCTCCAGCCAGAGCCACCGGAGCCTCTGCCTTCTTCCCTCTGACAAGGTTGGTCTTCCCGCTGCTAGCTGCTCTGATTTTTTATGCATCGATCAAATTGTTGTGATAAAAATGCATGTAATGTATTTGATTAGAGTTAATCTAATCTGGATGTTCATAATAATGGTATGTTAAATATGATGATTAGGGATAAATATAATGTCTAGTACACAAATATTAGATGATATTCAAGAAAACCCTAGTTTGATGAGCATGTTGTTAATCATGTTAATTATGATTCTTCTATATATTCTGATGTCATTATATAATTATGTGATCCCAACATATTAAATTGAATTAGAATGATTTCATGAATTATAGGGTTTTAAAGTTGATAAACATGTACATGCAGAAATAGGGTTATTAAACCAATGGTTATAACATAGTATGATCTTAATCTGATCTGGATGTTCATAATAATGTAGTATGTTAAATATGATGATTAGGGATACATATAATGTCTAGTAAAGATTCCTAGACCTTTTGTTTGAAACTATTGATTTCTTGATTTATTATTTAATAATGCTCTATTGATTAGGATTAACCATGTTGCCTGTACTTTATAGACATTTATTATATATAAGAATGACAACACATGTATTTGTTGGCCTAGAAACCCGTCCAAGATTGGCTCATTAGGAGTAAATCTTGGATAGTCCCCGGTTTGGGACTGTTCTTGAACACCTAATCTCACTTAGGATGTAAGTGTATAATGTGTATTGGGTTTTCGAGAAAATTTCAGTAGCATTTCCCCGTTTGTTCTCTAAGTACATATGTACTTAGAGAACAGCGGGGAAATGCTGCCGAAATTTTCTTGAAAACCCAATACACATTATACACTTACTAGTGAGATTAGGTGTTCAAGGATGGGATAGGTGGTACACATTTATTATATATAAGAATGACATGAAATGTGTTTGTTGGCCTAGAATGTGAACAATCATTGTTTTTTATATTACTTGTACATTGAAGGATTGCTAATTGATAAAAGATCACAATTTTAGAGACATGTATGTTTATACAAATGCTAAATGTTTTCCTTATTCTAGTTGATACAAATGCTAAATGTTTTCCTTTTTAATGAAATTTTCAGATGGCTCACCATGATGAGAATGATGTCCATGATGAGCATGAAGTCCATGATGAGCATGCTGTCCATGACGAGCATGACGAGGATACCAACGTAAGTTCTAAAAATATATCCCGTATTTCTATAAAATTCATTATCTTCTAGTTATGTCATATATCATGTATTTCTATATTGGCTTAATTCGGTGTGTTTATTTTTGTCAAATTTTAGGTTGATGATGCACAGCTACCCACTGAAGCAATTGAGCAACTTGATGCGCAGCAACAAAAACTTAACAAGAAAAGGGGTATCACTCTGTTGAAAAAGTTACTTGCGCTGAGTGGCAGTGGATCCAAATTGGTTGTGGAGTTTGATAATGGAGGGAATGCAATTGGAGTGAACCGCAATAATTTTATAAACTATCTTGGGGTTGTCACTCGAAGCCATTGTGGTGTTAAATATGATAATTGGCATAAAGTTCCTCAGGCGAAGAAAGACTTGATATGGAAAGATTTATGCGTGAGTTATTATTATTTGCAATTCTTTTTTGTAGATTACAAATTCTATTATTTGCAATTATATTTTTGGTACTAGTTAATAACATTTCTATTTTACAGAATCTGTTTGCATTGGATGAGATGGTGCATCGTAAAAGTGTGATGCAACGCGCTGGAAAGATGCTTAGGAATTACAGGACAAATCTGAACAGAGAATACATAAGACAGGGTGATAAGAAGAAGAAGTCAGCCCTTGAACAATGGAACTTCTTGGACAAAGAAGATTGGGACAATTTTGTTGCTTCAAGAAAATCTGAAGAATTCAAGGTATTAGGCGTCACTCCCATTTTAATTAATATACATTGTATTCACCTATTCAAGATTAAGATTTAGTGCTACTAACGTAATTATAAATGTGCATACTAACTAGGCCCTCAGTGACGCACAAAAAGCAAGGCGTGCACTGAATGTACATGACCATACTATGGGTCCGAAAGGCTATGCAAGCGTTCGCCAAAGACTACAGGCGGAGTCTGCGGCTACTCAGGAGTCTGCGACTACTCAGGAGTCTGCAGCCACACCCTTCCCTCGCCATGATATCTGGATAGCTGGCAGGAAAAACAAGAAGGGTGAAATAAAGAAGCCCGAAACTGCTGAGGCGGCTGCAAAAATGGTAAAATACAACTCTTAGAGCAATCATTTGAATATTGATTATTTGTGGTGTTAACTTACCAATTTTTGTTTATGGTGATTAGCGGGAGCTGCACGAGCAGAGAAAACAAGGCACGTTCATCCCTCAGGGCACAAGGGATGAATTGACAGTTGCTCTGGGTAACCCAGAGCATCCTGGACGTGTTAGAGGTGCCGGCGCTGGTGTGGGAATCAAAGCATTCTTTGGGCCATCCCAGCGCAAACCCAGAGCGGGACTTTCTCAAGAAGAGGTAACATATATATTCTATTTTTATAATGTTACTGCAAAAGGAAATTCATTAATAAAAAGCTAATATTTGTTTTATCCATGTATAGGAGAATAAGAGAGTCGAGGATATAGTTGCTAAGAAGCTCAACGATGTGGTTGCTGAGAAGGTCAAGGAAGAATTGCTGCGGTGGCAGACATCTCAGGCTTCCAATCAGCCTATGCCGACCCACTCTTCTCCTGGTGCACAGACTGCAAGTAATCCTGGAGACCCATCGCCTAACACGTCTGCTGTAAGTATTGTTTATGACATTGTAGCTAGTCTTTTCAAGATGATATGTTTTCAAGATGATATGTATATATGTATAACATTCTTTACGTAAATTTGTAGGCATTGAAGCCATGCCGCTTAAGAATGGAAAACTATGTTGTTGCAGAGGCGCAAGCTTACCAGTCCCTTCCTGGGGCAACGTTTCATGGGAGTCCAATGCCGCAGGGCTACATTCGTGTGAGCCCGATACATGTATTACCCGATTGGAGGGAAGTTGCGTTGCCATATGCCCACCCAGATATTGATACACTTGGTGACGCAGAAAGTGGGGTCATATTGTGGCCCAAAGCAGATGTCCTCTACACGACTGAAATTGTAAGATAAATTTACATTGATTTAGACTGTTAATGTGTATATATGATGTCAACTGATCTGAAATTATATATACAGGTTAAAAAGAAGACACCAGGAGCACCTAGGCCTCCACCTCCAATTCCCGCATTACCAACTTGGGTTCCAACTGACCTACAATACCCGTTAGGTCCTGCTTGTAGGGGAATGGCATGTTGGCTACGGGCACATAATATACTTTGCCCTATAATTGTTTCTTTAGATGCAGATTATGCAGGTCAATCATACGACAGCTCTTTATTTATACAAGATATTATTGAGCTGTTTATGTATGAATGGTTGAATACATCAATGATAGAGACATGGATAAGGTGAGATCTTGTTTATACATCCATATACCTTGTGTAAGATCCGGTGATCTAGTTTCTTATATATTAATGCATACGTCTATATGTTTTGCAGCTACTTAATCGAAGATCATTGCAAACAATTTGCATATGATCATGTGGGATTTTTGATTCCATCATTGATTAGTATGGTAGCTAAAGACCCTGATAGTGTTCAACAATACTGTATAGATGCTTTTACAATTTTTGGTCATCAAATGAAGACGATAATAATAGCTCCATTCAATGTCAAGTAAGTTTGCTTTATTTATAATTTGGACTTAAGAAAATTCCATTATTATTTTGCATTTTGAGTTATTAATTGTTAACTTTTTACCTCTAGTGGTAGACATTGGGAGTTACTAGTTATTGTCCCCGGGACGTTCACTGTTTATTATCTAGATCCCGCAGGAAGTACATTAAACACTAAAATTGGACACGTAATGAGAATGGCATTAGTCTGGTGAGAAATATTTCATTTTTTATATCCGTTAACATCTTTTATTACATTACTATTTACTTATGCAACTTAGTGTGTTATATTAACATGTAGGGGTTTAGATGCATTCAAAAATGCTGGAGGAAAGGTCCCAAGGAAAAAGAACCAGCCATTGTCTTGGGAGAACGTAAAAGTAAGTTCCCGACTCCCCGACTCCAATGTATATATTATTGATGTGAATTGTGCTTAGTTGTATTAATTTGTATGTTTCAATTTATAGTGCGCTACACAAGACAATGGCTGGGCATGCGCATACTATGTGATGCGATTTATGCAGATGATTATCAAACATGCCGCATTGGACATCGATACCATACATGAGGTATTATATATAGTCTCATTAGTTAGTATGAAATATATCAATCTTATTTTTATATTATTACTTATATATATACATCATTCTCTTTGCAGGTGTTTAAAACTGACCACACTATAGGCAAACGCTTAAAAAATGTACATGCTCCATATACGAGGGAATCATTAAATGAAGTAAGAGAAGAATGGGCAATAGCTGTACAAACAGTGGCAACTGTAAGATATAATTGGGATGTTGATAGTGATGATGAATGATACTTTGTAAATGAATGTTTCTGAATGTTAAAACATGTATTTGAATGATTCGATATGTGTGAACGTGACAATTGAATTGATGTCTGAATGTATCTACTTGTGTGAATCTTTTTATGTTAATTTTGCAGGTTTGTGGCCTGTTTGTAGGCTGATATCAATGGATGTCGTAAACCTGCAGTTCAGAAAACTGAACTGCAGGTTCTCATCCTGCTGACCAGCCACAGCAGGCCTGCAAACAGATTTATAAAAAAAAAAAAGATATAGGCGTCGGTTATTTACCGATAACCGTCAGTACAGACTTACAGCGTCGGTGTTTTATAAAACACCGACGCCAAAAGTGTTCGCGCTACAGGAAATGGGAGTCATCTAGGACACTTTTCTGCGTCGGTTGTTTAGTATATAACCGACGCAGAAAGCGTCCTAGATGACGCCGTTTTCTGTGGCGGGAACCCTTTTGGCGTCGGTGTTTTATAAAACACCGACGCCTTTATATTAAATAGGCGTCGGTTTTTTAACCGACGCTGAAGTGTCCACCCTTTTAGCGGCGCCCACATAGGCGTCGTTCAGAAACCGACGCCAAAGGGGGTTAAACAACCGACACTAAAAGGCACTTCTGTAGTAGTGTACATCTATTGGTTCAATGTTTTCTTGTTGGTCTCGAACTTCTTTGAGCTCTATTTTTCTCCCACTGATTCCTTTGGAAATAAATTCCTTTTCTAGGAATACACCAGTTCTAGCAACAAACACTTTGTTGTCAGATGGAGTGAAAAAGTAATATCCCCTAGTTTCCTTGGGATATCCAACAAGGTAACACTTATCTGATTTGGGTCCAAGTAGTTTAGGAAACATTTTCTTGACATAAGTTAAACATCCCCAAATCCTCATAAAAGACATATCGGGATGTTTCCCATGCCATATCTCATATGGTGTCTTTTGAACTGATTTAGATGGTACGTTGTTAAGTGTAAATGTGGCGGTTTCAAGAGCATAACCCCAGAAGGAATTTGGAAGATCGGCAAAACGCATCATAGATCACACCATGTCTAATAATGTGTGATTCCTTCTTTTTGACACACCATTATGTTGTGGTGTTCCAAGTGGAGTCCATTGTGATACAATACCACAGGCTCTCAGAAGGTCCTCAAACTCTTGGCTTAAGTATTCTCCACCTCGATCGGATCAAAGTTGCTTAATATTTTTTCCAAGTTGGTTATGTACTTCATTCATGAAATCCTTAAACCTTTCAAGGTTTCTGATTTATGTTTCATCAAGTAAGCATAACCATACCTACTGAAGTCATCAGTAAAGGTAATGAAGTACTGATACCCACCTTTTGAATTTGTTCTAAAAAGCTCACATACATCAGCATGTATGAGTCCTAATAGATCACTCGCTCTCTCACCTTTTCCTAAAATTGGAGCCTTGGTCATCTTTCCCAATAAACAAGATTCACACATGTCTAATGATTCAAGATCAAAAGAGTCAAGCTAACCATATTTATGGAGTCTAGATATGTGATTCTCATTTATGTGCCCTAGACGGAAATGCCAAAGGTATGTTTTGTTTGAGTCATTGATTTTTTGTCTTTTGGTGTTTATGTTGTATACACTTATCTGTAGATTTATCAAAAATAGACCATAAGACATTGGGGCACTGCCATAAAAGATCTCATCTTTAGAAATGGAACATTTTCCATTCTTAATAAGAAATTCAAATCCATCCTTGTCCAAACAAGATACAGAATTGATATTCCTATTAATGGCAGGTACATAATAGTAGTTATGTAACTCTATTATCAGCCCACTTGGAAGAGATAACTCATAGGTTCCTATTGCACTAGTAGCAACTCTTTCTCCATTAGCAACACGTAGTTCAACCTTGCCTTTCGCGAAAGGCCTATTTCTTTTCAGATCTTTCACATTTGAACAAATGTGTGATCCACATCCGGTATCAAGTACCCATGATGAATTAGTAAAGTTAATCTCAATTACGTATACACCATAAGTAGAGATCTCTATCTCTTGCTTCATCTTCCTTGATTCCCTTAATCCTCTCCATATTTTGAGTGCAGAAGACTTGGACTTCAGCTTGGCGGGAGAACGCTTCTCTGCCTTGCATGTGTCCTTGGACTCCATTCCACTGATCACTATCATGGAACTATCCTTCTTCATTTGTGCTTCAACATTTATCAAAATGTCAAGAAATTTTGATAGCGGTTTAGCCATGTTATACAAGTAGTAATACTTGATAAACATGTTATATGATTTAGGCAAAGATTGCCAAATCATATTTGTGGCCAACTCTTGACCCAAATAAAATACCAGTTTCTCTACACATTCAATATGCCCAATCATATTGAGCACATGGGGTCTAACTAAATCTCCCTCTATCAGTTTGCATTCAAACAATGCCTTAGGCATACATGGAGCGGATTCTATAGCCACTGGTATCTTAGGAATATGTAGAACACTTCGCATAGTCCTTAACCAGTTATGGAAATTTATCTCAAATAAATTATCTGATTTCAATGATTATTTCTTTACCATTTGATTCTACAAGAGAAAACATTTGCATTTTGTCAAAACTCCTTTTGATTTGATTTGATTTGAAAAAAAAATGATGATTTTCATTAGGTCTTTAATTAATTATCACTCCCACTATTTTGATCAAATTGATAACCCTCATGTATCAAGTCAGAAGATTGCAACATACAACCTTCTAGTGAGTAAGATCCTGACTTCCTCTAAGTTATGGACCAGTGAGGGTTGTCACCCACAACTAGATTCTTTTAGGTTGGAAACTTTTTCCAATTGCATCATATGAAACTCTTAATAGATGTTATGCACAACTCTTTGTCATGAACATCTGCATGCCTCAAGGTGTTTAATCCTATTAAGATCACCTTGTTAAGTCTTTTCCTAAAAGCCAACACAATGAGTATGCACCCTGCGAAGGCAGACCCACATACCCACTATCACACTTCCACAAGATAGACGCATGTGAAGGCGTGCCCACACTTAATCGACCAATCTTTTCATGTGTGTTTCTTTTGGTAGGCATCTTAAAATTAATATTTATATTTGAGGGGTTTGATGTTTATATATACATATACATATCAAATCACCACATATATAGTATGTATCATATACATGCTATATCCCACAAGTAAACATGTGAAGCGATAAAGCGATGATTATGGCCATCCTATTTGTAATTCCTTGAGCCACAAGGAATTACGGTCATCTAGGTCTACATCACATGCAGTAACCTATTGTTGATGAAGATCTGTGCTTAGGCCGTTCTGGGTTGATCAACTCATTCTATGACTGATTGGCTCACCTCCTAGCCGATCGGTTGGTTGTCACCAATTGATTGTCTGGCTCCTCCAGATGGTAGGTTCGTCGGGTCATCTTGCTCCTCGTAAGGCCACCAATTGCTCATCTCACACCATCAGCCGATCATCTCGCACCATCAGCGGTTGTCTCGGTCCCTTAACTGCTCGTCTGGGCGCCCTCCGTTCTTTGACATAATAGGAAATAAAACTATCCTACTTTTACATGTTTCTTTGTGAAACCTCGAGTTACATTCGGGGGGAGCAAAGGTAGAAAAGAAGGCTCGAGTTATCTTGAGTTACATGTGGAATAGAAGAAACGTCTCGACACGTAGATCGAGATGCAAGAAACCAGAACCAACCAAGCACACAAATAGGGTGTTATAGGCCATAACCACGCTACACATCCACTATCAAAACCGTTTTAGGGCAACATGTATCAATTGCATATATATACCATATCATATATGTATATTGGGATTTGTGGTGTTTAATCGGATGTGCACATTAGCTAGTTAAAGTGTTCACATTGCATGCAATAAATAAATGGTGAAAACCCAAAATCAGATCATATCTATTACTCCTAAAACATAGTATGTTGATGTGGCTCTAATACCACTGTTGGGTTTTGTGGGATAGAACAGGCAGCTGAAACAAAATTTTTATCTAACCACAAACCCATAACCAACAAATCGCATCAACAACTATACAATAGGAAAGATGGTTTAGTGAGATATACATGGTCCTGAGGCTTTCTCAGCGACAATGCCTTGCAACTAGTGTGGCCTTCAACCACCTAGTCTTCGATGGCATTTGTACAACTCATGGTCTTGACCCAGGATGTGATTGATAGTCATCCTCCTGAGTGGTAGAAATCTCCCGCCTCTATAGATAGTCAACACAGACTACCAGGAACTCTAGTCATCCTGACAGACAGATTAGAAGGAGTTGTCCCCTTCAGTGAGCGTACTAGTCACCGACACACTCTCCCACCACTAGTTGCTTTTCTGTAGTTGTCTTTCCCTTACTATTCCTCCCTAGATGGGTAGAACTTGATTGGGCTCTCTCGGTTATCACAAATAGAGAGGACAACAACTTTGCAGAGTAATTGATGTTCTGAATTGTGTGTTCTGAGAAGCCCCCTGTACCCCTCTATTTATAGTAGAGGGCAGGGTCATGGTTCCTAGTTTGTATGGGAGTAGAAGGGTCCAAAATTTCCATAAATTGATTGTATTACGGCAGGCGAACCGGTCATTTCATAAATGAACCGGTCATTTGGGCAGGTGAGCCGATCGGTTCATAACTAAACCGGTCATTTGGGCAGGTGAGCCGATCGGTTCATAACTAAACTGGTCATTTGGGTAGGTGAGCCGATCGGTTCACCCAGTGAACTGGTCGTTTCACTTCCCAGACTTGCCCATAATTGACTTTCCTTATTCATTTCTAATTAATGCAAAGATTAATTCTTGTCCCAATCGAATTGAACAAGTGAAATGAGAATCTTTTCTCACAAACTGGGAAAATCCAACTCTTCTCATTTGGTCCATGTGAACTGATCGGTTCACTAGAGTGAATCGATTGTCTCACTAACCATGAGTCGATCGGTTCACCCACTGAACCGCTCAGTTGGTGTTCTAGGTTGTGCAGAACTCAGTCAATGTAGTTCTCAATCGTTCTGAAACTCTAATCAGTTGGTTCAACACTTGAACTTAATGATTCTGAGTTAAATCTATTGATTGAATGTTTAATTGAGTATCTAAACACTTTACTAATCATTCTAAACATCATTCATGGATAAACTCCTCTTCCAGGTTAATCCTATGTGTGTGACCCTATAGGTTCCATTTCACGTTGGTAGTGAATGTCCATAACTAACTTATGACATCACAAGAAAAGAGTGGTGCCTAGTCGCACATCAGTGCTACCCAAGTGAAAATGAAAGTTGGAGAACAGCTTTCAACCTACAATATATTATTGGTGTTACAGTGAATGTATAGTCCCTTTGTCACCGATATCTGGATTGAACTTGAGGCATGGACTTGTCATCCTCTGCAAATGTTCAATCCATGTTTCTTGAGCCAGAGCAGACTGTCTGAGATATATGCAAGCTCAATATCATATATTGACTCGCATGTACATGGCAATGTGTTTCTCAGTCTCACTTATCAAGTGGCTAGGATATCATACTCCCTTAGGAGGGACAAATTCCATATCTATCACTCACAGTCAAGTCCCCATGTGTCAAAATCACCCAATCATCACCATTATAACAACCCATATTTCAGGACTGCATTTGATGATGTCAACTGTACCCAACCACATGTGATTAGTGTAGTGATTTTAGGTCTAAGAACCACAGTCACCACCAATACTATAAGAGATGCTCCTAACTAACCAAGTGTGGTTTCCATGCATCACTCTTATGATGGGTCTATTCGATACACTATTCTCTAACATGCATCTATGTGCTTGGTTTGATATCATATATCATGACTGATGAGATTCTATCATCAACCAACACACACTCTTGTCTTTTTTGTTATTGATGTCTATGGTTATTTCCACAATAACAACCGACTAGGGAGATAACAAGAATGTATACTCTTAACATCCATGTGATCTCATTGTTCAGGTCCTCAACCTGAAGACATACATCATTTAGTAATATGATTCTTTAGACATCTAACATGTTATGTCATTATCTCAAAACAGATTAAACATATAGACAAAAATTGCCTTTATTATTATACAAATCATTTATAAAGTATGCCATTACAATCATCATATGACTATCTCTATGGGCATACATACCAACAATTTCTATGTCATATCCATGGAAGGAAAGGAAAAACATATGGGAAACATGAGAAAACTATTGTAAACCCTAGATAAATCATCTGAATGTTCCCTTCTGGATAGCATCTTGATCTATAACGTTCCAGATGCAAATCTACTCTCTAGAAGTGCCCGAATCGCCCAACACATGCTATTCTCCTTTGTCGTCTCCTCTCCTAACTTTGTGCTTGGTTGCAATGGAGTAGCATGTTATATTTGTTCTGCCAAACTCTCATTGGGACATAAGTGGGACTTTATATGTCATTAAGTCCTGACCGTCAAATCTAGCTTAATCTGAAATCTACATTGATTGCGGCAAGTTGGTACCATCGATAGGAAGTTGGTGGCACCGAGTCTTTGACTGATTCAAAACCCTTGCTAAATGTTAGTACTACCAACATGTATGTCGGTAGCACCAAGTTGCTATTTTACGGTTTTTGAATTCTCTTTTTGATAAATGTCAGAACCACTGACTAGCGGGTCGATAGCACCAAGTTAGTAAACTCAATCCCTGTTTCACTCTAGACCATGAGTCGGTTGCACCGACTTGCCCTTTCGGTGGTCTGGAATAGTAACTTGACAACACTGAATCTCCTCACGGTAGCACTGAGTTTTCTTTGATCAAATTGTTGGATTTCCACCTTAAGTCAGTACCACTGACTCTATGGTCGATAGCATCGAGTTGCCTTCCAAGTTCTTCTATTACCTAAAATGTGGAAAAACCAACGTAACTCCGAACAAGATATGAAAAATTGTCATAATTCGGTAAAAATACTTGGTAATTGATGCAACAGTATTTCACAAGCCAATAATGACAAACGATGCATAAATGGTATTAAAAGGAGCAATTATGCATGAAATACATGACAAACTAGCCTATGAAAAGTGGACAAAATTCACTGCATCAAAATCCCCTAAGCTTAAATGTTTCTCTCCCTCAAACAACACTACATTCGAATCTATTTGAGACAAGTCATCAAGAGGACAAACAACATGAACTACATTTTTAAATACCCCCACATGACGGTCTCAAACCGACTCTTACTGACCATTGAACAGATAACTACTCTACAATGACAAAATATGTTCATTAAAGATGTCCACCCTTAGATCAACGAAACACTATTAATAGAACAATTAATATCATAATCAATAGGGCATTCACTTGATGCACCATGTGATTCCCTATCTACATTGCTCTTATCGTCCTACCAACTACATTGGAAGCAGTTCCCCATACAGAAGTGAATGAGGGGGTTAATCATTTATGTGGCCTACTGTAAAGAGAAATGAGTGGAAGTAAGTAGGTAGCTTTGAACAAGAATCACAAGTAACATCTGAATCATTTATGCACAAACAAAATATGATGAACCTATAACAGGAATAAAATGAAAAATTCATGAATTCTAATGCCTACTATTCAATAGAATGATGCATGCACTAAATGTCTCATCCACTTGAGGAGAGTGAAACAGAGGAATGCATACATGTAGCTATTTGGACTTCTCCTTGAAGAAGAAAAATTTTAGATTTGAGTTTAATGCATCCTTTTCTTCCTCTTTATTTGATATTCTCTTTTTTTCTACCCTCTTATTTTAGCATGATTTATTAATTTTTCTTGGGCTTTTCTTCAACATCTCATTGCTTTCTCTTTTTTCCCCTTTAAAGGGGTATGGATGTGTATCCTTTCACTTTATATTTGAGGAAAAAGCTAGATAGATACATGATTTAAAGAATGATCAAAAGAAAGTGTAATCTACATGAAACTCTTTATGCAAATACTTGATATGCATATATTTTTTTTTCATTTTCTAACTAATACAATAAAAAACTAGCTATCACGCCACCTATTATGCTATGTAATGCAATCGAGAGAAAACAATTTGGGTTACTCAATTATATTAAGGTGGTGGATGAAATGTAATGGAAAACAGATGGAATCACATGATTAAGAGACAATGCATGTCTTAAACTATGATATGTCCCTCTCCTACCAACCAATGTACTCTTAAAGTCTCTTTATAGAAGTCCCATTTATGGTCCTTTTACTCATTTGGTTGGTTTGGGCTCAAACCCTATCGTCATCCACAATTCTTAGATAAATTAGGATTTTCATTCATATTAAGTATCCTCAAGCTGACTAACTCTACACTTCCACTAGGTGGTGTTGTCTTAGACTTTGCAAATTCAGCTTAACAAGATGCGATAATTTAAAAAAATTCTTTTAATATTCATTGCAGAGGCACCCACATGAAGATGGAAGAAATCATGAACTAAGCCCCACCATTACACTAGATAGATGTGGATTTCAAAATAAGAAAACTAAAACAAACTAAAGAACAAAATAAAGATTTAGCTGTTCAACACCCACCTAAGCTTGAACTTGACTATGTCCTCATGGTCAAAATCAAACTCAGAGGTGGAATGGAGGTACCATATCAGAAAGGTGGTGGCTAGAATGTTCCCAGTGACATCTCCGGATTTGGTGGGTAGTAGGTGCCAATGAATGTGGGTTGATGGAAAGGCATCTCAGGTGGCTGAGGGTAACTAGCAAAGTGGCCCCGACTCTAGTAATGGTTGTAGAGAGGCTATTAGTAATGCTCAATGTGTTGTATGTGAGTATGCATATTCTCTTGATTGGCCAGGAGAAGGCACTCATTAGCGTAGATCGCCTATTGCTACTAAAGCAGCTACTCCTGGACTCCATGAATCTAGGTTAGTGTGACTGACTGCTATTGTTGTCCCTCCTCGATAGACTACAACATCATGTAGATGCCCTCCATGGAGAAGGCATCTCGATGCAGTGGAGGTGGCTGAGCTGTAGAGCTAGATGTTGCATATCTATGAGGTGTCTAGTTTAGACACCACCTCTGTGTGAAAGGCATGGAGTCTTCCTCCACTTCTTCTTCTTCTTCTTCTTCTTCATCTTCTTCTCCTAGCTTGGGCTTGGGATGCTCCTCTTCCTCACCCTCTAGAATAGGTACAACATCATCTTTTGGCCATCTGAGGAACCACACTCCTCTGAGGTGGAAGATTGGTTCGGGGAGATCCCTTTCCTGTAGTTGTCCCTCAATGGTGCATCAGGCATACACCTTTCCCTCATACTTGGAAATGAGTTGGGACCACTTGAAGTGATTTAAGTTGAGAGTTGAGGTTGTCTTCATGGCGGCGGCCTTGGAGAGGTCCAAGTAGAGGTGGAGATCCAAGGGTGTGAGCAAACCTTCAAAGTGAATGGGAGGCTTCATCTGAGCCTGCCTCTTCATCACAAATATATGCTATAAGAAGAAAGAGCCAATGTAAATCTTATCCCTCTCCAGCATGAGAAAGGCCCACATAACGTATAGGTCCACCTTTTGTGGCTTCCCTTGTCCCTGAATTGACTTGGAAAAATTGTTATTCGTCAGGTAGCACTGCAGAATATGGATAAAGGGGTTCTCGATATCCATCACAAAGGCTTGCTGCCATTTGACGGTGAACCCCTCTGATTGGGTCGTTATCAGTCTCCAAGACAAGTTATATTTGAAGTCGCTCAGAGTGAATCAAACTCCACCTTTTGGGCATCCATAAATGGCATTGTACTCTTCCAACATGAGGTGGTCGGTGGTGTTGTAGAGTCTAAAATGAATCTGCTCGTCTTCCCAACCTTACTCGTGATTGGGGATTTAGAATATCTCCAACAATGCAAGGAACTTGCACATTGTATCCCAATAAGAAGGCCATCTGCCAAAGAATAGGTGATCCCTCACCATGCCCTACCCTTCGCCAACCTGGAGGAGACTCTAAGTGAATCCTATCTTGGTGAGGAAGGAGCGGTCACCATACCACATAGGTATGAACTTTCTTTTCATCAGTCTGGAGAAGATCTCCTTCTAGTCTTGGTTTGTAAAATGTAGTCTAGATGGCTTCAGTACCATCTGCTCGGATGATGAAGCTTGCCTCCTTGATGCTATTGATGATGAAGGGAGAAAAAGGGTTGAGAAAGAGAGCTGGATGAAGACTCCAGGTCGTCGGAGTGTTGAGGAAGCCTTTGGGATCATATGGAACCTTCTTTATTGCAAGGGGAGTGAGTTGGGTGTGTCTAAATAATAAATCAAGCCTCCCCTTTTATATTTGTGGATGGCCATGTCGGGACGTGACGACGCTACTAACTTTCTGGGTTGGTGGTACCAACTTGATCCCTATACATGGGTCGTTGGTGTCATCCATTGATACCGATGCTTGTGATCTATTGATACATCGACTCATGGATCACCATATGTCGATGGTACTGACTTTTGGATTGTGCATCCAAATTGGTGCCACCAAATGTTGGATGAATGCGTTCTGGACTGTCAAAGTCAATGCCATAGATTCTAGTCTTAAGAGTCGGTGCCAACAACAAGTTGTCTATGGTAATGAGTTGATGACTGCCTATTACTGTTGTGTTGCATCGGTGCCATTGACATCATGGTCAGTGGTATCGAGTTCATTTGGACACGCCCCTATGATCTTTTTTTGATGCCACCAACTTTTGGCCAGAGGTGCTGATTTGTCTCATTTGTTCCTTCTCTTCCTCGATGATATTCGAACGACTCCTCAATGTATCGAACCTAGAGCACTCTCAACGTCTCATTGCTATCGACTTTGTGTTGGTAGTACTGACTTTCTATAGCAATTTTGACTTCTGGTTTGCAAAGAAATTGGTTCAACCGACTTCACGGTCGGTGGTATCAAAATTATTTCTGCCTCCCTATTGATTTTTATCTCAACCTCAAAGCCAGTTACTGATGTGTCGTTGGTACCGACTTGTCCTCTACCTACTCACCAAACAAGAGTCACTAAGGTAACTTTTTTTAACATCTATAATGTAATCAAACATGTAATTATGAAAACTACTTTTACACATGCTTAAATGAAAAATAACTAAGTAAACGGAATCTATGGGTTGCCTCCCATGAGCGCCCTTGTTTTATGTCCTAGGCGGTGAAAGTTTATGCTCAAATTTCAAGGAATCTCAATGAGCTTCAATTCTCCCTCCTAATGGATCACCTCCCCTTCAAAATAATGATTGGGGCATTGTCCATTCATCAAGAATGTTCTTACCTCATCACTTATCTCAATGACTCCCTAAGGGAATGCCTTCACCACATAGGGTCCACTCCAGTGGGACCTCAAATTCTCAGGATGCAATTTCATCACAAATTTGAATAATAACACTCGTTGACCTAGAGAAAAGATTTGATGTAAAATGTGGCAATCAGGCATTTTCATTGTTCTATATTTATATATTCAAGAACTCTCATAGGCATCTAGCCTTTCATCTAGTTCATCAAGTTCCAATTTGTACATCCCTAGATTTTCTAAAACTTAATCTAATGTGTGACATCCAAATTGAAACTCTCACCTCAGTAAGAATCCCAATTTAAACACCACACACTAGGCTAAGAAGAAGAAAATCAGAGGAATTCAGAAGGAAAAATAGTAACACATGCGCATAAACAATAAACAAACCACAACACATGTTCACCATTCAACATATAATTACAAAATGAATTATTATAACATTTGATATTACATATTGAATAGTAAAGTTTTACATGTACACATACTACCTTCTAAACAAGATCTTTAGACAATAGGTCCACCTATACATCTGCTCACCACACAACTCACAACTATCCAGGTCCTTCAAGATCACATGTCCACAACCTAAACAAAAGATTACATGTGGTACACATCAACACAATATTCTAAAATATTGTACTGATTACACCTACGTGTCTTTTTATATACCTCTCATTACTATGACTTGGTAGTAATAAACAAATATTAGAAAAAGCATATACTTGCACAAAGATGTTTATTAGAAAAAGGGAACACATATTTTAAACACATTTTCCATTATATCATCCATGCATTTACTACTTGAGAGTTGAATGCATCATGGCCTTTATGATCTACTACCAAAGAGTTGGACCATTTCACAATGTGATCTACTACTAAAGAGTTGGATCACTTTCAAGTACTTTACTACCAAAGAGTTGAAGTACTTACTTTCCAGCACTTTACTACCAAAGAGTTGAAGTTCTTAGATATAATGGAAAACAATATTATGTTTCATGTGTTCATAGCCATAAGTATGGAAAGTCAACAAAAATATCATACCAGAACAAGCATTTCATCCAATATCATATTCCAACTATTTTGTACACATATAATACAACCATATTACATAGTAGGCCAAGTAAGAGGTAAGGGCATACCTTGATCAAGAGATTATCTAAACCACATATTGCTGATGTCAGCTACCACATTGGTCAACCCATGATAAATACAATATCGCATATCACCATTAGGTTCTCATCATCATTAACCCTAGTTATGCCCATTTGGGTTTAGCTTAGCTCATTAAGGTATGTGCATCATTACTTGTATCTTGTCTTGGATATAGGTTATTGGTCTTATGTTCTAGATTAAGATGCAAAATTTTATTTTTTGATTGCATATAATTATGGGCACATATTAATTCTAGTTTACATGTATTACTCCAATTAGGATTACAAACCATTTATTATGAACAATTATCATATTATCATGAATTATTTGCATGATCATGAGCTCGGAATTATATAAGGTTTCATGTATTGATATGAGCTTACACTGAAATCTTAAAGATTCTTTAAGCATATTCCTAATTATTGCACATTAATTAGGATTATTATCCCTAAAAATATATATGAAGCTTTTTATGTGATTTCATGCATCAACGTTATAATTACTGACATCAAATAGGTTATAAACATTATGATAGATTTATTAACATTTTACTACGATTTAGGCCATCTTTTGATGTTTATTATCCATTAAACAAGTGAAATACATATTACATGATACCACTAAGATTTAAGCATCAAACTACTAATATTATGGTTCCAAGTTGTTCTACTCATGTTTTTGAACATTTTGATACATTATTTGTATTTTTTTGATAATTGTGCTATTTTCTATGATTTATCAAAGATCTGTAAATTTGTGAGGTAATTACCTTTTCGGGCCTATGGGGTTCTGCTATGTATCCAGGGAGAGGCACTCAACTCTCTATGTTGCCTTACTGAGGTCTGGCCAGTTCGGGTTGGTTCTCACTTGTGGACGTAGTCTGGTCTGGATCGGCTGATTCATGCTCTCCACTCTTTCTTGTTCTCGCGACCTCATGTCCTCATGTGTTAGTCCCAAGCAGGACTCTATTCTTCCGCATAGATTCACTGTCGCCTGGGTTGTCCTCTAGTGAGAAAAACCTCAACCATCGACTTTCTTTCTCATCTTCTGATGCTCACCCTCAGAATCAAAAGGTCAGAATCTCCCCTATCAGTCTGGTGGATTGAAACTGAAGGTCTTCATGGTCGTGATAACTCCATTGTTGGTCGGCGCCACCGTGATGGAACAAAAAGGGGAAACTAGTTATCTACCATCATTCTCACCTCTATGGCTTCTAGAAGCTTTAGAATTCATCCAAGAATTTGTCCATAACTCTCATTCTCGATGAAGAGGTCTACGCCCAAGCCCCCAACACCGCCTTTTCCTCTAGCTAAAAGGGGTTGATTGGCCATGGAAACAAACACTAGAGGGGAGGATTAGTAGCTCAATGTATTAGCCCACCTAATGGGAAGATCCCTCATTCCTCTAATTCTTCCTTAACTCCTCCAACTCCCTCTCTTTCTTCTATTTCCCATATATAGGTTGTGGAGGAGAGACAACAAGAAGGGGTGTACTCAAACTCCCTCGATTCTCAGCCACTATCCTAATGTCAAGGGTCTAGTTGATCGTTTCAACGTGCTGAAGGTAACTGTTTGGTTCCCATGAACTATTGAGCCACAACTAGTGAGCACTACAAAGGGCGTGGTTTCCATGGTAGGTTAGTTGTAACTGCAAGGAGTGTGACAACCTCATCACCCTTTGATCTCCAATCTAATGCCCTGGACCGATCTTTCACTTGAGCTTATCTGTGTCTTACTCAAGTTAATGATTGATCGCTCTTTTTCATGGGCCAAAAGTCTAAGCACAATTGTCCTAGTTAAAGAAATCATACTTTGAATTTATACCTGACTAATACAGACGTTCGCAACTCAATACATAATCTTTGCAGTAGTGCAGGGTCGAACATAGGGACAAGGAGAATAATTGAACAAAAATGTGAAATCTTAGCTTAGTCGAGATTAACCGAAAGCAATCATGTGGTGTTCCAATTAAGGAACAAACTTAACCTAATTAAGAAGTGAACCTAAATTATGGAAAATCAAAGAAGAATAAAAGACTAATCGAGAAATCAAGATAAAAAGGACTTGGATTGGGTTTCAGTAATCAAGCCAACCTCAACCATGTAAAACCTTCACTCCTATTTTATATATATTCTCTATTCATTTTACAAATAATAAAATAATGTCCCTTCCTTCTCTCGAGATCTGGGCAAATTTCTATCTAACAAGGTTCTCTCTCTTGAGTTAATAATCGAAACACCGGCGGGAGACAATATGACTTTTGTTATAGAAACACCTCACTCTTATGTATCATTACTATATTATACTCCAGATCTTGTTGAATTTATTCTCAAAAATGAAATCCATATCAAACTTCAAAGGAAGGTAGCTAATCATCCATTGACACAATTTTAACAAGAGTAAAAGAACAAAAATTTAAAAAAATATGCCATAAAATAAGAAAATGAACAATTACATGGTTGGGAGGGCCCGACGACTACTCCCAACCCAAGTTAGGGTTTTAGACACACATGGCCAAAGGAAAAAAAATAATACAACTAAAGCAAGTCATGATGTAGAAAAGAGAAAGAGAAGATCGATATAATGGTAGATCTAATAATCGATTTACCAACCTCTCGGTTGATATCTTCGCAGTCGACAGTGGTGTCGATAGTCTTTCTCCTTATTTCTGATCTAGGCTTGAGGCAAGAAGGTCCTTTAGTTGCTCGGTGATGACGAAGGAACTGACAGAGAGAAGGATCAACTGGACCAGATCAAGGGATCCAAGTAGGTCGACATGTCTCATCCTCCAGCTTTGGAACTTGAGAAAGTTTGGCGGCAGCCTCTCGACACTCTAACTCAAAAGATTCAAGATGCGTGGTACGGCTGCGCTGGGGGCATATTTATAGGGTTAAGCCTGTCGACCCCCTTCCATCAATGTCAATGGTTTCTCGTCATTGGGTCTGTCGATGGCCAGGTCGACAATGAATCTTATTACAATATTTATGGATCGACAGACATGTCGATCTCTTCTAATTGTAGACAAAGTTCTCAATTGCAAATGATCTATCGATCCTACTATCAATAGGTTTGTTGAGGTGATTCCTCGACAATTTTCCTTGGGCGTCAATAATGCTATTGACGTAGTGTATCGGTGAAATAATTCAATGGGACTATTAAGGGTCCTCTACTCAATAGGTGTGTCGAGTTTTGGATTGATAGATTCATACCAACAAGTGTCTGTCAGTGTCGACGAACTGGGTTGTCGATGTTGCATCGACAGAGGTGAGTTTTGCCCCTTTTTCTTGAAACTCCTTCCCTTGATAGGTGGCTGTCGAGGTACTTCATCTTGTTAGGCTGATGCTCGATAAGTTTGTTGGGCTTGAATTGACAGTCTTTTCATGATCCTCTTGGTCAAACCTTCTTGTCAATCGATTAATCAACAGACTGAAGAGAGATCTTTTTGAATAATTAATCAGACTTCATTGATTTCACTTGATTTGCATCCAATTCCTTCAAATATCGCCAAAACTGACTTAGAACTTATTATCTAAGTAAACTAAAATAAAATGGGTAAATCTAAACATCTAAACATTATTTCTAATGACATTTATTATGTAAAAGGCTATTGAAATTGCACCAAAACTAATGTTATCAACTCCCCCAAACTTAGATTTTAGCTTGTCCTCAATCTAATGGAATAGCTATTTCTTTAAATAAAGAAAAATCCAGAAATTACTAAAAACACGAGTTTATACAATCCTCTTAACAAAACTAATTTTTATTCAAGATGTCATTATGTCAGTGAATTCTTTCTCTATTTGTTTTTCCTAATGCTTATCTCCAGTATATCTGTCACTTTGTCAAAGTAGCTTTCACTCTCGCTTAGGTATTTATGTGGAGAAATTAGATAGGCTTGTGGATATTCATTTATTCCTCAGGGTCATTCAAGTACATGTCCATTTAGATAGGCGAGTGATCCCTACGATCCAAACCAAATGGTTTTAGAGAAGTAATTGTACATTCTAAGTATCACTACCTCGGATTGCAATACCTTTAAATGAACTCCATTAGAGTAAGGTAGAGGTTGTAGAAACTAAATGAAATTCACATATCTGCATTCATGAGCACAACACTACACCGTTTCAATAGCTCTAATTCATTAGATGTCTCTCAGATTCCTTTTTACTCCTTACTCTTTTTGGGATGAAACATTCTGAGGATAGCAAGATGTAGCTCTTTCTTTTCTTTTGTATCAGTATACCTTTGACAAGACAAGACTTTATTAATTATGTTCTTTTTGTAAGAAACAATTAATGACATCGTAAAAGATAAATGATGTTTGCTAAGAGGAGAGCATAAAAAAATGTATCAGTAACAAAAAGATATTTGTCTTAAATTGTCATGTATAAAGGGATAGTTCAGGGGCAAACTAGAATCTTTGTAGAGGGATTTTTTCCATCAATTGTAGCTTCTTTTCATAAACAAGTTTGAATTGGTAAATGAAAATAGAGAAATTATGAAAATAAATATTAATGGAAAGGATAAAGAAGTAAAATTTGTGATACAATGGATACCTACTCATAGGATTACACCCCCAAACTTACAATACACACTATCCATAGAGTGTGAAAAAGAAAGGAAAATAAAATATAAACATGTGAGTTCATCAATGAAGGTCCACTGTTGCCCATAGGGACTCGAGCAACTTCAAAGCATAATTTCCTCGAAGGCGATGATTATTATTATTGTGAGTTTCTTCAACAACAACATGGAGACCTCCAATGGTGTACATCTTGTGGAGAATGTAGAAGCCATAAGCATTGGACAGTGGACGTTGTTGAGGACAATGATGCTAGAATCTAGTTACCTTCCATCTTTTTGGTCACTGAGAAGAATAACCAATGCCAAATTTACGGATCAGTGGAATGAGCGCCTTTGAACAAACATCAACAACTTTCATGCATATTGTGGATTAGCACTGAGTATTTAGGGCATTTAGGATCCAAAGAAGAATCTAAACTATTGTAGAGTACAACCTCCCTTTCACGAGTAGAGACAGCAAGCAAAGTCCAATGCGCATCTTGAAGAATAGGTATAAAGATATAATGGGGAATAGATTCTCAAAGCAAAAGATCTTTTTCAACTGAATCAGAGTCTCGACAAAGATCGGTGACAAGATCAGGACCGACTATATAGACATCATCAACATCCTTGCAGATAAGAGATTAGTAAGCTACCATGAGGCTATGAGATAAACATCCTCGCGGTTGAAGAGTCTCCAGGTTGTCATCTTTCATGACCAAAATGTCATCTCTACTAAAAATGACATGATTTCCAGCAGGCTTGAGGCGGTGCATCAACATCATTAGCTGAGTAAGAGATAGTTCGCAGCATGTACATCGGTCAAAATTATCAAAATGTGGCTCTATAGTGGTAACACGACCATATACCAGAAATGGCACAGGATCATCGAGGATTTTCAGTATATCTACAACTTCTTTAACTTTTGTAGTTGTTGTAACAGTAGCAGGAGGCTCAGTGACAATAGGTGATAATGTGATATGCCCTTATTCTACTTCTTCTTTCTATAAGACATCTCAGAAGGCCTCCTTCTCCAGTTGAGGAATAAGTGGATAAAGATCCCTTAGGTTTTTTTGGTAGTTCAGGGTCCTGAAAGAAGTGCATGTCATGGATGACTTTCATAGCATAACGTCCATGAAGAGGTATGAAACCAATTGGGTCCAGGCTAGAATCAGGATTTTCATGATTGAGGGCTTCCATGACCCAGAGAACAATGAAAGCACTATTATACTATGCGAGATTGTGCTGGAAGGCTAGTGGTGCAATAACATAACTTGTCTAGTTAGGTTGATAATATGGGACTTTTTGAGCAACCCATTGAAGTCAGATTGGAATATGAGGTATCTTTTCGATAGAGCGATCTCACAATCGCATGTCCATATTGTGCAAGCATTTCAACACACATGTTAAACAAAGTAATCTATCATTTGTTTAGGTCAGCAATGCACATGAGCCAAAATCCTCTGAAATGAAAGGGTAACAAGATCACCCATGTCTTCTTATATTCAACCTTTGCCTATAAGGTCAAAATATCTTGAGTCTTCAAACTGATCTTGAATAAGAAGCTTTCTAAAGAAGGAGTGGCATTATAATATGGCCAGTCCTTATCACTAGGCATGACGTCTTCCAAAATAGTTGATGCAAGGATGGTGAATATTTTTTTGGTGACTTTGGCATGATTGCAAAAACAATTCCAGAAATCTTCTCATGAGAGGGTGATGGAACCATTGTTATAGATAATATGGCTACCATCACGTTGATCTTCTAGGATGTCTTGTAAGACAAAGATGTCATGAACCTGCATTCCCTTTAAGCAATCAAGATCAAATCCACTCATTTTCAAAAGAAGTTGAGGGGGGAGTGGCAACAGAGGTTTTAGAAAGATATGTTATGAAAGACAAGGGGGTGTGACTGATAGAACAATGGAGAGATCACCATTATCATCATCAGAAGAAACTTCTTCATTGTTAGAAGGGCTTATAGCTGTTGGTATGTATGCCCTAAGAGCCAATCATATAATGATTGGATTGGGATACATTATGATTGATTTGATAAATATCAAAGGCAAGCTTCTAATTTATTCTGGTACAAATAATTATGAGATAATGATAGAATAGAATGAATGTCTATAGAATGATAGTACTCTACGATGTATGTCTTCAGGTTGAGGACCTGAAGAATGAGATCATACAGATGCTAAGAGTTTGTGCATTCCTATTTTGTCCCTAGTCAGATGTCATTGTGGAAGGTTGATAGACAGTAATGACACAGCAAGACTAGAGTGTGTGTTGGTTGATGATAGAGTCTCATTAGTCATGATATGTGATATCAAACCAAGCACATAGATACATGTTAGAGAATAGTGAATCAGACAGGCCCACCGTGAGAGTGACACATGGAACCATGACATAGTAGTCACAGTCAGCTCTCATAGTGATGGTGGTGATTGTGATTCTTAGACCTGAAATCACTGCACTCATCACATGTAGTTGGGTACACTTTGACATCATCATACGCGGTCTTGAAATATGGATTGTTATAAAGGTGATGATTTGGTGACTTTAACACATGGGGTTTTGACTGTGAGTGATAGATATGGGATTTGTCCCTCCTAAGGGAGTATGATGTCCATGGCCACTTGATAAGCGAGACTAAGAAAGGCATGTGCATGTACCTATGAGTCAATATGTGATATTGATGGCACACATATCTTAGATAGTCTTCTTTGGATCAAGGAACATGAATGAGCATTGAAAGAATGATAGTTGCATGCCTTGAGTTCATCCAGGATATCAGAGATAAAGGAATTATACATTCATTGGAACACCAATCACAGACTGTAGGATTGAAAGTTATTCTCCAACTTTCCTTTTCACTTGGGTAGCACTGATGTGCATCTAGGCACCACTCTTTGTTTGTGATGTCATAAGCTATTATGGACATTCACTGCCAACATGAAATGGGACCTATAGGGTCACACATAAAGGATTTAATTGGAAGAGGATTTTATCCATGAATGATGTTTGGATTGATTACTAAAGGTGTTTAGGTACTCAATCAAACATTCAATCAATAGACTTGACTCAGAATCATTAAGTTCAACTATTAAACCAACTGATTTGAGTGTCAGATTGATTGATAACTGTATTGATTGTGTTCTATACAATCTAGACCACCAACTGACTGGTTCACTGGGTGAACCGATCAGCTCATGGTCAGTGAGATGACCGGTTCACTTGGTGAACTGATCGGTTCGACTGGACCAAATGAGCAAGGTTGGGTTGTCCCGATTTGTGAGAAAATGATTTTCGTTTCACTTGTACAATTCAATTGGGACAAGAATTAATCTTTGCATTAATTGGAAACAAACAAGGAAAGTCAATTGGAGGCAAGTCTGGGAAGAAAACTGACCGGTTCACTAAGTGAACCGACCGGCTCACACTCCCAACTAACTTGTTCATTTGTGAAATGACCGGTTCGGCTGCCGCAGTGCAATCAGTTCATAGAAATTCCGGACCGTTCTACTCCCACTTTAGTCTCGCATTGCCCGGGGCTGAGAACCCTGACCTGGACCCCTCCAATATATAGAGGGGTACTGGGGGCTTCTCAGATAGCACAACTCAAAACATCAGTTGCTCTACAAAGTTGTCCTCTCTAGTTGTGGTAACCGAGAGAGCCCAAGCAGGTTCTACCCATCTAGGGAGGAACAATGAGGGAAAGACAACTGCAAGACAACAACTAGTTGTGGGAGAGTGTGTCGGTGACTAGTACACCGATAGAAGGGGACGACTCCTTCTAATGTCGTGTAGGACAGGACGACTAGAGTTCTCAGTGGTCCATGTGGACTATCTATAGAGGCGAGAGACTTCTGGCACTCAGGAGAATGACTATCAACTGTAGTTCGGGACAAGACTAGGAGCTGCACAGACACTGTCAAAGACTAGGTGGTTGAAGACTGCACTAGCTACGAGGTATTGTCACTAAGCAAGCCTCAGGACTAGGTAAACCTCGCTAAAACCATCCTTCCTATTTCATAGTCATTGATGCGATCTGTGGTTATGGTTTTGTGGTGAGAGATTTTTTTGTTTACATTGCCTTCTCCCTCACCTAAAACCCAATAGTGGTATCAGAGCCACGTCAACATACTATGTTTTATGATTAATCGATATGATCAGTTTTTGGTTTTACTGTCTTTTGTTTATTGCACACAATGTGAATATTTAAAGGACTTATTTAAATATCCGATTAATGCCACATGATCCCAAACTAATATATACATATATAATATGGTATATATATGCAAATGATACACACCACTCAAAACGATTTTGATGGTGGATGTGTAGTGTGGTTATGGCCTATAAACCCCTATGTGTGTGCTTGGTTGGTTGTGGTTGTTTGATCTCGGTCTCTGCACTGAGCCCTCTTCTTCTTTTTCTAATATAACTCGAGATAACTCGAGCCTTATCTTCTACCTTTGCTCCCCCCGAATGTAACTCAGGGTTTCCCATCAATATGTAAAGTAGGATAGTTTTATTTCCTGTTACGTCGAAGACTGGCGGGTGCCCAGATGAGAGGCTGGAGGTGTAAGATGATCGGATGGTGGACTGAGACAACCAGCTGATGGTGCAGCTGGAGGCCTGACGAGGAGCTGACGACCTGGCAAACCGACCATCTGGAGGAGCCAGACGATCGATTGGAGACAACCAACCAACCGGGCAGGAGGCGAGCTGATCAAATGCAGAACGGCCTAAGCACAAGATCTTAATCAACAACAGGTTGGATGTGATGTAGACCTAGATGACCGTAATTCCTTGTGGCTCAAGGAATTACAATAGGATGGCCATAATCATCACTGTATCATTATTGCATGTTTTTGTTGTGGGATATAGCATGTATATGATATGTACTATATATGTGGTGATTGGATACATATATGCATGTATAATCTTATTAAAACCCTCATATAATATTAAGTCTTAGATGCTTTCCATAAGTGGCACACATGAAAAGCTTGATCGACAAGCGTAGGCATCCCAAGGGTGGTGTGATGTCTATCTCGTGGAAGTGTGATGGTAGTTGTGTGGGCCCACCAAGCGGAGTGCACTTGTATCGTGTTGGCTTTTGGGTCGGGCTTAACTAAGTGATCTTAATGGGATTAAGCACTTAGAGGCATGGAGATGTTCATGGCAAAGAGTTGTGCATGTCATCTATCCAAGAGTTGCATATGATGCAATTGGTAAGTGTTACCTACCTTAATAATTGATAATGGACGTTGTCGTTGGTCGGGTAATAATTCAATTGTTTTGGATCTTGGCTCACTAGAAGGTTGTACGCTGCAATCTTCCAAATTAATGGTGAGGGCTATCAGTTTGAACAAAATAGTGGGAGAGATAATTAATTAAAGGCCTAATTATATCTTCAAAATTTTCAAATCAAATCACTTAAGTCAAAAAGAGTTTTGGACTAGAATTGCATGTTTCCTTTTGTAGAACAAATGGCTATCAACAATAATCACTTTTCATTGCGATCGGTCCTTGTGAAGGACAAGCTCAATGGGAACAACTTCCATGACTCGTTTAGGACGTTGAGAATTGTTCTCACTTAAGAGAAAAATCTCTATGTCCTAGATAAACCAATGCTAGAGGAACCCGCTCCCACCGCACCAAAGGTAGAAAGGGATGCTTACAAGAAGCATACTGAAGATGCCATTGATGTGAAGCGCTTGATGTTGTGCTCAATGAACTATGAGTTGCAACGACAACATGAGAACATGGATGTCATTGAGATGGTTCAACATCTCAAGAACATGTATCACAACCAAGCACGACAAGAGAGATATGATGTCTCAAGGGCTCTGTTCAAGTGCGTCATGACATAAGGAGATCCGGTAGGTCCTCACACACTCAAGATGATTGGGTATGTGGAGAACCTGAGAAGAGTGGGATTCCCTCTAAGACAAGAGTTGGCTATTGATGTGATACTATAATCATTGCCAAAATCCTACAGTCAGTTCGTGATGAACTACAACCTGAACAACTTTGGCAGGCCACTGATAGAGTTGTTGGGCATGTTGAGGACAACCGAGGCACATATGAAGAAAGAAAAACCCAAATTTGTGATGTTGATCAGCAAAAAGAAGGGTAAGTCTAAAGGCAAGGGCAAGGGCAAAGCAAAGAAAGGTTTTGATGCTAGCCAGCAGCCCAAGTCATCTTCAGATCTCAAGACCAAAGGAGGGGTGAACAAGGGAGGCAAATGTCACCATTGTCATGAGCCAGGACATTGGAAGAGAAATTGCCCTCTCTACATAGATGAACTAAAGAAGAACAAGGAGGGGATGGAAGTCTCCACCTTAGGTATCATGAAATGAACGTAAAACACTTCTTTAATCTAAGGTATATGATACCAAGACATAGATCTGACATATATGATATGCATGATCTGAAAAGAAGTGATGGCCTTTGTGAAAGGACCAAGGAAGGAGCACTCATAATTGGAGCAAGTGTTGTTGCCATATATAGGAGTACTTTTTAGTTTATTTCAGCCCAAAGGGCATGTAATAGAGTTATGAAATGCTATTTCATTTTGCCAATAAATAGAAATACTTTATTTCTACATCTTGTAATGACAAGGATGTCTATCAATAAAGTTGATGTTTCAATTTCAAAGATATGATCTTGTATGGCAATGCCTTATTTATGTTGTGGTACTTAGTATGCATAAGATAAAATGATACCTAAAAGTTATTGATGACTCAGACAACTAGTTAGCATTTTCATGAGAAATTCATTTCTAGCTTCCATGTCGATAGATAGGCCAGACTCTTGTGGTTGTGAACCATTAAGAGATATGAATGTATTGGGCATGATGACAAGTCAATCTTCACTAGATGTAGTGGGAGAATGACTATTCTACTAGGTATAATACATATTGATGTATATACATGCCTATTGGAATAAATGGTAATGCTTTGGATGGCGTTTAGTGAAATACCAATATGAATAACTTAAAGTGTTCAAGAATATCATAAATGAAGTACACACTTGGTAAAAGTATTAATTCTTTGATGAGATCAATGAATGGGATACTTAAACCAAATGTTTGAGGACCTTGTGAGTAATTATGATAATGTATCATAGAGAACTCATGATTAAGGCATAGTAATGTCTAAATCAAAGAAGGAATCATACTCTAAAGAGTTAGAGCATGATCATCAAATAATGTACCTTCTAGAATGCTTCTAAAAGAACATGCTTACACTAAGTAAAGGAGATTAAGAAGCACAAGTGTTGTGGATTCTCAAAGTTTCTTATGTAACGGATACACCTCATATATCTAGGTGATGAATTGGTCATATGATGAGCCAATAAGCTAGATGATGTTAAGGAACCAGATTTTGAGTTATGGTTTAAGGCCATAAGATCCAAAATGACTTCTATGTGAACCATAAGGTATGACCTTAGTGGTAGCACTTGTTGGGATAAAACCCATTAGTGCAATTGGGTCTTAAGAGTTGAGACTGACATGGATGACATTTAGAGAAAGGATCATGCTTGATGTTGGAACTTGAAACACTATGAAACTTATCATATGGATATTAAAACCGTATTCCTGGCAGGAATATGATAAGGCTGTGTATGTGATACAACCTGAAGGGTTTTATGAATCCAATAATGCAAAAGAAGTCTATAAGTTACAAGAGATTAATCAATGTGATTGATTAAGTGCAAGCAACTCAAAGCTGAAGTCCTTACTTTGATTATATAGTGAAAAGGTTTGACTGATATATCAAAATAAAAAAGGGATATGTGATTACAAAGATTTTGTGGGAGTGTATTCACATTCCACATGATGATGAGCAATGAAATGTTCTAAAATGGCAACTGGTGTGGAAATACCTTCTTTAAAGGAAGATAGAGAAATGTCCTATGTGATAGGAATAGAGATCTATAGAGATTCTTCTCAAAAACCTCTTGACATGGTAAAGAGAGAGCATACATTGGCAATCTCTATCAAAGGGTTCAGTATGCACAGATTCAGTGGGAAAAAACTTATCCATGTTACCTGGAGTTAGTATCTCAGATGCCAAGTGTCCCAAATTCTTATGAATAATAGGAACACACAGATAGATATGGATCTATCATGTATCTAATCATCCCATTATCTTGTATGTATTAGACATGACAAGAAAATATGCATTCATCATCTTGTATGTACTGGACATGACAATATGATATGCTCTTCCTGTTGACTCATGTGACGAGTGGATGTCTGTCTACTTCTAGTGAGAGTCACTAGAATACTAAGAAGAACTTGTTTGGTACTTTTGAAGTACTAGTTCTATGGTAATATAAGGAAGAGTTGGGTGTAAAGAGTTACACTCATGCAAGCTTCCAAAATGATCGCAAAATATAAAATGTAAAAGTGAATATGAGTTGATAAATGGAAACATTCTGATTTAAAAGCCATTTAATTCTAAAGGGAATGTCGAGTATCCTTGTGTTATGAACAACTGAGGATACTATATGGATCTAGAAGTTCATAGAGATGAACTTATAGATATTCCAACCATTGATGACAAGTAGTAATACTGAGTCAAACAATGGAGCTAAGTGTTAGGCAAGGAATATCATATTACATATTACGGCAGCTCCATATCATACGATACGTCGTACAATGAAGAGATGTGAAACATGCAATATACTGACTAAAACAAAGTGTTGCTAACTCAATGTGTTAGCACTAGAGAGTAGAAACATGTGGGACATGTTTGGAGATCACTAAGAATATGATCAAAGGTGATTGGATTGCAATGCAAGTGGGAATCTGTTGGTATGTATGCCCTGAGAACCAATCATATGATGATTGGATTGGGATACATTATGACTGATTTGATAAACATCAAAGGCAAGCTTCCAATTTATTTTGGTTCAAACAGTTATGAGATAATGATAGAACAGAATGAATGTCTAGAGAATGACAATACTCAATGACATATGTCTTCAGGTTGAGGACCTGAAGAATGATATCATACATATGTTAAGGGTTTGTACATTCTTGTTTTTTCCCTAGTCGGATGTCATTTTGGAAGGTTGTTAGACAAAAATGACACAACAAGACTAGAGTGTGTGTTGGTTGATGATAGAGTCTCATTAGTCATGATATCTGATAGCAAACCAAGCACATAGATACATGTTAGAGAACAGTGTATCAGACAGACCCACTGTGAGAGTAACACATGGAACCATGACATTGTAGTCACAGTTTGCTCTCATAGTGATGGTGGTGATTGTGATTCTTAGACCTAAAATCACTGCACTCATCACATGTCATTGGGTACACTTTGACATCATCAAACACGGTCTTGAAATATCGATTGTTATAAAGGTGATGATTGGGTGACTTTGACAGATGGGGTTTTGACTGTGAGTGATACATCTGGGATTTGTCCCTCCTAAGGAGTATGATGTCCATGGACACTTGATAAGAGAGACTGAGAAAGGCATGCACATGCACATTATAGTCAATATGTGATATTGATGGCACACATATCTCAGACAGTCTGCTTTTGATCAAGGAACATGAATGAACATTGAAAGGATGACAGTTTCATGCCTCGAGTTCATTCAGGATATAAGAGACAAAGGAATTATACATTCACTGGAACACCAATCACATACTGTAGGATTGAAAGTTGTTCTCCAACTTTCCTTTTCACTTTGGTAGCATTGATGTGTGACTAGGCACTGCTCTTTGCTTGTGATGTCATAAGATGTTTTGGACATTCACTACCAACATGAAATGGGACCTGTAGGGTCACACACAAAGGATTTACCTGGAAGAGGAGTTTATCCATGAAGGATGTTTGGATTAATTACTAAAGGTTTTTAGGTACTCAACCAAATATTCAATCATTAGAATTGACTTAGAATCATTAAGTTCAAGTGTTGAACCAACTGATTTGAGTGTCAGATTGATTGATAAATGAATTGATTTTGTTATACACAATCTGGATCACCAACTGACCGGTTTATTGGGTGAACCAATCGGCTCATGGTCAGTGAGACTACCATTTCACTTGGTGAATCGATCGGTTCGACTAGACTAAACGAGCAAGGTTGGGTTGTCCCAATTTGTGAGAAAAAGATTTTTGTTTCACTTGTACAATTTGATTGGGACAACAATTAATCTTTGCATTAATTAGAAATAAACAAGGAAAGTCAATTGGAGGTAAGTCTGGGAAGCGAACTGACCGGTTCTCTAAGTGAACTGACCGACTCACACTCCCAACTGACTGGTTCGTTTGTGAAATGACCGGTTCGGCTGCCACAGTGCAATTAGTTCATGGAAATTCCAGACCCTTCTACTCCCACTTTAGTCCTACATTACTCGAGGCTGAGAACCTTGACCCTGACCCCTCCTATATATAGAGGGGTACTGGGGGCTTCTCAAGTAGCACAACTCAGAACATCATTTGTGTTGTAAAGTTGTCCTCTCTGGCTGTGGCAACCGAGAGAGCCCAAGCAAGTTCTATCCATCTAGGGAGGAACAACGAGGGAAAGACAACTGCAGGACAACAACAAGTTGTGGAAGAGTGTGTCGGTGACTAGTACACTGACAGAAGGGGACAACTCCTTCTAGTGTCTTGTAGGAAAGGACGACTAGAGTTCTCGATGGTTTGTGTGGACTATCTATAGAGGTGGGAGACTTCTGTTGCTCAGAAGGATGATTGTCAACCACAATCCGAGATAGGACTAGGAGTTTCACAGATGCCGTCGAAGACTAGGTGGTTGAAGACCGCACTAGCTATGAGGTATTGTCCCTGAGTAAGACTCAGGACCAGGTACACATCGCTAAAACCATCCTTCCTATTTCATAGTTGTTGATGTGATCCGTGGTTATGGTTTTGTGGTGAGAGAATTTTTTTTGTTTCCACTGCCTTCTCCCTCACCTAAAACCCAACAATAGAATCATCATCAAGGTCCATATGTGTCGTATAAACCCCAATAGATATGTCTTCTTTAGTATGTAGATTAAGCAGAGAGCGTATTGGGCTCAGATTGAGCAATGCTTTGTCAAGTTTTCATTTCATCTCCCGTTCAAAAGTATCTTGGGATGACGGCGGAGATGGAGGAGGAATATTTTCATATGGTCGATCCTCAGAAGGGATGATGATAGGTGTTGTCTCAAACTGAGGTAGGCCATCCACTAGAGGCTCTGGCGGATGAGGCATACAAAGTCCATTCTTTGACAAAGGTTTCGCAGAGCTGAAAACTAATTCAGACATGTGGGATACGAATTCTCTGAGTGACCCAATGGCCTGATCAGGAGAGTGGTGACGAGCATCTTCACTCATAGTATCGAAAACATAAGAATTTCCTTAGTGGACTGGGAAGACGATGAAGATGATGCTGCAACAAAGCTGCAATGATGTGCTCATATTTGTTTTCTTCATAGGGTGATGTGTTCTTCTCAGTGTTGCCTGGCCTTTTCTTGATAAGTCATGTTGAGCAGGAGGTGGTTTTGGACCTTTAATATTTCATCTAGCTGGTGTTGAAGGGCCACCATTTGTACAGGAATGGTTCTTAGCTCGCTGACCAGTGTGTCCATCGCTAGAACCCGTTGTTCAATGTTTGTTACGACATTTTGTAGTTTAGGAAAGGCAGTCATGATTGTTCCAATGACTCTGTGTATAGTGTCAAATTCATGACCAAAGGCATCGCCCAAAGTATCTACCTCTAAAGAAGATGAAGAATGATTATCAGACCTAGGGTCCTGATGAGAAGAAAAGGGCCGATAGGAATACATGTGATATCGTAGTGGGCTTTCAGGAACATCATGCACTATTTGTCTTAGCGGAGAGTCATGTTTTCTAGTAGCAGCTGTAACTGGGATGATGGCTGGGTTGATTATGGTAGATTCAGGTTGCTCACTTGTAGCAGTAGATGGAGGGAGGCGTTCTTCTATAGAGACTTGGGGGGAGTCTGGGCCATGCTCAAGTGATACCCGTAGATCTTCGAGGTCATACCCGACAACTCTTCTTTGGAAACTTCCTTCTGATATCTTAGACAGTGGCCACTTAGGTTTATTTTTAATGATAGGCTTTGGTCGTACCCGACCTTGTGACGTGCTTGGCTACACTTAGTTCATCTGTCGAAAGTTCTAAACAAGTTCAGTGATTTCCTCTTTAGAATAGAGTAATGGGTCTTTGTCATAATTTGCCAGGCCATGTAAAGGAATAGAAAGCTTGGTTCTCGTGAACCTGTAGCTGGTAAAATTGTTGCGCTGAACCAAGATACCAACAAACATTGGGTACCTTATAGTGATAAAGTTGTCTCTTATTGTTTCCTTCAAAGCAACACATGGCGGGTGTCAGTATGCCTAAAATATAAGTCTGATGAGACCACCCATATAATATTATCTTTGCAGAGCAGAGCAGATAAGCAACCATTTATCAATCGGGAGGCATCCAATATATATAGGGAAACCGTCCATTATCAAATATAGCACATATAATTCCTCTAGGTAGATGCTCCCCATTTCCTCTTGGGTGAAGAGGATGTTGGCTACTATTTTATGCATAACTCTCTAGAAACTAGAATGCACCATGAATGCCTTGGAGAGTCCAGATTGATACTTCTTTTGTCCTGTCAATTTCTCCCAATGTTTAGAAGCATTAAAACTAGAATCATCTTTCTCTAGGAGGCCAGAAGAAGCCCTGGTAGCTTCTTCCTCTGTACCACAGAAAATTTTGTTCAGACTTTGGTCAATGAGAACGTAGTCAAAGTTGTTGATTGTGACTTGTATCTATTTAGAGTGCACTTCCTTGGTAGATGATACCTCCTTGATAAATTACATGAAATCTATAGTTTCTTCTGCATAGGCCCTTGGAGTAGTAAAACTAAGGTGGGATAAATTTGATTTAGCCAACATTACCTCCACTCATGACTGAATGCCTATTTCATCAAGGGAGGTGGAAGAGATGAAGCGAGTTGGTTTGAAAATTGCTCTTTTCATTGCCTTGAATGCCTCTAAATGGTCTTTGTTCTGAGGCATGAATGTTTCTTGATAGGGGAGCTCCAATTGTGAACCTTGTAGAGCCTCTAGTTCTGGTGCAGTAGTCTTGGACCTCTTGTCTATTTCAGTTATGGGTTGCTCGGGAACATGTCTCTACTCCCCCTTCTTTGATGGGGTGATGATTCCTTGGTGAGCCATCACTGTAAAGAAAAGAGAAAAGAGCACTGATTAGGTGTGTATTAACTCTGTCGATTAGTAATATAGAAGCAAGTGTCGACAATGTGCAGTAATGTAAGTGGTGTAGATTTGAAAAATGAGTACACGGTCAATATGGTGGTTGATAGATTATAATGAAAATAGGTCATCAACGTGATATGTAAATGGTCGATAAGGTTATCGATGACATGTATGTCATGGTGGAGGTTGTCAGAGATGTCGACCAACATGTACATCTACCTCTTGATCGGATGGGAACGTAGTCGACAGAAACACATAGACAAGGGTGTCGACCAGACATCGACAGGAGGCTTGTCGAGCAGTATTGCTGGGAGGTCGACAGGTGAGCAGACATCGAGGAGAGCTTCGCTATTATTCGAGAGAGGTAAAAATTTATCTACAATGGGTTCGGTATTTATAGATGAGGTTAAGGTCGGTGAAACTAAAATTGGTTACTCAGATGCGGATCCGTATCTGACAATTTGTTGTCGCTTGACAGGGGTGTCGACTAAGAGGGTAGACATGTCTCAAATGTGGGCATGTCGATCATCTTATAAACACTGTCAATCATGAAGTCAATAGTTGAAAACCAAAATGTTTTTTACCACCCATCGACAGGAATCTTGTCGATCGTCTTATCTACAAGGTTGATAGAAGTTCCAAAAAGAAGATAAATTCTAGGTTGTCAACTAGCTTGTCGACCTAATTGGATCGACAATGTTGTCGATCTACTATGATCGACAAGTTACTAACTTTCTATATGTAATATGCGATAAGGCAGATCCGATTTTAGGTCTACAGGTCAAAGTAAAATGACTATCTTCCAATCATCATTTTAAAAGAAAAATGATTGTCCTCCTTGATTTAGATCTGATAATCCTTTAAGAAGAGTTTGTACGAAAAGATACAAAATCATCGAAAAGTAATCTAAATGATAGAAAAGAGAAATGCTTGGGTTGCCGCCCAATTAGTGCTTTGTTTATACTCATGTGGCTTGACTCCTTGAACATCTCATTCTCCTTCCAGGGCATCTAACAACTCCAAATCTTCCTTTCTGGTGATGGCTTCATCTTCGTAGTACTGCTTTAATCTGTGACCATTGACTGAGAACGTTCCTGATTTATCATTGTGAATGTCCATCATTCTAGAGGGATAGATAGTGAATACTTGTGAATGGCCCAGACCAACGAGAATGAAGCTTTCTTAGAAAGAGACGTAGAGCATAATTGAATAGCATACCTTTATCTCATTATGAAATATCCTTCCTCTTGATATGAGAATCATGTTAGATCTTGGTGTGCTCCTTGTAGATTCTTGTATTTTCATAAGCATACAAGAAAAGCTCTTCTAGCTCCTGTAAATATAAGAAGCACTTTTCTTTAGCAAGTCCAACATCCATGTTTAGGGCCTTGATTGCCCAATAGGCTTTGTGTTCCAGCTGCAATCGGAGGTGACAAGATTTCCCATAGATTAGCCAATAGGGAGTGGTTCATATGGGTGTCTTGTTAGCAGTCTGATATGCCCAAAGAGCATCATCCAGTTTATATGACCAATCTTTTCTTGATTTTCTCACAGTTTTATCGAGAATATGCTTGATCTGCCTATTGGAGACCTAGACCTAACATGCAATATGAGGGTGATATGGGTCGGCTATCTTATGTCTCACCCCATATCATTTCAGAAGAGCCTCAAAATTCCTTTCAATGAAGTGCGACCCTCTATTACTGATTACAGTATGTGTAACTCCAAACCTAGGAAAGATGATTTTTTGGAACAGATGCATGATCGTCTTAGAGTCACATGTTGATGACGGTATGGCCTCCACCCACTTTGAGACATAGTCAACAGCCACCAAGATGTATTTGTTCCCCGAAGATGGTGGAAAGGTTCCCACAAAGTCTATCCCCCAAACATCAAAGATCTCTACTTCAATCCACTCATCAAAGGGGCATCTCATTGTGTTTGCTGATATTCCTAATGCACTTACATGTGTCACATTATTTAGTGAAGGTGTACACATCTTTAAATATGGTTGTCCAATAAAAACCAGAGTTCAAGATTTTTAAAGCTATCTTCTCAGCACCAAGATGCCCTCCATAGGGGGTCGTATGCTATTTTTCTAAGATGGAACGAGCTTTGTAGTGATCCAAAAAATGATGATTTTCATTTTCTGCACATTTTCGGAAGAGTAGAGGATCATCCCAGAAATAGTTCTTGATGTTTGAAAAGAATTTTTTCTTTTGACTATACGTCATTCCTAGAGGTAGCTATTAGCATGCTAGGTAGTTGCAGAAATCAGCGTACCATGGGGTTACTTGATCAATATAATGAATAAGAAGCAATGATTTGTCTTGATAAGATTCGTTGATAGGGAGGGGATTTCTTTCTTCCACCTTTATTCGAGAGAGGTGATCAGAGACTCCCCTTTTTTTCAACAATCTCATGATTGATTTTTTGTAAAAGGAGGGCCCACCAGAGGAGATGTGGTTTGGTATCTTTCTTATGCATGAGATACTTGATTGCCCCATGACCAGTATAGATTGTCACCTTCCCTCCTTGCACGTAGGATCTAAATATGTTGAAGGCATAGATGATGTCCAACATCTCTTTCTCAATGGTGGTGTAATTTATTTGAGCCTCATCAAGAGTTTTGCTAGCATAGTAGATGACATGATGTTTCTTATCCTTCTTTTGTCCTAGGACAATCCCCACAACATAATCACTAGTGTCACACATTATTTCAAAGGGGAGGTTCCAATCTAGAGCTTGTATAATGGGAGTAGTGGTCAAGGCATCATTTAGGGCGTGGAAGGCCTTTTGACACTCTTCATCAAAGACAAACATAGTGTCTTTTATCAATAGTTTGGACAAGGGCTTCACAATCTTTGAAAAATGCTTGATAAAATGACGGTAATATCCTACGTGTCCTCAAAAACTACAGATAGAAGAGATAGAAGAGGGAGGTGGAAGTTTAGAGATTTCCTCTATCTTACTTTTATCCACCTCTATACCTGCTTCGGACACCTTGTGTCCTAGGACTATTCCTTCTTGTACCATAAAGTGGCACTTCTCCTAGTTGAGGACTAACTGCTTATCTTCACATCTTTTGAGGACCAGGGATAGGTTCTTTAAACAATCTTTGAAAGATGACCCATAAATAGAGAAGTCGTCCATGAAGACTTCCATAACCTCTTCTATTAGATCAGAAAATATGACTGACATGCATCTCTGAAATGTGGCAGGCGCGCTGCATAGACCGAACGACATGTGCTAAAAGCGTACATCCCGTACAAACAAGTGAATGTGGTCTTTTCCAGATCTTCTGGATGAATGGGATTCTGATAAAATCCAGAATACCCATCTAAATAATAGAAATGTGAATGATGTGTCAGCCTCTCTAGAACTTGTTCAATAAAGGGAAGGGGAAAATGATCTTTGCGTGTTGCTTCATTCAGTAGTCTGTAATCTATGCACATGATCAACCAGTCATTGTGCGTGTGGCTAATTCCTTCCCTTCTCTATCCTTTACTACTGTCATCCCACCTTTCTTGGGAACCACATGAACTGGACTTACCCAGTTGTTGTCAATAATAGCATAGATAATACATTAATCCATAAGTTTGATGACTTCCTTACATATGACCTCTCACATTTTTTCATTCAACTTTCTTTGAAATTGGACTCGTGGATTTGTGTCATTGTCGAGGTTGATTCTATGCATGCACACCATTAGGATGGGACCTTTAATATCATCTATAGAGTAACTAAAAGCCTTTTTCCGGTTCTTCAATTCAGATAAAAGTTTTTCTTGTTGATCGGAGGGCAGTTGTGCATTGATGATCACCGGATTTCTCTTTTCTTCATTAAGAAATTCATACTTCAGATCTTCCAGAAGTTATTTGAGTTCTGGTATTGGCTCTGGGACTGAAATATATTTTGGTTCATGTTGAAGAGAGGCATATCATACTGTTTCAGTAGCGTCATAAAACTCTTCTTCCTCATATGTGGTTACCAAGTAAGCCATGATTTATTTGACCCCAGGATCATCAAATCCTGACATATGGTTGTTTGATGCACACATCAGAGGATCAACTATAGCATTATGCTCTACTATTTCCATGAATAGATGATTGCAATAGTCAGCAAAGTAATTTGGGTATGTTGAAGAGGGGCCCCACATGTGACTGAGTATGTTGAAATCGATAGATTCATTCCCAACTCGTATTGTGATTGACCCATCAGCCACATCAATCAATGCTTGTGTTGTTGTAAGAAGAGGTCGTCCAAATATCATTGGACAAGTGGGATCTTTAGCAACGTCGATGATGACAACATCACAAGGGATGAAGAAATTCCCCATCCTGATTGGTACGTCCTCCACCACCCCAATTGGTTTAGTATAAGAATTATCTGCTAATTGAATTTTCATATTTGATTTAATAATATTTGTGAGGCCCAACTTGACTGCTAAAATGTACGACATTAGACTGATGTTGGTTCCTACATTTACAAGACCACATCTTGTCAGTGAACCGCCAATGTGGAATGGTATAGTAAATGCACCATGATCTTTTTGTTTAGTCGGAATACTCGATTGGAAAAAGGCGGATGCCATTTTTGTAAGGCATACTATCTCGACGTCTCCCCTCTTCCTCTTCTTTATGATGAGGTCATTCAGAAACTTGATTTTTGTAGGCATCTCATCGATGACGTGAAGGAGAGGAATATCTAGATAAATTTTCTTAATGGTGTGAAGGAATTTGGTGTACCTCATCTTGAGTTGTGCCTTAATGAAGTGATGTAGATAAGGGGCTTTTGTGGGAAATTCAATCACCTTTAACGACGAAATAGAGTTTGTGGATCCTTTTGACTTTTTTCATACTGGGGCCTCTTCTGGTTTGTTGATGCTTCTTTCAATGATTGGTACTTTAGGTTGTGCAACAAAAGTAGAACTCTGAGAGTGGAGTATGTCCATTCCTGCCGTTTCATTCTTGGGATTTTGATCGGTGTTAGATGGGAATTGTCCTGATGATCTTCCAATCGATGCGGAAATAGAAGCTAATTGTTGATCGATCATCAAATTGTGAGTTTGAAGATCATTTATTTGAGTATTCACGATGCTCATCTATGTCTGCATGTTTTCTAGTATGTTGTTGTTACTCATGAGACATTCCCCCATCTTTTCTGTTAAAGACTCCAATCTAGAAATAGACTTTTGATGCTATTGAAAAAAGCTCCCCCTCTGGCCATTGAAGGTTCCCTACTGTTGTGGCTGAGATCTATTTTGTTGAAATCTGGGTGGTTTTCCTCTTTTGACGTCTTTCCCTATGACCATTTCTTGAGAAGATTGATTTATTTGAAACAAGTTTTCTGCTACTGAGGTGTTCCCATAGGAAAATCTAGGATGTTCAGGACGTTTGTAGTTCACATAAGACACATTCTCAGTTTGTATGTCTTTTACTTCATGGGTGTAGATGTAGTGATTAATACCATGATCCCATTATCCACATGTGACACACTTTATGGATGCCTTGGTAAAGTGTCTGGAATTGACTTCCTTTAGATTCTAGACGTCAGATGCCATTTTATCAAGTTTGTAGTTCAATTTCTCCAATAGCTTAGAATCTTGAAATTCGCTGGCAGCGGACATGGTCGCTGAAGAACTCCTGTCAAAATCTAAATATGCTTGGAGAGATGCCATGTTATTGATGATCTCTTTGGAGGTTTTGCCATTATGTTTCATGAAATTGCTGCCAGCTGCAGCAATTAGAGACATTCTCTCAGTCGACGTAAATCTTTCATAGAAGGTGGTGATAATAAACCCATCATCATATCCATGATGAGGACAATATCTTTAGTATTCCTAATATCTTTCCCATGCACCATGAAGGATTTCAGTAGCCTTCATTCTAAATTGATAATTTTTAGCTTGCACCTTACCGTCTTCTAAACTGGGTAGATTTTTTCCACGAAGGCTTCATACAATTGTTGCCATGAAGCGATGCCCTTTTGATATAGGTATCATTGTAGGGATTTGTCTTTGAGGGAGAAAAGGAGACCTTTCATATAGATGACATCTTGTGGTACTCTACTCACCTTAATAGTATTGTAGAGGTTCTTGAAGGCATCTATATGGTGATATGGATTTTCTTCCATAGAGTTTCCCCCAAACATCTAATTTTGGATCATACTTATGAATTTGGGCTTCAACTCAAAGTTTGCTACAGGCATGTAAGGGTGAACTATTGTGACACCCTTTATCACACAAAATGAGATTACTAAAAAATTAAACCACGATCAACCATTAACAACAGATTACTGAATATCACTGGAAATTAAAATCGATTTGCAACAAGCCCCATAAGCTAAGAATTATTACACAAGACACAATACTTGCATTTCATAACATATATTCAAGGTGCTACATCTTCATATTCCGATCAACTTGTTACATAAGATAACAGTTCTACATGTATATACAAACTACCAGAGGCACACAAGCCAGAAATCACATATCAAGCATCATGTCTACAAAACACATCAAGAACACCTCCAAGGACCTGAGTGTACAGGGATGAAACATAAGACTCTGTTACTAGACACTATCCATATATTAAGTTTCACCAGGTGTAGTTTTCTTCTCATATTATATTCATCTGCATGATCTTTAACTTGGAATGCACATCCACCTAAAAGTTATTTAACCAACGGGGTGAGACACAATCTTAGTGAGAGATATAACTCTCTTCCAACTTTATTATTATCACAAATAACTAAGCAGATAGATTAACATACTGAGAATATTCAATAGAATGCCATATATATCATGGATGATGTAAATAGAGCAGTAATGTGCACTTGCCAATGAGAAATAGAATAGTTAGTAGTTAAAAAGGAATATGAAGAACATGTATAAATGTTATTAACTAAACAGTACAAAAGCAAGGCAAGGTTTCATCCAATGTTTTTGTGTTTGATCCTATGCATGTACTCTACACAGATGATTACATATTTATCATGCCCTGAGGATTTGAGTCGTACCACCCAAATCCAATCGACCATTGCTAAATCAAAATCAGTCCCATACAAGGTCTAGTGGAAGAGCCAAAATCCACGATCTTCTCACCTTGGGGTCAGTACACGAATGAACATGCAGTGAAATCGGAAGTCAACTGCTTCCAATGACATATAGTCTAGTCGTGCAAAACTAGCCTGCCTTGGTACAGGTCACGAAGCTAGTGAAACTAAGCTACAGCCCGCAGCTGCACTCTTCTAGGGTATGGCCCACAACCAATCCTGTGAAAACTCATCAACACAACATCATTGAGTTATGGCCCAAAGCGGCACTCTTTCCAGGGTATGGCCCGTAGCCAATCCTATGTATTATGGACGTAAGGGGATATTCATCCTCACCCCCACATATTGAAAAATATGTACTCTGAGTTAAACTTGTTTCACCATTCAGCAATTGCTGACACTGAATGGATCTATGGCACATGGCAAACTACATGATTAGATCCCACTTGATTAATTAGACCAATTAAGGTGTCTTTTAGCATCAATCAAGTTACAACATACAAACAACACACAAATCTTTCAAAAGAAAGGACATAGTATTACAACAACAGATATCATTGCCTAAACTATAAAATGATTCCCATCATCTTATAACACTGTATCAGTGCCGGCTACAAGGCTACTGTATCACTGCCAGCCACAAGGCTACTGTATCACTGCCACCCACAAGGCTATCACCATCAACATTTTATCATGGGACATCAATCCCTCATTTTAGTACCATAGGATATCACCTCAACCAGGCATTAAGTCTTTACCAGGTCCTAAGACCCATTACATCACACTTGTAATTCATGGTTATTTCATCATGCCTCATTGATCATATAAGCATTACTCATGCCACATCACTCATGCTACATCACATGTACTTTCCATAGCAACCATTAGCCATTATGTTCAAGGGAGAATATGCTAAACATATTAAACACCCTTTATTGAAGCAAGCAAAGCGTCATAAGATCTTTAATCTAATATTAGGCTTCATGTTGATCTCACATAAGGTCCCCAAGCATCATTCTACCTCACATCTCTGACATGCACTACCTCCCATAAACTGGAGTGTATAAGACTAAGAATTAATTAATGTAACCAAGTATGCACATTCAGATATTCATACTCCTTGTGTTCCCTTATCAAGGTTCATAACCAAAGCTTGATATTTTTTAACCATCTTCATAGTTCTCATGATTTATATCACCCAATGAATCCATTAGGTTATAGTCATGCATTTTAAGGGGGAGAACAATATCATGCTTTCCCTTCATACTCATTCAATATTATGACTTGCCTTTAGAATTAGGGTCAATGCTCTTCACATAGAGCCGATTAGGGTTTTACTTCATGGTTACACCACCAAACCCTAATCACAACAAAACCCATCTTTCTAAAATTGATTAGGCTTGAATGCCATTAGTTAGATATGAATCACTCACCATACCATCAGTACCAGGTATCACCCTTTTATAAATGCATGTGTGTATCATCTTCATTAAGTTATGTGTGGGTTACAATAATGCATTATAATAACATATTGACCATTGCACAAGTGTGACATTTCAACATTAAGTGACCCATACGTTATTACTTCTTATAAATCATTAACCACATATCATACTAAGGGAAGTCAAACCTTAGGGTACATAATTGGAGGGTTTCACTTTAAACTATCCACATGGAACCTATAAAGGCATGTGTTTCCTGCCCAAATGTTGTTACCATGTATTCCAACAAGGCCTATCATCATCAACGCATATATCTTCACATAGTTGTGTCATTAACCTTATTCCACAAGTTAAGATCATGAAAGGGAAATATAGTTTACACTTGCCATGGATTATAATCTTTCATTAAGATAAGCACATTGGTCATATTATTCCATGATTAAGATTAAGATATGGATACTCAACCATATAATCCTACATCCATTATTTCCCATGTTGTTGAAGAGTTTAGGGTTAAGATATTTAGTTAAATATGGACCACTCATATCAACATCATCCTATGGTGTACTAGCTTTTGGAGAAGCAATTAAGACCACTCATACATTATCAAAAACAACACTCTTCTCAATCATGCATTGCTCATGTGTGTTCATCATTGAGTATCTAAGAATACCCTTCAATCCTCATCATGTGATACAAGTTTCACCCCATCAACCAAAGGTATCGGATTAGACCCTCTTGTGGTGTATTGGTTTAGGCCATCTTGTCCAATAATGTCGGGTTCATTACACATATGGGGTGATGTTTAACTACACTAGAGGTATCAGTTTATCCACAAAAGGGAAGTATCGATTTAGCTCCTTGAAGGTATGATGAGAAACCCCTCTTGAAGGTGTGTCAGACATCAAATCTTGAAGGGGGTATCGAGCACCACTACCCCAAGGTGTGACGGGAAACACGGTGTGTCAGGCATCCATTCTTGGAGGGTTGTCGGGCGTTACATAGTGTGATGGGCATCACCTCCCTATGAGTGTGATGGGAAACACTAGGGTTACGGCCATTTCCTCAATCATGGGTGTCATGAATAGCACTCTAGTAAACCATCTCACACAAGGTGTCCTCATGGTCATGACGGGCTAGCAAGGCATATTGACTTAACCCCATCTAGGGCATGTCAGGTAGCAACCATCAAGCTTGTTAGTTTAACAACACATATTGGTTTAGGTGCTTTTAGGCTTATCAAGGAATGACGGTCTAACCATCATCTCCATTTAGGCATATCTAGGGAATGATGGTTTAGCATCCTTCCAAACCTATCGACCTAAGCACTCTCAAGTCATGATGACTTGCAACATGTATATCAATTTAAGCATCATGAGTCATGACGACCATTCACCACCTATGTGTCGACTTAGGCATCTTCAACCTTAAGAAACTCTATCACTAGTCCATCCACTTAACAAAGAAAGAAAGAGAAGGAAGTGGGCAGTATCTTAAATGAAGTTCCTTCATCCAAAATAGTCCTCAAAACAATCACTAGCTACTTAACATATAAGAGGTACACGATCTAGAGATGAAGAACAACTTAAGCATATAAAGAGTGATAATAAAAAAGGAGGTTAAGACTTATATAACCCGCCTCAAGAAGGTCTTCATCAAGAGTCCAAGATTCCATGATCAAGGCTCCAAAGACTGGTCCCTCATCTTGAAGATGATCCATCAAGAGTCCCAACTCAATTTCAACATCACCTCAAGAAAGCATAAGAAGATGCCATGGTTATGGTAGGTAGCTCAAGAAGAAAGGAAAGAAGGAGAGTGTGCCATACAACTCATAAAACAAGATTAACTAATGCATAAGCATATTATTAACAGTGGAATTACTAAAAATCACTAAAAATTAAAACCATTTATCAAGAGATCCATTCACAGGAAAACTCTTTCATTTAGAACCAAAGTAAAACATTACATCCTGGTTCATATATACATTACATGCATCATTTCATCTCGATGCATACATGCACCAAATCTCAGATCGAAGTATCAAAACACTAACTCCTAGGACCCAAGAGTACAGAGACGACTATAGGACTATCTACTCAAAACTAGACAGCCAAAGTCTCCACCTGTTGGATCATTGTTGTCCCTATGACTGCTACTGCTGCTGCTCTTCTCCTACAGAAGAGTTTCCGCCTTGATGTCTACGTCTACCTAAAAAACATTAAATCCCACGGGGGTGAGACAATTATAAAAATTGCCCTAGCGGGAGATATAACTCTTTGCCAAAACATTGTCATTGCAGTTTAATAGAAATAAACTGAACAGTGGGATAATATAAATCAATAGCAGGTGAATCAACATCTATGCAGACTAGAGCAACATTCTTATGCAATATTACAACTATAACTTGATTAAGCAGCATGTCTCATATTCAATATGAATTAAAGGAACATAAGTACATTCCTGTATCAAGGGCATGCTAAGTAGTATATCATCAATCAGTATTTCTCGTATGTCAATCTTATGCAAATACGCTACACGAATGATTATACTTTACAAACATATTTAAGCTCTGAGGAGATGAGGTATACCGCTCATACTCCAACCAAACATTTCTAGAATCAAAATTGGTACCATAAATAGGTCAATGGAAGAGTCGGATTCCCATGACCTCCCACATCCTGGTCAGTACAGGACTACAAGCAGGACTGTGTCGACTGCCCAAATAGCTTTCCAGGGTATACTGAAACTTCTCTATAGAGTTACAGCATCAACTTCACTCTCATCGACAATCGAGAGCATCAATGTTTATCTCCATCGACCCGGCATAAAATAACATTGGGAGATTAATGATACATCCATCCCAACCATCGAGAGATTTATGATACATCTATCCTGACACATGAAGGATTGAGAGGTTTAGTGTTTACCTTCCCTCAATCTCTTCAGCCGGACGTAAGGATATTTTCGCCCATTTACCCCCACATATTCAAAATATGTGAATTTCAGGAATTCCATAGAAAACCTGTTTCACCATCACCAACTGCTGACGATGATGGATCTATGGTCAGAGCACTGCATGAATAGATTTCACTTGATTAATTAAGTACATTTTCATATTCTTTTAGCATCAGGCAGGTTCTCAAACAAAACTTAGTATGACAATGCTATAAAGAAACATGTACTATTTTAATCAATTGCTTAACAATCTATAAAAAGGTATTGGGGACTCAGTCCCTTATTTCAAAGTTTGGAATTCTCATCCCTTCACAATTTCATCACCATAATCATATGGCCCTGGGTAATTAAACCCTTGATTCATCATTCAACATTCTTACCACTTTTCTAGGTAACCATCACCTTCAGGTCAATTGACCAAGGCAAACATGATACTTGCTAATACAAGCATAACACATGGTACTTGAGGCCCATTAACTCTCTTGTTACCTCTTACAAGGCAACAAGGTATATTATGGCACTCAAGGTACAATCACAATAGTGAATTAAACATCATAGCTCATACATGGCCATGATCATCATTTCAACATACCTGCATGGTTAGCACAGATGATAACAGTGATATCAATTGCATAACAGAACCATGCACAACAAATATGAATTCACTTTTCATGGGTAACACCACTATTCCCTTACCAGGGTTAGGGTTTCCCAATTCATGTCACTTAAGGATAATCATCCCATTATCACATCAAATATATGATTTATCACCATATTGCCCAAGATTAGGGTTTATTAAGCAATACATAGTATTACCCTGGATTTGAGCTTCACAACACATCAAACATCAGGGCTTCTTATGAAACCATCTTTAGTTAGGGTTTCACATAATTTTCACCCTAGAAAAGGATTTACACTCAATAATACACAATTAGGGTTTACTATTCATCCCAATTAGGGTTTCATATTCCATCACCCATAATTAGGGTTTACTATTCATCCCAATTAGGGTTTTGGATCACATTACTCTTAATTAGGTCTATACACATCATCACCCTGAATTAGGACTACATCCATACCTTGGATTAGGGTTTCAATTATAAATTGCCCTGGGTTTGGGTTAAGGTTCAACAACCTTGTCAATTAAGGTTTATGTTCATGATTAGGGTTTCATGATCTCTTTACTTAAGGATCATACCCTAAATCACCACATGAATCATACTCATGTATCAATTCCATATTATCATTCTCTCAACTTAATTAGGTCATATCAACCCTTTAGTCAAATACATACAACTATGATTAACATAGTGTACCAAGTCATTGATCTTATGACAATTAGGGTTACATCCTTAATTGACACTAATCCCTAGGTACTATTAGGGTTTCAACCTCTGTACCTTTATTTATTAACATTACTAATCATCATTGGATAATTGGAACCATCATTTCCTTCAATTTCCAAGTGATTGAACCACTAACAACCTCCATGCGGTTTTGAAGTTTCATCACCAAACAATTTTGAAACCGTTTGCCACCAAACAGTTTTGAAACCATTTGCCGCCAAACAGTTTTGAAACCGTTTGACCCCAAACGATTGCAAGACCGTTTGGTCTCAAACAGTCTCAAGACCGTTTGGGCCAAATCAGTCCCAAAACCGCAAGGGCTCACTAGGTCATTTCTCCATCAAATCGATTTCCAATTGCACCATTGAATTGATCATTGATTATTCAATTGAAGGGATCATCACTCTAAACCATTAGATCATCATCCATGGGTCAAGGATCAACCTCCAATCCATCAAATGGTTTTTAAACCGTTTGGCCCAAACGGTTTCAAGACCGTTTGGGCTCAAACGGTCTCAAGACCGTTTGACCTAAATTGTCTTGAAATTGTTGGGACCAATCAAGGATTCATCAATCAACATGATTAGGGTTTCCAATTGAAGGATCGTGCACACATTGGATCAATCAATTGAGTCCATTGGATCATCACCCATCCTATGATTAAGTTCAGACCTCAAACGGTCAACTAGACCAAACGGTCCACTCATCCATGCGGTTTGGAGTCTAGGGCACCAAACGGTTTGATGAAACCGTTTGGACCAAAGGTCCAAGACCGTTTGCTTTTTTTCTTTGATTAAGGTGTGTGCTTATGAACAAGTTATTATCTTCAACCTTTAAACTCACAGAACTACTGCCATTTTCCATGGCAACTCCATCAATCAAGCAATGCTATTGCAATAATGACAATTAAATCAATTGCAAGTAGAAATCGAATTCAATGACAAAGATTAAGGGTTAAAGTTATATAACCCGCCTTCAAATCTGATCCCAAGCTCCAAGATTCATGGCTCCAATGGTGGTTGAATCTCTAGCAATCTCCCAAGGTTGTTTCTCAAGCTTTTGGAGTGAAAGGATCGGCTAGGGTTGAAGATGGAGTGAAGAAATGAAGGAATCATGTATTTTTTTATGATTTTCACCATGAAATAAAAAAGAACGAACGTCAAAGGCTTACCAACAGGTTGGGGACGTGCTCCCTGCTGTTCTTATCTCTCTTGGTCTATTTTGCAAGCAAGGGGAAGAAAGGAATCGAAAAAGATCCTTAGGGGGCTGGAAAAGGCTCTTTTATAAGAAAATTGATGAAAGAGAAAATGTTTTATTAAAATTCAATTAATTCCAAAAATGGTACCACCTCTTCCTCCTTGGTTTGCTTAAATAAAAAGGAAACGCAAACCCACCGAACTCCCTTCCATTATCCATGGATAAGGGAAAACAAATTAAGCACCTTAATCCATTATAATACTAATATATATTTTTTGAGTGGAAATACTTTTCCTTATAATAAGGTGAGTGGAATTTCACCTGCTTATGATATTTTCGGTCCTTGCAAGCTCAAGGACGACCACATATATATCTGAATTTCACCATTTTAATTTTAGTTGAATGTCCTTCAATTATTTTATTTATTTTTGCATTAATGTTTCCATTATGCTTAAATCTTGATTATTTTAATATCAACATTCTCTCTCCTTCAACTTAATTCAAATGAGGCGCCCCTCTCATTTTATTTGCTCCTCATGATGCCAAGAAACATTAGGGACCTTTTTGAAGTGGTAAATTACATATTGCACCCTAGGTTTTGGGTAAATTGAACATTACACCAAAACTTGGTTTTCATGCACAAACATTGCTTTATCAGCTCTTTCTTGGAATTCAGGCTATCACATGCCATACCTCTGCATCATCTTCATTCCCATGATGCTTTAACACATGAGGAACATATTATCATGCACAATTTGCAAATAGACCCCTCAACTTGGGTAATTTGCACTTTAGTCCAAAACAGGCAAAATATTGATTTCAACAATATTCAAAAAGGACTAAAATTGTAATATAAGTTCCTCTTGAGCCTTAAGTACTTTTCAAAAGATAAGAGCATGCATATAATCACTTTTATTAAGAAAAACACCTAGGGTTAATTAATAACCCAGGTTAAGGATGTTACAAGTTTATCCACCCCTTACAATGATTTCGTCCCCGAAATCGTCAACAAAACATTAAGAGAAAAGAGTAGGATATTTCCTTCTCATCTCATCCTCTAGTTCCCACGTAGCTTCTTCAACGCCATGGTGATTCCAGAGAACTTTTACAAGACTAATGTCTTTCTTTTTCAACTTCTTGATTCTTCTGTCAAGAATCAACACTGGCCCTTCAACATAAGATACATCATCATTTAGTTCTACCTCCACATGTTGTAGAACTAACTCAGTGTTAGGATGACACTTCCTCATCATAGAGATATGAAACACTGGGTGCAATCTATGAAACTCAGGTGGTAACTCCATCTTATAGGCTACCTTTCTGATCCTCTCAATGATTGGATAAGGCCCCATAAATCTCGGAGCTAACTTCCCTTTCTTTCCAAATCTCAGGATACCTTTCCAAGGTGAAACCTTGAGGTACACCCTGTCTCCAACTTGGAATTCTAAGGGTCTATGACGCTTGTCAGCATATGATTTCTGTCTATCCTGGGCTGTTTTCAACTGTTATTGTATGACTTTGATCTTCTCAGTTGTTTGCTGAACCAGATCAGGACCCAAAAGTTGATATTCACCAGTTTCATACCAACATAGGGGAGATCTACAACGTCTACCATACAAAGCCTCATATGGTGCCATCTCAATACTGTGCTGATAGCTGTTATTATAAGCAAACTCTATCAAGCTTAGATGTAGATCTCAACTCCCCACGAACTGAAGGACACATGCCCTAAGCAAGTCCTCTAAGGTTTGTATCATCCTATCAAACTGTCCATCTGTCTGAGGATGAAAAGCCGTACTAAACCTCAGCTGAGTGCCCAAAGCTTTATGAAGTCGTTCCCAAAAATGACTCATAAACTGAGGACCTCTGTCAGAAACTATTGTAACTGGGACCCCGTGCAAACACACTATCTCATCTATGTAGATTTGTGCAAGCTTCTCAGCTGTATAGGTTTTTTTGACAGGTAAGAAATGTGTTGTCTTTGTCAACCTATCAACTATCACCCAAATGGAATCATGACTTTTGGCTGTTCTAGGAAAACCAACCACGAAGTCCATAGTTACATGATTCCACTTCCATTTTGGTATTGGTAGGGGTTGCATTGTTCCTGCAGGCTTCTGATGTTCAGCTTTAACCTGCTGACACACCAGACACCGCATAACAAACTCAGCAACATCCTTCTTAAATCTAGGCCACCAATACATATCTTTTAAGTTATGATACATCTTGGTGCTCCCTGGATGCATAGCATGCATTGAAGAATGAGCTTCCTCCAGGACTGACTTTCTTAAGTTGTCAACATCAGGTACTACCATCCTACCATGGTAACAGACTACTTGATCATTAGAATCATGGAAACCTTCCCGTTTCTCACTACCAAATTCTGACCTGATCTGCTGAATCATAGAATCAGTCTGTTGTGCTTCCTTGATCTGTTGTCTCAGAGTTGGTTTTATGTGCATCTCAGCTAACAACCTGGCTAACAATGACACTTTAAGTTGTACATTGTCTTGCCTCAAGGTGATAAACATATCTCTCTTAGAACAGACTAAGGAGTTTAGTTGTGCTTCATCTAGGGCTGGTGTTGCTGATTTTCTACTTAGTGCATCAGCAACCACATTGGCTTTCCCTGGATGATAATCAATTGTACAATCGTAGTCCTTGATTAACTCCATCCAGTGGCGTTGCCTCATATTTAGCTCATGCTGAGAAAAGATGTAATTTAGGTTCTTATGGTCTGTGAAAATCTGGAATGTTTCTCCATAGAGATAATGTCTCCAGATCTTCAAGGCATGGACCACAACAGTTAACTCTAGATCGTGTGTCAGATAATTCTCCTCGTGTTTCTTAAGCTGTCGAGAAGCAAAAGAAATCACTTGCTTATCTTGCATCAACACACATCCTAAGCCATTCTTAGATGCATCACAGAAGACTATATACCCCTTTCCTTGCTCAGGTAGAACCAACACAGGTGCACATGTTAACCTTTCCTTCAGCAACTGGAAAGATTGTTGACACTTGTCATTCCAGACAAAAGGAATCTCTTTCCTTGTCAACTTAGTCAGGGGTAAGGCTATTGAACTGAAGTTCTTAATGAACCTTCTATAATAGCCAGCCAGTCCTAGGAAACTTCTTATCTCTGTCGGTGTCTTTGGTTGTTCCCATTGCAGGACAGATTCTACTTTCTTAGGATCAACACGAATACCTGAAGCAGATATTACGTGTCTAAGAAAAGAAACTTCTGGTAACCAGAACTCACATTTGCTAAACTTAGCATATAACTTATGCTCCCTTAGCAAAGTCAGAGCTTGGCAAAGATGCTGCTCATGTTGTTGAGCATCTCTACTATATATCAGGATGTCATCTATAAATATGACAACATACTGATCCAGAAAACGTCAAAAGATTCTATTCATGAGTTCCATAAATGCAGCTGGTGCATTAGTTAGTCCAAACGACATAACTGTGAACTCATAGTGACCATACCTTGTCCTAAAGGTAGACTTAGGTATGTCACCCTCCTTGATACGTAATTGATGGTATCCCGACCTCAGATCTATCTTAGAAAAGACAGTCGCACCACGCAACTGGTCAAACAAGTTATCGATCCTTGGTAGAGGATACTTGTTCTTTATTGTGACTTTGTTTAACTGTCTATAGTCAATGCATAACCGCATCAACCCATCCTTTTTCTTAACAAAAAGGACTGGAGCACCCCAGGGTGAAGTGCTTGGTCAGATGAAACCCTTCTCAAGAAACTCTTACAGTTGTTTCTTGAGCTCTACCATTTCAGCAGGCGCCATCCTATACGACGTTTGTGCTATTGGTTGCGTGCTCGGAACTAGATTTATCTCAAAATCTGAGATGGAATCTATGTATACCAACAGGGTATGGACCTTGGTGGATCCACCTGAAGGGGTAAAACCCATAGGGTGCAAGTGGGTCTTCAAGAAGAATACTGACATGGATGGAAATGTGCAAACTTATAAAGGCAGATTGGTTGCATAGGGTTTCATACAAGTTCAAGGTGTTGACATTGACAAAACCTTTTCTCCAGTTGCTATGATTAAGTCCATCAAGATCATGCTTGCTATTGCAGCCTACTATGACTATGAGATTTGGTAGATGAATGTTAAAACTGCATTCCTTAATGGGAATCTTGTTGATGATGTGTACATGACATAACCTGAAGGTTTTATAAATCCAAAGGATGTAAATAAAGTCTATAAGCTACAAAGGTCAATCTATGGATTGAAGCAAGTATCTCGGAGATGTAATCTTCGATTTGATGAAGCAGTAAAAGAGTTTGGATTTAGTCAAAATGAAGATGAACCTTGTGTGTACAAGAAGGTTAGTAGGAGCATGACTACATTACTCATATTGTATGTAGATGACATACTAATGATGGGGAATGACATCCCTACTTTACGAAAGGTAAAGACATGGCTTGGAAATACACTCTCAATGAAAGAATTGGGAGAAGATTCATATATATTAGGAATCAAGATCTATAGAGATAGATCCAGAAGGCTTCTTAGACTAAGTCAAAGCACATACATTGACAAAGTGTTGAAGAGGTTCAGCATGGAGAACTCAAAGAGAGGAAACATACCCATGAGGCATGGAGTTCCTGTCTCTAGAGCTCAATGTCCTGAATCTTGTGAAGATAGGGAACGCATTAATGGTATTCCATATGCATTAACAATTGGATCCATCATGTACGCAATGTTGTGCACTTGTCCTAATGTCTCGTATGCACTCAACATGACGAGTAGATATCAGTCAGATCCTGGATATGCTCACTGGACAGCTGTGAAGAACATCCTAAAGTACTTGAGAAGGACTAAGGATCAGTTCCTCATCTACGGTGGTGAGGAAGAGTTGGTGGTAAAGGGTTACACCGATGCAAGCTTCCAAACTGATAAAGATGATTATAGATCACATTTAGGATTTGTATTTTGCCTCAAGAATGGGGTTGTGAGCTGGAAGAGTTCCAAGCAAGAGACAGTTGTAGATTCTATGACAAAGGCCGAGTATATTGTTGCATCCCATGCGACAAAGGAGGTTGTGTGGATCAAGAAGTTCATCTATGAACTTGGGGTGGTTACTAGCATCTATGATGCAATTGAGTTTTATTGTGACAACAATGGAGCTATTGCACAAGCTAAAGAACCAAGATCACATCAGCGGTCCAAGAACATACAGCAGCACTTCCATCTCATATGAGAGATCGTACAAAGAGGAGATGTGAAGATTTGCAGAGTACCAACTAAAGACAATATTGTTGATCCCTTGACTAAGGTACTTTCACAGCAGAAGCATGATGGTCATGCTAGATCACAAGGACTGAGGTTCATGGGTGATTATCTCTAAGTGCAAGTGGGAGTTTGTTGGTATGTATGCCCATAGAGCCATTCATATGATGATTGTAATGTCATACTTTGTAAATGATTTAAATAATAATAAAGGCAAATTTTGTCAATATGTTTAATCTGTTTTGAGATAATGATATAACATGTTAGATATCTAAAGAATCATATTACTCAATGATGTATGCCTTCAAGTTGAGGACCTGAACAATGCGATCATATGGATGTTAAGAGTATACATTCTTGTTATGTCCCTAGTTCGTTGTTGTTGTAGAAATAACCATAGACATCAATAACACAAAAGACTAGAGTGTGTGTTGGTTGATTATAGAATCTCATCTTTCATGATATATGATACCAAACCAAGCATGTAGATACATGTTAGAGAACAGTGTATCAGACAAACCCACCTTAAGAGTGATGTATGGAAACCATACTTGGTTCGTCAGGATCATCTCTTATAGTATTGGTGGTGATTGTGGTTTGTAGACCGGAAATCACTACACTTATCACATGTGGTTGGGTACACTTTGACATCATCAAACACAGTCCTAAAACATGGTGTTACAACCCACATTGAGGTTAGTCAGTAAGTACCTCAATTAGCATGAAGTACCTCAATTAGTGCTAAGTACCTTGCTAAACATCATGGTTAATCAAGATAAGCTAAGATGTGAATCATTAGTTGAGACTGATTCATTTGATGTAATTAATGTTAATTTTAGTGTTAATCGTTAAGTTAATTACCTAAGATGATTAACCTAGATAAGATGCTTTAGTTATTGTGTTTTTTATGTCTTGAGAAGGTATATAATCTCGTGCTTGAAAGTTTACAAAAAGAATCATTTGAATTGGACCTACGAGGCAAAAGTTATGGAATTTTTAAATTCTTTGGACCTATATTGCAATTTGCTCATAAGTTATAATCCCTTTCCCTTATCCCCTTCTTCCCGAATGAACAAAGCACCGCTTGAGAAGTGGCACCCTAGGCAGAGCCTGATCGCAGCTGGAGTGGAGCGGGGGCAATTTCTAGGGCTCCTAGAGCTGGGCTGCTTTGGTGTCGAGCTCTTTTCTTCTTCTTCCTCCTTCCTTCCTCCTCTTCCTTGCCAAACAGCAGCCCGACTAGCAAGGGCGTCGGCCAGCCAAGCAGCAGCAACAGCCAGCTGTAGGGCACCGACCAAGGGCCTATTTGGGCGCAGCTACCACCATGAAATCGATGCCTTTGGCTCCGGTCTTGAGGCCTAGACTCAAATCCACAGCTCCAGCCACAATCTAGCACTCAACTAGCCCCCTCTACCTCAACCTATGTGTGTGACGCTGCTGTTGTGTGCAGCAGGTCTGAACCAAGGTAGAAGACGACCCTGTTGACGCTTAGAAATGAGCTTTGGACGCGTTTCCAGCCGATTTTGACCATCTCAAACCACTGTGAGTATAATTTCACTCACCTAGCAAGATTTACTCCATGAAACAGTTAATGTTTTGTTAGAGCTGTGTTTTTCATGGGTAACAATGATTACCCAAGTGTCGGGTAGACTTGGCATCAGCTGACTTTTCATTGCACGCTTTTCATCTTCACATTTGCACAACTCTAATTATTTAACTGTTCTGTGTAATTTGGATTACTGGAACTAGATGGTTGATTAAATTATAAATTGCTTAGTTTAAAAGTTAAAGACAATAGCACATGACCCCATATTTACAGTAGTTGTACGGTTTGGGTATAAACCCAGGTTGTATGATTTTAGTAATTAATTAGTTGCATGATTTTAAGAAATAGACGATGACACACAATGTCTCAATATAAATCTATTGCACGCTCTCTATTATAGTTAATGTGTGTGATTTAGTATTTACGCAAATTGGCACGTTTCTTAAGAATATTATTAGAAATTCTCAGTTATTAACAATAATTCGTGCAGTGATAAGTAATTAACTCTTAATTGAGTTATGTGATGCACAACTCATGATTTGGGTTGATGTGCATGTTTTCTAAGAAAGTATAATTAATTTACATGTGTTAATGACGATTCCTCATATGTCAAGCAATTAACTTTTATCAGTGTATTAAGAAGCTCAATTGCATGATTTCAGTGTATATGTGCCAAGTTGACATGTATTCAGTTTATTTAAGAACTTTAGTCTACCTGCATTTACAGTATGTTGATTTCTCAGTAAATTACAATGTTTTAAATATACTGCTCAGTCAAGTTTAGAATGATGTACATGTTGTATTTTAAATTTCCATTAAATAGACGCAGTACCAAAGAGATATCAGAGTCAAGTATAAGTAAGAGAAAGGTACAATATAGAAAGAGCTTTCCAAGAATAATAAAATAATAGACATAGGTTCCCCGAACACCGTAGATTCCCTATGGATGTCTGCACTGTAGGGAGGAAATGATCCACCCTGGCAGTGACCCGTATACAGGGATCAGATCGCACTCACAGAGTGTGCGGGGAGACAAATCCCTTGAGGAAGTCTCAGAAGATAGGTTACCCAACATTAACTGAAGATCCTGGTGGTAACCCAGAGGTACCCACAGAGCATACCAAGATGAGGCCTACAGAGCATCTCAGACCCTCCGCCTATTTACTCAGCCTAGAAGGAGAGGTCTAGTTAAAGGCTAGTTGCTTAGCCGCCTTAGTCAGACGTGACGGTTCGAGTCAAGAAGACCCAGATTCAGTTCTAGGCTTAGCTTCCCAGGTTTTAAGCTAAGTCTTGTATGGTGAGATCGTAGTTCGCTATGAGTCTTCATATGTAGAGTACACTGCATATGATCAGGGCATAAGCTAAAATATGTTCATATAGGTTTAAAGAATTTCTTATAAGTAAGAATAGTTAGGAAAGAATCGAGCACAATTTCACAGCAGTTGTTCCTTAAATGTAATTTGACATTTCATGTTATTTTAACTATATTGTTTAGATCTGCTCAATATAGTAGTTCATGTATTTCATTCCAATTTAATAAATATAAAATGAGTTATCTGTGATGGTTGGTGAAATTATATTCACTGAGCCAGTAGCTCACCAACCTATTGAAATATTTTTCAGGTCAGCGTCAGCACGAGGAAGCTAAAGGATCTTATCATCCAAGCTCTTAGAAGGTAGTTCATAGTTAGAATAGAGGTCTCTTAGTCATTTCCCCTCAGTCCTTGGGCATGTAGTGTGGTAGAGAGAGAATGTAATGTAACATGTAGATTAATTTTTAATTATCTGTTGTGCTTTATATTCCACATGAAAAATGTAATATGATGTGTAAATCTACTTTACCTACCTAGTAAGGTAAATAGTAGTTGCTTCTGTAGTTTAATAAGATTTCAGTTTATTCCAAGTTATAAGACTTTCTTTTAAGTTAATTTTAAGTGATTAAGAAAAGTAAAAGTTAAAGGGTGATCTTTGTATTACGTTAAATCCTCAATTTATGCCCTAATCTCATGATTAGTGGTAATTGTGAGATGAGGGTGTAATAGCTTTGGTATCAGAGCAAGGTCATCAGAGCAAGGTTGAGTACGTAGATACTCTAAGTCAAGGTCAGGGGATGATAAGAGACCCATAGGATTAGGATTAGGGTGTTTTCCTTCTAACTACAATTTTCTAACAGGAAGTGTTTAGTTATACTATTGTAGATGGCAGGAAGAGGACGTGGTCATGAGGACCAAGTTGGGAGCCACATTGGACCTGACCCTCATGTGATGGGTCCAGGTGGTGGAGATGATGTGGATGAGGCATCAAGAATGTATAGAATGTTTCTTGAGACTAGGGAAAAGTATAAGATGGAGAGGTGAGCTTCTACCTCGAGTAGCAAGGATCTGATGAGATCCTATGAGCTGGTTAAGAAGCTTGGAGGTACCGAGTTCGTTGGAACTACAGACCCTGCAGTGGCAGATGAATGGCTGAGATAGTTAGAGAAAGTGTTCCATCTGATGGAGCTGTCTGAGGAAAGACAAATCAATCATGCAGTTTATTTTCTTAAAGGTGATGCAGAGCTCTAGTGGCATGGAGTGGAAGATAAAAGGAGGGACACGGTACTAACTTTGAAGGATTTCATTGATGAATTCCATCTTAAGTACTACCCACCTACCCTTCTGAGTGAGAAGATAAGACAGCTGCAGAATATCAGACAAGGAAGTATGACAATTGGTGAATACGAGGCACATTTCACAAGGTTGTAAAATTTCTTTGCGCAAATTGTTCCTGATAATGTAGAAAAGTGCAGAAGATTTCAAGAAGGATTAAGATCAGAGATTAGACACACCATTTCAGCCATTGGTCGAAGAGATAGAGAAAACTTTGGGGAATTTGTGGAAGCAGCGAGATGTGTAGAAGAGTCAGTTAATGCTGATAAGAAGTCTGAGAGTATGAAAAGATCTGGAGACTTTATTAGAAGGGGATAAAGCAGCGGTGGATACAGACGAGGTGGTGGTTTATTTTCAAAGATAGGATGAGGACTTGGATGTTTTGGTAGACAAGAATCTAGTTTTTCATCAAGTGGAGGAAGACCCAATTCCAAAAGATGGAGTACACAGTGTACATGGACACCTCCAACTAGGTCTTCTGGATCATCAGTTTCAGTGACAGGTCCATCGAGGCAAGAGACACGAGCATGTGATATATGTGGAAGACCACACTCAGGATAGTGTTGAGGAACAGAGTTTCAAGGATGTCATCAGTGTGGACAGATGGGACATGTCAAGAGGAATTGCCCCCAGTTACAGTAGTCAGCATCACAGGGTTCTCAGTCATAGTACCAGAATGTTCTGAGACAGGCTCTAGCTGGAGGAGAGGTTCCCGAGGAGGAGGAGAACCCAGTGGAAGGGAAGGACAATGAGGACATCATGGGAGAGGAAGAGCTTCAGGATGCTTCTTCTCTCTGACACAACAAGAAGGTATTGTTTCTTCTTGAGTAATTACAGGAGAAATACTTTTCTTTAATAGCATTTCAGTTACAGTTTTGATAGATCTTAAGACGATCGAATCCCGGAAACAAGATCAACAAATGCGTAAGCGATTAACTAGCAGCGGAATTATCAAAAATCACTAAAAATTAAAACTTTTTATAAAGAGATCTATAAATGATAAAACTCTTTCATAAAGAAACGTGATAAATTGTTTACAGACTGATCCATCATTACATCTCTGTAATGTCACATCTCGAGTATTACAACATCAACTACCTTGTTAGATGTACAAGGTAAGATACAAAATCTCGAGGCATTAAGCCAAAAATCTCAGATCTACTTTTAAACATCTACTGACTCCTAGGACCTGAGAGTACAGAGACGACACATAGGACATACTATCTACAAGACTTGACAGACAGTGTCTCCATCTGAGGATCACTGTTGTCCCTGATGTTGCTATTGTTGCTACTGCTCACCCACTGATGAGTTTCTTCGTCCTCGTCGTCTACCTAAAAAAAAGTCAAATCCCACGGGGGTGAGACAATTGAATAATTGTCCTAGTGAGAGTTATAACTCTCCTCCGGAAGCTTTGTTATTGCAATAAAGGAATAACATTGAATAATAGAATTATAAACATTCAACAGCAGGTATAACATTGTACAAGCTAAGTGAAGCAACCTTCTTTTAAGCAATCATTTTAGTTATAATTTAATTGAATGACAAGACATATAATAGTAAGGGATATGTATACTAGTTGTTTAACTAGAACATTATGAACAATGTAACATCAATCATTGTTTCTCGTAGTTCAACCTAAGCAGTTATGCTACACGGCTGATTATGTTTTTCAAACATTATTATGCCCTGAGGAGATGAGTTACACCTCTCATACTCCAACCGACCATTATGAAATCGCAATCGGTACCATACATAGGTCATTAGAAGAGCCGGAGTCCTATGACCTCATCCTCCTCAGTCAGTATGAGGAATAACATGTAGGACATCTTGTGTCTCTGCCATAATAGCTTTCTAGGGTATCTTGGAAACTTCGCTATTAGAGTTACAGTGGCATACTGTACTCTCTTCGCCATCGAGGGATTTCTTGTTTATCTCACATCGATGTGGCATTAACAACATCATCGGGATATTAGTGATACATCATCCTGGCATAAACATATAATGAAGAATTGGGAGATTACAGGTACATCTCACATCAAATCCTACATTAGGACGTAAGGATGTTCGCGTCCATAACCCCCACATACTCAAAAGTATGCTCTCCAGGAGTTCCCTTAGGAAAACCTATTTCACCATCATTTAACTTCTGACAATGATGGATCTATGGTCAGGGCTCTACATGATATCATTATACTTTGATTATTTAAGTACATTATGGCATTCTTTTAGCATCATGCATGTTTTCAAACATGAACCATTGAAACAATTGCTATAAAGAAAGAATACTACTTGTATCAAGTTCAATTCTCATCTTGTTAACATTGGGATATCAATCCCTAACCATCTCATCATTGTGATTCAGGATTAGGGTGTTCAAACCCTTAAATCATCAAATACTTGTTATCAAATAACATATTGTCATTAAGTCATTTTAACAGTATGACCTTGATTGTGACAATACAAATATTTTTCATGGCTATCACAACTTATCAATCTCATATGTTACCTCTTACTAGACAACATAGCATATCATTACTTTTAAGGCTTGTAAAGTGCTTTTAATGAATAGAACATCATAACCCTTACATGGCTATGATTACTTCTATATTAAAACCTGCATGATTAACACAATTGATAACATGCACATTTTGTGTACATAAGCACAATACAAATTCTTTCCAAATTAAATATAGAATACCACGGTCGTGCTATCTTGCACGGTCGTGCAAGAGTAAACCACCACAGTCGTGCTTCATTACACGGTCGTGCCACAGAGGATTAACCATGACCGTGTCATATCACCACGACTGGTTTCTAGGGTTAGGTTTCCTTTTTAATTCAATTAGGGTTATTCAACCCCTTTGACTTATAAAGGCATAATGATTACTCATTCCATAATCAAGTATAGAGTGTCATGCTTAAAAGCATAACCCAAATTAGGGTTTACTATTCACACCATGACGTTTCCCTAGATTAGGGTTTACTATTCACATTACAATGAATTAAGATCATACCATTATCATGTGTGAGGATTACTTCCATTAATGTTCTCAAATTAGGTTAAGATTCATTAACCATAATAATTAGGGTTTCCATGATCTCAGTATGAAGGATCATACCCTAATTAGATGCATTCATACATGTAGGAAGTTTATTACTTAATTCTCTTTCATAATAGGAGTCTTCTTTCTCTTCTTACTATTAGATGATGTTTACATCACTTTTGATTAGACTAAGTCAAATCATCTATGACAACATAGGTTATGTCATCATCATTATGGTTATTAGGGTTTACTTGATCAAGGGGTACTAGTCACACTATCCCTTTAAGGGTACTTTTGTAATGTTCACCATTGACCTTATCATGCATCAAACCACTAAATGCTTGGTCCCTTAATCACTTAAGGTATCTATAGGGTTTAGGTTAATCAACTACTAAACCATCTTAACCTCTAAAGCATCAAACGTTTTAACCTTTTTAAACCTCAAACAGTTTTGCACTTTCAACCCCCAAATGGTTTTGAAACCATTTGGTGGTGTTGACCATTTTTTGACTTTTGAAACCGTTTAGTAAAGTACACACTCGATACCATTTGCCCAAGTGGGGTGAAGATCGTTTGGTCTTGTTGACCGTTTGGCCAACTTTGACTTTGAAACCGCATGGGAAATATTGATCTTGAAACCACATGGTCACCAAATGTTTTGGGATCGTTTGGTCCCAAACGGTCTTGAGACCATTTGGTTTGGTCCAAACCACCTCAAAACTGCATGGACTAAAAAGTGTCTCAACCACTTCAATTGAATTAGGGTTTCCAATGTTGAACCCCTCAATCGTTCATGCACTTGTTAGCCACTTATCAATTGAGTCAAATAGGTCAATGCTCAACTGATTTGACATTCAATTGACCCTCAATTGATCACCAATTAGGGCTTGGATCAATTGAATTAGGTTTTAGAATCGATCAACCTTCAACATGTATCAACATGAGTCTAAATGATGTTGAACCCATTGAACCATCATTCAATTTGGTCATGACCTGACCCAAAACGGTCTTGGGGATCATTTGGACACCCTCCAAACGGTCTTGAGACTGTTTGCTCAAGTCAACACCAAAAACTAACTCAACCTATCAAGGTTTGACTCATAAATTTGATCATTAGGTCATTAATCGATTATACTTCAACTTGTTACTCTTCAATCTTCAACCACTTAACCATGGTCAACCCTAGACCTCCAAATGGTCTTGGGTGACCCCCAAACGGTTTTGAGATCATTTGGACATCCTCCAAATGGTCTTGAGACCGTTTTCCCATTATTTCATCAAAAACCAAGTCATTCACTCAAGGGTTGAACCCTAGGTTTTGTCACCAAATCAGCATTTAATTGTTTAACAACTTGATATCTTTAGACCCTCAATTGGTCAACCCTACTTAACCCTAGACCTCCAAACGGTCTTGGGTGATCACCAAACGGTCTTGAGACCGTTTGGGTGATCCCCAAACAGTTTTGAAACCGTTTGAGCCACTCAACCCAAACTTCAACATGATTAACTTATTGAAACCAGCAATTAACCCGATTATGGTTTAGAGAATTAATGTGCCTTCAATTGGTGATTTACTTGGAATTAGATGATGATTTTTGGTGGGTGATTAGTCCACATTATTTACAACAGACCTCCAAATGGTCAACACTTGGTCAACACATCCAAATGGTCTTAAACCGTTTGCTTGCATGCGGTCTTGTGAAACCGTTTGCACTCAAACGGTTTGAAACCGTTTACTCCCAAACGGTTTGGGAAACCATTTGGAAAAGTTGGAAGATCGTTTGCTAAAGAAAGATTTAGGATAAACATGGATATTAATGCCATCATCTTCTACCTCAAGAACAGAGGCAGTTCTTCATGGAATTGTTTGCAAGAATACTTAGAAGTATGTAAAGAAGAAGAACAAGCAATGATATAGAAGAAGGTGCACTTAACAAAGTTAAAGGTTTAGAGTTATAAAACCCGCCTTAAGATCTGATCTAAAGCTCCAAGCTTCGTAGATTTAATGGTGTATGAAGCTCCAAAGGTTTTCCAAGGTCCTTTCTTCCAGATTTGGATGGAGAAGAAGGCTAGAAAGAAGAATTGTTTAAAGAAAGCTAACAAACCAACCTTGTATAAGGATTTCCACCATGAATTTGAGATGGATGATGATCCATACTTACCTAAACTAATTTTGTCGTCCTTATCTTCTCCTGATCTCCTCCTTAGTCGGCCAAAGCAAGAAAATAAGGGAAGGAATGAAGGGAAACGATCCCTTGCTTTGGAGGAAAAGGTTGCTTATATATTTTTGGGATAATTACAAGGAAAAGAAGTTTATTTCCTTTATTTCTCAAATATCCACCAAGTCTTCCTCCACTTATTAGCCACGTTTTCCTCCTTTTATTATTATGAAAAACTCCTCCCTTATCCAAGGTTAAAGGGGAAAGAAACCAAACATTATACTATGTTGCATATGTATAAGGGCCATTTTGCTTAAAACTTGGTTATTTAAACATTAAGGTTATCTTGCTTAATTGATCATCCAAATGAGGCGCCCTCCTCATTTTCTTTGCTCTTTGATGCCAAAAAACATGAGAGATACTCTAGAGGGTATATTTTACATGTTGCACCCTATTTTTGGGTAAATTGCACTTTACACCAAAACTAGGTTTTAGAACACAAGGATTGCTCTGCAAGCTATATTTTGGTGCCCAAGATTGTGGAATTCATTCCACCATATCATATGCATTCTTATGATGTATCAACATCAGAGGAACATCTTAACATGTGTAATTTGCAAGTTAACCCCTCTAATTGGGTAATTTGCACATTAGTCCATATTTAACAAAATGATATTACAACATTGTTTAAAAAGGACTAAAATAGAAATATATGTTCCTCAGAAGCTTTAATTACAATACAAAAAAAATAACCACAAGTATCTAATTACATATTTAGGCAAAAAACCTAGGGTTAGTTCATAACCCAGGTCAGGGATGTTACAGATCTGGGTGCTACTCACTCGTTTATATAGAGTTCTTTAGCTTGTGAACTTAACCTGTTAACTCAGGAGTTACCGGTTGAGTTATTGTTGAGGGTTCCGTCAGGTGAACCGACAGTTTTGACGGAGTTTTGTTCCAGATATTTGTTGATTTTTATGGTTACACCATTGCGATTAACCTTATACCCCTAGATGTTAACTCTTTTCAAGTTATCATGGGTATGGATTACCTAGAGACGTATCGAGTTCAACTCAACTTTTAGAAGAAGGAGGTTGTCTTTCAACAGGGTGGATTTTCTTATGTCTTTTATGAAGATAGGAAAGTTTTGCCTACGTGTATCATATCATCCATTGTAGCTAATAAGATGTTGCAGAAAAGTTGTGAGGCGTTCATGGCACATGTAGTAGATACTAGAGCAGAGAAGAGCACAGTCAGTCTATGGGATGTGCCAGTGGCCTGTGAGTTCTCAGATGAGTTTCCAGGTCTACCTCCTGAAAGAGAGATAGACTTTGAGATCCAAGTGTTGCCAGGTAGTCACCCTGTAGCGCTGCCAGCCTATAGAATGGCACCTACATAGTTGAAGGAACAGAAGATCCAGTTACATGAGTTACTGGATAAGGGTTTCATTTGACCTAGTTCTTCGCCATGGGGAGCTCCGGTCTTGTTTGTGAAAAAGAAAGATGGTACTATGAGGTTATGTATAGACTACAGACAGTTGCATAAGATCACCATCAATAATAAGTACCCATTTCCAAGGATAGATGATCTGTTTGATTAGTTGCATGGAGAGACGTTCTTTTCTAAGATAGTTGAGATCTGGGTATCATCAGTTGAGGATAAAGGCTTCAGATATTCCTAAGTCGGCTTTTAGAACAAGATATGGGCATTATGAGTTTCTGGTCAAGTCGTTTGGACTAACTAATGCCCCAACAGCTTTCATGGATATGATGAACCGGATTTTCAAGCCGTTCTTGGATCAGTTCATAGTAATTTTCATAGATGACATTTTGATCTACTCCATAGATGATGAGCAGCATGAGCAGCATCTGAGGATAGCATTACAGTTGTTGAGACAACACCAGTTATATCCTAAGTTAAGTAAGTGTGAGTTCTGGTTAGTTGAGGTGTGTTTTCTTGGACATGTCATCTTAGGAGATGGAGTAAGTGTTGACCCTAAGAAAGTCGATTCTATTCTACAATGGGAGCATCCTAAGACTCCTACTAAGATCAGAAGCTTGTTAGGATTGGTAGGTTACTACAGGAGGTTCATCTAGAACTTCAGTGTTATAGTGTCACCTCTGACACGCTTAACAAGAAAGGGTGCACCGTTTGTCTGGTCAGACAACTGTGAGAAGAGTTTTTAGATCTTAAAGAAGAAGTTGACTACAACACCAGTGTTGATCCTGCCCGAGGAAGATAAAGGATACACAATGTTTTTGATGATTCAAGGAGAGGTTTAGGTTGTGTGTTGATGTAGGAAGGCAAAGCAGTAGCTTATGCATCCAGACAGCTTAAGAAGAATGAGGAGAATTACCCGACACATGATTTGGAGTTAGCTGCAGTAGTTCATGCTCTTAAGACATGGCGTCACTATCTTTATGGTGAGGCGTGCTAGGTGTTTACATATCATAAGATCTTGAAACATATCTTCACCCAGAAGGATCTGAATCTTAGACAGCGAAGATGGTTAGAATTGATCAAGGATTATGAAGTGACAATAGATTATCATCCTGGAAAAGCAAATGTGGTAGCAGATGGACTGAGCAGGAAGTCAAGTTCAACAGCTGATGTATTCTCTATGGCATGTTTCAGGAGAGACCTACTAGTAGAGATGTGGAAATTGAACTTAGATGTAGGAGTGACATAATAGAGTGGTTTGATTGCATAGATGCAAGTCAAGCCTACCTGTTATGATCCGATCAAGGAACTACAGTAGAGTGACAGTGAGTTACAACAGATCATGCAGGACATGACAAGGGGAAAAAGACCAGAGTTCATGTTTTTAGATGATGGTTTTTTGTATCAGCATGACAGGTTGTGTGTACCTGGGGATAGTGATTTGAAAGAACATATTCTTGAGGAAGCACATGCATTGATGTACGCTATGCATCCAGGAAACACTAAGATGTATAGGAATCTTAAGTTGTACTGGTGGTCAGGTATGAAGAAGGATGTAGCTGAGTATGTGGCTAGGTGTAGTGTGTGCCAGCAGGTTAAGGATGAGCATTAGAAGCCTGCAGGTACCTTGCAATCACTCCCTATACTAGAGTGGAAGTGGGAATATATCACAATTGATTTTGTGGTAGGGTTGCCCAGGACATCTAGAGGTTGTGACTTGATATGGGTGATTGTGGATAGACTGACTAAGTCTGCTCTTTTTCTTCCTGTTAAGTCGACCTTTGATGTCCCAAACTTGGCTAAGATATATGTGGATGAGATAGTCAGATTGCATGGTATTCCAGTTTCAATAATATCAGATAGAGATCCTAAGTTCACATCTAGGTTTTAGAATCAGTTGCATCATGCTTTAGGCACAAAGTTGAGATTTAGTACAACTTTTCACCCACATACGGATGGTCAGTCAAAGAGGACCATTTAGAGTCTTGAGGACATGTTGAGAGCATGTGTCTTACATTTCAGTGGAAGTTGGGAAGAACACTTGATCCTTATAGAGTTTGCATACAACAATAGTCACCATTCCAGTCTTGGTATGGCCCCGTATGAAGCTCTGTATGGTAGAAAGTGTAGATCACCCATATGTTGGTATGAGGTGGGTGAAAAGAGAGATTCTTGGATCAAAGATAGTGGATTTGACTACAAAAAAGATAAAAGTGATCAGAGAACAGTTGAAAGCTGCACAGGATAGGCAGAAGAGTTATGCTGAGAAGAGGCATAGACCTCTTGAGTTTAAGGTTGGTGATGAAATGTATCTGAAAGTTTCACCATGGAAAGGAATGTTGAGGCTTGGCAAGAGAGGCAAACTGATTCCTAGGTTTATGGGCCCATATCATGTCATTAAGAGGATTGGACCTATATCCTATAGGTTGGATTTGTCATCCAAGTTGGCTAATCTACATAATGTGTTTCATGTATCGATGCTGAAGAAGTGTTATCCTGGTACTAAGAAGATAGTAGATCCAGAACCTACACAACTCAGAACAGATGTGTCCTATGTGGAAGGACCAATACAGATAGTTGATCAGAGGATCAAGAAGCTCAAGAATCGAGAGATACCATTAGTGAAGTTTTTTGGAGGAACCACAACTTAGAGGAAGCCATGTGGTAGCTTGAGTCAGAGATGCGTAGCAAGTTTCCTTTTCTCTTTTAGGAATTTCGGGACAAAATTATTTTAAGGAAGGGAGATTGTTACAACCCACATTGAGGTTAGTTAGTAAGTACCTCGATTAGCATGAAGTTAGTGCTAAGTACCTTGCTAAACATCATGGTTAATCAAGATAAGCTAAGATGTGAATCATTAGTCGAGATTGATTCATTTGATGAAATTAATGTTAATTGCAGTGTTAATCATTAAGTTAATTACCTAAGATGATTAACCTAGCTAAGATGGTTTAGTTATTGTGTTTTTTATTCCTTTATAAGGTAGATAATCTCGTGCTTGAAAGTTTGCAAAAAGAATCATTTGAATTGGACCTACGAGGCAAAAGTTATGGCATTTATAAATTCTTTGGACCTATATTACAATTTTCCCATAAGTTATAATCCCTTTCCCTTATCCTCTTCTTCTCGAACGAACAGAGCACCGCTTGAGAAGTGGCACCCCAGGCAGAGCCCGATCGCAGTAGAGGAGTGGAGTGGGGGCAATTTCTAGGGCTCCTTGAGCTGAGTTGCTTTGGCGTCGAGCTCTTTTCTTCTTCTTCCTCCTTCCTTCCTCCTCTTCCTTGCCCAATTGCAGCCCGACTAGCAAGGGCGCCAGCCAGCCAAGAAGCAGCAACGACCAGCTATACAGTGCCGGCCAAGGGCCTGTTTGGGCGTAGCTAGCACCACAAAATCGACGCCTTTGGCTCCGGCCTTGAGGCCTAGACTCAAATCCACAGCTCCAGCCACAATCTAGCACTCAACTAGCCCCCTCTACCTCAACCTGTGTGTGTGAAGTTGTTGATGTGTGCATTAGGTCCGAACCATGGTTGAACCAATGTAGAAGACGGCCCTGCTGATGCCCGAAAACAGGCTTTGGATGCGTTTCTAGCCGATTTTGACCATCTCGAACCACTGTGAGTAGAATTTCACTCACCTAGCAAGATTTACTCCATAAAATGGATAATTTTTTGTTAGACCTGTGCTTTCACAGGTAACAGTGATTACCCAAGTGTTGGGCAGTCTTGGCTTCACCTGACTTTTCATTGCACGCTTTTCATCTTCACATTTTCACAACTCTAAATATTTAATTGTTCTATGTGATTTGGATTACTGGAACTAGATGGTTGATTAAATTCTAAATTGCTCAGTTTAAAAGTTAAAGACAGTAGCATATGACCCCGTATTTACAGTCGTTGTACGGTTTGGGTATAGACCCAGGCTGTATGATTTTAGTAATTAATCAGTTGCACGATTTCAAGAAATAGGCGATGACACGCAATGTCCCAATATAAATTTGTTGCATGTTCTCTGTTATAGTTAATGTGTGTGATTTAGTATTTATGCAAATTGGCACGTTTCTTAAGAATATTATTAGAATTTCTTAGTTATTTACAATAATTCATTCAATGATAAGTAATATACTATTAATTGAGTTATGTGACACACAACTCAAGATTTGGGTTATGTGCACGTTTTCCAAGAAAGCACAATTAATTTACACGTGTTAATGACGATTCCTCATATGTCAAGCAATTAACTTTTATCAGTGTATTAAGAAGCTCAGTTGCATGATTTCAGTGTATATGAGCCAAGTTGACATGTATTTAGTTTATTTAAGAACTGCCTGCATTTACAGTATGTTGATTTCTCAATAAATTACAATGTTTTAAATATATTGCTCTACCAAGTTTAGAATGATGTACATGTTGTATTATAAATTTCCATTAAATAGATGCAGTACCAAAGAGATATCAGAGTCAAGTATAAGTAAGAGAAAGGTACAATGTAGAAAGAGCTTTCTAAGAATAATAAAATAATAGACATAGGTGCCCTAAACATCGTAGATTCCCTACGGATGTCTACACTGTAGGGAGGAAACGATCCACCCTGGCAGCGATCGGTATACGGGGATCAGATCGCACCCACAAAGCGTATGAGGAGACGAAGCCCTTGAGGAAGTCTCCTAAGAGAAGATAGGTTACCCAACATGAACTGGAGATCCCAGTGGTAACCCAGAGGTACCCACAGAGCTTACCAAGATGAGGCCCACAGAGCGTTTCAGACCCTCTGCCTGTGTACTCAGCCTAGAAGGAGAGGTCCAGTTAAAGGTCAGTTGCTTAGCCGTTTTAGTCAGACGTGATGGTTCGAGTCAAGCAGACCCGGATTTAGTTCTAGGCTTAGCTTCCCAAGTTTTAAGCTAAGTCTTGTACGGTGACATCTTAGTTTGCTACGAGTCTTCATATGTAGAGTACACTGCATATGAATAGGGAATAAGATAAAATATGTTCATATAGGTTTAAAGAGTTGCTTATAAGTAAGAACAATTAGGAAAGAATCGAGTACAATTTCATAGAAGTTTTTCCTTAAATGTAATTTGACATTTCATGTTATTTTAACTGTATTTTTTAGATCTGCTCAGTATAGTAATTCATGTATTTCATTCCAGTTTAATAAACATAACATGAGTTATTTGTGATGGTTGGTAAAATTCTATTCACTGAGCCAATAGCTCACCAACCTACTGAAACATTTTTCAGGTCATCGTCAGCACGAGGAAGCTGAAGGATCTTATCATCCAAGCTATTAGAAGGTAGTTCATAGTTAGAATAGAGGCCTCTTAGTCATTTCCCCTCGGTCCTTGGGCATGTGGTATGGTAGAGAGAGAATTTAATGCAACATGTAGATTAATTTTAAGTTATCTTTTATTCTTTACATTTTGCATGAAAAATGTAATATGATGTGTAAATCTACTTTACCTACCTAGTAAGGTAAATAGTAGTTGCTTCCGTAGTTTAGTAAGATTTCAGTTTATTCCAAGTTATAAGACTTTCTTTTAAGTTAATTTTAATGGATTAAGAAAAGTAAAAGTTAAAGGGTGATCTTTGTATTACGTTAAATCCTCAATTTATGCACTAATCTCATGATTAGTGGTAATTGTGAGATAGGGGTGTAACACATGGGTTGTTATAACGGTGATGATTGGGTGACTTTGACACATGAGGACTTGACTTTGAGTGATATATATGGAATTTGTCACTCCTAAGGGAGTATCATATCCTGGCCACTTGATAAGCGAGACTGAGAAATACATGTCCATGTACATGAGAGTCAATATATGATATTGAGCTTGAACATATCTCAGACAGTCTGCTCTAGTTCAAGAAACATGGATTGAGTATTTGTAGAAGATGACAAGTCTTTGCCTCAAGTTCAATCCGGATATTAGTGACAAAGGGACTATACATTCACCATAACACCAATAACTGATTGTAGGTTGAAAGTTGTTCTCCAACTTTCATCTTCAATTGGGTAGCATTGATGTGTGACTAGGCACCACTCTTTGCTTGTGATGTCATAAGTTAGTTACAGATATTCACTTCCAACGTGAAATGGAACCCATAGGGTCACACACATAGGATTAACTTGGAAGAGGAGTTTATCCATGAATGATGTTTAGATTGATTACTAAAGTGTTTAGGTAATCAATTAAACATTCAATCAATAGACTTGACTCAGAATCATCAAGTTCAAGTGTTGAACCAACTGATTAGAGTGTCAGATTGATTGAGAACTACATGGACTGAGTTCTACACAACCTAGACCACCAATCGACCAGTTCACTAGGTGAACCGATCGGCTCATGGTTAGTGAGACGACCGGTTCACTCTAGTGAACCGATCAGTTCACATGGATCAAACAAGTAGAGTTGGATTTTCCCAGTTTGTGAGAAAAGATTCTCATTTTACTTGTTCAATTTGATTGGGATAAGAATTAATCTTTGCATTAACTAGAAATGAATAAGGAAAGTCAATTGTGGGAAAGTCTGGGAAGTGAAACAATTGGTTCACTGGGTGAACCGATCAGCTCACCTGCCCAAACGACTGGTTCAGTTATAAACTGATCGGCTCACCTTCCCAAATGACCGGTGCATTTATGAAATGACCGGTTTGCCTACTGTCGTACAATCAAATTCATGGAAATTCTGGACCCTTCTACTCCCGCACAGACTAGGAACCCTGACCCTGCCCTCTACTATAAATAGAGGGGTACAGGGGGCTTCTCAGAACACACAACTCAGAACATTAGTTGTTGTGTAAAGTTGTTGTCCTCTCTGTTTGTGGGAACTGAGAGAGCCCAAGCAAGTTCTACCCTTCTAGGGAGGAACAACGAGGGAAAGAAAACTGTAGAAAAGTGATTGATGGCGGGAGAGTATTTCGGTGACTAGTGCGCCGATAGAAGGGCAAATCCTTCTAGTTTGTCTATTAGGATGACTAGAGTTCCCGGTAGTCCGTGTGGACTATCTATAGAGGTGGGAGATTTCTACCACTCAGGAGGACGACTGTCAACTGCAGTCTGGGTCAAGACCAGGAGCTGCACAGACGTCGTCAAAGATTAGGTGGTTGAAGGTCGCACTAGTTGCAAGGTATTGTCACTGAGCAAGCCTCAGGACCAAATATATCTCATTAAACTATCTTTCCTATTGCATAGTTGTTGATGTGATCTGCTGGTTATGGGTTTGTGGTTAGATACAATTTTTGTTTCCGCTGCCTATTCTGTCCCACAAAACCCAAGAGAAATCATGCAGGGCTAATTCCCTTTGTTCCTAAGGACCTAGGATTAGCCCAATTTTGCCTTATAATTCACTTCGATGAATTAATACACATATTTTCCTGAATTGGACATAATTTTATGATAGCTTGATGAATTGTATGTTTTTTTATCACCACAATCAATTAGTCAGACAGTTAATTGCTTCATGAGAGGGATTAAGGCTTGGAGAAATCATAGAGTTGACCTACAACTATGCAAGGAATTAGTTGAGAGATATCGATAATGCACTTATGTAACCCTCAAATCGCTATATGAGTAGGATTTGCTTTAGTATAGGTAGTGTATTATGCTATGTGAGTGGGCTATATTTGCCACAGGACCCTTGGTCCCAGATTTAGGATAAATAGTTATTAATGCATTGAAGTAAATTATAGTGTAAGTTGTGCTGAAACTGAATTCCTGAGGAACTCATCCAATATGTGATCACAACCCACTTAACTTAGATTCAAATTATTGAAATTAGTTTAATCAAACAATCCATCAACTTTTCACTAGGTCTAGATGATCATGTTACAATTAGTAGTAGTTTCTAGATTACATTTTCCTGAGTTTGACATTCAATCCTCATAGGCCTATACTACTTGACACGTACACACACACAATTTGGGTGGGTCAGCTCTTCCTTTCTTTATCCATCCATCGGAGTTCACCCATTTTGGTATCTTGACATTGATCCAATCTCTTTGCATCCAAAACCACACCAAAAAAATTGGTGTTGTAGAGAGCGGGGCGAGATGGAGAGAGGGCTCTACAACCAACTATTGTGTTTCTAACCTAATAATTTACTAGTCATAAGAGAATATAGTTTTCTCAGATATATATATGTGTAGTTAATATATTAGAATTATTTTTTACTAAATGGTAAATGTAAGTTGTTAATTGAATGGACATAGGAAGTAGCTTGAGATTATCTTACACTCATAAATACTATAATGGTCAATATAGTATTACAAATTTTGAAGATATTTATTTTCTCTAAGAAAGGAAAACTAGAGATAGGTTACAAACTGAGAGAAAGGAAAAGAAATTGTCAATTGGTTCATGATCATTCAAATTGTAATGACTTATATTTATATATAAAGTATGTTTATGATATTATTGTGTGTAATACTATTGTTTAGATCATTATACATGGATATATTAGACTTTAAGCTAATTTCAGTACTAACAAACTTAATAATGAATAATTAATAATATAGTCATAATTAGTAGTAAATGTAATTTCCCTAAGACAAGGTGGTCATTATGTCTTGAACTAAATATACCCCCATATGGTCATAAATCTCTTATTTAAACCTTCATCAAATTGTTTTTGTGAGTAATTTACATCCCTATAGGTTGGCTCACAATGTTCCTTTTTGTCTTGGCTTTCCATACCTAGAGCAACCAATCACTTCTCTCTTCTCTTATTTTCCTTGGTATGCCCAATGGTTATAAAACAACTGAATTGTAGAGTCCATGAGAAAAGTGTGATTTCAATTCTTATATATTATAGTTGAAATCAACACTCCAATTATGTATTCCAAAATTTTGGGGGTGTTATGGGGCTTTAACAGGGTTCTCCAATGGATGCACCTTTATTTGAAGTGCTAATTTGAGGAAGAAGATCCATGTCTGTGTAAGCTAGGAGATGCAAAAAAACTAAGGAGCTAGTGGGGTGACTTTAAAACCCAAAATTCTTATATGTCTTTAATGAAAACATCTAGCAATTAGCCCTTAACCAGGTAAGTTTACCTTAATTGTATCAAATCTCTAGTAATTGTCCCTTATTGTTGCAGATCACCTTAATCCTTCATAATCTACTTTGGTTTGAGTTTAGACTTTATATGGTCCACCTACTAGCTTTCATAATCAAAAGCATATGATTAGGGAAGACTATACCCTAGTATAAGATGGCCTAGTTTTCAACTGGTGATATAAATGCATTCCCTACTTAATAGAAAATAAGTCAAATTTGCAATTGTCCCATAAAGTTTTAACATCACTAAAACATAGTTTCTTTTATGGAAGTATTGTTTTAAGTTATAAAAGAATATATAAATTTTCATGATGGTTACCGTTTTTAGAAAAAGGTAAATGTCATGTTAATGTAGATGCCCACTTCAACAAAAAGACTTTTTTAAAGAAAAAATATTGCAATTAAAATCACATAATTAAAACTTATATGTATATACTTCATATATATATATATCTTAATTATTTTCCCCTAATACATGGTCCAACCCAGGGATGTCCGGTAGTCAATGTGAAGAAACCCTGAATATAGACCTGTGTGGGATTAAGTCTAAGAACATCTTTAATGGGTGGGTGATTTCTTCACCCGGACTTCAATAGATCATCTTGTGAATACCCAGTGTCCAAATGAACTATTTGAGTTATACAAAAAACAAATATAAACTACTATAAAGGAAAATACAAGGATAAACCTCCCACTAATCTAATCCTTTTAAACTCTTTTAACAAAAGGTAGCTAGCATGTCTTCACAGTTTATGATAGGTGGTTGATATCTTAAGAAAAATCAACATGTTGATAATTGTGTGAAAATGAAATATCAAGGATAACTCTCCCACTGATATATAGAGCCAATCCATGCAGACACCTTTATCTTTTCTAACCAAAGGGTAGCTTGCATGTCCTGACAATTTTGGATAGGTGGTTGATTTCTTAAGAGAAATTCACAATGGATACCTATGGGAAAATGAACAATTCAAAATTGTAATGACAAGGTTAACCTATGAAAAAACTACATAACCAAGGGGTGCAAAAAACTTTTGTCTCTTCTAACTAAGGGAGGTTCACCTATATTGATAATTTATGAGGATGGCAGATCCCTATGGCAATTGAACTGCCTGATGCATTTCCTACCTAGCATAGCTCTCAACTGTGAAGGGAGAATGCATCGTATAGTCTTTTTTCTACTAATATGGATGTAATATTTATAAATGATTTAGATGAATAAAAGTTGAGAAATATTCTTTCAAAAAAAATAATGTTTCGAAAATATTTTTATTAAATGGTTAAGGTATGATGTTTATTAAATGGACATAGGAAGTACCTTGAGGTTGTTTTTGTCTTATATTTATTGTAATTTCGATCTACTAATACCTAAATTTTTAAGATATCTAGGGTCATTGATTTCCCTAAGAAAAATAAAGTAAAAATATTCTTACAGACTAAAAAGAAAACAAAAAAAATTATGTTGGATTGACGATTGGTTCTAGATTATATGACTCCATATATTTGTATACTATTTTAATGATATTCATATGCATAATATATTTTTTGATTCATTAAATAACTATACATAACTTTAAGCTAAATTCAACAATAAAAACACTAAATCATGTATATAAATAATGAATAATAATAGTCATAATTAATAATATATGTTATCAATAGTTAAAAAAATTCTAATCCAAAGGGGTCCTTGTGACTTGAAGCTATCTTCAAGCATTTGCAATTGGTCATATATCCCTTCTATCTAAACCTTCATCAAATCCTCTTTTTGGGTAATTCACATTCCTTAAATTGCCCACACATATTTCTCCTTTTTTCTCCTAGAGTTCCATGCCTTAAGAAACCAATCATTTCCCTCTTTACTTGTCTTTTCTTGCTAGACCCAACGAGAACATGGAGACTGAGGAGAAAAGGTCTGACTTCGATCATACTCTATGTAGCTAAAAGGAAACACTCTAGTCAAATCATACAAGTTTTATATGTGTTCTAGGGGCGTTAGCAGGGTTCTCAATTAGATAAACTTTTTCTCAAAGTGTTAACTTCAGATAGAAGATCCATTACGTTGTAATATAGGTGACGCAAAAAATGGGGTCCAGTCATGCTAACTTAAAAACCTTAATTTGCAGCCCTTGTGTATTTAAACCAAAACATCTAGTAACCAGCCACTAGTACATAATTGACCTTTAGTGTCGGTTATTTAAGGCCTTTGGCGTCATTTTCAAAGTGACACCCAAGTGGGCACCGCCAAAAGTCAAAACCTTCAGCGTCAGCTTTAACACCGACGCCATAACTCTTCCCACAACGAAAAATACGCCAGCAAGGGCACTATAGTCGTCGGTTATTTAATAAAACCGACACTATATCCAGGTCAAAGACGTCGGCGTTTCACAAAAACCGACGTCATAACCCTTTCCGCCACCAATAAAACGTGCCAGCAAGGGCACCATATGCGTCGATTTTTATATATAACTGACACTACCTATCCACATAGACATCAGTTTTATACTAATAACTGACGCCATATCCCTGATGCCATGAAGACCCCACCACGGCCATGGTATCTAGCCACACAGACGTCAGTTTCTTGCTAATAACTGACGTTGTATGTCTTTGTTGTCAGTTTTATACTAATAACTGACGTCTATGTTCTGATTTTTTTTTGTTATCAATTTGCAGGCCTGTTGTTTTGCTGACCAGCAGGATGCAGGACCTGCAGTTCAGTTCTGAACTGCAGGTTTACAACATCTATTGATATCAGTCGACAACAGGCCACAAACCTACAAAATTAACAAGGATAGACAACAATTTATGATCATGTGATTCACACACATGAATAAGCACATTTAATTCATATTATTTTTCATCACACACATGTAGAAATCAGTAGTTCCATTTCAAATTTCCTCTATTTTCACACACATTTAGCAACCTGCAGTTTCATTCATTTCATCTCTTTTTACATTCAGACACATGTAGAAACATTCATGTATTGATCATCTTCACATTCACACATATGACAATTCAAAAAAATTCATTCACATGTCATCAAATACAAAAATAATTATGAGAACAAAGTTTAGAAATATCATTCTTTATTATTATCGTCATCAGTATCCCAATCATAATAAAAAAATTCCCACTACTTGTAAGGCTTTTGCCCATTGTTCTCTTACGTCATTAATTCTTTCATCGTATAGGGAGTATGTACATCTAATAACTTTTCACTTGTAGTGAAGTCACTGGTTTTAAACACCTGCAAAGAAAATGACATATATATAATTAATAATATATAATAAGATTGATACATTTCATATTATCTAATGAGACTATATATAATACTTGTTGTATGGTATTGATTTCCATTGCAACATGTTTGATAATTAGGTCCATATATCGCATCACATAGTATGTACATGCCCATTCGTTGTCTTGTTTAGCACACTATAAATTGAAACATACAAAATGTTCAAAAATACAAACAAGCACATTTCACATAAATAATATATATATATTGGAGTCGGGAAATTACTTTCACATTCTCCCAATTTAGTAACTATTTCTTTTTCTTGGAGATGTTGGACATGTCTCCTCCAGCTTTTTTGAACTCTCTTAAAGCCCTAGATGTTAATGTAACACATTAAATTGCATAATTAAATAGTAATGTAATAACATATGTTAACGGATATAAAAATATGAAATATTTCTCACGTGAATAAGGCCTTTTCACTGGGTGTCCATATAATGTGTCCAATTCCTTCTCCGCAAGATCTAGATAATAAATTGTGAACGTCTTGGGGACAATAACCAGTAACTCTCAATGCCTACCACTAGAGGTAAGAAAGTTAAAAATTAATAACTCAAAATCCACAATAAAATGTAATTTTCTTAAGTCCAAATTATAAGCAAAGTAAACTTACTCAACATTGAATGGAGCTATTATCACTATCTTCTTTTTTTACCAGAATATTTAAAAGCAGCAGAGCAGGATGAGGTAATTGATGAAGGGTCTTTATCTACAAGACTAAACAAAGATGAAACTAGAAATCCCACATGGAAAAATGAAAAATCTTTACAGATCGTATGTAAGTGGCTGCAAAACATGTATTACGTATGCATTAATATATAAGAAACTAGATCACTGTATATAAAACAAGGTATATGGATGTATAAACAACATCTCACCATATCCATAGCTCTATCATAGATGTATTCAACCAATCATAACGAAACAACTCCAAAATATCTTGTATAAATAGATTTTTATCGTATGATTCACCTGCAACATCCTCCGGAATAGAAACATTTATATGACAATTTGGGTTATGTTCGCCTATCCATACTGTCATACCCCTACAATTAGGACCTAATGAGGCGTATAGGTCCCTTGGAAGCCAACTAGGTACTTCAGGAGGTGGAGGTGGAGTCCGAGATGTAGCGGGTGTCTTCCTTTTGACCTGTATATATAATTTCAGATCATTTGACTCATATATACACACTAACAAATTAATGTAATGTAAATTTACCATACAATATTAGTATAGACGACATTTGTTTTGGGCCACAATATCACTCAGCCTTCTGCTTCACCAAGCGTTTCAGAATCTGGGTGGGCATATGGCAATGAAAGATCCCTCCAATTAGGGAGTATATGTATCAGGCTCACACGAACCGCACCATCTGGTACTGGAGTCCCATCAAACATGTTCCCTGGAAGGGGTGGGTAAGCCTCAGCCTCTGCAATGATAAATTCTTGACTTTTTAAATGGCATGGCTTTAACCCCTACAAATTTACGTAAAGAATGTTATATACATATATACATAAACATATCATCTTGAAAAGACTAGCTACTATGTCATAAAAATACTTACAGCAAACATGTTAGGTGGTGGGTCTACATGATTACTCCCAACCACCTCTATAGTAGGAGAAGAGTGGCACACCATAGGTACTGTCTAAATGGCAGTCTGAGACGCCTGCCACTTGCTAATTACTTCATGGAGTCTCTTATCAAGTGCTTCCTCGACTCTCCTATTAATTAACTCATCTACCTATACATGGATAAAAGAAATGCTAGATTTTGATTATTGAATTTCCTTTTGCAATAACATTCTAAAAAAAGAACAGGTTACCTCAACATTTGATAAACTCACTTTTGGGACAGGTTTGCACTATGATTGCCTAAAGAACGCTTTAATGCCCACACCAGTGCCTGCACCCCTAACACGTCCAGGATGATCTGGGTTACCCAGAGCAACTATCAATTCATCCCTAATGCTCTCAGGGATGAACTTGCCTTCCTTTCTATGCTCGTGAAGCTCCCGCTAATCTCCATCAATAGAAATTGGTAAGTAAACATAACAATAATCAATATCGATTGCTCTAAGAGTTGAATTTTACCATTTTGTAGTCGCCTCAGCAGTTGCGGGATTGGTTATATCTCCTTTCTTGTTTTGCCTCCCAGCTATCCACATAGCATGGTAAGGTAGAGGTGTGGGACCAATAGTAGAGGACTTTGTAGTCTCTTGAGTAGTAGTAGACTGAGTAGTAGACTCATCCTGTAGTCTTTAGCAAACACCTGCATAGCCTTTTGGACCCATCGTGTGGTCATGCACATTTAGTGCATGCCTTACTCTTTGAGCATCACTGATAGCCTTGTTAGTAAGCACATTGATTTGGTTAGTAACACTAAAGGTTAATCTTGAATAGGTGAATACATAAGAACGTATATTAATAAAATTGAGAGTGGCGCTTAATACCTTGAATTCATTAGTTTTTCTTTTAGTAACAAACTCCTTCCAGTCATTGGGGTCCATGTAGTTCTATTGCTCAGTGGTTGGCTTCTTCCTCTTCTCAGCATCTCATATATAATCTCGGGTGAGATTTGTCTTAGAGTTCCTTAGGACCCTCCCACAGCGTTGCATTGATATCCTCACCCGCACGGTAATCATCATCACGGTCATCATGCTCATTCTCAGCCATCTGAAAGTGTCATTAAAAAATCAAAAATTTAGCATTTGACATAACTAGAAGATAATAAATCATTGTAAAGTTCACATTCAGAAAAATAAAACATATAAAAAATATAAACATGCATGCCTCTAATATTGTGATCTTTTATCAATTACCAATCCTTCATTGTGATCTCTGTGCACACACAAGTCATCATTAGCTTCAATATTTGGTGGTGTTGGCAACCCAACTGAGAATGGACTGGAGTCATCACACTTATCATAGTACTCTTCTTCATCTATAGGATCTTCAATGAACTGTCTTTTACCATGAAGAACAACTGACCATTTATCATTTGTAGGATCATCGATATAAAATACTTGTTTCTTCTGTGATGCCAATATGAATGGTTCACCCTTCTTGCCAATCTTTTCAAAGTTCACTAATGTGTAACCCAATTCATCCACTATAACTCCTTTGGTGTTATCAACCCAATTACATTTAAAGAGCAGAATTCTGAAATCTACGTAGTCAAACTCTTATATGTCTTCAATGACACCATATTATGACATTTTAGCTTCACGTGGACTCTTATCCTTTGCACTTGCAAAAAACAATGAAGATGCTTGAAGGGTGACCCCACTATTTTGGATGACACTCTTATCATCTTGACGCTTTGTGTAATATGAGAATCCATTTATGTCAAACCCTTCATAAGACATAACATTCAATTTTGGTTTAAAGGTGAGGCATTTGCTAGTTTTAGTAAGATTATCTAGTGTTTGAGATAGTTGATGTAAGACTTTATCTTCAAACCACTTAATAAATGTCTTGTTACGCTCTCTTGCAAGCCACATTGAATTAGCTTGAGGATATTGTCTCTTGATGAAATTGGTATGTTCCTCGATATAAACACTCACTCCGTCGATGTTGTATAAAATATATAAGTGACCTTGTTTCAACTACTCATGGCTGATTACTTTCATCTGTGATCCCAAAATTCCTTTGCCAAAATGCTGCTTAATATTCTTGTCATTAACAGGAGCGTCATTACCACTCAGAAAGTCATTGCAAAAATTCATAACATCTCTCACCACATAACCCTCAATAACACTCCCTTCGGGCCGATAACGGTTTTGAACATCACCTTTAAAAATGCTCATGTATCTTTCAAAGGGATACATCTAATGTGAGAAAACTGGTCCCAACATTTTCATTTCCCTAGTCAAGTGGACAACAAGATGTACCACGATATCAAAGAATGAAGGAGGAAAATACATCTCAATCTGACATAGGGTAACAATCACTTCTCTTTGCAATTTATTGAGAGTATCAGGGTCAATAACTTTGCTGCACAGAGTATTGAAAAAGAAACAAAGTCTGGTGATTGCAAACCTTACATGCTTCAACATTATAGATCGAATTGCCACAGGAAATATTTGTTGCATTAGAGTGTGACAATCATGAGATTTAAGACCAATCAACTTCATATCTTTCATTGATACCAATCTACGGATCTTGGATGAGTAACCCTGTGGAACCTTAACATTTACCAAGCATTCACAAAAAGCTTTCTTCTCCTTTCTAGACAATGTGTAACAAGCGGGAGGTAAGTACTTCTATTAATTCTGTCCTTATTCCCATCTCAAGTAGGTCCATTATAGATTTTACCCCATCTTTAGTCTTACCTGGTATATTCAATAGAGTACCAATGACGTTATCACAGACATTTTTCTCAAGGTGCATGACATCGATACAATGCCTGACTGCCAAAGAACTCCAATAAGGAAGATCCCAAAATATTGACTTCTTCTTAAATAAATATTTGTCACTCCGTGTGGCCATGGTACATTGTGATCTCTTACCAAATTTATTGGCAAAGTCTTTTACTCTTTCATAAACAACCTCCCCTGGTATAGGTTTAGGTGCACTCTGTTCCTCATTCCGTCCATTGAATCTTTGCACAAGCTGTGATACAGATGGAATTTTGGAAGAAACCTTCGATGACCAAGATATAAAGTCTTTCCGCCATGTTTTAGTCATATTGAATCAATGTTCTCTTCACATATAGGACACGCTTTAGATCATTTGACACTATATCCAGACAAATTCCCATATGTTGGAAAGTCATTAACAGTGCAAAACAACATAGCGTGCAAATGAAACGTCTCTCTTCGTGAAGCATCATAGGTCATCACACCTTCACCCCAGAGTTTCTTTAAGTCATCAATCAGAGGTTCTAGATAAACGTCGATATCATTTCCAGGTTGTTTAGGGCCCGATATCAACAACGACAGCATAACGTACTTATTTTTCATACACAACCAGGGAGGAAGACTGTATATAATAAGCATAACTGGTCAAGTGCTATGTTGGCTGCTCAATGTCCCGTACGGATTCATCCCATCTGTACAAAGCCCAAGTCTTAGATTTTTGACTTCTTCACCAAATTTAGGGTATAATAAATCAATCTTCTTCTACTGTGGGGAATCAGACGCATGTCGTAGGATCTCATCATTATTTTTCTTAACATCTGCATGCCACTTCAAATTCTTCACATCTATCAGATTGGCAAACAAGCGTTGAAACTGTGATATTATAGGTAGATACCACATCACCTTGGTAGGAGAACCAGTTTTGGACTCCCCCGAAGTCGTCAATTTATACCTTGACGCACCACATTTTGGACAATCTTTCAAATCCACATAGTCCTTTTGAAATAATACACAATCATTCGGGCATGCATGTATCTTCTTGGCCTCCATTCCCATTGGGCACAACAATTTCTTTAACTGATATGTTGAGATTGACAGCTTGTTTTCTTCAGGAAGAATTTCTTTCAACAAAGACAACAATGACGTGAAGCTTTTGTTGCTCCATCTATTGTTAGCTTTCAGCTTATACAATCTCAACACAGCGCTAAGCTCTGTAAACTTAGTACAACCTGTGTATAACGGTATCTCAGCATCATGCACAATGTTTCTAAACATGGGAGGTGGATCGGTGTGCTCTACCCCATAACTATCCAACATCGCATCAACGATGTCTACTGGAACTGGTTTGTTCACATCTACGTCATCAGGGGCAATTGCTTCTTCCAAACAAGCACTGCTATCGACACCCACTGATTTCAGGTTTGAAATCTCTCCATGCTAGTGCTATTATATATAGCCTTCTACAATCCCGTTGCACATGACATGACTTTTGATTTTGTTACCAGTGCTGACTTTCAAGTTGGTACCACAATGCCTACATGGATAGTAGAACCTATCTCCAGGTTGTTTCTTATGTTCCTCGGAAAATCTAATAAATTGATCAAGACCAGAAATAAACTCTATGGTGCAGTGATTTGGAATGGACATCCATGATCTATCCACTCTATGATCAAAGAGAAAATAAGTATATATTAGAATTTAGGGTTAAAAGATTAGGGGCTAGGGTTAAAAGATTAGGGTCTAGGGCTAAAAGATTAGGGTATATGATTAAAAGTTTAGGATTTAAGGTCTTATATATAATAAATGTGTACCACCTATCCCATTCTTGAACACCTAATCTCACTAGTAAGTGTATAATGTGTATTGGGTTTTTAAGAAAATTTCGACAGCATTTCCCCGCTGTTCTCCAAGTACACATGTACTTAGAGAACAAACGGGGAAATGCTACTGAAAGTTTCTTGAAAACCCAATACACATTATACACTTACATCCTAAGTGAGATTAAGTATTCAAGAACAGTCTCAAACTGGGGACTATCCAAGATTTACTCCTAATGAGTAATTCTCGGACAAGTTTCTAGGCCAACAAGATTAGAAACAGTGTATGAGTTAATTTACAATAGAAACATCTTGTAGTCTTAACCATACCCTCTTATATATGTTTTTTTTTATTCACTAGGATCAAATATGTTTATTTCCCAATATATCCTTACTAGGGATATCTATGGTTTAATATAACATACCTTAATATACACTAGTGATTTACTTATATCTTTATTATGTTCCCAAATACAAGTACGATATAGATGAACTATAATAGGGTATTTAATCAATTGTTCTACTCCATGGTTTATAATCTAAATTTATGTTAATAAAACTCATCCATATGTATATTAATAAGAACAACCTTCTTATATACATAACTATTGTTTCCCCCATATATTAGTTTTCTTTTGATTATTCCAGATCCATATTGAATTATTAAGACATCTATATCTGTACCTATGCATCTAGGTTTGTGGTTAATATGGATAATACAAATTTCTTTAAGAAGAAAAATAGAGAAAGGGATGTAATATTAAGAAGAAAAGATAACAAAACAGAGAAACTTTTGTCATTTACGATCCAAAACAAGTCATTTTCATATATTTGATCAATGTTAAGACTTTGATCAATATTATGCATTAAGATGTGTGTCCAAAACATACACAACTTAGGAATGCAGGGCACATACCTTCTTAGATGGCACCAAAGAGGCGATGATGACCAAATAGGAGACTATGGTGGCTAGCTCCAGTGGAGATGACAGTTAGCTCTAGCTGTGACGGCGAGCCCCAACAGTGGCGGTGGAGAGCTCTAGCAGTGGCGACGACGAGCCCCAATAGAGCTCCTTGCGGCAGGAGCAGGTGGCGGCAGGTCCAAGCTCCTTGCGGCGGCGGCGGTAGGCGTGCGGCAGGTCCAAGCTCCTTGCGGCGGCGGCAACAAACGGCGACGGGCGGTGAGCAAATCGCCAGAGACCTAGCGGCACTGGTGAAATCGCGATGAAATAAAGAATGGGGAAGAGTCTGTTTCGTGGGGGTTATTAAGTTAACCATCGTCGTCGGTTGTTTTAGAAACCGACACCTAAGATCTAAAAGCGTCGGTCACCAAAAAAACCAACACCTATGTTCAATCATAGTCGTCAGTTTCAACTAGAAAAACTGACGTCTATCTACATATGCCGACAAAAAAATATTCTTGAATTACGACCATATTCGTTGGTTGCCATAAAAAATCGACGCCAATTGGGCAATTTGGGGGGTACAAATTTTCATAGGGACAGCGCGCGAACACACATCGGCGTCGATTATTGTAAGAAAACCGACGACAAAAATGGGACCAATTTCTGTCTCACAAAAATCTTTAGTCCTCGGTTATTTGGTAAACAACCGACATCGTATGTGAAATTTTAGAGGTAATTTTTTTGCACTGGAAAAATTGGATTTGGCGGACGATTTTAGGCGTCGGTTTCTTATTGAGCAACTGACGCTAAATAAAAAGTGATACCCGTGTCTGGCCGAACTTCACATATATATGTCGGTTTGTGCTTTCAGCCGACGTTGTACGGTTTAGGCGTCGGTTTTTTGGATACAACTGACGCCTCTAGATGTGACGTTATAAGCTATTTTTGTAGTAGTGAGCCGATGACAAGTGAATTGGTTTACCTTAGTTGCATCGAAATATCTATTAACCATACCTTATTTTTACAAATCACCTTAATTATCACCTTCATTGTAAACTTTGGATTGAGAATAGGCTTTAGATGGTCCGCCTACTAGTTTTTGTAATTGAAAACAAATTTATTAGGCAAGACCTTACGTCCCTAGCTAAAAATGACCTAGTCTTAAATTGCTGATTTAAATTTTGAGTCGTACCTCTATTCAATAGGAAAGAAGTCGATATACAATTTTTTTATTATCTTTGACTTCATTAAATATGATTTTTAATCTCGTATATGTATTCTTGTCAGTTACTAACATAAGGGCAACTTTCATACTGGGTGATTTCTTTTTTGCAAAGTTGATGTCATGTTAATAATTTATATGACCAAATCTTCAATTTTTAAAAATATTGACATTATATATATATATATATATATATATATATATATATATATATATAATATTTTTTCTACTTTTTGGGCCACTCGGGGATGTCCACAAGTTGATACACAAAACCCACACCATAAACACATGTGGGCTTATGTCTAAGAGTGTCTTTAACTGGTGGATAATTCCTCCACGGAAGTAATCCACGCAACCTGCAAGTGCACATCACTTTTTAACTCTTCTGACCAATAGTGCCCAACTACCCACCTCGCCTGTCTTGACTGATTCATTCCATAAGTAACTGATTCATACCATAAGTAACCGGTTTCCTAAGACAACTCAAACCGCTCCCACCCACCCCACCCCCCCCCTCTCTCTCTCTCTCTCTCTCTCTCTCTCTCTCTCTCTCTCCCCGATGATGATGATTAAACAAAACCCAATCATACTTCACGTGTCCTGACCACCTCGTGTTATTAATACCGAACCAGTTCCAGAAAGTACTCACCACTAACTGCTCTTCTCTGTGTTTCTTCTATATATAAACTGTAACCAGCAGTTAATACTTTCGCACGCCCTGGAGGCTCTGACCCCCTAGCTGGCTGTTTCGTGTTAATAACTATTTAGAAAGGGAAATTATTTGGTCAACACCACTTTCACTAAAAATACTAAAAATGATACATATACATTGGAAATACGCAAAACAGTCGATATTATATTCTATTAGCACTATGCGATCTTTTAAATAGAAAACATTTATTGTTGTATGCACGACATGCAACCATACAGCTACTGCGACTAATGCATGCTTTCGCCCATCTGTTGCCAACCACCATATTTATTCTCTGTCACACTAACAAAAGTGTTAATTTTCAAATTTGAGTTTTTTTAAATTTTCCTTTTCTCAATTATATATACTTCTTACCACTATTACTTATGTATCAATTTTGCTGCTGAGTATAAAATCCATTCTTAAACGTATGAAAGAAAGTACTAAAAATTATCAATAACTGAATTCAAAATAAAATAGGACAATGTGTATGGAAAAAATACTTATTTTTTAGATTTGAGTAACAAATAATTAAATTTGTTATATAATATCATCTCATCTCATCATGTAATATACTTCCAAATTAGTACGAATTACACAAAGACTGGAAGACACCATATTAAAAATATCGCTAGTAGTAACCTAGGTATGCTTCTTTTAGCATATCTAACACAAACTTCTAAGTGAGAAGAATTTCCTTTACTTTCCTCCATTATATTAGATATCACAGACACATTTCTACACATCTCACGCATAACTCCAAAATACGATACTTAATCCAATTCAAGATAGTACCCAACATATCAACAACTAGACTCAGGATAAAAGAGATAATTCATATCAATAGATAAGTTGTTATGTTATTTATATTTGCATATTAAATTATCAATTTTTTTATGAAGTATTTGTCTCATCCTCTAATATACTTCTACACAGTATGAATTGCAAAATGACACAATACAAAAAAAAAGTTACTACCTACACTCCTATATGTATTTTTTAGGACAATGCGACACAAACTTTTAGGTGAGAAATCTATTGGTGATGTTGCATGGCATGCATGCAGCTGTAACAAAGCTAATGTTGTCACTCATCACTCAACCATTTACATTCATTCTCCCGCCCACAAACAAAACAACTCATTTCAAATTCCAAATATCTTTTTTTTTTACATTTCTCTTCCAATTACTCATTGTTTATAACGTCTCAATCGTCCATAGTCGCATTTTGACATGTTTAGTGATTGAAGTTCAAAAGTTATAGTTAAATATGTTCAACACAGTACCAAAAGCTGTAAAAAAAATCGAATCTAAAATAAACTAGCACAATGCGTCAAGTTTATAAAAAAAGATTAACCATTCATTATGTTTATATCATTATTTAATTTAATATGTATAAAAATCATATACACGATAAGTGATCATATATGACTAAAATGTGTTTGCCACATCTCTTAATATTTTATTGGTTAATTTCAAGTACAATACTAGTAGTTAATACTCATTGCATTACCCCAAATTTTTTTTACTATACTTAATATAAAGCAAAATAATACTTATAGTAAGGCCCGTAATCGTAACAATATACTACAACGCAAAGTGACTATTCATTAGTTTTTTATAACTTGTATATTTTCTATGCATAATGTAGCGTAGGCGTGACTGCGGCGACAACGATGTGCGCCTTCAGTCTGCACACCACGAAGTCATGGTCATGACGATAACCTTGGCACGATGACAACTTTGCGCAATGGCAGTCGGCAGATTGACACAACGACGGCTTGTGCGTGGCAGTGGGCTGGTTTAGACATGACACATGTTTAGAGTGGGAGAGAGTCACGTTAAAAAGGGAAACAAAGTGAAGACAGTTGATTTTTATAGATCCAATTGTTTGTTTGACTTCTTACAAATATGTTTATTTTTATCTAATATTGTGTGTGTGTGTATCCTCATTAACACATACAGATAACTGGATTGAATTGGCTTTGCATGTCATGTAGTTGGAGCGGGAGTATTAATGTATATATTGTGTTATATTAGTACTCGAAAGAAAAGAAATACGAGCAATTAATTCTACATAAAACAACTCGAAATAATTGGTGGAGTGACTTAAAGGGAACTCAAATTTGCAAGACGGTGACTCTATTTTCTTTGTTCTGCGGAAACATTCTAACCAATTGGGGCCTTTTTACGAGCGAGTGAACGAGCGTATGAATGAACGGGAGAGATAGAGAGAGAACATACTGAAAGAGAGACCCTGCTGTATGGAAAATCGCTGGATGGAATTGTGACCCTGTGGGGTGTGGTAGAGATGGAGAGAGAGTGAAGACCGAGGAGAAAGGGAGAAATAGAGGAGGGTATAAACCGTGCCGTACTTTTGTAGTGTTATAGCTTGCTTTCCCCATTTGACTCCTCCCGAGTTATAAACCTCAAACATCCCCCCACCTCTGGCCTTTCAATATTCATACACCACCTCCCCCTCCATTTGGAGTCCGGCCTAACCTTTGTGGCATCCCTTCTCTGATTGATTCCAATCCTTCCTCTCTCGCCTCTTTCAGGTGGTGCTGATCTTTTCCCTTTCTCTCCTACTGCGTAACTCCCTTCTCCGGCCCCGGCTGTGGCCCAAGTGGTTTCCGGGCAGCTGGGCCGAGTCGGAAAAGGTGTGATTTTGATCCCTTACTGCTGCAGCTCCAAGGAAATCGCCTGGTGGGTTGCTGCTGGTTTTAGGTTCCTTTTAAGAGTCAATACTCGTTTTACTTGGATCGTTGTGCTTGGTGACGGGGAACGGGGAAGAGCCATGACTGTGGAAGACAGGATCAGGTATGGCAGCGGTAGGGGGAACGAACATGAGGACAAAAAGTTCCCGGTCGGTATGCGCGTGCTGGCCGTCGACGACGATCCGACGTGCCTGAAGATGCTGGAGGGCCTGCTCCGCCGATGCGAGTATCATGGTTAGGCGAAATCCCAAAGCCCCTGCAGGCTTTTTCTTTTTCTGTTTTTGTTTTTGTTTTTATGCCTGTGTCATGCCCTGATTTTTTCCGATTTCCTCTCTCCCCATCTGTTGACTTCTCCTGGTGGTGGGAACATCTCTCTCTCTCTGATTTCTTCATCATTTTGGGATATTTGGGTCAAGGTTTTGTTGTTATCACTTCAATTCTAGCTTTTCGAGGTATTTACGGACTGACTGACTGACACATGTGGTGATTTCGCAGTCACGACAACCAATCAGGCCATTAAAGCCTTGAACATGCTGAGGGAGAAGAAGGACTGGTTCGATCTGGTGATCAGCGACGTCCACATGCCGGACATGGACGGATTTAAGCTTTTGGAGCTGGTGGGTCTCGAGATGGACCTACCTGTCATCAGTAAGTCTTCTTCATGATCAGGCTAGAAAGTCTATACCCGGTTACACCTGATGTCGTATAAAATGACGATCCCCCCTCTCTCTACTTCATGTGGAAACAATTTCTGTTTGGAAACATTTACTGAAAATCTCAACTCCAAATCTCTTCAAATGCTTCATATGGTTAATATTTATCTCCATCTTCATACAACATTGCCCCCAAAAAAGACCACTCTTTTCTCATTATACCAACGCTTCCCAAATGCAGTGCTCTCAGCGAACAGCGACCCAAACTCCGTCATGAAAGGGATCAACCATGGCGCGTGCGACTACCTCCTGAAACCCGTGAGGCTGGAGGAGCTGAAGAACATATGGATGCACGTGTACAGGAAGAGGAACAAGGAGACGTCGTCTCACAACAACTGCGACGATTACGAGGACTGCGACAGGAACTACGCGGTGAACTCCTCGGAAGCTGGGAGCGGCGTCGTCGCGGTACCCGGCGGCGGAGGCGGCGGGGGTTCCGATAGGGTGGTGGTCAGCTCGTCGAAGCTGAACAGAAAGAGGCAGAAAGACCAGTACCAGGATGAGGACGACGACATCGGCGACTTTGATGACAATGGCGGGGGGCATGAGAATGACGACTCGTCGGCGCAGAACAAGAAACCCAGGGTGGTTTGGTCCGTTGAGCTGCACAAGAAGTTCGTTCAGGCCGTCAACCAGTTGGGACTTGACAGTAAGTTTGTGTTATTATGCCTTATCAGTAGTCTTTTCAGTCTCACTCTCCCATGAGTGGTCTTAAGTTTTGCTTCTACTGACTGACCATGCTGAATTGACTGTCCCATGTTCTTATTCGCTGGCTACCATCAGAGGCCATGCCCAAGAAGATACTTGATCTGATGAATGTTGACAAGCTGACAAGAGAAAATGTGGCCAGCCATCTCCAGGCAAGTTGTTTGCTTGCTAGTGCTCCACTGAAATTGTTATAATTGGCAGCAAGTCCTGTCACATACTACATTCATGTCTTCCTCCGTGGCGACCGCCGTTTCTGTTCTGTTGTTGGAGTCGGTCAAAAACATTTTTGGATCACAGTATTTAATGACCTCAAACAACTTATTATCCACTATTGTATGTTTGCATTCATTCCTGGCATCCTAGTTTCTAATTCAATCATATCTCTCCCTGGTCCATTTTTCTATTGCTCAGCCAACTCACCCATCTGCTCTACATAGTTGGAAACGATAAATAATAATTTCCCCCCACATCAGATCTCTGATCGATCTCGTGCCAGTGAGGAACTGTCTGCTCCCATATAATAAATGTCTATCATAATAAATGCCTTCCAATTAAAATCTTTCTCTGTAATGATGATGACGCACTTCCTATAATCAACCTGCAGAAATACCTTTTTTTTGTTCTTCTAATACTGACGATCCGATTTCTATAATCAAACTGCAGAAATACAGGCTCTACCTGAAGCGGATCCATGATCAGAAACAGCAAGAGAGCTTGGCTGTCGCGTTGAGTGCCAGGGGCGCCGCCTCATATTTACCCATGGGCCAACTTCATGTCGCGGCAAGGAACTACCATGGGTTCTCAGCGGCGGCGGCTGCTGGGCATCATCTACCTGCTTCTATGCAGCTTACACCGTTTCACCAGCAAGCTGCTGCTGCTGCTCTGGGAAGGATGAACAGCATGAATTGCTCAGGGGCAGCAGCTGCCTATGGAATTGGCTCCTCTGGAGCTGGTGGTGGGATGATGCAGCTTGGGCGGACACAGAGTAGTATTCCAAACAGCAGTCACTTTCAGGATCTTGGGAGACTTCCACAAATCAACTTTGGAGGGAACCCAAGACCGAATTTGCTTCAGGGGATTCCCACATCTTTGGAATCGAACCAGTTGTTGAATGACAGAATTCTGCTTCAACAGAACAGTATTGCCTCGTCCAGTAGCTTCCCTGATCCTGATATGTCATTCACTGACATGGGCAATTCCTTCAACTTGGCCGCAAGCAACAACTCGTTGATTTTACCCAATCAACAGCAGCAGTCGCTTCAGCCCTCGAATGGATTTGGCGGCCAGATCTCTACAGAATTGCCCTCATTAAGTACCAATCTGTTTGAGATTGGTGCTAGAGCTTCTTCTAATCTTCCTGCTCTTGATAGCTGCAACACATCCTGGCAAGGAGGCGCTGCGCCTCTCACTGCTGGGTATCCAACGAACATGTCGCCGATAAGCGCATGCGACTTGGGGAATACACTCTCATCCGTAAGCCTAGCTCCAGATAACAACATCAACAACATTGTTCATCCCGGCAACTCTGTGACATCTACGTTATCTGATTCCATGATCAATCAAACCATCCCGTTAGAAGGGAACACCATTATCCATGCAAGCATATCAGGGGATTCTACCAATTTCTTAAATGCCAGCAACACTGGGAATCATCTAGCGTCGGGTTGGAACGAGCAGAGAAGCAGGACACTGGTTGGTCTATTTCAGTCACCACAGCCAGGTTCAACTCTTACTACTGTTTCCAGCATCCCCAACGTCAGCCCCCAGGGATTCGACAACGGGTTATTTGAGACCAACACCGCTAGTATGCCTCCGATGGATGACCAATCAAGGTTCGCCGTCGACGACCTTCCCTACTCTCAGAACATGGGCCAGCAAGGATTCACTCCTCAAAGTCACCTCAAGTCCAGGGATGAATACACAGTCATGAACGACGCCAACAATTTGGCCCATGTGAATATGTTCGAGGAATTGATGAACGCAACATATTTTCTGCCGGTAAATCTTCGCTTTCACTCCCATTCAAATTTCTCCAAATTTACTGGTGTCCAGTAACTTCTAGTCGGGGTTGCTTTAATTTAACCTAACTCCTCGGTATTGGACATGTGCCTTGCTTTTGCAGGACAACGATGGTGGTCTGACGGGTGGAAGATGCATGTGAATGTTTTTGTTGATGAACAAAAGTACATGGCAGGCTTGTGTTTTTGCCATATTAGTTGTGTATAAACTCCCCATTTCTAGATTAGATTTTCTTTCTTCTTCTTTCAATCTGTTCGTTTTGACATATGTTAGTGGTTTCTAAAAATTCCCAAGAGTTTGGAAATTTTCATAAGTTGTAGATAGAATAGTGGTTGGCAGCGGTGACTAATAATCCGAAACTTGAATTGCACAGCAACATAATAACCGGATTATGGTATAATAAGATTTTTGTTGTAGATAATCGGCTCATGGTTAAATTCTGAGAGGTTTATTATTGATTCAGTTCCTCGGGCAAGAAAGAAAAGTGGCGGGTCTTATGGGTTCAGCTTACTCGAGTCTTAAAATTCTATGCTGAAAGCATAAAACAGATGGCTAGTGATTGGAATTCATCACAAATTAAGAATGATTTGTTAAAGAAATCCTATTTAGTATGGCCCAAAATAAATAAATGTATTTAATAAGAGTTTTCCTGAAGGCATGTCTCTATAGGGTTGGGGTTGGTTCCCATAACCACCGTGCCTCTTCATGATGGATGAAGAAGCAATAAAAATATTCTATATAAGGAGAATCTAGAGGAGAGAGAAACGACTCTCAACATTTCCCTTTTGCGCTCCGTTTCTTCTTCTTCTCCCGAACGGTGTTTGAACTTCTCGTCTGTGTTCCAGTATCAAGTGTACAACTCCCGCATCTCTGCCACTGCAGGTGTCGCTTCCGGTCACAAATACATCATGGAGTCTTCCTCAAATCTGGGTTAGACTTCTAACAATGGTATCAAAGCACCTATTCGATCCTTGTTGCTGGTTATATATGGTGATGTTCTTATTTTCACATTAATTATTACGCCTGTGATGCACTTGCGTGGCCAAAAATCTGCCCAATCCGTGTTCTTCGCCGCTGGCGGTAATACGCTATGTTTCCTCAACTGACATATTTGAGGAGGATTAGTGCTGCCTTGGTCGCTTGTTTGGGTAACGAAGTTTTATGCCGTCATTGATGAATCGTTGATAACCCATGCGAATGGATTTGTAATGGTCTAGATGCATCTATTTACTAGAATCAACCTGTAAGTTTTATGCCGTCATTGATGAATCGTTGATAACCCATGCGAATGGATTTGTAATGGTCTAGATGCATCTATTTACTAGAATCAACCTGTACGCTGACGACTTATGTCAGATTGGTTTATTTCATTGCGAACGAATCAATTACTAATGACAAATTTGGATTTGACGAATCCTGACATGACAAAATGATGTTTATATCCATACCAATCTGTACGGGATCGTTTGCACGTCATTGTCTTATGTTGTGATTAATGCTATGAAAAGAGACATTCCGGGATACTAGTCATCAATCAGATTTCATTCTTACTTGCGTGTGCAAATTCATATACACATGCGTTTGGTATTGGACCAACGTAGTGGCCACTAACGGTATGATCATGGAGAACGGCATCAATGATTTTGGTTTTCGGTTTAACATATTGATACTTGTTAATTACTAAACTAGCGCTTGGCCACAGTAAAAAACCTCTCAAATACGGAACTGAAATGATGTCGTATCAGAATAAGTTATTAATGAAAATCATGAGATATCATTCAGACTAAGAGTAGGGAAATTTAAATTACGATTAATTTTGATAACATCGATCTCACCCAAGGGTGTATCGCTTTTGTTGGTATTAAGCGTAGTGAATTAATCTTGATATGTTCTTAGATATACAACACACTTTGTCCAAAGGCAAAACTCTTGTATTATCCTAGTGCATATGTTTTTTGTTCAAGTAGGATGTAACCAACATTCTAATCTAATCATACTCAGTATTACAAAATTATCCAAAGATAATTTGCAATGACTGATTGTGATAATATTATAAAAGTAAATAAAGTAGACCTCATAAACTACTTTTATATTTCAGTTGTGGTTTTAATATGGAAAATTTATTTATTGCAGGTATATCATCATCATTGTGTGGTGATAATAACATTCCAAATCTCAATGGTTCAAATTGTAATGAATGGAAAGAAAATGTCATGTTTACATTCGGGTGTATGGACTTAGACTTAGCTTTTCGAATGGAAAAACCACAACCACTTATGGAGGAAAGTACTGTTGTAGAAAAAGTCAATTATTGTGACACACCATCCGAACAAAACGTCATTAACTAAGCAGAAGTGATCATTAACAGCGGATTACTGAAAATCACTAAAAATTAAAATAATTTACAAAGAGATCCAAACATCGGAAAACACATTTATCAAGAACCAATGTATTTTATTTACATCCTGGTTCATAAGTACATATCCTGTACCATCCCTTCTCGAGGATTACAAGCATCAACTTCTCTATTAAAACTATACACAGACAATATAAGAACCTCGAGGCATCAAGCCAAAATCTCAGATTGATTCATTAAAAGTATTAACTACTAACTCTAAGGACCTGAGAGTATAGAGACGACACATAGCACTCTCTATACAAAATATGACAGCCAGTACCTCCACCTGGAATATCACTGTTGTCCCTGTTGCTGCTGTTGCCGCTCTTCCCCTGCTATAGGGTTTCTGCCTCTTCTTCCGCGTCTACCTAAAAAGTGTTGGTGACCAACGGAGTGAGACCCGGTCCCAGCGAGAGATATAACTTTCCACTAAAAATATTATTATTACAGTTTAATAGAATAAAAATGAGCAGAGGAATCATATATATTCAACAACAGATAAATCAATGTCTAAACAGATTAGAGCAATATTCTTATTCAAAACATTTCAGATATAACTTGACAAAGAAGCATGTCACTTATCCAATAAGGAATTGAAGAACATGTATAACATTTATCCATCTAGGATATGCTAAGGAAGGTAACATCAACCAATGATTCTCGTAATTCAACCTTAAGCAAATACGCTACACGGTTGATTACATTTTACAATCATACTTAAGCCCTGAGGAGATGAGGTATACCGCTCATACTCCAACCGACCATTGCGAAGTCAAAATTGGTTCCATACATAGGTCAAGGAAGAGTCGGATTTCCATGACGTCATCCTCCTCAGTCAGACGAGTACAAAATGCAGGACATCTTGTGTCTCTGCTAAATAGCTTTCCAGGGTATATTGGAAACTTCGCTATAGAGTTACAGTGGCGGCTGTACTCTCTTCGCAATCGAGAGATTTCATGTTTATCTCACATCGATCCAGCATTAACATTATCGAGAGATTCGTGATACATCCATCCTGACACATATAATGAAGAATTGAGAGATTTAACGTTTATCTCACATCAATCCCACATTAGGGCGTAAGGATATTCATGCCCATAACCCCCACATACTCAACAGTATGCCCTCCAGGAGATCCCATGGGAAAACCTGTTTCACCATCACCAACTACTGACGATGATGGATCTATGTCCAGGGCTCTACATGATAAGATTTCACTTGATTCATTAAGTACATTACCATATTCTTTTAGCATCAGTCAGGTTTTTAAACATAAATTATTATAACAAATGCTACAAAGAATGTGTAATACTTCCATCAAGTACTTTTTGAAGCTTTATAAAACATTAGGATCTCAATCCCATGTCACATCATGGGCATTCTCATCCCTTAACATCTCATCATCATGATTATGGAATATGGGTATTAAAACCCTCAGTTCATCAAAAAACACTTGTTACCACTTATCAGGTAACTAATACCTTCAAGTCATCTGACCAAGGTAAACATGATACTTGCTACACAAGCATCTCACATGGCTCTTCAAGGCCTATTTAATCTCTTGTTACCTCTTACTAGGCAAAAAGCATATTATGGCTCACAAGGCCCATAAACAATTTCAATAATAAAACATCATAGCTCATACATGGCTATGCCCAACATCTCATGATACCTGTATGGTTAGTACACATGACAACAGTTATATCAACTACATATCAGCACTATACAATGTAAGGGTAGCATCACTATTCCCTCATTAGGGTTAGGGTTTCCCAATTCATGTCAATTAGGGATACTCGTCCCATTACCCAACATTAGGGTTATGGTTTATCATCATATTGCCCAAGATTAGGGTTTCATGCACTATAACCCAAAATTAGGATTTCACATACCTTCACCCTATATTAGGATTAGGGTTTCATATTAGGATTTCATATAGCATTACATAGCATCACCCTGGATTAGAGTTTCACATCACATCACTGCATTAGGGTTTCACATGGCATCACCCTAGATTAGGATTTCACACATCATTATCTTGAATTAAGGTTCCTTATAACTTTTCCCCAAATTAGGGTTTCATGTAACTTTATCCGAAATTAGGGTTTCATGAAGCATCCTCTTAAATTAGGGTTTTTCCTTATATTACCCTGAATTGGGATTCCTCATATCATCACCTTAGATTAGGGTTACACCATTACCCTAGATTATGGTTTCACATACCTTCACCCTATATCAGGGTTAGGGTTCATCAACCTTCTCAATTAGGGTTTCGTGATCTCTTTATCAAGGATCATACCCTAATTACATATTTTATTCATGTTGAAAGTGTTGAGGCTTAACCACTCAATGATTATTATACATGTATGAATTCCTCTCTCTCATCCTCTCTAGGATGTTGATTACTTCAAGCTTGATTAGATTAGGTCAACCCTTCATTTAAGTACATACATTTAGGGTTAGCATAGTGTATTGAGATATTGCTTCCATAAGCATCAAAGGTTAAACCCTCTAAGGGTACTAATCACCCTAGTACCTTAAAGGTACAACCATTGTAATTATCTTTGATATACATCATTAACAATCATGGGGTTAATTGATCTTTCATCACATTAGGTCTTCAAACGGTTTTGGTTGCATTGAACCTCCAAACGGTTTTGACCCCTCAACCTCCAAACGGTTTTGAGACCGTTTGCCCTCCAAACAGTTTTGAAACCGTTTGGGCATCTAGGGTTGAGACCATTTGCCCTCCAAACGGTTTTGAAACCATTTGGGCACTCAACCCTTGAAACTGTTTGATCACATGTACATTGAAACTGATTGGACCCATCAACATTTGAAACCGATTGGATAAATCAACCTTGAAACCGATTGGACCTCCAAACAGTTTGAGACCATTTGATGTCAAACGGTTTGAAGACCGTTTGATTTCAAATGGTTACAAGACCATTTGGTCCAAACTACCTTGAAACCGAAAGGATCATCTAGGGTTTCCTTCAACCAATCAATTGGGGTTTGCTTCATTGAATCATTCATCAATTGGACCATTGAGAGTACATCAAATTATAACCCTTGGATCTCCAACCATTCATCACAACCCTTGACCTCCAAACGGCTTTGAGACCATTTGAACCATCAACCATGAAATTGATTCAATTCAATTAGGGTTTCAACACTTCAACCCGATTAGAGTTTGTAATTAGTGGATTATCCATCACTGAACCTATTATGAGACAATCAATTATAACCATTGGATCAACATCCAACTACATCATCAAGTATCTCCAAACATTCTTGAGACCGTTTGATCCCAAATGGTCTTGAGACCGTTTGGTTTCAATCGGTCTTGAGACCGATTGGTCTCAAGTTGAAACCGTTTAGACCTGATATTTCTTGAGGTGTGTGCTAAGATGACATCATCATCTTCAAGCTTCAAACCTTAGAAATTTTCTGTGATCTTTGTGGTGATTTCAACAATTAATCAAAAGGAAATTTGGGAAAGAAAAAGGAATCAACATATGATGAAAAAATGAAATCAATAATGATATTTAATGGTTCAAGTTATATAACCCGCCTTGAAAGTTGAATCCAAGCTTCAAGCTTCACGTCTTTAATGGTGAATGAAGCCTTCTCAAATTTCCAAGGTATGTCCTCAATTCTTTGAGTGAAAAGAATGGCTAAAGTTGAAGATTGAATGGAGAAAAGAAGAAAATAAGCATTGAATTTCGATTTCCACCATGAAATCAAGGTTGAAGATGATTAAGGAGCTCACCTACAGGTTGGGGTACATCCTCCTGTTGCTCCTAAGCTCCCTTGTGTTCAGCCAAAGCAAGGAAAGAAAGAAGAGTAAAAAAAGCCTTTCATGAGGGTGAAAGAATGGAGTGTATATAAGGGAAATTCAAGAGAGAGAAAGTGTTATAAAAATCTTTCAATTCCCTAAATTGGTGCCACATATACCCCTCACATCCTTGCATACGAAGCCATCATCCTCCCCTTTGAAATATTCTTCTTTATCCGTGAATTAAAAGAAAACAATTAAGCACCTTAATCAATATAATAATAATATCCAAAAATTAGTGGATATTACTTTTTCTTTAACTAATGTGAGTGGTCTCTCCACTCACTTTAGATATTTCGGTGCCATTGCAAGGAACAAGGACGTCCATACTTATATAAATTCAACCATCACATTTTTGGTTGAAGGGCACTTTCATTAATATATTTATTTTTGCATTAAATTGAATTAGGGTTTCAATTATGCTTAAATCTTGATTATTTTAATATTAAGATTCTCTCTCCACCAAAGAGATTCAAATGAGACACCCCTCTGATTTTATTGTCTCTAATTGATACCAAGAAATATTAGGGACTCTCTAGAAGTGGTATTTTGCATATTGAACCCTAGGTTTTGGATAAATTGCACATTACACCAAAACTAGGTTTTAATGCACAAGCATTGCTTAATAAGCTCTTTCTTGGTGCTTAGGCTTGTGGAAGCCATACCTCAGAATCATTTTCATTCTTATGATGCTTCAACACTTGAGGAACATTTTATCATGTAACATTTGCAAGTTAACCCCTCAACTTGGGTAATTTGCACTTTAGTCCAAAACGGGCAAAATATTGTTTTCAACATTATTCAAAAAGGACTAAAATTGAAATATAAGTTCCTCTTGAGCCTCAATTACTTTTCAAAAGATAAGAGAAAGTATATAATTATCTTTATGAAACAAAACATATAGGGTTAAAGCATAACCCAGGTCAGGGATGTTACAAATTATCCACCCCTAACAGGGATTTCATCCCCGAAATCATCAAGAGAAAAGAGAAGGGTACTTCCTCCTCAACTCTTCCTCTAGCTCCCACGTAGCTTCTTCAATGCCACGGTGATGCCAGAGAACTTTCACAAGACAAATGTCTTTCTTTTTCAGCTTTTTAGTTCTTTTATCAAGGATCATCACAGGTCCTTCAACATATGATATATCATCATTTAATTCTACCTCCACAGGCTGCAAAACTAACTTTGTGTCAGGATGATACTTTCTCAGCATGGAGATATGGAACACTAGATGCAACTTATGCAGCTCAGGTGGCAACTCTAGCTTATAGGCTACATTTCCAATCCGTTCAATGATTGGATAAGGCCCCATAAATCTAGGAGCTAACTTTCCCTTCTTTCCAAATCTAAGGACACCTTTCCAAGGTGAGACCTTGAGATATACTCTGTCTCCAACTTGGAATTCTAAAGCTCTTCACCGTTTGTCGGCGTATGACTTCTATCTATCATGTGCAGTCTTTAATTGTTGTTGTATTACTTTAATCTTCTCAGTTGTCTGCTGCACTAGCTCAGGACCCAAAAGTTGATATTCTCCTGTTTCATACCAACATAAAGGAGATCTACAATGTCTACCATATAATGCTTCATATGGTGCCATATCAATACTGTGCTGATAGCTATTATTATAAGCAAATTCTATCAAGCTCAGGTGTAGATCCCAACTTCCTAAAAACTGAAGGACACATGCCCTAAGCAAATCCTCCAAGGTTTGTATGGTCCTCTCAGATTGTCCATCTGTCTGAGGGTGAAAGGCAGTACTAAACCTTAACTGCGTACCCAAAGCTTTATGGATTCGCTCCCAAAAACAACTCATGAACTAGGGACCTCTATCAGAAATAATAGTAGCTGGAACCCCGTGCAACCACACTATCTCATCTATATATATCTGTGCAAGCTTCTCAGTAGTGTAGGTTGTTTTGACAGGAAGGAAATGTGTTGTCTTAGTCAACCTATCAACTATCACCCATATGGAATCATGAACTTTGGTTGTTCTGGGCAAACCAACCACAAAGTCCATGGTCACATAATCCCATTTCCACTGCGGTATAGGCAAAGGTTGCATTGTTCCTGTGGGCTTTTGATGTTCAACTTTAACCTGCTGACACACCGGACACCGCATAACAAACTCAGCTACATCCTTCTTCAATCATGGCCACCAATACATATCCTTTAAGTTACAATACATTTTGGTACTCCCTGGATGCATTTCATACATCGAAGAATGAGCTTCCTCCAAGACTAACTTCTTTAAGTCATTGGCATATGGTACTACCATCCTACCATGGTAACAGACTACCTGATCCTCTGACTCATGAAAGCCATCCCGTTTCTCACTACCATACTCTGACCTGATCCGCTGAACCACTGTATCAGCTTGTTGTGCTTCTTTAATCTACTGTCTCATAGTAGGTTGCACTTGCATCTCAGCTAACATCCCGGCTAACAATGATACCTTAAGATGTATATTGTTTTGCCTCAAGGAGATAAGCATATCTCTTTTAAAGCACACTAAGGAGTTTAAGTGTGCTTTATCTAAGGCTGGTGATGATGATTTCCTACTTAGTGCATCAGCCACTACATTAGCCTTCCCTGGATGATAATCAATTGTACAATCATAGTCCTTGATTAACTCCATCCAGTAGCGTTGTCTCATGTTTAACTCATGTTGTGAGAAGATATATTTTAGATTCTTATGGTATGTGAAAATCTGGAATGTTTCTTCATGGAGATAATGTCTCCAGATCTTCAAAGCATGGACCACAACAGCTAGCTTTAGATCATGTGTTGGATAATTCTCCTCATGTTTCTTAAGCTGTCGAGAGGCAAAAGAAATCACTTGATTATCTTGCATCAACACACATCCTAGACCATTCTTAGATGCATTATAGAAAACTATGTACCCCTTTCCTTGCTCAGGTAACACCAACACATGTGCACTTGTTAACCTTTCTTTCAACAACGGGAAAGAATGTTGACACTTGTCATTCCAGATAAAAGGAACCTCCTTCCTGGTCAACTTGGTTAGGGGTAAAGCTATATAACTAAAGTTCTTAATGAACCTCCTATAATAGCCCGCTAGTCCTAGGAAACTGCGTATCTCCGTCGGTGTCTTTGGCTGATCTCATTGCAGGACATATTCTACCTTCTTAGGATCAACATGGATACCTGAGTCAGATATTACGTGTCCTAGAAAGGAAACTTCTGGTAACCAGAACTCACATTTTCTAAACTTAGCATACAGCTTATACTCTCTTAGCAAAGTTAAAACCTGATGGAGGTGCTGCTCATGCTGTTGAGCATCTCTATTGTATATCAAGATGTCATCTATGAAGACTACTATGAACTGATCAAGAAAAGGCCAGAAAATTCTATTCATGAGTTCCATGAATGCAGCTGATGCATTAGTTAGTCCAAACGACATAACTATGAACTCATAGTGACCATACCTTATCCTAAAGGCAGACTTAGGTATGTCACTCTCCTTGATACGCAACTGATGATATCCCGACCTCAGATCTATCTTAGAGAAGATAGTTACACCACACAAATGATCAAACAGGTCATCGATCCTTGGAAGAGGATACTTGTTCTTTATGGTTACTTCATTCAACTATCTGTAATCAATGCATAACCACATAGATCCATCCTTCTTCTTAACAAAGAGAATCGGAGCACCCCATGGTGAAGTACTCGGTCAGATAAAACCTTTCTCAAGCAACTCCTGTAGCTGTTTCTTAAGCTCTGCCATCTCAGCAGGTGCCATTATATACGGTGTTTGTGCTATTGGTTGCGTGCCCGGGATTAGATTAATCTCAAAATCAATCTCTCAGGGTGTAGGAACGCCTGGAAGTTCCTCAGGGAACACATATTCAAACTCCCTAATTATCAGAACTTCAGAAAGATTAGGGCTCTCCATTGTGGTGTCTACCACATGTGCCAAGAATGCAAACCATCCTTGTCTCATCAGCTTCTCAGCTACCATAGTTGACACAAGACAGGTTGGAAGAATCTTTCTATGTCCCTGAAAGATCCATGTGTCACCGTCATCTGCGAACACCGCTTTCTTGGAATCACAATCCAAGACAAACTTATACTTTTCTAGGGTGTCCATTCCAAGAATTATATCGAACCCGTGCATCTCAAGTGGTATAAGATCCACCTGAATGCGATGTTCAGAAAAGGAAAGAATGTAGGGAGAACACACCTCCCGCAACACTGTAGATCCCAGCAAAGGGGTTTCTAACAACACACTATCTGTCATATGAGCAACTGTCATATTGCAGTCAAGGATCACTTCTCTAGTGACAAAGGAATGCGTAGCACCCAGATCAATCAAAACAGATACGAAGCAGGATGAAGACATATTAGAATGAAATAGTTCCATCTGACCTGTCACAACTCGAGGGTTGACTACTACTTCAGGTTGATTCATCGCATAGAATCTCACAGTTGCTTGTTGTTGACCATGTGCTCAGTTGTTGGGTGTCGACGAACCAACTTGGGACACTTGTCCACTTCCTCTAGCGCCACTTGAAAATTGTCGCCTCTGAGAGCCTTGCTGACTTTACCTCATAGGTTGAGTCACACTTACATCTCTAGCTCGACAATATTTCATCAAATGCCCCATCTTTATGCATATAAAATAGCCTCTGCTCTCCCTCTGTGGCCTGGGTGGTCCTGTTACTATTACTGATGCTGAACTGTGGGCTCCCTCTGGTGGTAAACTATGGCCTCTACCCCTACTCGACGTCCATTGCGTCTGGGTATTGAATCTTGATGGTGTTATTGGTGTATAAAATCTCAGTTTCTTGAAACTTTTGGACCTCTGTCCTTGAAACTGAGTATACACCTTCTTACTCTTAGTCTGACACTTCTCAATCACCGACCTTTCTATCTGTCTCACGGACTCCACAAAGGTGGCGAACCTCTCCCTGTTCTCTAAGGCAGACACAGGAGTGGTCAAATTAGCATCCAGCCCCTTCTCAAAATCCCAAATTCTCTCTTCATCAGTAGCTACCATATGCGGACAGAACCACAAAAGCTCCATGAACTTAGCTTCACACTCGCTAATGTGCATTGGTCCTTGCCTTAACCTATCAAATTGAGAGATCTTCTCATCTAGATATGTCTTGGGGAAGTATCTACTAACGAATTCTCGTCGGAATTCTTCCCATCTGATTTCAACACCTGACCTCTTGCCCTCTTCTATTGTCCACCAGTGGCCAACACTCCCTTTTAGAAGGTACACGACATGCCTCACCTTCTCTGCTTTAGGGATATTGAAGATTCTAAAGGCCTTCTCCAACTCAGTCAAACACAAGTTAGCATCTGCTGGGTCAGATGTACCAGCATAATCTGTGGCTCCAACCCGGTGAAGTCATTCAAAAGTTTTTCCAGCTCCATGTCCCTCATTGTGAGCTGGTGCCCTAGGTGCAGGTGGTGACATCCTATCCACCATATGCGTCATGGTTGCCATGAACTTCCCAAACAGATCATAGAAAGCTGGGATTTCTAGTGCAACTTGGTTAAGATGGGGATGTTCAAGTACTGATTCCTCCCAAGTCTGGTCCCTTGTACCTCTTCCTGGTGCATCAATGCTGCTCTCAACAGCATGTGCTTCGTGTGATCTAGACATCTTCAAGGTTTACTTCTTCTCCTGAGAGCAGAAGTCACTATCAGATAAACTAGAAGTCACTAGAACCGACTCAACAACCTTAATCTTATATCTATGTAGACTCAGCGAACCTAGAGCTCTGATACCACTAATTTGTGACACACCGTCCAAACAAAACGTCATTAACTAAGTGGACTCGATCATTAACAGCGGATCACCGAAAATCACTAAAAATTAAAACCATTTACAAAGAGATCCAAACACAGGAAAACTCATTTATTAAGAACAAATGTATTTTATTTACATCCTGGTTCATAAGTACATATCCTGTACCATCCCTTCTTGAGGATTACAAGCATCAACTGCTCTATTAAAACTATACACAGGCAACATAAGAACCTCGAGGCATCAAGTCAAAATCTCAGATTGATTCATTAAAAGTATTAACTACTAACTCTGAGGACCTGAGAGTACAGAGACGACACATAGGACTCTCTATACAAAATATGACGGCTAGTGCCTCCACTTGGAATATCACTGATGTCCCTGTTGTTGCTGCTACCGCTCTTCCCCTTCTATACGGTTTCTACCTCTTCTTCCACGTCTACCTAAAAAGTGTTGGTGACCAACGGAGTGAGACCCAGTCCCAGTGAGAGATATAACTTTCTGCCAAAACATTATTATTGCAGTTTAATAGAATAAAACTGAGTAGAGGAATCATATATATATTCAACAGCAGATAAATCAATGTCTAAATAGATTAAGATCAATATTCTTATTCAAAGCATTTTATCTATAACTTGATAAAGCAACATGTCACTTATCCAATAAGGAATTGAAGAACATGTATAACATTTATCCATCTAGGATATGCTAAGCAAGGTAACATCAACCAATGATTCTCGTAATTCAACCTTAAGCAAATACACTACATGACTGATTACATTTTACAATCATACTTAAGCCCTGAGGAGATGAGGTATACCGCTCATACTCCAACCGACCATTGTGAAGTCGAAATCGGTTCCATACATAGGTCAAGAAAGAGCCGGATTTTCATGACCTCATCCTCCTCAGTCAGTGTGAGTACAAAATGCAAGACATCTTGTGTCTCTGTTAAGTAGCTTTCCAGGGTATACTGGAAACTTTGCTATAGAGTTACAATGGCGGCTGTACTCTCTGCACAATCGAGAGATTTCATATTTATCTCACATCGACCCGGAATTAACATTATCAGGAGATTTGTGATACATCCATTGCGACACATATAATGAAAAATTGAGAAATTTAATGTTTATGTCACATCAATCCCACATTAGGGCGTAAGGATATTCACGCCCATAACCCCACATACTCAATAGTATGCCCTCCAGGAGATCCTGTGCGAAAACCTATTTCACCATCACCAACTACTGACGATGATGGATCTATGACCATGACTCTACATGATAAGTTTTCACTCGATTAATTAAGTACATTACCATATTCTTTTAGCATCATTCAGGTTTTCAAACATAAATTATTATAACAAATGCTACAAAGAATGTGTAATACTTCCATCAAGTACTTTTCAAAGCTTTATAAAACATTGGGATCTCAATCCCTTGTCACATCATGGGCATTCTCATCCCTTAACATCTCATCATCATGATTATGGAATATGGGTCTTCAAACCCTCAGTTCATCAAAGAACACTTGTTACCACTTATCAGGTAACTAATACCTTCAGGTCATCTGACCAAGGTAAACATGATACTTGCTACACAAGCATCTCACATGGCTCTTCAAGGCCTATTTAATCTCTTGTTACCTCTTACTAGGCAAAAAGCATATTATGGCTCACAAGGCCCATAAACAATTTCAATAATAAAACATCATAGCTCATATCTGGCTATGCCCAACATCTCATGATACCTGTATGGTTAGTACACATGATAACAATTATATCAATTACATATCAGCACTATGCAATGTAAGGGTAGCATCACTATTCCTTCATTAGGGTTAGGGTTTCCCAATTCATGTCAATTAGGGATACTCATCCCATTACCCAACATTAGGGTTATGGTTTATCATCATATTGCCCAAGATTAGGGTTTCATGCACTATAGCCCAAAATTAGGGTTTCACATACCTTCACCCTATATTAGGATTAGGGTTTCATATTAGGATTTCATATAGCATTACATAGCATCACCCTGGATTAGAGTTTCACATCACATAACTACATTAGGGTTTCACATGGCATCACCCTAGATTAGGGTTTCACACATCATTATCTTGAATTAAGGTTCCTTATAACTTTCCCCAAATTAGGGTTTCATGTAACTTTACCTGAAATTAGGGTTTCATGAAGCATCCTCTTAAATTAGAGTTTTTCCTTATATTACCCTAATTTGGGATTTCTCATATCATCACCTTAGATTAGGGTTACACCATTACCCTAGATTAGGGTTTCACATACCTTCACCCAATATTAGGGTTAGGGCTCATCAACCTTCTCGATTAGGGTTTCATGATCTCTTTATCAAGGATCATACCCTAATTACATATTTTATTCATGTTGAAAGTGTTGAGGCTTAACCACTCAATGATTATTATACATGTATGAATTCCTCTCTCTCTCATCCTCTCTAGGATGTTGATTACTTCAATCTTGATTGGATTAGGTCAACCCTTCATTCAAGTACATACATTTAGGGTTAGCATAGTGTATTGAGATATTGCTTCCATAAGCATCAAAGGTTAACCCCTCTAAGGGTACTAATCACCCTAGTACCTTAAAGGTACAACCATTGTAATTATCTTTGATATACATCATTAACAATCATGGGGTTAATTGATCTTTCATCACATTAGGTCTTCAAACATTTTTTGGTTGCATTGAACCTACAAACGATTTTGACCCCTCAACCTCCAAATGGTTTTGAGACCGTTTTCCCTCCAAACGGTTTTGAAACCGTTTGGGCACTCAACCCTTGAAACCGTTTGATCACATGTACGTTGAAACCGATTGGATAAATCAACCTTGAAACCGATTGGACCTCCAAACAGTTTGAGACCGTTTGATCTCAAACGGTTTGAAGACCGTTTGATTCCAAATGGTTTCAAGACCATTTGGACTCAAACGATCTCAATACCATTTGGTCCAAACTACCTTGAAACCGAAAGGATCATCTAGGGTTTCCTTCAACCAATCAATTAGGGTTTGCTTCATTGAATCATTCATCAATTGGACCATTGAGAGTACATCGAATTATAACCCTTGGATCTACAACCATTCATCACATCCCTTGACCTCCAAACGGTCTTAAGACCATTTGATCTCAAATAGTCTTGGGACCGTTTCAAATGGTCTTGGGACCGTTTGGCCTCCAAACGGTTTTGAGACCGTTTGAACCATCAACCATGAAATTGATTCAATTCAACTAGGGTTTCAACACTTCAACCCGATTAGAGTTTGTAATTAGTGGATTATACATCACTGAACCTATTATGAGACAATCAATTAGAACCATTAGATCAACATCCAACTACATCAACAAGTATCTCCAAACGTTCTTGAGACCATTTGGGTGCAAACGGTCTCACCGTTTGGTTTCAATCGGTCTTGAGACTGATTGGTCTCAAGTTGAAACCGTTTAGACCTGATATTTCTTGAGGTGTGTGCTAAGATGACATCATAATCTTCAAGCTTCAAACCTTCGAAATTTTCTGTGATCTTTGTGGTGATTTCAACAATTAATCAAAAGGAAATTTGGGAAAGAAAAAGGAATCAACATATGATGAAGAAATGAAATCAATAATGATATTTAAGGGTTCAAGTTATATAAACCGCCTTGAAAGTTGAATCCAAGCTTCAAGCTTCACATATTTAATGGTGAATGAAGCTTTCTCAACTTCCCAAGGTCCGTCATCAAGTCTTTGAGTGAAAAGAATGGCTAAAGTTGAAGATTGAATGGAGAAAAGAAGAAAATAAGCATTGAATTTCGATTTCCACCATGAAATCAAGGTTGAAGATGATTAAGGATATCACATATAGGTTGGGGTACGTCCTCCTATTTCTCCTACGCTCCCTTGTGTTCGGACAAAGCAAGGAAAGAAAGAAGAATCGAAAAAGCCTTTCATGTGGGTGAAAGAATGGAGTGTATATAAGGGAAATTCAAGAGAGAGAAAGTGTTATAAAAATCTTCCAATTCCCTAAATTTGTGCCACTTATCCCCCTCAAATCCTTGCATACGAATCCATCATCCGCCCCTTCGAAATCCTCTTCTTTATCCATGAATTAAAAGAAAACAATTAAGCACCTTAATCAATATAATAATAATATCCAAAAATTAGTGGATATTACTTTTTCTTTAACTAATGTGAGTGGGCTCTCCACTCACTTTAGATATTTCGGTGCCATTGCAAGGCAAAAGGACGTCCATACTTATATAAATTCAACCATCACATTTTTGGTTGAAGGGCACTTCCATTAATATATTTATTTTTGCATTAAATTGAATTAGGGTTTCAATTATGCTTAAATCTTGATTATTTTAATACCAAGATTCTCTCTCCCCCAAAGAGATTCAAATGAGACGCCCCTATGATTTTCTTGTCTCTAATTGATACCAAGAAATATTAGGGACTCTCTAGAAGTGGTATTTTGCATATTGAACCCTAGGTTTTGGATAAATTGCACATTACACCAAAACTAGGTTTTGATGCACAAACATTGCTTAATAAGCTCTTTCTTGGTGCTCAGGCTTGTGGAAGCCATACCTCAACATCATTTTCATTCTTATGATGCTTCAACACTTGAGGAACATTTTATCATGTAACATTTGCAAGTAAACCCCTCAACTTGGGTAATTTGCACTTTAGTCCAAAACGGGCAAAACATTGTTTTCAACATTCTTAAAAAAGGACTAAAATTGAAACATAAGTTCCTCTTGAGCCTCAATTACTTTTCAAAAGATAAGAGAAAACATACAATTATCTTTCTTAAACAAAACATCTAGGGTTAAAGCATAACCTAGGTCAGGGATGTTACAATTATGATAAGTGGGAACGTTCTAATAGGCTTAGTTTGTTGCTTATGCAAGCACATGTGGGAAAGCATATTAGAAGGTATATTCCTACCTGTGAATTGGCAAAAGATTTTCTAAAAGCAGTGGAAGAGCAATATGTTTCTTCTAGTAAGTCTAGGGCCAACACCTTAATGGCCACGATGTGCTCTATGTAGTACAATGGTTCCTGTGGGATCCGTGAACACATCATAGAGATGAGAGATATTGTCGCACAACTCAATGAGATAGAGTTATCCATCTCTGATGCATTCCTTGTTCATTTCATTTTAACTTCCTTGCCTAGTCAGTATGGATCATTCAAGGTCTCTTACAACACACAAAAGGAAAAATGGTCAATAAATTATTTATTGGCCATGTGTGTTCAAGAAGAAGAGAGACTTAGGAATGAAGGAGTTCCTACTACACATTTAAGCACCCATGACAAGCATAGCTGCAAGGATAAAGGAAAAATGAAGGGAACTGCTCCTATCTCAGGTGGAGTGTCCAAGCAAAATGATGGCAAGGCCAGGGGAAGCAAGACTAACATGAAATGCTTCTTCTGCCGTAAGAAAGGACATGCTAAAAAGGAGTTCTTCAAGTACAAGAAGTGGTTGAAAAAGAAAGGTATAATCTCTCTTGTTTCATATGAATGTCATCTTTATAATGTTTCATTATATAGTTGGTGGCTTGACTCTGGTGCCACTGTGCACATTTCCAATACACTGTAGGGATTTCTGAATCAAAGGAAACCAATGTAGCGTGAAAAAGTCCTTTATTCAGGAAATAAATTGGGATCTCGCGTAAAGGCCGTTGGCACATGTAGATTAATCCTTGATAATGGAAAGTTGCTAGACTTAGAAAATACCTTTTATGTACCAAACTATAGTATAAGTTTAGTCTCTGTTTCTATACTAGACAAATTAAACTATGGTTTCTTCCTTCAAAGTGGACAACTATCATTGTATAAAAACTCAAATTTAATTGGTAGTTGTGTTTTAATAAATGATCTTTATCAAGTTAAATTAAGCCCTCATTTTGAGCAATCTCTTACAATCTAGTATAATGTCATTGGTAATAAACACACATTGTTAGATGAGCAATCATCACTTCTTTGGCACCAAAGTTTGGGACATATTTCTAAAGAAAGAATCCAAAGATTAGTAAAGGAGGGAATTGTAGGGCCCTTAGACTTTACTGATTTTGGAACATGTGTTGAATGCATAAAGGCTAAGCAAACCAACACTTCTAAAACGGGTGCCAAGATGAGTAATGGAACATTAGAAATAATTCACACGGATATTAGTGGACCTTTTCCACCTTATTTTATAGGGAAAAAATATTTTACAACCTTTATCGATAACTATTCACGATATATGTTCCTCTACTTATTAAATGACGAAAGTGAGTTTTTTCAAGCCTTTAAGGGCTTTAAGATTGAAGTGGAGAAACAATTAGGAAAAGTGATTAAGATAGATCAGATAGGGGAGGTGAATATTACAGAAGGTTCACTGAAATGGGACAAAGAAAGGAGCCATTTGCACATTTCCTTCAAGAAGAGGGTATTGTACCTCAATATACAATGCCAGGCACACCAAGTCAAAATGGTGTAGCTGAAAGAAGGAATCGAACATTAAAGGAAATGGTTCGTGCAATGCTTTGTAATTCATCCCTACCTTCTACAATGGGGAGTGAGGCTCTAAAGTCGGCAGTGCATGTATTAAACAAGGTTCCTAGCAAGTTTGTCCAAAAGACCCCATATGAATTATGGACAGGAAGGAAACCATCATTGAACTATATGCACATATGGGGATGTCGTGCAAAAGCTAGAATTTACAATCCACACGAGAAGACATTTGACCCAAGAACCACTGGTGGTTTCTTTATTGGCTATCCAGAAAGGTCAAAGGGATATAGATTTTATTTTCCATCTCACCCATGGAAAATAGTTGAGATGGGTAAGGCTAGATTTTTGGAGGATCATCATCTCAGTGGGAATGACCTACTTCAGAATATATCTTTTGATGAAATGCAGGATAGTTCTCTTACACTTGCACCTAGTCAAAGACGCATAGGCTATCCAATTATTGTTCCTATGAACAATTGTCAAGTGGATGAGCCAATAGAAGTAGATCATGATCCTAATCAAGTTGTAAATGAACAAATTGATCATACTCATTATGAAGAACCGTCTGAAGAGCCTACATAAATTGTAGAACCCAATGTTGAATTAAGACTATCCACAAGATCAAGGACACCTACCATCCCATCTGACTATGTTGTATACCTTCAAGAGCCAAATATAGACTTTCAAGATATTGATCCCTTGTCTTTTTCACAAGCAATGGATTGTGAAAATTCCTCTAAATGAATTGATGCCATGAAGGAGGAACTAGCATCCATGGACAAAAATCAAGTTTGGGACCTTGTGCCTTTACCAAAGAGTATTAAACCTATTGGTTGTAAATGGGTCTTTAAGACCAAAAGGAACTCGAATGGTGAAATTGAGAGGTACAAGGCCAGATTAGTTGCGAAGGGTTTCACACAAAAGGAAGGCATTGATTACAAAGAGACTTTTGCTCCAATCTCATCAAAGGACTCTTTTAGAGTAATAATGGCCTTAGTGGCTCATTTTGATCTTGAGCTACACCAAATGGATGTGAAAATAACATTTTTGAATGGGGACTTATCAGAAGAAGTCTATATAGAACAACTAGAAGGTTTCATTGATGATAGTAGAAGTCATATGGTTTATAAACTGAAGAAATCAATTTATGGACTTAAACAAGCATCCTGACAATGGTATATAAACTTCAACACCATTATATCAACTTTTCACTTTAAACCTAATATTTTTGACCGGTGTACATACCTCAAGGTCAGTGGGAATAAGTTTATAATATTGATTCTTTATGTAGATGTCATTCTACTAGCAAGTAATAACTTGAGCATATTGCATGAAACCAAACAATTTCTTTCTTCTAATTTTGAGATGAAAGATATGGGTGAAGCCACATACGTACTCAGTGTAGAGATTTATAGAGATCGAGTTAAAGGCATACTTGGAATATCCCAAAAGGCTTATATATCTCAAGTTTTAGAGAAGTATGGAATGAAAAATTATTCACCTGGACCTGCACCTATAGTTAAAGGAGATAAATTTAACTCCAAGCAGTGTCCTAGTAATGACATTGAAAGGAACAAAATGAGGAAAATACCATACACATCTACAGTTGGGAGCCTACAATATCTCTAGATATGTATTCGACCAGACATTGCTTTTTCTACTGGAATGCTTGGCCGTTACCTAAGTAACCCAGACATTGACCATTGGAGAGCTGTGAAGAAAGTGATGTGCTACCTGTAAGGGACAAAGGATTACATACTTACATATAGAAGGACAAACCACCTTGAGGTTACAGGATATTCAGATTCAGATTTTGTTGGTTGTCTAGACAGTACGAAGTCTACAACAGGCTATGTCTTCCTACTAGATAGTGGTGTAGTATCATGGAGGAGTGTTAAACAAAAGACTACGACTTCATCCACCATAGAAGCTGAGCTTATAGCTTGCCATGAAACATCATCACAGGAAAATTGGCTTAATAATATGATACAAGATCTTAAAGTTGTTGATTCAATTCATAAGCCAATACAGATATACTGTTATAATGAAACTGCAGTTACTTTTGCTAATAATGATAAGAGCACCACTGCATGCAGACACCTAGACATAAAGCTCTATATTATTAATGAGCGAGTTGACAACAAGATGATAATGATTGATTACATTGGTACACAGTATATGGTATCTGACCCCCTTATAAAAGGGCTAGCTCTAGGATTGTATACATCTCATGTAAAAAATATGAGTCTGATAAAGTCAAATGATGTGTAATGGTTAATGTGATGTGACAATGTAATATTTATTATGTGATCACATATTTGACTCGTTATTTTTGTTTCAATACTAGTTATTACTGAATGTCAGTTTTGACATAAAGTTAGACCAAAGAATAGATGTGAGGTCAATCTATTCATAAAGTTTATACTGCTACATATGAGATGTTTAGATATTGTGGTGCATATAAGAAAGTAATCATTCATTGATGATCAACCTCTATGCCTCATATCTTCTTCTCATATATGGAAGTATTTATGTTGAGAACTACAGTAAAATTGTTGAATGTTGTTGCCATGGAATTTTGGGCCAAGTGGGAAAATGTTAAAGAAATCCTATTTAGTATGGCCCAAAATAAATAAATGTATTTAATAAGAGTTTTCCTGAAGGGATGCGTCTATCGCATTGGAGTTGGTTCCCATAACCACCGTGACTCTTCATGATGGATAGAGAAGCAATAAATAATATTATATATAAGGAGTGGTCCTCTCTCCAGGGATTCCTACCTGTAACCGTATCCATCTCCTGAAGAATCCAGAGGAGAGAGAGAAATGACTCATGATGTTTCCCTTTTGTGCTCTGTTCTTCTTCTTCTCTAGAATGGTATTTGAACTTCTCGTCTGTGTTCCAGTATCAAGTGTACAACTTCCACATCTCTGCCACTACACGTGTCACTTCCGGTCACAGATACATCATGGAGTCTTCCTCAAATCCGGATTAGACTTCTAACATGATTCACATTAGTTGCTGTCTTTGGATAAGCATCAGCAAGTAATAAATTTGTATATGATGTTTCGTGGAAGTATATACGTAATTTTTAAAATGTAAATTTAGTTTGCTACATTTTGACTTATTGAAAACATATTGACAAATGAACATTAAGTAGTTAGATAATATGAATTGTTTAACTGTCTGTCCAGATCAGTCAATGTTTGCTGGTTATGTTGTCAACCGTGCAGGCGTGCACCACGATTCCACGAAGGGCCTATTTGGTTGGTCTGTAAATGAACTCATGTAGTTGCAACACACTATATTTTGATTTTCATTTATTTGGTTGGGTGTTGTTTCAAGCCACGATGTGGAAACCAACTGCTCAACATCTGTCAGCTATATAGAAAATTGAGAATTCTGACCGCACCAGAAAACAACGTGGTTTTATTTTGAACTATCGTTCGTGTCTTCCTCAGCAGTCCTCACAACACTACTACTAAACATTTTTTACATGTCTTCCTCAACAGTCCTCACAGTACTAAAAAATGTTTTTTACAACAGTTCATTTTTCCATTTTACAACAAATATGAACTGTTGTATTAGATCGCATGGTCTTATGGAGGTACTTTATACAACATGTGATCGCATATTGTAATAAATGTATTTTATACAACAGTTAAGACATGTTGTGTTTCAATGAATGACCCGATGTAATATGAGTATTTTATACAATATGTGGTGCACCCGTTGTAATATATATTATTCAATAGTTGAAGTATGTTGTTTTTCACTAAACACACTTGTTGTAATATAGGTATTTTGTATAACATGTCGTGCACCTGTTGTAATATATACACACCTGTCGTAATAGGGTTGTTTTTTTCAACATGCAGTGCGTCTTTTGTAATATATATGTTTATACATCAATTGAAACATGTTATCTTTCAATGAATACACATGTTGTAATAGGGTTGTTTATACGACATGTGGTGTGTCTATTGTAATATACATATTTTATACAACAAATGGTGCATGTTGTAGTTCACTACACATACATGTTGTAATAGGGGTCCATTTTTCAAACACACCCACTGAAATAGGTGTGGATAACACAACATGTGTTGTTTGTTGTAGTATCACACCTTTTACAACATATCATTAAATGTTGTATTTGATTAGACTTTGACAGGTCATACCGAACTAATTTTATGGAACAAATTAACCATATTTAAAATAATATAATGAATATAAAATTACTTTTTTTTAATTCACAAACGAGCACAATATTGAACATGATCTTCATCAACCTTCAAAAAAACATGCATTGTATTTAATAGATAATCAATTATCCATACAAATATTCAATAAAACAAAGTAGTGAGTACACACTCTAGAATCAAACTGAAAGTTAACTACAAAGGTTGCACATATTAGTCTATGCTAAAGAACTGATGTCTCCCCATCATGTCACATAATCTGATGTGTGCTCAAGAACACACGTCGTCAACTCATTTTGGACCTCATCAATCTCTTCTTGGTTGAAGAAACAACCAATATACTTTGAATAATACTACAATCATATGTCAAATATATCAACATATTGTCATTTATTTAATGTATTTAGAAATTTTAACAAACTAAAAAAATATAATGATATGTAGCTTCAGGGCCGTTGCAGAAATTTTAGAGGCCCCCGGACAAAGATTAAAAATGGGCCTTCTGTATACTCTTATTTAACAAATTTAAATAAATACAAGTTTAGTTATAATTGTCAAAGTGTCATATAAAAAAATAGTAGCATCAATGCAAACAGATTTAGATTGCAACTTCTTACTTACTGTATTAACAATACATAAAATATAATGCCAAATAACGCTACCCTACAACAAGAGATGTTTACGAAAATAAAATTATGGGCCCCCGTCTTTGTTGGGCCCCTGGCGGTTGCCCGGGTTGGCCACCCCAATGGGCCGGCCCTGTGTAGCTTACACATTCAGAAATATTTTTAATTCTCGTAACAACGATATCTCTCATATACTTCAACACATAATACCTACAATTTGTGTTATTCGGCTTCTTTGGGCACTGTATAAATAAATATGAGATAAATAGAAACAACATTTCGATGTGCTACTGGTTCAATATATGGATCAATGATGTGACCGGGTCCATAACACAGTAAATGGTTACTGTTTTGAATCATACAAAATTACATGTCACAGTCAAGTACGAAATGATTATGAAACTACTACACAAAAAATTATTGAACACATATTTTGTCTAATTTGTGAGAGAAGATAGTGTAAGTATAATACAAGTATCCAAATCTGCAACAAGAAGAAAAAAAATGGTGTCATACCTTGATTCAACTTAAGGTCTACTTCAAACTTGTTGTAAGTTAAAAATGGCCAACACAAATTTTGCTTTTAGGAAGAATTTTTCACATAGGCATTACATAAATTTACATGTAACTGATGCCTAGATAATTTGGTGCCTGAAGAAAGCATGGCCAGATGTGGGCAAGAAAACATTTAAATACTCATTTACTTTTTATTTTCTTATAACATCACTATATCATTGAAGTAAATGATACACAATAAATTCAAGTCAAATTATGACAAAAAACCAAGTTAAAGATTTCTCTTAAATATAATATTACCTGGTTTTGAAGATAGTTGTATACCCCCAATCTCAATAACAACAGTATGTGATCAATGAACACTAAGGACATTGCACGTGGTGAGCCAACTAACTTTGATATCCTTAAATCTAACATATTCACCAAGACAATTGGGAAGTGAGGCTGCACTTGAAGTCATGTTTTTAGATACAAGTATTAATAGTAGAAATAAAGCAAACAAAAGAAAACTCAATAAAGTTTGTAAGAGATATGTATACAACTTGAGCTATATGTTTGAAAGACAAAAAATAACTAAAAATGTAAGTAAAAAGGCAACTTTACCAATTATTACAAACTAGAAAATGGTACATATAGTATTAATGAAGAATCCCATAAATTAATATCGATGAAATAATTTTCAATTATTCAAGAAAGTGTCATTTTCCAATGACTTCCAGTCTAGAAATGGGGAGCAAATATTGCCACTAATAGGCTACTGCTCGAAGTGTTAGAAGAAAAACATCAAGAAATAAATATTTGTGAAGGAGGATGATAATGATGATGATATTTTACCTCATCCCCCAAAAAAGGAGGGAGGATGATGAGATCTAGTTCAAAAAAATTCTCTCCATAGCCCTTTTATCTCATCAAGATACTTATACCAACAACAAAGACAAATTTTAATTGTGAAAGACCTTAGAAGTTGACAAAAACATTATTGATAGGAAATGCACCACATAATTGTTAGTAGTGTCATTAAATATATTATTTAGAGGAAGGATAGATACGGCCTTGCACAAAATTCATTTCAATCATTCTTTAAAAAGAACCGACCATTGACTGAATAAGGTGAACATATAGGTTGTGGATTGCATCTAATTTAAATCGGATGAAGGTTATTGATAAGATACCAGTTCACATTTTGAATTTAAGAAACTTGCAACCACGATACTATAGTGCTAACAATACCTTTCCTATACATATCACTACATTTGGTTGTATTGTCGTATAGATATCTATCATTATACACATGGTCATCTAATAACGTGGTACCTTTCTAATGTAATGTTCAATTGAACGAATGAAAATATAGTACTTTGTAATGCTAAATGTGATGACGAAGCTGTATTAGATAGCAAAGAAACATCAAGAGAGTGTGAATGTACCTTACTCGGGATGATTTTTAGAGTAGGTGAAGATATCTACAAATCCCTATCACAGACCAAAATTCCCATGACCAACTTTTTCATGGTGCACCAGCCCCAGAAGGCACTGTGAAAGCTAAGCATGAGCTCGCATGCTTTCCCCACTGGTGTCTAACCACAAAAGAGCAGTGGGAAGTCTCATGCCAATCTTGCTGGATGGAAGCATTATGTCGGAATGAAGGAGTGTTATCAATAGAAAAATAAAAAAACACAATAGAATAAGCTTCGATAATTCCAGCAGGATCAACCGAATGCGTCCGTGCAAGAACTAGAGTAGAGCTGGATGGATCATTATAAGTGATGGCTGAAATTTTCTAATGGAAAATCACTGAGTTACAAACTAGCAGCTGTTCCGGCAACAATCCAAAAGCTACCTTGGGGCTTACCTTACAGCCCAAATAATCAAACGGACCTCTGAGGAGAGCACAAACTAATGGGCCATGCGGCCAGAAAACCAACTAAATGATGGATAGTTATAGAAAATGAAGCAATGAAGGAAATGTGTGAGTATGTAATGTTTATAGCGAGAAGTCTTGTAGAAAAGAAATTAGTACTATGCTATATGCCTCGGATTAAATTAAAACTTGTCATTGTCATTACAGGAGATTAAATAAAGGAGGTAGTTATCTATCACGAGAAGAGTACATTACCGGATATTTGCTGAATGAAACATCTTGGTCCGAAGAAAACAGAGCCGCTATGTGCCACTACGTCCTCGTCATATCTTGAAAGGAGAACGCACTGGATATGAGAAGCTATTTCGGAGTACCTTTTTGGACTTCGCTATTATTTTGGAAAGAAATCTGGCCAAGAACGAAGGCGGAGTGGTTAAAGCACCTCGAGGTCGGCAAGATGTAGGTGCTTGGACTCGACCAGGTGGAATGTTGAAACCATGAAAACACCATCCGGATCGGGACGACAACGAGATCTGGAGCCTAGAGTCAGTCAAGTTTGTGGTCGAAGATGGCTGGGTGATTTCGGTGGAGGCTTGCAATCGAAGTTATCTGGGGGTGGCCGTACTCTATAGACGCTTTAACATCACAAACAGTTGAGCGAGCTGGTGGGCTGCTGGAGTCGGATGCTCCTCACTTGGAGCATAGAGTCGCCGTAGTTCAAGGCTAAAGACGGAGGCGCAGGGCTGGAGGCGGTGCGTGAAATAAAATTTGGTCAGGTGGTTTGTTTGATTTAGAACTCTGTATAGGGTTACAATGTTAACTGTTAGAGAGGCATTTTGGCCATTAGATTATAATAAATAATATATGTATGTATGTATACATATATTATATATTTAGTAATACGGGTACAGGTATGACATTACCCGTTATTGTACTCGTAATGCAGTTATAGAAAAAACATATATGTGATGGGTTTTAGCGGGCATGGAAATGTGGGTATACGAGTCTAATCGTACCCATTTACATCTCTATTTGCGGGTATAGTTTTGTGGGTACATGAGTCTATCCGTACACATTTATACCTATATAACTCAATCCACGATCCAAACTGTGGTTTTGTGAGGTTTGGACTGGACCAAACTGCGGATGCAAAATTCAGATTTGGTGGACAACAGACATGTCTGACTTACTATTCGATCCAGGACCAAACCGGACCGAATGTACATTCTAGTCGGTTTTTGTGTTCTGGACCAAGATTTACTCACTCCTACATCACATATGATAATTGCAACAAATTAAAGAAGTCGTGAGTCGCGAGCAGGGAGTTTATACATAATTTCAAGAATAGGGGTTTGACACATGTAATAGGAAAAAATACACGTGACTAAATGTTTAGGCGGTTTTTTTACCTTATTATTATTTATTGAATTAAAATAAGAAAGTTGACTTACGGTACACATCTAAAAAATACAATTAAAATACAATTTGTCTGTAATGATTTTCATATTTGCATATAATTTTGAATAAAATACATATTTACTAATTAGGAGCTTTTATAAAAGGACAACAATTTTGTTGTAATATTTATAATCAGTCGGTAAATTAAGAGTTGGGAATGTCGTTCGGCTGACCGAGAATGTTAAAATTGGAGATGGAATCACGAAAAGCCTAGAAACATATTTATAAAGATGAATGAGAGGAGAAGAGAGGACGTATTCATCGCATCAAATTATAAAATTAAAAAAAGAAGTCAAGGACTCAAGGCGATTGTAAGATTTTGTATCTTTGTACTGAGGGGATTTGTTGAATAATCAGAATATATGTGATTATACAATAGGTTGAAGTATGTTGTGTAATTATGGTACATAACAACAAGTCAGAGTTTGTTACATGATCTTGGTATATAACAAGTTACAACATGTTGTGTGATTGTAGTGTATTACAACATGTAGCTATTACAACAGGTAAACTCATGTTGTGTGATTATGATATATTACTTAGTCGATGTTGTGTAGTGGTGGTCTATTACAACAATTTATCATGTGTAGCAGTTAAAATGGGTCACAACATGTTGTGTAACTGTAGTATATAACATGTCAGAGTCTGTTGTGTGATCTTAGTATATACCAACGAGTTTCAATATGTTGTGTTATTGTGGTCTAATATAACATGTACCTATTACAATAGGTGAGCGCATGTTGTGTGATTATGATAAATTATAACAGGTTAGTATATGTTGTGTATTGAAGGTCTACTATTGTTGGGGATGTTGTACCGATACAGTCTCGGATGTCACGAAAACTTGTTGCAGAAGCGTTACCGACAAGCGTGTAAACCCAAAGAAGAAAAAATAGATTTAATGTGGAAAACTCTCCCCAAGACAAGGAGAGAAAAATCATGGGGCAATATCGGGCAACAAGCACTATGTAATTAAGATTACAACTCACACTGCCTGGATTTAATTACCCCCTAAATCCAAATAGCCCTCCCCACACGAGATCAAATATGAGGAAGAAGAGAATCACACCCAATGTGTGTAAAGACCAAGTCTCTATTATTAAACATGATAAACAAAAACACCAAATGTGTGGCAGTGGAAGAAATAAAAACTTGACTTTATTCAAAATGTATAAAGAGTACATTACAAAATTTCCATAAAGGAAGTACAACTTTATACAAACATAGGATCTAGATAGAGGAAGACTTAGACTAAGCCAATATTGTCTCCAAACAAAACAACTTAATATATAAAGGCAACTATGAACATGCAAGCTATATGTTTCGTTTCTTCTTGTCCTATCCTTAGCCTTAGGTTCACCAAGCTTCCATTGCGCACTCTGATCCTATACCTGGACGGTTGGGATCATCTAGCAAAAGAGAAGGATAAAAGTATGTGTTATTCAAGAGAAATAGGACAATTAAAGCATTGCAATATAAAATATTACCTACAATAAGAGATTTCAAAAGAAATGAGGCAAGTACATGAATAAGAGAGAGAAAACTGTCATAAACAATCACCACAATAATAATCACATAGCATGAATATATTAAGACACAAAGTCATCTCAATGTAGGGCGAGGCACCTACCGGACCTCACCAGTGGCAGGGGGACTAAAACCCCAGTATCTAAAAAGTGGCAGGGGGACTAAAACCCCAGTGCCTAATATAAAATGGCAGGGGGACTAAAACCCCAGTGCCCGGTAGGAGGACTAAAACCTCAGTGCCCTATGGGTGGTTTGTACTCATGTACACTACATTGTCATTTGGCCTAAAATATATCATGCTTAAATAGTCACTTGGCAGTATTGAGAAATATAACAACATTGCAACATAGCATTGGGAATAAAACCCAAGAAATAAATAAATGGAGGGGCCAACATAAGCAACAACAATATACAATGTTTCCAAGTATTTCAAAAGGATGAGCCAACACTGGCCATAACAAGATTAAATATTTCACATAAGTGAGCCACAAATGCAATTGATTCATCAAAGAAGTAAAAGAGCCAAAAAATGCATTTAGGAGAATAACAAGGCTAGCACAATAATGATTGTGGGGTTGGAAAAGACCCAACTGAGAGATTAGGATTGTTTGCACAATAATCATTCACATTCATCCATAAAGATCACATATGAATAGGGTCCACATACACTAATAGGCTTCACATACCTATTCTAGATTCATTACCATCACATTCACCAAGTTGATTGTATCACCATTCCATTTTTCCCTAGTTGCAAACATTACACATGTATTAGGTTACTTAAAGGTACTTTAAGTGTAAAATGTCCACATTTATAAACCATGGATTAAAACTTTGGATTTTGGATCTGGAAATAGGGCCAAATGATTCCTAATATTTTTCTACTCGAGAAAATATATTTTCTTTTAAAAAACAGAGTTAAAACACTATTATAATCATTTTATAACACTTTATACATTTAAATTAGAGTTTGAATTAATTATCAGGTTTGGGATGGAAAACAGGGTTCAAAACTTGAAAACTCAGATTCTACATGATTTTATCTTTCCAACGAGTATTTATTTATATTTTTCCGATAACCGAGCGATTTTCTACGAATTAAATGAGATGAGCCAATCAGAAAAAGCTTCGTGGATGATAAAAAGCAAATAATCTGAAAGATGATAGTACCCTCAGCGAGAGAGCAGAAATAGGAGGGCGCTCGGGGGCAAAATGGTCATTTGACCATTGTCTTCTTCCCCAGGCCGTGCCTTGCCTTGGCGACGGGGTGCAACCTTGGCCTTTTGGGCGTTTTTGCTATACATGACCAAATCGGTCGTTCAGGTACTCGAAACGAAGAGGATCGAGAGACGAACTCACCAAGCTAAACGATTTCGATGCTGGTTCCTCCTAGCTCCGTGGAGAGGGACCGCAAGCCCAGAGGGAAAAGCTCCTCGCCGGCCGCATCCCCCGTTTCCTCGGACAAAATTGGTGGTGTGGGCAAGTTGCTAAGGGGTCGACGGAGGTGCGTGGGTGGTCTTTTATAGATGGAGGAGTCTGTGAAACCGAAATGGTGGTGGCCGTGAGAGGCCTTGGCCGGCGCCGCTTGGCATTTTGGCTATGCTGTTCCTCGCTTGACGAGCAATGGCTCAAACGAACTGGAGGGTCACTAAGAATTCAAAGCCGAAGAAATCACTCGATTTGGTGGAGAAACATGGGAGAAAGAAGGCGAGAAGCTGAGCTGTTACACTACCCCTGACCGGAGATGGTTCAGAGGAGGAAGACGACGTGTGCACCGTTGGATCTTGATCCAATGGTCGTTGCTACGTGCGTCCAACAACTCCTCACATGCGTTACATGTATTTAAATAAATATCATTTAAAACCATATGCTCACTTTACAAACTCGTATAAAATGGATTTGAGGGGTCAAACAAAGTCCAAAAGCCACCAAATTTTAACCACATGCTCATATTAAAGTCTAGAACAATGCTATGCAATTAGATTCTCGTTTTACTCATTATTTGGCCATAATTAAATATATTTCTCATTAAAGTGTATATTAATGTATTAAAATGAACGAGTTATATGAAAAGACTTATTTCTATGAAACATGTGAGTAAATTTCGAGATATTAAGCACATTAAGATTTCAATAATCATTTCATAATTAAATAACATATTTTCATGAATTAAAATCATATTTTGAGGAGAGAGAAACAATTAAGGTTAATATTCTCATTAATTAATTCAAATACACATTATTACTAATTTATTTATCCAAAAAGCTCCAAATTAACATTATCTAATTATATCTCTCATAAAACTCTATTTTGCATTATTATCCCTTAATTATTCCCTTATGTGGGTTATTTGTGCAAACACCCCTTTATTTATATAAATGAGGGAAAAAGGTAATTTCCACCTTGAATTGTGCTCAAATTTCACAAGGAGTCCAAAAAGAATATAAAAGAAGTGAAATTTATGAAAAAGTTCCAAATGGATTAGAAGTCAAAGAAAACTCAAAAGTGGGTAAATTTTAGGAAAGACCCTGAGATTCAGTATGTTACAGCACACCACCCCTTAAAGAGGATTTCGTCCCCAAAATCACAACAAGAGGAAAGAGAGGATGAGTGTGCAACTTCCCAACCTTAAACAACTAGGTTGTAACCCTTAATCTAGGTTACAACACAAAATCTACATAAGTCGGGTGTTACTAAGATTTCCACAAAACCTATAAACTTTTATGCAACATAATATAATTAACATTTTTGTCTTATTAGCATAAACTCCATCATGAAGAGGTATCATATTTATTATACTATCACTTGTGCCACATTTTATTCAAAACAATTACATCTCAATATTATATCATGTATATTTCCCTCATCAAGGGTTTTAAGCACAATTAGGGTTTACTAAGCCATTTCAACATTAATTAATGTATTAGGTCAAAAACCTTAATAACATGAATTCATTTTCCATTATCCTCTTAAAACTATCATGTAGAATTATCACAAATTATTTTGTATAAAAAGTTAATATTATCCAACAAGTTATTAAGCCTGTAATAATTCTAAATAATGTTCATATTGCACATTTTCATATCATCTTTCATACTCATATTAATGACATCATTAATAATTTTCATCCATTACACTTCATATTATAAATTATACATATTTTACTTCACATTAGGCATTTTATGAATATTTATGTGAATCCAATTATTCATTATCATGTTTGAGTCATTATATGCATTTTAGTGAATAGGATGTAACCCATTAAATATTAATGAATTATTTAGTATATCAAGTTATGATGAGGTGTTCATTAGAGAATAAGGTGATATACCTTACATATATTGATAACTTTGTGACTATAATCCATTTATATGCATTATGTGATGATGACACCTAATGTCATTAATGTATCATGAAAGGCATTAAGGGTATATATATGTATATGTTGTCAAGGCTATATGATTACATATTAGGGTTTAGGTCAACATGATCATTACATGTTAAAGCATCCTTAGGGTGCATTATCTATACACATTTTACCATTAGGGTGGCATAGTCAACGTTATGTATATTCACAATTATTAATGAGTAACTCATTTATTATGTGAATCAAGAATATGTGAAGGTTCAAGCATATGAACTATCTCTATATGACTTACTACATATTCATGTGTGTATAAACAAACAAGTTGAATTACAAGTATAATGTGTTGGGTAAATTCTTGTTCACATAAGTTATTATGTACATATGTCCACATAGATAGGGTTTCTAACTCCAAAGGTATTTGATTTTTCTTTTAATTGGGATTCCATCCCCCTAAAAAGGGATTTCGTCCTCGAAATCAGATTTGCAAAACCAAATAGGGTACTAACACCATTACCCTCACTCCACCCCTTAAAAGGGTTAACTAAGTCAAACTAAGCTAAGGGTAAAAGGGTACATAAAACTCAACACTAAAAGGATTTACAAACCAAGCTTGTACATGTAACATAGGGTACACTAAACCCTAAACATAGGAGTATAAGGTATTTAAGGATGATTTTTGTGTAAGAGATCAAATCATCACTTATGGTTTTCCTAAGGTATTCAACAATTAGGCAACATGCCCAAAGATAGACTATTTCGAGCTGTTTGTATCAGATCAGGCCAAGCCAGGTCATATGAGCTCAGGAGTCCTCGTTACCAAGCTAGTGGGGTGGAGGAAAATATTGCCAGCCCCCAAGCTCTGACCCTTTCTAGACACCATCACTTTCAACTTCGTGCTCTGGTAGCTTCTCAATAGACAATTCACCAAAAAGTTGACAAATTTTATTTTTTATTAATTATTATTATGATACTAAATCAAACTTTCATGCTAGGTCAACTCTAAGGTGAAAAACTAACTAAAGGGAAACTATATACTCTAGGGAGACAATTTTTGAATTAGTCAAGAATCCGACTACCTTGATTCTCTGATACCATGTTGTAAAGATAGAGTCTCTACTATAAATAATGGAAAACTAAAACACCAAATGTGTGGCAGTGGAAGAAATAAAAATGTGACTTTATTCAAAATGTATAAAGAGTACATTACAAAATTTCCATAAAGGAAGTACAACTTTATACAAACATAGGATCTAGGTAGAGGAAGACTTAGACTAATCCAATATTGTCTCCAAACAAAACAACTTAATATATAAAGGCAACTATGAACATGCAAGCTATATGTTCCGTTTCTTCTTGTCCTATCCTTGGCCTTAGGTTCACCAAGCTTCCATTGCGCACTCCAATCCTATACCTGGACGGTTGGGATCATCCAGCAAAAGAGAAGGATATAAGTATGTGTTATTCAAGAGAAATAGGACAATTAAAGCATTGCAATATTAAAGATTCCCTACAATAAGAGATTTCAAAAGAAATGAGGCAAGTACATGAATAAGAGAGAGAAAACTGCCATAAACAATCACCACAATAATAATCACATAGCATGAATATATTAAGACGCAAAGTCATCTCAATGTAGGGTGAGGCACCTACCGGACCTCACCAGTGGCAGGGGGACTAAAACCCCAGTGCTCGGCAGGAGGACTAAAACCCCAGTGCCCTATGGGTGGTTTGTACTCATGTACACTACATTGTCATTTGGCCTAAAATACATCATGCTTAAATAGTCACTTGGCAGTATTGAGAAATATAACAAGATTGCAACATAGCATTGGGAATAAAACCCAAGAAATAAATAAATGGAGGGGCCAACATAAGCAACAACAATATACAATGTTTCCAAGTATTTCAAAAGGATGACCCAACACTAGCCATAACAAGATTAAATATTTCACATAAGTGAGCCACAAATGCAATTGATTCATCAAAGGAGTAAAAGAGCCAAAAAAATGCATTTAGGAGAATAATAAGGCTAGCACAATAATGATTGTGGGGTTGGAAAAGACCCAACTGAGAGATTAGGATTGTTTGCACAATAATCATTCACATTCATCCATAGAGATCACATATATGAATAGGGTCCACATACATTAATAGGCTTCACATACCTGTTCTAGATTCATTACCATCACATTCACCAAGTTGATTGTATCACCATTCCATTTTTCCCTAGTTGCAAACATTACACATGTATTAGGTTACTTAAAGGTACTTTAAGTGTAAAATGTCCACATTTATAAACCATAGATTAAAACTTTGGATTTTGGGTCTGGAAACAGGGCCAAACGATTCCTAATATTTTTCTACTCGAGAAAACATATTTTCTTTTAAAAAACAGAGTTAAAACACTATTATAATCATTTTATAACACTTTATACATTTAAATTAGAGTTTGAATTAATTATCAGGGTTGGGATGGAAAACAGGGTTGAAAACTTGAAAATTCGGATTCTACATGATTTTAGCTTTCCAACGAGTATTTATTTATATTTTTCCGATAACCGAGCGATTTTCTACGAATTAAATAAAATGAGCCAATCAGAAAAAGCTTCGTGGATGATAAAAAGCAAATAATCCGAAAGACAATAGTACCCTCAGCGAGAGAGAAGAAACAGGAGGGCGCTCGGGGCAAAATGGTCATTTGACCATTGTCTTCTTCGCCAGGCCATGCCTTGCCTTGGCTGCGGGGTGCAACCTTGGCCTTTTGGGCATTTTTGCTATACATGACCAAATCGGTCGTTCAGGTACTCGAAATGAAGAGGATCGAGAGACGAACTCACCAAGCTAAACGATTTCGACGTTGGTTCCTCCTAGCTCCACAGAGAGGCACTGCAAGCCCAGAGGGAAAAGCTCCTCGCCGGCCGCTTCCACCGCTTCCTCGGACAAAATTGGTGGTGTGGGCAAGTTGCTAAGGGGCCGACGGAGGTGCGTGGGTGGTCTTTTATAGATGGAGGAGTCTATGGAACCGAAACGGTGGTGGCTGTGAGAGGTCTTGGTAGGTGCCACTTGGTGTTTCAGCTACACTATTCCTCACTTGATGAGCAATGGCTCAAACAAACTGGAGGGTCGCTATGAATTCAAAGCCGAAGAAATCACTCGATTTGGTGGAGAAACGGGGGAGAAAGAAGGAGAGAAGCCAAGCTGTTACACTACCCCTGACCGGTGATGGTTCAGAGGAGGAAGACAACATGTGTGCCGTTGGATCTTGATCAAACGGTCACTTCTGTGTGCATCCAACAACTCCTCACATGTGTTACATGCATTTAAATGAATATCATTTAAAACCATATGCTCACTTTATTAAACTCGTATAAAATGGATTTGAGGGGTCAAACGAAGTCCAAAAGCCACCAAATTTTAACCACATGCTCATATTAAAGTCTAGAACAATGATATGCAATTAGATTCTCGTTTTACTAATTATTTGGCCATAATTAAATATATTGATCATTAAAGTGTATATTAATATATTAAAATGAATGAGTTATATGAAAAGACTTATTTCTATGAAACATGTGAGTAAATTTCGAGATATTAAGCACATTAAGATTTAAATAATCATTTATCAATTAAATAACATATTTTAATCAATTAAAATCATATTTTGAGGAGAGAGAAACAATTAAGGTTAATATTCTCATTAATTAATTCAAATACACATTATTACTAATTTATTTATCCAAAAAGCTCCAAATTAACCTTATCTAATTATATCTCTCATAAAACTCTATTTTGCATTATTATCCCTTAATTATTCCCTTATGTGAGTTATTTGTACAAACACCCCTTTATTTATATAAATGAGGGAAAAAGGTAATTTCCACCTTGAATTGTGCTCAAATTGCACAAGGAGTCCAAAAAGAATATAAAAGAAGGGAAATTTATGAAAAAGGTCCAAATGGACTAGAAGGCAAAGAAAAGCTCAAAAGTGGGTAAATTGCAGGAAAGACCTTGAGATTCAGTATGTTACAGTGTGTACAAAACCTCCCTCTTTACTTGATCTCCTCACGAGGATGTTGTCGTTGTTGGAGACTGCTTGATGCCGCTGTGACCGCTAACTGGATCGTATCATTGCCACTATAGAAACACTACATCTGTAACCGCCAACCGCTACTTTGCTTTAAGGCAAAGTCACTGGCCCTCTCTTATCAACCAAGAGAGCTGCTATGTCAGTGCACCCAATGTGTTACCAACTGTCATATGCTACTTTACTTCAAGGCAAAGTCACTGACCCTCTCTTATTTACCAAGAGAGTTCCTCCAGTTGTTCTTGTTCTCTGGCACCCTCTACCACAGAAGGAATCAACAAGCAACTGGAGGGATCACACCTCAACCAGTGGGATACTCACAAAGGCCTCCCTAGGGGCCTCTATTTATAGGCCTTCATGCATGTGGTTGTAACTAGAAATCCTTATCCAAATCCTAGACCCACTCCTAGTCCAACTCCATGATGCACATAGGGAACCATCCTCTTTCCTTCTTGTATTTGACTCTTATTAGGATTGGTAGCAAAAACCAACTCCTACTCAAGTCCAAATCCAACTACGCATGGGACAAAATCCTATTTCTTTTCCCAACAATGTCCCCCTCTGGCCCATGAGGGAGACATTATCTTCAACAATCATCTGGAGTAGCTTGTGGACCTCATCACCACCTATGATGGATCCACTTTCCTCGAACATGTCAACATCCTGTCATTTTCATCCATCTTCTTAAAGTCCAATCCTGACTTCACTATGTTCCCAAACAACTGAGAAGAAGTATCCTAGAAGTGTCACTTCTCTCTCCATGCCCACACTTGGAATTTTGCTAGCTCCCCCTGACTGGTATGCTGAGCCATCCTGGATGAAAACCTTATATCTGACCTTCTGTACCAAGGTTCAGAAATCCCCTGATGATGTTTCCCATCTCCATGTAGCTTCTCATTGAAAGCTTGATCTTTGCTATTGTAATCTCTCTTCATCTGGTAGACCCACTTGTACTTAAGTACTTTCCGGCCCTTGGGAAATGCCACAAGCTCATAGATATCATTCTTCTGTAAAGAAGACATCTCCTCCTACATCGCCTAATGCCACTGTGCTTTATCTCTATGATTTTGTGCCTCATGATAAGTCTCTGGCTCTCCCTGATCAGTAAGCAAGACATACTAAGATGCTGAATATTTGGATGAAGGATGACGAACTCTGTTAGACCTCCTCAACTACTGCTCTGAGGAATCTGCCTAATCCTAATCCTACCCCCTGCCTAGAAGTCTCTACCTATGAAGTTGAACCACTCATCTGTGCATCTAGAACTGGACCACTCAATGTGCTATCACTCTACTGCTCATGGTGATTATGCTGCTCTTCTTTGTCATCAAAAGACTGCACATGTGAATAAGCTAAAGCATCCTCATACTCATCGTCTGAAGAATTGTCACATGATCCCACAACCTCTGCATCATCAACCTCAGGCTCTGTCACTATCTGACTCTCACAGACTGTCACATCTCTGTGTCTGGTCATGGTCTTTTTCACTGGATCACATATCCTGTACCCAAACTGCTGATCTCCATAGCCAAGAAAGATACATGGCACCACTTTATCATCCAACTTTTACCTCTTTTTCTTGGGAACATGAGCATATACCTTGCATCCAAATACTCAGAGATGAGAGTAGGATGCATCCTTGTCTGTCCATACATTCTCAAGTATATCAAACCCCAAAGGAACTGATGGAAATCTATTATCAGATAGCAGGAAGTACTCACTGCCTCACCCCAGACTGTCTTTGGCAACTGTGCAATCTTCAACATGCATCTGACTTTCTCTACAATAGTATGGTTCATCCTTCAACTTTACCATTGTGTTGTAGTGTGTCAGGCTCTGTCCTCTCATTCTGTATGTCACACTGCATGCAGTATGCCTAGAACTCCCTAGAGGTGTACTGTCCTCCATTGTCCATTTGGAGACACTTTAACTTTTCACCGGTCTCCCGCTCTACCATGGCATGAAACTTCTAGAAGCAATGGAAAACCTAATCCTTGGTCTTCAACAAGTAAGCCCACACCTTCCTAGATGCATCATCAATGAATGTGATAAAATACTTATTGCCACCCAGTGAAGCTACCTCAAATGGACCGCAGACATCCGAATGAACCAACTGTAGAAGTTGTGACTTCACCGCAGACCTTGTCTCGAAAGAAACTCGCCAATGCTTTCCTGTATGACACGCGTCACGTGAACTGAGACCACTGTCCTTGCCATAAGGAATCAACCTCTTCTTGGATAGAAGATTCAAGCCCTTCTCACTCATGTGTCCTAACCGTCTGTGCCATAGATCTATGTGGTTATCCTCAACTGCATATATATTATTGTCTCTGAGCACTTTAAGCTTGGTCTTGTACAATGTGCGAGACAGTTTGCCCCGTATAATAATCAAAGCCCCCTTGGTGATCTTTCATTTGCCACCACCAAAATCAATATGACAACCTTCTCTATCAAAGAAAGAACCAGAAATTAGACTTAGTCATAGATCTAAAATGTGACGAACATCCTTCAGTGTGAGCATGCAACCGACACTTGTCTGAACACAAATGTCTCTAATCCTGACAATTCTAGAGAAGCTAGAATTTCCCATGTTCACTCTGTCGAAGTCCCCCTTCTTGTATGAAGTAAAGAACTCCTCACATGGTGAAGCATGGTAAGAAGCTACAGTATCCACCACCCACTCTGAATCGTCCTCATCAGCATGCAAACACTGCTCCTGGATTGTTAAGACCACATCGTCCTCATCGTTCCTGTCATCTGATATTGTCACTGTGGTGTTCTTGTCATCATCTTGCTTGTCTTTGGCTTCAGACCCTTATTTCCTTTTCCATACCTTTCAGTCCCTTTTGAAATGACCTGGCTTGCCGCAATGGAAGCACCCTCTACTATTATTGGACTTGGACCTACCATGAGACTTCCCGTGGTCTTGGAACTCACCACGACTCTGAGATCTACCACGGTCTCTCGCTCTATCAGCACCCCTGCCCTCTGTGAAGTGTAACTCTGATCCATTGTCACCCAAGGCTCGTCATCGAGTCTCTTCATTCAACAAACTACTCTTCACCTGGTCAAGTGTCAACTTGCCTTCCTGTGTAGAATTGCTAACTGTCACTACGAGTGTCTCCTAGTTGTCCGGTAGCGATCCTAGAAGAAGTAGAGGTTGGAGTTCAACATCAAGAACCATCTTCATAGACCCCAGCTGATTTACAAGGCTTTGGAATTCATTCATATGCTTGGCGGTGCTTGTACCATCCTGATACTTGAGGTTCATCAACTTTCAGATCAAGAAAGCTTTATTTGTGGTAGTCTTCCGCTCATATAACTTCTTGAGCTTTTCCCATAGATCTTTGGCATTAGTCTCTTCTGAGACGTGATGGAACATTGAGATGTCGAGCCACTTCCACACTATTCTGATGGTTTTCCTATTTAGCTTCTTCCAATCTGCATCAAATGTAGTCTCTGGCTTTTGTCCCTCTATTAGATCGCATTGATCTTTACAATAGAGAATATCCTCCATCTTGGGTTTCCAAATCTGCCAATTTGAGCTTGTCAACTTTATCATCGTCACATCTTCATCTTTCCCCATCTGGACTTGTATCTACAGCCAATGCTCTGATACCACTTATTGGGGATGTTGTACCGATACTATCCCAGATGTGACGAAAACTTATTGCGGAAGTGTTACCGACAAGCGTGTAAATCCAAAGAAGAAAAATCAAATTTAACATGGAAAACTCTCCCCAAGACAAGGAGAGAACAACCATGGGGCAATACCGACCAACAAACACTATGAAATTAAGATTACAACTCACACTGCTGAAGAAGAGAATCATACTCAGTGTGTATAAAACCTCCCTCTTTACTTGATCTCCTAACAAGGCTATTGTCGTTGCTAGGGACTACTTGATTCTGCTGTGACCGTTGACTGGGTCGTACTGTTGCCACTATGGCAACATTGCATCTGTAACCGCCAACCGCTACTTTGCTTCAAGGAAAAGTCGTTGGTCCTTTCTTATCAACCAAGAGAGTTGCTCTGTCAGTGCATCCAATGTGTCACCAACTGTCATTCACTACTTTGCTTCAAGGCAAAGTCGATGACCCTCTCTTATTTACCAAGAGAGCTCCTCTAGTTGTTCTTATTCTCTGGCACCCTCTACCATAGAAGGCACCAACAAGCAACTGGAGGGATCACACCTCAACCGGTGGGATACTCACAAAGGCCTCCTGATGTACGGGTTTTGAGTCACTTATTACAAGCCTAGTTTACATCTATTTTGTGCATTTCGTAGTCAATTTGTTGATTATATGTGCATAAATCTTGATAATTGGCTTGTATACTCTTTGTTCATCAAACTATACTTATTTCATCATAATTATATTATTTTATATATTTCTCGGCTTAATACACGGTCTTTGTCAAATTTCAGGAAAGTCCATATATTTGAGGAGTTGGTGCCACCGACCACATTGGTCGGTGACACCGAGATGACATCAGAGACAAGGCCATGGTCGAACAAAAGAGTCGATGGCACCGACCACACAAGTCGGTGCCATAGAGATAGCATCAGAGAGGAAGGGAAAAATTTCACATCAGCTCGGTGCCACCAACATTCCAGTCGATAGCAACGACTCAGCCAGAGACCGACTAAAGTCCGATGCAGTCGGTGCCACCGACTATGTCGGAATTCAACAATCTAAACCGGCTGCCCAGATCTAACGGTCCACGTTATGTGGCACTGTAAGTGACCTAGGAAAAAAAGGGAGGATGACCAGACCTAAAGGGGATCAACTTTTGCACCACACGATAGCAAGAGAAGAGGAGGAGAGAAGCACGGAGCCGAAGGACGACAACCAGACGATTCGAGCACCTCCAACGGACGTTTCTACTGCCGGAAGGCTGCATAACATGCATTTCTTGAGGAGGATTATCCGGAGAATCGTCTTTACAGGGGTTATACGAATCTCTTTCATGTTTCCCATTTTTCTTCTCTCCTTCCATGTATTTTCAACTGAAAACCATGCGGGGCTAAACCCCTCTTTTCCTTAGGACCCAGGAGTAGCCCGAGGAATCATTGTATTGACTATTTACATAATTTAGTATAAGTTTCTCTTTATTCCTGAATATATAAGTGTGGATTTGAACAAATTATCACTGCTTGATCACCATCAATAAGGTATTAGACCAATAATCACTCCGAAAGGGGGATTTACGATTAGATAACCATAACTTGTATACTACCCTATGCGTTCCTTTGAATAGGTGACGTACGAGTAGTGGAAAGAACCCAGAGTTGTCATTAATGCACCTAAACTAAGAATAAATTACCACCGACGTGGAATTGGCTTAGATTTAGGTAGTGAATTGTATCGCGGAAGCGAGCAATTTGAGCTACAAGCTTTCTATCTAGGTTAAAAGCAGGAATTTATGTTAATTCAGTAGAGATAATATACAACGAGACCCCGTGGTGAAATTGGTAACCCTAAGGAATTCAACCATTTTTGAATCAACCATTTTCATTTTCTCTTAATTTTATTTTATTTGATTAAAACTCAATTCAACATTTTTCAACCGGCTTAGCTGATCGTACTATAGTTAGTAGTAGTCCCTGAGACTATGTCTCCCTGAGTTTGACTCGAGCCTCACAAGGCCTATATTACTTAACACATACACTTGCATTTTTACGCACAATTTTGTTGTGTCAAGTTTTTGGCGTCATTGTCGGGGAGACGAAGATGTCTCAGCACTGCTGCAGTCAGCCACTCTAGGCCACTTTTAAATTTTTGTGCAATTAAAAAAAATATTTTTTTATTCCATATATCGCATTTTCTCTAGAGGAACCTTGGCTAACTATGTTCAATCTTTCAGGTACTAGTGTATGGTGGAAACGAGGATCACTTACTACAGAGAAGATACATCTAAGGTTCCAGTCACTGTTGAGGCTCCAATCCAAATAACTTCTCCAGTGTCACCCAAGCGACGAACGATGGGGGATAGAAATCCAAGAGCAGAGAGGACCATATGGGAGAGGATAAAGGCATCCTCTTCAGTTGCACAAATAGGGCCGATCAAAAAGCAACATGTGAATGTAACTCAGTACAAGATTGATCCGAGTTTGATCGCACTCGTCAAGTCACAAGCATTCTATGGGAACGCTCATGAAGATCCAGTGGTACATATTAGCAATTTTGTGGAAATCAGTGACATGGTCAAATTCGACAGATTTCCTCAAACCGTCATCAATCTGAAGCTGTTTCCATCATCGCTACCTGACAAGGCAAAAGAATGGTTGCACAATCTACCAAAAGAGTCAATCGAGACATGGGATGAAATGGTCGAAGCATTCTTTGAAAGATATTTTCCTCTAGAGAAAACAAATGAGTCGATTAAGAATATCCACAACTTCAAGAAACATGCATATGAATCTTATTCCAAGGCATGGGAGCGCTTTTAGATAATGCTCAGGAAGGTTTTGCACCATGGGATAGATTTATAAAATCAAGTGAAGATGTTCTATTTTGGGCTGCGAAAAAGCAAACGGACTACTTTAGACAATGCAGGGTCAGGGTTCTTTCTTAATAACCCTCCTTCAACCTGTCAGGATATTTTAAAGAATTTGGCAAAGAACCAGGCACAGGGCAATGAGAGAGACAATACAGAGTAGATCAAGAACATAGGAGAATCCAAAGTCATAACATCCTTAAATGAAAAGCTGGACTTGATAGCAAAGAAGCTGCTTGAGAAGGACAACAATTATTCAGATGAAGAAGGCCAAGTGAAGTGTGTGTGGCAACAAGGCTATGGGAACAATGACTACACATGGAGGAAGGATCCCAAATTCTCATGGAAGGATCCAAACAACTTCCTACAGGACCCCGATCAACAACATTAGTAAAGGAATAACCAACAACAGTGACCTGCAGAAGAGGAGACCACAAATGAAATTCTTAACCACATAGTGAAGCAAAATGAGCAACTGAAAAACAATTTCCAGTGTGACTTCCAGAACCAAGAGGCCCAGATGAGGAGCTTTGAGACAACTTTGTCTCAAGTAGCAGCAAATGTGGCGGCTTTGAAAAAGCCTTCTCAACATGGGGCTTCTAGTAAATACTGACACTCCAGAAGAGAACCAGTAGTTCAAGGCCATACTACTGAGAAGTGGGAAGAAGACATTGACCCCACATCCTAAGAAGACTGAGGTGATCAAGCCCGTTGACAGTGATGACTCAGTGGCAGAGCAGGAGCAAGCAGAACCCGAGATAGGAAATGCAGGGGAGGAGCAAACTCAAGAATCTGAGGTGGAAAAGAGGATGTCATAAGTGCCACCACATTACATGACACTGAAGATATTAGTTCCATATCCTAATAGCTTGAAGGCAACAAAGATGGATCAACAATTCAAGAAGTTTTTGGACAACTTTAGGAAGCTTTTTGTAAATATACCATTGATTGAAGCCATTGAACAAATACCCTCATATGGGAAGTTTTTGAAAGATATCATCAACAAGAAGAGGAAGATCCCAGATTCTGAGGTGATTGTAATAAGAGAACAAGTCAGTGCCTTCATCTTAGGTACGCTTCCACCAAAGAGGCAAGACTCCTATTGTTTCAAAATCACGTGTTACATTGGGAAGACAAAGTTTGGTGAGGCACTCTATGATTCGAGGGTAGGTAATAACTTGATGCCCCTATCTACTTTCAAGAAGCTTGGTCTCAAAACATCAAGGAAGAGCAATATGACGATTCAGTTAGCGGACAACTCGGTGGTGACACAATATGGCATTTGCGAGGATGTGCTTGTGAAGGTGGACATGTTCATTTTTCCTATAGATTTTGTAGTGATGGAGATGCAAGCTGAACATGGTAATGAGCTTCTTCTAGGAAGGTCCTTCCAAGCAACAGCTGACATGATCTTGGAGATGGTAAGAGGTCACTTGACCATGGGAATTAAAGATGACAGGTTTGAGATAAAAATGCCAGATAATTCTAGGTCATCCAGTGCTCAGGAGCAGTGCAATAAGATGCAGCACATGAATAACAATATTTCTTTATTCTTGGGAAAACCATTTTTGGACATGGCACATGTTATGACAAAGGTGGACAAGGGTATTCTTGCAGTGGACATCATGGAGAATACTAAGGTGGTTTCACTTGCCAAGGCGGTAGGATACCCGAATGACAGATAAGAGGAATAAAGTTTATCTACTATGGATGATGACATAGAGGAGTCCATACTACATGCCCATACGCAGCTTCCTCTAGAGGCTTGTCTAATGAACATAATGGATGATTGCATTTGGGATCGGTCACTGGAGGAGTGTGCAAGGTTACTAAAGGCTTTGCCTTGTCATTACACGAGGCATTTTGAGGACTTAGGGCCATTACCACCGCCCATGGTTTCTTCACTTCTAAACCCGCCCGAGTTAGAGCTCAAGCCGTTGCTGCCTCATCTGAAGTATATTTTTCTAGCAGTGGAAGAGAAGCTACCAGTCATCATATCGACATCATTGAGTATCTCAGAATAAGAACAATTGATCACTGTGTTAAAGAATCACTGAGGTGCTTTTGGGTGGTCTGTGGCCGACATCAAGGGAATTTCTCCCACCTTGTGCCAACACAAGATTCAGCTAGAAGAAGGAGCAAAGCCGATCATTCAACCTCAGCATCACTTAAATCCAATCATGTCGGAGGTGGTGAAGAAGGAGGTAATAAAACTATTGTCGGTAGGTATTATCTATGCTATTTCAGATTCTTTGTGGGTCAGTCCGACGCAGGTAGTGCCTAAAAAGGGGGGAATTACTGTCACTACTAATTCATCCAATGAGCAAATCACCACTAGATTAGTGACAGGATGGCGAGTTTGCATTGATTACCGCAGATTGAACACTGCCACACTTAAGGACCATTTTTTGTTACCGTTCATTGATCAAATTTTAGAGCGACTCGCCGATCGCTCCCATTTTTGTTTTCTCCACGAATATTCTGGCTATAATTAGATTTCAATTGAACCTAAGGACTAGGAGAAGTCTACCTTCACCTGCCCTTATGGCACATTTGCATACCGCCGCATGTCTTTCGGGTTGTACAATGCACTCGTGACTTTTCAAAGGTGTATGCTAGCAATTTTCTCAGTTATGGTATAAATATGTCTTGAAGTTTTTATGGATGATTTTTCAATTTATGGGACATCTTTTGATGATTGTTTGAGGAATTTGGACAAGGCCTTACAGAGATGTGAAGATACTCATTTAGTGCTTAATTGGGAAAAATGTCACATGATGGTTAGCGAGGGCATAGTGTTAGGCCACAAGGTGTCTAGCAAGGGGATGATGGTATATCCGGTTAAAATAAAAGTGACCTCAAAACTCCCTCCACAACATTGGTGAAAATAGTTAGGAGCTTTCTAGGCCACTCTGGGTTTTATCGCCGATTTATTAAAGATTTTTTAAAAATCAATAAACCTTTGTCTGAGCTTTTGGAAAAGGATGTTGAATTCAATTTTGATGAGAGGTGTTTAAAGGATTTTGAGATTTTGAAGGAAAAACTCATATCTGCACCGATTGTGCAGGCTCCAGATTGGAGCCAACTGGTTGAGCTGATGTGTGATGCATCAGACTATGCTGTGGGGGCGGTGTTGGGGCAACACCTAGACAAGGTTCCTATGGTCATATACTATGCATCTAAAACACTTAACGACGCATAACTTAATTACACCACAACTAAAAAAGAATTACTTGTTGTTTTCTTTGCTTTTGAAAAATTTAGACAATATCTTGTGGGGGAAAAAGTGGTGGTGTGGACAGACCATGCGGCTATTAAGTACTTACTACAAAAGAAGGATGTTAAACCAAGATTGATTAGATGGATCCTTTTATTGTAGGAATTTGATATTGAGATCAAGGATAAATCAGGGGTAGAGAATGTGGTGGCTGATCACCTATCTCATTTGGAGAGGGTAGATGAGAAGGACATGAATATATCCATTCTAGAGACCTTCCCTGATGAGCAGTTGTTCACCCTTAAGCAAAAAGATCCTTGGTTTGCTAATATTGTGAATTATTTAGCTTGTAAGGAATTTCCTGCAGATTGGGGTTATCAAGAAAAGAAAAGGTTTTTTCATTCTTTGCGCTATTACTTTTGGGATGATCCTATTTTGTTGATATAGTGCAGGGATGGAATTTTGAGGAGATGTGTACCTGAAGGTGATTATAAGAGTGTGTTAAAGCATTACCACACACTACATATAGGCGGACACCATGCTAGTTCTAGGATAGACACAAAGGTGTTGGAGAGTGGATTATATTGGCCGAACCTTTTCAAAGATGCATACAACTTTGTGTGTAGGTGTGATGCGTGTCAGCGGTCAGGTAACATATCAAAGCGGCAGGAGATGCCTTTGAATGTGTTTCAAGAAGTAGAGGTTTTTGATTTGTGGGGTATTGATTTCATGGGACCATTTGTGTGCTCTAACTCCAACCTTTACATCTTTTTGGCTGTAGATTATGTGTCAAAATGGATAGAAGCAGTTCTAACCCGAACCAATGATGCAAATGTTGTATGGAAATTTGTTAATGATCACATTTTCTGTAGATTTGGAGTGCCAAGGATGATCATAAGTGATGGAGGAAATCATTTCACTAATAGGAAATTTGGGACACTTTTGAACAAGTATGGAGTGACGCACCGTGTGGGTACACCATATCACCCACAAACACAAGGACAAGTAGAGGTTTCCAATCGTGAGATTAAAAAGATCCTTGAAAATACGGTGTCGTCTAGTAGAAAGAATTGGAATGCTTTGTTAGTTGATGCTCTATGGGCCTATAGGACAGCCTACAAGACACCCATAGGAACCACACCCTTTAGGTTAGTCTATGGCCGAGCATGTCATCTTCCTGTGGCACTAGAACATAAGGCGCATTGGGCGTTGAGAAGGCTCAATTTTGATCTTGATGAAGCAGGAAAGACAAGGATGTTAGAGTTGAATGAGTTAGATGAAATTTGGATGAATGCTTATGATAACTCAAGATTTTACAAGGAAAGAACCAAGCAAATTCATGACCTCCATGTAGCTAGGAAAGTCTTTTTACTGGGAGAGAATGTGTTTCTCTTTAACTCAAGATTGAAAATGCACCCTAGGAAATTGAGATCTAGGTGGAGTGTTTGTCAAAGAAGAGGTGTTCCCACATGGAGCAGTTAGAATAAAAGAGGGAGAGAGATCCTTCTTGGTCAATGGTCAAAGATTGAAACATTATTTTGGAGAAGGATTTGTGAGGAAGGAGCATGAGGTTAAACTCATTGCTTTTAATTAATCTCAACAAGGGAGTTGTCTAGCCTAGGACGTTAAATAAGGACGCTTGTTGGGAGGCAACCCAACCATTAGGATGTTTGTTTCTTTCATTTCCATTAAGTTGTTTTATTAGTACTTCATTTTTGAAAATGTTGTGTAAAAATGATACCCTGATTCGTTTGTTGAGTGTGCAGTCTGTGGCTGAGTTGGTGCCATCGACTAGAATTTCGGTGGCACTGAGACAAGGTCAGAGAGACGGGCATTGTGGCTGATAAAAGTCAATGCCACCAACATCTACATCGGTGCCACCGACATCTCTGAAGAAAGTGCAAAAATAGGATGTGGTTAACTGATGAGCCGAGTCGATACCACCGACACACAAGTCGGTGGCACCGACTCGACATGAGGTCCCAGGCTTGGTGGGTGTGTCGATGCACCGATGGATAAAAAAGAAGAAGAAAAAAAAAGAGTCGGTGCCATCGACTGAAATGTCGGTGGCACCGAACTAATTATTATAAAAAAAGGGGGTCGATCATCATGTCGATACCACCAACCTTGATATCGGTGCCACCAACCAAAGAAAACACTGATCTGTGGGCAACTCTGATCTATGGCCCAGATGCATCCACTTGCATTATCTGAAGTTTTGATCCTGCCCAAAAGTCGGTGCCACCGACACACAAGCAATCCAGAAAAAGAAGATCGCGCACTGACAATCGTCGATGCACTGAAGGCGTAGATTCAGCCCCAGAAGTCGGTGCCACCGACTCTGTTGCAGAAGGTCAGCGCCGACCCTATAAAAGGAAGGGTATGGTTTGTTTCTTTCTCACAACTTGAAGAACCAAGACTCCTAGAGCACGAGCGGCTACATGAAGAATCCTGAGGCTTCATTGAGCTCTTTCTCTCTTACTCTTCTTCCCCGCTCACTCCATCATCATGGCCAGACGAGGAGGAACCCCTGGCGCTCTAACGCCAAGACCACACCTCAGCCACCCCTTGACGGAGGTGAGGAAAGTCTATGAAGAACTTGCAAAGCAGCCATTTGCACCTACGCGATACGATGACTATCAACTGCTGGAGGATATTGTCTTCACTGACAACATGGCATATGTCCTCGAGCGATAGGAGTTTGATCGAAGATCTGTGAATCCTATCTTTGGCGGGTGGCCAACATACAAAGAAATCGTCATCAAGTTCATGGCATCCCTAGAGATATTGGTCACCCGCGATCAAGCACGCCCATCAAGCGACAAATAGAGAGAGGGAAATGTGGATTTTTTCCATTACAACACCAACTACTCCCTTACTCTCTGCGCATTCAATGCCATTTACGGGTGGCCACACGTGCCCTGCCGTCAGCCTGAGAATGTTGACTTGGATGCCATCTGGAAGGATTTTGTGACAGTGTCAGAGGGTAAAAGACTTAACTTTCACCATAGTTCATTGGCTGACTTTGAGCATCCCTTTGTTCGGGTGCTCCATCGGATGCTGACCAACATGCTAATTGCAAAGTCAACCCAAGCGCAAGCAAAGGTACAAGTATTGGACTTGTATTTTCTATATCAACTTATAGAGGGAGAGCCGATCAATTGGGGATCATTCTTTCTCCAACATATTATTATGGTGAGGCGCAATGTCAGGTGAGCTACGCCCATTATCTTTGGCGGACTTATCACCCCCATTGCTCTTCACTTGGGCCTTGATCTCTTTACTCTAGAGCCACTGAACTCTAGGCTATGCATCGACCACCTTCATTTCAAGAAGTCTGGCCTCATCACTGTGGATGACACTGTCATCTATGCCACATGCTCAGTCGATGATACTTTCTACCAGTGGTGACTTCCTGGTCCCATCTTCAACATCAGGGGAGTCAGCCACTATAAATGACCGGCTCTGAATGATGATGGCAATGCAGGACAACAACAAGCTCAGGTTGAGGAGGAAGACGCAGGAAGCGATGATGTGGAGGAAGTGGAGCCCACCATTCCTATGAGACATAGATTGGGTCCACGAAAGCATCCTCGCCATTACGCTGCCTCCTCATCTTCTGCCCCCCCCGCCCTCTTAAGAAGGAGAGGATGCATATTCTATGGCGGGTATGTATACTATACTGCAGGACATCCAGACGCATCAACAACAACAAACCCAATCCCTGGCTGGCATTCAAGAAGTGCAAGGTCGGTTGTATACCAACCAGCAGGTGATCTATGAAAATGAACACCTTCTCTTGGCCAACCAAGCGAATATGCATCAGCGTCTGTAGCAGATGGAAAATTATCAACAACCTTTCTTTGATCATTACTGGAGCCAGGGGTATTTTGGAGGTTACCCGATGCCACCGGACATGCCCCCATCTAATCCGACCTTTCCGGGGATGTTTCGTCCCCAGGACCCCACGTAGCCACCACCCCCACCATTTTGAGTCGCGTATCACTGTTCCACCTCTTAAGTTGGGATATTGACTATGAGGCCATAGTCATATTCAAGCTTAGGGGGGTGTTGGAACAGTTTCTATCTTAGTTTCTTGTTTTCTTTTATTTTAGTTTTGTTTGTTTTATTTTAGTTAGGTTTTTTTGTTAGTTTTCCATTATGTAGGATCTACAATCTATCTAGTGTAATCTGTGGAGAATTAAATGTATAGTTTCTATTGAGAATATCAATCTTTAGGGTGGGTGCATTGTAGGAAACAAATTTGTATGAGCTTATCTTGCAAGTGATCGAGTCACATAACTGAGGAAGTGCTTGAGTAAGTCAGCTTTAGGACATTAGAGCATAAATGACCATCTAATTTGTCTAAGAAAGTAATTGACAAGGATTGTTGAGCCTAAACTGATCAAATGCTAACATGACCTTAAATTAAAATTCAAGAAATAAACCCCTTGATTACCCTGTACACAGGTCTTTAGAGAGGGACATATGATTTTTTATGAAGGTTTTGTCTCTTAGTTGTGTGATCTCACCCACCGTATAATTTTGTCTCACACTCCACCATAAGAGGATTGAGCACATGCTGTCATTTTCTCTCTTGATTGCATACACATTGCATACTAGACTTTGCATAGTATTTGTTTATTTTTTCTTGCATTAGCGCATATAAAAAAATAGAAAAATCATACATGCACAATGAAATCATGGTGCATGTCATATAGTTGCATAAGCATTACATTTCTTCTTGCATGAAAAATCTTGTCTAACTTCTTCTCTCTTAATAAAAAGGTAGTGATTGTGGCCATTCTTTGAAGAAAAAAAAGGAAAAAAAGAGAAAACACTTAAAAAAAATTAAAGGTGTAGTGCAATTAGAAGCCCAAAGCAAGTTTATCATGAAAGAGGGGGCTTAAATGAAAAAAGAGTACTTATATATTTCTAAAAGGTCAAGGGCACAATTCTACTCAATTATAAAGAAAAGTTAGCACATGATTTTGCTTTGTAGATATTTTGTCTTAATTTGAGATGAAATAATAGTTGCATGCATCATTCCACCAAAATGATTAGGCATTAGGAGCATTTTCTAAAATAAAAAAAATCACATCATCATAGGTTCATCATGATTTTTGATTGCATGAATGATTGTATGTGCTCATGATTCTTCCGCAACCACCTATTTTAACCACCCACTGCTCTTATTGGTAGGCCACTCAGATGTTTTCTCCTTAGTCATTATTTTATCTGGAGAACTGCTTCCATGTAGATGGTAGGTAGAGAAAAGATCAACGTAGATAGGAGATCACACGATGCATCAAGTATGAACTGGAAGAATTTATCACGTTAACTGTTTTAACTGATAGTGTCTCATTGATTTGAGGGTGGACATCTTGGATAGAGATTTGTGGTCGCCTATAGGGCAGTTAGTGTTCAGTGGTCAGTAAAGGTCAGAAGGAGGAACGAAAGGTGGAGACTTTTTAAATGTACTTTCTGCATGATGTCATTCAGCTGACTTATCTAAATCAGATCCATATGTATTATTTCTTGAGGACGAGCAAGATTCAGCTTAGGGGAGTTTGATGTACGGGTTTTGAGTCGCTTATTACAGGCCTAGTTTACATTCATTTTGTGCATTTGTTAGTCAATTTTTTGATTATATCTGCATAAATCTTGATAATTAGCTTGTATACTCTTTGTGCATCAAACTATGCTTATTTCATCATAATTATATTATTTTATATATTTCTCAGATTAATACATGGTCTTTGTCAAATTTTAGGAAAGTTTATATATTTGAGGAGTCGGTGCCACCGACCACACATCAGAGACAAGGCCACAGTCGACCAAAAGAGTTGATGGCACCGACCACACAGGTCGGTGCCACCGAGATAGCATCAGAGAGGAAGGGAAAAATTTCACATCATCTCGGTGCCACCGACATTCCAGTCGATGGCACCGACTCATCCAGAGACCGACTAAAGCCCGATGCAGTCGGTGCCACTGACTCTGTCAGAATTCAGCAATCTAAACTGGCCGCCCAGATCTAACGGTCCACGTTATGTGGTACCGTAAGTGACCTAGGACAAAAAAGGAAGACGGCCAGACCTAAAGGAGATCAACTTTTGCACCACACGACAGCCAGAGAAGAGGAGGAGAGAAGCACAGAGCCGAAGGATGACAACCAGACGATTCGAGCACCTCCGACGGAGGATTATCCGGATCACCGCCTTTCCAGGGGTTACATGAATCTCTTTCATGTTTCCCATTTTTTCTTCTCTCCTTCTATGTATTTTCAACTGAAAACCATGCGGGGCTAAACCCTCTTTTCCTTAGGACCCGGGAGTAGCCCGGAGAATCATTGTATTGACTATTTACATGATTTAGTATAAGTTTCTCTTTATTCCTGGATATATAAGTGTGGATTTGAACGACTTATCACTACTTGATCACCATCGATAAGGTATTAGACCAATAATCACTCCGGAAGGGGGATTTACGGTTAGAAAACCATAACGTATACACTACCCTACGCGTTCCTTGGAATAGGTGACGTACGGGTAGTGGAAAGAACCTAGAGTTTTCATTAATGCACCTAAACTAAGAATAAATTATCACCAACGTGGAATTGGCTTAGATTTAAGTAGTGAATTGTATCACGGGAGCGAGCAATTCGGGCTACAGGCTTTCTATCCAGGTTAAAAGTAGGAATTTATGTTAATTCAGTAGAGATAATATACAACGAGACCCCGTGGTAAAACTGGTAACCCTAAGGAATTCAACCATTTTCATTTTCTCTTAATTTTCTTTTATTTGATTAAAACTCAATTCAACATTTTTCAACCGGCTTAGCTGATCGTATTGTAGTTAGTAGTAGTCACTGAGACTACGTCTCCCTGAGTTCGACTTGAGCCTCACAAGGCATATATTACTCGATGCGTACACTTGCGTTTTTACGCACGGTTTTGGCGTGTCACCTCCCCAGGAGCCTCTATTTATAGGCCTTCATGCATGTGGTTGCAACCATGAATCCTTGTCTAAATCCTAGACCCACTCCTAGTCCAACTCCATGATGCAGATAGGGAACCATCATCTTTCCTTCTTGGATTTGACTCTTATTAGGATTGGTAGCACAAACCAACTCCTACTCAAGTCCAAATCCAACCTCGCATGGACCAGAATCTTATTCCTTTTCCCAATAATTACAACATGTTATCATGTGTGACTATTACAACGGGTCACAGAATGTTGTGTAATTAAGGTCTTTTACAATAAGTTTGAGTATGTTGTGATACTACAGTGTATTACAATAATGTATCACCTGTTATAGTATCATGTATAATACAACGGGTTTGACATGTTGTAAATAACTTATATTGTCTAAAATATATAATATATAACATACAAATATGCTTCTTCTGATAAGTATGCAAACTACAACACAACCGACAGAACTATTGTGTTTCTCCCGTTGTAAAAATATTTTCTGTAGCAGTGGTTGTTTCACCACCATGTGAGTTATTAATCCATCTATTTTAGTGGCTTAGGGGTTACAACACAACTAAACTGACTCCAACCAAATGAAGACGTACAGAAATATAGAGTGAAAGAGACCTCTAGCCAATTGTAGGGGTTACAACACAACTAAACTGACTCCAACCAAATGAAGACGTACAGAAATATAGAGTGAAAGAGACCTCTAACCAAACAATTGGCGTGCAGTTCTATTTCCAGTTTTTGATTTCCTATTTTTTATTTCATTGTATGAATTGTAAGTACGTAGAACCAAATCAGTCCAAAGTCACAACAAGGTTCATGTCTTGTTGACACTATTTTGATAGGATGGGACCTCCTGAAAATCATAGTAATAAGAAGTGTTCTACAATTTTCAATAGGAGGACCTATGAGGAATTCACAATTTATCTTTAAAATGCCATTCGTTAAAAAAAATAGAGAGAGAAATGTGGTTCTATCGAGTTTATACCAAATAATTATTACAATGATGGTAATCTATACTACTATAAAAAGAGCGATTTTGATGCTGCGGTCTCCTTGATTCACTCTCTTCTCTACTTTTTTCAAAGAATTTTGCTCGTACAAATATTTATTCTCACACTCTCCTATTAACTTTTATTATCTTTAATTATGTATTTTTCTCTCAATCTCAGGAAAATGGTTCCTTGATTCTCTCCTTTCAAACAACCAACACAAATATCTTATACCGTAGCGATCTTTTCACGGACGAGCCATCTCCCTGCACATTTCTAATAAATTTTATATGTCACGTGCATGTGCACGTGTGCATTCACTAGTAATTATAAAAAAAGACGATGTGTCAAAATAATAGTCACAAGCAGAAACAAAATAAAGTTGCCAACAGCGTAGAAGTCCAGTTGGCAATTGTCCTGATCTGCGTGGGAAATTGCAGGTCAAATCCTGCGCGACGACGGCACGGAATGGGTAAGCATAAGTGGGGGTTGGGGTTTGGGGTCGGCGGCAGGAAAAAAAGTAGTAGAAACGAAGCCGGCTAGGAGCTGACGGAGTGATTTTGAGTGGGCTATGCAAATGACGTGATTTAGGAAAAGGTGATTTGGGTAAACCTTTCCCTTAGGCGCCGCGTGAGTGTAAGTGTGTAACTGGCCACATAAAAAATAAAAGAGATGAGCAAGCACAAACCGTATGAATAGGGATTTACCTTAACACCATAGTGCGCACTCATCACCTAGGTTTCCACTACCTGCTCGTTCTCTTCTTGACACCGAAGTGGTCGTTTGGTCGGGCTTAGTTGGGTTGCTTTTGGTCAGTTTTTCCCCGACATGCATTGCTTATGTGATGGTCTTTAGCCCAATCTGAATGAGTTGTTTCCTCTCTTTACGCCAATTCACTCATTCCCTGTCGCCATTTTATTTGGTTATCGTTGATGACTCTTTACACAGTGGAGTGCGTGAAAGAGATACAATTTGATATGCATGTGTTGCATTGATGTGCGGTTGAATTTTTCTATAGAAGAGGAATGACTCTTTATCAATAAATTCTTTACAGATAAAACAGTAGCTCTTCATCAATAAATCGGTGGGTACAGATAAGGAATAGCTTTTTATCAATAAATTAATCTATATCTTGAAAAACAAGGACAGTGTCTCCACGTGATAACCAAAATACTTACAAGCCAAGAGGGGCTTTCACTCAAAACAGTGCACATAGAGAAGGCCGAGATCTCATAGAACAAAGCCTAAGACTGGGTGTACTTATCAAAGGGTAATAGTATCAAATTAATATGCGGAAGTGGGGGGTTAGTAAAAGATATCACTAGTTTCATTCCTTAGAAGAATGTGACTTAAATGTGGGCTCAAATTACAACATGTTGACAGCCTGGTGAGGGTAATACAGAGGATAGTATTAAATGGTGTTGCGGAGTTGTATATTGTGGGGTTAAATTGGGAGCGGCAAAAGGACAAAATGATAAGATACTATATTGTAACTTTTTCTATCAAAGTAATCGGTATACAACTTGGTTTACCCATGAAGAAAATCTTCAAAGGAACTAAATTTGGTGGGGTTGTAAAATAGAGAAATGAAAAAGATCAAGAATTCCAAGTCTTCACCTTGTTTTATGAGTAAATCACGAAAAATTATGGATGGGCATTTAAATCACTTAGAAAATGGGAAAAGACTGAAATGATTTCACACGAGAAAGGATAGTGTGTGAAAAATGTGATCGACAATGCTATTATGAATAGAGAATGCATTAGGTATCCCCCCTTTGCCCAAAAACCGGGATTGCAATTGTAATTTCAAGTTTGTAAAAAGCAAGAGTACTAATATTATTGTAGGAGACAAAAGATATCCTTAGTTTTATTGCATAGAAGAATGTGACTTACATCTTGGTTCAATTTATCACATGTTGAGTGATGGATCTAAGATGGGCGCTAGAGGGGGTGAATAGAGCGAAAAGCACTTAAAGAAAATTTGTTAGACCTTCAATTTTGTATCCCAAGATAATGTTGCATATATGAACTTTGAGTGGAACTAAACATATATAGCAAGGGAAAGAGATTTTGAACAACCACAAGATAACACAAGCTATGTATAGTTGTACCTACCTCCAAAATAGGAGATGTATGCTCACTACCTAGAGAGGTCAGCCTTTATGATTTTCGACCATGTCTAACTCATTCCATTATAAGAGTTACAACATAGACTTCCCTGTTCAAGGTCAAGGGTACCTAACATTCCCTTTAAGGACACGTGAGCCAATAACCTTACAAAGGACTTACCTATCCATTAACAAGAGTTTTCTACCTTATCAAGGATTTACCTACTCTTGCAACGAGTCTTCCAACTTCTTTGACGACTTACCCACTCTTATAACAAGTCTTCCTCCTTCTAGGAATTACCCATTCTTGTCTTGGATCTTCCGCCTTTAACTTCACCTTCACCAAGGAGACTAAGGAACTCCTTCCCTTCTTCTTTACCTCTCTTATCTAAGAGAGAAAATATTTATCTTCCTGTCCCTTATCATGTATACCATCATAAACCTAAAACACCATGAAACAAAAGCACATATCAATATATTTCTATAATGTGTATGTGGGGTGCAACCATAATGTGTGAAACTAAGATAATCACATATAAAGTATCAAATATTGCAAATAAAAACTGACATTTTCTGGCCCTTGCTAGATATATTATCTTGGGTGTGATCATTGTCCCTTCCAAGGCTTGTGTACATCACCCCTTGATACTCATCAACCTAGGGTTCAAAATATGATATCTAAATTTATGTGATACTCATAGTGGCAGTATAATTGAACAAAATGTAAATAAACATCCAACAATTTAGTTGTTCAATCTTCAAAAAACACTCAACAAACATCGGCAAACTAATAAGGGTAGTCATAAGTGTAACCACATACCTAAATGGTGAACCATGCAGATTATGTGGTTACTAAGCATATTATCCAATCAAGCAAACAAACTAAGCAATCAAATTTAATTTGCAAGTATGTAAATCCTAAGGTGTCACCATCACATTAATCACATTAAACCCTACTCAGGTCCTTATATAGGGTTGTTTAGGTTTCCTTGGTATTGAGTTATCATTAAGGTTATGCTTCAATACCCTAATCTCCATGTTCATTGATTTAATGGCTAAGAACCCTAATTCATATTAAGTATTTCCATGATTATAAAAACTATAATATGGTTATATTATGAACACTATATTTAAATATGTCCCTTAAGAATATTGCAAGATGTGATCTTTAACCCTAATTGTTTCCATGTATAGTTAATCTCTTTAGGAACACCAATAATCATCATCATTATCATGGTCATCTTGATTTCTCATCTTATTCAACAATTTCATATAGTAGCATAAAAGAAGGGTATTTAACATATTAAATCACCATTATGTTCCACAATATTAGATAATAACACCAAAGGTTAGTTTTTTAATGTTTCCAACATCTTAATACCCAAATCTAGGGTTGTAATGTACTAATCACTTACTAAACATGTACTTAGGGTGCTTATGGGAATCGAAAGCATAAATAGACTCTAAAACTATTTTCTTCATGTTCCTCTTGTTTTAACGATCATTTTGATATATAATTTTGCAGTATTTGAACATTCCTAGATATTTCTATGATTTTTAGAAGATATACCTTATGAATACAAAAATATTTTTGGTCAAGGTGATGTGGCAGCCTCCTATTAGGCCACGCCACTCAGGACCTTCATCCAAATGATTAAGTGGGTGATGAACCATGCCTGGAGCAGTTGGTCTAGTCAAACGGGCTCCTGAATCCCCCACTTTCTCCTTCGTCTTTATGGACGTGTTGCGTGGGGTAAGCGCCTAACATCGACACTCCTCTGATCAACATTTGACGGTGTCATCCCCAGGGTCGAGTTCCCTGACCATCACAACACTTGTGAATTGCCTCTACACCTTTTCTCTCCATTGGGCCACCCTATCCTCCATGATCCACCCTCAGATGATGCTTCCACGAACTGTTGGTCTGTCGTTTGGTGCTGCCCTGACTCTTCCCCATCTGTGAGGTCAGCATCTGGTCTAGAGACCTCTTGCATGCCTCCTCTAGGGTTGGCAGGCCACAAGGTTAGGCCAAGGTGTTGGGTCGAGGAGAAGTTAACTCTTAGAAGCACATGCCAGGGAAAAGGTTGCAGGCCTACATAGGTGACAAGTCTATGACTAACAAAGCAAGGATTAGAAGGATGTCACCATTGCGCCCAACTAGGAATAAGGAGCACCATAGTCCTATTCCCTCATCATACCATGAGTCAACTCTATAAATAGAGAATAAGGAGGGTATCTCCAGGGTTCTTCATTCTAAGAACTACCATAGATGAAGGCACCTAACTCGGATGAAGGAGGCATACACCGCCTTCTAGGCATGAGGGTATTCAACCCTTTTTATATGTATAGAAATAGATGTGTTTGGAGTAATGGATTGGTCCCCAAGTTTGGCAAAGCATCACTTTTAGAAAGTACTTAAATACTTTCCTTCTTTTCCTTTACCATACAAACATTGATAACTTGTTTATTAAGTTAAGGAGAGAGTCATCATGATGTCCACAAGAACAAATAGACAACTCATATCTTTCTCTCTCTTTCTTATGGATACAAGAAAGACTAATCTAATTAGTATACTTGGGTGTTAAGGAAAATATTCAATATATTCCCAATATGGAGATACACATGTCCACAACTTTTATTCCAAAAAAAAATCATAAAGGAAAGCATAACACTATATGGCCCATATTGAATACATTGATTCTTAAACCTTTGGAAACTCTTTATGAATAGGGATCTAGATCATTTTTTTGTCTCCCTTAACCCAATTATTCCTATTTTTAGGAAACTCACTAATCTCCAATCCCAAGTCATATTAATTTGGATCTAATGGATATCTTTCCCAGACAAAACTTGCTCCTTTTAAATATTATTTAAAGAAATATCACTATCCCATGATATATTCTTTTACTCCCCACTCAATGATTCTCTTTCTTTTCATTCAAGTATACCAAGACTAAATCCGAAATAATGTTATTTGTCGCCTAAACATTGCATTTTCAATAATGGCTAGATAATTACTCTTTTAACTATATAAAACATCACACATCTTATTTTCTTTTGGGATCTTGGCTATTATTCAATATTTCAGTTATGTAGTGATCCAAAAAATCCCTAACCTTTATTTATGCATGAAAACTCTATTTTTCTAAAGAAATTCACACTATATTTAACAATATCAACTGTCCATTACTTTAGAAATCCCTTTATTATTGGATTTTCCACTCTTTAGTTTGTCAAAAACATTATTGGATTATTGCAAACCACAAATCATACAAAATTCCTTTTATTTTTTTAACTTCTACCACAAGGAATATTTGCAAAACAAAGGCTCCATGGTCTTTATATAGCCATGGGTTGCAGCCATGCCACAAAGGTAATTCGTCCACCCATAATGTCATTATTAATCAAAATAAGCCTTGTTTTAAATAATTCAATTTTATCAAAATTGAGAATATTACTTTCACCCCTCCTTAAAAGGAATTTTGTCCCCAAAATTTAAGCCTAGTAAGCTTAAGGTGAATGATTACTCAACTTAGTTTAACAAATTAGGGTTAGAAACCCTACTTAGATTATGTTTAATCACTTTTATTGCTATATCAAATTCCACAGATTATGACTGAGATTGATAAGTTATTTCAATTCAAGGTACATATGTATTCTTAATATTTACATGATACCATCTTTTGGTGATTACATTTCCATTTATGATTTCAATTTCACTTAGTGATTACCTTTTCACCTAGGCTTCCAACCTATTGTTCATTTATTCCCACATAAGGGTGAGCTAATACCACCAACTATAAGTCATGTCATTAAGTTCAACCTAAGGTATTCATTATCATATGTCAATTTTAAGCATAACATGTGTCTACCCAATCTCTCTCCCTCATAATGAGATGAAATAAGCATTTGGCTATAGCTCAGAAATAATGTTCATTCCATTCCAAGAGAAGAGATGGTGTATCAACACTTTACCTCTCAATTTCATATTTTAAGTTGAATCATTATCAACATGACTTTGAACTATGCTACCTTTTTAATTCCACAATATTCTTATATTTCATGAAGTCAAATGTTTTTCTCACTCTTGAGTTTGTGCACAACTCTTTTCATTATTACATAACTTCTTATATCTTTTATATTTACAAATCATGTATTATGAGCCTTAGTAACTTACTTGAGGTCTCTAGGAGTACATGTACTTTTAGAGTGATTTCATCCTTATGTATCTAGGTAGTACCTCTCACCTTCACCCATTGGGCCACATGAACATCATGAAGGTTGCCAAATCTCCTAAGACATGGACCTCAACAAACATTGTTGTTTCCTCCCGACCAGATGGTCTCGTGCATTCAAGGAACAATCAACTCCTAATCCCATTGGTCCCATGTTCCTTTAATACTCCCTATTTGACCTTAGGATCGACTTAGAGCTCTACCCTTCCCAAGGGTTTATTGAGAGCACAATATTTTCATATGTAATTCTTTAAACTAGTTTCCGCCATCTCTTAAGATGCTCATTATTAACTTTATGTCCCCTCGTTGGACTCATGGGAACTTTCTGTTATGGGCTCGATCTCATACTATCAACCACTTCCATTGTGAATTTTTCCTCGTGTCCCTTTGAGATGGCATACTGGTGTTCAAATAATCATATTCAATATATGTCCTTTCATCTTTTATATCCTTAACTATTCACACTTTATGTCACCTTTAAGGTTACCTAGAACTTTAAATTGATTTATCATCCCACCCTTCTAGGGAAGGTCTTAACCTAGGGCGCCTTCTTGGCTCATAGGAGGACATTAGGCTCTCTAGCCAGAACCTGACCCCAATGTCTGAGGTTTTTCCTCCCCCATAGATCCTTTTTCCCACTCTTGGGTGACCCACCCCAGGCCAGGACACCAACCCCAAAAGTTGAATTTATATTTTTATTAACCATAATTTGTTGAAAAAACATTTTACATTATAACTCCTCAACCCGACCTTGCTCAATCTCTAAGGTATATCCTCTCACTAGGATCACACTCACTCATTGAGAGTATTTCAATGATCCACCCACTCTATGGGGTGATCTTCATCCATACCCACTCACTAGGTATTCAAAACATCATACTCACACATTGGGAGTATTTACATAGCATACCCACTCAGTGGGGGTAGCATACTCATTCTCTAGAGGTAATATCAATAACATAGCCATTGATTGGGGGGTAGTTTACTGCATACCCACTAGTTGTGGGTATGCTCAATAACTTACCCACTCATTGGGGGTAGTCTCAATAGAATACCCACTCGCTGGGGGTATTATTTATTCCTCCATTCATCCAGATATAGCATTATGGTGATGAATAAATTATATTTATATTTTCATCTTTTTATGCAACCTAAATAAGCATTTTTTATCTTAACCTTGCCACCCTTATTGTAGGACTCTTGACCTAGCTTAATACTTTATTGTGTTTACTTTGTATAATAAAATGTTTAAACCCTAATATAAACTCTTGAGATGTTTTGACATCACGTGGCATGCTTGCATTTTCATTTAGGTCCAATTTTATTAATGTTCAAGCTATTTTGCAATATATGTGTATGTTTTAGACTAGTTTGCAATTTACCTATAAGTGAGGGTTAACTTGCAAAATGTCACATGAAGAGAGTGTATCTTGTGTTTTGATATTATGAGATAGAATATTTTGATATGGGGTGCCTTGATTGAATCATGGATAAGGGTGTGATATCATTATGTAATATTAGGGTTTCTAGGGCTTCTAGAGTTTGCGTAGTTGACTTGGTGTTTGACCTAGGATTTGAAGTTATGACCTCTGCATCACTTTTGGTGAGGGTCGCAATCGAGTCACATGCTTGGGATGCATGTCCGTGACTGAGACAACCTTGTGAGAGGTAGGTCAAAACATATTGTCTTCTAGTGACTCGACCATGTACAAGAAGTGAACTAGGGTTTCAATCTTGAAGTGTCTCGACTGAGACAAGAGGGCAACCAACCTAGTAGGTTGCAACATTGTTGGATAAACATGGATATTTCATATTTTTGCATGATAAGGAAATAAGCCTACCCCTTTGAAGAACAAGTGTCCTTTGGTGATCTATGGTGTTGACACCTCAAAGACCCCTACTTCCCTCCTCCTTTGGATATATAATCCCTTCTTTTTCTTGCAATCTAATGTTTTCGACTCTACACACCTTCATCTACCTTGAGACCACCTTTGGAGCTTCAAGAGCAAGAAGAAGTAGAACTTGATCATTGGGTGGCCTATCCTTGGTGAATCATTGAAGCTTTTGTGCTAGGGTTAGCTTTTGGTGGTGAATCTTGGTGAATTGTCTCTTAGTAAGTGATCTGCCTTTCTAGATCACGTTTCCTTCTAAATCTATTCATATTCTTCTTCCTCTTTAGTCGTGGATCATCAATGGTAGTTATTCTTGAAGAATCACTTCTTTACAAAGATCATAAGTTAGGGTTATCATGGTGAACTCGAGGGAAAGATGATCCCTTCTCTTTTTCCTTTTCTTTTTGGTTTGGCCAAGATCTATTTTCATTTTCTGAACCTCCTTCTGATCATGGCTTTCTTCTTCTTAGAGGTGATTACTTATCTGAAGTGTTGGAGTTCAGTTGAAGGTCTTGGAGCTTGAGTCTTGGGAGGTTGTTCCTCATCAAAAATCAAGTGGGTTTTATAACTTTTTCTACCTCTATTATGTGTATCTTAACTTGATTTCATACTCCCTTCTATGTGGTTTGTTATACTTGTAGTAGTAGGAAGTTTTGATATGTTATACATGCCTAAAATTCTCATTTATCTTCTCTTAAACATCTTTCTTTTGATGATCTTCCACCATCATGTTTAAGGTTTGATGAACCCTATGATTTAGGGTGTTGCATACTCTATTACAATGGGTTATCCTACTATTATCCATCCATTAGTCGTTGGTTCAGATCTACCATGGGGTGTTGTAGGTGTTGAGATCAGATCTACCATGGGGTGTTGTTGGTGTTGAGACAACTCTTGAACTTCTGTCTCATTTGAAACCTCTTGGTAGGGTGGTTTCAATTGTAAAACACCCCCTTAACCCTAGACTAGTCGCTACCAATTAGTTGGCTCACGACGCAATGTTGCTGCAGGGTCAAATTTGGTTTCCAGTTGACGTTGTGGCCCAGAGGACTAAGTTTGATGGTGATGTTTCTTGTTAGTCGGTTTGTAGGTTGTAACAGGTTAAGGTTACACTAGTTGTGGTCAAGACATGCTTATGATGGGTCATAACACTCGATTTTTAAAGAAGGAAATGACCTGCTATATGACTTGGTTGCGATGCTCTGATTGCATTACGGTCACAACACACCAATGGGGTCGCAGTCGTGACACACTCTATAGTGGTTGCAATGCCACATTGCATGGACATGATGTCATGGTCATAATGTCATACTGGTGTTATTCTAGTGTCGCAATCATGACATTGTGGTGTTATAGTTGAAACTAGGTGTATATAATTGTCGGGACATCCATTTGAGATGATGGTTGAGACTAGGCTAATGAAAGGTCCAAACATTGGGATGTGTCTCAATCGAGACATATGGGTTGTGTCTCGGTCGTGACACCCCATACCTGGTCAGGTCGTGATGCCTCATTGCTGACATGTCAACACTCATGTGTCAAGGGTGATCGACACTCACCTTTTGAAGGTGGTTAAGATATATACATGTAAGTATGAACATTGTCAGTACCTAGAATAATGGTTTATATAAAAGTGATATGATTATGAATGGATAACCACCATCTATAATGATGGATTCTCCAACAATATGGGAAGTGATGGAATTAGGGTTTAAAGAGGTATGATGCTATGAAACCCTAAACTAGTACATATAAACCCTAACCCTAATATGATGTTAATATGATAAGTGTGTTCACTCTACTTAAAGATTGTTACTCTATGATAGTGTTTTCTCTCTTCTACTTGAGTAACACTAACTTGAAGGTGAGATAAATGGCATAGCTAAGTGAATGCTATGTTGAGCCGTATACAATACTTATTGGTGATTATGAAGTAATGTTGAAGCTATTTGTGATATTGAATGTTGCAGGAACGTATGATTTGGTCTAACAACCTAGCAAGTGCCTTGTGCATAATTGAGGGATTAAAATCCCATAAGTGGTGTATTATTAATGATGACATTGAGAATGGAAGTATTACAAGTTCCATGTTATGATGAGACAAGATCTCATTTAATACATTTTATATCTTCTGAAGTTGCATCCTACCTTAATTTTGTGGAATTTGTTTAGGGTTAATATGTTGTAACTTGATTGATGCATTAAAATATACCCAATTGGCATGTTTAATCATGTTTCACCCTAATCATGTAGTTTCCATGTACCATAAATCCATCTATAGTGTCAGTATCTAGCTGGATAGTGAAATGAGTAACTCCTATGGAAAGCTTGGTGCATATTATAGAATATGCAGGGTACAAGTAATATACTTTCTTGTATCCTTAGATTGTTGAAATAGTGGTATGTGGTTAGTAATGAACGACCATGTGTGATCCAGTTCTCTAGTGTTGTGTCATGTACCAAGGTAGACTAGTTGTTTACAGGACCATAGCTGGACTATGAGTTACTATCTCTATAGTATTGTAGCCATGACTACAAGTTGTTGTCTTTTAGCAGTATGACTTTATGTCACTGCATTGCAAACTTGAACTAACCAAGTAGTGTTAGTGATGATCATGGAGTCCAACTCTTCCATTGATCTTGTATGGTACTTATTTTGACTTAGTAGTGGTCGATTGGATTTGAGTGGTATGCCTCAAATCCTCAGGGCATACAATTAGTTAAACAGTCATGTAGTATATTTGCTTAGGGTTAAATATGAATCGCATTGGATGGCCCCATGCCTTAGCTTTATATTAATTTATTGAATTATAATGCAATAAGAGAAGTCAACTATTATACATGTTCTTCATATTCCTTCTAAAAGCATAAAATGTTATACTATTTAGTTATATTTGCTTACTCAAAATGAAATACCTGCTCTATTTATTGTTCTTTATATCACCATGCTTATAATAGATGTTGGAAAAGAGTTATAACTCTTGTTGGGACGTTTGGTCTCACCCCATGGGTTACACAACTTTTTAGGTGCTCGTGGATGAGGATATCGAGGTCGAGGTGTTGGAGTTGAGCAGCAAGGAGATCAATAGCTATCATAAGGTTGGACATGCTACTGGTGTAGAGTCTTCGTAGAAGTCCCATGTGTGGGATCTGATCTCTAAAACACAAGATAAACGTAGAGGAAGCGGTTCGATTAACAGCGGAATACAAAAAATCATGATAAATTAAAACCTTTCGAAAACGAGATCTCGAAAACTTGAAACTCCTTTCATAAAAGTAAGATGAACTGTTTACATCTCTGATAAATCACTTCTCGAGTGATTATATACATCATGATACAAAATCTCAAGACTTCAAAATTCTCAGATCAACAAACTCCTAGGACCTGAGTGTACAGAGACGACATAAGACTATTCTATCTACAAGACTAGACATCACAGTGTTTCCACCTGAAATCACTACTGCTCCTGGTTTTGCCGCTGCTGCTGTTGTCCACTTGCAGATCGGTTCCTTCGACCTCGACGTCCACCTAAAGGTAGAAGTCTACGGGGTGAGACAATTTTAAATAATTGTCCCAGCGAGAGTTATAACTCTCTGCCAGAAACTTTGTTAAAAGGAATCAAAGGAATATCATGAGCAGGTAACTTTAGATTATTCACAGCAGGTTTGATAACAATTACTCATCTTTATTAAGGAATATGAAGAACATGTATGCTAATACTTGAACAAGATATTAAATGCAAGCAATGTAATATCAATCAATGTTCCTCGTAGTTCAACCTAAGCAGTTATGCTACGCGGTTGATTATGTTTTACAAACATCATTATGCCCTGCGGAGATGAGTATACCGCTCATGCTCCAACCGATCACTAGTAAGTCACATCGGTATCATACTAGGTCATCGAAAGAGCCGGATTCTCATGACCTTCAACTACCTCAGTCAGAATGAGGATAAACATGCAGGACATCTAGTGTCTCTGCTAATATATCTCACCAGGGTATTCTGGTACTTCTCTATTAGAGTCACAGTGGCATTCTGCACTCTCTTAGCTATTGAAAGATTTCATGTTTATCTCTCATCGATGCGGTATAAAAGATTCCCTTGGGAGAATAGTGTTACATCATACCGGTATAAACATATAGTGAAGGGTTGATGGATTATGATACATCCACATCAACTCCTACACTAGGATGTAAGGATATACACATCCATATTCCCCCACATACTCTAAAGTATGTGATCCAGGAGTTCCCTTAGGAAAACCTGTTTCACCATCATTTAAACTCTGACAATGATGGATCTATGATCAGGGCTCTACATGATATGATTAAACTTGGTTATTAGGTACATTTCAGTATTCTTTTAGCATCATACATGTTTCCAAACATTCAAGTACTAAACATGGCTATAACAGAAAAATACTAAATGTAACAGGTATTACTCATATCGATTATCAGATGGATATCAATTCTTAATCATTTTATCACTATGATTTAGGAACATGAGTGCTCACACCCTTATATCATCATAACACTTGCTATCAAATGACATGTCAATATCAAGTCATCTATTAGCATGACCTTGATGTCATTCATGGCCCTTAAGGCATATCAGTTTCATATGATGCCACTTGCATCTAGGCAACATAGTTATTTCTGTTCATAAGCTATTGACATGCTTTCAATGAATATGATGTCATGATCCTTACCTGGATATGATTATTCTCTTATAAGAACCTGCATGATTAATTCAATTGATAATAATCAACAATTCATAATCAGATCAGTAGTCAATAAGATAGAATTAACCCTTCAATTCAAAGGTTATACTTTTATGTCCTTACAAAGGGTAAGATTCCCTTGTTTACATCATTTAGGGTTATTCACCCCTTTCATTATGATTGGGAATAATAATTCCTCATCTCATATCTTGATCATACAATTCACGCTTAAAGGAATAACATGAGTTTAGAGTTTATTGTTCATTTCAACATATTACTATGAATTAGGGTTTACTATTCACATTACTCATGATTACCCTAGAATTAGGGTTTACTATTCACATTACTCATGATTACCCTAGAATTAGGGTTTACTATTCACATTACTCATGATTACCCTAGAATTAGGGTTTACTATTCACATTACTCATGATTACCCTAGAATTAGGGTTTACTATTCACATTACTCATGATTACCCTAGAATTAGGGTTTACTATTCACATTACTCATGATTACCCTAGAATTAGGGTTTACTATTACCATTACTCATGATTACCCTAGAATTAGGGTTTACTATTCACATCATAGTGAAATGAGCTCATAGTATCATCATGAATGAGAAACATCATCATTGATGCTTTCAAATTAGGTTACGACTCATCAATTATCTTAATTAGGGTTTTCATGATCTCTCATAAGTGGATCATGCCCTAATCCTGCATATTCATATACATTGAAGGTACTTTATTTGAGTTTTAACCATAAATGGTACTTTCTCTCTCTCCTTACTAATAGATGGTGATTATATCACTCTAGATAGGGTTGGTTTAAGTCCTCATTGATTAACATAAACCAAATCACCACTGTCATGTCATTAGGGTTTGAATAAAACAAGGTATCCTTTAATTGAACCCATTTAAGCTTTAAACGAAAGTGAACCCATTTAAGCTTAAACGAGTGTGAACCCATTTGAGTTCAAACGAGTGTGAACCCACTTGAGCTTAAACGAGTGTGAACCCACTTGAGCTTAAACGAGTGTGAACCCACTTGAGTTCAAACGAGTGTGAACCCACTTGAGCTTAAACGAGTGTCAACCCACTTGAGCTTAAATGAGTGTGAACCCACTTGAGCTTAAACGAGTGTGAACCCACTTGAGCTCAAACGAGTATGAACCCACTTGAGCTCAAATGAGTGTTAACCCACTTGAGCTTAAACGAGTGTGAACCCACTTGAGCTTAAACGAGTGTGAACCCACTTGAGCTCAAACGAGTGTTAACCCACTTGAGTTCAAACGAGTGTGAACCCACTTGAGCTTAAACGAGTGTGAACCCACTTGAGCTTAAACGAGTGTGAACCCACTTGAGCTCAAATGAGTGTGAACCCACTTGAGCTTAAACGAGTGTGAACCCACTTGAGCTCAAACGAGTGTGAACCCACTTGAGCTCAAACGAGTGTGAACCCACTTGAGCTTAAACGAGTGTGAACCCACTTGAGCTCAAACGAGTGTGAACCCACTTGAGTTCAAACGAGTGTGAACCCACTTGAGCTTAAACGAGTGTGAACCCACTTGAGCTTAAACAAGTGTGAACCCACTTGAGCTTAAATGAGTGTGAACCCACTTGACCTCAAACGAGTGTGAACCCACTTGAGCTCAAACGAGTGTGAACCCACTTGAGCTCAAACGGTTGCAAACCGTTTAGACCTATTGGTCCAAGATCATTTAATAAAGTTGGATAAGGACCAACATAGGTATTAACGCCCTTCGTCTTCAACCTTGAAACCAAGGTCTGTTCTTCACAAAAAAAGCTTTCAAGAGTGCAAAGAAAGATGGGGAAGAAGAAGAACTAACTATTATTTGTAAGAATCAAAGTATGCATAACAAAGCAAGGTGTAGAGTTATAAAACCCGCCTCAAACGTTGTTCCTAGAACTCCAAGCTTCCAAGCTTCGAAACTTTAATGGTGGCTTGAGATCCACAGGTCATCCAAGGTTGTTTCTTCAAGGAAAAGTTGGGAAGGATCAGCTAGGAAGAGAAAACTAAGTAAGATAACCGTGAAACCAACCTTGTAACCTGATTTCCTCCATGAATTCGAGCAAGATGATGATAAAAGATTACCTAGATGAACTTGGTCGTCTTCCTCTACTCCTGAGCTCTGTCCTAAGTCGGTCTAAGCAAGGGAATAAGAAGGGAAGAAAGGAAACGTTGCCTTTGGTTGCAAAGGAAAGGATTATATATACTTTGAGGTTATTTTCATCATAAGGACAACTTACTCCTCCTTTTAACAACTAAGTCCTTCCTTTCTTTTAGGCACGTCCCTCCTCTTCATATATAAGGTAAAACTTCTTCTAAGACCAAGGAATAAAGGCAAGGAAGGTCAACTTGTCACTATGGTGCACATATACATATAAGAGTCTCCTTTACTTACAACTTTGGTGGTTTAATTACAAAGGTATTTCTTATAATATGATTATTCAAATGAAGTGCCTCCTTCATTATTATAACTTTAAATGATGTAAAAAGTCATAAAAGATTTTCTAGAAAGTGTATATCACAAGTTGCACCCCTCATTTTGGGTAAATTGCACTTTACACCAAAATTAGGGTTTTAAGCACAAGGATTGCTCCACAAGCTGCACCTTGGTGCCCAAACTTGGGAAATCCATCATACCTCATAATATTCATTCATATGATGTCTCTTTGTTAGAGGAACATCTTAACCTGTGTAATTTGCAAGTTAACCCCTCTAATTGGGTAATTTGCACATAGGTCCATGTATTACCAAACAATACTACAATCATTGTTTTAAAAAGGTCAGAATTGAAAATGTATGTTCCTTAGGAACTTAATTACATGCCAAAAGATAATCACAAGAATTTAATTACATATTTAGGCAAAACACCTAGGGTTAATTCATAACCCAGGTTAGGGATGTTACACCATGTATCGTCCATGTACTTTATGGTCTTTGGGGAGATTTTATGTTTGTTATGGGCACACATATTTTGGATTGTACCATAATCGTATAGAATGGTTTGTACATATAGCCAGGTTGAATATGTATCAGTTGTGTCTTGATAGCCTGTGAACATATTATGTAGCATCTTTTGGCAGTTATGAAATGAAGATGACCTCTGTTGAAGGCTTTTTATGAAGTACTTCAACTTGAAATATTGATTGGCAAATGGTTTTAATTTACCATGTGTTGTGGTAATGTTGCCATTAGTAATAATTTTGTGCTTTGTTTTGAGTAATCTCATATTTTTGGCGATGGTCATCACAATATAGTGGTATCAGAGCTATAGGTTTACTGAGCCTACATGGACATAGGACTAGGGTTTGAGTCTATTCTAATGTTCTCCAATATATCTTAAAGTGTCTTATACTATTGCATAAGTAGAAGAATATAGAAAAGATGTCTGGAGAACATGATGAGCATGTTGTAGAGAACAACATTGCTGCACCAGGAGATGGTGCTAAGAAGCAATAAAGGGCCGAAGCTATGCCCAAGATGCCTCAAGTTAACCCAACAATGTATTCAACCCTGCATTAGAGTTTGTGGTTGGACAGTTTATGACAACAATGAATCACATGATGGATAGGATGCCTACAATTCAACATAGGATAGAGGTTCCCAGTTCTGAAACTCATGGTTCTGGAAATACTTTAGAGAGACTCTAACGTGTAGGAGCGTTGGAATATGTAGGTACATCTGATCCAACTGATGCGTATATGTGGCTCACAGATCTAGAGAAGGCCTTTAAGATCCTCAACATCCTTGAGGAAGACAAGATGAAACATGTTGTCTATCTTTTGAAAGGTCGTGTTCACCACTGGTGGGCCATTGAAGAGGAGAAAATGCCGGGAGTTTCGATTACATCGGAGGCATTTAGGTGGGATTTTGTAATTCGATACTTTTTCGAGACTTACATAGATGAGAAGATTGTATTGAGAAGATCCAATAGAGTTCTATGTCGATCAATGCCTACAAAGCTAAGTTTATTGAGCTTCTATGGTTTTGTCCACATATGGTTGCATAGACAAGGAGATGATTTGACATTTTGAGAAGGGCCTAAGTACTGAGCTGACAACCCTAGTGTCATCTTTGGAGAATAGAGAAAGGTTTGACACTTTTGTGGAGTCAATTAGGAGGGTAGAACGGTTAGTTCTAGAGAAACATGAGGTGAAGGCCAAGAAGAAGCCAATGTAATATCAGGGACAATCTTCTGGAGTCTTCAAGAAGCCTAGGTAGTCAACACCATAGTCACAACAAAGGTCAGTGACTCAGTCATAGTGGACACAGAGAAGAGGCAGAGGTCGTAGTTTGCCACCTATAGGAGCTCAAAGTGTGATGTTAATATCTGTGACAGGGTCGTTTAGGCCATGGTTTGAGGGAAAAACCTATTTCAAGTGTGGACAAGTGGGGCATACTAAGTGGTACTACCATTTGAAGGATGAGGAGGTGAATCAACAACCTAGGAAAATTCAATAGAGTTCACAGTAGGGACTTTTTTTTTAGATTAAGCCAGAGGATTGTCTATTCATCCCACTCCTCTCTTTGTGGGCTAAAAATAATCAAAAAGGTACAACTCCTGCTTACTAAGCAGGTAAACATCACTCAAGAAAACAGACCAAAAGCAGAAAACAATCAAACAAGGGCCACCAACAAGGAGACTAGCAAAGACTAGACACTTTCCCATCTAAAGAAGAGGTAAGGTGTGCTATTTCTCTCTAAGATGTTCATCCCTCTGATACGCGTAGGAAGAGATGATTGATCAGTGTTGATGTAGGTATGCTCGAAAATATCTCCCCAAAGTCCAAGCTCCCGAGGAATAGAATTTATGATCTTCGGGACCAAGGAACCAGAAATGGCTTCAGAGTTAAGTAACTCACGTATCTTTCTGATGATATGGGTAATTTGCCAAGGACCATGGTCATCGTGCCAAAGGATCTTCATCACGTGAGGGTCATCTATATAAATAGTAGAAATCGTTAGGTTCTTATCATCAGCTATCTTGAGAGCAACCATGATTCCACAGATGTAAGCCGAGATATAATCATTAACATTCAGCCAAGTTCTGAACGCGAGAAGAATGTTACAATGTCTATCTCTAATAACACCTGCAATCCATCTTCTAGATCTATTGTCATCGGTGATGTGCTTGCCGGTGGTGAGATTCATCTTAAGATTGTTGATGTCGGGCAGGTTCCATTTAGCACAGTGGATTTTTCGCATCTTCAAAACAGGCTGAATGATGTGAGCATCGTTTAGCCTAGTAAAGAGATTGATGTCTTCAATGCATATAAAGAAGTGACGACGACTATTGAACTTGATGATGTTCAGAATGTTAGTCCAGGATTTCTCGGAATTGTGCACTTTGAGTTCACAGTAGGGACAACATCATAGTGGTAGAGGACTTGGACATGCATCACAAGCTGGTTCATCAGGACATGCTAGCAGAGGTAGAGGGTGACAATAGGTAACGACTCAATTCTATGTGATAAGTCAGCCGAAGGTAGTAATCAACTGGAGGGTCGTGACAGGTCAGATGGAATTATATCATTATGATTTGTCTTCTTCAAGTTTTATATATGTTTTGATTGACCCAAGTGTGACGCATTCCTTTATTACTAGGGAAGTGATAGCTAATTGTTTCTTGCTCGTTAGTCATAGACTTGACAATCTTCATCTAGAGACTCCTTTAGTTCGTTCTGCATAACTACGAGAAATATGTCTATCTTGTGTTCTTTCCTTTTCCAGACATAGCATTCAAGTGGATCTCCTACCACTTGATATGTACAAATTCGACGTAATTCTTGGGATGGATATTTTGGAAAATTATCAGATAATCTTGGATTGTTGTGCCAAGATGGCGATGTTTGTGGATGATGATGATTCATGGGTTTTCTAGGGTGATAGGAAGATCCTTCCAAAATGTCTAGTTTCTGCTATGATGGTAGAGAAGTGGATGAGACAGGGTTGTGTTGTGTTCTTGGCACATGTGATGGATACAAAGGCAACGGGTCCTAGTATTCAATAAGTTCTAGTTTTATGAGAATTTGAGGATGTGTTTCCCGATGAGTTTCCATGTCTACCTCCTTCTAGAGGGATTGATTTTGAAATCAATCTAGTACAGGTACCCAACTTATAGTACAAACACCATATAGAATGGTACCAACAAAGATGTGGGAACTAAAGAAGCAGTTGTAGGAGTTTCTTGAGAAAGGTTTCATTAGGCCGAGCATGTCACCTTGGGGTGCTCCCATTTTGTTTGTTAATAAGAAGGATGGATCAATGAGGTTGTTTATTGACTATCGACAATTGAATAAAATGAAAATTAAGAACAAATATTTTTTGCCACATATATATGATTTGTTTGATCGGTTATGGGATGCCACCATTTTCTCTAAGATGGATTTGAGGTCAAGTTATCATCAGTTTTGGATCAAGGCATATGACATACCTAACTCAGCTCTTAGAACAAGGTATGGTCACTATGAGTTTGTGGTTATGCCATTTGGGCTAACCAATTCACCAACAACATTCATGAATCTAATGAACAGAGTGTTCAGACCACATCTAGACCAGTTTGTAGTTGTATCCATAGATGATATCTTGATCTACTCTAGATATGGTCAGTAGCATGAGCAAAACCTATGTCATACTTTATCTTTATTAATACGACACCAGTTATATGCAAAGTTCAGTGAGTGTCAGTTCTAGTTAAAGGGAGTGGCTTTCCTAAGACATGTAATATCTACCAAAGGAGTCTGTGTAGACCCAAAGAAGACAGAGTCAGTGTTGGAGTGGGATCATCTGAAGACACCTACATAGGTTCACGACTTTTTAGGTTTGACAGGATATTACAGGAGGTTCATTAAGAACTTTAGTGTGGAGGCATTACCCCTAATAAAGCTTACCAGAAAGGATGTGTCATTTGTTTGGGATGAAAAATGTCAACAAGCTTTCATGATCATGAAGGAAAGATTGACTAGTGCACCAATGTTAGTGTTTCCAAAACAAGGAAAATGTTATATTGTCTTCTATGTTGCATCCAAGAATGGATTAGGTTGTGTGTTGAATGTGATTTCTTTGCTTCAAAATAGCTTAAGAAACTTATGAGAATTACTCAACGCATGATCTGGAGTTAACAGCCGTGGTCCATGCTTTGAAGATATGAAGACACTACTTGTCCCACAAGAAGTGTCAGATCTTCACCGACCACAAGAACCTACAATATATCTTTTCCAAGAAGGAATTGAACATGCGACAATGACGTTGGATTGAACTGATTAAATATTATGATTGCATGATAGATTACCATCCAAGAAAAGTTAATGTAGTGGCAGATGCTTTAAGTAGGAAATCTTCTACATCATCATCCTCTAATAAAGCACAATTGAGTGCTTTGGTGTGCCATAAGAGAGACATGTTGGTCTCCTTATGACAGATGAATGTACAGTTAGAGGTGTCCATGTTGGTAGGTTTGTGAGCACACATACAAGTAAAACTAACATTGAATCAGCAGATCAAAGATGCACAACAGAAAGATACCGTGATACAACAGATTAAAAGTGTGAGGGTTTTCATGAATCCGAGAATGGGATAGTATGTTATCATGGCAGAGTAGTTGTACTAGATGTTGATAGTCTGAGTACGTTAGTTATAGAAGAAGCTCACTTTTCTATGTACGTTATGCATCCAAGAAGCACCATGATGTATCAAAAACTGAAGGATCTGTATTGGTGACCAAGATTAAATTGGGATGTAGTTGAGTTTGTATCTAAATGTGCAGTGTTTCAATAGGTCAAGTCTGAACATCAGAAACCTACAGTAACTATGAAACCATTGCCTATACATCAATGGAAGTGGGATCATACTACAATGGACTTTGTGTTTGGACTTCCAAGGTTAGTAAAGTTCATGATTCTATCTGGGTAAAAGTGGATAGGTTGACTAAGTTAGCACATTTTTTGTAGTAAGGATGACACATTCAACTGAGAAGCTCACACAAGTGTATGTCAATGAGATATTACTCCTACTTGGTATTCCAACTACCATTATGTCAGATAGAGGTCCATAGTTCACTACTCACTTTTGGGATTGTCTACATGCAACAATGGGTACATAGTTGAAGTTCAGCACTGTATTCCACCCAGAAATAGATGGACAATATGAAAGGACAATACAGACCTAAAGGGATATGTTCAGAGCTTGTGTGTTACAATTTTTGGGCAGTTGGGACATATATCTTAGCTTGATGGAGTTTGCTTATAATAAAATCTACTAGAGGAGAATCAATATGGCACTACGTGAAGCATTGTATGGGAGACGTTGTAGATCTCCTTTATTTTGGTATGAGATAGGACAATATCAGCTTTTAGGTCTTGAGCTTATACATCAGACTACAGAAAAGATCAAAGTCAATCAACAACAATTGAAGGCATCTCAGGATAGACAGTAGTCTTATGATAATAACTATCATAGACCTTTAGAGTTCTAGGTGGGAGACAAGGTGTACCTCAAAGTCTCTCCTTGGAAAGGATTTCTAAGGTTTGGGAAAAATAATAAGTTAGCTCCCAGATATATGGGACCTTATCATGTAGTTGCACATATTGGGAAGGTGGCCTATAAGTTGGAGTTTCCACCTGAGTTGTAAAAGTTACATCATGTGTTTCATGTCTCTATGAGAAGGAAGTGTCACCCTGATACGGAGTTGGCTCTTCATCCTGTTAAGGTAGAGTTAGATAATGATATATCTTATGTAGAAGGACATGTGTTGATCCTGGATAGAGGGATCAAGAAGTTGAAGAAAAAGGGAATCATTTTAGTTAAGGATTTATGACATCATAGTGGTGTTGAAGAAGCCACATGGGAACTTGAAGATGAGATGTGGAAGAAATATCCATCTCTTTTTGCATAGGATTTTGGGAGAAAAATCCCTAGTAGGGGTTTATAGTTGTAAGACTCATGACCTAGCTTAATGCTTAATTATGTTTACTTTGTATAATAAGATGTTTAAACCCTAATCTAAACTCTTGAGATGTTTTGATATCATGTGGCATACTTGTATTTTCATTTAGGTCCAATTTGATTAATATTGGATCTATTTTGCAATATATGTGTATGTTTTGGACTAGTTTGCAATTCACCCATAAGTGAGGGTTAACTTGCAAAATGTCACATGAAGAGAGTGTATCTTGTGTTTTGATATTATGAGAGAGAAGATTTTGATATGGAGCACCTTGTTTGAATCATGGATAATGGTGTGACATCATTATGTAATATTAGGGTTTCTAGGGCTTCTTGGGTTTGCATAGTTGACTTGGTGTTTGACCTAGGGTTTGAAGATATGACCTCTACATCACTTGTGGTGAGGGTCATGATTGAAGCACATGCTTGGGATGCATGGTCATGACTAAGACAACCTTGTGAGAGGTGGGTTGAAACATCTTGTCTTCTAGTGACTCGACCATGTACATGAGAGAGAGAGAGAGATACTGTTTAAATCTTGAAGTGTCTTGACCGAGATAAGAGGGCAACTGACCTAGTAGGTCACTACATTGCTGGAAAAACATGGATATTTCATATTTTTGCATGAGAAGGAAATAAGGTTAACCCTTTGAAGTACAAGTGTCCTTTGGTGATATATGGTATTGACACCTCAAAGACCCCAACTTCCCTCCTCCTTTGAATATATAATCCCTTCTTTTTCTTGCAAGCTAATCTTTTCGACTCTACACACCTTCTTCTACCTTGATACTGCTTTTGGAGCTTCAAGAGCAAGAAGAAGCAAAACTTTATCATTGGGTGGTTGATCCTTGGTGCATGATTGAAGGTTTTGTGCTAGGGTTAGCTTTTGGTGGTGAATCTTGGTGAATCGCCTATTGGTAAGTGATCCTCATTTCTAGATCATGTTTCCTTCTAAAACACTTCATCTCTTTCTTCCTCTTTTTCCATAAATCATCCATGGTAGTTTTTCTTGAAGATATCTTCTTTACAAAGATCATAAGTTAGGGTTATCATGGTGAACTCGAGTGAAAGATGATCCCTTTTCTTTTTCCTTTTCTTATTGGTTTGGCCAAGATCTATTTTCCTTTTCTGAACCTCCTTCTAATCATGGATTTCTTCTTCTTGGAGGTAATTCCTTGGATGAAGTGTTGGAATTCAATTGAAGGTCTTGGAGCTTGAGTCTTGGGAGGTTGTTCCTCATCAAAAATCAGGCGCGCTTTATAACTCTTTCTACCTCTATTATGTGTATCTTAACCTAATTTAGAACTAACTTTTATGTGGTTCATTATATTTGTATTAGTAGGAAGTTTTGATCTATTATACATGCATAAAATTCCTAGTTGTCTTATTTTAAAAATCTTTCTTTTGATGATCTTCCATCATCACATTTTAGGTTTGATGAACCCTATGATTTAGGGTGTTGCATACTCTGTTATGATCGGTTACCCTATTGTTATCCATCAGTTAGACCTTATTTCAGATCTATCATGGGGTGTTGCAGGTGGTCAAGACAACTCTTGGACTTCTGTCATGGCCGACACCCCTGGTAGGGTGGTTTCAATCATAACACACCCCCTTAACCCTAGACAAGTCACTACCTATTAGTTGGATCGTGATGCAACGTTGTTGCAAGGTCATTATTGGTTGTCGACTGACATTGTGGTGAAGAGGACTGAGTTTGATGGTGATGACTCTTGTTAGTTGGTGTGTAGGTTGTAACAGGTTAAGGTTAGACTAGTTGTAGTCAAGACATGCTTATGTTGGGTCATAACACTTGGTTTGTAAAAAAGGAAATGACATGTTGCATGACTTGGTCACGACGCTCTGATTGCATTAAGGTCACAATGCACCAATGGGGTCACAGTCGTGATGCACTCTGTAGCGGTCATGACGTCACGTTGCATGGCCATGATGTTGTGGTCGTAACATCATGCTAGTGTTATTCCAGTGTCACAATCATGATGTTGTGGTGTTGCAGTTGTAACTAGGTGTAGATAGTGGTCGAGACATCCATTTAAGGTGATGGATGAGACTAGGGTAATGATAGGTGCAAACCTTGGGATGTGTCTCAGTCGTGACACCCCATACCTGGTCAGGTCACGACACCTCATTGTTGACAGGTCAACACTCATGTGTCAAGGGTGATTGACACTTAAATGTTGAATGTGGTTAAGATATATACATGTAAGTATGAACATTATCAGTACCTAGAATAATGGTTTATCTAAAAGTGATATGATTATGAATGGATAACCACCATCTATAATGATTATCCAATAATATGGGAAGTGATGGAATTAGGGTTTAAAGGGGTAGGATGATATGGAACCCTAAACGGGTACATATAGACCCTAACCCTAATCTGATGTTATTATGATAAGTGTGTTCACTCTGCTTAAAGATTGTTAATCTATAATAGTGTTTTCTCTCTTCTAATTGAGCAACACTAACTTGCATGTGAGATAAATGGCATAGCTAAGTAAATGATGTGTTGAGCCCTATACAATACATATTGGTGATTATGAAGTAATGTTGAAGCTTTTTATGATATTGAATGTTGGGGGAACATATGATTTGGTCTAACGACCTAGCAAGTGCCTTATGAATAATTGAGGGAATGAAATCCCATAAGTGGTGTATTATTAATGATGAAACTAAGAATGGCAATATTACAAGAGCCATGTGATGATGACATAAGATCTCACTTAATATGTTTTATATCTTCTGAAGTTGCATCCTACCTTAATTTTTTAGAATTTGTTTAGGGTTAATACATTGTAACTTTATTAATGCATGAAAGGATACCCAACTGGCATATTTAATCAAGTGAAACCCTAATCATGTAGTTGCCATGTACCATATATCCATATACAACATTAGTATCTAGTTGGATGGTGAAACCAGTAACTCCTATGGGAAACTCAGAGTGCATATTAATGAATATGTAGGGTACAAGTGATATACTTCCTTGTATCCTTAAATTTTTGAAATAGTGGTATGTTGTTATTAATGAACAACCATGTGTGAGCCAGTTCTCTAGTGTTGTGCCATGTACCAAGGCAGACTAGTTGTTTACAGGACAATAGTTGGACTATGAGTTATTGTCTCTACGGGACCATAGCCATGACTACAAGTTGTTGTCTTTTAGTAGTATGACTATATGTCACTGCATTGCAGACTTAAACCGACCAAGTAGTGTTGGTGATGATCATGGAGTTCAACTCTTCCATTGATCTCGTATGTACTGATTTTGACTTAGAAGTGGTCGGTTGGATTTGAGAGGTACGCCTCAAATTCTCAAGGCATAAAATTAGTTAAACAACCATGTAGTATATTTGCTTAGGGTCAAATATGAATCACATTGGATGTCCCCATGCCTTAGCTTTATATTAATTTCTTAAATTATAATCTACTAAGAGAAGTCAATTGTTATACATGCTTTTCATATTCCTTATAAAAGCATTAAATGTTCTATTATTCAGTTGTATTTGCTTAAACTTCTCATTATGAAGTACCTGCTCTATTTATTGTTCCTTTATATTATGATTCTTATAATAGACGTTGGTGAAGATTTATAACTCTTGTTGGGATGTTTGGCTCACCCCGTGGGTTCCAAAACTTTTTAGGTGGTCGTGGATGAGGTGGTTGAGGTTGAGTTTCTGGAGCTGAGCAACAAGGAGATACGTAGCTATCAGAAGGTTGGACATGCTACTGGTGTAGAGTCTTGGTAGAAGTCGTATGTATCGTCCTTGTACTCCTGGGTCTTAAGGGAGATTTTATGTTTGTTATCAACACATAGATTTTAGATTGTACCATAATCATATAGAACAATTTGTAAATATAGTCAGGATGAATATGTATCAGTTGTGGCTTGATAGCCTGTGAACATATTATATAGCATAATTTGGAAGTTATGAAATGAATATGGCATGTGGTTAAGGCTTGTAATGAAATACTTCAACTTGAAATATTGATTTGCAATTGGTTTTAATTTATCATGTGGTGTGGTAATGTTGTCATTAGTAATAATTTTGTGCTTAGTTTTGAGTAATCTCATATTTGTGGCGATGGCCATCACACTTACCCTCTTTTCTCAATGGTGTGCCCTCTTTTTTGAGGAGCCTATTTATGGGTAACCCTCTCTAAGGGTTGTAGTCCTAGTAGACATTCATACCATCCTGTCCGAGCTTGGTATTTCTCTGGTCTTCCCATCTGGGATAAACACCTCATATGACCATCCCGTTCAAGCTTGGTATTGCATTGGCCATCCCATTGGGAAAGACCCTTCATATGACCATCCCATCTGGGCTTTGTATTCCATTGGTCATCCCATCTGATCTTGGCACCTTATAAGACCATCCCATCTGGGATTGGCCCCCTTAGAAGCCCTCCCATTCGGGCTAGGTTCCCAATCATTTCAGAATGACTTTATTTAATCCATGCTCTTTAACTCACCAGAGATCAATATAGGGTTTGAGTAGGTTACATCCATAAATGCATTATACATCGGTCGCTTATGTTTCTTAAAGCTTCTCTATTATTTCCTTGTTCCACATGAACATATGCATGAAAGCCTGCGTTACCGAACTCATTTTTAATTCTTTTTTCTTCTTCTTGCCTTAATCAGGGTTCATATGGGTAGGGTTTTCTATCTCATCCGCATTACCCCCATTTCCCATGATTCAAATTTTGGGTTAGGTTTGAGACTGCACAACCTACACCCTACATCATAGGGTCTTATGATGCCCTTGACCCACCAAGGGTTTTTCTGGACCAACCCTATCTCCACATAGGGTTACCCTCATAAGGATTAACCCATAAAGCATTTTCCTTTTAATTTATCATTATTTCCACATTGCATGTGATTATTATTTCCACATTATATGTATACTATTATTTCTAGATTATATATACATTAATTGATGGAGGATGCATTAATCCTACTTCTTCTCAAAAACCCTAACTTCATATGAGGATGGAAGTTCCTTTTAGAGTTTATTAAATAAAGAGGATGAGAAGTGGGTGAATTATAATGAGAAGAAAACCTATAGGTATTTTACTTCAAACAAAATCTTTTAACTTTGGCCAGGCAGGATGCACATGCCTGGGAATCCTCATAGGCCAACTAGTGGTGTAGAGGAAACTTTTTCCATCCCCTAGGTCATGGTCCCTTCTAGACACCATCATCTTTAGAAAATGGCCTAATAATTTCCTCATATTTCTACAAATTACTTGAAATTATAAATAATTAAATTTTATTTGAAAATTTTGGGGCTCTGAAACCAAATGTAACTACCTCACTTTTAAGCAACACCCAATCAAGGAAGTCCAAAAAGATGAGAGTCATTACCTAAATTTTCCTCCAAGGATCCAGATTTTAATCAAACAATAAATAATAGCAAATTATTTCATTAATTCAAAATTTTTTATCACAAGATACTTACATGAACTTTGACCGTGATAATTACAATATATGAGAATAAGTATCTATCTAATCATCCTTTTTTATAACATTAATACCTTCATGTGGTTTCATCTTTATCTTCCCATTCCTCACATGTATATCATCATTTACTTAAAATGCCTTGAAACAAAAGCATGTATCGATATATTGCTATATTGTGTATATAGGGTGCAACCACAATGTGTTAACCTAAGATAATCACATATAAAGCATCAAATATTGCAAATAAGAATAGACATTTTCTTTACATATTATGGCCCTTACTGTATATATTATTACAGGTGTGATCATTGTCCCTTCCAGAGCTCGTGTCCATCACCCCTTGATACTCATCAGCTTAAGGTTTAGAATATGACATCTAAATTTATGTGATACAAATAGTAGAAATATAATTGAATAGAATTTAAATAAACATCCAACATTTTAGTGGTTTGATATTCAAGAAACACTCGACAAACACTAGCAAACTAATATGGGTAGTCATAATAATCATAACCACATACCTTAAAGGTGAGCCATGTGGATTATGTAGTCATTAAGCATACTGCCCAATCAAGCAAGCAAACCAAGCAATCAACTTTAATTTGCATGTATGTAAATCCTAAAGTGTCACCATCAAATTAATCACAATAAACCCTACTTGGGTCCTAATATAGGGTTTAGGTTTCCTTGGTATTGAGTTACCATTAAGGTTGTGCTTCAATACCCTAATCTCCATGTTCATTGATTTAATGACTTAGAGCCCTAATTAATACTAAGTGTTGCCATGATTATCAAAACTGCAATATGGTTATATTATGAACACTAGATTCAAATTTGGCCCTTAACAATATTGCAAGATGTGATATATAACCCTAATTATTCCCATATATGGTTAACCACTTTAGAAACACCATTTATCATCATCATTATCACATTCATCTTGATCTCTCATATTATTCAACAATATTAGATAATAGCATAAAAGAAGGGTATTCAACATGTTAAATCACCATTATATTCCACACTATCAGATAATAACACCAAAAATTAGTTTTTAAATTGTTTCCAACATCTTAATACCCAAATTTAGGAATTTAATGTACTAATCCCTTACTAAACATGTACATAGGGAACTTTTAGGAATTGAAAGAATAACTAGAGTGTAAAACTAATTTATTTATGTTCCTCTTATTTCGTCGATCACTTTGATATATATTTTTGCAATATTCAGATATTCCTAGCTATTTATATGATTTTTAGAAGATACACCTTATTAAAATGAAATATCTTTGGCAAAGGTGACGCGACAACCTCCTAATAGGCCACACCACCCGGGATGCACGTCCAACTGGTTTAGTGGGCAACAACCCCTAGACCGACTAGTCCATCCAAACTGACTCCTGACTCCCATCTGTGAGGTCGACATCTAGTCTGGAGACCTCTTGCGTGCCTCCGCTGGGGTTGGCAGGCCACAAAGTTGGGCCGAGGTGTTGGGGAGAGGAGAAGTCAACTCTAGGAACCACTAGTCAGAGAAATTACTGTAGACCTAGTGATGAGTCTATGACTACGAAAGCCAGGATATTATAGGGATGTCTCCATTGTACTTGACTAGGAATAAGGAGCATCATCACCCCCCGACATACCATGAGTCAACTACTGAAATAGAGAACAAGGAGGGTATCTCCAGGGTTCTTCCTATTAGGAACTACCATAGATGAAGGCACCTAACTTGGATGAGGAAGGAGGCACACACCACCTTCTAGGATGGGGGTATTCAATCCTTTTTATATGTATAGAAACAGATGTGCATGGAATGGTGGATTATTCCCCAAGTTTGGCAAAGCAACACTTTTAGAAAGTACTTAAATACTTTCCTTATTCTTTTCTTTTACCATAAAGACATTGTTAATTTTTCAATTTAATTAAGGGGAGAGTCATCATAATGTCCACGAGAACAACTATACAACTCCTATCTTTATTTCTCTTTTGGTGATTACATTTCCATTTATGATTTCAATTTCACTTGGTGATTACCTTTTCACCTAGGTTTCCAACCTATTGTTCATTTATTCCCACATAAGGGTGAGGTAATACCTCCAACTATAAGTCATTTCATTAAGTTCAACTTAAGTTATTTATTATCATATGTCAATTTTAAGAATAACATGTGTCTACCCAATCTCTCTCCCTCCTAATGAGATTAAATAAGAGTTTGGTTGCAGCCCAAAAATGAAGTTCATTCCATTCCAATAGCAGAGATGGTGTATCCACACTTTACCTCTCAGCTTCATATTTTAAGTTGAATCATTCTCAACATGACTTTAAATTATGCTACCTTTTTTATTCCACAATATTTTTATATTTCATAAAGTCAAATGCCTTTCTCACTCTTGAGTTTGTCCACAACTCCTTTAATTGTTACATGACTTCTTGTATCTTTTATATTTACACCTCATGTATTATGAGCCTTATCCAATTCCTTGAGGTCTCTAGGAGTACATGTACTTTTGGAGTGGTTTCATTCTTATGCATCTAGGGAGTGCCTCTCAGATTCACCCATTAGTCCACATGAACATCATGAAGGTTGCCAAATCTTCAGAGACACGAGCCTCAACCAACATGGTTGTCACCTCCTAACCAGATGGTCTCATGCATTTAGGGAATAATCAACTCCTAATCCCATTGGTCCCATGTACCTTTAAGACTCCTTGTTTGACCTTAGGATTGACTTAGGGTTCTACCCTTCCTAAGGGTTTATTGTGAGTACAATATTTTCATATATATATTTCTTTAAATTGGATTTCTGCCATCTCTTAAGATTCCCATTATTAACTTTATGTCCCCTCATTGGACTCATGGAAACTTTCTCTTCCGAGCTTAGTCTCATACTAGCAACCACTTCCGTAGGGACTTTTTCCTCATGTCTCTCAGAGATGGCACACTTAGGTTCAAAGAATAATACTCAATATATGTGCTTTCATCTTTTATATCCTTAATTCTTCACACTTTAGGTGACATTTAGCATTACGTCAAACATTGAATGGATTTATAATACCACCCTTCTAGGGAAGGTCTTAACCTAGGGTGGCTTCTTGGCTCATAGGATGAAGTTAGGATCTCTAGACACAACCTGACCCCTAGGTCTAAGGTTTTTCCCCTCCCCATAGGTCCTTTTTCCCACTCTTGGGTGACCCACCCCAGGTCAGAACACCAATGAGGAGACGAGAAAAGCAAATCTTTTCATATAATAGATGGAGGAGTAGAAGACTTGGTTTGGGGGGACTCTTACTGGCCTTGCTTGGCAGTCTGTTTGGTCTATGGTTTGGAAACGGTTGGGTAAAGTTGACTTTATATTTTTATGTAACCATAATATGTTGAACACAAAGTTTATATTATAACTTCTCATCCCGTACTTGCTCAATCTACATGGTATACCCTCTCACTGGGAAGTATTAATACTCACTCGCTGAGAGTGTTTCAATGATCTACCCACTCTCTGGGAGTGATCTTCATCCATACCCACTCACTGGGGTATTCACAACATCATACTCACTCGCTAGGATTATTTCAATGGCATGCCCACTCGATGGGGGTAGCATACTCATTCTCTAGAGGTAATTTCAATAACAAACCCACTAACTGGGGGTAGTTTTAATTGAATACCCACTTGTTGGGAGTACGTTCAATAACTTACCCACTCAGTTTGGGTAGTCTCAATATGTTACCCATTCAATGGGGTTATTCTTTATTACTTCAGAGATAGAATTAGGGTGATGAGCAAGTTATATTTATGTTTTCATCTTTTTATGCAACTTAAATAAGCATTTCTAGTTTTAACATTGCCACCCTTATCCTCTTTTCTCAATGGTGTACCCTCTCTTTAGGGAAGCTTGTTTATGGGGAACCCTCTCAAAGGGTTTTAGTCCTAGTTGACATTCATACCATCCTGTCTGGGCTTGGTATTTCTCTAGTCTTCCTATTCGGGCTAGACACCTCATAAAACCATCCCATTTGGTCTTGGTATTCCATTGGCCATCCCATATGGGCTTGACCCCTCATATGACAATCCCATATGGGAATGGTATTCCATTGACCATCTCACACGATCTTGACACCTTATACGACCATCTCATGTGGGATTGGCCCCTTAGCAACCTTTATGTGGCAACACATCCCACTATCACACAGACAACGAGGTGTTACACGAAAACGTGTGGAAAACACCATAACCACAGATTACCAAAAACATGGGTTAATTAAAACTGATTGCGAAGAGTAGATAAACTGAGAAACTATTACTTTTAAGTCCTCATCCTGCAAGAAAACAGGTTATATAGACATTACAAGGTCTTGACACGTGTCCACAACTTAGGAGATCAGTTGTCCTGACATCACACAAGTTCATCACCTATTTATACATACACAAAGGCCCACATCTGTCCAGCAGCAAGATATACAAAACATCAACGACTCTACATTGTGAAACAACATCAAAACACCTCCAAGGACCTGAGAGTACAGTGATGACTCTAAGACTCTACTATAAAGCAACCAAAACAACAACATATCCATTTCTTGCGTTCTACTGCTCGTCTTGCTACTCGGCCGCAACTCTGTGACCACCACCACGTCTAGCTCGAACACCTAAAAAGGGTGTAAACCAGTGGGTTGAGACACACAGTCCCAACGAGAAACATAACTCCCCATCGAAACCACAAAACCACAGAAAGATAAAGCAACGATAGTAATTAACTGATAAGAGGTATAACAAGAGCAGTTTATAAAGTGAAGTTGTTGATACCATCAAGCTTACCAGAATGTACGGAAGGCGTATATCCATGTATTTCTTTATGGAACATGATTAACAAGATAAAATCGTAAGGACGTATAAGTAATTTCAAGTATAACAAGATTAACTACGCAAGCAAGGCCTCAACCAATGTTCTGTGTTTTGCCTTATGCAGTAAATACTATTCAGTTGGATTACGTATTATTATTATGCCCTGAGAAAGTGAGTCGTACCGCTCAAATCCAACCTTCGGTTGCGAAACCCAAGCCGGTGCCATACAAGGCCAATGGAAGAGCCGGACTCCACGACCTCCCACCTCGTGGTCAGTGCATGAGAACCAAAGCAAGACCGCAGTCTCATGCTTAAGTGGCCTCAGCCACAAGGTCAGCTCCATAGGCTACCCTTCCTCTAGCCCACCTCAGTATAGGTTTCGGCGCTAGTATATCTAAGCCATGGGCCTATTCACCGTGCTCTGAGCCATGAACGCATTCATGCTCTACCACTCTGAGCCATGGGCCTGTTCACCATGATCTCTCTCTCTCTCTCTCTCTCTCTCTCTCTCTATATATATATATATATATATATATATATATATATATATATATATATATATATATATATATATATATATCCGAGTCTGCAATCGCAGCTGCACTCGATTCCCTCTCTATTTTAGGCTAGGAGAAACCTCACATATTCAACAATATGCGCTCCGGGTTAACCCACAGGAGAACCCGTTTTACCGTCACCAGCTCCTGACAATGATGGATCTATGGCCAGGGAAAACTACATGATATATTCCACTGTGATTAGTTAGTATCTTTTATGTGGATTGCAAGATTCAACCAAGTTGTATAACATGCAAACTATAACAAGAATAAACAATATGAAACTCAATATTATGCTTTTACTGCAATCAACATCATCCTGATCCATCACAAGGATTCAACATTACATGTTTACCACTTGGCCTCTTGCCAATCATCTATATCCATTCTCAAGGATCATCACATTGCCATGGGATCTCAATCCCTTATCACATAGTGCTACTGCCTCTCAAGGTATTCTCATCAACTGAGGCACTTTAGCCAAACTCAGGTTCTCAGACCAAAACACATCAAGAGTAACTATCAAAGCAATGTTACTCATCATATATACCTCATAGCCCTTTACCTGGCTATGCATCACCTGCATGGTTAGTATACACAATCATCATGGATTAATAGAAAGATCGTATTATAGATGTAGGACAACATTGATGATTAGGTTCTTTATCATTCATGCCTCAACCTGGGACCATAGATACAGTTCATGCAAAGCATCTTATATGTTTACCATTATCTCATCAATATTCATATCATTAAGATGATTACACACATAGGTAATGGTAAGATACATAAGTGTAACCTACTATCACCATTACCATCAAGCATGTCAAAGTTTACTATCAAAAACCAACGTGATTCATTAACAAGAGCTAGCGCATAGATTTTCATAAGAGACCAGACCCTCACTAGAAGTGCCCACTACCCTCACAAGAAGTGTGATGGGTAGGGCACTCTCCCCTATCTCCAAACCCTCAACTCATGCCAGTTAGGCATACCAACATATATCGGCCAAGCCCTAGGGTGTCAGGCATCCAAGACATAACGGGTAACATCATATCGTGCAGCTAGGCTCAAGGGCATGTCGGGCAACGCAGCGTCGTGCAATGGTGCATCATGTATCGTGCACCCACGCATATCGGGCGTCCACATGTATCAGGCGCTATGGTGTCGTGCAACGCCCATCGAGTGTTGTGCTGTCGGCCGACACACATAGAGCTAAGGCCAAAGGGTGACGCCCACCACAGACTAGCTGGAAATGTTTCCACCACAACAAGGCATAACGATACTAACCCACCTTCTAGGTTATATGTGTCAGGCAGGTTACTCAGCTAAGTGTGACGTCCGACACAACAAGGCAAGGACCAGGGAGCATCTCCCGACACAACCACAACATGTGTCATCCAAGGCTTAAGTTCAAGAGGGATGTCAGGCAGCACAGACCTCAAGGTCATAACGGTCAAGATGCAACTCCATAAGGTCGTCATCCTCCTCAAGCACAAGGGTAACAAAACCCTAATGGATCAAGAAGATGGCTCACCTCTCAACAACAAAGAGAGAGGGGTCTTGCACATCTCTTATCACCAATCGGGCAACATAAGGAACAACCACACCCAAGGTCCACAACCATCACATAGCTCACCTTTCAAGTCCATGGTGAGAGGAGGGTGTTGCTCAAGCAACTAGAACACAAGCTCACCTCTCAACTTAAACGAGAGAGGGGTATTGCCCATATTACTAGAACTCAAGCTCACTCCTCAAGACCAAGGAGAGAAAGGAGTGTTGCTCACCAAGAAACCGTAGAACACATGGTTCGGCTAACAAGAACAACTAAGCAAGAAACTAAACTAGCAACATACATAGCCGATATGATCATAGCAACATATATGAACATAGAAGAAGGTAGTGTAGTTAGGGTTAGGAGTTATGTAACCCACCTTAAGCAAGCTCAAAGCTCCTGGATCCAAGCTCCAAGCACCACCAAGGAAGGAGAGCAAGGCACTCTAGGGTTTGGCCACCACTAGAGGAAGAAGGAGACTCCAAGAAGGATCGGCCACCAAGCTTGCAAAAGAAGAGGGGTGTCGTGCACCAAGGGAGAGGGAGACTAAGGAACTAAAGGGATCCTTAGTAAGGGAAAGGAAACACACATATAGAAGAGGATGGAGGAGAAACCAAGGTAGAGCAAAGCAAGGTTTCGCCCACCTAGGGACACTTGTCCATGAGCAATGCCACCACTCTAACATGCCCTAAACACATGTCTAAGGCCATTGCCACATGCAAGCATCAAGCACCAAGTGTCCACTAGTGGTGACACAAATGAGGTCAAAGAAGGTCAAAGGGGTCCATGGGCGATACACCCCCACACCATGGACGACAAAACCCTGGGCGACACACCACCAGGGCGATACACATCATGGGTGACACACCTTGGCCGACACAAGCATGCTCTTGCCCGACACAAGGTCCAAAGAAGCAAGGGCAACACACCACCAGGTCCAACAAGTTCAACCAAGCCCAAAGGAACTCAAGCAACAAGCCCAAACCTTCCTCTCAACACTAGAGGAAGCAAGGAGAGGGAGGAACACCTCACAAGGTGACAAACTCACCCACAAACCCTAAACTTGGGTTAATTGCAAGTAGCACCTCCAACTCTCAACAAAGCACAAACAAACCCTAATCACCACTAAAGGTGATTAGCAAGCAACTAGGCATCAGGGTTAAGCAAAGAAAATAGGGTAAACCCTAAACGGAGGTTAGGGTCCTTACAAGCTAACCCCCTGTAAAGGGATTTCGTCTCCAAAATCTGAAGAGAAAAGCGAGGGATACTTCCTCCTCATCTCTTCCGCAATCTCCCACGTGGCTTCCTCAATGCCACGATGATGCCAAAGAACCTTTACAAGAACTAGTTCCTTCCTCTTCAACTTCTTAACTCTTCTGTCAAGGATCGCCACAGGACCTTCCTCATAGGTTACATCTTCATCAATCTCAACTTCATCTGGATGTATCACTGTTCCTGTATCCGGATGACTTTTCTTTAGCATACTGACATGGAACACTGGATGTAACCTGTGCAACTCTGGTGGCATCTCTAACTCATAAGCTACCTTGCCAACACGTGCTATGACCGGGTATGGACCCATATACCTGGTTGCTAGCTTACCCTTCCGGCCAAACCTTAGAACACATTTCCACGGCGAGACTTTAAGATACACTTTGTCTCCCACCTGTAACTCCAAAGGTCATCGTCGATTGTCTGCATAAGACTTCTACATGTCCTGTGCCGCTTTCAAATGTTGTTGTATCACCTTGATCTTTTCCATTGTCTACTGTACCAACTTAGGACCCAAAAGCTGATATTCACCAGACTCATACCAACACAACGGAGATCTGCACTTCCTGCCATATAAGGCCTCATAAGGAGCCATGTCAATGCTCCGTTGATAACTGTTGTTGTAGGAAAACTCTATCAAACTGAGATGTATGTACCAACTATCTAGGAACTGTAAAACACAAGCCCGAAGGAGAGCCTCCAAAGTCTGAATAGTTCTCTCAGACTATCCATCTATTTACGGGTGGAAGGTGGTACTGAACCTCAACTGCGTTCCCAACGCTTTATGCAACTGTTCCCAGAAACGACTCGTGACCTGAGGACCTCTGTCAGAAACTATCATCACTGGCACACTATGCAACCGTACTATCTCATCTACATATACCCGAGCGAGCTTCTCGGCTGTATATGTTGTCTTTACTGGTATGAAATGGGCAGACTTCGTCAATCTGTCCACTATTACCCAAATGGAATCATGATTCCTAGTTGTCCTGGGCAGACCAACTATGAAATCCATGGTTATATGATCCCATTTCCATTGTGGTATCGGTAGGGGTTGTAACGTACCTGCCGGCTTCTGATGCTCAGCCTTAACTTGCTGACAAACCGCACACCTAGCCATGAACTCGGCTACATCCTTCTTCAAGACGGGCCACCAATACAAGTCCTTCAGACTATGATACATCTTGGTGACACCTGGATGCATAGCATACATCGACGCGTGTGCTTCCTCAAGCACTAACTTCCTCAGATCATCAGCATCGGGAACCACCATCCTATCACAATAGCAAACTAGTCCATCCTCGGACTCTTGGAACCTATCACACTTTTCGCTGCCGAACTCTGATCTGATCAACTGTAATGTATCATCTGTTTGAGGTGCATCTTTGATTTGTTGTCTCAGCGTAGGCTTGATTTGCATCTGTGCTAAAAGTCCAGCTAACAAAGAAACTTCCATCTGCACATTCATCTTTCGTAAGGAAACAAGCATATCCCATCTATGGCATACCAGGGAACTCAACTGTGCCTTCTTTGTAGCGAGAGAAGAAGACTTTCAGCTAAGTGCATCAGCTACCACGTTCACCTTACCAGTATGATACTTGATGGTGCAGTCATAATCATTTATTAGCTCCATCCATCGACGATGTCGCATGTTCAACTCGTTCTGCAAAAAGATGTACTTCAGATTCTTATGATCCATAAAGATCTGACACACTTCCCCATAAAGATAGTGTCTCCAAATCTTTAACGCATGAACCACTGCTGCCAACTCCAAATCATGAGTCGGATAGTTCTCCTCGTGTTTCTTAAGCTATCGCGAAGCAAAAGAAACCACATGATCTTCCTGCATCAGTACACAACCTAAACCTTTCTTGGAAGCATCACAGAAAACAACATAGCCCTTTCCAGCCTCTGGCAGAATTAACACTGGAGCATTGGTCAGCTTCTTCTTCAAACTTTGGAAAGCTTGTTGACAACAATCACCCCAGACAAAAGGTACATCCTTCCTAGTCAACTTTGTCATCGGCAACGCAATCACACTGAAGTCCTTGATAAACCTCCAGTAGTATCCTGCTAAACCCAGGAAACTATGAACTTCTGTCAGCGTCTTCGGCTGCTCCCACTCTACAACGGACTCCACCTTCTTTGGGTCCACTTTGACTCCTTCTGCAGATATCACATGACCCAAAAAGGTTACTTCTTCTAACCAGAACTCACACTTACTGAACTTGGCATACAACTGATGTTGGTGAAGAAGAGTCAATGCTAGTCGAAGATGTCGCTCGTGCTCTTTCCTGTCCCGACTGTAGATCAAAATGTCATCTATAAAGACTACAACAAATTGATCTAGAAACGGACAGAACACTCGATTCATCAAATCCATGAAAGTAGCAGGTGCATTGGTTAGTCCGAACGACATAACCACAAACTCGAAGTGACCATACCTCATCCTAAAAGCTGACTTTGGTATGTCATCCATCTTAATCCTCAACTGATGATATCCGAACCGTAGATTGATCTTTGAAAACATTGTAGCACCACACAACTAATCAAACAGATCATCTATCCTCAGTAATAGGTACTTGTTCTTGATCGTGACCTTGTTCAACTATCAGTAATCTATACATAACCGCATCGACACGTCCTTCTTCTTGACGAACAACACTGGAGCACCCTAAGGCAACGTACTTAGTCGGATGAAACCTTTATCCAACAACTCTTATAACTGCTTCTTAAGCTCTTCCATCTCTACTGGAGCCATCCTATATGGTGTCTGTGCAACTGGCTACGTTCTTGGAACCAGATTGATCTCGAAATCAATCTCTCAGGGTGGAAGAACACCAGGGAACTCATCGGGAAACACATCGGCAAACTCTCGGACAACTGACACCTCTTCAAGGCTAGGACCTTTCACCTTGGTAGCCACAACAGTATCCACAACATGAGCTAAGAACGCCTTACATCCTTCCCGTAACAACTTTTCTGCCACCATAGCTGATACCAGACACGTCAGGAGAATCTTCCTATCTCCTTGGAAGATCCACTTCTCTCCATCATCAAACACATCCTGCTTGGAACCACAGTCCAAAACAACCTTATACTTCTCTAACGTATCCATTCCAAGGATAACATCGAAACCATGCATATCACGTGGTATAAGATCCACTTGTATATTGTGTCCCAAAAAAGATAAGGTACAAGATGGACATTCTTCCCGAAGCATCGAGGAACCATCAAGAGGGGTTTCTAACAACAAGCTATCTTTCTTACAGCTAACAGATAAACGACAGTTTTCAAGCATACTATAGGTGATAAAGGAGTGTGTAGCACCCGGGTCAACCAGAATAGATATAAAGCAAGAAGAAGACATATCAGAATGAAATAACTCCATTTGACCTGTCACTACTCGCGGGTTGACTGTCGCCTCCAGCTGACTCATAGCATAGAATCGAGCCATTGCTTGCTGTCCACGTCCTCTGCTTCCTTGAGCAGATGATCCCTCTTGCGATGCTTGACTGCATCATCACCCTCTGCTACCACTAGGCTGCTGTCTATCTGACCTTTGATGATTCTGCCTCGGCTGCTGCGTCACTTCAACATCTCTGTTTGGGCAATTCGAATTGAAATGCCCCGTCTGACCGCAGATATAGCATGTCTTAACTTCAAACCGTGGCCTAGATGGCCCTGTCACTGCCACTGAAGTTGTACTGTGTGCCTTTGATGGTGGAGAAACATATCCTCTTCCCTTACTCAGAGACCACTGCAACGGTACACTGGAACCTCTCATCATTGAAGGTGTTGAAAACCTTGACTTCTTGAAGCCACCAAAACTCTGTTCCTGGAACTGAGCAGGCCTCTTCTGAGATATGAATTCTCTTTTCTCCCTAACTGACCATTCGATCCTCCAGACAGATTCCACAAATGTAGCAAACCGCTCTCGATTCTCCAACGCAGACGCAGGTGTCGTCAGCTCAGTACTCAAACCTTTCTCAAAGCGTCTGATCCGCTCATCATCTGTTGCTGCCATGTGAGGACAAAACCTTAGTAGGTCCATGAACTTGGCTTCATACTCGGTGATGTTCATCGTTCCTTGGTGTAAGCACTCAAACTGACTGATCTTATCATCCAGATACGTCTTCGGAAAGTATCTGCTGACGAACTCACGTCGGAAAACCTCCCAACCGATCACCTCACCAGGTCGCTTCTCTTCCTCGATGGTCCACCAGTGACCAGCACTACCCTTCAGAAGGTAGACAACGTGCTGTACTTTGTCTGCTTCGGGGATGTCGAGGATCTGGAAAGCCTTCTCAAGACTTGTCATCCACATATCTGCATCTGCTGGATCAGTCATTCCAGCATAGTCTGAAGCTCCGACTCGGTGAAGCCGCTCAAAGGTCTTCCCAATACCCGATGTTTCTCCATGGGGAGCATGTGCTCTCAGCAGAGGCAATGGCAATCTCTCTACCATGAGATTCATCATAGCCATCATCTGCCCCATAAGATGTTGGTAGGCAGGATGTTCAAGAATGGCTGGGTCAGGTTGGGGGACCTCAGGCACCCAATCTTCATGTGCCTGCCCTATTGCTCCATCAACTGATGCAGCATCGCTATTCTCTGCAGCATGTTTTTCATGGTTTCCAGACATCTTGGCTTTTCTTTCGCTGAGGGAAGAAGTTGATTGTAAGAAAATCTGGAAAACTCACAAGAATAGACACAACCTAATCCTAAATCCCTGTAGACTCAGCGAACCTAGAGCTCTGATACCAAAACTTGTGGCAACACATCCCACTATCACACAGACAGTGAGGTGTTACGTGAAAATGTGCGGAACACACCATAACCACATATTACCAAAAACACAAGTTAATTAAAACTGATTGCGAAGAGTAGATAAACTAAGAAACTATTACATTTAAGTCCTCATCCTGCAAGAAAATAGGTTATATAGACATTACAAGGTCTTGACATGTGTCCACAGCTTAGGAGATCAGCTGTCCTGACATCACACAAGTTCATCACATGTTTATATATACATAAAGGCCCACATCTGGCCAGCAACAAGATATACAAAACATCAATGACTCTACATCGTAACGTCAAAACACCTCCAAGGACATGAGAGTACAGGGATGACTCTAAGACTCTACTACAAAGCAACCAAAACAGTAGCATATCCATTGCTTGCCTTCTACTGCTCATCTTGCTACTCGGCCACAACTCTGCGACCACCACCACGTCTAGCTCGAACACCTAAAAAGGGTGTAAACCAACAGGGTGAGACACACAGTCCCAGCGAGAAACATAACACCCCTCCAAAACCACAAAACCACAGAAAGATAAAGCAACAATAGTAATTAACTGATAAGAGGTATAACAAGAGTAGTTTATAAAGTAAAGCTATTCATACCATCAAGCTTACCAGAATGTACGGAAGGCGTATATCCATGTATTTCTTTATGGAACATGATTAACAAGATAAAATCATAAGGACATATAAGTAATTGCAAGTATAACAAGATTAACTACGCAAGCAAGGCCTCAACCAATGTTCCATGTTTTGCCTTATGTAGTAAATACTATTCGACTGGATTACGTATTATTATTATGCCCTGAGGAAGTGAGATGTACCGCTCAAATCCAACCTTTGGTTGTGAAACCCAAGCTGGTGTCATACAAGGTCAATGTCAAAGTCAGACTCCACGACCTCCCACCTCGTGGTCAGTGAAAGAGAACCAAAGAAGGACCGCAATCTCATGCTTAAGTGGCCTCAGCCACAGGGTCAGCTCCATAGGCTACCCTTCTTCTAGACCACCTCGGTACAGGTTTCGACGTTAGTATATCTGAGCCATGGGCGTGTTCACCGTGCTCTAAGCCATGAATGCATTCATGCTCTACCACTCTTAGCCATGGTCCTGTTCACCATGCTCTCTATATATATTCGAGTCTACAACCGCAGCTACACTCGATTCCCTCTCTATTTTAGGCTAGGAGAAACCTCACATATTCAACAATATGTGCTCCGGGTTAACCCACATGTGAACCCATTTTACCATCACCAGCTCCTAACGATGATGGATGTATGGCCAGGGCAAACTACATGATATATTCCATTGTGATTAGTTAGCATCTTTTATGTGGATTGCAAGATTCAACCAAGTTGTATAACATGCAAACTATAACAAGAATAAACAGTATGAAACTCAATATTATGCTTTTACTACAATCAACATCATCCTGATCCATCACAAGGATTAAACATTACATGTTTACCACTTGGCCTCTAATCAATCATCTAGGTCCATTCTCAAGGATCATCACATTGTCATGGGATCTCAATCCCTTATCACATAGTGCTACTGCCTCTCAAGGTATTCTCATCAACTGAGGCACTTTAGCCAAACTCAGGTTCTCAGACCAAAACACATCAAGAGTAACTATCAAAGCAATGTTACTCATCATATATACCTCATAGCCCTTTACCTGGCTATGCATCACCTGCATGGTTAGTATACACAATCATCATGGATTAACAAAAAGATCATATTATAGATGTAGGGAAGCATTGATGATTAGGTGCTTTATCATTCATGCCTCAACTTGTGACCATAGATACAGTTCATGCAAAGCATCTTATATGTTTACCATTATCTCAACAGTATTCATATCATTAAGATGATTACACACACAGGTAATGGTAAGATACATAGGTGTAACCTACTATCACAATTACCATCAAGCATGTCAAAGTTTACTATCAAAAACCGTCGTGATTCATTAACAAGAGCTAGCGCATAGATTTTCATAAGAGACCAGACCCTCACTAGAAGTGCCCACTACCCTCACAAGAAGTGTGACGGGTAGGGCACTCTCCCCTATCGCCCAACCCTCAACTCATGCTGGTTAGGCATACCAACATATATCAGCCAAGCCCTAGGGTGTCAGGCATCCAAGACATAATGGGCAACATCATATCGTGCAACTAGGCTCAAGGGCATGTCGGGCAACGCAGCGTCGTGGAACGGTGCATCATGTATCGTGCACCCACGCATATCGGGCGTCCACATGTATCGGGTGCTATGGTGTCATGCAACGTCCATCAAGTGTTGTGCTATCGGCCAACACACATAGATCTAAGGCCAAAGGGTGACGCCCACCACAGACTAGCTGGAAACGTTTCCACCACAACAAGGCATAACGATACTAACCCACCTTCTAGGTTATATGTGTCGGGCATGTTACTCAGCTAAGTGTGACACCTGACACAACAAGGCAAGGACCAGGGAGCATCTCCCAACACAACCACAACATGTGTCATCCAAGGCTCAAGGTCAAGAGGGATATCAGGCAGCACAGACCTCAAGGTCATAACAGTCAAGATGCAACTCCACAAGGTCGTCATCCTCCTCAAGCACAAGGGTACTAAAACCCTAATGGATCAAGAAGATGGCTCACCTCTCAACAACTAAGAGAGAGAGAGGTCTTGCACATCTCTTATCACCAATCGGGCAATACAAGGAACAACCACACCCAAGGTCCACAACCATCACATAGCTCACCTTTCAAGTCCATGGTGAGAGGAGGGTGTTGCTCAAGCAACTAGAACACAAGCTCACCTCTCAACTTAAACGAGAGAGGGGTATTTCCCATATTACTAGAACTCAAGCTCACACCTCAAGAACAAGGAGAGAAAGGAGTGTTGCTCACCAAGAAACCCTAGAACACATGGTTCAGCCAACAAGAACAACTAAGAAAGAAACTAAACTAGCAACATACATAGCCGATATGATCATAGAAACATATATGAACATAGAATAAGGTAGTGTAGTTAGGGTTAGGAGTTATGTAACCTGCCTTAAGCAAGGTCCAAGCTCCTGGCTCCAAGATCCAAGCACCACCAAGGAAGGAGAGCAAGGCACTCTATGGTTCAGCCACCACTAGAGGACGGAGACTCCAAGAAGGATCGGCCACCAAGCTTGCAAAAGAAGAGGGGTGGCATGCACCAAGGGAGAGGGAGACTAAGAAACTAAAGGGATCCTTAGTAAGGGAAAGGAAACACATATATAGGAGAGGATGGAGGAGAAACCAAGGTAGAGAAAATCAAGGTGTCGCCCACCTAGGGACACTTGTCCATGGGCAATGCCACCACTCTAACATGCCCTAAACACATGTCCAAGGCCATTGCCACATGCAAGCATCAAGCACCAAGTGTCCACCAGTGGTGACACAAACGAGGTCAAAGAAGGTCAAAGGGGTCCACGAGCGACACACCCCCACACCATGGCCGAAACAACCCTGGGAGACACACCACTAGGGTGACACACATCCAGGGTGACACACCTAGGCCGACACAAGCATGCTCTTGCCCGACACAAGGTCCAAAGAAGCAAGGGAAACACACCACCAGGCTCAACCAAGCCCAAAGGAACTCAAGCAATGAGCCCAAACCTTCCTCTCAACACTAGAGGAAGAAAGGAGAGGGAGGAACACCTCACAAGGTGACAAACTTTCCCACAAACCCTGAACTTGGGTTAATTGCAAGAAGCACCTCCAACTCTCAACAAAGCACAAACAAACCCTAATCACCACTAAAGGTGATTAGCAAGCAACTAGGCATCAGGGTTAAGCAAAGAAAATAGGGTAAACCCTAAACGGAGGTCAGGGTCCTTACACTTTACATCCGGGCTAGGTTCATAGTCATTTTCAAAATGACTCTATTTCACCTCATTCTCTTTAACTCACCAGAGATCCTTACAGGTTTTGAAAAGGTTACATCCATAAATGCAATACTCATCAGTTTCTTATGTTTCTTAAAGCTTCTCTCATTAATGCCTTGTTGTACATGCACATATGCATGCAAGACTAGTCACCTAACTCATTTATAATTCTTTTTTTTCTTCTTACTTTAATCATGATTCATATGGGTAGGGTTTTCTATCTCATCCACACTACTCCAATTTCCCAGAATTATGGTTTTGGGTTCGGGTTAGAGACTACACAACCTACACCCTACATCATAGGGTAATATTATTCCCTTCATCCACCAAGGGTTTTCCTAGATCAACGCTAGCTCCACATAAGGTTACCCCCACAAGGAAAAACCCATAAAAATTTTCTTTTCTTTATCATTATTTCCACATTACATGTACATTATTATTTTCACATTATATGTACATTATCATTTCCACATTATATGTACATTAACTGGCAGAGGATACCTTCATCCTACTTCTTCTAAAAAACCTAACTTTATATGAGGATGGAAGTTCCTTTTAGGGTTTATTAAGAAAATAAGATGAGAATTGAGTGAACCAAGATGAGAAGAAAACCTAAAGGTATTTTACTTCAGGCAGTGAATTAAAAATGGCCACCTGGCCGCTTAAGCGGGAAGCAAAGCCCATCCACCTAATATCACCCTTAAGCGCCCGCTTGAGCTGGTTTTCAAAAAACGCCCACTTTTCCCGCTTCACCTGCTTTTTCCCGGCTTTTTGCTCGCTTTTTTCCCACTTTTTTTTTAAAAATGTTGTTGTAAGCATGTAATGTTAATTAATTATATAATCCAAGTAGTATTGAGTATAATATATGAAGCTTGTATACATTAAATGTTCTATGATATACCGAGTCCTACTTTAGAATGCAAACTTTGTATGTAAGCTATATATAATAGGGTACTACTGTAATATATCCAAGTAAATATCATATTACTCTATTATACTTCTAATGGTTTTACTGATTTTACTGATATTCTTGCAGATTTCATTCATTAGTAATTGATACTACTGGTTAGTATTACTGATTTCCTTAGAAATATATTTTATATACACATACATGTAATTTTGTATATAAATATATAAGAGTTTAAGCATCTACTTTTTCAAAAATCACCCTCTTAAGCAACTACCTACCGCTTGAGCGGCTACACGGTCACGTCCGCACGCCTCCCGCTTCCCTTTTTTAATACATTGACTTCAGGAAAAGTCTTCTGACTTTGGCCAGGTAGGATGCACATGCCTGGGAGTCCTCGTCAGCTGACTAGCGGTGTGGATCAATCTTTTTCTAGTGCCTGAGTCATGTTCCCTTCTTGAGACCATCATCTTTAGAAAACTCCCTAATACTTCCCTCAAATTTTACATATTACTTGAAATTATAAATTATTAAATATTATTTGAAAAATCTAGGGCTCTAATACCAAATGTAACTAATTCACTTTTCAGCTACCCCCAATTAAGTAAGGCCAAAAAATGAGAGCCATTGCCTAAATGTTTCCTCCAAGGATCCATATTTTAATCAAATATATATTTTCAATCCATATAGCTGAATTTGAAAAAATCAATCATCGTTGGGAGTTATTCAAAGGGATCTCATGCTCTCAATGGATAATTATTATTATTATATATATATATATATATATATATATATCTTGTGTATGATCATTGTCCCTTCCAGGGCTTATGTGCATCACCCCTTGATACTCACCACCCTAGGGCTGAGAATATGATATTAAAATTTATGCAATACTCATAGTGGCAATATAATTGAACATACTGTAAATTAACATCCAACAATTTATTTTGTTCATTGATTTAATGACTTAGAACCATAATTCATATTAAGTGTTTCCATGATTATCAGAAACTACCATATAGTTATATTATGAACACTAGATTCAAATATGTCCCTTACCAATATTGTAAGATGTTATAATTAACCCTAATTATTCACATCTATGGTTAACCACTTTAGAAGTACCAATTGTCATCATCATTATCATGGTCATATTGATTTATCATCTTATTCAAAAATATCAAATAATACCATAAAAGAAGGGTATTCAACATGTAAAATCACCATTATGTTCCACAATATCAAATAATAACACCAAATATTATTTTTTTAATGTTTCCAACATATTAACATCCAAACCTATAGTTTTAATGTACTAATCACTTACTATATATGTACTCAGGGAACATTTGGTAATTGGAAGCATAAATAGATTATGAAACTATTCTCCCTGCATTCCTCTCATTTTGATGATCATTTTGAGATATAATTTTTCAATATTCGGGTATTCCTAGCTATTTCTATGATTTTTAGAAGATATAACTTATTAAAATGAAATATCTTTTGCCAAGGTAATGTGGCAGTCTCCTATTGGGCCATGCCACCCGAGACCCACATCTAGCTGGTTAAGTGGGTGACAGTCCATGCCTAGACCGTCCGGTCTGACCAAATAGGCTCCTGACTTCCCCTCTTTCTCCTTCGTCTTTGTAGACGTGTCATGTCGGGTAGCCACCCAGCATCAACACTCCTCCAGTCAGCAACTGACAGTGCTATCCCCAGGTTCGAGTTCCCTGGTTGTCACGGTTCATGTGAATTGCCTCTACACCTTTTCTCTCTACTGTACCACCTTGTCCTCCATGATTGACCCTCACACGATGCTTCCACGAACTTTTGGTCTACCGCCTGGTGTTACCCTAACTCTTCCCTATCTACAAGGTTGGCATCTGGTCTGGAGCTCTTTTGTGCCTCCTCCAGGGTTGGCAGGCTGCAAGGTTAGGCTGAGGTGTTGGGGTGAGGAGAAGTCAACTTTGGGAAGCACAGGTCGAAGCAAAGGTTGTAGACCTACATAGGTGACGAGTCTATGACTACTAAAGCAAGGAGATTAGAGGGATGTTGTCATTGCACCCAATTGGGAATAAGGAGCATCGTCATCCTTCCCCTCCTCATGTACCATGAGTCAACTAGTGAAATAGAGAACACAGAGGGTTTCCCTAGGGTTCTTCCCACTAGGAACTACCACATATGAAGTTACCAAACTTGGATGAGGAAGGAGGCACACACCTCTTTCTAGACATAGGGTTATTCAACCCTTTTATATGTATAGAAATGAATATGTGTTGAATGGTGGATTGATCCCCAAGTTTGGAAAATCATCACTTTTAGAAAGTACTTAAATACTTTCCTTCTTCTTTTCCTTTACCATATAGACATTGTTAATTTGTTGATTTAGTTAAGGAGAGAGTCATCTTGACATCTAAGAGAACAACTAGAAAACTCATATATTTCTCTCTCTTTCTTGTGTCTACAACCAAGAATAATCTAATGAGTATGCTTGGATGTTAAGACAAATAATCAATATATTCCCAATATGGAGACACACATGTCAACAACTTTTATTTCCAAAGAGTTCATAAAGGAAAGCATAGCACTATATGACCCATATTGAGTACATTGATTCTTAAAGCTTTTATTTGGGATCTAGTTCATTCTTTGTCTCCCTTAACTCAATTATTCATATTTCTAGGAAACTCACTAATGTCCTTTCCCAAGTTGTATTAATTTGGGACTAATGGATATCTTTTCCATACATAACTTGCTTCCTCTAAAAATTATTTATAGCAATATCATTATCCCATGGTATATCCTTTTTCTCCCAATTCTAGGATTCTCTTTGTTTGGTTTCAAGTATACAAAGGTTAAATCTAAAATAATGTTATTTGGTGCCTAAACAGTGTGTTTCCAGTAATGACTAGATAATTACTCTTTTAATTATCTAAAACACCACTCATCTTATTTTCTTTTGGGAACTTGCCTCTTATTCAATATTTCAGTTATATAGTGATCCACAAAATCCATATCCTTTATTTATGTACGAAAAATCTCTTTTTAGAGAATTTCACATAAGTCTATATTTAACAATATCAATTGTCCACCACTTTAGAAATCCCTTTATTATTCGATTTTCCACTCTTTATTTTGAAAAACATTATTGGATTGTTGCAAACCATAAAACATAAAAAATTCCATTTATTTCTTCAACTTTTTCTACAAGGATTATTTGCAAATCAAAGTCTCTTGGGCCTTTATATGGGCCATGGGTTGCACCCATGCCACAAAGATAATTCTTCCACCCATAATATCATTATTTATCAAAACAAGCCTTGTTTTAAATAATTCAATTTTATCAAAATTGGGTATATTACTCATGTATTCTCCCCCTTTGTCATTTCAAAAAGTGAGGGGTTGATGAGATAAAACACATCTTGAGTTTAGAATAGAAAAACTAATGGTTTGTATCAAAACATGCATTTGAACAAACCTAGGTGTAGTTCTAGAAAATAATCAAAGTAAGGCTATGCAGGCAAGTAACTCAAGATACTAGATATGCAAGCCAAGGATCAAGCTTGAGTATGTATGAAACAAGATATAAGAATCGTATATAATTGGATAAAAATTGATGAACAAGGCTAGGACTACATGTATATGGACTACTAGTAGAACTTAGAAAGTTAGGATTACTAGTAGGATCTAGATCATAGCAAAAGATGCACAAGTCAAGAACAAGCTATGAGATGATGTAGAGGAATATCCAATCAAAGAATTGTGCAATTTTAGAAGCATGATAGGATATTACTCACTAGAAAAATATGCATCATTACCAGAAAATGATTACTACTAAGAAATTCAAGGTTGCATCAAAATATACAGAACTACATAGATGTACCAAGTTATAGAACAATGGAAGCAATTTATATCACAACCAAGAGAGCCAAAGATATCATCATCAAAACTTGCATAACAAGTAGATATAAGTATTTGTAAGATATAGATATACCAATTTACAATAATTAGAGAGATAGAGTTGTACGCAAGATAGGAAATTCTAAAGCATGGAAATATTCATATCATATAAAGATACCAAGGGAGTGCCATATAATAAGGCTAATTATCGAAAAAGTCTAGTATAGAGGGAAATTCTCATCCAAAAAGCCATATGTATATTTTGTGCACAATGTTGTCAGTCGAGTTTCTGGGTTGAACTTCTCAGCCAACAATAGGTGTTGGCAACACCTATTGGTGATTGTCGGTCAAGTTTTATTCTGGACAAACTTGGCCGACTGCAGTTGCTATTAGAAAGCACATATATTTCGAAAAAACATATCTAGAGGCAAGATAAAATACAGACAATATCCAAATTTGTATAAGTACATTATTGATGCACTAAGAAAGAATAAGGGGTAGTTTTTGAGTAGGAAAATGATGAGATTCATAATATACAAAATTTAACTAAAAAAACATATGTAAAGTGCATACAAACTTGGAAAAATAAGCTATGATTTGATATGAGCAAGAATAACATTACCTCTATTCTTACCATTTCTTTTCCACTTGTTGCCAACCCATACACATTTCATTATTCTTCTTCTATGTGTATTTAGAAAACAATTTGCAAAAAATCTCATGTCAATCCAATTGGAAGTGACATACAAGAAGAAAGATGAAATGGTCCCCAATCGTATTTTCGGGTCCACATGGGTTAGGTTAGCAACCCAAGTCATATTACTCTTGGGTGCTTTCCTAAAAGGACAATATGTAGCATAATGACCGATTTCATTGCAATAGTTGCATGTGCCTATATCCTTAGAACTAGAGGATTCTCCATGAAAGATTGGAGGTCCTTTATCTTTATTTCTCCTTTTACCACTATCATATGCTATACCATGTCTACCAATTTGTTTAGTAGCATGATGCAAGATATCATTAAGATTCTTTTTATCATCTAAGAATCTTTGCAAAAAGGATCTCAAACTATGACTATCATGCATAAGAGAAGTAATAGTGGAAGACAAATGATTCATATCATCTCTAGCATGTAAAAGATTGGTTTCTAAGCAAAGTAATTGGTCATATAAGAATATTTTTCAATATGAAGGACCGCAACATAATTCTCTCTACTAGTAGAACTAGAAGAAAAAAATTCAAGGATATTGATTTTAGCAAGAAAGGAAGCATTTTATTTTTCAAGCAAAGTAATCTTAGAAAGATAGACACTATTTTCATATTCTATTCCTTGTATAAAAAAAAGCTTTGCCCTCTTTTTTAGTTGTAAGAACATTGATATCATGCATGAGAGAATTTAAAATTTTGGCGTCCTCTTCATTAGAACTAGGAATAAGAGGTTGAGTTCTAGAAATCTAGTCTTGTCAAGCAAGATAGCATTTTCATCTTTAAGAGAATCTACTTGTTTAAGATAATTTTTGTTTTCTATCTCAACAATATTGAATTTCAATTCAAGTTTTAGATAAATCTTTTGGAGACCATTACATCATCTTGCAAGAAAATGTTAGCATGTTCAAGATCATATTTTTCTTCATGCAAGTTATCAATAATCTTAGCAAGTTTTTTCTTTTTATGCTTAGTATACTTAAGAGATTCATGAGTAGCATGAATAATGGAAATTAAGGATTCTTCATCTAAAGCATTCAGGTTTACCTTATTTAAATATTCATTTGAACTTTCCATGAGAGAAAAATGGCATTCTCCACCATCATTATAGCTTGAGATAGATTCTCCACTAGATTCATCACTTGAGCTTGAGTTGGAGGAGTCACTAAGGCTTTCATGTCATTTCTCCTTCACCTTGTGCTTATCCTCCCTTCTCTTATGATGATGAGTCTTTTTGCCTTGTGGGCAATCTTCTTTTATGTGACTCTTCTTTCCATATTTGAAGCATTGGGTGGGGGGAGAAGATTTGCCTTTGTAAAGTTTACCTTTTGAGAACATAACATCATATTCAACTTCAAAGGATGGATAAGCTTGACTAACAATAGCTTCAACTTGGGATATGGTTTCAGATCTGTTATGTCTCTTGAGATCTTTCTCTTCTTCCTCTTTCTTGTCAAGTTTCACTTCAAAAACTTATAGATTTCCTAGGAGCTCTTCCATAAAGATATCACAAAGAAACTTCATTTCTTCAATAATGGTTGCCTTTGCTTCCCACCTCATGGGGATAGTTCTTAGGATCTTTGAGTTGATCTTTCCTTGATCTGTAGGATGACCTAGGAAGGCGAGACCATTTATAATGGTGTTAGCCTTGCATACATTTAAGCTACCCAAACCATGTTGAAGTTTTCAAGGAGACCATTGAGAATATAGACTCTACTTTCCTTCACTTGCTTTGACCCCTAATAAGTGATACACAGCTTTATCCATATCTCATAGGCTGTGTCATAAGAAGAAATCCAGTTGAACTTTATGGGGGAAAGAGAGGCATAGTGGATGTGGATGGCTCTTGCATTCAAGGTTGCTTTCTTTAAAGTAGCCTCACCCCATTCTTCTACCTTTGTATCTGGTAGCTTGTATGGAGGATGCACCATTCTCCATATCTCAAGATTTGATCCTTGGACGTATAATTGTAATATTCTCTTCCAATAAAGGAAGTTTCTTCCATAAAATTTTGGAATGTCGATGAAGTAGCTCCCACTTTGATAATCATACATCTCATCCTACTTGTGGACGTATTGCTTGGAGAAACCCCTTGTGATACCTATGATGGGTTCTAGAGGGGGGTGAATAGAGCTAAAAGCACTTAAACAAAATTCATTAGTCGTTCAAGTTATATCCTAAGATAGTATTTCATATATGAACTTAGAGTGCAACTAAACATACACAAAAAGGGAGAGAGAGATTGAACAAGCACAAGCTAACACAAGCTATGTATAGTGGGTCCAACCTACAAAAAAGGATATGTAAGTCCACTACCTAGAGATGTAAACCTCTAGGATTTTTTACCATGTCTCACTCCTTATATTCCATTATAAGAGTTACAACATAAGACCTCCTTGTTTAAGGTCAAGGGTACTTAGCATTCCATTTGAGGACTATGGAGCCAATAATCATACAAAAGAACTTAACTGTCCATGACCAGGAGTATTCTACCTTGCTAAGGACTTACCTACTCTTGTAACAAGTCTTTCTCCTTCTCCAAGGACTTACCCACTCTTGCAACAAGTCTTTCGCTTCAAGGAATTACCCACTTTTGACTTGGATCTTAATTCACCTTCACCAAAGAGAATCTTTCAATAAGGGACTCCTTCCCTTCTTCTTCTTCACCTCTCTTAGCCAAGAGAGAGAATCTTCATCTTCATGGTAGAAAGAGAGATTGGTAGGTGAAGAAAGTGAGATCCTGACAAGATATACATGTAGGATTATCTCTCTTACAAATATTACTCACTCTAATGGATGTAGCAAGTAATAAAGCTTATGAGAGTGGATGGAGACTTTTGGAGACAAATCTCTCTCAACTATAATATAGGGACCTTCATAGTGCTTGGTAACCATGGGATGATAACCAAGGGGTCCAATTTATAGTTGAGGTTGCCTAGTAGCCAGTAGAGACACTTAAGAATGAATTCTAGCCATTTTTCATGTTGCAATAGATATATTTTCAAATTTTACAACACTCCAGCAACTAGAAACACTTTTCTACACTTCTCTATACAATGTTGTCAGATGAGTTGCCTTTTAGGAAATTCGACTGATGACACTATATGACAAGTCAAAGTGTAGGTCGGTCAAGTTGTCACCAGGACAAACTCGATAGACCATGGGCACTTGCCAAAATCCAGACAGGTTGTCAGCTGAGTTGTCACCAGGGCAATCTCAATAGGCGTGCCAGTCTGTAATCACTTTTGACAAATGTCCAAAAAGTATTTAAACATTCAAATTAAGTGCTCTTGATTTTTTCTAAGCTGAATTACAAGTTATACAATCATTACAAGTGATTTACATCAAAGATCTATGGAGGAAACTATCTATCCTTCAATCTTGATCTTTTTGCATGTATGACGTGATTTCTCCAAGTTAGGATGTTCAAGATTAGGCATTTTGGAGTGTGTCTATCTAATTTGAAATCATTCAGGTAGAATCATTAGAAACAAATTAGTGCAATGGTTAGTCATCATTAAAATAAGGGTTTAGTCAGTTTAAACCTTGAGTCAACATTGAGTGCCTGTCGGGTGTAAAATAGTTTATTATATCCGATGGTTTGGGGAATTTCATATGGTGGAGTAACTATGAGAAGGGAAAAAGGAGAAAATGAGTGCATTTCTTGAAATATATCATTTTAATTTCAACTACAACAAGCACCACTTAGGTTTTGTGGAATATTTGAAAAATAGTATAATATGCAAAGCATTACTTAAATCCCAATATGGAGACTTCCTTATTGTCTTTCAAGGTACATATAGAAATTAGTTTTTGATAAGGTAATATTTCTTACACTTCTTATATCAAAGTTCCTATAAAACCTATTTTACCCATGGATAAAATCTTAAAAGAGCCTATCTTAGCATTGGATGTAAAACTTAGCGATCTTATTTTATGAGGAAAACATAGAAAACTACATATGAACATTTGAACCAACAGGAAAACACACATAGACCAAACATGACTCCACCTATAACATCCTCATTTTTTAGGTATTTAATTTCAATTTCCCTAATATCACATCCTTTATGGTCACATCTTGCAAAAAGTTCATTTTAAATAATATTGATTGCTATTTTGTATAAAAAAATTTCCTAATCAATTATAACATATAAATACGAGGAAACTTAAAATGTCAGGGTTTAATGATTTGTAAATAATTAGTTATGCATTATCAATGATTTATAGACTATTAATTATATTGATTAATTTGATAACCCAACTCGAGAACTAAGGGTAGGAGAATATTTTATACATTTTTGGGAATGCCTGGTCAAATTTTGAGACCCATCAGACTTTATTTGGTAGGGAAATTAAATTTGGGAAACTAATGGTTATAAATGAATGGAAATTCCTTAATATAGGCCTATTTTTCCCTGGCCACATTTTCCCTGACCGTTAGATCAGATCCGCTTGAACGGGATTGAAGTCATCCATCGGACACCTTCTCCTACCTTGGTCTGAGTAGGAAACAAGTCAGCCTGTTTCGATTGTGAAAATCTCGCGAGTCAGTCACTCATTTTGGAAACTGACAGTTCCACTATCTTTGGGACATCGATCCGCACCCAGCGATCCCTTACTCGAATCCTAGAAACGCCCCTATAAGAAATTCCCCTCTCGGCCGCCATTTCCTTCTCACTTCCATATTGCAACCCACCTCCTAACATTCTATTCATCTTCCCAATCGTTCTCAAAGCTTCAGGGCACTTCCCGAAACCCTCCTCCACCATCAATTTCGCCGCACTAGCTTTAGCCACCCGCATCCTACTTCATCTTCAACCTCCTGCCTCCCGTCATCATACACGGCCCTCGCACCACCTCGCCACATTTCCTTGCTCCTGCACCATCTACGGTGCCCTAGGGACGCACCCCTGACCTTCCCTTGGGCCGCAAGTTGCTGAGTTGGTGTACCCTATAGTGCCCACGGCAATAGCAGGTCGGCGCCCTCTGTTGGGGGACACCAGACCCGCACAACCTAGCAACAGGCAATGAGGAAGCAACTTTACTCCCTCAGAAGCCTCTTCTTCTGCTTCCAAGCCCCCGTCAAAGGTGTGTACCCTTTTCCCCGACTACTCTCAAAACCCAATGAGAACTGAACTGAACTGTAATCTAGAATACACACTAACCATGTAATAGACCTAGGATTAAGGGGATGATAATCTGGAATCTCAGAATTAGCCAATTCAGGCTATGTCACTATACTGTATGCATCAGATATATGTACTAAGTATATAACTAGGAGATTAGTATGTGTAATATGACTAACCTAATGACCCTCAAAAAGTAGTTCAAATCCTAACTTATATATAGTGATAAAATGTTAGAATGTGAATATTACATGTGTAACCCTAAACTCTATGGATGTCATGTACTAATGATAATAATAACAACTTGGATACATATAAACCCTAGTATGAGTTAGTAGTGTATGAATAAGATATTTTCACAATGATCCTAGACTATGGATTCTAATATTATTATGATTATTAAAGAAACATCTACAAAGATACATTAGTACCCTAACCTCATATACCCTGATAATGGTATACCTAAATGCATGTATTGATGAAGAATGTATGACCCTAAAGATGTTGATAAAAAAAGGATGTGAATCTAACATAGCCCTTGGATTTTCAGGAGAGAGTTAGACCCAATATACTGAGGAGCAGTGAGAGTAGAATTTTGTCTTACTACAGGTAAGTGGGCCATGTCTAAGAAATCTATTTTGTGCCTTATATTTAGACAGTATGTCTAATTTTGTTTCTCAGATTCAGAATATCCTCTTTTTACAATTCTTTCTATTCTATACTTTAGACATATTGCTAGATGATAGTTTTTATCATGAGATCAAGAATGGTCATTATAAGGGCATTAATAGTTTATACTCATGGACTCAGACATTGGGTCAACTTAGAATGAGAAAATAGATTTTCAGATTTCAAACAATAGATCTAGATTATATTTAAAGTTAGTCTATAATGTTGAGATAATGGACAAAAAGTCAGAGATAGAATTGTAAACTCAAAGATATAGATATTGAATCAGAGATAATAAAATAAGAACATAGATAGAAAATAAGATTAAAACAATAATTTAATATATTATATGATAAGTCCTCACCAGAGAGTCCCGGGATGATTTAGAGGCATATGTTGCCTATTTAGGAGTATTTACACCATTTAGAGGGCACATTATGCCAACAGAGGGTGTGTTGCACCATAGAGGGCACGTTGTTCCAACAGAGGGTGTGTTGCACCATAGAGGACACCTCAGTGTCAACAGAGGAGGACTTATCATTTAATTGTGGCCACTTAATAAAATGAGTAATTAAAAGATGTTTTATCTCATTCAGTAGATCTTTTAGTGTCTCATAAGATTTCGTTCCACTTATTATAACTCCTAGATTTTCCTCTTTTGGTGCATGGATGGGGACGCGACGTTTGCCGATAGTGAGCAACTGTCCAAGGTTTAGTTTGAGGAATTGAATATTCAGGAGATATCTTTCACTGGTGGGACATTATCTTAGGCGATCCTTCCATCTTGGAGATTTATTTTAGTTGTTTACTTTCACGTTCATGTTGGGATTGTTATCCCCAAACTTTCTATTTTCGTATGTCATACTTTCTATTTGAGTTCAGTTACTTTGGTTATTTGCACGCCTTAATATGTCAGATAAGTGACGTTTGCCCATGTTTAAAAAATAATTATGAGATTCAATGCTTCCACATATATTTTTTCTGATAAATAATTGGGCAGGCATTACAAAATGGTATCAGAGCCATTTAATAACCATTAGTGATTGATATCATTAGATAGACCTCTTATAGATACCCTTTTTACATATGGCCCCCAAGAAGAAGTCTGATAAGGGCAAGGAGAATGTTGATGGAGAGGAAAGCTCCTACAATGTGGGAGATGATCGCGAGGTGTCTGGGGGAGGAAACCCTAACCCTACTCTTGATGTGCTTGTCAAAGCCCTGACTGGTCCACACATACGACATCCACCGCTGAGAAACCAAGAGCTGACCCTGGTTGATTTCCTGAAGATCAAGCTGGAGACTTTCTCTGGCTAAGTTGAGACAGACATAGTCACTCGTGCTGGAGAGTTACTGATTGTGGAGCACTACTTTTGTGATCTGGGATGCCCTGGGCATTCCAAGGTTTGTTTTGGGACCCATCTACTGAAGAGTGCTTCCCGTGTCTGGTGGGAGAACTTCACCAATGCCCGAGGTCCTAATGTTGCACCATTGACCTAGGATGAGTTCACTACCACCTTCTAGAACTGCTACATTTTAGAAGATATGATCGAGAAGAAGGAGATGGAGTTTTGACCCCTCAAGCAATACAACTCCACCGCCATCCAGTACGCTTGAAGTTTCGTATGCTATAAAAGTATGGGACTGAAGATGAGGCTCATATGGCCAAGAAGTTCATGCGCAGCCTGAAGCTTGGTCTTGGCTTCGCTCTAGTAGGATGCGGCATCAGGACAGTGCATGAGGCACTGGAAGTAGCCCTGGAGTTAGAGGACCACCCAGGATGAAGCTGGAAGAATAGTGGATCTTCCAGAAATAACATCCAACACAACAATCACCATGGTGGACAAAACAATAAGAGGAAGGCACCTGGAGGTGTCCCAGCTCAGAGAGGTCCAGGGGGACCACCAACACAGAGAGGTCTAGGAGGAGCACTAGCCCAGAGACGACCACCACCACCCACAAAAGGAGACTAGAAGCCACCTGATCCAGTCTGCCCCAAGTGTCAGAGGACTCATCATGTGGAGTGCAAGTATGGACAACATTTATGCTATTTCTATAGTGAGGAAGGCCACATCAAGCTCAAATGTCAAAAGATGCAATAGAGGTTTGGTGACAATAATCTGAAGCAAGGTCATAACAACCAGAGGGAGAAAGATCATGCAAGGGTCTTTGCCATAACTGTAGAGGAGGCAGATGAAGATTAGGTCATTGAAGGTATGGCTTATATTGGCCAATTATCTATCAAGGTGTTATTCGATTCCGGTGCATCACATGCTTTCATATCTTCTGCATTAGTCGTAATGTTAGAACTACCAGTGGAGGACCTTCCTTATAATATCAAGATTAGAACCACTAGTATATGTGTAAATTGTTGGCTAAATGGACATCTATAAATCCCTTTTGTTTTGATTATGACAAACATTTCATTCTTATTGATCTAACGAGCTACTTGAGTGTGCAGGAACAAGGCGGATGACAAAGTACTAGGGAAATCCATATGCTTACATATTTATATTTTCATGCAATGTAATCGCTTTGTAAAAACTTGTACAAATATATAATGTACAAGTACTTAGATTGCATATAAATCAAGCGTTAGATCTTCCCTAGCTAAACACCACATTTAGATAAGTCATCCCCTTCAAATAGGATCACATCTGCACACTCATACATATAATTAGTGCCTAAATTGAAACATTGAAACAGGATCAATCTCGGTCGACCAACTCCTCGACCGAGACACTCTCGGTCGACAATCTTCTCGACCGAGAAAGATCCAAAGTAGCCGTTAGACACAACTGACAAGGTAGTTGGCAGTTGGAGAAAGACGTTGCAAATCACTTGATCCAGAGAGCCTGTCGGTCAACAAAACTTCGACCGAGTAGGTATCTCGGTCGACCACTCCTCGACCGAGATGAACTCTGACAGCAAACTGCAGAGTAAATTAATTAGTTGTTGCTAAAGCAACAAACTTGTACCTAACGGCTAGTTAAGCACTTAGAAACCCCTAGAAGTTGTCTAGAACGTCCTTAAGCATCCTTAGGCCATTCCTATAAATAGGACAAGCCATAGGACACTCAAACTCACTTGTTACACTTGAGAAATCCTTGAGCATACTTTGAGCAATCTATTTGTGAGCAATTTGAGCATTGTGACAATTGGCCACTTCCTTCCTTAGCTCAAAATTCATGTCCTATAGGCTAGTATCTCCTACCCACTGCAATCACAAGTCCACACACTTGGTTAGGAGATCTATACGCTTGATCTAGGCAAATCAAGCCTTGAGCTACAAAGGATAAGTTGTAATTTCCTTTTTCCTTTCTTGTTCTCTATTACCGTTTGTACTCTCCTTGCTACTCCTAGGTTGGAGGCTGCAGATTGGAGAGGGTGGAGATCTTCTTGGTGAAGAAGGCGACCTTGAGCTACTTCAGAAGGCTGGTGCAATGGGAGGTTACTTCTAGAGAGGAAGGCTACTTCAAGGGGGAGCTTGGAGTTACTTCAAGAAGGCTACCTCAAGTTGGTGCACCTACTTCAAGTGAAGGCTGTTCAAGGGGTGTAAAGGAAAGTATTGCATTTTTTATAAATCCTTGAGAAGGTAATAAAATAAATACTTTCAAAATCCCGGTTGGGTAAGCAACCGGGTAGTGGACTGACAACTTTAGTATTTGCTAAAGTTGGAACCACTCTAAACACCTGTCTCCTTCTTCCAATTTTCAATTGTGGTTGTTTGAGTTCAATAAATTGTTAAAATCATTTTAAAACTCTATTCACCCCCCTCTAGTGTTTTTCAATTGGTATCAGAGCGAGGCTTCAAGGAACCCTAACCAGGTCTTGAAGAATGGAGGGTAATGGTGATTACAATCGCAACAAAAGGTGCAGCCTGGACAAATCTACAACATATTGCAATTGGTGCTTAGGAACAAGCCACACAACAACTAGCTGCCCATGGAGATCAAAAAGGGAAGATGAACACAAGGATTGTCTTATTGCTACAACTAGTGAAGAAGAAGAAGAGGTAAGTCTTTTTTATTTATGTAAAGAAGAACTAGTTGCTAGTCTTGAAGAGACACATAATAAATATGTTGAGTGCAAGAAGAAACTAAAGAAATCTAATAAAGCAAATGATGAATTACATGCTAAGCTTCTTGCTATTACATCTGAAAATGAAGATCTTAAAAAGATCATTGAAGATCATGATATTGAGATAAAATCTATAGAGGCAAATTGCAATCTACTTTCTTTAGAGAAGATTAATTTGCAAACTCAAGTGAATGATCTTCAAAAACAACCCATCTTATGCAACCATCTAGATTATGATTCTATTGTCAAAGAAAGAAATTCCTTGTCATCTAATCTAGACCAAGCAAAACTAGATATCAAGAAGAGAATGGATGAGATTGCCAAGTTACAACAACAAGTTCGTAGTTTAAATAATAATGGCATTCTTGATCAAATCCTAGATAATCCCTATCATCAAATTGGGAGAAGAGGACTAGGTTACAAGCCTAAAGGGAAGTCCTATCAACAACCTAGTTGGAGAAAGTCACAAACCCATCACTCTATATATGTACCTAAAGGAACATCTTCACCCAAGGACAACACAGAACACAACCATAGAAAAAGATATGAGGTTGACTCAATATGTTGTCATTATTGTTTGCGCCTTGGTCACTATTCTTTTTCATGCCCTTACAAGAGAAAAGATGTCGAGTTAGTTTGGGTTCCAAAACCTCCAAACTAAATAAATAGAATTAAGTTGAGATATGACCAAGGACCTTATTTGCATATTTCCATGTCTATCTTAACTCAACATAATGAGATTACAAATAAATTTAAGTATCTAAATATTTAACTTGCATAATTATGTTTTATTTAGAAACAATTAATAGTTCCAGGAATCTTGTCGGTCGAGAGACTGTCGACCGAGAGCCCATCGGTCGAGAAATTGTTCGACCGAGCATGTCACTGATCTCCAGTCTACTGCAAAATTGCTGAATTTCTTTTAAATTGATGAAATTGCTATCTATTTGTGATTGATGACTGGATATATTTTGGAAATCATCCCTACAAATTTAAATGAGATTAATATTAGTTTATTCCCTAAATGATTTAAGTTTAAACTGAAATTATGCTTAGCTCAATAAAAAGAAAATTTCTATTTTCATATGATTTTTCCTAAAGTATTTTCTGGTCTATCCATATACAAATCATGTGATGGAATTATCATTATATGCTGATTTTGTTCTATCATTACATCATGGATATGCTTTCACTATTTGATACGCATAGATAATGATAATTGTATGCATAGATCCGTGATGATATATATAGGCAAGCAAAATGATTTATTGGTTATATGTTATTGCTTGCAACACATAAGATAAAATCTCTATCTTTGAAGACTTGAAATATTAATTGTGCCTTCATTTAAGAATCATATTAAGTATTATGCTTCAACTTGATACTTAATCAAATTTTATGCAGATTTGAAAATCTGCAAATTTGCCTCTTGGTTAAAATGAAATTTGACCAAGGGGCGCTATGGTCGGAGTCAAATTCGACCTAAAATAAGTTTGACACAATAACTATTTGAATATCATTTTATTGTGATTAAAAGCACAATTAATTTATGATCACAAAATTGTCCCAATATTATCAATAATAAAACAAAATATTACTCCCTTAGAAAATATATATATGCTCTAAAAATTTAGTCTATCATTTGCATTAAAAATCAGCTTAAAAATTCGTACCCAGTAAGTCTGTCGGTCGACGAATTCTTCGACCGAAAACCTCTCGGTCAGCCCACCTCTCTCGACCGACAGAATCTAGACAGACCTAACATCGGACACACTTCCGGTCGACAATTGTTCGACCGAGACGGTGTCGGTCGACAATTGCTCGACCGAGAATGAGCCGTTGGGATACGACCGTTGCAATCCGACCGTTACCGTTGACGGCCGACCGTTGCAAGTCGACCGTTGGACGGTCGAGTGGCGTGTCTGGAATATGACCGTTGCGGACGCTCGGTCGACAAATTGTCGACCGACCCGGTCACTGGATTGCTATAAAAGGGACAAAAAACGGGTCACTTCTTCACACTTTCATATTCTTGCTTCCATAGGCTCTCTCTAGTGAATTCTTGTGCAAATCTTTAGTATCCTCATCCCCAAGACTTCCTTGCTTCTTCTCCACCTTCAAGCAACGCAATGGCCTCATCATCTGCTCGTGGGAAGAAGAAGGTCGTCGGCAGGAAAGGAAGGGAAGCTACTCCACCATTGACGATCATCAACGACATTGCCTTCGTCGATGGAGATGCTGGTGATCACTATCTACGGCTCTCCTCCAAAGCTCCTCTCCCACGACGACCAGTTGAAGTTATGGACTTCCTCAACATCGTCGACTTGGAGGATCTTTTTGAGGTGCAAAAATTGAAAGAATTCATCAACCCTTCTTTCCCTTCCTATTCCACCAAGGTAGTGAATGAATTCTATGCTAACCTCATCTCCCATTCTGAAAATGAAACCATCTTCTTCTATACTATGGTCAATGGGCATAGCTTTCGATTTACTGAAGAGGATATTCTTGACATGCTAAATATTGACCTAGATGAATATCAAGACACCCTTGATCTTACCACTGGAAACCCACTTAATCAATTTTCCCAAGATAACCATACCATTAGTCTTAATGACATCAAAAGAACCATTTTTCAATCCAATACAACCTGTCACGAAGATAGGGGCACATACTGCGCTATCAATCTTAAACCTGCAACTAGGATTGTAAACCTTATTGTTTCAACAAACATACATCCTAGAGCAAATAAGTCTAAAGTTCCTATTTTTCGTATGTGTCTAATCTATGCCATTATCCAACGTATTCCCACAAATTTTATCCGCATTATTCTTAAAAACATGCTTGAGTTTTCTGGCAATCCTCCATATGCTGATCTTGTATGCCAAATTACTTAACATTTTCTTAAGACACAAATTGAGGATATGGGATATACATGGGAGCGTAGACCACAAAAAATAAGTAAGAATACTATAGAAAAAATGGGAATTGATTTCGGTCATAAGAGGTCTAGGGTAGAAGGAGAGACATCTACCCAAGATATACCACCTCCACCGACTCCTACCAACCTACCCTATGATCCCATCCAAAACACTCTAACCTATGTTGCTGGGTCACAATATCATCTTAGTAAACAATTAGATTATAACCATCATGCCATGACTTATCTAAACCAAAGAATGCAAACCCTTTCTCCAAACCAAACAGATGAATATCCTTATTCTTTAAATCCGGGCATGCTCAATCCATATAATCCATCTTACAACTACTACCAACCTCCACCTCCACCATCTATAGATCTCACGCATACCCAGTTTTCATCAATGCAACTACAAGATATTGCTTCTCATTTCCGATTTGATCGGGTTCCTACCTTCTTGGAAGCGTATGCCTTAACCAAGACAGGTGCTCTGGAGTGGCAAACTTTGGTCCAATATTATGGAGCTGAGCCTTTTCTTGGGAAAGACCCTGATGTTGATGTAATTCTTAAGTCTTTCTAGTGAGATTTGGAGTTGTATTAGTTGTAATGGAATCTTTGCATAATTGTAATAAATGGGTTATCTCTACATGATTTGGCTATCTTTTTATGCTTGTAATGAAATTGGTTATCTTTATAATGAATATCTTTTTGGCATCATTTGAATTTGGATTATAAGACTATTGTAGAGCATACAAAATAAGGGGAGTAATAAATACAAATAAATCAAAAAGGATGCAATCTTTGCAAATACCTAAAATATGGCTAAATTGACATCTATTGCAAAGAATTTATACCTTGGGATATCTATCTAAAGGGGAGCATAGTATAAAATTAAGGGGGAGAAGTAATATCAAAAAAAAAATTCAACATGGATATCTTTTTGAAATGACAAAGGGGGAGAAAAGAATATAAAAATAAAATAAAGATCAAAACTATAATAACTAAGTTTCATAATGAAAAAGGCCAAGCACTCACTTGCAAAACAAGAATGGCTACAAAAGGAAATCTTCAGGTATGAAACTCATTTGTTTTATAATTTCTTCATTTATATTTTGGAAATGTTTGTCATCTTCAAAAAGGGGGAGATTGTTGGCTAAATGGACATCTATAAATCCCTTTTGTTTTGATTATGACAAACATTTCATTCTTATTGATCTAACGAGCTACTTGAGTGTGCAGGAACAAGGCGGATGACAAAGTACTAGGGAAATCCATATGCTTACATATTTATATTTTCATGCAATGTAATCTCTTTGTAAAAACTTATACAAATATATAATGTACAAGTACTTAGATTGCATGTAAATCAAGCATTAGATCTTCCCTAGCTAAACACCACATTTAGATAAGTCATCCCCTTCAAATAGGATCACATCTGCACACTCATACATATAATTAGTGCCTAAATTGAAACATTGAAACAAGATCAATCTCGGTCGACCAACTCCTCAACCGAGACACTCTCGGTCGACAATCTTCTCGACCGAGAAAGATCCAAAGTAGCCGTTAGACACAACTGACAAGGTAGTTGGCAGTTGGAGAAAGACGTTGCAAATCACTTGATCCAGAGAGCCTGTCGGTCGACAAAACTTCGACCGAGTAGGTATCTCGGTCGACCACTCCTCGACCGAGATGAACTCTGACAGCAAACTGCAGAGTAAATTAATTAGCCGTTGCTAAAGCAACAAACTTGTACCTAACGGCTAGTTAAGCACTTAGAAACCCCTAGAAGTTGTCTAGAACGTCCTTAAGCATCCTTAGGCCATTCCTATAAACAGGACAAGCCATAGGACACTCAAACTCACTTGTTACACTTGAGAAATCCTTGAGCATACTTTGAGCAATCTATTTGTGAGCAATTTGAGCATTGTGACAATTGGCCACTTCCTTCCTTAGCTCAAAATTCATGTCCTATAGGCTAGTATCTCCTACCCACTGCAATCACAAGTCCACACACTTGGTTAGGAGATCTATACGCTTGATCTAGGCAAATCAAGCCTTGAGCTACAAAGGATAAGTTGTAATTTCCTTTTTCCTTTCTTGTTCTCTATTACCGTTTGTACTCTCCTTGCTACTCCTAGGTCAGAGGCTGTAGATTGGAGAGGGTGGAGATCTTCTTGGTGAAGAAGGCGACCTTGAGCTACTTCAGAAGGCTGGTGCAATGGGAGGTTACTTCTAGAGAGGAAGGCTACTTCAAGGGGGAGCTTGGAGTTACTTCAAGAAGGCTACCTCAAGTTGGTGCACCTACTTCAAGTGAAGGATGTTCAAGGGGTGTAAAGGAAAGTATTGTATTTTGTATAAATCCTTGAGAAGGTAATAAAATAAATACTTTCAAAATCCCGGTTGGGTAAGCAATCGGGTAGTGGACTGACAACTTTAGTATTTGCTAAAGTTGGAACCACTCTAAACACCTGTCTCCTTCTTCCAATTTTCAATTGTGGTTGTTTGAGTTCAATAAATTGTTAAAATCATTTTAAAACTCTATTCACCCCCCCTCTAGTTGTAACGTTAGAACTACCACTGGAGGACCTTCCTTATAATATCAAGATTAGAACCACTAGTATATGTGTAAATGTACCTGGGAGAATGATTCCTAGGTTTGGGATTACCCTGGAGGAGAGAGTGTTTCATGCATACCTTATGATTATTCCTTTGAATGATTTTGATATTATTTTGGGCATGAGCTGGCTCCACGAGCACTATGTTCTCCTTGATTGTAGAAGGAAGTTAGTCACCATATATCATCCTAAAGAGGAGCCACTAGTCATAAAGGGAAGTAAGAAGCATCACAAGGACTTCTTTGTTTCTGCAATTCAAGTAGATAAACTAAGGAAGAAGGAGTGTCAAACCTATCTAGTATCTTTTATAGCTGAAAAGGAAAAATCTATAGATGATATCCTTGTAGTTTGTGAGTTCTCATATGTCTTCCCTGAGGCCTTGTCTGGCCTACCTCCTGATTGAGAGCTTGAATTCTATATTGAGCCCCTTCCTGGCACTGCACCTATCTCTAAGGCTCCATATAGAATGGCGCCTGCAAAGCTTGTTGAACTGAAGAAGCAGATACAAGAGCTTTTAGATTTGGGCTATATTCTTCCTAGTGCATCTCCTTGGGGAGCACCCATCCTCTTTGTCAAAAAGAAGGATGGTTCTCTTTGTATGTGTGTCAACTATCGAATGTTGAATTAGATGACAATAAAGAACAGGTACCCTCTACCATGAATCGATGACATGTTTGATCAACTGAAGACAACCAAGGTATTCTCAAAGATCAACTTGCATAGTGGATATCATTATCTAAAGATTAAATCCTCAAATATAGAGAAGATAGCCTTCCACACCAGATATGGACACTTCGAGTTTCTTGTTATGTCTTTTGGCCTCACCAATGCTCCTGCCATTTTCATGGACCTAATGAATCGCATCTTCCATCAATATCTGGATTCTTTCATTATTGTCTTCATAGATGATATTCTTATCTATTCTGATAATTACCAGTTGCATGAGGAGCACCTTTGCATCACTCTAGAGACACTTTGACAACATCAATTGTATGGGAAGTTATCTAAATGCGTGTTCTGGCATCGTGAAGTTATGTTTCTTGGGCATATAATTTCATAAAATTATATCTCAGTTGATCCATTAAAGGTTGAGTCAGTGATGAATTGGGCTATCACTACTACTCCATCAGATATCATAAGCTTCTTGGGGTTAGCTGGTTATTATAGGCATTTTATTCAGGACTTCTCCATTATAGCAAAGCCCCTGACTGCACTCACTCGAAAGGAAGCAAAGTTTGTGTGGAGTGAGAAGTGCGAGCAGAGTTTCCAGACCTTGAAGAGGAGGCTCACTTCAACACCTATGCTTGTACTTCCTTTTGGTAATGATGGTTTCATCATCTTCAGTGACGCTTCAAAGTTAGGTTTGGGTTGTGTTTTGCAATAGAATGGTAGAGTTATAGCTTATGCTTCTAGACAACTCAAACCACATGAAGAGAACTACCCCACTCATGATCTGGAGCTGGCATCTATCGTGTACTCATTGAAGATATGGAGAGATTACTTGTATGGTACACAATTCGAGATATTCTGTGATCATAAGAGTCTCAAGTATATTCCGAGTCAAAAAATCTAAACATGAGGCAACATCGATGGATCAAGTTCTTTAAGGACTACGACTTCATTATCTCTTATCATCCTGGCAAAGCCAATGTGGTGGTCGATGCCTTGAGTAGAAAGAAGGAAGTGATCAATGCAGAAGCTATTGTTGATGAATGGAAGATGATGTAAAATTTGGCAGAATGGAGACCACAACTTAAAGAGGTGGAGTTAATGATGGCACATATCACAATTCAGCCAGATTGGACTTTTGTGATACTACAAGCTCAGGAAGATAGTCATTTTCTTCCTCGTATGCTAGGACAACTGCAGAAGGGTAACACTAATATGTTTAAAGGAAAAGATGGTGAGATTTTAATGGAGAATAGATTATGGGTACCTACATCTGAGTTACAACAGAAGGTTTTATTAGAGGCACATGGGACAAAGTATACAATTCATTCGAGTTCTATAAAGATGTACCAGGACCTAAAGAGAGCCTTCTGGTGGGAGGGTATGAAGAGAGACATGGCATAGTTTGTGTCTAAGTTCCTCACTTGTCAATAGGTGAAAGTAGAGCATCAGAGGCCTAGGGGTTTGCTGCAACCGTTAGACATTCCTGAATGGAAATGGGACAAAATAACCATGGACTTCGTCACGGGTCTCCCAAAATCTCAGAAGGGGTATGATGCAGTATGGGTAGTTGTCGATTGTTTGACCAAGAGTGCTCACTTCTTGGCTTTCAAAACTACTGCTACATATTTAGACATGGCTAAGCTTTATATCGAGGAGATTGTACGTCTGCACGGAGTACCCATCTCTATTGTTTCTGACAGAGATCCTAAGTTCACTTCTAAACTGTAGAAATAGGTTCAAGAAGAATTGGGTACCAAGCTTCACTTTAGTACTACTTATTACCCTCAGACTGATAGTCAGTCTGAGAGGACCATTCAGACTCTTGAAGACATGCTCAAATCTTCTATCCTAGATTGGGGAGGTTCATGGGTGAAGTATCTTACACTCGCTGAATTTGCCTACAATAATAGTTTTCATGCAAGTATAGGCATGGCACCATATGAGGCCCTCTACGGGAGGCCATGCAAGTCACCTCTGCTCTAGAATGAGCTTGGACAGATAAGTTTGATAAGAAGTGAAGAGCTAAAACTTCATACTGACTAGGTGGCACTTATTCAGGAAAGAATGAAGGTAGCTCAAGATAGGCAAAAGAAGTATGCTCATGTGCATAGATCTGATAGAGAGTTCCTTATGGGGGATCATGTGTTCCTAAAGGTCAAGACCATAAAATCTATTTCTAGATCCAAAGTAAAAGGCAAACTTAGCCCTAGATATGTTGGCCCATTTAAAATTCTTGATCGGGTAGGCGAGAGTGCCTACTATCTAGCCTTACCACCTTCGTATGAATGGATCCATAATGTCTTCCATGCTTATGTGTTGAGAAAGTATATTCAAGATAGTTCCCATATTCTCTCTCATGAATCTATTGAGATTGGGAAAGATTTATCTTATGAAGAGATTCCGTAGAGGATTCTTGATACCCAGACAAAGCAGTTGAAGGAGAAAGACATTGTCCTAGTTAAAGTTTTGTGGAAAAACCACAATCTCGAGGAAGTCACTTGGGAACATAAAGAAGAAATGTTAAAGAAATATCCAGAGCTCTTTAACCCTTAAATTTTGAGGACAAAATTTTCTTAAGGGGGTGAGGATTGTAACATCCTCATTTTTCAGGTATTTAATTTCAATTTCCCTAATATCACATCCTTTATGGTCACATCTTGCAAAAAGGTCATTTTAAATAATATTGATTGCTATTTTGTACTAAAATTTTTCCTAATCAATGATAACGTATAAGTAAGAGGAAACTTAAATTTCAGTATTTAATGAATTATAAATAATTAGTTATGCATTATCAATGCTTTATCAACTTTTAATTATATTGATTAATTTTATAACCCAACTCGGGAACTAAGTGTAGGAGAATATTTTCGATGCTTTTGGGAATGCTTGGTCAAATTTTGAGACCCATCAGACTTTATTTGGTAGGGGAAATAAATTTGGTAAACGAATGGTTATAAATGAATGGAAATTCCTTAATATAGGCCTATTATGCCCTGACCACTTTTTCCCTGACCGTTAGATCAAATCCACTTGAACTGGATTGATCTCAGCCGTCAGACACCTTCTCCTACCTTGGTCTGAATAGGAAACAAGTCAGCCCATTTTGATTGTGAAAATCTCACGAGTCAGTCGCTCATTTTGGAAACCAATAGTTCCACTGTCTTCAGGACATCGATCCACACCCAGCGATCCCTTGCTCGAACCCTAGAAATGCCCCTATAAGAAATGCCCTTCTCGGCTACCACTTCCTTCACGCTCCCAAGTTGCAACCCACCTCCTAGCATTCCATTCGTCTTCCCAATCGTTCTCAAAGCTTCAGGGCACTTCCCCGCACCCTCCTCCACCATCAACTTTGTTGTACTAACTTTAGCCACCCGCATCCTACTTCATCTTCAACATCCAGCCTCTCATCATCATACCCGGCCCTCGCACCACCTCACCACAATTCCTTGCTCCTGCACCATCTACGATGCCCCAGGGATGCACACCGACCTTCACTTAGGACACAAGCTGGTGAGTTAGCGTACCCTATAGCGCCTACGGCAACAGTAGGTCGGCACCCGCCGTCGGGGGACACCAGGCCCGCACATCCTAGCAACAGGTGATGAGGAAGCATCTTTACTCCCATGGAAGCCTCTTCTTCTACTTCCAAGCCACCGCCGAATGTGTGTACCCTTTTCCCTGACTACTCTGTTCTCGCCTAGTTCCACGCGAAGGGGGCCGGCATCGCCGCCCTACTTCTCGTAGTTGAGCTCGCAACATTTTCTTTGGCTCTGAGATGAACTTGATTGTTTTCTTGATGGGCATGAGTCCCCTATTTTTTTTCACCTGTGTTTTCTTGCTTGTTTCCCTATGTACGGTCGTAGCAGGGCAGCTTCGCTGCTCTGGCCTTTGCTTAGCCTGCACAAGGACCATTGAGGGTGTGTCAACACCTCTGGTCTGTTAAGAATGGCTCTTTCTTACTCTGGAATTGAGTCTGTTTTCCATCTGCAATCTCAGAGTAATCATTATCTTGGGGCCATGGTTCTATGTTTGCTTTGTTATATTACCTTGCTCTTGTGTAGCTTCAACTAAAGCAAAACCCAACGAGAACATAATTGAACTATAATCTGGAATACACACTAACCATGTAATAGACCTAGGATTAAGGGGATGATAATCTAGAATCTCAGAATTAGCCGATTCAGGTTATGTCACTATACTATACGCATGGGATATATGTACTAAGTATATAACTAGGAGGTTAGTATCTGTAATATGACTATCCTAATGGCCCTAATAAAATAGTTCAAATCCTAACTTATATATAGTGATAAAATGTTAGAACGTGAATATTACATGTGTAACCCTAAACTCTATGGATTTCATGTACTAATGATAATAATAACAACTTGGATACATATAAACCCTGGTATGAGTTAGTAGTGTATGCATAAGATATTTTCACAATGAACCTAGACTATGGATTCTAATATTATTATGATCATTAAAGAAATATCTACAAAGACAAATTAGTACCCTAACCTAGTATACCCTGATAATGGTATACCTAAATGCATGTATTGATGAAGAATGTATGACCCTAAAGATGCTGATAAAAAAGAAAGGATGTGAATCTGATGTAGCCCTTGGATTTTTAGGAGAGATTCAGACCCAATATATTGAGGAGCAGTGAGAGTAGGATTTTGTCTTACTACAGGTAAGTGGGCCATGTCCAAGAAATCAATTTCATGCCTTATATTTAGACAGTATGTCTAATTTTGTTTCTTAGATTTAGAATATCCTCTTTTTACAGTTCTTTCTATTCTGTACTTTAGACATATTGGTAGATGATAGTTTTTATCATGAGATCAAGAATGGTCATTATAAGGGCATTAATGGTTTATACTCGTGGACTCAGACATTGGGTCAAGTTAGAATGAGAAAACAAATTTTCAAATTTCAAACAATAGATCTAGATTAGATTTAAAGTTAGTCCATAATGCTGAGATAATGGACACAGAGTCAGAGATAGTATTATAAACTCAAAGATACAAGTATAGAATCAGAGATAACAAAATAAAAACATAGATAAAAAATGACATCAGAATAGTAATTTCATAGATTATATGATAAGTCCTCACCAGAGAGTCCCAAGACGATTTAGAGGCATTTGTTGCCTATTTAGGAGTGTTTACTCTGTTTCAGAGGGGACGTTGTGTCAACATAGGGTTTGTTGCACCACAGAGGGCATGTTGTGCCAACAGAGGGTGTGTTGCACCATAGAGGACACTTTGGTGTCAACAGAGGAGGACTTATCGTATAATTGTGGCCACTAAATAAAATGAGTAATTAAAAGATGTTTTATCTCGTTCAATAGATCTTTCAGTATCTCATACATATTTTTTTTATACTTGTTATGTTAGATTTCTTTCCACTTACTCTAACTCTAAGATTTTCCTCTTTTGATACATGGTTGGGGATGCGACATCCGTAGATAGCGAGTAGCTGTCTGAGGTCTAGTTTGAGGACTTGAAGATTTTGGAGATATGTTTCACTGGTGGGACATTATCTTAGGCGATCCTTCCAGCTTGGAGATTTATTTTAGTTGTTTACTTTCACGTTCATGTTGGGATTGTTATCCCCAAACTTTCTATTTCAGTATGTCAGACTTTCTATTTGAGTTCAGTTACTTTGGTTATTTGCACACCTTAGTATGCCAGATAAGTGACGTTTTCCCATGTTTCAATAATAATTATGAGATTCAATGATTCCGCATATATCTTTTATGATAAATAATTGGGCAGGCATTATACCACCCAAGGGATGATCAGGAATGGAAAATGTTGCCATGAGAACGAGATCAAGAATCCTATTGTGATCAGTGAATATGTTAGGCACCCTGTTGCCAAAAATTCAACATTGCGATTGTAAAATTAAGTTCATGAAAGCATGAGTAGTAATTTTATTGAGAGAGATAGAAGATATCCCTAATTTTTTCCTTAGAATAATGTGACTTAAATCATGGACTCAATTCATCACATGTTGAGTTCCTATTTGGGGGTAAAGTAGAGGATAATAAAAATGATGTTGGGAAGTTGTATGTTTTGGGGTAAATTTGATAGGTACAAAAGGTAAAAAAATGAGTGCAACGCGAAAAATATTTCACTTTTATTGTAATTTCAGCAAGTAGTTGTTAAGTTTTGGGAATATTTTAAAATTAGTAGAACATTATGTAAAGTATTACAAGACCTCCCACTAATATAGAGACTTAAGTATTTTCCTTAATAATGCATACTGAACTTTATTTTTGATAAGCTATCATTCTCTTACACTTTCTCCATCAAAGTTATGTGTATACAACCTATTTTATCTATCGAGAAAAAACTGTGAAGAGATAATCTTGACCATCAATGTGAAACAAAAAAAGAACAAAAAGATAAAGAAAATAGAGTTGTTGCTTTATTTTATGAGGACAACTATGGATGTATTTTTTTAATTGAAGGAGAATACAAAGGGACAAAAATGAATCCATATGAGTGAAAATACAGTATGGAAAACATGGATAACAGAATGGGTCAATAATTCTATTATGATTACAGGAGGTGTTAGTCATGACCACTGTTATGACCACATTTGAGCTTAACTAATAAGTTAAGGTTTACATGGATAATTACATGCTTGACCACAATATTATTATTTAACTTTTATTCATAATGAGATGTCTTGTTGTTATGTTTTAAACCTAATGAGGAACTCTAATCATGATTTTTCTTTGAATGATTAGAGCTTTAGAAGTGTATACCCTAATTGGCTAAATACAAAATTTGATAAGAACAATAGTATACTATATGATTTTATCATTTTTATATGTTACTTAAATTTATTTTAAATTTGGATATGATATGGATAACTCATAGTCATGACTTGAGCACATGATGAGATCCAAGTTTTAGTTGATATAGAGATAGCCCAAACATTGATATAGGAGGAAAATTAATGATACATGAGGAATTAATTAATTAATAAATTGTTATTTGTTAATATTATCAAAATAATACTTTAGGGTTGTAGAGAATTTAATTATGAATCCAACACAAAAATAGTGAACCAAATTGGAGAAAATGAGAGAGCTATAGCTTTTTTACTAATCACGTGTAGAACTGACTTTTGGTTTGCTTTTTCGACGACTCCCGAGATGGGCTTTTCCATCGACCGTCGAGAGGGGCCTCCATAGACCGCTGAAATGGACTTGACCACCAAGATGGGACCGTTGACCACCAAAAAGCTCAACAATCACTGAGACAATGCTACACAACCGCCCAAGATAGCTAATCGTAAAACAACCATAACTTTTGTTATATATATATATTCAATAAAATGAAGTGTGTTAGAACCATAATTTGATAATCTAAACTATTAGGCCATTTTAAAGATGAAAAGATGAACTTGAATGTGATTTATAGGGTGATCTTTTGAGAAGAATATGCAGAGTAGGGGAAATATATTGAGCTAGCAACAAATCATTGTGGTAAGTGGTTTAATTGTGGATTTTGTCTCCTTTTCTCTTCCTCTTGATATGATTTCCCTAAAGACTCATGGAAAACGTCCTCTCCTAGTATTTTTATTCATATTGTACCTCCATAAGGCTTTGTTTAGATTTGTCAACCCAACAATGGACTATTCATATTAGTCCTTAAGGTTTGGAGCTCGAAGTCAAGACCAGTAGATTGGAATCCAAAATTTTCTACTTCAAAATTGAGATCAGTAATCCAAATATCAAGTGTAGATGAGTGGGAACCTCCTTTAAAAATTATATTGCATGAAATTAGATTAAATCTACTTTAATCTTCAGCTCTTTGTATAGGTGAAAATGAAACCTAAATTTCCTTTTCAATTCTAGATTTTATTAGATCATACAGAAATGGATGAAATCATGATGTGATGAATTTTAGATGTTGAAATCATATTAGAATTGGATATAAAACATCTAGAATGGAATTTCTAAAGTTATCACAAAAATTATAAAAATCTACCAAAATCAAGGGTTTTTTATTATGTTTGAAATTGATGTATAATTGAATGAAGAAATTTGTCTATATGAATATCCTTATTTGTAAATGGTTGTTTTATATGAGTATAGAGAATAGATATTTCACTTATTATCTTGGAATTCATTTCATGTTATTAGTGTGTTCTTGATATCTCAGTAAAGAGGGTAAACCCTATATGTGTAGTAAGTTGAAACATTGTGAGTAGACATCATGAAATCCAACAAAAGTGATTCATTTAAATGTGAATGACTTATTTATTAAAGATTATTCTTGATGCATAATATTTCAGGGAATGGCATGGAAACTCTAGTTTAGTTTATTCTAGGGAATCATATATAAGTTTAGTTATATGTGAATTGTTGAAAGCAGTCTTTATTCAATGAATTTTATGAATCATTAAATCCTTATGCAAGTCATGTGATATGTGAATGAGGCAAATGAAATCCTAAGGATAGGGCATTTAGTGAATCAAGTATTTTGATATCAATGTTTTTTAGTATAAGATGTGGTGATGCTCAATAGTTTAGTTTGTAGTACATATTACCGATGATCAATGAAATGGATAGTTTACCAAGATAAATTAAGAAATGTTGATGTGATGATTGAATCATGAATTTAAAGAGTGAATTAGACACTTAAATGCCTAGAACACTATATAATCTTTCACAGGAAGGCCAACACTGTGAGGAGGAAATGACTTCTGGACTGGAAGTAGTCCAGATGAGGTAAGCCAAATCATATTAGTAGGGTGTGGGGGTAATGAATGGTAGGGTTGACTCCTTATGATTGTGAGATATCCAACATCAATCAAGGATTCCTGTGGTACATGTGTTGTTGGTCAGTTGGTTGACCCTTGTGGAATCACTGATGCAAAGATATATGTGTTTGAATCGGTGGCTAAGTACCCAAGTTTTGAGGAGAAGTCAAGATATTGAGTTGCTCTCATTAGCCATAGAGTTTCAAATGCGGCAATGTCCACTCTAGATGTGGTATTAATCAATAGATAGGCTTAAGAACTCAGGCATGCTTCTAAGCCTTGTATAGTGAGATCGTAGCATGCTATGATACTTTCACATGTCATGCTACACTTAATACGGGTTCAAAGCATAATAAGATGAATGATAGCTTAAACAAGAGTGTGCAATCATTCATTATTACTTTGTAGTTATATGAAGTAAAAAGTCATCTGTATGTTTCTTAGTTACTAGTTCCCTTGTGATTATTCAAGAATGTGCAATTATTGATTTACTCCTTGTGCTTATCTAGAGAAATCCTTCCAATTATATATTGGTGAATGATTATTTATTTTATAGATCATTACTGTCATACTTGAATTTAGTTACTCAACAATATAATTTGAACTATTAAAGTTCTTTAAACTATTTGTTTTAAGTACTTATTCACTCAACGAGTAGGCTCGCCCTCTACTCGCCATTTTTTTTTGGAAAATCATGTGGATCTGAAGAATGTCAACACCAGAGTAGATTTCTCATGAGAGAAGTATCAAATTAGTTAATTTCAATCAGTCCCTATCACTCTAAGTTCCTTACATAGTATTGAGAGAGTTGCAATTTATGGTGTATAACTTTGTTTCCTTAATAATATAGAATTTAATTGTTTATCATGTTGTATGTGTACGGAAGTGTGAGAAAAGGAATCAATGTTAGATATTTACCTTTATTGTTGAAATCATATTGGAGTAATTAAGTTTTAATATCCCTTGTAAAGTTAGTTGATGTGATTGAATGTGATGAAGAAAAGGGATGAAATCAAAGAAAAAGTTAGGAGTGATCTTTGTATTATGTTAAAAGTCCTCAACTTATGCCCTAATCTCATGATTAGTTGTTATCATGGGATGTGGGTGTAACAACCACATTGCCTAAAAATGAGTATTGTGGTTATAATATCAGTTTGTGAAAAGCATGAGTAGTAGGTGTTGGATCTATGGTCTCTAGAGGGGGGTGAATAGAGCTAAAAGAACTTAAACAAAACATATTAGAACTTTAAGATTTTTGCTAAAAGATATGCTATATTGAAAAGTAGGGGGGAGAGATGAGTAAACACCAAGTGAAGACTATTATATATAGTGGTTCCAACCAACAAACTAGGAGATGTACATATACTACCTAGAGGGGTCAATCTCTAGGATTTTCAACCATGTTACACTTCTTATATTCCATTATAAAAGTTACAAAATATAGACCACCCTGTTTAAGGTCAAGGGTACATAGACTTCCCTTTGAGGACAAGGGAGACAAATACCTTACAAAGGACTTACCTATCCATGTCCAAGAATCTTCTACCTTTCCAAGCACTTACCTACTCTTGCAACGAGCCTTTTTCCTTCTCCAAAGACTTGCCTTCTCTTACAATAAGTCTTCCACCTTCAAGGAATTATCATTCTTGACTTGGATCTTCAGCCTTTATCTTCACCTTCACCAAAGAGAATATTTCACCATGTTAATAGAGGGAGGTGAGGAAAATAAGTGGAGAGTTTCACAATATGTACATTGGAGTAGCTCTCTTACAAGGACCCTAACTCAGTCAATTGGATATAGATTCATAGATAAGCTTGAGAGATATTAGGGGCTCTTGGAGGCAAAACCACTCAACTATAACTAGGGAGCGTAGAAGGAAAACTTGGAATGAAGTCCAATGACCCCTATTTAAAGTTGAGGGTGCCTATTAGTCAGTAGAGACACTTAGCAATGAATTATAGCCATTTTGGGTGTTCCAACGGATATATTTTTGAGTTTTGCAACATTCCAATGGTTAGAAACACTTCTGCACTTATCGTACATTGTTGTCAGTTGAGTTACCTGATGGGAAACTCGATTTTTGACACTATATGACAAAACAATTTGGAGTTGTCAGTCAAGTTTATCCTGAATGAAACTTGGTCGACGACTTTAATCTATTTGGCAAGTGTAGGGTGTCAGTTGAGTTGTCACCAGGACAAACTCGGTCAACCCTAGGAATTGCCAAGTGTCATATAGGCCGTTAGTTGAGTTGTCACTAGGACAAACTCAGCCGACAAGGAAACATGTAATGACTTTTGATAAATGCCTAAAATGTGCTTAAATATTTGAATTAAGTTCTCTTAAATTTTCTTAAGCTTATTTACATTTCATACTTCAATACAAATGATTTTTAATATGATTTTAATATATATATTGCCTATTCTACAAAACTTGCATTTGCATTGATTTTAACCTATTTTTTAGCAAACTAGCATTTGCTAATTTCATCTTCTTCAGTACCTAATACCTGAAATTGATCTTAAATAGACATATTAGATACAAATGAATGAAATGGTTAAGTCATCATAAAAATATAGACAATATATAACTATTAGGTCAACATTCTCCCCCTTTTTGAAGATGACAAACCATTCCTTAATATATATTGAAAAGGACTAAGATTTTAAATATTTTTACCTTTCGTGTGTAGTGGGATACATGAATGTACAAAGACATACCCCCCCCAAATATGCATACTTTCGCTTGTGAGGTTAGTTCCTTCAAGAATACAAATACCACACATATTTATGGTATGCAGATATGCATTTTTAGATTAATTTCAATATGGTGCCAAGATATTTCTCCCCCATTGCCATATCAAAAAGTGAGGGGGTAGAAGATCTAGTTTTGGTCTTTTCAAACTCATAAGCATCATATACAAGCACAAAGCACAAACCAGCTAGAGAGAACTGAGAACATTAAGTCATAATCAAAATATCAGTGTGCATACACCAAAACTCATATAGTAATATAGAAAAGAGTTTAGGGTACAAAGGAAAACGATTACAACCAAAGGAAATTGATTTATGATGAAAACAACTGGAAAAGAAAAAAATGGGAAGATATAAAAATAATAGCCTCAAATATAGGTGCCCTATGCAAAATACATGCTAATCCTACAAAATGACAGATACATGGACACCCTTAGACCTAAGAAATAAACATCTAAATCATATAAGACAAGCTAATCATTAGTAGGGTTGTAGTCCTCATCATTGGCTTGCTCAGGGTGTGTACAAGTATCAAGAGTGGCAGTGGCCTCATCACCATCATCAGGTCCATCATCATCAAAGCCCTCTACCTCACCATTTATTTCATCATCATTAGAATTTTCAAACTCTTTTCAAATTCCTTGACCATCTCCCATCCTCACCAGGAATAAATGAGCGAGTAGATGGACACTTGAGATGTTGTTCATGATAGGACATGTCAGCTTCAAGCAACACATTTTCTTGCTCAAAGGTGGGTGTAAAAACCCCACCAAAGTATAAAGTATAGTAGAGGTGGGGCTAGGTGGGAGTGCAAGAAACTAAGTTGCAGTCAGCTATGGATGACTAGAAATAGGTGTAGGTCCATCAGTAGAAGTAGGTTATACATCAAAAGAAGTATACTAGTGATAAGAGTAAAATTGATCATAGGCATATGTGGTAGAATCAATGGTAGAGAAGGAAGTCTAGTATGATGGGTATGGGTGAGGGTAATATTAATTCATGTTATACATGATGTGAACTAGATCTTGGTGAAGATGCTCTATGACCTACATATTGTAGCATGTTGGTGCATCATATAACCCATTAGGGTCTCATTTGAGATAGAAAAAGAATCCCTAGTATGTAGATGTGGTGGAGGAGGAGGTTGGGTGGAGGAGGAGACACTAGTAGTGAAGGAGCTAGAGGATTCAGATGACTTCTTGATTGTGGTCTCATTATTAGACACACCTTTCTAGTTTTGAGGATAGTTCAAGTCCTTGAAGAGTATTTTCTCAGTGAGGAAATGAAATAGACCAGATATCAGATTGGGATATGGAGGTTGTGACTCACATGTGTTCTTCTCTGAGTCAAACCAAGTCATGTGATGAGGAATGTATTTGTCCCACTTGACTCGAATACACTTAAGGATACAATACAAAATCACTGTAGAGTTCTCTACAATGTTCGTTTCATTTCTCTTTGGATGTACATTGCAGTTTACTATGAGTTCAATGATGTCTGACCATAGGTCCATGGAAGAAGAGGGTAGGATGGATTTCTTCAAAGCTTTGTGAATATCATACAATGATGATTAGGATTCAAAGCTTTAGTAGAAATTTTCAGGATAAAGCAAGTCTATGTGATTTGAGTAGTTAGACTCACAATTGGATGTGGGGGATGCTGCAATCAAGTAAGAATCTAGGGTATACTCAGATATTATGAGACTCGTCCATGTAACCATAGAAGTAAGGATGATTTTGGTGCTAAGTGGAGGAGCAAGAGGGGTGTAGTCCATGTCAAATTGGCATAGAACTCATGGATAGATTTGGTGCTTGTGTGAGAGTTGAAGAAATGATATACCTAAATGCAAAGAGAACCAAGACAATGTTGCATAATTTGTTCCACTGATTTCGGTGAAGAACTCATCCCTTGACTCCACCAAAGGTCAGAAAGGGAAAGGGCCACAAGAGAGAAACTCTTTGTAGTGGTTAACAACTTGTTGGTGTATGAAAGAGGCTCCATCATAGCCAGGGATGCGAGATGCAGGGGTTGTGGTAGGTTGGAGACATTCCTAGCCGAGGAGCTTCGTTCTTCCTATGAGTAGCCATAGAGAATGAGAAATGAGAGGAAGAGAGATGAAATCATCAACTCAACTATCAAGAGCAGCAACAAACACACCTAAACGACCAAGAGTTGGGGTAGAGGATAGGTTTCAGGATATATATATATATATATATATATATATATATATATATATATATATATTCTTCAGATAGAATTTGAACTTATGACTTCAAATACAACAATACAAAACATGTTTACCACTACACCAAGTCTAGCTATGTATGTATGTATGTATATATATATATATATATATATATATAGAGAGAGAGAGAGAGAGAGAGGTAGGAAAGTGGTAGGAAGGGTATTAAGGTTTGATGATGAACTAGAAGGAAGGGTTGTTGGTAACTTTCTCTAATTGAGAGGGAGAAAATTGGCCGACAAAACCCACTTATCAAATACGACACAGTGTTTTCAATTGAGCTTGTAGTTTGGGTAACTTGGTCGACGTTATGTCTAGTTCATCCCCCAAGAAGGCCATCGGTCAAGTTACCCGCAGTATAAACTCAACTGATAACTAGGTCTGTCACATAGATTAAATAATAAATTTAGGGTCCTAGAGCATTATGTAAATGCATTTCTATGGCCTATCATGTATTTTAAGAATATATAGATTTTTTCTTATCACCATGGACTACTATTTTGCGATAAGAGAAGTGTTTGTAGAAAAGAAGCAATTTGATCAAAACAAAGCATTAAAATTTTTGCAAGTTAAGCAATGAAGTAGCAAAAGATGAGTATCTATGAGAAAAACATAGGGGAATAGGAACATCTTAGATAGAAGGCATAGAGATATTATTAATGGTAATAATAAGCAATTTTGATTTAACAAAGTTGAATTTCTCTCTAGATATAGGTTTAGTGAAAATATATGCAAGTTGATGTTTCATGTCCACATATGTGATATATATGTCTTTCTTAGAAATTTGGTCACGAAGGAAATAATGGCGGACCTCTATGTGTTTAGCTCTACTATGCAATATAGGATTGTATGACAAGTTAATTTCACTAGTATTATCACAATAGATATGACAAGAATCATAGGAAACATTAAAGTCTTAGAGCATTTGCTTCATCCATAGTACTTGGGCACAACAACTTCCAATTCCAATGTATTCAGTGTTTGTAGTTGAAAGGGATAAGAGGTTTTGCTTCTTAGATAACCAAGAAACTAGACATGGTACTAGGAGAAAGCAAGTACCACATGTGCACTTTCTATAAAGTAAGCACATAGTATGATCCATATAACTATAGGCTATAAGAGTAAAGTCTCTTGACTTTGGATACCATAGTCCAAAATTTTGGGTCTTGTCTATGTACCTTAGAATTCCCTTAACAGCTACAATCTAAGATTTTGTAGGTCTTGATTTAAATCTATAATACAAGTAAACACTAAATATTATATCCAGTCTAGAGGAAGTTAGATATAGTAAGATACCAATCATACCTCTATAGAGATTCTCATCTACCTTTTCACATTCTTCATCCTTATCAAGTTTGGTGATATTGGAGATGTGATTATGCATTGGCTTTGTGTACTCCATCCCAAATCTCTTTAAGAGTTCATAACTGTACTTGCCTTGGTTGATGAAGCTTCCATCTTTTATCTACTTGATTTGAAATCCAAGGAACAAAGTGAGCTCCACCATCATGCTCATTTCACATTCACTATGAATAAGAGAACTAAACTCCTTGCAAAGATCAAGATTAGTCCTGCCAAAAATGATATCATCAATATAAATTTAATGATTATGAAATTGTTAAAAGTATGATTTAGAAAGAAGTAGAGTCAACTTTCCCCATGACATAACCATTATCAATTAAACAATTTCTTAATTTCTCATACCAAGCTCTATGTTGTAGAAAGAGAATAGAGTCAACCTTTTCCCATGACATATCCATTACCAATTAAAAAGTTTCTTAATTTTTCATAATAAGCTCTAGGGGCTTGTTTGAGTCCATAAAGAGCCTTTTGTAATAGATAAATACAGTTAGTATTCTTGTCATGTTCAAAGACAAAAGGTTTATCCACATATACTTCCTCCTCTATTTCTCCATTCAAAAATGCATTTTTAACATTCATTTGGTAAAATAAAAAAAATTATGACTAGCAAAGGCAAGTAGTATTCTAATAGATTCAATTCTAGCAACATGAGCATAATTTTTATCAAAATTAATACCTTCCTCTTTGTTGTAAACTTGTGCTACTAACCTTACCTTGTTCCTTACCACCTTACCACTTTCATCAAGCTTGTTCTTGTAGAGCCACGTTGTGTCAATGGTCTTTCTATCACTTGGTCTTGGCACTATCTTCCACACCTTATTCTTCTCGAATTATCCAAGATCTTATTACATGGCTAGGATCCACTCATTTCCCTCAAGAGCTTCATTGCCATTTTTTGGCTCAGGTTGAGAGACGAAGGTGCTCTCTGCTAGTTCTTTCTTGAAAGGTAGTTTGTATCTTCACCTTTTGAAAGGATTTCCCAATTATGACCACTTTTGGATGATCTTTTGTAAAGTGGGGAGTTGGAACCCTATTTTATTCTTCTTTTGAGCCTTCAACCCCAACCATCTCTATTCCTTTGTTGTTGATGTCTAGTTCTTTCAATCTTAGAATTACTTCATCTACAACATCATCATTTATAACATTCTTGGATATATAGGGGTAAGTCTCAATAAATTAACATTAATATATTCTTCTATAATAATTCAATGTTGAACACTTTGTAAGATCTACTAGTAGTGCTATCGACAAGAAAGAAAGCCTTCTAAGATTTTGCATCAAACTTATCAAGAGAATCTTTAGTGTTCAAAATAAAGCATGGAAAAGCAAAAGTTTTATAGAAGTCGATAGAAGGATTTCTACCACGCCATAACTCATAGGTTTTTTTTTAAGAAAAGGATGTTTGAAAACCTAATTTTGCACAAAGAAAATGGTGCTAACGGATTCTACACATAACTTCTTAGGAGTGTCCTACTTCATGAGCATTTTCCTATCCATTTCTTGCAATGATTTATTCTTCCTTTCAACTACCCCATTTTGTTGAGGTTTAGGGAGGGAATCAAATTTGTGTGTGTACCCATATTATTTGCAAAAGCTTTCAAACAAATAATTTTCAAATTCTCCCCCATGGTCAGTACAAATAGAGATGATTCGACAAGAAGCTTTTTTGTCAATTCTTTTGCAAAAAGTCAAGAAAACATCAAGTGTATCACTCTTTGCAATCAAGAATAAAGTCCAAGTAAAGCAATAGAAACCATCAAAAATCACTAGACAATAACTGCTACCATGAAGCATTTGACTTCTCATTGGCCCAAATAGATCAATGTGAAAAAGTGCAAGATCTCTCTTGGTGCAAAATAATTCTTTGTATTTAAAGGAGAATTTGGTTTTCTTTCCTTGTGTACAAGATTGCCATTCATAATACTTCTCAAATCCAATTTAATAAGTCCTTTGACCAATTCCTTTTTGCTCAACTTTTTCAATTGATGCATATTTACATTACCAAGCCTATGGTACCACGAAGATATATCATTCTTATCAACAACTAGGCATTTACCAGGAATAGACTTATGAGAATAAAGAACAATAACATAGATATTTCCATTTCTATCTCCCTTATATACAACATTGTAAGTGAGAGAATCTAGAAGAAAGCATTCATTAGATGTAAAGATAACAAGATAACCATTGTCACATAGTTTATTAACACTAAATTAATTGTGATGTAGGACATCCACAAGAAGAGCATTCTTTATGCATAGTAAATCACCTACATCACCCTCACCTATCAGTTTACCTTTCTTGTTGTCCCCAAAAGTCACTGATCCTCCTTTCATTTTTTTGAGAATATTGAAGTGGTCATTATCATTGGTCATATGCTTGGAACATCCACTATCAACAATCCATTTTCCTATCCTACAAAAAGGGAGAGGTCGGTGCCCAATCCCAACTTTGGGATCCAAATTTAGCTTAGGGACCCATTTCATGTTTGGGTTGGACCCCTTCTTCTTATAAGGACCAGACGCAGAGTAATGATCATCACTCTTACAATGAGCACAAATCATTAATTTATTAGAGATAGAAGTCTCTCCATGGTGTATTGGATGTCCCTTGCTCTTTTTCTTACCTTTGCCTTTATTCTGTGGGCCTCCCTCATATCCCAAACCACTACTACCCCACTTGTTTGGTAGAATTTTCTAGGACTTCATTTAGGGATTTTTTTCCCTTTGAGGAACTTTTACAAGGATGCTCCAAGCATATGGTTATCATCACTAAGAGTTGTGACTATAGAAGAAAGACTAGAAAGATCATTTGAGCATGCAATAAGTCGGCCTCCATATAGAGGATTTTAGTTAAATAGGAATATTTTTCAAGATTTATGGTAACTACTTATTTATTGGAAAAAATGGTTCTAGATTCACTATCATTAACTCTAGCAAGAAGTCTAGCATTTTCATTTCTAAGAATTACAAGTTCATCAACATAGGTTTGTTTTTCATCTTTAAGATCATTCATTTTCTTTATATAAACATTGTTTCAGTTTCAAAACCATTACATTGAAGTTATAGCTCAAGGAATCTCTCTTGCATGAAGTCTATTCTATCAATATGAGTTTTCTCATTTTGTTCAAGCACTTCAATTTTATCTTATAAGTCATCTATATTTTCCCTGATCTCTTCTTTTTATATTTTCACTTAGAATAAGAAGAATGGGAAGCATGAAACATATTTATAAGAGCATCTTTTGAAAGTTCATCAAAGCATACTTCACTTACATATTCACTTGTGGATTCCATGATGGTAATGTCGCACTCTCCTTCATTTTATCTAGAATCACTAGAGGAAGACTCCTCCCAAGTGGAATGGGAAGCATCTTTGCCACTTCTTTCTTTCTTCTCCCTCTTCTTGAATTTACTCTCCTTATTGTAGTCCTCCTTCTTAGGGTTTCTCTTGTGATGTGACTTTTTGTATTTTTGACACTCATTTTTGTAATGTCCCTTTTTGACAACATTCATATAACCTACGAGTAGAGGATAAGGAGGGTTTATTCTTGAAGTACTTTCCCTTTGATTAATGAGCTTCAAGGTCACTAGGGGATTCATCTTCACATGAAGGTGGAGAATATTGGCAAGAAATTTGTTTTTGTTGCACTATAGATTCAACTTGAGCTTTGAAGGTTGCATCCTTCATATTCTTAGATTATTTTTCTCCTATCTTTTCTTCTTCTTCTTGCTTGTCAAGCCTTACTTCAAAGGTGTGCAGATTTCCTATGTGCTCTTGGATAGGAATATCATCAAGAGACTTCATTTCTTTAATGGTGGTCACCTTTGTTTGCCACCACTTGGGATGAGATCTAAGGATCTTTGAGTTGATGTTTCCTTGTTCCATAGGATGACCCAAAACAACAAGCCCATTAAAAATGGTGTTGAGTCTTGCATACATTTCATCAACTCTTTCATTCCTCTCCATCTTTAAGTTTTCAAGAAGACCATTGAGCATATACATCTTGGATTCTTTGACTTGCTTGGTTCCTTCATAAGTGATGCAAAGCTTGTCCCAAATCTCATGGACTATATCCTAAGAGGAAAATCAGTTGAACTCAATTGTAGTGAGGGTGGAGTACATGATTCTAATGGCCTTATCATTGAGTTGAGATTTCTTCAAGGTAGCTTCATCCCATGTAGCAAGATTATCCCTCTGACTCTTTATATAGAAAGCCAACAACAACTCAAGCCTTGGATGTATAATTGCATTCTCCTCTTCCAATATAGGAAGTTTGTGCCATCAAAGATGGGTGGGCGCATGGAGAACCTACCCTCAATGTTGAGAGATCCCAATATATTTTTGACATATTCTCGTATTATAGGAGTAATTAGTTGGAGAAGACCAAGCTCTGATATCAATTGTTGGATCTATGGGCTCTAGAGGGGGTGAATAGAGATAAAATTACTTCAACAGAACACATTAGACTTTCAAGCTATTTGCTAAAAGATATGATATATTTAAAAATAAGGGAGAGAGAGATTGTGCAAATGCCAAATGAAGACTATTATATATAGTGGGTCAAACCTCCAAACTAAGATATACACACCAACTACCTAGAGGGGTTGATCTCTAGGATTTTCAACAATGTCACACTTCTTATATTCCATTATAAGAGTTACAACATATAGACCACCCTATTCAAGGTCAAGAGTACCTAGCCTTCCCTTTGAGGATAAGGGATCCAATAACCTTACAGGACTTACCTATCCATGTCCAAGATGTTGGGTTTTACATGGTCGGAGTAGGCAGCGGATATAAAAAATTTACTTGACCATAAACTCATAACCAACAGATCACATCAACATCTACGTAATGGGAAGGATGGTTTTAGCGAGTTATACATGGTCCTAAGGCTTTCTCAGTGACTATACCTCACAGAAAGTGCAGTCTTCAACCACCTGTCTTCAACCGTGTCTATGCAGCTTCTAGTTTTGACTCGCACTGCATTTGACTGTCATCCTCCTGAGCGGCAAAAGTCTCCCACCTCTATAGATAGTCCACATGGACTACCAGAAACTCTAGACATCCTGAAGAACAGACTAGAAGGAGTTGTCCCCTTCTATCAGTGTACTAGTCACCGATACACACTCCCACCACCAGTTGCTTTTATGTAGTTGTCTTTCCCTCACTGTTCCTCCTTGGATAGGTAGAACTTGCTTGGGTTCTCTCAGTTACCACAACTAGAGAGGACAACAACTTTACAGAGCAACTGATGTTCTGAGTTGTGTCTCTGGAGAAGCCCCATGTACCCATCTATTTATAGTAGATGACAAGGTCAGGGTTCCTAGTCTGTGCGGGAGTAGAAGGGTCTGAAATTTCCACGAATAATTTACAATGCGACAGGTGAACCAGTCATTTCATAATGAAAACGGTCATTTGGCAAGGTGAGCCAATCAGTTCACTAGTGAATCGATCAGTTGGGAGTGTACGTTCATCGGTTCACCCAGTGAACCTATCATTTCACTTCCCAGAGTCGCATGCAATTGACTTTCCTTATTCATTTCTAATTAATGCAAAGATTAATTCGTGTCCTAAACGAATTGAACAAATGAAATGAAAAAACTTTTTCTCACAAATCTAGAAAACCCAACACTGCTCGTTTGGTCCAAATAAACCGATTGGTTCACTAGAGTGAATCGGTCATCTCACTGACCATGAGCCGATCGGTTCACCCAGTGAACTGGTCGGTTGGTGGTCCAGACTCTTTAGAACACAATCAATTCAGTTCTCAATCAATCTGACACTCTAATCATTTGGTTCAAAACTTGAACCTGATGACACAGAGTCAAGTCTATTGATTGAATGTTTGATTGAGTACCTAAATGAAAAACTACTAGAGGGGGGTGAATAGAGTTTTTGAATTATTTTAACAATTTATTGAATTCAAACAACCACAATTGAAATTAGAAGAAAGAGACAGGTGTTTAGAGTGGTTCCAACTATAGCAAATACTATAGTTGTCAGTCCACTACCCAGTTGCTTACCCAACCGGGATTTGAAAGTATTTATTTTATTACCTCTCGAGGATTTATACAAAATACAATACTTTCTTTTACACCCTTTGAACAGCCTTCACCCTGAAGTAGGTGCACCAACTTTGAGGTAGCCTTCTATGAAGTAACTCCAAGCTCCCCCTTGAAGTAGCCTTCCTCTCTAGAAGTAACCTCCCGTTGTACCAGCCTTCTGAAGTAGCTCAAAGTCTCCTTCTTCGCCAAGAAGATCTTCACCCTCTCCAATCCACAACCTCCAACCTAGGAGTAGCAAGGAGAGTACAAACAATAATAGGGAACAAGAAAGGAAATAGAAATTACAACTTATCCTTTAAAGCCCAAGGCTTGATTTGCCTAGATCAAGCGTATAGATCTCCTAACCAAGTATGTGAACTTGTGATTGCAGTGGGTAGGAGATACTAGCCTATAGGACACGAATTATGAGCAAAGGAATGAAATGGCCAATTGTCACAATGCTCAAATTGCTCACAAACAGATTGCACAAAGTATACTCAAAGGTTTCTCAAGTGTAGCAAGTGTAAACAAGTGAGTTTGAGTGTCCTATGGCTTGTCCTATTTATAGGAATGGCCTAAGGATGCTTAAGGACGTTCTAGACAACTTCTAGGGGTTTCTAAGTGCTTAACTAGCCGTTAGGTACAAAGTTGTTGCTTTAATAACGGCTAATTAATTTATTCTGCAGTTGCTGTCAGAGACCATCTCGGTCGACAAATGGTCGACCGAGACACCTACTCGGTCGAACTTTTGTCGACCGACAGGCTCTCTGGAACAAGTGATTTGCAACGTCTTTCTCCAACTTCCAACTAACTTGTCTGTTGTGTCTAACGGCTACTTTGGATCTTTCTCGGTCGAGAAGATTGTCGACCGAGAGTGTCTCGGTCGAGGAGTTTGTCGACCGAGATTGATCCTGTTTAAAGGTTTCAATTTAGGCACTAATTATGTGTGTGAGTGTGCAAAAGTAATCCTATTTGAATGGGATGACTTGTCTAACTATGGTGTTTAGCTAGGGAGAATCTAACGCTTGATTTTCATGCAGTTCTAAGTACTTGTACATTATATTTTTGTACAAGTTTTTACAACAGTTATTACATTGCATGAAAATATAAATATGTAAGCTTGTAGATTTTCCCTTGTTGCTTTGTCATCCTTCACACTCAAGTAGCTTGTTAGATTAATAAGAATGAAATGTTTGTCATAATCAAAACAAAGGGATTTATAGATGTCCATTTAGCCAACAATCTCCCCCTTTTTGAAGATGACAAACATTTCCAAAATATAAATAAAGGAAATATAAAACATATGAGTTTCATACCTTTAGATTACCTTTTGTAGCTTTTTCTCTTGTGTATAAAATGTGTGCTTATTATTCCCCATGAATTATGGAACATGAAATCCAGATCATTTGGGAATATAACAACTTTCAATGTAAAGCCAAGAGTTTATTTATGAAACTCATTAATTGAGTTTTACATAATTACTAAATTTTAGTTTTATATTTATCTCTCCCCCTTTGTCATTTCAAAAAGATAACCGTTAAGAATAAAAACTCCCCCTTAATTAGATATCCCATCAAATCTAATGAAAAAGATGTTCATTTAAAAGCCAAAAATGTAAACAAGAGTTTTTGTTTAAGTAGCACAAATATCAAAGAAAACATCCTCCAAAGGAGTGATAAGCAATTGCTTCCTAATGTTGTTAAATTGATCTAGTGGAAGCGGTTTTGTAAAAATATCAGCCAATTGATCTTCCGTATCAACATGATGAAGGGAAACATGATTTTTGGAGATGTGATCCCTTAAAAAATGATGACGGATTTCAATATGTTTAGCTCGGCTGTGTAAAATAGGATTGTGTGCTAAGTTTATGGCGCTTGTGTTGTCACAAAAAATAGGCGTAGATGAAAGATTAAAACCATAATCGCTTAACACTTGTTGCATATAAAGCACTTGAGCACAACAAGACCCAGCTGCCATATATTCAGCTTCAGTTGTAGATAGGGCAACCGTATTTTGTTTCTTGCTAAACCAAGATACTAAAGCTCTCCCTAATAAGAAACAGCCACCACTAGTACTCTTGCGATCAAGTCGACAACCAGCATAATCCGCATCAGTATAAGCTTTGAAATCCAAGGATTGTCCTTTTGGATACCATAAACCAAAGCAAGTAGTACCGGCTAGGTAACGAAGAATTCGTTTAACTGCTAGAAAATGAGAATGCATAGGTTGTGATTGAAATCGAGCACAAAGACCAACAGAAAACATAATGTCTGGTCTAGAAGCCGTTAAGTAAAGCAAACTACCAATCATGGCTCTATATAAGGAATCATCAATAGGTTCCCCATTTTCATCCTTATCAATTTTGACAGAAGTAGCCATAGGAGTAGTAGCATGTTTGCATTGATCCATCCCAAAACGTTTTAAGAGTTCTTTAGTATATTTTTCTTGGCTTATGAATATTCCGGCAGATGTTTGCTTAATTTGAAAACCAAGAAAGAAAGTTAGTTCACCCATGAGGCTCATTTCAAATTCTTTTTGCATAATATCACTAAATTGTGTGCACAATGAATCATTTGAAGCTCCAAAAATAATGTCATCAACATATATTTGCACAACTAGGAAATCAGATGTATATGTTTTGAAAAATAAAGTAGAATCTGAATTTCCAATAGAAAACCCATTATCAAAAAGATATGTTTTGAGCCTTTCATGCCAATTTCTAGGTGCTTGTTTTAAACCATAAAGTGCTTTCTTAAGTTTATAAACATAGTCACCTTTTTCTGGAATTTCAAAACCAGGTGGTTGGGCAACATAAACTTCTTCTTGAATGATGCCATTTAGAAAAGCACTTTTGACATCCATTTGATAGAGTTTGATGTTTTTATGGGCAGCAATAGCTAGTAACATTCTAATGGCTTCAAGTCTAGCTACGGGTGCATATGTTTCATCAAAATCTATTCCTTCTTGTTGATTATATCCTTGTGCTACTAACCGAGCTTTATTCCTTATTACTTCTCCTGACTCATTTAGCTTGTTCCTAAAAACCCATTTAGTTCCTATTATGGTTTTACCTTGTGGTTTAGGAACTAAATCCCATACATAATTTTTAGTGAATTGATTCAATTCTTCTTGCATGGCTATTATCCAATAGTCATCTTTAAGAGCTTCAGATATCTTTTTAGGTTCAATGATAGAAACAAAAGCCATGTTTGCAACATCTTTAAAGGAAGAACGAGTTTTGACTTTATCATTAGGATCTCCAATAATTAATTCTTGAGGATGATCTTTAATAAGTCTAGGTGTAGGTTGTGGTTCAGTTTGGTGATTATTTGTAGCACCTTTCTCACTATCGTTTGGTATGTTTAAATTTTCAAATTGATTAGTGAGATCTATGATTTCTAGATTTTCAGATGGAGATTCTTCATGAAAAGAAACATGAATAGATTCCTCAACCTTTCTAGATATAGTGTTATATACTCTAAAAGCTTTGCTAGAAGTGGAATATCCCAAAAAGAATGCTTTGTGTAATTTTGAGTCAAGCTTATCTCTATCGTCTTTGGTATTTAAGATATAACATGTGGAGCCAAAGGTATGAAAATAGTCAACTCTAGGTTTCTTAGAATGTATTAGTTCATATGGCATTTTCTTTAAATGAGAGTGAACAGTTGCTCTATTTAGCACATAGCATGCAGTGTTTACAGCTTCAGCCCAAAAGGTTTTGGGTGTGTTATGTTCAAGCATCATAGTTCTAGCCATTTCTTGTAGTGATCGATTTTTCCTTTCAACTATACCATTTTGTTGTGGGGTGCGTGGAGCAGAAAAATTATGAGTGTATCCTTGAGATGTACAAAACTCTTCAAATGTATGATTTTCAAATTCCCCACCATGATCACTCCTAATGGTACATATTTTATTTTGTAAGAGATTTTCAATCTTGGAACAAAATTGCATAAAAACATGAATAGTATCATCTTTAGTTGCAATAAAATGTACCCATGTATATCTACTATAATCATCAACAATAACAAAACAGTATCTCTTACCACCGATTGATTATGTCCTCATTGGTCCAAATAAATCCATATGAATTAATTCTAATGATCTACTGGTGCTAAGTACATGTTTTGATTTGAAAGATGTTTTGGTTTGCTTTCCCATTGTGCATGGTTCACAGTTTTCAACTTGATCAAAAGATAAAGTAGGCAATCCACGAACAAGATCATATTTCACTAACTTTTTGATAACATGTGAACTAGCATGTCCTAGCCTTTTATGCCATATTTGTAAGGTATTGTCATTTGCAAGCAAGCATTTTCCCACTACTGTTTTCATAGAGTTAGGTTTAAGAATATAAAGATTTCCAACTCTATTTCCTTCATAAACAACATTTGTAGTATTTTCTATTAATAACTTGCAGCAGGTTTTGTTAAATAAAACATCATAACCACTATCACATAATTGGCTAACACTTATCAAGTTATGGTGCAAACCATCAACAAGTAGAACATTCTTAATTTTGAGGTTTGTACCAACATTACCTATTCCAACGATTTTGCCCTTACCATTGTCTCCAAAAGTGACTGTTCCACTTTTCTTTTCTTCAAAAGTTTGGAATGCATCCTTGTTTCCGGTCATATGTTTGGAACATCCACTGTCAACCACCCATTCCTGCATTAAAATGTAGATTTTGGTACCCATGTGATGGTCCGATATGGTTAGAATCATTTAAATACAGATTTGTATAAAAGAAATGAATCAGAAGTCCAGTCGGTCGACAATTGTTCGACCGACATATGTCTCGGTCGACAATACTTCGACCGATTAATGGTTCGGTCGACAATTCTTCGACCGACTAAGTTTCTGTTTTAGTACAATAATGCAGAAAATTACCAATGAGCATAAAATTTTTTGTTTAGTTGAGATAAGACAATATAAATAGCAAGATTGAGCTTTTTGGTCATATCTCAACTAAATTTTATTTGACTCTACTAAGTTTGAGGTCTTGGGACCCAAACTAATTCAGAATCCTTAGTTTTATAAGGGCATGAAAAGGAATAGTGTCCAAGACGTAAACAAAAATGGCAGGTAATAGAGTCAACTTCATTTCTCTTTCTAGCCATTGTGTTCTTGGGTACAAACGTAGTTTGAGTTCTTTTAGGTTGATTTTTCTTTGGAGCATATCCCAACCCTTTTCTTCCGTTGAAAACAGTACCAATACTTAGAATGTTATCAAGTATATCTTTTCTTCTTAACTCATGAAGTTCTCTTTGCAGCTGAGCAATATTATTCATTTTCTTGTGTAAATCTTTTCTTGCTTGATCTAAATCATATAGCAATGAATCTCTTTCTTTTATAACATTTTCATAGTCTAGATGGTTACACAAAATAGGTTGAGTCTGAAAATCTTTTAGTTTAGCTAACAAATCAGTCTTTTCTTTAGAAAGGAGATCAACATTTGTTTCTAGAGTGAGTAGCTTTCTAGTGTAATCATCTAAAGATGTTTTTAAAGATAAATTCTCAAGATCAATGTTATTCTTTTCAGAAGAAAGATTTTCTAATTTAGCAATTTGCTCATCATTTGATTTTATAGCCTTCTTTAGTTTCTTCTTGACATCAACATACTTGTCATGAATTTCTTGTAGACTAGTGACTAAATCTTCTTTAGAAAGATCAAGTAGGCTTACCTCTTGAGAGTTTTCATCATCTTCTCTTGCCATTAGACAATCCACGGTTTCTTCTCCGCTTTCACTGTCACTTGATTCGTCCCATGCAGCTTTATAGGCTTTTTCTCCCTTCTTCTTGTGTGAGATTTTCTTTCCTTTCTTTGCTTTAGGACATTCATTCTTGAAATGCCCTTTCTTTCCACATTCAAAGCACCTAGGAGGGGTAGAAGAAGAGCTGGAAATTTTGTTAGATTTAAATCTTTTGTATTTCTTACCATTTACTATCAAGGCTTCTTCTCCCTCTTCTTCACTTGACTCCTCACTTTCTTGTGTGACAGCTTTTGAAGCTTTTAGAGCCACATCCTTCTTTTTTCCTTGCTGAAGTTCACGTCCTCTTCTTTCTTCCTCTTCTAGAGTTGCTTCATGAGCTTCTAAGTTGCCAATAAGTTGCTCCATTTTCAGTTGAGTGAGGTCGTTTGCTTCTTCAATGGCTGTCACCTTTGGCTTATATTTTGGAGGAAGTGAACGAAGGATCTTTGATACCTGATCTTCTTCAGGAATAGGTTTTCCTAATGCACTCAAACCATTAACAATAGTAGAGAATTTTGCAAACATTTCACTAATTGATTCATTAGTATCCATACGAAAGTGTTCAAATTTTTGTTTAAACATGCTAATCTTGGAATTTTTGACTTGGACTGTACCTTCATAGGTTATGGACAGTCTATGCCAAATATCATATGCTGTATCACAATTAGATATTCTATTAAATTCTCCTACCGAAATAGAACAATATAAAATGCTTACAGCTTTTGCATTCATTTGGGCCAGCTTTACCGTGTTTGCATCCCATTCCGCAATTTCATTTTGAGGAAGCATATATGGAGTAGACACCATTCTCCATAAATCCCAGTTGATGCCTTGGAAGTAGAATTGCATCCTTCTCTTCCAATATTGGTAGTTTGTTCCATCGAACGTTGGGGGCCTAGCAACAAGTGTCCCTTCAATGTTGAGGTTGTTGAGTACTCCGTCACCCATTTCTTCAAGACCTTGTTAGGGTTCCTTGAAGCCCTGCTCTGATACCAATTGAAAAACTACTAGAGGGGGGGTGAATAGAGTTTTTGAATTATTTTAACAATTTATTGAATTCAAACAACCACAATTGAAATTAGAAGAAAGAGACAGGTGTTTAGAGTGGTTCCAACTATAGCAAATACTATAGTTGTCAGTCCACTACCCGGTTGCTTACCCAACCGGGATTTGAAAGTATTTATTTTATTACCTCTCGAGGATTTATACAAAATACAATACTTTCTTTTACACCCTTTGAACAGCCTTCACCCTGAAGTAGGTGCACCAACTTTGAGGTAGCCTTCTATGAAGTAACTCCAAGCTCCCCCTTGAAGTAGCCTTCCTCTCTAGAAGTAACCTCCCGTTGCACCAGCCTTATGAAGTAGCTCAAAGTCTCCTTCTTCGCCAAGAAGATCTTCACCCTCTCCAATCCGCAACCTCCAACCTAGGAGTAGCAAGGAGAGTACAAACAATAATAGGGAACAAGAAAGGAAATAGAAATTACAACTTATCCTTTAAAGCCCAAGGCTTGATTTGCCTAGATCAAGCGTATAGATCTCCTAACCAAGTATGTGAACTTGTGATTGCAGTGGGTAGGAGATACTAGCCTATAGGACACGAATTATGAGCGAAGGAATGAAATGGCCAATTGTCACAATGCTCAAATTGCTCACAAACAGATTGCACAAAGTATACTCAAAGGTTTCTCAAGTGTAGCAAGTGTAAACAAGTGAGTTTGAGTGTCCTATGGCTTGTCCTATTTATAGGAATGGCCTAAGGATGCTTAAGGACGTTCTAGACAACTTCTAGGGGTTTCTAAGTGCTTAACTAGCCGTTAGGTACAAAGTTGTTGCTTTAACAACGGCTAATTAATTTATTCTGCAGTTGCTGTCAGAGACCATCTCGGTCGACAAATGGTCGACCGAGACACCTACTCGGTCGAACTTTTGTCGACCGACAGGCTCTCTGGAACAAGTGATTTGCAACATCTTTCTCCAACTGCCAACTAACTTGTCTGTTGTGTCTAACGGCTACTTTGGATCTTTCTCAGTCGAGAATATTGTCGACCGAGAGTGTCTCGGTCGAGGAGTTTGTCGACCGAGATTGATCCTGTTTCAAGGTTTCAATTTAGGTACTAATTATGTGTGTGAGTGTGCAAAAGTAATCCTATTTGAATGGGATGACTTGTCTAACTATGGTGTTTAGCTAGGGAGAATCTAACGCTTGATTTTCATGCAATTCTAAGTACTTGTACATTATATTTTTGTACAAGTTTTTACAACAGTTATTACATTGCATGAAAATATAAATATGTAAGCTTGTAGATTTTCCCTTGTTGCTTTGTCATCCTGCACACTCAAGTAGCTCGTTAGATTAATAAGAATGAAATGTTTGTCATAATCAAAACAAAGGGATTTATAGATGTCCATTTAGCCAACACTAAATACTTTATTAATCAACTCAAACAACATTCATGGATAAACTCCTCTTCTAGGTTAATCTTTTGTGTGTGACCCTATAGGTCCCATTTCATGTTGACAGTGAATATCCATAACTAGCTTATGACATCACAAGCAAAGAGTGGTACCTAGTCGCACATCCGTGCTACTCAAGTGAAAAGGAAAGTTGGAGAACAACTTTCAATCCTACAGTCTGTGATTGGTATTCCAGTGAATGTATAATTCCTTTGTCTCTGATATTCTAAATGAACTCAAGGCATGGAGTTGTCATCCTCTCAATGTTCATTCATGTTTCTTGAACTAGAGCAGACTGTCTGAGATATGTGTGACATCAATATCATATATTGATTCACATGTGCATGTGCATGCCTTTCTCAGTCTTGCTTATCAAGTGGCTTGGACATCATACTCCCTTAGGAGGGACAAATCTATATCTATCACTCACAGTCTATCTCATGCGTCAAAGTCACCCAATTATCACCATTGTAACAACCCATGTTTCAGGACTACATTTGATGATGTCAAAGTATACCCAATCACATTCGACGAGTGCAGTGATTTCAAGTCTAAGAATCACAATCACCACCATCACTATGAGAGATGATTTTGACTACCATGTCATGGTTCCCTGTGTCACTCTCATGGTGGGTCTGTCTAATACACTATTCTTCAACATGTATCTGTGTGCTTGGTTTGATATCATATATCATGACTAATGAGACATTGTCATCAACTTATACACACTCTAGTCTTGATGTGTCATTTTTGTCTATCAACCTTCCGCAATGACATCCGACTAGGGATATAACAATAATGTACATACTCTTAGCATCTGTATGATCTCATTGTTTAGTTCCTTAACCTGAAGTCATGCATCATTGAGTATTGTCATTCTTTATACATTCATTCTACTCCATCATTTATCTCATAACCAATTAAGCTAGAATAAATTGGAAATTTTCCTTTGATATTTATCAAATCAATCAGAACATATGCCAATCCAATCATCATATGATTAGCTCTCTGGGCATACATACCAATAGGCTCCCACTTGTACTTAGAGCCAATCACCTTCAAATCATATTCTTAGTGATCTCTAAACATGTCCTACATGTTTCTGCTGCACTAGTGCTAATCCAGTGAGTTAGCAACATTTTGCTTTAGTTGGTATATTGCAAGTTACACATATCCTCATTGTACGGCATTTCATATGAGATGGAGTTTCCGTAATATGCTATCTGATACTCCTTGCCTAACAATTAGCTCCATTGTTTGACTTAGTATTTTTACTTTGTCATCAATGGTTGGAATATCTATAAGTTCATCTATATGAACTTATAGATCCATATAGTATCCTCTATTGTTCATACACAAGGATACTCGGCATTCCCTTTTAGAAATAAATGGCCTTTTAATTTTACTCAGAACATTTCCATTTAACAACTCTTGTTCACTTTACAATTGAATATAACTTTTATATTTTGCATTTTGCGATCATTTTTCTATCATTTTGGAAGCTTGCATCAGTGTAACTAATTTACACTCAACTCCTCCTTTTATTACCATAGAACTAATCCTTTAATACTTCATAAGTACTTAAATAAGTTCTTTATGGTATTCCAGTGACTCTCACTGGAAGTAGACATACATCCACTCGTCATGTCCATTACATACGATATAACTGGATGAGTATATCATATTGTCATGTCCAATACAAACAAGATGATGAATGTTTATATATATTCTTGTCATGTTTGATACATACAAGATAATGGGATGATTATATACATGATAGATCCAATTGTGAATGCATAAGGCATCTATCTATGTGTTCCTATTCTTCTTAAGAATTTGGGACACTAGGCATCTGAGAGACTAACTCCATGTAATATGGACATGTTTTCTCCCACTGAATCTCTGCATACTGAACCCTTCAGCATAGACTGCCAATGTATGCTCTCTCTTTATTAGGTTAAGAGAATTTTTATAACTATCTCCATAGATCTCTATTCCTATACATAGGATATTTCTTTTTATTCCCTTAAATAAGGTATTTCCACACCAATTTTGTTTTATTCCTCATCATCATGTGGAATATGAATATGCTCCTACTAAGTCTTTGTAATCATAGAACCTTTCTTTATTTTGATATATCAGTCAAACCTTTTGACTATATAAGCAAAGTAAAGACTCCAGTTATAAGGAGCTTGTATTTAATCAATCATATTGATTAAACTTTTATAACTTATAGACTACATTTGCATTAACGGAATTATAAAACATTTCAAGTTGTGTCACGTACAAAACCTCATGTTATTCCTTCTAGGAATGTAGTTTTAATATACATATGCCAAATTTCACTCTTTAAGTTCCAATATCAAGCATGATCCTTTATGGCCTATAACCACTACAATTGGTTAAATAAAATCATCAGGTTCAACACCTTGAACTCACTTGAATTTATCTCAACCAATCAGCTCTTCAAATGTCATCCATGTCATTATTAACTCTTAAGACCCAATTTCACTTATGGGTTTTATTCCTATAAGTGCTACCATTAAGGTCATACCTTATTTGGTTCACATGGAAGTCATTTTGGATCTTATGGCTTCAAGCCATAACTCAAAATCTAGTTCCTCAACATCATCTAGATGGATTATTGGATCATAATCATATGACCAATTAATCACCTTTAAATTTGTAGGACATCATCATCCATCAAGCTCAAGGTACTAGATATATGAGGTGTATTTGTTACATAAGGAATTTGAGATTCCACAACATTTGTGATTCTTATTCTCCTTTAGTGTAAAGCATGTTCTTTATAAGAATTCTAGAAGATTACTTATTTGTTTGATGATCATGCTCTTACTATTTAGAGTATGATTCCTTCTTTTATTTATACATCATTATGCCTTAATCATGAGTTCTCTATGATACACTATCATATTTACTCACAAGATCCTCAAACATTTGGTTTTAAGTATCTCATTCATTGATCATATCAAAGAGTTAATACTTATATAAAGTTTGTTCTTCATTTATGATATTCTTGAACATTTCAAGATATTCATATTGGTATTTCATTGAATATCATATCTAAAGTATTAGCATTTATTCCAATAGGTATGTATATACATCAATATGTATTATACCTAATAGAATAGTCATTCTCACACTACATCTAGTGAAGATTGACTTGTCATCATGCCCAATAAACATGACATTCATATCTCTTAATGGTTCATTAACCAAGAGAGTCTAGTTTATCCATCAATATGGAACTGGGAGATGAATTTTTCATTCATTTGTTTAGATGATAATGCTAATTTATTGTTTGATTCATCAATCACTTTTAGGTATTATTATTTTATCTCATGCATACCAAGTACCACAATATAAATAAGGCATTGCCATAAATGATCATATCTTTGAAATTAAAACATGAATTTTATTGATAGACATCCTTGTCATTACAAGATGTAGAAATAAAGTGTTTCTATTTATTGGCAAAATGAAATAGTAGCTCATAACTCTATAACATGCCTTTTGGGATGAAATAAACTAAAGGTACTACTATCAATGGCAGCAACACTTGCTCCATTCTTGATGAGTGTTCCTTCTTGGTCCTTTCATAAAGGCCATCACTTCTTTTTAGATCCAGTAAATCAGATATGTTAGATCTATATCTTGGTATCATATACCTAAGATAAAGAAGCATTTTAAGTTTATTTAATAATACCTGAGTGTGGACTTCCATCCCCTCATTCTTCTTCTTTAGTTCATCTATGTAGAGAGGGCAATTTCTCTTCCAATATCCTGGCTCATGACAATGGTGACATTTCCCCCCTTGTTCACCCCTCCCTTGGCTTTGAGATTTGAAGATGACTTGGGTTGCTGGCTAGCATCAGAACCTTTCTTTACTTTTCCCTTACCCTTGCCCTTGCCCTTGCCCTTAGACTTTCCCTTCTTTCTATTGATCATCATCACAGATTTGGGTTTGTCTTTCTTCATCTGTGCCTTGGCGGTCCTCAACATGCCCAACAACTCTGTCAGTGACTTGTCAAAGTCATTCATGTTGTAGTTCATCACAAACTAACTGTAGGATTCTGGTAATGATTGTAGTATCACATCAGTAGCCAACTGTTGGCTTAGAGGGAATCCCATTCGAGTTAGGTCCTCCACATACCCAATCATCTTGAGTGTGTGAGGGCTTACTAGATCTCCTTCTATCATGACACACTTGAACAATGCCTTGGAGACATCATATCTCTCTCGTTGTGCCTGTTCTTGATACATATTCTTGAGATGTTGAACCATCTCAGTGCAATCCATGTTCTCATGTTATCTCTACAACTCATAGTTCATTGAGCACAACATCAAGCACTTCACATCAATGGCATACTCAGTATGCTGCTTGTAAGCATCCCTTTTAGCCTTTGGTGCGGTGGGAGTGGGTTCTTCTAGCTCTGGTGTATCTAGGGCATAAAGCTTTTTCTCTTGAGTGAGAACAATTCTCAATGTCCTAAACCAGTCATCGAAGTTATTCCCATTTAGCTTGTCCTTCTCAGGGACCGATCGCAACAAAAAGTGATTGTTGTTGGTAGCCATTTATTCTACAAAGGAAATTTGCAGTTTTAGTCCAAAACTCTTTTGATTTGATTTGATTTGGAAATTTATGATATTAATTAGGTCTTTAATTAATTATTGCTCCCACTATTTTGATCAAACTGATAGCCCTCACTATCAGTTTGGAAGATTGCAGCGTACAACCTTCTAGTGAGCAAGATCCTAATTTCATCTAAGCCATGGACCAGCTAGGGCTATCACCCACAACTAGAATCTTTTAGGTAGGCAACCTTTTCCAATTGCATCATATGCAACTCTTAATATATTTCATGCACAACTCCTTGCCATGTTCATCTTCATGCCTCAAGGTGCTTGATTCGAACAAGGTCACCTTGTTAAGTCCAACCCAAAACCCAACACAATGAATACGCACCCTGCTAAGGCAAACCCACATATTCACCATCAGACTTCCATGATAAATGGTGCACCATAGTAGGGTGTTCCCAGACTTAGTCGATCAAGCTTTTCATGTGTGCTACTTCTGGAAGGCATCTTCAACTTAATATATTTGTTGAGAGTTTTTAATATGCTTATATATGCATATATGTATCCAATCACCACATATATAGTATGTATCATATACATGCTATAATTCTCACAAATGAAAACATGCAATAACTATAAAGAGATGATTATGGTCATCCTATGGTAGTTCCTTAGATCTACAAGGAACTATGGTCATCTAAGGTCTACATCCCATGAAACTTGTTATGGATGAAGATTTGTGCTTGCCAATCTGGGTTGACTGGTTCAACCTTTGAACAAGTTGACTTGCCTCTTGGCTGGTCAGTTGGTCTCCTCCAGTCGGTCCTTTGGCTCCTCCAGATGGTCAGCTCATCCGGTCATCTGGGCTTCTCGTTGGTCCAGCAACTGCTCCTCAATCAGTCGTCTGGGTCCTTCAAGCGGTCATCTTCAGTCTTTGTCATAATAAGAAATAAAGCTAATCCTATTTTACATAATCTTTGTAAAACCTTGAGTTACATTCGAGGGGAGAAAAGGTAGAAGAGAATCTCGAGTTATCTCAAGTTACATTCAGAATAGAAGAAGAGGGCTCGGTGAGCAAACTGAGATGCAAACAACCATAGACAACCACACACATGCACATAGGGTTTATAGGCCATAACCATGCTACACATCCACCATCAGAACCATTTTAGGGCGACGTGTATCAATTGCATATATACCATATCATATATGTATATATTAGTTTGGGATCATGTGGTATCAATCGGATATTCACATTAGTCATTTAAATATCTACATTGTATGTAATAAATAAAAGACAAAAAAAAACAAAATCCAATCATATCAATTATCCCAAAACATAGAGTATGGCTCTGATACCGTTGTTGGGTTTTACAGGGTTGGAGTAGGCAGTGGAAACAAAAAAATTACTTGACCATAAATCCATAACCAGCAGATGCATAAACATCTATGTAATGGGAAGGATGGTTTTAGTGAGTTATACATGGTCTTGAGACTTGCTCAGCGACTATACCTTGAAACAAGTGCGGTCTTCAACCACCTATCATCGATAGAGTCTTTGCAGCTCCTGGTCTTGACCCAAACTGTGGCTGATTGTCGTCCTCCTGAGTGGCAGAAGTCCCCCACCTCTATAGATAGTCCACACGGACTACCAGGAACTCTAGTCATCCTGAACAATAAAATAGAAGGAGTTGTCCCCTTCTATCAGTGTATTAGTCACTAACACACTCTCCCACCACTAGTTACTTTTCTCTAGTTGTCTTTCCCTCGTTGTTCCTCCATGGATGGGTAGAACTTGCTTGGGCTCTCTCGGTTACCACAACAAGAGAGGGAAACAACTTTGTAGAGCAATTGATGTTCTGAGTTGTGTCTCTGGAGAAGCCCCTTGTACCCCTCTATTTATAGTAGAGGGCAGGGTAAGGGTTCCCAGTATGTATGGGAGTAGAAGGGTCTAAAATTTCCATGAATAATTTGCACTGCGGTAGGAAAACCGGTCATTTCATAACTGAAACGGTGATTTGGCAAGGTGAGTCGATCGGTTTACTAGTGAACCGGTTGGTTGGGAGTGTGAGCTGATCGGTTCACCTAGTGAACCGATTGTTTCACTTCCCAGACTTGCCTGCAATTGACTTTCCTTATTCATTTCTAATTAATGCAAAGTTTAATTCTTGTCCTAGTTGAATTGAACAAGTGAAATGAAAAAAAACGTTTGTCTCACAAATCGAGAAAACCCAACATTGCTCATTTGGTCCAAATGAATCGATTGGTTCACCAGAGTGAATTGATAATCTCACTGACCATGAGCCAACCGATTCACCCAGTGAACTGGTCGATTGGTGGTCCAGATTGTGCAGAACACAGTCAATTTAGTTCTCAATCAATCTGACCCTCTAAACGTTTGGTTCAACACTTAAACCTGATGATTCTGAGTCAAGTCTATTGATTAAAAGTTTAATTGAGTACCTAAACACTTTAGTAATCAATACAAACATCATTCGTGGATAAACTCCTCTTCCAGGTTAATCCTTTGTGTGTGACTCTATAGGTCCCATTTCATGTTGGCAGTGAATGTCCATAACTAGCTTATGACATCAAAAGCAAAGAGTGGTACCTAGTCGTACATCAGTGCTACCCAAGTGAAAATGAAAGTTGGAGAGCAATTTTCAATCCTACAGTCTGTGATTGGTGTTCCTGTGAATGTATAACTCCTTTGTCTCTGATATCCTCAATGAACTCATGACATGCAGTTGTCATCCTCTCAGCGTTCGTTCACGTTTCTTGAACTCGAACAGACTGTCTAAGATATGTGTGACATCAATATCATATATTGATTTACATGTGCAAGTACATGCCTTTCTCAGTCTCGCTTATCAAGTGGCATGGACATCATACTCCCTTAGGAGGGACAAATCACATATCTATCACTCACAGTCTATCTCATGTGTCAAAGTCACCCAATCGTCATTGTTATAACAACCCATGTTTCAGGATTGCGTTTAATGATGTCAAAGTGTACCCAATCACATTCAACGAGTGCAGTGATTTTAGGTCTAAGAATCACAATCACAACCATCACTATGAGAGAGGATTCTCACTACCATGTCATGGTTCCATGTGTCACTCTCATGGTGGGTCTGTCTGATACACTGTTATCCAACATGTATCTATGTGCTTGGTTGGATATCATATATCATGACTAATGAGACACTGTCATCAACCAACACACACTCTAGTCTTGATGTGTCAATGATGTCTCTCAAACTTCCACAATGACATCCAACTAGGGACATAACAAGAATGTACATACTCTTAGCATCTATATGATCTCGTTGTTCAGGTCCTTAACCTGAAGACATATGTCATTGAGTATTGTCATTCTTTAGACATTCATTCTGCTCCATCATTTATCTCATAATCGATTGAGCTAGAATTCATTAGAAGCTTGTCATTGATATTTATCAAATCAATCAGAAAATATGCCACTCCAATCATCATATCATTATCTCTTTGGGCATACATACCAACATAAGAGTCTTCTATCTTGCCACAGACTTAACTACTCTTGCAAGGAGCCTCTTGTCTTCTCCAAATACTTACCTACTCTTGCAACAAGTCTTCCGCCTTCAAGGAGTTATTGACTTGGCTCTTCATCCTTTATCTTCACCTTGACCAAGGAGAAGCTTTCACCATGTTTCTAGAGAGAGGTTAGGAAAAGGACTAGAGAGATCCACAAGATGTACATTGGAGAAAATCTCTTACAAGGATCCTAACTTACTCAATTGGATGTAGATTAATAGATAAGTTTGAGAGATATTGGGGGCTGTTAGAGGCAAAACCATTCAACTATAACTAGGGAGCACAAAAGACAAACTTCAAATGAAGTTCAAGGGCCCCTTTTTATAGTTGAGGGTGCCTACTAGCCGATAGAGTCACTTAGGAATAAATTCTAGACATTTTGGGTGTTCTGATGGATAAATTTTTTAGTTTTTCCACACTCCAATGGCTAGAAATACTTTTTTGCACTTCACTGTAGAATATTTTCAGCTAAGTCACCTTTTAGAAACTCGATCAACGACACTATATGACAAAACAATTTGAACTTTTAGTCGAGCTTATCTTGGATGAAACTTGGCTGACGGCTTTAATTTTTTTTTCAAGTGTAGGGTGTGAGTCGAGTTATACCAAGACAAACTTGGTCGACCCTGGGAATTTCCAAGAACCATATAGGTCATCGGGTGAGTTGTCACCAGGATAAACTCAACCAACAAAGCAGCATGTAATGACTTTTGAAAAATACCAAAAAAGTTCTTAAATAATCGAATTAAGTGTTATCAATTTTTTGAATCTTATTTACAAGTCATACATTTAATATAAATTATTTACAATATGATTCTAATAATATATTGCCTATTCTATAAGACTTGCATCTGCATTGATTTTGACTTATTTTCTAGCAAACTAGGATTTACTAATTTCATTCTCTTCATGTACCTAACACCTAAAACTGATCTCAAATAGACATATTAGATACACATGAATGGAATGGTTAAGTCATCATCAGAATATGAATGATGTATAACTATTAGGTCAATAGTACGTTCATTGGGGGTGATCATCTCTCAAACTCGTGTTCAGTACACAAAATAAGAAAGATGTGTCGTAAGGATCAGATCTTAAATCTATAACGTGATACTTCCAGATGCCTGCAATGATAATACAAGGTCTGAAGTAGTAAAAAATGTCAAACATAGGTGGGTGACAAGCCTTTAGGACCTTGGTTCTTAGATTAGCTAAGTATAATCAAAGAGTAGACAGATGTTTCTTACAAAAATAGTAGCATATAAACTATAAAAAGATCAAACAAAATGAATGAAACTAAGTTAACAAAACAAATAGAAGTTATCTTTGGAGATTCTAATATTTTAGATAGGACTTGGATCAGATTTCCAACCACACACACTCAGTACCGTATAAACACTCATTTCCATTGTATATATTTAGCATTTTATGAGAAATAAGTATTGTGACTAATCCCTCCTCTCTCGTGATCAGCTTATATCTAGATTATAAGTGTGTCTCTATATCAATATGCCAAACAAACATGAAATATGATATAATACTACTCTCTCTATCAATACAACCATACAACATTAGCTATAGTGATCCAACAATTTCATGCTTTCACACTACTAGTTTAGTCTAAATATGATATAATACTACTCTCTCTAGGCATTATAGATCAATAATCACAATATGATCTCTAAGCCTATAAGTGATTCTATATATCACGAGCGGGAAGATAAAAATTGTTGAAGGGTATATACATTCAATGAAATATGAATATATACATTGTTGGGAGGCCTTGGTGGCTACTCTGAACCCGACTCAATGAGTTCTGTCACTCGTGTTAACAAGTTCCATGGATTATTTACATGTAATGAAGGCCATGGATAAAGGAAAATGGAGTGTGAATATGACACATAGTGAGGGATATGAAGATGGAAAAAATAGAATTAAAAAAAATTGGATATTGAATGTCTATGTAGACCTCCTCTTTGGTGGTAGATGGCAAGGATGATGGCAGGTAGAACTTCTCCAACCTTCCTTCATCTGAAGTCGGGCATTGGATGTCTCTAGGTGACACAAATAAATGAGGCTTGTCTATTGATGAAGGTCATTGGCATCATCTAAATTTGATAGAACTTCATGGTGGAGGAAGATATGCCTTATTTAGAAGGCATGGGTTCATATTCATAGGAATTGGTTGTGTGCTTAAGGCACCTAAGAGAATGGGTCATTTACATGTGCTATAAGAAATGAGGCATGGGCCTTGGGAAACACACTCAACTAACACTGTCACCAGACAATGTAGCAGGACGCCTATTGATTGATGGTGGGATTTTTCATCAGTTTATGAAGGCAGTCCTTTCATCAGTCATAGGATTGTGGTTTCATCAATTGATGGAAGTTGTATATTATTGGGTTGATTACTCTATTTCATCATTAGTTGATATAGATTGGGATTCATTGGTTTTTAACTGATGAAGTGCAAGACCATTAGTTTATAGTCGATAGAAGGTTTATCAGTTTCTAGGCAAGTAGTTTCTTATCAGTTGTGCTTGTGTCTTATCCATCACTTGTAGAGTAATGAGACTTTAGGATATTGCATATTGATGGCCTTACTGACTCATTGGTTGTCAAATGCTTCAAAATTTCATCATTCACCATGTTGCTAGTAGATTCATTGGAAGCTCACATCTCATCGGTTGTCAATTGATGAGCCTACAAGCTGATGAAGGTTGATGACCTTCCTAACATGTAGTCATAGGTTGCTAGCCTGTGGTATGATTTGTGAGACATTATCTCTTGGGATTTTTCTACAAAATGGAGTAAAATAATTACAACTTGACAACTACATACAACATAAGTAAATATGCCATTTAGTATGTTAAACTCAAGGATAATGTAGGGATGGAGGGTAAAATAAGCATATAACATCCATGAAATTGGAGGTTATCAACTCCCCAAACATTGATTCCAATCCTCGGGTTAATAAATAGAATCAAAGTATAAGGCAACAAATCAAGGCTCTTACATAGACAAATTAGTATTATTATAATCATGATTTGATGTTAGCTTTATGCTAAGATATTCATGGCTATACTTGTTGCTTTTTGTGTCTCCTAGAATCTTTCCTAAGAACATTGACTACTTTGGTCTTTCATCTAATCTTCCCTTTATAATAGTTGGGTTTTTCCCCCATGATATCTACTCAAATATTTTTCCCTGGTTGTACAATGCACATTCCTCATAAAGGCAGATTTCACTCTTGACCTTTATTTTCTAGGATATGGTAAGTTTTTAGAGGTATCCTAAGGTTGGGATGTAACTTTTCCTTCCATGGTCCCCTCAATCAAAGGGTCATTTAGGGGGCAAGTCATAGTCCAACCCAGTTGGCTTTAGAGAAGTGACTTCATATCCTATGTACCACTGCCTCAGATTACCTTGTATTTAGTGAACATCATTATGGTCCAAGGGTTTACTCTATTGAGCTACCAACTTCTAGTACCAGTCTTAATGTATCTATGTTCTTGGTTGCATCTATACACATGTCGAGTAGTACCCTAAGATCCTAGCATGGCACACATGTTTTTATTCACACTTAGGTTTTTATTCTCTCTTTTATCTCTTTGGGATTTCTTGTATTTAAAAGTTTCTCTGAGCTTTGAATCCTCCTTTTGTCATCGTTACAATTTTTGCAGTCTAACAGGGTCGATTTTCCCTTGATATGAGACTCGTGCATTTCTCTCCACTACTTGAGATTTAGATGATCCCTTAGAAGTGTATTTAGATTAAGATTCACCTCAAATAAAATTATAGGGGTTCTTATCCAAAAAAACATAATAGGGGTTAATGTATTTTATTTGCAACTTGTGATGTCTTGGGATAGAGTTGACAAAATCATAACATTTGAGAATGTAATATAGATATAATGCCCAAATTGTTACATGATACATTTATATTAATGCATAATAGCCTACAGAAGTTGTATCTAGTTTAAGAGTGAAGATAACACCCGTAAAACTTGATCAAATATACCTATTGTCAAAAAAATTGTCCTCCATTAGGTCAAAATTTCCTCAAGTAACGATTAAAGAATTAAATAATAACTAACATTTGTACAAAATTTATCATAATTGTATATGCAGAAAGTGTAGATGCAAAAATAGGTTAGATACCACCATTGAAGGTAGATTGAAGGGACATAGATTGTAAACTTCTTTTCTATGAAACTTAGGAAATAATAACTACTTTCATTTCATAAATTGGAATGAGACAAAGAATAAGATACTCCTCCTTAAAGGATTTTACATCAACTTTCTAGGTGAAAGAAAAATTATATAAATAGATAGTACTACATAGAGAGAGATTACTATCTAGATAATCCTCCTTGTGACATTACTTTAGTATCTCCAATTCATTCGTCTGAAACTTCAAGTCATCATATCTCGATGTAATCCAACTACCTAAAATCCCAACAAAAATATATATAGATCATTATACTTCTATACTACGTGTGTGGGTGCATAACAAGTGTGCATATATATATATATATATATATATATATATATATATATATGTGTGTGTGTGTGTGTGTGTGTGTGTGTGTGTGTGTGTGTGTGTGTGTGTGTGTGTGTGTGTGTAGATATATATATATATATATATATATATATATATATATATATGTATGTGTGTATGTATATATATAGATATAGATATAGATATAGATAGATATATATATATATATATGTATATATGTGTGTGTTTATATATATATATATAAATATATATGTATATATTCAACAATCAAATATTTGCAAATATGAACTTGTATTATATATATATATATATATATATGCATACTTGTTATGCACCCACACATGTAGTCCAGTTCTCTTCATCCTTAGGACAAAATAATTTTTTGGCTGCTTGGATGACTGTACAATGTCAGATATATGGTTGTGACTAAACTTACAAATGGTTGCTTTGTAGCTAATGTAAGGGCTACATGCTCTACCACTATTTTTTATAAGGGTCTTATCTAACTAGTTGTATGTCATTTTGCCTCTGCTTCTGCTTCTCCTATTCTCCATGTCCTGATATTCTTCTCTACCAGCCTTTAGGGAGGTGCATTGGTCCCTTTCCTTTTTAGTTTTTCTTTTCATCCTCTTCTAGTGAGATGAGGTAGGAGTGGATTCCTCTTCATTTGATATTGAATCCTTAGAGTTAGGGGATATGAGGTGTAGTAGGTGATCCTTCATGCACATCATGTCAACACTCTCAGGTGTTGGATCACCTTTGTATTCTTTATGGAATGTGTTTGCCATCTCAAGCATTTTCTCAACCTTTATTCTTAATAGACCTTTGTTGCCCTCTGAGCCAAACATTTGTGCTAAGGTGGATGTGTCAAAGGATATTATCCAAAAATAGTCACTTGAGGGACTCAATCCATGAAAATGTAATCGATGGATGAGTAATGTTAAACAACCAATGTAAAAAGAAAGCAATACAATAACCGATTGGAGTTGTTCTTTGATTAAAAACATATTCAATTGAGAAGCTAATTCTATCAACTAATGAAAAGGAAATCCTAAATGGAAATTGATGTGATCTTCATTATTTAGTAAATTTCCAAAGCCTACAGGTGTACAAGTTGATGATGATGTCACAATTCCCTCCTTCGACCTTAGTGGACAAGGCATTGAACTCTCCTGAACTTTAGGCTTTGGACCACGACGGTAGTAACTCTAAGGAGGAAGATAAAAAAGTTAACCCCAACATCAGACAATGCCTCTAAAAGGTTGTAGATGGTCATTTTGCAATAGTCATAAAGCGTTGTCTTCATCAGGTATGGCTCTGTACAATGAAAATACCATAAAGGTTTGGAGGTGAAACACCCATACAAGACACCTCCTTTCTTGCTGGATACTCTTTTTTTAGAAGCTCCCCTGGTAACAGAAGTTGACACTGTTCTTGGGTGTATCAAGTATTTTCCTAAAGGGACTTCATGTGGCAGAGATGGTTTGAGGGCCCGACACATCTTTGATGTTGTGTGTGGAGAGGGGCTTGTTGTGGCCACTGACCTCCTACATGCCATCACCTGCATGGTTAATTTATGGTTGGGAGGGAGGTGTCCCTTGTTCTTGACAGAGGTTATAGCTTCTATACCACTTACACCACTACTTAAACCAGACAACGAGATACACTCAATCGTAGTTGGTACTATTTGGAGACGCATAGTGTCCAAAGTTTCTATGGTAGGAGTGAGTAAAGATATGGCCAAGTATCTTAATGATTTTCTGTTGGAGTGGGTGTATCTGGTGGGTCAAAGGCTATTTTGGGCAGTATCAACAGGGTGTTGAATGTGCAAAATAGTGATGGTTCTCTATCCATTCTTATAGTGGATTTTTCTAATGCATTCAATCTGATAGATAGGCCCACCTCACTTTGTGAGGTGAGGACGAGGTGCCCATCTATTTCATTTTAGGTGGAGTTCTTGTATGGCCAGGCAACAAGGCTATACCTTGGGGACGAATATATTTGGTTAGCCATCGGGGTACAACAAGGTGATCCTTTGGGATCAGTTCTTTTTTCCCTTGTACTCCATACACCTATCCATCATATCAGGGACAACTGCAAGATTCTTCTTCGTGCATGGTATCTTGATGGTGGAATAGTCGTTGTTGACACAGAGGAAGTGCCCAAGGTTCTGGATATCATTCAGCAGTGTGGACCAGATCTGGATCTGATTTTAAATATTTGTAAAACAAAAGATTTTCTGGCATATGTGTGATGATAGGAAGTTTTGTAAAGAGTTGTTCCTGATAGATATTGCGAGACCCTTTTTGGGGGTGAAGTTTCTTGGAGGAGCTATTAGTAGATATAGAAGTTTTATTGAGGGAATGGCTACAGAGAGGGCTTCTAAGGCTGTTGAGTTGATGCATATTCTTCCTCGATTGGGTGATCCCCAGAGTGATCTCCTTTTGCTCTGATTGTGTATGGGTATTGCAAAACTTTTATTTGTCTTGAGGACTTGTCAACCTATCTACATGGAGGAGGCAACAACATATTATGACAAGGGCTTACGTGGGACTATTGAAGACATTGTAGTTTGTGGAGGTCCCTTTTTCGGAGACCTCAAATGGAGTGTGGCTTCATTTGCCATTTGGCTTGGTGGTTTGGGACTATATTCAACATTTGAGGCTTCCTCGTAAGCTTTTGTGGCATCTAGGGCCCATTCTTGGGTGCTTCAAGATCATATCTTGCAAGGTAGCAGGATTCACGATATGGACTCTGACTTTGGTTATTCCCTAGATCATCTTCATGTCATGATTCCCTCCTTCGACCTCACTTGTTTTTCTAAAAAAAGACAACTCCCCCCAAAGGCCCAAAATTCTTTGGCAAGTTCTCTTTTTATTAAACTAATTGAGAACATGGAAGCTAAGTTTGACATGATTGTTAGAAATAAGGCAATTTTTGGGTGTCTGCAAGTTGATCATGCTCAAGATTTTTTCCTTGCTATTCCTATTAATGGGCCTGGTTTGCACATGTCACCAGTGGAGTATTGTAGTATTCTCATATATTGTCTCATGATTCCTTTATTTCTAACTGATGAGATATGTATTATTTGTCGTAAGGTGTGTTTTGAAACTTTTGGGAAGTATGATGTTCATTGTAGGGAGCTTATAGGTTTTAAGTATAGACATGATCTTATTATAGATGTTCTCTTTTATGTACTCAGACGTGCATGTGTTCCTGCTAACAAATAGGCGCTCGTGAACTTTTTAACAGATCCACAAGAGGGGAGATTGACACTTAGGCCTGCCGATGTTTTGATTTTTGGATGGGATAGAGAAAAACATGCATGTGTGGATTTAACAAGAGTTCCTCTACTAGTGGAATTGAGGAGTGGGGTTTTACAACAGTACATGTTGTCCATAAAGTTGCTTCAGCCAAAGTAGTAAAGCATGAGAAAGCCTGTATTGAGAATCAACATGCCTTCATACCTTTTGGATTTGATACTCTTGGATTCTTAGCACCAGAAGTTGTGGATCTCCTAAGAGGGTCCAAAAATGTATGAATAGTAATGTTATGGATCCCAAGTGTATGGATGTAGTGTTTCGTAGGATTGGTTTTTCCATTTAGAATGAACAAGCTATAGAGTTTGTTTCCCACTTGTCTCCTACCTCGATGTAATTTCTCCATTTTCAACAAAATAAACTATATATTGATGGGAACTCAGGATTCACCAAGAGATAATTGTTGGTATGTATGCCCATAGAGAAAGTCATATGATGATTGTTATGGGATACTTTGTAAATGATTTGAATAATAATAAAGGCAATTTCCGATCTATATGTTTAAACTGTTTCTGAGATGATAGTGTAACATGATAGATGTCTAAAGAATGATTTTACTCAATGACGTATGCTTTTAGGTTAAGGACCTAAACGATGAGATCATGTGGATGTCAAGAGTATACATTCTTATTTGGTCCCTAGTCGGTTGTTATTGTGGAAATAACCATAGACATCAATAACACTAAAGACTAGATTGTGTGTTGGTTGATGACAGAATCTCCTTAGTCATGATATAGTGATATCAAACCAAGCACATAGGTACTAGTTAGAGAACAAGGTACTAGACAGACCCACTGTGAGAGTGACACATGGAACCATGACTTGGTAGTCACAGTCAGCTCTCACAGTGATGGTGGTGAGTGTGATTCTTAGACCTGAATTCACTACACTCAACACATGTCGTTGGGTACACTTTGACATCATCAAACGCAGTCCTAAAACATGGGTTGTTATAAAGGTGATGATTGGGTGGCTTTGACACATGGGGCTTTTGAGGAGTGAGTGATAGATATGGGATTTTTCCCTCCTGAGGGAGTTTGATGTCCTTGGCCACTTGATGAGTAGGATTGAGAAAGGAATGTGCATGCACGTGTGAATCAATATGTGATACTGATGTCACACACATCTCACCCAGTCTGCTCTGAGATCAATGAAATGAATGAACGTTGACAGGATGACTGTTCCATGCCTCGAGTTCATTCAGGATATCAGTGATAAAGGATCACTGTAACACCATTCACGGATTGTAGGATTGAAAGTTGTTCTCCAACTTTCTATTTCACTTGGGTAGCATTGATGTGTGACTAGGCACCGCTCTTTCTTTGTGAAGTCGTAAGTGTTATTGACTTTCACTGCCAACGTGAAATGGACCTACAAGGTCACACACATAGGATTTAACCTGGAATAGGAGTTTGTCCACAAACAATGTTTAGATTGATAACTAAAGGAGTTTAGTAGTTCAATTAAACATTCAATCAATTGATAGCTCAGTATCATAATGTTCAAGGTGTTGGACTGATTGATTAGAGTATCGGATTGATTGAAATTGTGATTCACTAATTCTGCACAATCTGCACTCCCAACTGATTGGCTCATGTGATGAACCGATCGGCTGAGCTTGGTGAACCGATTAGCTCAACTTGTGAGTCGATCAGCTCATGGACTGGTTGAAATGATCGGTTCAACTGGTCCAATCGAGCAAGTTGGGAAAGTAAGATTGGTGAGAAATTTCTTTTCATTTCACTTGCCCAATTTGATTGGAACAAGGATTGGTATTTAATATCAATTCAAAACAAAAGAGGAAAAGTCAATCGGGAACTGATCAGGACCACGAACCAACTGTTTCATGGGTCCCAACTAATCGGTTGAGGTGTCAACCGACTGGCTCAGATCCCCAACCGACCATTTCAGTTGTGAAACGATCAATTCAGGTTACGCAGTTGGTTGTTTTTGTGGAAAATCTCGAACCCTTCTACTCCTGCTTTAGTCCTGCATTGCCCGGGATAGAGAACCTTGTCCCATGACCCTCCTATATATATAGGAGTATTGGGGGCTTCTCAAAGTACAACTCTGTGCAACTAGTTGCTCTGTAAAGTTGTCGTTCTCTCTGGTTTTTGTAACCGAGAGAGCCTGGGAAAGTGCTACCCGATAAGGGAGGCACAGCAAGGGAAAGACAACTCCAAAAAGTGACTGGTGGTAGGAGAGTGTGTCGGTGACTAGTACGTTGACAGGAGGGTGTGACTCCTTCTGATTCCTTGTGGGATAAGGAGATCGGAGTTCTAGGCAGTTCGTGTGGATGAATGAAGAGGCGGGAGACATCTTTCGCTCGGAGGACAACTGTCAATCCCGACAGTCCCGGTGAGACCATGAGTCTTTAGTCCCAGTGTGACCAGGAGCTACACAGACATCGTCCAAGACTGGAGGTGAATACCGTACAAGGCGCGAGGTTCTATCGCCGAGCAAGCCTCGGGACAAGGTATGCATCCACAAACCATCTTTCCTATTGTATAGACGTTGACGCGATTCCTTTTGTTTTGGGTTTTAGGGAGAAATTTTTTTGTTTCCGCAGCTTCTCTTCCCTGTAAAACCCAACAGTGGTATCAGAGCCACATCAACTTCTCTATATTTTAGGATTATCGATATGATCGGTTTTGGTTTGTTGCCTTTATTTATTGCATACGATGAGAATAAAATTGGCTTTATGCATGTCCAATCCACAAATCCCAAATATGCATATATGATTAATGTACTCGATACGTGTCGCCCTTAAACGAGTTTTATGGTGGATGTGTAGCATGGTTATGGCCTATAAACCCTATATCTGTATGTGGTTGTATGTGGTTGCTTGCATCTCGGTCTGCGCATTGATTCCCTTTCTCCTATTCCTGATGTAACTTGAAATAATTCGAGACTTCTTTCCTACCTTTGCTCCCCCCGAATGTAACTCGGGGTTTCACAATTCAATTGTAAATAGGATAGATTTTATTTCATGTTATGTCAAAGAACGGCGGACGACCTGATGATGACTGAAATGATCGGTTCAAGGCGTGAACTGATCGGTTGATGTTCCAGACAACCGGTTTGAGGAGTGAGACGAGCGGGTGGCGATCTGAGGAGATGCATGACAATCGGTGAACCGATCAGCTGGAGGTGCTAGTCAATCGGCTGGTGGCACCCGAACAACCAACTTGATGGCGAGTCGATCAGTCATGGAGATGAGCTGATCAAACCCAGAAAGGCAGGCACAGATTTCATCTTATACAGGTTGCATGTGATGTAGACCTAGATGACCGTGATTCCTCTTGGCTCGAGGAATCACAATAGGATGGCCATAATCATTGCTTTTATCATTTTGCATGTTTTATGTGGGATATAGCATGTATATGATACGTACTATATATAGTGGTGATTAGATATGTATATGTATATAAAAACCAAATCCCTCATTAAATATTAAAGTTTTATATGTCTTCCAAATGCGATACATGTGAAAAACTCGATCGACCAAGTGTGGGCATGCCCAAGCGTGGTGCACCGTATATCTCGTGGAAGCGTGAAGGATGAATGTGTGGGTCTGCCCAAGAAAGGTGCATGTTCATCGTGTCGGCTTTGGGTCAGACTTAACAAGGTGACCTAGATAGGATCTAGCACCTTGAGGCATGGAGATGATCATGGCAAGGAGTTGCATATGATATCTTTCAAGAGTTTCATATGATGCAATTGGCAAAAGTTGCCTACCTGGAAGATCTGAGTTGTGGGTGACAGCTCAAGCTGGTCCATGGCTCAGAGGATTTCAGGATCTTGACCCACTAGAAGATTGTGCGCTGCAATCTTCTGAATTGATGGTGAGGGTTGTCAATTTGAGTCAAAATAGTGGGAGCGGTAATTAATTAAAGGCCTAATTAACTATCGTCAAATTTTATTCAAATCAAATCAAAAGGAGTTTTGACAAAATCCAATTTTCTCTTGTAGAATGGAAAAGGAATCATCTTTTAAAATGGGCAAATTAATTGAGAAGAAATTCCATAACTGGTTGAGGACTGTGAGAAGTGTTCTGCACAATCGAGATATACCAGGAGCCTTTGAATCCACTCTATGTATGGTTAAAGTGTTGGTGAAGAAGAAAGAAAGTTCATTGATAGAGATCAATGGAACGAAAGGTAAGGGAGAGAAGGGTTCTCTCGCCAAACCAATTTCTTCTACATGGAGAGGATGGAAGGAATGATGGAAGAAGAAGTCAGAGATTGAGATCTCTACTTCTGGTGTATACGTGATAGAGATTAACTGTACTACCTCTTCATCATGGGTACTTGATACCGGATGCGGATCTCACATTTGTTCAAATGTGAAGGATCTTAAGAGAAGTAGGCCTTTGGGGAAAGGCGAGGTTGAACTACATGTTGCTGATGGGGCAAGAGTTTCCGCCAGTGTCGTAGGAACCTATGGGTTAACTTTACCAAGTGGGATAATAATAGAGTTGAAGAACTGCTATTATGTACCTTCCATAAATAGGAATATCATTTCTGTCTCTTGTTTGGACAAGGATGGATCTGAATTTTTTATTAAGAAATGGAAATTGTTCCATTTCTAAAGATGGGATCTTTTATGGCAGTGCCCCAATGTCTTATGGTCTATACTTGATAGATCTAGAGACAACTATATACAACGTAAACACCAAAAGGAAAAAACTCAACAACTCAAATGAAACATATCTTTGGCATTGTCGTCTAGGGCACATAAATGAGAAGCACATTTCTAGACTCCATAAAGATGGTTATCTAGACTCTTTTGATTATGAATCAATAGAGACATGTGAATCTTGTTTGTTGGTCAAGATGACCAAGACTCCCTTTTCAGGTAAAGGTGAGAGAGATAATGATCTATTAGGACTCATACATATTGATGTATGTGGGCCTTTTAGAACTAATGCCAGAAATGGGTATCAGTACTTCATTACCTTCACTGATGATTTCAGTAGGTATGGCTATGTGTACCTGATGAAGCATAAGTCAGAAACCCTTGAAAGGTTCAAGGATTTCATGAATGAAGTATATAACCAACTTGGTAAAAGTATTAAAGCACTTCGATCTGATCGAGGTGGAGAATACTTAAGCCAAGAGTTTGAGGACCTTCTGCGAGCCCGTGGTATTGTATCACAATGGACTCCGCCTGGAACACCACAGCATAACGGTGTGTCTGAAAGAAGGAATCACACATTGTTAGATATGGTGCGATCGATGATGAGTTTTTCTGATCTTCCGATTTCTTTCTGGGGTCATGCTCTTGAAACCGCCGCATTTACACTTAACCGAGTACCATCTAAATCGGTTCAAAAGACACCATATGAGATATGGACTGGGAAGCGTCCTAATTTGTCTTTTCTAAAGATTTGGGGTTGTGAGGCTTATGTTAGGAAAATGTTTCCTGATAAGCTTGGACCCAAGTCTGATAAATGTTATTTTGTTGGATATCCCAAGGAAACGAGGGGATATTATCTATACCACCCTACTGACAACAAAGTGTTTGTTGCCAGGACAGCTGTGTTCCTAGAGAAGGAATTTATTTCTAACGGAAGCAGTGGGAGGAAAATAGAGCTTGAAGAAGTTCAAGCCCAACAAGAAAACATAGAACTGGTAGATGTACAAGAGGAAAATGGAGATTCACAAGGTGTTGTGGAATCTCAGTCTCCTCAGGTAACACAAGGACCTTGTAGATCTAGTAGGACCCGCCTTGAACCTGAGATGTTTGGATACCTTGTGACTCAGGAAGGTGGCGAGTTGATCATAGATGATGATCCAACTACCTACGTAGAGGCTATGGAAGGACCAGATTCTGAGAAATGTCTTGAAACCATGAGATCTGAGATAGAATCCATGTACTCCAACAAAGTATGGACTTTGGTCGAACCACCCGAAGGGGTAAAACCCATAGGGTGCAAGTGGGTCTTCAAGAAAAAGACCGACATGGATGGCAATGTGCAAACTTATAAAGGCAGATTGGTTGTGAAGGGATTTCGACAAGTTCAAGGTGTTGACTATGACGAAACCTTTTCTCCATTTGCCATGATTAAGTCCATCAGGATCATGCTTGCTATTACAGCTTATTATGACTATGAGATTTGGCAGATGGATGTTAAAACCACATTCCTTAACGGGAATATAAATAAGGATGTGTACATGACACAGCCTGAAGGTTTTGTAGATCCAAAGAATGTCAATAAAGTCTGTAAGCTGCAAAGGTCAATCTATGGATTGAAGTAAGCATCTCAGAGTTGGAGTCTTCGATTTGATGAGGAAGTCAAAGTGTTTGGCTTTATTCAAAATGAAGATGAACCTTATGTGTACAAGAAGGTTAGTGGGAGCTCAACCACATTCCTCATATTGTATGTGGATGACATACTTTTGATGGGGAATGATGTCTTAGCCTTAGAGAAGGTAAAGACTTGGCTTGGGAATACTTTCTAAATGAAGGATTTAGGAGAAGCATCATACATTCTAGGAATTAAGATCTATAGAGATAGATCTAGAAGGCTTCTCAGACTAAGTCAGAGCATGTACATTGACAAAGTGTTGAAGCGGTTCAGCATGGAGAACTCAAAGAGAGGCAACATCCCCATGCTACATGGAGTCACCGTCTCTAGAGCTCAATGTCCCCAATCTTGTGAAGAGAGGTAGCGTATGAATGGGATCCCATATGCATCAGCCATTGGATCCATCATGTACGCTATGTTGTGCACACGCCCAGATGTCTCGTATGCTCTAAGCATGATGAGCAGGTGCCAGTCAGATCCCTGGGATGCTCACTGGACAGCCGTAAAGAACATCCTCAAGTACTTGCAAAGGACTAAGGATCAGTTTCTTGTTTACGACGGCGATGAAGAGTTGGCTGTAAAGGGTTACACCGATGCGAGCTTCCAAATCGATAAAGGTGATTACAGATCGCAGTCAGGATTTGTATTTTTCCTTGATAATGGAGTTGTGAGATGGAAGAGTTCCAAGCAAGAAACAGTTGCCGATTCTACTACAGAGGCCGAGTATATTGTTGTTTCACATGCAGCAAAGGAGGCTGTGTGGATCAGGAAGTTCATTTCTAAACTTGGTGTAGTTCCCAGTAGCTGTGATGCAATTGAGCTTTATAAAGACAATAATGGAGCTATTGCACAAGCTAAGGAACCCAGATCACATCAGTGGTCCAAGCACATACTGTAGCGCTTCCATCTCATATGAGAGATCGTACAGCGAGGAGATGTGAAGATTTGCAAAGTACCAACTGAAGACAACATAGCTGATCCACTGACTAAGGCCCTTTCTCAGCAGAAGCATGATGGTCATGCTAGGTCACAAGGACTGAGGTTCCTTGGTGACTGGCTCTAAGTGCAAGTGGGATTCTGTTAGTATGTATGCCCATACAGCAAGTCATATGATGATTGTAATGGGATACTTTGTAAATGATTTGAATAATAATAAAGGCAATTTCCGATCTATATGTTTAAACTGTTTCTGAGATGATAGTATATCATGATAGATGTCTAAAGAATGATTTTACTCAATGACGTATGCTTTTAGGTTAAGGATCTAAACGATGAGATTGTGCGGATGTCAAGAGTATACATTCTTGTTTGGTCCCTAGTCGGTTGTTATTGTGGAAATAACCATAGACATCAATAACACTAAAGACTAGATTGTGTGTTGGTTGATGATAGAATCTCATTAGTCATGATATAGTGATATCAAACCAAGCACATAGGTACTTGTTAGAGAATAAGGTACTGGACAGACCCACCGTGAGAGTGACACATGGAACCATGACTTGGTAGTCATAGTCATCTCTCACATTGATGGTGGTGAGTGTCATTCTTAGACCTGAAATCACTACACTCAACACATGTCGTTGGGTACACTTTGACATCATCAAACGCAGTCATGAAACAGGGGTTGTTATAAAGGTGATGATTGGGTATCTTTGACACATGGGGCTTTTGAGGGGTGAGTGATAGATATGGGATTTGTCCCTCCTGAGGGAGTTTGATGTCCTTGGCCACTTGATGAGTAGGATTGAGAAAGGCATGTGCATGCATGTGTGAATCAATATGTGATATTGATGTCACACACATCTCACCCAGTCTGCTCTGAGATCAAGGAAATGAATGAACGTTGACAGGATGATTGGTCCATGCCTCGAGTTCATTCAGGATATCAGTGACAAAGGAATTATACATTCACTGTAACACCATTCACGGATTGTAGGATTGAAAGTTGTTCTCCAACTTTCTGTTTCACTTGGGTAGCACTGATGTGTGACTAGGCACAGCTCTTTGCTTGTGAAGTCGTAAGTGTTATGGACTTTCACTGCCAACGTGAAATGGACCTACAGGGTCACACACATAGGATTTAACCTGTAATAGGAGTTTGTCCACAAATAATGTTTAGATTTATTACTAAAGGAGTTTAGTAGTTCAATTAAACACTCAATCAATTGATAGCTCAGTATCATAATGTTCAAGGTGTTGGACTGATTGATTAGAGTATCGGATTGATTGAAATTGCGATTGACTGATTCTGCACAATTCCACTCCCAACCAATCGGCTGAGCTTGGTGAATCGATCGACTCAACTTATGAGTCGATCGGCTCATGGATAGGTTGAAACGATCGGTTCAACTGGTCCAATCGAGCAAGTTGGGAAAGTAAGATTGGTGAGAAATTTATTTTCATTTCACTTTCCCAATTTGATTGGACCAAGGATTGGTATTTGATATCAATTCGAAACAAAAGAGGAAAAGTCAATCGGGAACTGAGCAGGACCACGAACCGACCAGTTCATAAGTGAACCGACCGTTTCATGGGTCCCAACCGATCGGTTGAGGTGTCAACCGACCGGATCAGATCCCCAACCGACCGTTTCAATTGTGAAACGATCGGTTCAGGCTACGCAGTTGGTTGTTTTTATGGAAAATCTCGAACCCTTCTACTCCTTCTTTAGTCCCGCATTGCCTGGGATAGAGAACCATGTCCCATGACCCTCCTATATATATAGGGGTATTGGGGGCTTCTCAAAGTACAACTCAGTGCAACCAGTTGCTCTGTAAAGTTGTTGTTCTCTCTGGTTTTGGTAATCGAGAGAGCCTGAGCAAGTGCTACCCGATAAGGGAGGCACAGCAAGGGCAAGACAACTACAGAAAGCGACGGGTGGCAGGAGAGTGTGTCAGTGACTAGTACGCTGACAGGAGGGTGCGACTCCTTCTAATTCCTTGTGGTACAAGGAGATCGGAGTTCTAGGCAGTCCGTGTGGACGACTGCAGAGGTGGGAGACATCTATCGCTCGGAGGACAACTGTCAATCCCGACAGTCCCGGTGTGACCAGGAGCTGCACAGACACCATCCAAGACCGGAGGTGAAGACCGCACAAGGCGTGAGGTACTGTCGCCGAGCAAGCCTCGGGACAAAGTATGCATCCACAAACCATCTTTCCTATTGTATAGACGTTGACGCAATTCCTTTTGTTCTGGGTTTGAGGGAGAAAATTTTTGTTTTCGCTGCTTCTTTGCCTCCCGTAAAACCCAACAATAATGTACTAGGGCTTAAGTACAAACAAACAAAGATGAAGATCAAAAAAAATTTGGGCAAAAGTTGCAATCTCTAGAATGGAAACTCAGTTATTTAAGAAGAGTCGGGTATTGATGACAATCAAGGAATGATGAAAGACAAAAATTAATGGAAATTGTGTGATAGTAGTGATGACAACCAATGAAAAAAGATCAACATTTAATAAAACTGAAAGGTGATGAATATGTGAGCAAAGAACGATGTTATGGAAGTAGTTGCTAAAGGAAGAGAAGGTACTAAAGAAGAAAAGGGTTTTCCTTCAAACCAATGTCACTTCCTTGTCATTTATTTCTTCTCCTTGACTTTTGATGTGCCCCATCACTCCTAGACAATTTTAGCATGGCTAGATGTGCCTTAGGCACACATGAGTCTTTTGATATTTATAACCCATTTTGGATACACTCTTATAGGAATATGCAAGTGCAAGGGCTTGGGAGCAATATACAAATAGCAAGTCAGTGTCAAACCTAAAGGAAAGGAGGGCCTATAGATAAGTTTGTTTGGGATTGGTTCCTAATATACATAATATAGTTTGTAGGGTTTGATCTCAGATTTTAAGTTACACTAAGTAAACAAGCAAGAAATTGAAAAGGGCAAGAATTAAACACATCTTAACATGATAAGTAAGACTTAAATATTTAGTAAAATAAAGCAATTACACTAAGATAAGCAAAGAGAATCAAGCACTAAGCACAATATTCACAAGAGAAATCCTACTTAGCAATCTAGAGGAGTACTAACTTAACAAGGCAAAAGATCACTAGACTAGAAATTGTGTAAAAGGAACAACTAGAGAACTACACTAACAATAAACTAACAAAGACTAACACAAGAGACTATAGATAAGGAATAACTATTATATAAAGGACTAACTAACATGATAATTGCAATTAGCAAAGCAATTAAACAAAGAAGCTAACTAATTTTTTTTTAGTTAAGCCAGGAGGTTATCTATTCATCTCACCCTCCTCGTGTGAGCATAAAAATCTAAAATACAGCTCCTGCTAAAAAAGCAGGTCTATCCACCCCCACAAGCCAAAACAACACACTAACACAAGCATATAACATGTTTCACCTAAGAGCACACAAACACCCCTCAAAACAGACCCATCGAAGCTCCCTAGCCCAAAGAGAGGCCTTCAAGGATGTTTGAACTGCATCACCACATACGGAGTGTAGTTCTTCTCAAGGATAGCCATACCTCGGATCCTAGGAGGCAATCTTCTAGTATCAGATATCACAATCGGCTCATGACTATGAATACCCCACTTACCAATCTCCCTGGGAATAGAGTTAATGGCCCTGTGAACGAGCGATCCCACAATGCCTTCTTCCTCCATGAAGCTTCTCAACTCCTTGACAACTCGAGACAGCCTCCAGGGAATGTTAGCTGTGCCCCATAAAATATGGTAGGTACTGTCATCATCAATCTCCACAACTGAAATCCTCAATAATTGGTTCTCCGCGAGTTTCAGCCCCACAGCACAAGCTTGAAGGAACACAGTAGCATGGTCCTCCGCTATCAACCATGCTCTAGCAATCTGACAAACAGTTGCACGATGGTTCCTAATGATACTAACCATCCACCACCTGTTACAACCATTAGGATCTTTGCTTCTACCAATCGTCACATTCATCTTTAGGGAATTGATATCAGGGATCATCCATTTCAGTAGATTCACTTCTCTAAGAGCATAATTGGGATCTTCAATGCCGTAATTATTAAGATGACTATGATCATCTGGCTTCGCAAGGACACGGAACCACTGCTTCTTCATCATGGAGTTGATCTACGCTATCATGCGATTCATATCTCTGTCAATAGGTGCTTTACATCCATCGTATCGAGCTCGGCATCTCCATCTCCAGATATAGAACGGAATGAGCGTCGCAAGGCATGCTGTAATCCATACCATGACAATAGATGATCTCCCGTTCGAGCAGAAATCCAATAAATCGGCTATGTTATATGGCCGCGCTCTAGCGGTAATGAGAGCAAATCTGTTCCAGAAACGTGCTGCTAGTTGACCATGGAAAAACAAATGGTCCATGTCTTCTATAACAGGCTCCTCGCAGCACTCGCATTTAGATGCCATAGCAATTTGACATCTAGATATGTTGTCGTCAGTCGGAATCGCATGATTGGTGATCTTCCAAATAAGCGAGCAGGCCTTAGGCGCATCTAAGTACCAGATCTTCTGAGCATCAGAGGGAGCATCACTGTGATTCATAGTCAGTATCTTCTTCACAGATTTGATCGAGAACAAACCCGTCAACTCCGGACTCCATATTAGATGGTCCTCTTCTTCCGAGATCTGCTGATCTGCCTTCTCAATCAGATGGATGCCATCTTCATCGATTATCTGTATCAAGGTCATCCAGTCCCATCCTTCGTTGGGGAGCCAAAAATCTCGAACTAGGAATGGGTGGTTTCGGTCACTAGTGTGTAGAGCATGATCGAATAACCTCTCGTCGCACCATAAGGAGTCCCAAAAAAGGATTAGACCCTTCCCAATACGCCGTCTGCATTTAGGATGAATCATAGGGAACATATTCCATAATTTCTTCCAGTAAGGAGACGTCAAGTCTCTGTATCTTACATTATGTGGGTAAGTCGCAGATCTACTGAACGCCCTACTCGAGTATTTTACTCTACAGAATCTTGCCCAGATCGTGTCTCTGGCTAATACCTCCCAGCACGCCTTAGCCACGAAGGCTTTGTCAATGATTCTTGTATTAAAAAGGCCCAGACCACCACCTTCCACAGGCTTTTCTACCTTGTTCCAGCATACCCACACCTTACGATGGTGATTCTCTCGGTCTGCCCAAAGAAAACGAGCAAGAATGGCATCAATACAATCAGAAACACCACAAGGAATTCTGATGGAAGCTGCAGTGTGGACTGTCGACGACGAAAGGATGTGAGCTATAAGCATCCTCCGGCTAGCAAAGGAAAGGAGCCGAGATCTCCAAGAGGCCATTTTCTGCTTGATCTTCTGAAACAAGAATTCGAAATCATTAAGAGTGTATCTACCCACTCTAATGGTTACTCCCAGATAAGGAAAAGAATCTGCAGTGGTGTCAATTTCAAGAATATTCGCAATGTTTGAGATAGTCTCATCGCTCTTGCTGCCCACCGTACAAATGGATTTGGTACGATTGATCCTCTACACTGAGGCTGCTTCATAAAACTTCAGAACCTGCTGTACTCACTGCAAGGAGTCTGGCTGCGCATTCAGGAACAACACAACATCATCTGCATATAGAAGGAATAAGGGAGCAGACCTGTTTCCTCTGGTCCGGTATCTCTCCAGCTTGTGAATGTGATCGATGTGATGGATATATCTACTGAGGAGCTCCTCAAAGATAATAAACATGAATGGTGAAATCACATTCCCTTGCTTAATGCCTCTGGACATGGGAAAGAAACCAACAGACTCACCCCCAATCGAGACCGTAGCCTATGTTTTCGAGAAGAAACTTAAGCACAACATACAGAATTCCTCTGAGAAACCAAAACGTCTCATGATCTTCTTGAGGTTGGTCCATTCAATTCTATCAAACGCCTTCGACATGTCTAACTTTATCATCACATTTGGTTGCTCGCCACCTTGATGAATGTCGTGCATCAACTCCTTGGCCATCCTGATGTGGTGTGTGATCTCCCTGCCATGGATGAACGCCGCCTGTTCTTCAGAGATAATGGAAGGCATCAGTTGTGCCATTCTATTACTGACGACTCTAGCTAGAATTCTCAGTGCAACATTTTCAATGGATATAGGACGGAAGTCTTTCTCTATCTTTGTAGGATTCTCAACCTTGGGAATGAGTAGTATTCTACAGCAGAATAAACTTCGGTGACAGTTGAGGCCTCTGAAGAACATCTCGGCCATATTCATGAAGTCCTTCTTAATCGTTTCCCACATGGCAATGTAAAAGGGGACAGTAAAACCATCCGGACCTGGGGTAGTATGTGTATCCATCTGCATCAGAGCAAGACACACCTCTTCCTCCATAGGAACCGCAGTGAGGGAGATGTTGTCGTCCATAGACACCTTCTCAGGAATAGACTACAGCATCTCAGCAAGGATAACTTCATCATATATAGAACTATCCTTATAGAAACTACTGAAGTGCTCAGCAGCAAGGTTTGCGATTTCACTGGGGTCCTCCAGTCTCGATCCGTCATTGAGCAACAGGTAGCAGACACTATTGTGTTTTCTCTTGGCCTTGACGATTGCATGATAAAATCTTGTGTTCCTTTCTCCATCGTTTAGCCAGCTTATTCTAGATTTCTCTCTCCAGATGCTTTCTTCAGTATCAAGGATCTCTTGTAGCTCATATTCCTCCTTTCTGAGGTTTGTTTCATTCTCCATCGAAGGATTGTCATCAAAGGCTATTTGGGTAGTATAGACAACATCTTCCAAATCCTTATTTCTCTGATCGATGTCCCCAAAAGTTCGCTTTCTCCAAAACTTTAGGGCCTTCCTAACCATCTTGATCTTATAGTAGAAGATCTCAGACAGGTTCCCCAACGAAACCTCATCCCAGATCTCATTGATAAGATTACGACAATCCTCATTTTTTAGCCACGTATGCATAAACGAGAAAGTTCTTCTGCCATTGAAATTTCTCATGGTCCCAGGCTGATAGAGAATTGGACAGTGGTCTGAAACCCTATAACGGGTAAGGTGTAAGGTTTTTGCATAAGGTTTCTTCACACACCAGGCTTCATTAAGGAGGATTCTGTCCAATCTTTCCCAGATGGTAGGAGTACCGTATTGTTTATTAACCCAAGTGTATTTGCTGCCCTCATAAGGGGCCTCTCTCATATTCACATCATGAATGAATGAGTTAAACTCCATAACTTCTTGAAAGCTTCTGTCAAGACCTCCCCTCTTTTCCACATTGTCCCTAATTATGTTAAAGTCCCCAGTGATCTGCCAGCATGCATCCCCAATCATGGTAGAAAGATCAATAACATCTTCCCAGAGATTCCTTCTATTAGCCTGGTTACAACTCGCGTATATCATTGTAACAAAGATCTCATTGCTAGATTCCACACTTAGTTTAAGTGTTATGTGTTGTCTATGCATTCGAACCACATATGGGTTGATCGCCTTGTCCGCATAAATCCATAGCTTGCCTCCTTCCACCTCGTTACTGGCCGTCCAGTCTAACTGAATGATGTCGAGCAACTCCTCTGCACCTATAGCGTGTAGGAATGGTTCAGCAATGCAAACTATCTTCGGAGAATGTCTTCTACAAAGTCTGCCCAGAACCTTTCTTGTTCTATTATTCGCCGCACCTCTAATGTTCCAGAAAAGGATTTTAGAGTCCATAAGGTTGGATCTAAGATCACTCACTGCAACCCTCTCATTCAGCATCCTCCCCTTCCTCTATCCTCCCACTCATCATCTGAGAAAGGAATCTCACCTTTAGAAAGTCTTCTTCTATGTCCGTTTCTATGATGTCCATCTGCTCGGTTGTCATACTGATAGGAAGTGCTCTCCTCACAGTGTAGTCGAGTAAAAGGTCTACTTCTACTGCCTCTAATTCTAGGACTATTACCCTCATCTCCAATGTGGATGAAATCTTGTATACTACTCAGTTGTAGTCGTTTCTTGTTGCCATCACCATCTAGCACAATTTTGTTGTGTTGACTTGAAACCTGTGGCTGTCTACCACTATCAAACTCATCAGCACCTACATGCAAAGGTTGCTCATCCTTCCTCTCAAGGACTATCAACACTTCTATCTCCACTGGTTTGTTCGGTTGTTGTGCATCATTAACATAGGTAGTTCTATGGATAGAGAACGCCTCCATGGGAATGCCTAATTCCTCCCCAATCTCAGTTCTTGAAAACATGCTCGATCTAGGTCTCCCTCTGGCGACTATCTGTAACAACACGTCCGATCTATGTTCTCCGTAAGTCAGTGCAACATATTGAGGCACGTCCTCGCTAAAATCTTCTACAAGGACTAAGATATCAGAGATGTCATCTTGGTTCCTCATCCAGTCTGATACAAGATCCAACCTCCCAAAACTGTTAACAATATTGTCAATGGCGTCATCGTCTCTACACACAATGGGTAGGTTAGCTATCCAGAACCATAGTGCTTCCTTTCTAGGGCATACCTCGCCATCCTCCAGAGATTTAAGGGCTATCTTACTACCTCGAATCTGAAAACAACCTTCCTTTCATGCTTCCATCGCTTCCTCCTTAGTCGTAAAGAAGGCCACTGCCTTGCTTCTAGCATGACGATATATGTTCGTCGCGTGTGACCACTTCTTCTTCAACACTGAGCAGAGTTCCTCCCATGGGATGTGAGCCGGCCAACACACCTCCACCGCACGACCAAGAGCCAGCGCTCTACTCTTTCTTTCTTCTGTATCTGGTCCCAGATTGACCGCAATCCTCTTAGGAACATGTTGCGGACTACCACGGGTCGGAACTCCTGCCTTCGTCACTGGGAACTCATCCATGGAGAAGATGTTGGGAGGTTGGGGTCTAGGTTTGACAGAACATCTTCTAGCAATATGTCCCTGTCTTCTGCATTTGTAGCAGACAATGGTATTACAACACTGGGACTGCTAATGTCCTTTTCCCAGACACCTGTAACAGGTGTCCTTAGGCACTCCAAACTCCCACTGGCCACGAGTAGAGTTTCTAGGATCTTGATCCATGGTTTTTGTCTGAGAGATCTGTCTCTGCACTGTATCATTGCTATGTGCTATCTTGGGATTAGACACATCTTCGACGAAACCCCCTGGTCTATGTCCTCCCTCATCGTTTAGATGCATCTCATTAGTCTGTGCCTAAATAGGGATTCCCGCTGGCGAGACAACCTTCTCCACTATTCGAGCAGAAGACTCAGTGAGGCCTACTGCCCCCTCTATCCCAGCATGGTTATGTGCTTCCTTCGAAAAACTCGATGGGATCATCATCGTATCTTCTTTATCTGTAGGGTTTATAATAACGACGGCGCTGTCATCTTCGTGCACCTCTTCACTAGTCTCGGATACACGTCTTGTTGGAACATCGGGTGACTGCTGGCCAATCCCCGGACTGGGCGATCTTAGGACGTTCCTGATGTCCTGGATGATGGAGTCAGTGGGAGTAGACAGAGCTGCAAAACCTTCTCTTCTCTCATGCACGGCTTGATGTGCCTTCATGGCCTGCACGCTCTGTCTAGTAAGCCTTCTCATAAATGGGGAGGGCAACATCTCTCCAGCGAATCACGTTTACCACCACTGGTCCCAGGGCCTTAAGCCGATTGGGGGTGGATCTCGGTAGGCGGGATGCCTAGCCGAGATGTTGGCGGCGGCGCCGCCAGGGAATCGCCCTGTGGAGATCTAGGTCGCCCTAACCGAGCACCCTGTCCCTATTTTAATACTAGATAAGAAAAAGAGAAATTGGGGTTTCAAGAAATTAATGGAGAATGTGGGTTGTTTGGGGTTAATGTGATAATCAACTAGGTTGGGGGTTCAAACCATGCAAACATCATCCATTCATTCACGTTATCAAATCAAATAAGTAAGTCAAGTGATAATGAATTGCCCTAAACTACTAGTCGGCCATGGATGGAATAGGGTGTGTATAGGGAAACTTGTCCCTATCACCCCCATCCAACCTTGCAAGGCTCAGTTACTAGAGTTTAGGTGGAATTCAACCATGACCTAACAAGTCTAGTTTTCTAGTAGGGAAGATCTTAGGAAATTTTGGGGCCAAGGGTAGTAATGGGGTGAGAATGAGAATTTTACACCTCATGTCATCTCCCATCTAGACTTTCAATCACTCCAACACATTTGCCTAAGAATCTCCAAACTAGATTCTTAGATCTCTTATCTAGGGCTAGGAGAGTGGTAAGACATGTTGGAAGAGGGATAGATAGATAGGGATCCACTAGTTGGACTTAGGAGTGAAATCCCAAATTAGCCACATGTCACCAATTTCCTCTACTACCTAGGTTTTAGAAAACACCATTCATATAAAAGAAGATGGGAAAGAATATACAAGAAAAATTATAACCATTCACAAATGAAATTGAAATATTTAAAAAGTTACCCCCACGACATGGTATCAAAGTCACATTTTACACCCCAAACAGTCCACAAAGGGGGCTTAGCTAGATACGCTCAAAGAAAATGCAAAATAAAGGGGATAAGAAAGAAGAAACTCCATGTATGATGGTGAAGGAGTTGCAATGTTTACCTTAAGCTTCTCAAGATTTGCCTCCTTGCAAGTGACTAGGTGGAACAATGATTGCTTGGGAGAGATAACCTTGTGCTCATAACCACCACAAATGATTATATAGGGGCTTGGAAAGCATAGGGATAAGTGAGGTCCATTAGTGTTGGTATGTATGCCTAGAGATCCAATCATGTGATGATTGTAATGTGGCACGATGTAGTTTATTTGATAATAATAAAAGGCAATTCCATTTATTCTATTTTATTCAGTTATGAGATAATGATGTTACATATAAATGTCTAAAGAATGATGATACATGGTGACATATGTCTTCAGGTTTAAGACATGGACAATGAGATCATATGTATGATAAGAGTACATAGATTCTTGTTGTGTCCCTAGTCAGAAGTTACTATAGAAGCAAAATAGACAACAATAATGCATAAGACTAGAATGTGTGTTGGTTGATGACAAAATCTCATTAGTCATTATGTGTGATATCAAACCAAGCACATAGGTACTTGTTAGAGAATAATTTACTGGACAGACCCACCTTGAGAGTGATACATGGAACCATTGAATGGTAGTTATAATCAAATCTCAAAAGTGATAGTGGTGATCGTGGTTCTTAGACCTGAAATCACTAAACTCATCATATCTTGTTCAATGAACTTTGACATCACCCAACGTGATCATGAATAAGGGTTTACATGGTGCTCAGGTACATTGTAACACATGGGGATTGACTGCGAATAATTTAGATGGGATTTATCCCTCTTATAGGAGATTGATATCATGTCCACTTAATAAGCGAGACATATAAATGCATGGTCATACTCATGTGAATCAATATGAGATATTGAGCTTACATGTATCTCAAAAGTTTGCTCTAGTTTAGAAAAAACATGGATTGTATATTGAATATTATGATGATTCCATGCCTTAGGTAATTTGGATATCAAAGACAAAGAAACTATACAATCCTAGTAGCACTGATCATGGATTGTAAGTTGAAGTTGTTCTCCAACTTTCCAATTACTTGGGTAGCTATGATTGTTGATAGATGTCGCTCATTGCTTGTAATGTCATAAATTGGTTATGGACATTCACTACTAACGTAACATGGGACCTATAGGGTCACACGCATAGGATGCACCTTGAAAAGGAGTTTAGTCATGAATATTGTTTAACTTGATTACTAAAATGTTTAGGTATTCAATTTAAACAACATCAGATGAAAATTGACTATCAGAGAATGTGAGTCAAATGACTCAAGTGTCAGGTCAATTTAAACAATATTGGTTGTACATTATCTAAACTATAATCTGAATCGACTAGTTTCGAAAGTGAACCAACTGGTTTAGAATGTGAATTGTCTAGTTCAATTTGTGAATCGATCGGTTGAGTGATCAGTAAGATTGGATCAAGGATTGATGTTTACATCATGTTGTGTATTAATCATCACATTAATAGCCAATATGTTTTTGGATAGTAAATATAGTGAGTTGACTGATCAAGTGTTGAATCGACTAATTCACATGTGAACCAACCGATTCATGATTCATAGCACTCACAAATTTGTGAAAATATATCTCTTCAACTCCCAGTTGATTTGGAAACCATGACCCTGACCCTCCTATGAATAGAGGGGTAGTCAAGGCTTTTATAAGATACACATAATGGTGAAAAATGTTATCCTCTCATAGTTGTGGTAACGTGATAGCCCAAAGTAAGTCTTACCTGTAAAAGGGAGATAGCTAGGTAGAACAAGTTAGCATTGACATGTTGACATCAAAGGGACAACTCCTTCTTGTTGGCTCTAGTAGAACAACATGGAGTTCCAATGGTCTTCATGGACTAAGTAGAGACATTGAGGTCATTCCCACCTGCTAAGAGGATGTTGTCAACCGCCATCAGTGGTGCTACACCAGGACGCCATTGCCAAAAATAGTTTGATTGTTGCTTGAGAAAGAAGCACATTGCTATAAGGATAGTCTTTGGACTTACTCCACGACCAGCTACATTCCTTCCACCCTTCTTTCCTAGATACATTATTGTTGAAGCAATCTATTGGTTAAGGAATAGGGGAAAATTTTTGTTTTCTCTTCCTTCTCTATCGTCCCTATTCCCCAACAATTAGGTAATATGATACTAGAAAATTAGTAGGGTTTAGTAGGTAGCACAACCGTTCCGGGGAAAATAGATGTGGTAAGAAGATGGTAGAATGGTCTTAGTGGTGGAGATTATCAGTGGTGGAAATGTAAAATGATTAGGTTTAATTTGGGTTTTTGGGATTAGGTAGTATGACCGTGGTGGCAGTAGGGTGGAAAGAAAGTGATGGGTAGAAAACCATTTTGGAGAGGTTGAGGTCAAGTTGTTTTCTTGAGCACGGGAATCTTAGGGGATACTATGCATGGCCATTTTGAATGGTGAAATTGTGCAGATATCTTCTTGGCCATAGAAATTACTTCAACTACTAATTTGCATTGTGAATATTCTATTGGTGGAACGGTCATTCTGATGTACATCAGTTGTCTGGAGTGTCTTTTCTTGCACTTGGGTCATGAATTTTATCATCCACGATGTTATTTTCCTTTGATTGTTCTAGGACACTTGGAATAGATCAGGTCATCTCTAGGGATCACTTTGGGATCATCTAAGGATGAAGGAACCCTAGGATCCTCCTTCTCTGCCTTCCATCTAAAGCATGGTCGAAGTACCTAAAAATCTTGAAAAGAACATCCTTAAATGCATTTGACTATAAAATCAATTATTGAGGAAACATGCATTATGAAACATCTTGATGCGAGTAATGGGTAGAATGACACAATATGAAGACATAATTAAGGGATTCATACACTTCCTACTTTTTTAATGGAGATGATCACATAACAAAATTTCATCCTCAATTGGGTCTCAAAGATATGTTGACCTAGAGGTTATACATTGTCCATATTTTGATAATGACTCAACCAATTCCATTCATATGTATCTAATATGTGTATTCAAGATTGATCTCAGGTTTTAGGTACATCAAAAGAACAAATTTACACAAGCCCTAGCTTCTCAAAGTTCAATTCAAAAGCAATGCAAGTGTGTAAATAAGGAAATCCATTCAAACGTCCTTAGAAGAATTTTGTAATCACTTGTATTGATGATATGACTTGTAACTAAGATGAGAAAAATATGTGGGATGCTTTGTACCAAGTTTTAATCACTTTAGAAAATTGATCATAGATTGTTGATCGGTCGAGTTTCAATCTTGACTGATCCCTTGGATCAATTTTCTGATATGTGCATCAGTCAAGTTGTGCATTCATAGAACTCGACCGAATGGCTTACTGACCAAATGTGATTTTAACTGATCGGTCAAGTGTCCAAGACAAACTCGACCGATAGTTTGAAAAATGGGTTTTTCTTTTAGCCGATCAATCGAGTTACCTTTATTGAATCTCGACCGAATGTATTGTATAGAAAATGTAGAAAAAAGTGATTCTAACATTTGGTGACTTGTTTGGACGAAAATAGATATGTTACCTTGAGAAAAAATAGCTATATTTCGTCCCTAAGTGTTTCCCAACTCAATGGAGAACCCCTAGCTATAAATAGGACCCCTTGGAGTTCATTCCAAGGTTGATCATTCACTACACACAAGGTCCTTGCTATAGTTGAGTGTGCTACCACACTTTGAGCCCTTTTATCTCTCTAATTTACACTTCATTTCATGATTTGTGAGTGAGTTAGGATTATTGTAAGAGACCTCCACCTTTGTGCATGTAAAGATCTCAATCTTCCACTACTTCCCTATCCCCTTCTCTCATGAAGAGAAGTTGAAGCAAGATCCATCGAGTGAAGAAGGAGTTGTAGTTGGTCCTCTTCAAGGTTGATGAAGAGGTGGTGATCTTATCTGGGTGAAGGAGAATGTAAAGGATGAAGTTTTGAAGTGTCGAACCACTCTACATCCTTTTGTCAAGTGTTTTCTATCAATCTCTCTCATTCTATCAATCTCTCTCATCCTTGCTATGCTTGTTAGATAGGACTTCAAATTGCCATTAAGCTTTTACTCCTAATGAATATAATTTGAAGGTCTAATTTGTTTTGTGAGAAACTTTGTAGCTCTATTCACCCCCTCTATAGCCCTTAGATCCAACAAGTGGTATCAGAGCTAAGGATCTTCTCCAAGAATCCCCCACGAGATGAGAAGATGGGTGACAACCTAATTGGTTCACTCAACCTAGAGGGAGGCTTCTCCATGCACCCTCTGGCCTTTGATGGCACCAACTTCCTCTATTGGAAGAGACTGATGTAGTTCTATATTCAAGGGATGAACTTTGATATTTGGAAGGTGATGGTAACACCTTACAAAGAGCCAAGCGGAGCTGTTGCAACATGGAGTGAAGTTGCTCTCAAGGAGGCTCACTTAAATGCAAAGGCCATTAGCATCCTCTACACAGCCCTCACTCCCATGGAGTTCAACTGGATCTCACCATGGGACACCGCCTATGAGATTTGGGACAAGCCGTGCATCACATATGAAGGAACAAAGAAAGTCAAGGAGGCAAAGATCTACATGTTGGGCAGCCTCCTAGAGAACTTTAAGATGGGAAAGAAAGAAGGCATTATGGAGATGTATTCAAGGCTGAATGCCATCATCAACGGGTTGGCTGCATTGGGCAACACTTTGGATAGAGTCATCCTCAACTCAAATATCTTGAGAACTCTTCCAAAGATATGGGAGTCAAAGGTCACCTCCATTGAAGAAGTGAGGAGCCTTGGTGGCATCCCAACTGAAGAACTCATTGGCAATCTTCAAGCCCATGAGCCTAGACTTGACAAGGAAGAAAAAGAAGCTAAGCAAGAAGAGAAGGAAGCTAAGAAGATCAAAGATAGTGCGTTTAAAGAACAAGTGGAGGTTGTTATCCTTCAACAACAACTTGCTTGTTGAACTTCTTCTCCCTCGTCTAGTGAAGATGAAGGCCCTAATGAGCATGAAGCCAACTACATCAAGGGCAATCACTTTAAGGGAAAGCAAGCCTCCTCCTCCACTCTGAGATGCTACAAGTGTGGTCAAAAGGGGCACTACAAGAATGAATGCCCAAAGTCAAGAAAGTCTCACCACAAGAGTAGCTCAAGAAAAGAAGAGTATTAAAAGAAGGAAAACAAGCATAAGAGGAAGGACAAGAAGGAAAAGAGACACAATAATGCAGCTAATGTAGCTTAAGAAGCTTCATCTTCAAGCAGTTCTAGCTTCGAAGAAGATAGAGAGTGCCACCTTTCTCTCATGTCCTCTACAAGTGAAGACATTGGTGAGGTAAGTGAGGTAAGTATGCATGAATTTCCTAAACATGCTATTATTGGCATTCTTGTTAGTACTCATTCTTCTTTTGCTAAATGTAAATCTAAAAGAAAATGGTTAGGAAAAATCATTGATGATCTTTATGCTAAGCTTGACATTTTGGAATTGAATGAGAAAACTAACCTTGAGAGTATTGATAATTTGTAAGGACAATACCTTGATTTTGAACTCCACTACAATGGAGTTGAAGTTGAGAATGGTATCTATCTTAGTAACACTGAAAATCTTAAGGAAGAGAACCAAAATTGCCTAAAAGAACTTGAATTGCTTAAAACTAAAAATATTGAATTTAAGTTGCTTGTTGATGCTCGTAGAGAAGAGAGAGATTTTTATCTCAAAGAGATTCAAATGCTAAAATCTAAAAATGTTAGGCTTCTTAGTCAACTAAATGATCTATCTTATAGACCTTTGTTGCCTAGTGTTAATGTTGTTGTTATCTCTCTTGAAAAGGATTCATATCTTACTAAAGCCGTATGCCTTGAGGCTGATCTTGTGCATGCTAGGGATGATATATCTAGTTTATCTTCTACTATTGTCTCTTTGAATGATGATAACCATAGATTGAGAGCATCCCTACAAAAATTCCTCAAAGGGAAGAACTCGCTAAATGAAATCCTTGATCATTCTACCCAACAAAGTGGTACTAGTGGTTTGGGATTTGTAGGGAGGGGCCTCAAAAGGAAAGAATAAGGCCAAAGGTAAGGAAAAGAGCAAGGAGATCTCTTTCTTTGTAGAAGAATTTGTGGGCACTAAGAATCCTATGGTTTGTTCTTATTGCAAATGTGATGATCATTATTCCACTTATTGTCCTTAAAAGCCTAAGGGGGTCAACCCAAATATGAAATGGGTCCCCAAGCTAACTTTGGATCCCAAAGTTTGAGTTGGGAACCAACATTCTCCTTTCTTATAGGGAAAAGATAGATGGATTATTGATAGTGGCTGCACTAAGCACATGACCGGTGACGTTAGCCATTTCAACAATTTCACAAATAAGAAAGGAGGATCTGTCACCTTTGGGGACAACAAGAAAGGTAAAGTCAAAGGTGAGGGTGATGTAGGTGAATCCTTATGCATCAAGAATGTTCTTTTTGTGGATGGCCTACATCACAATTTAATAAGTGTTAGTCAACTTTGTAATAATGGTTACCTTGTGCTATTTAATTCTTTTGAATGCTTGATTCTAGATTCCCTCACCTACCAAGTTATATATAAGGGAACTAAAAGTGGTAATCTTTATGTTTTTGTTCTTAACTCTATTAAGCCTATGGTTGGTAGATGCCTTGTAGCCAACTCGAATGATATTTCTCTTTGGCACCTCCAGCTTGGTCAAGTACATATGCATCAATTAAGAAGTTGAGAAAAAAGGACTTAGTCAAGGGACTTCCCAAGATGGATTTTGAAAAGGATGAAGAATGCCAACCTTGTACACAAGGAAAGCAAACCAAGTCCTACTTCAAATCCAAAGGAGTCTTTATCACTAAGAGAGCTCTTGAGCTTCTTCATATTGATTTATTTAGACCAATGAGAACGTAATCGCTTCATGTATCCAAGTATTGCCTTATTATTATCGATGATTTCTCTAGATATACTTGGACCTTCTTTCTCATTTCAAAGAGTGACACGCTTGATGTTTTCTCAAGTTTTTGCAAATGAGTTGAGAATGAAGCTTCTTGCCGGATTGTTTCCATCCGTAGTGACCATGGGGGAGAATTTGAAAATGAGCATTTTTAGCGCTTTTGTCAAGAATTGGGTTATGCACACAACTTTTCTTCACCTCAAGCACCTCAACAAAATGGGGTTGTAGAAAGGAAGAATAGGTCTCTACAGGAGATGGCTAGGACCATGCTTCTTGAGTATGATACTCCTAAGAAGTTTTGGGATGAAGCTATCAGTACCTCTTTTTTGTGCAAAATTGGGTTTTCACTCATCCCTCTCTTAATAAAACCCCCTATGAACTATGGTGTGGTAGGAAGCCTTCTATCGAGTATTTCCATGTTTTCATATGTCCTTGTTTTGTTTTTAATGCAAAAGATTCTCTTTACAAGTTTGATCTGAAATCGTATAAGACTTTCTTTCTTGGCTATAGCACTACTAGCAAGGCATATAGAGTTTATAATGTTGATCTTGCTAAGGTAGAAGAATATATTAATGTAAAGTTTATTGAGACTAACCCCTCTATTCCCAAAGATATTTCTTCAAATGATGATGTTTTAGATGAAGTAATTCCTATCCTTAAAGAACTCAACATCACCCAAAAGGAAAAAGGGTGGCTGCTCAAGAAGAAAAAGATGATGAAAAGCAGGATCCAACTCCCTAGTTTGCAAAGAATCATCCTAAGGAGATGATCTTTGGTGAACCATTTGAGAGAGTGAAGACGCAGGATGCATTCAACAAAGAACAAGGCAACAGTGTCTTCATCTCACAACTAGAGCCTAAATATGTCAAGGAAGCTCTTGGGGATGAATAATGGATCCTAGATATGCAAGAGGAGCTTGAACAATTTGAGAAGAACAAAGTTTGGACCCTTGTACCAAGACCAAGTGATAAAAAGATTATTGGCACCAAATGGGTCTACCGCAACAAGCTAGATGAAAGTAGCAAAGTGAATTTAGTGATCTTATGCAGAGTGAATTCGAGATGAGTATGATGGGTGATCTCACATTATTCCTTAGATTCCAAATCAAACAAACAAAAGATGGGAACTTCATCAACCAAGGCAAGTACACAAGTGAACTATTTAATCACTTTGGGATGGAGAATACCAAGTCGATGGACACACGCATGTCAAACACCGCCAAACTTGATAAAGATGAAGAAGGTGAAAAGGTAGATGAGAAGCTCTATAGAGGTATGATTGGAAGTTTACATTACTTAACTTCCTCTAGACCTGACATAATGTTTAGTGTTGTCTTGTGTGCTAGATTTCAATCAAATCCTAAAAAATCTCATCTTATAGCTAATAAGAGGATTCTAAGGTACTTAGCCAAAACTCAAAACTTTGGACTATGGTATCCCAAGTCAAGGGACTTTACTCTTACTACCTATAGTGATGTCAATTATGCATGTTGTTTGATTGATAGAAAGTACACAAGTGGCACTTATTTCCTCCTAGGACCATGCTTGGTGTCTTGGTTCTCCAAGAAATAGAGCACAGTGGCATTATCAACCACCAAGGTTGAGTACATTACAGCTGGGAGTTGTTGTGTCGAGGTCCTATGGATGAAGCAAATGCTCCAAGACTTTAACATTCATTTTGATGCTTCTCCTATATTTTTTTATAATACTAGTGCAATAAACTTGTCTTACAATCCTATATTACATAGTATAGCTAAACATATAGAGGTTCACCACCACTTTCTTTGTGATCACATTGCCAAGAAGGATATTTATATCACGCATGTGGACACAGAAAATACGTTGGTGGACATTTTCACTAAACCCCTAGCTAGAGAGCAATTTAATTTTATTAGATCAAAATTTCTTCTAATTGTTTTGAATGAATCTGATATTCCTTCTAGCTAGTAGTCATCTATCCTATATGTTTTGTATCTATCTTGATCATCTTTGAGTGCTAATATGCTTAAAATTGGTTTTTCATGTTCATACTGTCTTATTTTTCTCTTATTTTTGGGTATTTTTTGCAAATGCTTGTTTTATCACAAAATAGTACCCAATGATGAGTTATATGTGCCTAAGTATGTTTAATATACATAATTGACTTGAAAAATAAATTTAATTAGCATTCAAATGGCTAGAAATTAAGTTTGATGGTTTTATGCCAGGTTGACCATCGGTCGAATTTCTCCATGACAAACTCGATTGATCCATGGCCGAGAGCATTTTAAAAAATGATCAATCGGTCAAGTTTCCACCTCATAGAACTCAACCGATCGGCGGGATGGAGCCAACTTAAGTTGGATTCGGATGAATATTATCCCTCTCAACTAGAGAATAGTCGATCGATTCCTCTCCTCCTAGCCCTAAGATATCAACCCTAGACCTTCCCTTCCCTAACCCAGCCCTAATCAGACCTAGGAAGACCTTCCCCCTTGCTCAACCTAGGTGTGTGAACGTTTTTGGTGGAGTGGTTTAAGCATTTGATCTCTTCTTCTCCTTATTTTCTCCTCCATGGCTTCACATATAAGAAAGAGACCCGCCCCTGGCAATGCACCATCCTCCTCTTCATCTTCTCACTTGATTCCCTTCGATGAGACCCTCTTTGTCTCAATAGAGGTTGTAAATAGGTATAAGGACCTTCTTCCTAGGAGTCATTTTCCTTTTAGAGCCCTTTTTGAGCTTAGCCCTAGGCGTCAAACTATCATCGACCAAGTGGCAAGATTTCTTTCTATTCATCACCTATCTTCCTTGGCCGTCGAGCATGACTGCTTTCACAATTCTATGTCAAGAACGAAAGAAGTTCACGAATTCTATGCAAATTTATGTTGGAATTATGACTCCCTTGTACCCCCTCCGAATACTCAAGTTATCCTTACTTCTATGATCACCGAGAAGAAGTTCCAAATCTCAGAGGATATCCTGAATGTTTTCTTTTCAGTAGCTGATGAGAATGATACCTAGTGTAAGGATTATGGTGAGTATTTTGACCTTTTGGACCCTGAAGGTTTCTACAAGCAAAATGAGATCACTCTTCAGGATATCCATCGCTATCTAAAGAAACCTAATGTTCCCTATAAGAAGAAGAGCACCCTACCCTCCTCCTCTTTAGACTCAAGAAGCGTATATTATCCCTAGTGGTCAACTGCAACATCCATACAAAGAAAAACCAAATGGATATTGCAGATAACACTGCGGTGATAATGTACTACGTCATAGAGAATGTCAAAGTCAAGCGGTCTAGATATATCCTCCACCACATGACTTGCTTTGACTTTGTAAAGAACAACCATTGCACACATCCTCCTTATCCTACCCTGATATGTGGTCTTTTCTAGTTCGCCACTGAGAAATCACTCTTCTCTGACTTCCACTACAGACCTGCCAGGAAGGGAGTGTGTATCAGTGAAACCACCATTCAGAAATTTGTGCCTATCCTTTCCTCCACCACACCCGGTGCCTCACCCTCTTCCTCTACCTCAACTACCCCTGCCTCTACCTCCACCTGAGCTCCTCCACCTCCTCAGCCTACCCGACCTAGCCGTGCCTCATTCCGTGTGTCCAATGAAGCCCTCATGGGTTACATGATACACCAACAGGCATATAACCTCCAGGTCCAGGAGCATCTGCACCAAGATTTATGTTCAATCATGTCTAACATGAACTTATCTTGTGCACACCCATACCCCACCTACCATCCATTCCCCGGTAGTGATTATGCATCCTATGCATACAATCACCTCTACCCAGTACATGAGCCTTCTACCGCTGCTCCCACACCCTCTATTTTTGGTGGTCCTGCTCCTATCTTCCTGCCATTACCTACTGGTCCCTTGGCCACTCTACTTGTCAGTCTGGGCGATTATTCTCATTCCTTCCCTCGGGCCAATGAGCTTTATGCTCTTGGTATGACTTGGGATGAGCATAATGCTCGTTGGCCCGGTCATGGCTTTGGTCCTTCTATGGATGAGGATATGCCTGACCAGGCTGATGCCGAGACTACTGATGTTGATGAGGACGCTGGTTATGGTGAGGATGATAGTGATGGCTTTGATGGCTTCACTGGTGACTCCAGGATGTAGCGTTGTTGTTGCACCTTCAGATGGAGATGATGACTATGATCCTGATGACGAGGATGATGATGATGATGTGGACATAGATAGCTTAGATGTCTAGATTTTCTTAGTTTTTAGTCTAGTTTGTTGATCATATATATCTTTCTAGGTTGTTTTGTATTAAAAACATCTGGGCACATGATCTGAGATATACTATTTTCTTTTTAGCTTTCATTGCTTCTCACTTGTAGTTGTTTTTATGAGAACATGCTTCATGAGTTGTAATCTATCTTATGTGCACTCTTACTCTTTGATCAGTTATATCTTATGATTTGGTGCCATCTTTCACCATATTTTGATTATGACCTAGCTTGTGTGTTTCTCTCGTCTTTGTTTGATGTGTTTTATGAGATTGCATGTTTGAATATCTGCTTGGTTGTGTTTGGAGAAGAATTTTTGTAGGCTCTTCTAACCCCCTTACTTTTTGATAATGTCAACAGGGGGAGACAAAATTTCAATGTCTTGAAACTCAATCATATTGCTATTATTTCTTATGTGATCCTTTTCTTGTTCTTTATATGCTTTATCATGTAGTTTGCTAAAGGACCATATAGTACATGAATGGTATATTGCTTTGTGTAGAAAGAGTAACTATGAAGGTTAAAGTAAGCATAGATTGAGGGGGAGCAAGTCACATTGTTCAAATCTTGAATCCCCCTAATTTACAAGGCAAAGGTATACTTTCAATATTCTTTTCAATATGTTTTTTAAATGGTTTGTCATTGTCAAAAAGGGGGAGAATGTTGACCTAGAGGTTATACATTGTACATATTTTGATAATGACTCAACCATTCCATTCATATGTATTTAATATGTGTATTCAAGATTGATCTCAGGTGTTAGGTACATGAAAAGAACAAATTTACACAAGCCCTATCTTGTCAAAGTTCAAGTCAAAAGCAATGCAAGTGTGCAAATAAGGAAATCCATTCAAAAAACCTTAGAAGAATTTTGTAATCACTTGTATTGATGATATGACTTGTAACTAATATGAGAAAAATATGTGGGACACTTTGTACCAAGTTTTAATCACTTTTTAATCTCTTTAGAAAATTGATCACAGACTACTGATCGGTCCAGTTTCAATCTCGATCGATCCCTTGGATCAATTTTCCGATATGTGTATCAGTCGAGTTGTGCATTCACATAACTCGACCGAACGGCTTACTGACCAAATGTGATTTTAACTGATCGGTCGAGTTTCCCAAGACAAACTCGACTGATAGTTTGAAATTTGGATTTGTCTTTTATTCGATTGGTCGAGTTACCTTTGTTGAATCTCGATCGAATGTACTGTATAAAAAATTCAAAAAAAGTGATTCTAACCATTGGTAACTTGTTTGGATGAAAATAGATTTATTGCCTTCAGCAAAAATGGCTATATTTTGGCCCTAAGTGTTTCCCAACTCAAGGGAGCACCCCCAGCTATAAATAGGACCCCTTGGAGTTCATTCCAAGGTTTCTCATTCACTACACACAAGGTCCTTGCTATAGTTGAGTGTGCTACCACCCTTTGAGGCCCTTTCTCTCTCTCTAGTTTACACTTCATTTCATGATTTGTGAGTGAGTTAGGATTATTGTAAGAGAGATCCACCTTTGTGCATGTAAAGCTCTCAATATTCCACTACTTCCCTATCCCCTTTTCATGAAGAAAAGTTGAAGCAAGCTCCATCGAGTGAAGGAGTTGTAGTTGGTCCTCTTTAAGGTTGACGAAGAGGTGGTGATCTTCTCCAGGTGAAGGAGAAGGCAAAGGTTGAAGATCTAAGAGGAGAAGCAAAGTCCTTCAAGGCAGAAGACTTTATCTTGAGTGGGTAAGACCTAGGTGAAGGCTGAAGACTCAAGCTAAGTGGGTAAGTTCCTTATTAAGGTGGAGATCTCCTTGTGGTTGGATGGGTAAGTCCTTTGGTGGTCTATTGTTGTAAATCTTTGTGGTGATATAATAGAGAAAAGCACTTGCAAAGTCCTAGAGGTTGACCTCTCTAGGTAGTGGACTGACTCACTTCTAGTTTGAAATGTGGAACAACTGTACATCCCTTTGTCAAGTTCTTGCTATCAATCTCTCTCATCTTTTCTATGCTTGTTAGATAGGACTTCAAATTGCCATTAAGCTTTTACTCCTAATGAATATAATTTGAAGATCTAATCTATTTTGTGAGAAATTTTGTATCTCTATTCACCCTCCCCCTCTAGAGCCCTTAGATCCAACAAGATCTATTTTAGTTAGGCGACCATCAGTTCCGGTTCTTCGACTTCGATATAGACATAATGATAAATAGGGAGTGTTATTGTTGATTCTTTATACGCTCGAGAGTCACTTGTCTTGATGGAGGACTAAATCATAGGGAGGAGTTTGAGATATTGTAGGTGAGTACCCGTCATCAACTGATGATCAGAAGTTGATGATAGACCAACCAATGTAAGTCTAGAGTTTGCTTCTTGTGGAAGTAGTTGGCTCAAACACTATTTGGTTAGCTTATTAACTTTCTCTCATTGGTTAGGGTTTGTGAAAGTTCATCATTAAGCCTCCATTGGTGATTTTGTACTCAAGCACATCATTATCTATGGTCCATGTCACTTCATTAGTAGGTGAGGTACCAAATAAAATATCATTCATAAATTAGTGGGGGTATGATCCTTATCTACCAATGGAAATACTACAAGCATAAACCCAATGGTAACATCCATAACAATAATGATGGTAATGTTGGTAGTGTCAACTAATGATACTTCAATCTTCATGAAGTGGTGAAAAGAGCAATATGTGTCTTATGATGGCACTCCAATTCATCTATCGATGAAGAGTCAGAATGTTGAATGCTGAAGGGATTTTGGTATATGGACACCAGTAGTTGCTTCAACCTATCGAAAGGCTTAGCCTTTGATAAGTAGAGACTGATGAAAATGCGGACTTCATCAACCGATGGGATTCTAGGGTTTGAAATTGATGACCCTTCACTAGTTTTCATGGACTGATGAAAAGGAAGCCTTCTTCAATTGATGAAAACCTTTAGTTGAAGACCAATAGGAATTAATGACTTCATGAATCAATGAAAACATTGAACCTTGGTGATGTTACCAATTTGAAATTTCTTCCTTAGCAATTTACCTTTATATCATCAGTTTGAACTACATTGACCCAGTCAATATTTATGTCTTATACAATATTTTGTTCTATTCACATTTACTAAAATGTATAAAAGGTACATAAAACAAAGATGGAAATCCATATAATGCATGTTGAAAACTACAACTAAATTATTGGAGGTAATTTAAAGCAAGAAATAGAAAAATTAGAATATGCAAATCAAGGAAAATTCTTGGGTTTCCTCCCAAATCATTATCTTGACCTTTGGTTCCTTATCCCTTATTCTACAATTGAGAGAGCTACAATTCACCCCTCCTTATGAATGCTTCATCTTCATAATGCTTATTACCTTGTGTTTATTCAGTGGGACTGTCTAGACTTTTCATTGAATAATTCCATCTAGTTGGATAGATCTTTGCAACTGTTAAGAGGCCCAATTATCTAGATCTCAACTTTACTAAGAACAGTATAATTGATGAGTTTTAGAAAGAACTTGTCTCCTTACTTTGCATATCTTCTTTTCAAATGTGCATCATGCAACACGTTGGTTCCTTTCTTATAAGTTTTGGAATTTCCATAGGCACGAAGCCTTATTTCCTCGAATTCATGGATATTTAAGAATATTTTATTAAATATGGGTCCATGTTTATATACTTTATGTCAAGAAATGCCTTATGTTCCAATTCTACAGGTAGGTTCCATGCCTTTCCATAGATCATCCTATAGGGGGTGGTCCTGCTGGAGTCTTGAAAGTTGTTTTGTATGCCCACAAGGCATAATTATTGGCATAATCTTTCTTGGATTCACCCACTATCTTCTCTAAGATTTGTTTTATCAAACTATTGGATACCTCAAGCTCTTTTGATGTTTGGTGATGATAACCTTATGTTTCACCCTATACTTATTTACAAGCACTTCAAACTATCTTTTTACAATGTGACATATCATATCACTTATGAAGGTTTTGGGGACTCAATATCTTGGGAAGATGATTTTTTTTAAATCTTCATCACAAACTTCAAATCATAAGTGGGAGTTTTTATATCTTCTACCCATTTTGACACATAATCAACAGAAACCAAAATATATTGGTTGGAGGATGAAGGGAAGGGGCCAATGTAATAAACACCCCACACATCATAGATTTCAACTCCTATGCAGTTAGAAATAGGAATTTTATTGTGTAGAGATATTTCCCATTTTTTGACATTCATCGCAAGCTCCTACATAAGCTTGTGTGTCGACTGGGGCAATAGAAACATAATTGAAGTACTTGTGTTGCAGTTATGTCTACTCCCAACTGCCCACTATGTTATGAAACATGAAATAATAGAGTTTTTTAGTGCCTCGTCTTTACGTATACATCTTCTATCAAGATTGTATGCATACTTTTTGAATAGAAGATGATCATCCCAGTAGTAATTATTCAAATATGAGAATATCTTCTTTTTATCATTGTAGGTTACCTCCAGAGGTAGAAGTTGGCAGGCTAGGTAGTTGCAATATTAGTGTACCATGGGGTCACTAGATTAATGTCTTTATCTAACCTTAGGGATTTTTTAGGATAGTTGTCATTGATAGGTAGGGAGTTGTTTTCTTCCATATTTATCCTTTATAGGTGATTAGCAACTATATTTTTTTATCCTTTTTTCTGATAATATCATGACCAAACTCTTGTATAAGGATTTCCCATCTCAAAACTCTAGTTCTAGTATCCTTCTTGGTCATTTGATACTTTAAGCTCCATTATTTTAATAAACTATCACTTTAGCTCTAGTTTGGTAGGATCAAAACTTATCATAGGTGTAGATGATGGCCAACATTTCCTTCTAGTCTACGTATAAATAACTTGGGCTTAATCGAGCATCTTACTATTGTAGTAGATGGTGTGATGCTTTTTGTCTTTCTTCTACCATAGAATTGCTCCAATTGTATAGTCACTCACATTGCATATCATCTAAATTGGTAAGTCCTAGTCGGGAGCTTGGATTGTAGGTTTTGTTGTGAGTGTATGTTTGAAAGTATTAACAGACTTAAGGTATTTTTCATCAAAATTGAAGGTAGAATCCTTAACAAGTAGGCTTGAAAGGGGCTTGGACATCTTCAAAAAATTCTTAATGAATTGGTGATAGTATCTTGTATACCCTAAGAAACTCCTCACTTCTTTCACCAATTAAGGAGGGGAAAGTTTAGATATGTCTTCCATTTTGCTTATGTCTACTTACATACCCTTCCTAGAATGATTCCCTTTTGCACCATGAAATGGCACTTCTCCCATTTAACTACAAGATATTTCTCATGACATTGTTGTAGTACTAGTGAAAGGCTTCATAGGCATGTTGGTATGTATGCCCTGAGAGCCAATCATGTGATGATTGGTGGGATACATTAAGATTGATTTGATAAACATAAAAGGTGAGCTTCCAATTCTTTCTGGTTCAGTCATATGAGATAGTGATAGAACAGATTGAATGTCTAGAGAATGACAATACTCAATGACGTATGCCTTCAGGTTCATGACCTGAACGATGAGATCATACGGATGCTAAGAGTTTGTACATTCTTGTTATGTCCCTAGTCAGATGTCATTGTGGAAGGTAGATAGACAGCAATGACACACAAGACTAGATTGTGGTGTTGGTTGATGACAGAATCTCATTAGTCATGATATAGAGATATCAAACCAAACACATAGGTACTTGTTAGAGAACAAGTGTACCGGACAGACCCACCGTGAGTTTGACACATGGAACCATGAGATGGTAGTCACAGTCAGTGCTCACAGTGATGGTGGTGAGTGTGATTCTTAGACCTGAAATCACTGCACTCAACACATGTCGTTGGGCACACTTTGACATCATCAAACGCAGTCCTGAAACATGGGTTGTTATAAAGGTGATGATTGGGTGGCTTTGACACATGGGGCTTTTGAGGGGTGAGTGATAGATATGGGATTTGTCCCTCCTGAGGGAGTTTGATATCCATGGCCACTTGATGAGTAGGATTGAGAAAGGCGTGCACGCATGTGTGAATCAGTATATGATACTGATGTCATACATATCTCTTCCAGTCTACTCTGAGATCAAGGAAGTGAATGAACGTTGACAGGATGACTGTTCCATGCCTCGAGTTCATTCGGGATATCAGTGACAAAGGAATTATACATTCGCTGTAACACCATTCACGGATTGTAGGATGAAAGTTGTTCTCCAACTTTCTACTTTCACTTGGGTAGCACTGATGTGTGACTAGGCACCACTCTTTGCTTGTGAAGTCATAAGTGTTATGAACTTTCACTGCCAACGTGAAATGGACCTGCAGGGTCACACACATAGGATTTAACCTGGAAGAGGAGTTTTGTCCACAAAGCAATGTTTAGATTGATTACTAAAAGAGTTTGGTAGTTCAATTAAACACTCAATCAGTCGATGGCTCAATATCATACGGTTCAAGGTGTTGGACGCATTGATTGGAGTATCGGATTGATTGAAATCACATTTGACTGATTCTGCACAACCTGCACTCCCAACCGATCGGTTCATGTGATGAACCGGTCGGCTGAGGTTGCTGAACCGGTCGGTTCAATTGTTGAACCGATCGGCTCATGCACAAAGTGAAACGACCGGTTCAAGTGTTGAACCGATCGGTTCAACTGGTGCAATCGAGCAACTTGGGAAAGTAGGATTGGTGAGAATTTTCCTTTCGTTTCAAATTGCCCAATTCGATTGGGAATATAATTGGTATTCGATGCCAATTGGGAAAGAAACAAGGAAAGTCTTTTTGAGCCGAATTAGGACCATGAACCGATCGGTTCAGGGCACCAACCGATCGGTTGGAGTGCCCCCAAACGATCGGCTCAGGTCCAACCGATCGGCTCAATAGCCGAACCGATCGGTTCAGTTGTGAACCGATCATTTCAAGTTGCGAACCGGTTGCTTTTTGTGGAAAATTCTCAAACCCTTCTACTCCTGCTTTAGTCCCGCATTGCCCGGGATGGAGAACCCTGTCCCATGACTCCCCTATATATATAGGGGGTATTGGGGGCTTCTCACAGTACAGCTCAGTGCAACCAGTTGCTCTGCAAGTTGTCATTCTCTCTGGTTTTGGTAACCGTGAGAGAGCCCGAGCAAGTGGTTACCGTAAAAGGGAGGTGCAGTAAGGGAAGGACAACTACAGTTGCAACAGGAGGCAGGAGAGCGTGTTGGCGACTAGTACGTCAACAGGAGGGTGTGACTCCTTCCACTTCCTTGTGGGACAAGGAGAGTGGAGTTCTATGTGGTCCGTGTGGACTACTACAGAGGCGGAAGGACACTGCCGCTTAGGAGGACAACTGTCATCCGACAGTCCGGTTTGAGTAGGAGTTGTCAGTCCCGGTGCGACCAGGAGCTGCACAGACACCGTCGAAGTCCGGAGTTGAAGACCGCGCATTGCACGAGGTATTTTCTCCGAGCAAGCCTCGGGACAAGGTATGATTCCACAAACCATCCTTTCCTATTATATAGACGTTGACGCGTTTCCTCGGTATGGGTTTGGGGAGAAAATTTTTATTTCCGCTGCCTTCTCTGTCTCCCCTAAAACCCTACAGTGGTATCAGAGCCACGTCAACTGCTCTATATTTTAGGAATATCGATATAATCGATTTTGGTTTGTCGCCTTTATTTATTGCATACGATGCGAATAATATCGGCTTTATGCATGTCCAATCCTAAATCAACAAATCCCTAATTACATATATGATATGTATTATTAATGCACTCGATACGCATCTCCCTTAAACGAGTTTTGTTGTGGATGTATGTAGCATGATTCTAGCCTATAAACCCCTATTTGTGATTGGTTGTGTGTGGTTGCTTGCATCTCGGTCTGCGCACCGATCTTCCCTCTCTTATTCCCGATGTAACTCGAAATAATTCGAGATTATTTCCTACCTTTGCTCCCCCCGAATGTAACTCGGGGTTTCCTTTTTAAAGCAATGTAATAAATAGGATAGATTTTTATTTCCTGTTATGTCAAAGACCGGCGGACATCATGACGACTGCTCAGACGATCGGTTCAAGGAGTGAACTGATCGGTTGACGTTCCATACGGTCGGTTCAAGGAGTGAACCGATTGGTTGATGATCGGTTCGAGGAGCGAGATGAGCGGGTGGCGGACATGGCGAGATGCACGACGTCCAGGCAAACCGATCGGTTGGAGGAGCCAACCGATCGGCTGGTGGCACCCAGACGACCGGCTGGAGAGTACAGATCATTCATGTGATGAGTTGATCAACTCGGATGGCAAGGCACAGAGTTCATCTTGTATAGGTTGCATGTGATGTAGACCTAGATGACCGTGATTCCTCTTGGCTCGAGGAATCACATTAGAATGGCCATAATCATCGCTTTTTATCGTTTGTGCATGTTTTCTGTGGGATATAGCATGTATATGATACGTACTATGTATTGTGGTGATTGGATATGTATATGTATATAAAACCAAATCCCTCATTAAAATATTAAGTTTTAGATGCCTTCCAAATGCGACACACGTGAAAAGCTTGATCGACCAAGTGTGGGCACGCCCTAGCGTGGTGCACCGTCTATCTCGTGGAAGCGTGAAGGATGAATGTGTGGGTCTGCCCTAGAAGGGTGCATATTCATCATGTTTGCTTTGGGTCGAACTTAACAAGGTGATCTAGATGGGATCTAGTACCTTGAGGCATGGAGATGATCATTGCAAGGAGTTGTAGATGACATCTTATCAAGAGTTGCATATGATGCAATTGGCAAAAGTTGCCTACCTGAGAGATCTATGTTGTGGGTGACAGCCCTAGCTGGTCCATGGCTTAGAGGATTTCAGGATCTTGCCCACTAAAAGGTTGTATGCTGCAATCTTCCAAATTGATAGTGAGGGATATCAATTTGAAGTAAAATAGTGGGAGCGATAATTAATTAAAGGCCTAATTATATCGTCAAACTTTCAAATCAATCAAATAAGTAAAAAAATGAGTTTTGGACTAAAATTGCATATTTTCCTTTTGTAGTTCAAATGGCAACAAACAACAACAACTTTTCTTTGCGATCGGTCCTTGACAAGGACAAGCTAAATGGGACAAACTTCCACGACTGGTATCGGACATTGAGAATTGTTCTCACTCAAGAGCATAAGCTCTATGTCCTGGATACTCCAATTCCAGAGGAACCCGCTCCTAATGCACCAAAGACAGAAAGGGATGCTTACAAGAAGCATTCTGATGATGCCATTGATGCAAAGTGCTTGATGCTATGTTCAATGAACCATGAGTTGCAGAGGCAACATGAGAACATGGGTGTCATAGAGATGATTCTGCATCTCAGGAACATGTATGAAGATCAGGCACGGCAATGTTTCTAGGGCGTTGTTCAAGTGCATCATGACAGAAGGAGATCCAGTTGGTCCTCACACACTCAAGATGATTGGGTATGTGGAGAACCTGCAGAGACTGGGATTTCCACTGAGCCAAGAGTTGGCTACTGACGTGATACTGCAATCGTTGCTAGAATCCTACAGTCAGTTTGTGATGAATTACAACATGAACAACTTTGATAGGCCACTATCAGAGTTGTTGGGCATGTTGAGGACAGCCAAGTTACAGATGAAGAAGGACAAGCCTAAGTCCGTGATGGTGATCACGAGCAAGAAAGGCAAGTCCAAGTGCAAGGGCAAGGGCAAAGATAAGAAAGGTTCTGAAGCTAGCCAGGAGTCCAAGCCATCTTCAGATCTCAAGGCCAAGGGAGGCGTGACAAAGAAAGGAAATTGCCACCATTGTCAAAAGCCAAGACATTGGAAAAGGAATTGTCCTCTCTACCTGGAAGAACAAAAGAAGAAGGAGGCGACTGAAGCCTCTACTTGAAGGTGTCATGTAAATAAACTTGTAACACTTTTTGAGGTATATGATACCAAGATGTAAAGTGTAAAGCATTCTTACTTGGGGCAAGTGTTGCCTTTATAGATAGGAATACTTTAGTTTATTTTTCAGCCAATAAGGCATGTAATACAGTTATGAACTGCTATTTCATACTTGCCAATAGATAGAAACACTTTGTTTTGCATATTGTATGACAATGATGGCAATTAATAAAGTTGTGTTTTCAATCTTAAAGATGTGATCTTTGTGGCAATGCCTTATTTTGTCTTGTGATATATGATATGCATAAGATAATACGATACCTGAAAGTTATAGATAACTCAAACAATTTAATTAGGATTAATCATGAGAAATTCATTTCTAGTTTCCATATGATGGATAAAACTAGACTCTTTTGGTTAGAGAACCAGGAAGGGACATGAATATCTTGGACACGATTAATCAATCTTCACTAATGTAGTGGGAGAGTGATTATCCTATTAGGTATAATACATATGATGTATTTACATACCTATTGGAATAAATGCTAATACTTCAAATGGTGTTTAGAGAAATACCAATATGAATATCTTGAAGTGTTCAAGATTATCATAAATGAAGTACAAATTTGGTAAAGTATTAATTCTTGATGAGATCAATGAATAAATACTTGGACCAAATGTTTGAGATCCTTATGAGTGATTATGATAGTGTATTATAATAAACTCATGATTAAGGCATGGTGATGTCTGAATCAAGAAGGAATCATACTCTAAGGAGTTAGAGAATGATTATCAAATAACTGAATTCTTCTTAATAAATGAATACCCCACACTAATAAAAGAAATTAAGAATCACAAGGGTTGTGAGTTCTTATATTTTTAACAGATACACCTCAATTATCTATGTGATGAGTTGTTCACATGATGAGTCAACTATCAAGATGAATATGAGGAACCGAATCTTGAGTTATGGTTTATGACCATTACATCCTAAATGACATCCATGTGAACCATAAGGTATGACCTTGATGGTAGCACTCATTGGATCATATCCATAAGTGCAAATGAGTCTTAAGTGTTAAGACACATGGATAACATTTTGAGAAGGATGATGCTTGTTGATTGCAACTTAATGACTAAGACATTTGGCATATGGATACTAAAAACGCATTCCTATGAGGAATAAAACCAGGATGTGTACGTGACACAGCCTATAAGGTTTATGAATCCACTAATGCAAATGAAGTCTATAAGTTACAATGAACTAATCAATGTGATTGATTGAGTACAAGCAACTCAAAATTGGATCTTTATTTTGATGATATAGTCAAAGGGTTTGACTGATATGTCAAAGATAAAGAAGGCATCTGTGCTTTAGTGGGAGCGTATTCACATTCCACATGTTGATGTGAAATGGAAATGTTCTAGATTGGAAATCCAAAAGTGGAAATTATCTTTAAGGAAGATAGAGATGTTTCCTATATGATAGGAATAGAGATCTATAGAGATAGTTCTCGGAAAATCTCTTGACCTGGAAAGACAAAGCATACATTGGCAATCTGTACTGAAGTGTTCAGTATGCACAGATTAAGTGGGAGAAAACTTGTCCATGTTACATGGAGTTAGTATCCCAAGGCCAAGTGTTCAATTCTTATGAAGAACGTGAACGCTAAGAATAGATATGGATCTATCATGTATGTAATCATCCCATTATCTTGCATGTATGACATGGCAAGAATAAAATGCATTCATCATCTTGTATGTAGGACATGGCAATATGATGTGCTCATCCTGATAACTCGTATGTAGGACATGACGAGTGGATGCCTGTCTATTTCCAGTAAGGGTTACTGGAATACCATGAGAACTTGATAAGTGCTTGTGAAGTACTAGTTCTATGGAGATAAGGAAGAGTTCGATGTAAAGAGTTACATTGATGCGAACTTCCAAAAGGACAGAAAATTAAAAACAAAATATACATAAGATGTATAAAAGTGAAAGTTTGTTGATAATTGGAAGTGTTCCAATAAATCCATTTAAAAGGGGAAAGGCCGAGTATCTATGTGTTAGTGAACAGCAGTGGATACTATATGGATCTGAAAGTTCATGAGATGAACTTATATTCCACTCATTGATGACAAGTCTGGAATCCTTGATCATGCAATGTGGCTAAAGGTTAGCATAGGAATACTAGATCGCATATTACGGCAACTCCATCTCATACGTGCGACGTACAACGAAGAGATGTGAGGCATGCAATTTGCTCAGACTTTGGCAAGGTGTTGCCATTACTCACTATGATGACACTAGAGCACAGTAACATGTGGGACATGTTTGAAGATCACTATGAATATGATTCATGGGTGATTGGCTCGCAGTGCAAGTGGGAGTCTGTTGGTATGTGTGAGAGCCAATCATGTGATGATTGGTGGGATACATTAAGATTGATTTGATAAACATAAAAGGCGAGCTTCCAATTCTTTCTGGTTCAGTCATATGAGATAGTGATAGAACAGATTGAATGTCTAGAGAATGACAATACTCAATGACGTATGCCTTCAGGTTCATGACCTGAACGATGAGATCATATGGATGCTAAGAGTTTGTACATTCTTGTTATGTCCCTAGTCGGATGTCATTATGGAAGGTAGATAGACAGCAATGACACACAAGACTAGATTGTGGTGTTGGTTGATGACAGAATCTCATTAGTCATGATATAGAGATATCAAACCAAACACATAGGTACTTGTTAGAGAACAAGTGTACCGGACAGACCCACCATGAGTTTGACACATGGAACCATGAGATGGTAGTCACAGTCAGTACTCACAGTGATGGTGGTGAGTGTGATTCTTAGACCTGAAATCACTGCACTCAACACATGTCGTTGGGCACACTTTGACATCATCAAACGCAGTCCTGAAACATGGGTTGTTATAAAGGTGATGATTGGGTGGCTTTGACACATGGGGCTTTTGAGGGGTGAGTGATAGATATGGAATTTGTCCCTCCTGAGGGAGTTTGATATCCATGGCCACTTGATGAGTAGGATTGAGAAAGGCGTGCACACATGTGTGAATCAGTATATGATACTGATGTCATACATATCTCTTCCAGTCTACTCTGAGATCAAGGAAGTGAATGAACGTTGACAGGATGACTGTTCCATGCCTCGAGTTCATTCGGGATATCAGTGACAAAGGAATTATACATTCGCTGTAACACCATTCACGGATTGTAGGATGAAAGTTGTTCTCCAACTTTCTACTTTCACTTGGGTAGCACTGATGTGTGACTAGGCACCGCTCTTTGCTTGTGAAGTCATAAGTGTTATGAACTTTCACTGCCAACGTGAAATGGACCTGCAGGGTCACACACATAGGATTTAACCTGGAAGAGGAGTTTTGTCCACAAAGCAATGTTTAGATTGATTACTAAAAGAATTTGGTAGTTCAATTAAACACTCAATCAGTCGATGGCTCAATATCATATGGTTCAAGGTCTTGGACGCATTGATTGGAGTATCGGATTGATTGAAATCGCATTTGACTGATTCTGCACAACCTGCACTCCCAACCGATCGGTTCATGTGATGAACCGGTCGGCTGAGGTTGCTGAACCGGTCGGTTCAATTGTTGAACCGATCGGCTCATGCACAAAGTGAAACGACCGGTTCAAGTGTTGAACCGATCGGTTCAACTGGTGCAATCGAGCAACTTGGGAAAGTAGGATTGGTGAGAATTTTCCTTTCGTTTCAAATTGCCCAATTCGATTGGGAATATAATTGGTATTCGATACCAATTGGGAAAGAAACAAGGAAAGTCTTTTTGAGCCGGATTAGGACCATGAACCGATCGGTTCAGGGCACCAACCGATCGGTTGGAGTGCCCCAAACAATCGGCTCAGGTCCAACCGATCGGCTCAATAGCCGAACCGATCGGTTCAGTTGTGAACCGATCATTTCAAGTTGTGAACCGGTTGCTTTTTGAGGAAAATGCTCGAACCCTTCTACTCCTGCTTTAGTCCCGCATTGCCCGGGATGGAGAACCCTGTCCCATGACTCCCCTATATATAGGGGGTATTGGGGTCTTCTCACAGTACAGCTCAGTGCAACCAGTTGCTCTGCAAGTTGTCATTCTCTCTGGTTTTGGTAACCGTGAGAGAGCTCGAGCAAGTGCTTCCCGCAAAAGGGAGGTGCAGCAAGGGAAGGACAACTGCAGTTGCAACATGAGGCAGGAGAGCGTGTTGGCGACTAGTACGTCAACAGGAGGGTGCGACTCCTTCCACTTCCTTGTGGGACAAGGAGAGTGGAGTTCCAGGTGGTCCGTGTGGACTACTACAGAGGCGGAAGGACACTGCCGCTTAGGAGGACAACTGTCATCCGACAGTCCGGTTCGAGTAGGAGTTGTCAGTCCCGGTGCGACTAGGAGCTGCACAGACACCGTCGAAGTCCAGAGTTGAAGACTGTGCATTGCGCGAGGTATTTTCGCCGAGCAAGCCTCGGGACAAGGTATGATTCCACAAACCATCCTTTCCTATTATATAGACGTTGACGCGTTTCCTCAGTATGGGTTTGGGGAGAAAATTTTTGTTTCCGCTGCCTTCTCTGTCTCCCCTAAAACCCTACAAGGCAATCATAAAAACAAATCCATATACCAAGAAGTTGTACACATATACTTCCATAATGTCTTTCAACATTAGAAAATTAGAAATCATACATCTCTAAAATGTAGGAAACACATTGTATATGACGAATGACATTCTACAAAAAGCATATGTGCCATACAAACAAGTGAACATTATCTTTTCTTGATCGTCAAGGTGATTTGGTACTTGATATGATGCTAAATATCTATCAAGGTTGCAAAAGTAAGAGTGTTGGGTGAGATACTCCAAAAGTTGGTCAATGAATAAAAGAGGGAAGTGGTCCTTCTTTTAGCTGAATTGAGATTATTGTAATAGATACACATGTATTAGGCAGCTACTATGATGGTTGTCAACTCATTGTCATTCTCACCATTTACTAAAACCATCCTTCCCTATTTAGGTACTACATGGATAGGACTCATCCATTGGTTGTCTCTAATGGTGTATATGATTCATGCATCATAAGGTTTGATAACCTCTTTTTTGAAGACTTCACATGGATTCTAATTCAATTTTGTATGTCCTTGAACTAGAGGGTTAGCATTATCTTCCATATGATCCTATGCATGCATTCGGCATGATTTAATCCCATGATATCATCTACCATTTACCCAATTTATTTTGTTCTCAAAATCAATTCTAAAAGTAGTTGTCTATTTTCTCTTCATATAGAACTAAATTGATTATCATTGGGTTTCTTCCTTCGTCATCCAAGAACTCATAGTAAAGTCACTCGAGGTGTTGTTTCAACTTAGGTAAATGATTGAGATCTTCTTCATTATCAAGAGTCATTTTTAAGGAGACATATATTGATGTTTCAAGTTCATAGTCTTCTGAGTCTTTCATGACTACAACATCATCTTCATTTGCATCCATGTATTCTAGTAACTCTTGACCTTAGGGTTATCAACTTTACAGGCCTGATTTGTGAGGGCTCTCATTCAAAGGTCCACAATGACATTCTATTTTGTATATCAATGAAAAGTCGATTGTATTTGTAGAAGAAACAGATATATTCAAACAAAGAGGGACCCCTCATGGAATCTTATGATCCAAAGTCAATATGATCATGTCCAACCTAGATCATTACGATGGCTACTTCCAAATCGATTAGAGCTCTTACCGTGTAAAGGAAGGGTCTTCCAAAGATCACGGGGAAAGATGGGTCCTTGATTGTGTCGATCACTACAATATCACATGGATAAAGAATCTCCCTACTCTTATATGCACATCTTCAATGATCCCCTTTGGATGTTTAAATGTGTGATTTCATTTTTTTTATTAACCATCTCTGTTAGACTGGGCCTCTTTTATAGAGCCAATGACACAATACTCATACGCACACCCATGTCAGATTATCCTTTTTGTTATTCATTATCCTCTATATTAAATGGAATTGTGTAAGATCATAGGTACTTTTGCACTGTTGAAATTTTCTCTTGAACAAAGGGCACTTGACATCTTTTATAGTTTAACAATTTTTACTTATTCTCTTTGTCTTCTCTTTGTAATCATGTGCTTGAAGAACATGACATAAGTTGGCATGATCACCAAGAAATTGAATGTCAATGTGTAAATTCTTTAGACCTTCAACATATTTTTCATATATTTTCTTAAGATTATCCTTGATTAATCTATAAGGTAAAGGAAACCTAGGATTGCATGGTCTCTATTGGCAAGGACTTCCTCGAAAAATTTTGGTTCCTTATCCTTGGCAATCCCCTTCCCTTTACCCCTATCCTTATTTGTTAAGTTCATAGGAATGAGTGTAGGGGTCTTATCTTGTTTAACCTTGACCATTTCTCACTGGTGGTTTGGAGTAGGTGTGTTAGTACTTTCCTATTGAGTTTAGAAGAGACTAGTGGAGAAATTTCAAAGACCTAAGAGTGTCCATCATAGAGGATTGATGTCCCTAGGGGTTCTCTTGGTGTTGAATGAAATTTGCTCAGTCAACTTCTTTATAACTTTGTTGGATCGATCAAAGGCCTTTCTAGAATTCTTTCCCTAGCCTACTGCAGCAGCACTGATGCTGAGAAGGTTGAGGCTAGTAGAAGATGGCTGGGAAAACCACGTCCGAAGTTAGGGTTAAGGGAAACCATTGTTAAGGGAGGAAGATGGCGTAGAGGGGAGTGTGTATCCCTTGAGATGGGTGGTCACCCTTATATATACGTGTTGGGTTTTAGGGGAGGCAGAGAAGGAAGTGGAAACAAAAATTTTCTCCTCCCCAAACCCAGAACAAGGAAACGCGTCAACGTCTATACAATAGGAAAGGATCGTTTGTGGAATCATACCTTGTCCCGAGGCTTGCTCGGCGACAATACCTCGCGCCTTGCGCGGTCTTCACCTCCTGTCTTGGATGGTGTCTGTGCAGCTCCTGGTCACACCCGGACTGACGGGATTTGAAGGATGTCCTCCTAGTGGCAGAAACCTCCCGCCTCTGAAGTAGTCCACACGGACCACCTGGAACTCCAATCTCCTTGTCTCACAAGGCATTGGAAGGATTCACACCCTCATGTCAGCGTACTAGTCGCCAACACACTCTCCTGCCACCAGTCACAATTGCAGTTGTCTTTCCCTTGTTGTGCCTCCCTTATCGGGTAGCACTTGCTCGAGCTCTCTCGGTTACCAAAACCAGAGAGAACGACAACTTTGCAGAGCAACTGGTTTGCACTGAGTTGTACTTTGAGAAGCCCCCAATACCCCTATATATAGGAGGGTCATGGGACAGGGTTCTCCATCCCGGGCAATGCGAGACTAAAAATAGGAGTAGAAGGGTTTGAGATTTTCCATAAAACAACCAACTCGCAACCTAAACCGATTGTTTCATAACTGAAACGGTCGGTTGGGGACCTGAACCGGTCGGTTGACACCTCAACCGATCGGTTGGGACACCTCAACCGGTCGGTTCACTTCTGAAACGGTCAGTTTGTAGTCCTGGTCAGTTCCTGATTGACTTTCCATCTTTTGTTTCTAATTGGTATCATATACCAATCCTTGTTCCAATCAAATTGGGCAAGTGAAATGAAAGGAAATTTCTCACCAATCCTACTTTCCCAACTTGCTCGGTTGCAACAGTTGAACCGATCATTTCAACACTTGAAGAAATTGTTCACCCTGTCCTTGAGCCGATCGACTCACCACCTGAGCCGATCGGTTCACCAAGCTGAGCTGATCGGTTCATCACATCAGCCGATCGGTTGGGAGTGCAGATTGTGCAGAATCACTCAATTGCAGTTTCAATCAATCCGATACTCCAATCAATGTGTCCAACACCTTGAACATTATGGTATTGAGCTATCAATTAATTGAGTGTTTAATTGAACTACTAAACTCCTTTAGTAATCAATCTAAACATTGTTTGTGTATAAAACTCCTCTTCTAGGTTAAATCCTATGTGTGTGACCCTGCAGGTCCATTTCATGTTGGCAGTGAAAGTCCATAACACTTATGACTTCACAAGAAAAGAGCGGTGCCTAGTCACACATCAGTGCTACCCAAGTGAAATAGAAAGTTGGAGAACAAATTTCAATCCTACAATCTGTGAATGGTGTTACAGTGAATGTATAATTCCTTTGTCACTGATATCCCGAATGAACTCGAGGCATGGAACAGTCATCCTATCAACATTCATTCACTTTCTTGATCTCAGAGTAGATTGGAAGAGATATGTATGACATCAATATCACATATTGATTCACACATGTGTGCACATGCCTATTTCATACTACTCATCAAGTGGCCTTGGATATCAAACTCCCTCAGGAGGGACAAATCCCATATCTATCACTCACCCCTCAAAAGCCCCATGTGTCAAAGCCACCCAATCATCACCTTTATAACAACCCATGTTTCAGGATTGTGTTTGATGATGTCAAAGTGTGCCCAACGACATGTGTTGAGTGTAGTGATTTCAGGTCAAAGAATCACACTCACCACCATCACTGTGAGTATTGACTGTGACTACCATGTCATGGTTCCATGTGTCAAACTCACGGTGGGTCTGTCTGGTACACTTGTTCTCTAACAAGTACCTATGTGTTTGGTTTGATATCTCTATATCATGACTAATGAGATTCTGTCATCAACCAACACCACAATCTAGTCTTGTGTGTCATTGCTGTCTATCTACCTTTCATAATGACATCCGACTAGGGACATAATGTGTAACATCCCAGGATTTGAGGCCTTGGATAAGTTGATCTTAAAAGGAATGATTGGACTACCCATATCACCAAGGTGCACCTCCTTTTCCGGAAGCCCATCACTAAAGAACTCCATAGTTAAGCGTGCTCAGCTTGGAGTAGTACTAGGATGGGTGACCAGTCGGGAAGTTGATCCTGGCTAGCGCGTCAGTGTGGACAAAGTGTGCAGTTAAGGCTAGTGGTGGTTTGTGGGGCCAGTCATCATTCCTGAAGCTCTAATAGAGCCTAGGGCAGTGGGCCCAGTCATTACAAATGGTATCAGAGCCAATTCCCCTCTAGTAGGTGGGGCCCACATGGGCATGGCATGCCAGTCTTGAGCTGTGCGGTCCAGGCATGTAGGAAAGGGTTGTCCACGGTTGACGTAGCCACCCTTGCGCTGGTATTCCGTGATCGGGAGTTGGGTGTCCATGGGCCATTTTGGGTCTACACTGAAATGGGGAAGAGATTATGAGGCCTTATAGTTGAGCCTTGACGAGGACGTCAAGAGTCTAAGTGGGGGAGATTGTAACATCCCAGGATTTGAGGCCTTGGATAAGTTGATCTTAAAAGGAATGATTGGACTACCCATATCACCAAGGTGCACCTCCTTTTCTGGGAGCTCATCACTAAAGAACTCCATAGTTAAGTGTGCTCAGCTTGGAGTAGTACTAGGATGGGTGACCAGTCGGGAAGTTGATCCTGGCTAGCGCGTCAGTGTGGACAAAGTGCGCAGTTAAGGCTAGTGGTGGTTTGTGGGGCCAGTTGTCATTCCTGAAGCTCTAATAGAGCCTAGGGCAGTGGGCCCAGTCATTACAAATGGTTTGTTACGAATGGGCCCACTGCTCAAGGCTCTAGTAGAGTTTCAAGAATGACGACTGGCCCCACAGACCACCACTAGCCTTAACTGCGCAATTTATCCACACTGACGTGCAAGCCAGGATCAACTTCCCGACTGGTCACCCATCCTAGTACTCTCCTCTGGGATGAGCACGCTTAACCGCAGATCTAACCGCAGAGTTCTTTAGAGATGGGCTCCTGGAAAAGGAGGTGCACCTTGGTGATATGGGTAGTCCAATCATTCCTTTTAAGATCAACTTATCCAAGGCCTCAAATCCTGGGATGTTACAATCTCCCCCACTTATACTCTTGATGTCCTCGTCATGTCTCAACTATATGGCCTCATAATCTGACCCCATTTCAGTGCAGGCCCACAATGGCCCATGGACACCCAGCTCCCGTCCACGGCAACCAGCGCAAGGGCGGCTCCATCTCGTCTCTACGGATAGCCCTTTCCAACTTGCCTAGACCGCACGGCTCAAGACTGGCATGCCACATGCCCATGTGGGCCCCACCTACTGGAGGGGTTATGGCTCTGATACCATTTGTTACGCTCGGGCCCACTGCCCAAGGCTCTAGTAGAGTTTCAAGAATGACGACTGGCCCCACAGACCACCACTAGCCTTAACTGCGCAATTTGTCCACACTGACGCGCAAGCCAGGATCAACTTCCCGACTGGTCACCCATCCTAGTACTCCTCTGGGATGAGCACGCTTAACCACAGAGTTCTTTAGAGATGGGCTCCCGGAAAAGGAGGTGCACCTGGGTGATATGGGTAGTCCAATCATTCCTTGTAAGATCAACTTATCCAAGGCCTCAAATCCTGGGATGTTACATAATGAGAATGTACAAACTCTTAGCATCCGTATGATCTCATCGTTCAGGTCCTGAACCTGAAGGCATACGTCATTGAGTATTGTCATTCTCTAGACATTCAATTTGTTCTATCACTATCTCATATGACTGAACCAGAAAGAATTGGAAGCTTGCCTTTGATGTTTATCAAATCAATCTTAATGTATCCCACCAATCATCCCATGATTGGCTCTCAAGGCATACATACCAACAGACTCCCACTTACACTGCGAGCCAATCACCCTTGAATCATATTCATAGTGATCTTCAAACATGTCCCACATGTTACTGTGCTCTAGTGTGAACATAGTGAGTAATGGCAACACCTTGCCAAAGTCAGTATAAATTGCATGTCTCACATCTCTTCTCTGTACGTCACACGTATGAGATGGAGTTGCCGTAATATGTGATCTAGTATTCCTTTGATAACCTTTAGACACATTGCATGATCAAGGATTCCATACTTGTCATCAATGAGCAGAATATCTATAAGTTCAACTCATAAACTTCCAGATCCAAATAGTATCCATTGATGTTCTCTAACGCATAGATACTCGGCATTTCCTTTTAAATGGTTTTATTGGAACACTTCCAATTATCAACAAACTTTCACTTTTATATATCCTATATATATTTTGCGATTAATTTTCTATCCTTTCGGAAGTTCGCATCAATGTAACTCTTTACATTGAACTCTTCCTTATCTCCATAGAACTAGTACTTCTCAAGTACTTATCAAGTTCTCATTGTATTCCAGTAACCCTTACTAGAAGTAGACAGACATCCGCTCATCATGTCCCACATACGAGTTATCAGGATGAGCACATCATATTGTCATGTCCTACATACAAGATGATGAATGCATTTTGTTCTTTCCATGTTGATACATGCAAGATAATGGGATGATTAGATACATGATAGATCCACATCTATTCTTAGTATTCCCATTCTTCATAAGAATTGGACACTTGGCCTTGGGATACTAACTCCATGTAACATGGACAAGTTTTCTCCCACTGAATATGTGCATACTGAACCCTTCAGTACAGATTGCCAATGTATGCTTTCTCTTCTTTTAGGTCAAGAGGTTTTCAAGAACTATCTCTATAGATCTCTATTCCTATCACATAGGAAACATCTCTATCTTCCTTAAAGATAATTTCCACTTTGGATTTCCATTCTTAGAACATTTCGATTTCACATCAACATGTGGAATATGAACACGCTCCCACTAAATCACAGATCCCTTCTTTATCTTTGACATATCAGTCAAACTCTTTGACTATATCATCAAAGTAAAGATCCAATTCTGAGTTGCTTGTACTCAATCAAACACATTGATTAGTCCATTGTAACTTATAGACTTCATTTGCATTAGTGGATTCATAAACCTTATAGGTTGTGTCACGTACACATCCTTGTTTTATTCCTCATAGGAATGCGGTTTTAGTATCCATATGCCAAATTTCTTAGTCATTAAGTTGCAATCAACAAGCATCATCCTTCTCAAAATGTTATCCATGCGTCTTAACACTTAAGATTCATTTGCACCTATGGATTTCATCCAATGGGTGCTACCATCAAGGTCATACCTTATGGTTCACATGGATGTCATTTAGGATGTAATGGTCATAAACCATAACTCAAAATTCGGTTCCTCATATTCATCTAGATAGTTGACTCATCACATGAACAACTCATCACATAGATAATTGAGGTGTATCTGTCAAGGATATAAGAACTCATAACTCCTTGTGATTCTCAATGTCCTTTATTAGTGTGGGGTATTCTTTTATTAAGAAGAATTTAGTTATTTGATAATCATTCTCTAACTCCTTAGAGTATGACTCCCTTTTGATTTAGACATCACCATGCCTTAATCATGAGTTCACTATGATACACTATCATAATCACTCATAAGGATCTCAAACATTTGGTCCAAGTATTTCATTCATTGATCTTATCAAGAATTAACACCTTACCAAATTTGTACTTCATCTATGATAATCTTGAACACTTCAAGATATTCATAAAATCCATTTGAAGTATTAGCATTTTCTCCAATAGGTATGTAAATACATCACATGTATTATACCTTATAGGACAATCATTCTCCCACTACCATTAGTGAAGATTGATTAAATCATGTCCAAGATATTCATGTCTCTTACTGGTTCTCTAACCAAAAGAGTCTACATTTATCCATCACATGGAAACTAGAAATGAATTTCTCATGATTGATGTTAATTTGATTGTTTGAGTTATCTATAACTTTTAGGTATCATTTTATCTTATGCATATCACATACCACCAGATAAATAAGGTATTGCCACAAAGATTGTATCTTTATAAATTGAAGCATCTATTTATTGATTGCCATCATTGTCATAGAATATGCAAAAATAAAGTGTTTCTATCTATTGGCAAATATGAAATAGCAGTTCATAACTGTATTACATGCCTTTTAGGCTGAAAATAAACTAAAGTACTCCTATCTATGGCGGCAACACTTGCCCCATTTATTGAGTGCTTTACACTTTACATCTTGGTATCATATACCTCAAAAAGTGTTACAAGTTTACTTTCATGACACCTTGAAGTAGAGACATTTGTTGCCTCCTTCTTCTTTTGTTCTTCCAGATAGAGAGGACAATTCCTTTTCCAATGTCCTGGCTTTTGACAATGGTGGCAATTTCCTTTCTTGGTCACGCCTCCCTTGGCCTTGAGAGCTGAAGACGACTTGGGCTCCTGGCTAGCATCAGAACCTTTCTTAGTTTTTCCCTTGCCCTTGCGCTTGGACTTGCCTTTCTTGCTCATGATCACCATCACAGACTTAGGCTTGTCCTTCTTCATCTGTATCTCAGCTGTCCTCAACATGCCCAACAACTCTGAAAGTGGCCTATCAAAGTTGTTCATGTTGTAGTTCATCAAAAACTGACTGTAGGATTCTGGCAACAATTGTTGTATCATGTCAGTAGCCAACTCTTGGCTCAGTGGAAATCCTAGTCTTGTTAGGTTCTCCACATACCCAATCATCTTGAGTGTGTGAGGACCAACTGGATCTCCTTCTGTCATGACGCACTTGAACAGTTCCCTTGAGACATTGTATCTCTCTTGTCGTGCTTGATCTTCATACATGTTCCTGAGATGCTGAATCATCTCAATGACACCCATGTTCTCATGTTGTCTCTGCAACTCGTGGTTCATAGAGCACAACATCAAGCACTTTGCATCAATGGCATCATCAGAATGCTTCTTGTAAGCATCCCTTTCTGTCTTTGGTGCATTAGGAGCAGGTTCCTCTGGAATTGGAGTATCCAGGACATAGAGCTTTCGCTCTTGAGTGAGAAAAATTCTCAATGTCCTATACCAGTCGTGGAAGTTTGTCCCATTTAGCTTGTCCTTTTCAAGGACCGATCGCAAAGAAAAGTGATTGTTGTTTGTTGTCATTTGTACTACAAAAGGAAATATGCAATTTTAGTCCAAAAACTCATTTTTGACTTATTTGATTGATTTTAAAAGTTTACGATATAATTAGGCCTTTAATTAATTATCGCTCCCACTATTTTACTACAAATTGATAGCCTTCACCATCAATTTAGAAGATTGTAGCATACAACCTTCTAGTGGGCAAGATCCTGAAATCCTCTAAGTCATGGACCAGCTAGGGTTGTCACCCACAACTTAGATCGCTCAGGCAACTCTTGCCAATTGCATCATATGCAACTCTTGATAAGATGTCATATGCAAATCCTTGCCATGATCATCTCCATGCCTCAAGGTACTAGATCCCATCTAGATCACCTTGTTAAGTCTGACCCAAAGCAAACACGATGAACATGCACCCTGCTCGGGCAGACCCACACATTCATCCTTCACGCTTCCACGAGATAGACGGTGCACCACGCTAGGGCGTGCCCACACGTGGTCGATCAAGATTTTCACGTGTGTTGCATTTGGAAGGCATATAAAGCTTAATATTTAATGAGGGATTTGGTTTTTATATACATATACATATCCAATCACCACAATATATAGTATGTATCATATACATGCTATATCCCACAGAAAACATGTGAAATGATAAAAGTGATGATTATGGCCATCCTAATGTGATTCCTCGAGCTAAGAGGAATCACGGTCATCTAGGTCTACATCACATGCACCCTGTCCAAGATGAACTATGTGCTTTGCCTTTCTGGGTTTGATCAACTCATCACATGAATGATCGGCTCGCCATCAAACTGGTCGACTGGGTGCCACCAGCCAATCGGTTGGCTCCTCCAACCGATCAGTTCGCCTGGTCATCGTGCATCTCATCATGGCCACCACCTGCTCGTCTCGCTCCTTGAACCGGTCATCAACCGATCGGCTCACTCCTTGAACCGATCATCTCGAACATCAACCGGTCGGTTCACGCCTTGAACCGATCGTCTCAGCAGTCATCGGATGTCCTCTGTTCTTTGACATAACAGGAAATAAAATTCTATCCTATTTTACATTGTAAAAAGAGAAACCTCAAGTTACATTCGAGGGGAGCAAAGGTAGGAAAGAAATCTCGAATTATTTCGAGTTACATCAGGAATAGGAGAAGGAAGATCGGTGCGCAGACCGAGATGCAAGCAACCACATACAACCATACATAGATAGGGTTTATTGGCCATAACCACGCTATACATCCACCACAAAACTCGTTTAAGGGCGATGCGTATCGAGTGCATTCATAATACATATCATATATGTAAATTGGGATTTGTGGATTTAGGATTGGACATGCATAAAGCCAATTTTATTCACATCGTATGCAATAAATAAAGGTGACAAACCAAAATCGATCATATCGATAATCCCTAAAGTATAGAGCAGTTGACGTGGCTCTGATACCACTGTTGGGTTTTAGGGGAGGCAGAGAAGGCAGCGGAAACAAAAATGTTCTCCTCCCCAAACCTAGAACAAGGAAACGCGTCAACGTCTATACAATAGGAAAGGATGGTTTGTGGAATCATACCTTGTCCCGAGGCTTGCTCGGCGACAATACCTCACGCCTTGTGTGGTCTTCACCTCCTGTCTTGGACAGTGTCTGTGCAGCTCCTGGTCTCACTGGGACTGACGGGATTTGAAGGTTGTCCTCCTAGCGGAAGAAACCTCCCGCCTCTGAAGTAGTCCACATGGACCACCTGGAACTCCAATCTCCTTGTCTCACAAGGAATTGGAAGGAGTCGCACCCTCCTGTCCGCATACTAGTCACCAACACACTCTCCTGCCACCAGTCGCAACTGCAGTTGTCTTTCCCTTGATGTGCCTCCCTTATCAGGTAGCACTTGCTCGGGCTCTCTCGATTACCAAAACTAGAGAGAAAGACAACTTTGTAGAGCAACTGGTTTGCACTGAGTTGTACTTTGAGAAGCCCCCAATACCCCTATATATATATGAGGGTCATGGGACAGGGTTCTCCATCCTGGGCAATGCGGGATTAAAAATAGGAGTAGAAAGGTTCGAGATTTTCCACAAAACAACCAACTCACAACCTGAACCGATTGTTTCATAACTGAAACGGTCGATTGGGGACCTGAATCGGTCGGTTGACACCTCAACCGATCGGTTGGGACACCTCAACCGGTCGGTTCACTTCTGAACCGGTCGGTTCGGTGTCCTGGTCAGTTCCCGGTTGACTTTCCATCTTTTGTTTCTAATTGGTATCAAATACCAATCCTTTTTCCAATCAAATTGGGCAAGTGAAACGAAAGGAAATTTCTCACCAATCCTACTTTCCCAACTTGCTCAGTTGCAACAGTTGAACCGATCATTTCAACACTTGAAGCAATCATTCACCCTGTCCTTGAGCCGATCAACTCACCACCTGAGCCGATCGATTCACCAAGCTGAGCCGATCAATTCATCACATGAGCCTATCGGTTGGGAGTGCAGATTGTGTAGAATCAGTCAATTGCAGTTTCAATCAATCTGATACTCCAAGCAATGTGTCCAACACCTTGAACATTATGATATTGAGCTATCAATTAATTGAGTGTTTAATTGAACTACTAAACTCCTTTAGTATCAATCTAAACATTGTTTGTGGACAAAACTCCTCTTCTAGGTTAAATCCTATGTGTGTGACCCTGCAGGTCCATTTCACGTTGGCAGTGAAAGTCCATAACACTTATGACTTCACAAGCAAAGAGCGGTGCCTAGTCACACATCAGTGCTACCCAAGTGAAATAGAAAGTTGGAGAACAACTTTCAATCCTAAAATCTGTGAATGGTGTTACAGTGAATGTATAATTCCTTTGTCACTGATATCCCGAATGAACTTGAGGCATGGAACAGTCATCCTGTCAACGTTCATTCACAATCTTGATCTTAGAGTAGATTGGAAGAGATATGTATGACATCAATATCACATACTAATTCACACATGTGTGCGCACGCCTATTTCAATCCTACTCATCAAGTGGCCTTGGATATCAAACTCCCTCAGGAGGGACAAATCCCATATATATCACTCGCCCCTCAAAAGCCCCATGTGTCAAAGCCACCCAATCATCACCTTTATAACAACCCATGTTTCAGGACTGCGTTTGATGATGTAAAAGTGTGCCCAACGACATGTGTTGAGTGTAGTGATTTCAGGTCAAAGAATCACACTCACCACCATCACTGTGAGTACTGACTGTGACTACCATGTCATGGTTCCATGTGTCAAACTCACGGTGGGTCTGTCCGGTACACTTGTTCTCTAACAAGTACCTATGTGTTTGGTTTGATATCTCTATATCATGACTAATGAGATTCTGTCATCAACCAACACCACAATCTAGTCTTATGTGTCATTGCTGTCTATCTACCTTCCACAATGACATCCGAATAGGGACATAATGAGAATGTACAAACTCTTAGCATTTGTATGATCTCATCATTCAGGTCCTGAACCTGAAGGCATACGTCATTGAGTATTGTCATTCTCTATACATTCAATCTATTCTATCACTATCTCATATGACTGAACCAGAAAGAATTGGAAGCTTGCCTTTGATGTTTATCAAATCAATCTTAATGTATCCCACCAATCATCCCATGATTGGCTCTCAGGGCATACATACCTACAATATGATCTTCACAAAGATCTCCCCCCTTTGTAGTTGTTTCCCTTCCAACACCCATATACACCTTGATCATTAACAACAAGTGGTGTCTCCTTGTGGATATTTTGATTAAATCATAGAAATAGATAGGAATATCCAAATATGGAAACATTAGATATCAAAATGAATGAAAAAAAAAAGAGGAACCCAAATAAAACACAATTGAGACATGTTTATGCTTTCTTTTCCAAAATTAGTGTAAAGATGGGTTTAAGTGGTGATTAATGTATTTGAACCCTAGATTTGTGGGATAGGATGTTTGAATATGATAAAAATTATTTCTTTGACATAATAACTATAAGGAGTGGGATCCCAGAGGGGAACCACTCCCTACTAGAAATAAAAAGGCTACATCCCCTAAACCAAACACCATATAAATTTTTTCACCAAAGGGATGCTAACCAATTCATTCAACATGTATGTATCATAAAACCAAAAGTAGCAGTGGAATATAAAAGTTCTAACTATTACAAGCTTGATAACATAATAAAACTCTCCACCAAACATGGGTGAGGCAAAAGGAAAACTATCTAATCAAATAAGGATCCAACAGAGGGTCATCTAACCACCTCTTCCAGTCTCCCAAAAGCTCAGCTACAAAGGTTTTCATCCAAGTCCACCTTGCTTATCCTCTCCTTGATCTAAACCTGGGGATGAAAGCATACCCTACAAAAGGAGAAGAAAAGGAAACATCAGCAAAAGTCGGTATGTGCATATTAAATAGGAAAATTGAGCAATATATGGAATTAAGGACAACAATTATAAAGGCTTCCCATAAAAGAGAAAAGTACTACCCAAAGGGGAATAAAAGAAATGAATCTCAAATAAAGAGACAATTAATAGCAAAGTATAACAATAAAGCATCCATGTGTTTCACCTGTGACAATACTAGACAATAATATGTAGGTAGGAAATTACACATCTACCAAATATATGAGGTGAGTAGAAAATGTATACATCCGCTCTGAATATGGGGTGGGTAGGAACTGTATACATCCACCCGAGCAGGACAACATACACATCTGCTCATATATTTCATATGCAGGAATTATCACCTCTGCACTCATATGTGGGAATGTTCACATCCACATAAAATAACATGTAAAATTATACTAGAAGTCACCACATGATGCATAACAAAAGAATAAGCAAGTACAAACAAATAAGGAGGGTGAGAATATCCATCAAGTATAAAGTGGGATCAGAGGATCCATGCATCAAATAATGTGCCATATAAACATCCACTTCCAAGGTGGGCAAAGAAGCACATATCATCAATTAAGTCCAACATGCACAAAACATAAGAGAGATTCCAAAAGAATATCCATGATCACAAGATCAATAACAAGTAGGGTACTTCACATGAAGCATAATATTCAAAAGAAAAAGACATTGTGTATAGGCTAATGTCCATAGGACCAAGAGAAACATAATTTAGGCGAATTGCTCAAAAGAAGTAATAGGGGATGCAAACATACCTCTATACAGAGTCTAAAAGACCAGAGTCACTTCTAGATCCAAATCTAGGTCTCCAAAGCACCTATTATTATATATGTGAAATTAGGGTTAGAATTACATTGATTTCACAAACCCTATAAGTCACCTTTTTCTTAATGTGTAAATTAGGATATGAAAACCATGCCATATTTTATTTTATATTATTCAAAGTCCAAAACATATTTATTATATTTTCCTGACTTATAAATTTTTAATTATGAATTTTACAAGTTATCACTTATTTAGATTAATCCATTAAAATTACTTATTATTAAACATTGAATTTAGGTGAAAAAACCAACACCAATAGAAAGATTAAATTTTTCTGAAAGTATTGACTAGCTCATATTTTTCTGATCATTAATGAATTATTTATGAATTTTATAAAATCCAGCAAATCAAAGAATTCCATGGGCATAAAACTTGAGAAAGGGGAAACGAAAGAGAGAGAGTGGGTCGCACAATTGAGGTGGCCCAATCAGGGCGGGCCAACTCGATCAGCCCCGCCAGCAAACTGGCTACTCATATCAACATGAAAGGAAAACAAATGACTATGAAAAGACAAAAATGCCCCTAAGACAAAAAAAATCAAATACACAAGGAACTAAAGGGTATCCAAGGAAATCTCGCACGAGGATTGTTCCCCACTCCTGATCCCTCACCATGGATGGAGATCAACCATTCAAGAGAAGCCACATCTCTCTCCTCAGTCTCACTCGACCACAAGTGAAGTTCTCTTGAGCTCCACGGCATAAAGCCAGAGCCAATGACCCCCAACACAGAACCATCGGTGCATCGAGCAACCGAGTCGACAAGCTCCACTGAAGATCAGTAGATTCACAAGAAAATCACAGTTACAGACAACAAAAACCAATGAAGCAAACATCCAAGCACCTTCATCCAAAGCCAACGAATACAAGTGAACAAAATCGGAAACACGGATCCAAAAATGCAATGACAAACCCAAAAAAATACTCAAGACAACAATATATATCGGCGCTCTACACGACCCATCAAAACACACCACGTTGTGATCAAATAAGGATGGGAAATGGTAAAGGAGGTTACCATGAGCATCCAAGAGCGAGTAATTGAGTTCCAATGTCACCTATCCACCGCAACAGTCGTCAAAGCTCGAAGAAGAAAACAAGTAAATCGGGTGCAAAGGCAGAGTGGCAGAGGAGGGTTGCAAGGAGACCGAGAAAGGTTCCAGGGTATTCGCGAGAGAATGAGATGTAGAGGGTGTTTGTCATAGAAACACTGTGGAGAGGGTCAAATTAGGCATTTCAAATTTATAGGGTTCTAGGGCTCGAGCAAGGGGTTAACAAGCCCGAAATCAAACAAGGAATTCAAAGAAATAAAAATCATGGGCAAAGGTAGAGTGTAGGTCGAGAAATCTAGATTTGAAGGTACCGCATGGGAGCAGGCTATGTTTCCTATTTTGTCGAGAGGTAGGGGATGAGACCAATTAAAATTCAACTGTGTGACAGATAAATGAATTCCTAAATCGATTTGGAATAAAGTGGAGATGCATTTATTTCCCTTTTTCTCTTTCTTCTTTTGACGGTACAAACAAATCTCAAATTAGATGAAATTTTTCACATAGACCAATTAAGGCATGTAGATTCTGATTATGCAATTCGATTTTCCTTTTGAAACTTTTGATGCATTATTTATTCAAATATTAGTTTCTCTTTCCTCGTGCATTTAATAGCATTAGATTTATCCAAATTTGGTGAAACTTCATCCACAAGCTATCTTTGATGTGTTGAATAGGAATTTACCTTATTTCCATATTTTGGAGTTATTTGTCTTTATTATTCCACTAATATGTCTTTTTCACCTTTTTCTCTCTCCAAAACTCACTTTTATATTCAAGATTGTCCAAATTAGATGAAAATTAACATATAGGCTATTTTTAGGATGTAGATTATGAATTTGAAGTTTATTTTCACTTTTGTAGTTCCTTTTTATGAGATATGTAATATTTTATATTAATGGCCCTTTATTACATTAGAATTCTCATATATCCTTATTATTACTATTATTCCTTCAATTATGTTCCAAAACTTCATATTACTCTCCTAAGAGCTATGTGTGGTTATTTTGCATGAATTATTATGAAATATTTAATTATCATATGTAACATATTTTATGTGCCTATTATTGGGTCTAAGACTAATGTGAAAACATGTATTAACTCAAGAGCATTTTACTTAACATATTTTAGGTCTATGTTTGGCCAAGACAAAAGGTCAAAGTTCTAGGATAAGATTCAAGATCTAGTTTGTTACAATAACTAATAATGTTGAACAAGATGAGAAATCAAAATGATAATGATAATAAAAATTAGTTAGGGTTTCTTATGTGAATAACCATACATATGAACAATCAAGGTTAAAGGATCATATCATGCAATATTGTTAATGATTATGATTTTTTTTGTTGAACATACATATGAACAATTAAGGTTGAAGGATCATATCATGCAATATTGTTAATGATTATGATTGAATCTTAGTGATCATAATAAAGGTATGTGATAGATTTGATGATCATGGTTACACTTAATATGAATTAGGTCATGAAAAAGATAATCTTGGATTTTGATTCATGACTTGAATGATAACTCAATAACAAGGAAACCTAAACCCTAGTTTAGGACCGAGTAGGATTTACTATAAATCATGTGATGGTGACACTTTAGCATTCAACTACATGCAGATTATAGTTGATTGCTTGATTTAATTGCTTGTTTGGATAATATGCTTAAGGAATGATTGTATGATCTGCATGGCTCACCATTAAGGTATGTGGTTACGCTTAAGAATAACCACATTAGTTTGTTGGCATTTTTTTAGTGTTTCTCAAAGATTGAACAATTAAAAAGTGGACTATTTATTTAGTTTTTTAAATTATAATGCCACTATGAACATCATATAAAGGAAAGATTATTTGAAGAAAATGTCATTTTATATTTGCAAGAAATTGTTGGAATATATGTTGTTGTCATACTTGTACATTTTGGATGCACACCACATACCAATATGGGAACATACTTATTGTGTATTTGTTTCAAACCATTTTAAATGTAAGTTGATATACATGATAAAGGACATGAAGAAAAACATAGAAACTACATGAAAGCAGCAAAAGAAGGATTTGCTAGTTATTTCTTCTAAAATGTATAATTTAGAGGATAGAAAGTTCATGTAAGCATCTTGTGTATGAATTTTTAAATGAATGAAATTGTGTGTTATTTTATTTATTTTTTTATTAAAATCTAGATCCTTGGGTAAAATCTATAAGTAAAGGCTCTCATATTTTTGGCCTTCCTTAATTGGGGGTTGCTGAAAAGTGAGGTCGTTACATCATCGATATGGTGATAGGAGTTATCTTCTAGAGAATTTCCCCCAAAATCATTATTGTATGATACCTATGAATTTTGGTTAAATTTGAAATTATCCACATTCACTCTCTAAGCCACAACCAGTTGCCTTGACTTGTCATCTATCTCTATATATAGGGAAAGGATAGATGAAAGAATCATCAATGAAACATGCCCAACATCATTTCCACCTGCTCTATTTCCACCTATTCCATCAACAATTGTTGCCACGACAGTTGTTGTTGCTTCCATCATTGCTTTCTTTTTATGAAAAGTGTTTCACACTTGGTACCTAAAAATTAGATGAGTTAGGGTGAAACATCAAAGAAGAAACTAAATATCCAAAATAAGTGGGAATATTTTTTAAATTATAGGCTATTGAATATATTATAGGCTAATCGATATATTACTAGAAATAAAAGCACTGACAAAGTTTAAGTAGACCTTGTGTCCTTGATAGTTGTCGATTGTCTTATCCCTGTCACTGATACCAAAACTTGATCATCTCTTGAACTCATGTCCAAAACACAAAGTTAATGCAGATGGACCTTAAGAATCAGACTTAAAGTTTATATCCCAATATCCTGATATGCCCACAATGATAATACAGTGTATGAAGTAGTAGATGGGGTCAAAGAGACAAGGGCTGACAAGTTGTTAGGATCTTGGATTTTATCTTAGCTAAGTCGAATCAAAGATTATATTTTTGTTCCTTACAAACTACTAACAAATAAACTAGAAAAAGAGAAAGCAAAATGAATGCAACCAAGTTAACCAAAACAAAACAAGCAATAGTTCTTTTTGGAGATGATAATGTATTGGATAGAACTTGGAGCGTGTTTCACCAACCAAATACACTCACCAATGTGCAAACAATCATACACATTTTGTACCCTTAACATATCTTACAAGAAATCATCATTGTATCTGACCCCTCCACTCTTGACCTTGGGTTAGACCTAGTCACTCACATCAACATGTGACATGGGTGAGTTATCAGTAAGAAGACCATGGCCTGAGAAGAAATAGAGAATGGATATGAAATAGAGTGAGGTAGATGGATATGACAAAATAGAGGTCATTGCTTAGTGAATGTCAGTGTAGACCTCCTCTTTAGTGGTTGATGGTGAGTATGATGATGGGGATAACTTCTCCAACCTTCCTTCTCTCTAAGTTGGGCAGTAGATGTCTCCAAGTTGAGTGAATTGATGAGACTTGGGTCTTCTTCCTTGTTTATTTATGAAGGTCAATGGACTCATTCCAATTTGGAACCACTTAGGTGGAGGAAGATATGCCTTCTTTAGAAGAATAGGGTCCCTATTTATAGGGAGTGTGGTTATGCTACCTTACCATAGAGAACCTTTATTTGTGCTCCAAGCATCAGGGCATGTCCCTAGGTGCACACACTCAATAACTCTATCCAAAATGGAGGTAGATGGTGGGAAACTTTTATCAGTCCATGGAGTAGTCCTTTCGTCGGTCACTCGATTGTGGTTCCATTAGTTGATGGAAGATATGGAGTCATCAATTGATGAGTTTGCTTCTTCATGATCTGATGTTGATTGAGGAGTCATAAGTAGTCAATGGATTAAATAAATATAAGAGTGTTCGTTTATGGTCAATAAAAGGTTCATCGGTTGATGGTTTTCTAGTTTCTCATCAGTTGTGGCTTTGTCTTTCTCATCAAATATGGACTGATGAGACTTAATGGTAGTGCATGTCGATGGCCTTGTTGGTTCATCAGTTTCCAAATGCTTCAGTTCTTCATCAGTCATCATGTTGCTTAAAGATTCCATTGATTAGTAGAACCTCAACATCTCATGGGTTGTCAATTGATGAGCCTATGGAATGTTTAAGGTCAATGACCTTCCTGACTTGTCATCAGTTGCCAACTGATGGGATGCATTATGAGACACTAACTTTTGAGGTTTTTCCTTCATAAAGAAGTAAAGTAATTACAACTTGATAAGGATATAAGCTAAAATAAAATTGGAGTTTCATATGCTAAACTCAAGGATAGTAGATGGAATGGGGGTAAAACATTCATATCACATTCACAAAATTGGATGCCATTAGGGGGTGATGAAAGACGTACCTTATTTTATTTCCTAAAAGAATGTGACTTGAATGTGGGATCAATTATTTATGTTGAGTGCTCATTGGGGGTAAAATACAAAACAATATAAAATAGAGTTGGGGAGTTGTATTTTAGGGGTAAATCTTATTGGGGCAAAAGGAGAAAATGAGTGCAATGCATGAAATGTTTTATTTCTTTAGGAATTACAACAAGTACAAGCTAGTTTTTTGGAATATTTGAACATTAGTAGAACATTATGCAAAGTAGTAGTAAACTTGTCACATATATGGAGACTTGCTTTTTCTTTCAAAATACATATAAGATTGATTTGTTATAGGATAATATTTTTGACACTTTTATTATCAAAATGATGTATGTACAACCTATTTTATTTATTCGTGAAGAAAAACTTGCAAGTTCTAACCTTGGTGATCGTAGTATTATTAGAAAAATAGAAAAGTAAGGAATTCAAATTTGGTATACTATTTTACGATGAAAAGAAGGAAACCTATAGTTTGGAGTCTAAATCAGCGTAAAAGCAAAAAAGAACTAAATTGACTTCACCTAAAGGTGGATAAGATGTGGAATATACAGTCAAGAAATGGGATCTACAATCCTACCATGACTGAGAAAGGTGTGACTTACCCACCTGTTTCCTGAAAATCAATAGTTTGATTATAATTGTGGTTTGTGAAAAGAAAAAGTAGTAAGTTTATAATGGGGACATAAAAGATACCCCTAGTTTGTTCCTTATAAGAATTGACTTAAATGTGGTCTCAATTTATAACATTTTATGTTTCTATTAGGGGTAAATAAAGGATAATTTTAAATGATGTTGGGGAGTTGAATATTTTTGGGTATATTTGGAGGGGACAAAAGGTAAAAAAGAGTGAAATGCCTGAAATATTGTGTTTTTATTGCAAGTACAACAAGTACTAGTTAGGTTTTGGGAAATATTTTAAATCCAATATGAAATAATGGAAATAATTACTTCACCTCCCCCTTATATGGGGACTTACTTATTTCCTTTCAAAATACATATAAAACTTGATTTTTTATAAGATGGCACTTCTTAACTTTTTGTATCAAGATTTTTTGTATACATTTGGGAAGTGCTAGTCTAGATTGTTGTTGTGAAAAAAAGGTAACAGATAAGGAATTCAATATCGTGACCACATTATACAATAAGAATTATAGATAGGTGTCTAAATTAGTATGTGAATCTTAAAATTCCAAAAAGACTCCGTCTAAGGGAGGATAAGGTGTGGAAAATGTGGCAAGAGAACAATATCAATTATCCTACTGTGATATCTCAAAGGCGTTAGGAACCCACCATTTCCCAAAAAAAATGATATTGCAATGTAATCTCAAATTTGCACAAATCAAGAGGTGTATGTTTATTGGGAGAGAGACAAATAAAATGCCCATTTTTAATCCTTTGAAGAATGTGACTTAAATTGTGGACTCAACTTATCATATGTTAGTTCTTGTTGGGAGTAAAATAGAGGATAATATAAATGGTGTTGGTGGGTTGTATATTGTGGGAAAATTTTAGAGGGGCAAAAGGAAAATTGGGTACAATGCATGAAATATTTTTTTTGCAATTACAGTAGGTAGTAGTTACATTTAGAAATACTTGAAAATCAGTAAAACATTTTGCAAAGCATTACCATAACTCACTCTAATATGTAAAATCATTCATTTTCTTTTGAAATACTTAGAAGACTAGATTTTTGATAACATAGTATTTCTCACACTTTTTCTAATAAACTAATGTGTATACAATATGCTTATAAATGTTAAGCAAAATCCATAATAGAGAAAATGTCGGTCATAAAATAAAAATAGAGAAGATAAGGAATTAAGACATGCAATCTAATTTTTCAAGGAAAATAAGAAAATTTGTGGGTAGTCATCAAAATCAGTAGAAAATTGTGAAAAGACCAAAATAACTCCATCATTGGGCAGATAGGGCATGGAAAATGTGGTAAAGATGTATTGGCAATCTTATTATAATTGGGGAAGGTGTTAGACTTCCCATGTTCCTCAAAAATTAGTATTGTGATTTTAATCTCAATTTCATAAATAATAAGAGTATTAAGTTTAGTAGGGGAGAGATAAAAGATATCTAAATTATAATCCATAGAAGAGTGTGACATAAAAGTGGGATCAGTTTATCACATGTTGAATGCCTATTATGAGTAAAATGGAGGATTATAATAAATAGTGTTTGGAATATGTATATTGTGGGGTAAATTTTGGAGGGGCAAAACTAAAACTTGAGTGCAATATTGGAAATATTTCGTTTTTACTGCAATTGTAGAAATTACTAATTGTGTTTTAGGGAATATTTGAATATTCGTAGAATGTTATGCAAAGTAATACTACACCTCCCATTATATGGAAACTTACTTATTTTTTTAGTATATATAAAACTCTTTTGTTAAGAGAGTATTTCTTACACTTCTTCTATCTAAGTTAGGTCTATACAACCTATTTTCCAATGGAGAAAAATGTGTGAAGAGTTAATCTCAATGTTCTTGTAAAACTAAAAAAAACTAAAAAGATACATCATCCAAGAGTCGTGACCTTGTTTTATAAGGAAAATTATGGATGGTCATTTAAATTGGAAGGAAAATATGAAAAGACTAAAATGACACCACTCGAGGATAGATAATAAGTGGAAAATTTTGATAAGAGAATGAGATTCACAATCTTATTATGATCAGGTAAGGTGATAGGCACCCCCATTGCTTAAAGGTTGGTATTGCAGTTGTAATCTTGAGTTCTTGAAAAGTAAGCATTATAAGTTTATCTGGGGAACGAGATATCACAGGTTTCATTCCTTAGAAGAGTTTGAATAGAATGTAGGCTTGGTTTACTCATGTTGAATGCTATTTGGGAATAATAGAGGTTAATATAACATCGTGTTAGGAATTTTGTATATTGTGGGGGTAAATTTGGAAGGGGCAAAAGTAGAAATTCATGCAATGGATCAAGTATTTTATTTTTGTTACAACTGTAGGAAGTAATAGTTTGTTTTTTGGGAATATTTAAAATATGTAGCATATTACACAAAGCACTACTAGAGACTTAATTTTTTTTTCAAAATATATATATAACTTAACTTTTGATAAGATATTTTATTATAATGTTTCTAGCAAAGTTGTGTATACTACAGTGAAGAAATATCTATGAAGAGATAATCTCAATAATCATTGTAAAATTTAGAAAATAAAAACTCAAAAATAAGGAATCTAGATTCATGGCCTTATTTTACAAGGAAAGTAAGGGAAAATATGGATGGCCATTTAACTCAATATGAAAATATGAGAAGACTAAAAATGACTCCATCTGAGGATAAAGCGTGTAAAATATGACCAACATAATGTGATTAGAAATTTGATTACGATGGAGATGGTTTAAGGTACCCGTAGTTTCTCAAAAATAGGTATTGTTGTTGTAATATTGGGTTCGTGAAAAACAAAATTTGGTAAGTTTATTGAGGTGAGAAATAATAGCTACCCCTAGTTTTATTCCTTAGAAGTGACTTATATGTGGGCTCAATGTATCACATGTTGAGTGTCTGTTAAGGGTAATATAGAGGATAATAATAAATGGTGTTGGGAAGTTTATTATTGTGGGGTAAATTTGGGAGGGGGAAAAGGAGAAAATGTGTGCAATGCCTTAAATATTTCTTTTTTGTGGAAACTGCATCTTGGGTTTTGGGTAATATATAAAAACTAGTATAATATTATGCAAATAATTACTAAACCTCCCACTAATATGGAGACATACTTATTTTGTTTCAAAATCCATATAAAAGTTTATTTATATAACATAGTATTTCTTGCACTTTTTCTATCAAAGTTATGTGTATCCAACCTATTTTACTCATGAAGATTGCAAAGAGATGATCTTAATAGTCTCTTTAAAACTCAAAACATAGAAAAGATAAGGAATCTAGACAATGTCCTTATTTTATGATAAAAATAATGAAAACAATGGATGAGTGTTTAAATTAGTAGGAAGTGTCAAAAGACTGAAAATGAACTAATCTGAGGGAGGATAAGGCATGAATTTTTTATCAAAAGAATGGGCTCATCAAATTTATTACAATCAGGGAAGGTGTTATCCTCCACCCCTACCATTGTATTAAAATCAGTATTGTAGTTCAAATATTGAGTTTGTGGAAAGCAAGAGTAGTAAGTTTATTGTGGGTGAAAAAATATATCTCTAGTTTTATTCCTTTAGCGAATGTGAATTAAAATTGGGCTCTATTCTCAATTGATTATATTTTTAGTGTCTTTTGGGGGTAAAATATAGGATATTTGGTTTTGGAGATATTTTTATTATAGGGGTAGATTTTGGAGGGGTAAATGGAGAAAATGAGTGCAATGCCTCAGATATTTTGTTTTTCTAGAAACTATAGAAAGTATTAGTTTGGTTTTGGAAAATATTTGAAATTAGTATAACATTATGCTAAGAATTACTAGAACCCCACCAATACGGAGAGATACTTATTTTATTCCAAATTGCATATAAAACTCACTTTTCTACAATAAAATATTTCTTACACTTTTCCTATCAAATATGTGTATACAACTTTATTTACCCATGAAGAAATTTATTTAAAGAGATAATATTGATGCTCGATGTAAAACTAAATAAATAGAAAATCTAATGAGTGCCTATTCATGACCTTATTTCATAAGAAAAAAGGAAAATTATGGATGAGTGTTTTAATAAATAGAAGAACAAGAAAAGACTAAAATGACTCTACCCAAGGACGGATAAGGCATCAAAAATGTTTCCAAGATAATGATGTTGACAATCCTTTTATAATTGGGTAAGGTGTTAGGTACCCCTAAAATTGCCCAAAAATTGGTATCGCGATTATAGTCTAGAGTTTGTGAAAAACAAGCGGTTTGGTTGGTTGAAAACAAAGGAAAAAATATTAATTTGTACAAGTATTCAAGGACTTAAGAGGACCATGCATTTCCCATTATCATCCCTTAAGACTCTAATTTTCATTAAGGGGTCTCAATCTCCTCAGGACTCATATGGTAGAGGTCCATCCAAAATAATTGTGATAGGATGTAGGAAATACATAGAAAAGATAGTAAGATCAAGTGAGATATGGATGTGTGTGTGTTCAATGATCTTACTATTTACATTTTCATATGCTTCAATTTATATGCATTGGAGAAGAGTACTCAATCATGAGCAAGATGAACTTTTTAAGAATATCAAGAAATTTTATAGGTATGTATCTAAAACATCTTGTTAATTGTATGATGTGAACTGAACAAGAGAGACCTAGACGTTTAAGATGAGTAGTTTGAACAAGTTGAACAAGATAATAGATAAGCAATTGTTATGCATGATAAACAAGTAGATAATATGTTTTGCAGTTTAAATGTAGTGGATAAGATGAACCACTAATGTAGTTCAACTATATCAAGGGACTATGGTAAATCCTTATTGTTTCGTAGCCTTCCACTCTATGAAAATTTAATTTTTGTAGATAAGATCTTCTAGACAATCATCGATGAAGTCTGAACAAGAAGTGGCAGTTCAATCTTTGAATTTGCAAGAGTCAAAAGGGTTATTGGTTGATGGTGGATATGTGGGGGGGTATTTATATTGTTTAGTGAGGGACTGAGGGTTCATTATCGAGAAAGAAGTTTCACAAGTGAATTGCCTTTAGATCAGGACAAAAAATAAAAATTGGGATTCATGTCCTAAGGGAGCCTACAAAATATTGGTTTCCATGGGATGAATCATTGAAGGAATGCCAAGTTCCACTGGCGGTGCCCTAGTTAAATCTAGATTCTGATGAGTTGTGCATGGGCATGAAGCATAAGTTTCCTTTATCCAAATCTTTAATTTTTTGTAAGTTTATGAGTGTATATAAATTAGGAATTTTACTTTGAATCATGAGATTGTGTTATTACAATTAAAACTTCAATTAAAATATAAAAGAGAGGGAGATGAAAACTTGAAGGCAAGTCTTCCCATTCTTCTTTTCTTTTCAAATAGGGTATGAATTGGAATGGAATATGTTCTATGTTGTACTTATTGCTTTGATTTTTGAAGAGTGATAAAAGGTAATTGAATTCCAACTAGGATAGAAATTGAGCATTCAATTCATGGATAATTCAATTGGATAAATTTCTTTAAATTTTCTTGTAAAAAGATTGATTGAAAGGAAAATTGCAATGAAGTTAGGAGAAAATAATTTTATTTGATAAATCATTGACAAGTAAGAAATGGATGAAATTAGTGGACTAAATAAATGAAAAATGTGGAATAATGTGATAAATTCAAACATTAGCTAGAGATTTGAATTGATCTAGATTTTTGATTGAATGATAAAAATAGGGTTTCAATAATTTTCCTCACTCGAGATGATGTTTGAGCTAAGAATGAGAACTACATGCTTGAGTCAAGTGTGACCCCCTTTTTGGTCATGAATATCCAGAAAGGTGAGACTCGTCAAGGGAAATTTTATTGAATAAAGATTTTTAAAATAGGCAAAAGATCTTTGAATTGTTTGATTTTAAAAGATTGTCACCCTCTCTAAAATCATATGATTACATGTATAAGTGAATTAGGTCAATATGAAGATCTATAGATGACCCAAATTAGATACATTGTCATGACCCCAAAATGGTGAATACGAGAGTCGTGTATGTGGGATAGGACTTCAAAAATTGTTTGAAATTCCTTTTCAGGATTGGTTTTAAGTGAAGCCTATAGTGCCTACCTTATGTACAAATTTTAATGGAAATTAGGTACCTAAAAAATCTAGGGATTAAATCAAATCATTTTTGTATGTGGAGTATGGATTGGTTATATAATGTTTGCCTATATGGGATAGCTTTTAAATAAAAACATGGTTGTGAAGTTTTTCCTACTTAGGGTATGGCTTGATGTGTAAAAAAATGTTGGGTTTTTCCTATTCTTGATTTTTCTTCAATACTAAAGTAAAAACATGTTTGCCTACTCAAGTAGGGCTTCGTGCATATAAGTGTTTTAGTTTAAGGTCATAAACTAGGACCCTCTGAATTGTACTTATTAGATGTACAGTTTTGTAAATTTTGGTTCCTATTCAGGATAGGAATGTTGTCCTAGTGTAATGTCTTAGTCCATGACCCTAAAAGAGAGATCGTTATGCCTACATGTGATAGGGCATTACATCTCAGATGATACATGGTCAAACGTGTGATTTTAAGATATCAAAGCTTAGAGCATGTTTGAGATCAATATATTACAGTTGAGTAGTATGGATCACAATATAGGAATTGGGATATAAAAGATTATTAGGAATTAAGGGGTGATTAAGGGATTTCACCTTTTTTGTATGTTTTTTTGAGATTTTAGTAAAATATATGATATATTTAAATATTTTAGAAAATGTTTTTTATTAATGAGGGAAACCCTCTCAAAAATCACCTCTAATGAACACCCCCAACATGGAAATTGCATGAGATGTGATACATTATAGTAGGTCGATCACTTGTCATGCCTCATCGACGTGTTATGCCATTTGGAGGGGCACTTTGACCAGGAATCAAGCTTGAGTTCCTTCATGAGGTGATGTCATTCTTGACCAACTACTCCACCCCTCACCCCCTATTTAGAATTTGTATGAGTTTTTAAGAACTTCAAAGGAATTTTAAAGGTCTATGGAAATTTTTCTAAAAATCTATCGTCCCGTTTGCATATTTTTTTAGAATTTGTTTTAAAAGGGAGAATGAGGGGATGTCACACATCTTATTCATTTCTACAATTTTAGAAGTTATGGTTGTGAAAATAACTCACTCTTCGGCATCTAATGATGGCACCAATGATGATAGTGATTCAAGGAACACCAAGTTCCGTGATACACGTCTTTAGTGAAAAGGATCGTTCCACGGTCAAAGATCTGATGAGGTCTAGTGAGAATCTCTTTTTTTTTAAAATAATGTGATAGATTCTGCATTATTTAGTGCAATTTTGGAAGTTTACATACTTCGTTCATCTTTGTGAAGGTATAATATTATTTTTGGCCATTGTAATTTAGTTTTGTCTCTATGTAGCAATACAGCAATTTTCACTTCCATGGTGTTCTTCATGTTTTGTAGGTTGAAGATGAAGTAAAGGATGTCCTAATTTGTAATGTACCCCTTTTTACTATTTTTGTATTTCACGAGCACTCAACATCCAATTTTTCTTATTCAACTTACACTGTGAAGCCAATGTCATTGAGGTTTTCACTATCATAAATGAAATTTTACAATGATTGGTATATATGTGATCTAGTGGGCATCCCTCATGAGGATTTAGTCATTTTTTTATTCTAGATGTTGATTTGTATGATGTACTAATGTTTCACCTTTGATTTTAGGGACTCGGGGTCCAATACATTTTCTAGCAAGATTATCAGGAGGGACTTCAACAATTGTATGATATTTTGGTCCACATGAGTTGTCTTTTTGGATATAACTAGGTTTGAAAACATTTGTAAATGATTGATAGTGATTTACTTTGTCCCTTTGATTCAGCACTTCTTCCCAGGGACCACTTATTTTTATTTTGTATTTAATGAGATAGGAATTACTGTGAGTGAGTTTATTGGAATCATAGAGATAGATTTTGGGGTATCTAGAATAGTAATTTGTCATATAGGTAGTCTTCAGGATGGGTGTGCCTACTTCAAATTTTTGGGGTGGACTTGTCTAAAGGAGGTATAGCCTCTAAAGATGAGGTCAATTATGCTTGTTTACACCATGTCTTGTTTAGGAAAGGGGTCTAGCAGATGGTTGTCTCTTCACTAACAATGTTGTAAATAGAGGAGAAATAAATTGGTTATTCTTTCCAATAGATTGAGATGATGTTTCATAATTTTATTGGGTGGAGGCGTGTATGACCACCTATAAACATGTTTGAGGAGATGTAACATTGGAAAAATCAAGGTATATAATCATTTCTTAAACAGTTGTGGGACTTTGTTGGCCTAAAAGATGTATCTTTATAGCTTTTGTCATTTAATTAATTACAACTATGATACTTTTCCACTCATTTTATTGATCTTTACTTTGCATCTCTGGAGGCATGATCACTTCTATCTCACTAGAACTTGGGCGTAGAGTGTTCCTTAGGGAAATTTGAATTCTACATTGTCTACTTACCATCTTTGGCATGGATATAATAGTCAGTCCTCTAACAATAGTATTAGGGTCATCATGGTTATAACATGAGTAAGAGTGATCTTGTAATGTAGGGTCCAGTCTTCTATTTATACACATAGAGTTGTGTGGTCACCATGGAGATTTTTTATGTAGAACAATTCAGTTAGAGGGACAATTCTTGGTCATTGAGGGGTGGGTGGTGGTCCATCTTCTAGTCAGCAGTGGTCCACTAGTGTAAGGCATGCAAATCTGAGTGGGTGGTGTAGATCTTCATAGTCCAATTCAAAGTGAAAACCATTGATAAAGTGTTTGATATGATGGTTGTATTCTCATGTATCTTTAGTTTCAACATTTCATCTTATTTATCTTCCTATAAGAAAACTATGTACCAAAGTAATTTTCAAGAATTTTTAGAAATAAAGAAACCTTTACTTGAAAATTGAATTTTGAGTTTGAGTTTGAGAGTTAAATCATATTTTGAGGTTCATAAATCACTTCTTCTAATCTAATTACCATGTTGGAAGGATTCTTGATGCAATCATTGACATGATTATGAGTCCTACGTTATGGATTTCAAAATAGTCTATTCTATAACACCAACTTGGTTACAGGATACCACTTTCTACATGACACTCAGATTAATTATATGTATTTCCTTAGGAAGTGTGTTTGTTTAATTTTTGTCACCCCATGATGGTTGTAAATGGGGCTTGATCTCCTCACCCTACATCACATAAAATTTGAAATTTTATCTTCATGGAGGTATGTGTACTCAATGAACTCCATCTCCTAAGGACTCCACTAGTTTATTTGTCCTTAGTGCAGTGTGAGATCGCAAACATATAAAAGACAAAAGAGGTCGAGTTGGAAAACTTCAATGTGACTCAGCACCTTCATCTTCTTACATATATACCCCTTGTTAGGAAGTTGATGTTAGCTATTGTCTAATTTTGAGATCTTCTTAGTCATTTTATGTGATAGATTACTACACTAAAAAAATCACCTTGAGAAAAGTCTCCAAATTTTTTACATAAACTATGTACAATAATCACCACCCGCAAGCGGACCTTCTTATCAATATATAGCTAAGGATTGAACCTAAAGGATAGTCATTTTCGAAATAATTTGATTTTTTATATAACAAAAAAGTTTTTAGAAATAATAGATCAAGTTGATGGTTTGTTAACTAAATTAAAAAACAAAAAAATATTAATCTATGAAAGAAATAATATATAACATTGTGCTAATATTACCAAGATGGCAAGTTTCACCACCATTTCCTATGTATCCCTTCTCCCCCTTTACATCTGTCATTCATACATATATATGTATTGGGGCCAAAGAATTTCATATATATTAAGAGTATGAAATCTACAATGATATATTTTCTCATAGGTTCAAGGCCTCATTATCTACGGATGTTCAATTTGTTGCCCTAAAGAACTCCCTTTCTTGATCTCATATTAGATTCAATGATATCGGTTGGTATTTTAATCCTAGATTTCAAGGTCTCTAAATATTGAACTCTAACAATCATGTAAGATAGATAGTTAATTTGTAGAGAGTGCAATCAATCAATTGATAATCAATCCAAACATCCATATGAATAGAAATTTATCACATGAGAGTACAAGATACAGGAAATGGGGATAATCTGTACACCCCAGTAAAATATCTACTCTCCAATATTGTTCATAGTACAAAAAGAGATAGATAATAAGAAGCTCATGAAGAAACTAGCATTGCAATAGGAGTTTTGGGTGACTTTACATCCAGTCAGACTATAAGTATTTAGAAAATATAATATTTGTGTAGATAATCAAGTTATGCTTTGAAACCAATTAAAGCATCCAATTTTGACATTGGATGTGGAATCCAGAGTCATTCTCCAGTTGATATAGTAGGGGAATGAGGATTGAATGCTTTGAGTTATTTAGTGAAAATCTATTGGGAATTTATGACTTCTCTTTCACTTGCATAAATCTTTTTACTTATTGTGTCAAAATTTTATAGAGAGTTTATGACTTCTCCTTTTCTTGTTACATCAACGTACAAATTTTACATAAAAATGTATTGATGTATCAATAGGATGTCTTGTCCTTTCATCATTGACACTATTTAGCATTCTAGTTGTCCCCCTAATATCATCAATCATATGAGGAATTCAATCCAAAATGGATATACAAATTTCTCTAGAATAGAAAGAAGTTGAATGGATTTGAGGCATCAAGGGGGTTTAGACAAGGTACCCCCAGTCTGTCAATCTCTTTGTGTTGTGCTCAGAGTGATTGAGTTAGATTATTCATCTGAATGAGGATAGTGGAATAATAGAAACCTTTTAAACTTTCCAGTAAGGGCCCTCACACATAAGATGTCATGTTTTCTCATGTTATCATCTTATTCACTAAGGTGAACATGAATCATATTGATGAGATATTATACTACTTCCAACAATTTAAAAGAGCTTTTGAGCAAGTTATATCCATTGAAAAAAGTGTCCTTTTCTTTTCTAAGAGTGTTACATGAGCTATGATAAGACAGATATGTGACATAGCTAGCTTTAAACCAACAAAAAAAATTGGCAAGTATCACAGTGTACCTAGAATCCATTCCCGTTCTAACAAGGATACCTATAGGGAGATCACTCAAAAAGTAGAAAGATGCATCATGGTCTAGTTAGCAAGGACCTTATCTCCAGCCGACTACCAGTTCCTAATCAAATTAGATATCTCCACCATTCTCACCTATGTTATTATTACATGCAACTTACTTGTTAGTCTGTGCAATAGAATAGACATGGTTACTCATAAATTCCTATGGGGCAATGGACATAAACCAAACTCTTTATCCCTAGTAGTTGAGGACTAGTTGATAACATGTAAGAAGGATGGCACATTAGGGATTGTAGCTACTTAAGATTGGAACAAAGCCATGTTATCAAAAATTCCATGGGAATTATGGGAGGAAGGAAACTCATCCAACACAAGGGATTGAAAACAACATACACATACTTCTTAAGGAAACATGAATAGAGTGCTACACCTTTCTTGAGATTTGTAGCATACATTGGTGAGGAAGTAGACAAACATTTCTATAAGATTATTATCAAAATGGAAGTAATAGTTGTGTGAAATGACAACTAGGTGTAGGCTTCGCTAGTTTAGTGATATATATCAACACGCAATATAAATTTTAGATGTTGGATCTCAGTGTGGTGAGTCTTTTTGACCTCCAAGATGAGTGGAATACTGAATTTTGCATAAATTCTTGGTTGATGAGACCATACATGTTGTTCTCAAGCTACCTGCACTTCTACAAAATGAGGAGTAGATATGTGGAAATGGAATTCTATTTGAAGTGGCAAATTTTTCATGACTTCAGCCTATTGACAAACCGTACAAGGGAAAAATCATTGCAAGACAATCTTTGGGCCAAATCCATAATGCACTAGTGTCAGAAAAGCTCAAAATGTTTTCTACGTTGGTTACCCACAACACTACTCTTACCAAAAATATGAGAAAGATGAGACACTTAACCAACAGCTTGGGCTGCATAAGATGTGAGGAGCATAGCAAAACTACCATCCAATTTATGTAAGACTACAAACATTTCACTAAACGTTGTCAGCAACTCAACATGACAACCAAATTACTCACATTATATACTAGCAATTTAACAAGCTAGGTCAGTTCAAATATGAAAGTTGATGATGAACACCAGATATTCTTTATTGTGGAATGTTGAAAGAATTGAAATAACCAAATTTGGCACATCTTTGATAACATTATCATACCCCCCACCCAGCAACCAAAGGCAATCAAAGCTCTAGTTTGAAGCATTGGGATTACCTTCCACACGGTCATGAAGGCAACTAGATAGGACACTATGTCCAACTCACCCAAGTGACACATGCATGCAGGAGAAAGGTTAAAATTCGATTGGGAAGCCTTCTAACCCATCTTCACAAACTATTTCATGCATGTCTATGAGAGGAAGGAGAAACAAGAATAGTTCTATTGTGTCACCCAAGGAACATGTTTGTATCTAACTACGGGGGGAACTTTTGTATTCTAGAATGTCATTCCCCCTGGATTGAATGAAAAGAATAGGATGGATCATTTTATTAATAGGTTACACCTCACCATATGTACCTTTGTGTCTTCTTCCAGTCACATATCATCAAGCCTTATACATGGAGAGAAGCATGGGTTCAGTAATAACAAAAATATGTACCCTATATTACCTTAGGTTTACTGATGTTGTGCTTGTTGTCTAACACCCCAAAGGACTGCCTCAGCACAACAAAAACAACAACAAGGGTTGAGACAGTGGTCATGGAATGGGCAATGGAGTTTGGAACAAAGGTCAAGGAAGGGGCAACAAAAACTAGCAACCCTAGTAAGCATAGAACCATGGAGAAAACAGTGGGAAGTATGTGGTCCTTATGTGCACCAATTGTAGGGCCCCTCACCCTAAATAGTGCAAATTCTACAAGCCAATGTACCACTTGTTCATGGAAGAGGGACACTTTGAATCATAAATCAAGTTTAGGTGTGAATTCCATAAATATAAAAAATCAAATTCATATATATATATATATGGATCAAATTATATATACCAAACTTGTCCCTACCCTCCTTTTCCATGGGCTAACAAGGGTAAGCAGCACGAACATCAACAAGATTATATTTTTGCTATTAATGTTGAAGAAGCTAATGCAAATGGAAATTGTTTGATTTAAGGAGTCTTTAATTAAGAATTATTACTTCCCTAACAATGAAAATAATTGAAAAGTGATTAAATAACTTACAAATTTGCTTATGATCTAGGTGTGTTGACCCTTCATGATCACCCCATTATGGTCCTACTCCATTCGGGTCTACTCTTACCTTCAATACTGAAGTCTTTCAATGTTACTTGACCTAAAATTGAAAGACCTAGGATTTACCCTTGATGTCTCAAACACTAGTGGAAGTATCTACATCTCTTATCATGTAGTAGAAATTTTCCCTCTCTTTTATGGACATCATGAACTTGTGATTGACTTCATCTCACTGGATGTGGAGGATTTCGACCTCATTCTTGGGATGATTGGTTGTATAAGAAATGTTCCATCATTAACTATAGTTTGAAAAATATCATCATCTCTCGACCTAATTCCCCTATTATTACTATTCTAGATAGGAAGGATCAGTCTGAAAATCTTGTTATCTCTGCCATGAAAGCTCGATCTTATACCCAAAGGGTTTAGATCCTACTTTTCTACTATGATCCTAGTGAATCATGATACATCCGCTTTTGGCTCGATCGAGGTAGTACATGAATACCCTAATGTCTTTCCTGAAGAACTTCTTGGCTTTCCTCTCACTCGTGAAATTGAGTTATCAATTAATCTGGAACATAGTACTGCACCTATCTCTTGGGATCCATATTTGATGTCTCCTTCTGAGCTATGTGAGCTCATAAAATAGATCTAGGAACTTACGGATAAAGGCTTCATCCACCCAAGTTCATCTCCTTAGGGTGAACCTACCATGTTTGTTATAAAAAAGATAGTTCTATGAGGATGTGCATTCACTATTGTGTTCTTAAGCAAGACACGGTCAAGAACAAGTATCCTCTTATTAGTATTAATGACCTCTTTGATCAGCTTTTCCATACGCACATCTTCTCAAATATCGACCTTTATTTTGATTATCATCTTAAGTTAATGGAGGAAGGCGTCCTAAAGTTTGGAGGCAATTCGGGGATGGTAGGAAACTTTGCTACCTTCAACGAGAATAGGAAATGGTCCCACTCCCATACGGTCGAGCTACTTTGTTCCTCTCCCTAAAGGTTGAGCTACTTTTTTCCTCGGCTTTCTAGACTGACTATGACCATTATGAATTTCTCGTGATGTCATTTGGCTTAAATAATACCATAGCAATATTCATAACGCTAATGAACAGAGTCTTCCAACTTTTGTTTACATCTTCATGGTAATCTTCATCAAAAACATCCTCATCTTCTCTAAATATTGTGAGTCACATGGATCCCATCTTTATTAGGTGATGGATGTCCTTCAGCCACAGAATTTTTTTGAGAAGTTGTCCAAGTTTGACATCGGGTTGAAAAGGTCATGTTCTTATGACACTTCATCTTGGGTTGGAAGATATCTATTGACCCTACCATGGTTTTTATCATTCTTGTGTGGAAAGCCCCAAAGACTACCTCTGAGATCCATAGCTTCCTCTAGATATCGAGTAACTATCATCGCTTCATCCTAAAATTCAAAAGATAGCCTTTCCTCTTACCAAATTGACTCAAAAAGGGGAATGATTTGTCTAGTATAATCCTTGTGAGTTTGGCTTCTAGGATCGCAAAATCACACTCAACTTCAACTCTTATTTAGACCCTTCCTTTAGGGAATAATGGTTTCATTATCTTCACTGATGCTTAAAGGTTTGAAAATGGTTGTGTGCTGATGCAAGATGAAAAGGTAATTGCATGTGCTTCCAGGAAGCTAAAACCAAATTAAGTCAACCACCCCACACATGAACTTGATCTTGAATCTATCATATATGCTCTGAAGATCTGGTGTCATTATCTTTTCGATACCACTTTTCACATCTTCACGGACCATAAAAGTCTGAAGTACATATTGACTCATAAGGATCTAAATTAGAGATAGAGGATATGGTTGGAGTACCTCAAGGACTATGACATCACTATCGCTTACCACCATGGTAAGGAGAATGTGGTACTTGATGCTCTAAGTAGGAAAAAGGCTATGTGTACCGCAATCTACACCACCACGTGGAAATAAATGGAGTTTCTTTCTCCCACAGCCCTAAATCACTTGAGTGACAAGATTAGACTGGATAGTATCAATGTGAAACCCAACTTTCAGTCTGATATTCTTGCATCACAACAAGTTAGTTCTAGTATGGAAGAGATAGTGAACCTTTTGAAAAAACCTCTAAGACACCTATATTTGTACATTGATGGTGGTATTTAGTACAAACAACATTTATGGGTCCCCAAAGATTCTTTCATGAGGGATAGCATACTACAAAAAGTTCATATGTCCAAGTATACAATTTATTCTAGTTCCACAAAGATGTGCAAGGACTTTCAAAGGCACTTATGGTGGAGACACATGAAGACTTGTATAGCTACTCTCATCTCAAAGTACCTTACCTATCAACAGATTAAGGCTGAGCATCAAAGACCTAGGGTTTGATTTATCCTTTACCTATCTCAGAATGGAGATGGGATAGCATCACCATGGACTTTGTGGTGGGTTTACCCTGGACCAAGAAGGGAAGTGATGCAACATGGGCTATAGTGTACTACTTGACAAAGTCATCTCACTTCATTCAAATCAAGATGACTACAAGGGTCAATGAGCATGTTTAGTTGTACATCATAGATATAGTGAGAGTCCATGGAATCCCCACATCTATTGCATGGGACAAGGATATCAAGTTCACTTCTCACCTTTGGCAGCAGTTTTAGAAAAGGTTAAGTACTCTATTGAATTTCAATAATGTATATCATCTCAAATGAGTGGGGAGTCAAAAAGGACAATTTGGATCTTGGGAAGATCTCCTATGGTCTTGAGTTCTTGATTGAGTGGTTCATGGGAACACTATCTCCCTCTGGTTGAATTTTCTACAAGAACAACTATTCTGGTATTGGCATGCATCCATATGAAGTCTTGTATGGGATGCCATGTAGGTGTTAGCTAAATGCACAAGTTATAAAATTTACAACTCGAGTACTACACCGCAAGTGCATGTGTGTGTAGTATGTTCGATATCGTCCAAGGAGCAGGGTACAACTAGTCACAAGTGTGTTAATCTTCATCAATATAGATCGATTTACAATAGTTGGTTTGGTTTATGGTTCCACTAATTATCAATTTAAAGGAAACAATGAGAATTAAACACTTGGAAGGATATAGATCAAATTTTTAAAGGATCTTGGTCATAGTATTTCACTTACATACCATTATTCACATGCATTCACAAAATTAACATACTAATTAACTTGCAAAGGAGGTTTCCATCATCATACATCTCTTACTGATATGAGCTGATTCTTATCTCTACATAGCACCCATATGCTTATGTTAAGACTCAAACTGCAACCATACATCCTCAACGTATCCCAGTCACTCTTGTGGTCAAGGATTCATTGCCAAGAGAACTACTCCCTACTTCTATACATATATTTGCATATCACATAAAGGAGCATGAAACATGTAGTCAAGATGGCCAAGCAAGTAACATCGTAGAATCTCTTGGAGAAGAAAATTAACTATCATTAGTTAAGAAATATGATTTTACATGAGTAATGACATGGGAGCTACTTCCCATGCCCAAGAAGAAGGAAACAACTCATCCATGATGATGAAAAACATTAACATGCTATAGATTTCAGAGTTTAATAGAATTAGAGAATGTAAGAACAAGGAAAACCTAAGGAATGGGGAAGGGAAAGGTAGAACTCTAAATAGGGAATGAAATTATAATCTTATCAGTGCTTCTACTCTAACAACCTTCTCTCTTGAGAGGTCTGGGGGAAGTAGAGAAGCTCTTGATGCACTCCTTGAACAAGAATGGAGAAGAATGGAGGTTCTCTCCCAAGAAACCACTTCTTCCTCTCCAAATCGCCTTTTCTCTACTATTAACTGTTCTCCATTCGAAATGTACCTCAAATAACAAGAGATAACCACCCCATATGTGTGTTCTTGTATTTATAATGATGGGTGGTTATTTTCCAAATTTGTAGAGATCAATGGGGACACATTGTTTACAAAGGATGATACGGTATCTCTCTGTGTGTAACTGATTTTGAAACTGCTCTGGTCGAGTTGGACATGTCGTTCATAATCTCGAACACGTTGTGTATCTGGAAGTCAGTAGATTTTTGGGCAGATTAGGTCAAGATGGACATGACGTGTTGTATTAAATACATGTCATATAACTTGAAAGAACTTTTGAACGTAGCCTTTGAATGGTGCGACACACCGTGTTGTTCAGGAGACACACTGTGTTACAGTTCTTCAGGTAGAATTGCCAATCATTTGTAAACTCACACGTCATGTGTTATTTAGCACACGTCGTGTTATGTTCAAAATCTTCAACTAGAACTCTATCAAGTATGTAAACTCATAGGGACTCCAACTAGGGTCACATTTGGGTTGGAAGTGTGTGTGAAAGTGGATAAAAGGTCTATATATGTAGCACAAATGATGTACAAAATGTACTAAAAGTGTGTGTAAAAGTGGGTAAAAAGTCTATATAAAATGTGCACATCAAATCCCCAGAAGCGTGAACTATTGCTTATCCTCAAGCAAAAAGAACATGGAAACACAAATGAAGAAATTGTCAAGCTCATGTATCAATTAAATAGGATGGAAAAATTATATCAACTCAATTCAACCATAGACAAAGTTTATTGTAAGTAGTCATAGGATCACCTTAAAAACTCAAGATTGAAGTTTAGTTCGGCAAAAGTGCAAAAGTCTAAATGGAAGAATCAACAAAAAACATAAGGTAGAATTTAGATGACTAGACCAAATGGGTATTGGATATGCAACCTAATTCTCTCAACTATCAAAGATGTAGAGGATGAAATCCAAATTAATAAAATAGTCTAGCAGCAACTTTTTTGCCTTTAGATAAAAAAAATTGAAGTATAGGTTCTAACACTGGGAAGCTAATGTAGACTTATGCATGTGTGGAATGTCGGTCAGGGTTATTTACCCTCATTTAATACATCACACCTAACCATTGTAACCAGATCAGACTTATACTAGGCTAGCATGTTACATGGGCAGTTTAGCCATCTTTTATAGAGGTGAGAAAAAGGCAGTAATGATCAAAAATGAGTCGGGTTCTGCTTTAGAACCATGGAGTCTTAAACTAAAAAAATTCTCCCAAGCATGAAAGAGTTGGCTAGATTGTCTAGGTAATAGGATTTCAATTGTTTATTGAAAAACTTTATTGCGAGTATGGTCAAAATGCACTACAAATTTGATGAAGTCATCTATCATGCTAAATAAGGTTGTAATGTTGATTAGTCTAAGAAAATTTTAGCCGTTACATGTATTATATAGGTAACAGTGTGAAGGGTGAACATGTGGCTCTATTCAATAAACCAAGATGAAATAGAGGTTGTTGGTAAAAGATTTCATTTAAATTATGCATGATTTGACTTTCTTTAATTTATATTTCTCAATACAAGATAGTACAAAGAGTTCAATCATAAAAGGGATTTCAATCCAAACACAAGGAATGAACCTCAGATCATACTGGATTCTCCACAAACAAGAACATAAACTACAATAAAAGCATGAAACAAGATGATGAAAGGAAACTATATAAGTACACTACAGACCAGTTTCTGCCCTCATATGCTTGACATTTTTAGTGTCTTCACTGCATCAATCAAACTCAAGTTGGTAGAAATAGGGTACCTATCATGGTGAGTCAAGAAGAAGGGCCAGTGCCCACATCTCTAGATATGAAATGTTGGTTCAGAAGATCATTGTCAGGAATATCCATAGGAGGTTGCTCAGGATGTGGTGGTTGTGGCAGTGGTGGAGGGATGGTATTGTGTCTTTGAGAGATATGCCACATATCCATCCTCTAGAGCATGTTGTGCATGTCAGAGTATTGTTGGCTCATCATGTCAAAATAGGCATCTTGTTGATCAAAATGATGTTGAACATAGCCATAGAGATGTTGGATGTTAGGCATAGCCCAGTTGTACTCCGTCTATGTGTCGGTGGAGGGAGTTGGAGATGAAGATGCAGCAACATTGGAGGCATTGGGTTGGTCTTCAGAATTAGACTCGTTATCAAAACAGATTTTCCAGTTGTATTTGTTTGTTAGGGTGACTGTAGGAAAATTAGGGAGTTCAATGAACACATCACTATGATCAACAAAATACTGCCAAATTTTTCATCATCAGAAGGGTCCCTAACAATTAAACCAGAAGAGATAAGGAGTTTGAGATCAATTAAGTTCCTCCCAGGAGCAGCTTCTAATCATGTAAGTTCAGCATTGACTTTGTGGGGGATGTGGGTTATCAAACCTCCACTCATAAAATCGTCTGATTTTCTATGCTTGGTATCAAAGAAATAGGTGAGGATGCAGTATCCAGTATTATTTTGAAGTTGTGTAGCATAGCCCACTTGAAAATTAGATCCCGCTTCCCACAAATGCCTTGTGTTTCTTTCCTTGGAGCACACAAGTGCTCAAAATCGTATGTATATAATGAAAAATGGGTGGTGGATATGTGTTACCCTAGCTTTTGCAGCCTCATGAGTATTGTCCTCAGTGATCTACCTCCACAATTCATCACTTCTAAATGCAAGTGGGTATGATATTGCTCCTCCATAATGGTACCAAAAAGCATCACAGAATTGTTTCAAAATAAGCTTGTAACCATGACCCGGAAGTCAAAAAGTGATGATAGCAAAAGGTTCAGGTGGATTTATAGGATCATCCTCAGACCTCAGAGTAGTCAAAATTTCATAAGTAAGCCTAGGGTAGGTGTGGCTTATTGTACAACTTGTATACTTCAGTCCTAGCTCATCGAGTCCTAGGAATTTATCTTTGAAGCTGAGCACCTCCAAAGTCTCTTCACAGACAAATCTTGTAGGCAAGATCCTATGGGTGATCATGGTTTGGTAGTTCTTGTCATCCTCCTCTATGATCTTGAACTGAGTGGAGGTACATATTATGGGGCAGAAGAAATCTCCCCTCTATGATGCTTTGTTGCTTGCTTGATGGGCGTCATTGCTTGTTCGGGTTTCAGAACACTACGACACGGTGTGTACTGTGAAACACACAGCGTGTCTACTGGGCTCAGAGAAGCTGTTGAAACCTAGAGAATGAACAGTATAATGCATTGTGTCCTATGAAACACACGCCCTGTGTTTTGCAGTTTGGGTATTTTTTATGGTCGAAGATGATTCAAGCATCACGACGTGCAACTCGATCACATCGTGTATCCTGCGATTGACGGCGATCTTCAGTCGAGGGTAATCTGGAGTGAGGAAGTAGGGAGGTACCAGTGATGTGTACCATGGTCGGTCACTGACTTGGATCCCCGGTGGTGATTTCGGGGTTGAGTGCTCAGTTTTTGTGGGGGAGAATCGATAGTGAGTGACAGGAGTCATAGGCGGAAATGGTGTATCTAGAACTTAGCAGTGTGTTCACTTGGTCACAAGTGGACACATGAGTAAGGGAACATGGAATGATAGAGTGGAGTGAGTTGTTTTGAAATCGGGTTAAAAATCCTAGTTCAAACATTTGAACACGTTGTGTATTGCAACTCACACGACATGTCTCCACATTAGAAAAAATTGTTGTCAAATCTCTTAAGGGACACGACGTGTGTTAATTAACACAGGTCGTGTAAGTTTCCAGTAGATAATTAGTATGCAAATGACCTTTGCGGGATTCCTTCTGGGAATTTACACACATTGTGCAACTTTCCAGTAGATTTGTTGATGTCTTCAAGCTGATGAGGACATATCGATGTTAATTTACCCACGTCATGTAACCTTCCCCAAAATTTATTATCAATGAATGAATGCATGGATACAGTGTGTCTAGACTATGTGCACGTCATGTATGATTCTAGGAACATTGCTTGTACTTTTCTGAAACAACACACGTCGTGTAGAAAGTTGAACACATTGTATTTTATGGGTGTTTTGCTTGAACTTCTTTTCCAAGGTTGTGACACAGCATGTGTTGGGTCGGGCATAAAGTGTTTGCTTGAAATTTTGTAGAAATAAATTTTATTCCTTGACCTTTCTTTGGCACCTGCAATGACGATGATAAATGCTTCATAAGGGTCTACATTATTACATTCATACATGGCAAATTTATTTTAAAAAGAGAAAATTATTGAGTGAATGCTTGAAATAAAATATATTCTAAATGTGGGATCAACTCTGACAAGGTCCTCCATCTAGAGTCCGGAGTGAGACTTGAGTCAACAACACCAAGCATCTGAGAGGGAGCAGGAGCCTCCCTGATCTATCTTCTCCCCCTTAGTGTATAATTTGCAGTGTTGGTCGTTAACTCTGAAAGAAGCTTCTTTTCCTCGTAGCTCCATGGTTCTGTAGGGGTAAGCCTTCAACACTAGGAAGGGTCTAGACCATTTTGAACATAGCTTCCCTAGAAAGAATTTAAACTTATAGTTGAACAGTAACACTTCATCTCCTTCTTTGAAATCTTTGCTATGGATCCTCTTATCATACCGTATCTTTGTTTTATCCTTATCAATTTTGGCATTTTCATATGCATCCAATCTGAGCTCTTCCGATTCCTAGAGTTGTAGCAACCTTCCTTCTCCTACTTTCTTCATATCATAGTTATGAAATTTGATTGTCCATAGTGCTCTATGCTCAAGTTCTACAGGTAGATGACAAGACTTTCCATAGACTAGCTTGAATGGAGTAGTACCAATAGGTGGTTTCTAAGTTGTCCTATAAGTCCATAATGCATTGTCTAATTTCAATGCCCATATGTTCTTGAGTTAGACACTGACTTCTAGAATATTGTTGTTAGTTGCTTATTTGAGATATCAACTTGCCCTGAAGTTTGTGGATGGTATGGTGTAGAGACTTTATGCTTGGAACCATACTTGATCAGTAAGTTATTGAAGTTTCTCTAATTGAAATGACTACCTCCATCTAATATGACTACTCTTAGAACACCAAATCTCATAAAAATATTCTTTTGGAATAACTTCATCATTGATTTTGCATCTAGAGCTTGTGTCAGAATTGCCTCTACCCACTTTGATACATAGTTGCACGCCACTAGGATGAATTGTTAGCTGCATGAAGATAGAAATGGGACCATATAGTCTATGTCCCATACATCAAAGACTTCAATCTGTAGGATTGATTTCAGTGGCATCTCATCCTTCTTTAAAATTCCTCCCAATCTTTGGCACTTATCACATGCTTTAACAAATACATACACATCCTGAAATAGAGTAAGCCAATAAAAACCTACTTGTAGAATTTTGGTTTAAGTCTTTTCTCCTCTAAAATATCCTCCATAGGGATAGGAGTGACATTCTAAAATCACACTCGGGATCTCCTCATTCGGAATGCATCTTCAGATCAGCCCATCTCCTCATTGCTTAAACAATAGTGGATCGTCCCAATAGTAAAGTTTGACATCATGAAGGAACTTCTTTTTCTATTGCTAAGTAATATTAGGAGGAAGGTATTTGGTGGTTAGATAATTTACAAAATTGGCAAACCATGACATCACAAGTGAATTCACTGCATACAACTTTTCAATGGGTAGATTTTCATCAATAGGAATCTTATCTTCAGAACTTGTGGAGAGGCATGAAACATGGTCATCTACATTATTTTATGTCCTCTTCTTGTCTTTGATTTCCAAATCAAATTCCGAAAACATCAATATCTAACGGATAAGATGGGGTTTAGCATCCTTCTTGATCATGAGATATCTAGTTGCAACATGATCTATATAGATAATGAACTTTAGAACGCACAAGATATTGTCAGAATATATCAAAGGCATAAACTATGGATAGCATCTCCTTTTTGTAGTGGCATAATTTATTTGAGCATAATCTAAGGTTTTTCTTGCATAATGAATGGCATGAAGTTTGGTATGTCACCTTTGTCCTAAAACTATCCTTATGGCGTAGTCACTGGCATCACACATCATTTCAAATGGATCACTCCAGTCTGGTGGTTGAATGATGGGGGATGATATGAGGGATCGTTCAATCTTTGGAAGTTTGTTTTATTATTTTCATTGAATATAAATTTAGCATCTTTTGCTAACTAGGAGCAGAGAGGATTTTGCAATCTTTAAAAAATCTTAGTGAATCTTCTATAAAACTGTGCATGTCCGAAAAAGCTTTGAACCTCTTTTATTATTGTTGGAGTTGATACCATCTCAATGGCTTCTACCTTTGTTTATCAACCTCAATCCCTTTGCTTGAAATGGTGTGACCAAGTACAACTCCTGATTGTACCATGAAATGGCACTTCTCCCAATTAAGCACAAGGTTCACATGTTTACATTGTTGCAAAACTTTAGTTAAATTTAACAAACAATCATCAAAGAAATTGTCGTAAACACTAGAATCATCCATAAAAACTTCCATAATCATTCCTATGAAATTAGAAGATATGGTCATCATGCATCTTTGGATAGTGGCATGTGCATTACATAACCCAAAATGCATTCTCCTATAGGCATATTTCCCATAGGTGCATGTGAAAGTTGTTTTTTCTTGATCAGGAGGATAAATAGGAATCTAGGAAAATCTAGAATACCCATCTAAATAGAAAAAATAAGAGTTATTAGCAAGTCTTTCCAATATTAAGTTAATTAAAGTAGAGGGAAATGGTTTTTTATTGTGGATTTATTTAGTTTTCTATAATCAATGCACATATGCCACCCTCTTACCACCCTTATTTGAATAAGTTCATTATTGTCCACTAATTTCAGTGGCTCCTCCCTTTTTAGGTACAATATGTATGGCACTTACACAAGGGCTATCACAGATAGGATAAATTAGCACTGCATCTTTTAACTTAAATATTTCTTTCTTTACAACTTCCATGTGTTTTGATTTAACCTTCTTGGTGGTTCTATGCATGGCTTAGAATTTTTTTCCAAGGCTATGCAGTGCATGCAAAAGGAATGATTAATTCCTTTTAAATAACCAAGAATAACCTATCACATCTTTATATAGTTTAAGTTCTTTCAATAACTTATCCTCTAGTTCTCGAGTCAAATCCAAATTTATTATGATAAGAGAACTAAAATTTGAGTCCAAAAAAGCATACCTCAACCCTGGTGGGAGGGGTTTAAGTTCTACCTTTTCTATTGTGGTGGTGTCACTTTCCTCCTTCTCGGTTGGTGCTTCATTCGAAGATGATTTTGTTGCAGCTTCAGAATTAAGAACAATCATCAAGTCTTCTTTGTCTTCTTCATGTTCTTGATCATAAAAAGCTTGTTCAAGGATGTTCTTGTCCTCCTCTAGCAAGGTGTCAATGCTATCTATCAAATAGACATATTCTTTAGTTTTGGATGCCTTCATGGCATCATAGATAGAAAATATGAGAGCTTCCTCTCCAACTCGGGCAGTCAAATTCCCTTCTCTCATGTCTACAGTACATTCTATAGTCCTGAGAAATGGTCTTCAAAAAATAATTGAATTTGTTTTATCTTCATGCATGTATAGGACTACAAAGTCACAAGGAAAATAGAATTTCCCTATCTACAAAGGGATGTCTTCAACAGTCCCCCTAGGATATTTAATTGATAGATCAGCTAACTGTATTGTCATTGAGGTGGGTTTCAAGTCTCCCAAATCTAACTTCTATCATAGGGAAAAAGAAATCAAGATGATACTGGCACAAGATCAACTAAGTCTTTGTCAAACCTTGAATCTCCAATTTTGCATGGGAGAGTGAATGCACCTATATCATCAAGTTTTTTGGCAAACACTTCTGAATGATAGAACTTATTCTTTCATATAGCATCATTATTTCAGCTTGGTCGGTCCTACTTCTCCATGTGAGAATGTCTTTTAGGAACTTGACATAAGAAGGCATTTCAACTGTGACCTCAACTAAAGGAAGGTTTACATACAACTTGTTTAAAATGTCCATAAACTTGTTAAATTTAGCATCATCTTTTATGTTGGAAAACCTATGAGGAAAAAGAGAATTAGGCTTGCAAAAAGAATCACCTTGTTGTGAATTTCCAGGCTTTGATTCTCAACATTCTCTTCTATAGTTTTGTCAATAACTTCTTTGAATTTCCTCATTGAAGGCGGTGAGGATCCTCCAATCACTGCTCCACTCCTTAGTGTCACAGACTTACATGTCTCCTTAGAATTCATCTCTGGTTGGCTAGACAAGGAGCCGGAAGGTGTTCTTTGATTAGCAAGAGCTTGTTGTGCGGTCTGGTTTTCCAGTATCTTTGTATGAGTAGTAATGTTTTCCACTTTGGAAGAAAGTTGTTGGATGGCATCTTTCATAAGCTGACCATGTTGGCAGAATTCCTCATTTTGCTTCATTTGAGATGAAACAAAACCTTCAAGAAGAGAATCCAAGTTGGACTTTGGTTGTTGTTGTTGTTGGTTGAAGATTTTGTTGACATTATTGTTGAAGCTCGAAGTATTATTTGCCATTGGTGGTCTGCTCCCCAAATGCAATGGTTGTTGAGCTTTATCTTGTTGAGGATTTTGAGAATTTTTATTCCGGTACATGAAGTTTAGATGATCATGCCAACCTGGATTATAGGTATCAGAATATGGATCGTATGGTTCTTTGTTTCCAAAACTTCCTACTACATTGCATTGCTCCACGATATCCTCAGTTGAGATAAAAGAAGGGTATCTTGAAGAAGCTACTTGTCCCATGGCTTCATTTTCATCACATATTAGGTGTATTGGTTGAGTTGGTTGAGCACTCAACCTCTCAAAATTTTGTTTCAGGCATTTAACTTAGTAGAAATAAGATCAATGACACCAATAGCATGGATGTCGGCTTGCTTGACTAAAGTAGTAGAGGATGAGGAAGGTTGATTACTCCTTTCAGAACTCCATTGGCAATGATTGATTGTCATGTCTTATATCATAGCATAAGCCTCCATGTAGCACTCTTTCATTAAAGCTCCATTGGTTGTTGCATCTATAGACATCTTGGTATTATAGTAAAACCCATTATATAAAGTTTGAAGAAGCAGCCAATCGATGATACCATGGTGAGGAAAAATATGTTGGATGTCCTTGAACCTTTCCCATGTGTCATACAAGGTTTCTCCATCCTTTTGAGAGAAGTTGTTCATTTGGATTCTGAACTGAGTCATCTTGCTTCGCAAGAAGTACTTGGCTAAGAAATCCTTAACGAGTTCATCCCAACTGTTGATGGAGTTCCTTGGCAAAGATGAGAGCCATGGCTTGGCTCAATCCCTTAAAGAAAAAGGAAACAAAACTAGGCATATACCATCAGGAGAACCATCATTACTTACTCAGATATTGCACGAATTCAGCTACATGAAGACTCGGATCTTTCATAGGAGTCCCTCAAAAATGGTTCTGTTGAGTCATCTATATTATTTTCAAGCTAATTGAGAAGTTATTTTCCTCAAATTGTGGGTTGTTGATAGCCACATTTATGTTTATGGTTGTAGCAACGGCGAAATCCTTGAGAGGACGGTCGTCTTCCATGACTGGTGCTTGGTTGTCCGGTGAAGATGGTGGTGAAGATTGAAGTGATGATGGATGTGAGTCTCCCAAGCTTGAAGATTCTTCACTCCTCCTTGCTCGTCTACACCTTCTCAAGGTACGTTCGATCTCCAAGTCTAAGAATACATATGGTTGAAGACCAAGTTTCAAAGGCCGCATACAGTCCTACAAATTCACAAGTAGTGAGAATACTTAACAAACAATGGAAGATATGATAGATGACATAAATGAAAATAGAATGATGAAATGGGGAGTGAGTGACCCAGTCTCACTTACTAATTAACACTTCTTACTCTAACAAAAATGCATATGCTCCCTAGCAACGATGCCAAAAACTTGTGAGCTAAATGGGCAAGTTTTAAAATTTATAACTCAAGAACTACCCCACAAGTATACGAGTGTGCGTAGTATGTTCGAGATCATCCAAGGAGCAAGGTACATCTAGTAGCAAGTGTGTTAATCTTCAACAATCTAGATTGATTTACAATAGCTGGTTTGGTTTATGATTCCAAAAATTAGCAATTTAAAGGAAACTTTGAGAATTAAACACTAGGAAGGATATATATTAGATTTTTAAAGGATCTTGGTCATAGTATTTCACTTCCATCCCATTACTCACATGCATTCATGAAATTAACAGACTAATTAACTTGCAAAGGAGATTATCGTCATCATACACCTCTCAGTTAAAAGAGACAGTTCTTATCTCTAAATAGCACTCTTGTGCTTATGTTAAGGCTCGAACTACAACCTTAGATCCTCAACGTATCCCAGTCACTCTTGTGGTCAAGGATTCATTACCAAGAGAACTACTCCCTACTTCTCTACATATATTCCCAGATCACATAAAGAAGTGTGAGACATGTAGGCAAGATGGCCATGCAAGCATACAAGCAACTAACATCGTAGAATCTCTTAGAGAAGCAAATTAACCAGTATTAGTTAAGAAATATGAGTTCACATGAGTAATGACATGGGGGCTACTCTCTCATTCCCAAGAAGAAGGAAACTACTCGGTACATGATGATGAAACACATGAACATGATACACATTTTAGAGTCTAACATGATTAGTTAGGTAAGAACTAGGAAAACCCAAGGAATGGAGAAGGGAAAGGTAGAACTCCAGCTTGGGGACAAAATCCCACTCTTGTTGGTACTTCTACTCGGACAACCCTCTCTCTCGAGAGGTCTAGGCAAAGTAGAGAATCTCTTGCTACACTCCTTAAAGAAGCATGGAGAAGAATAGAGGTTCTCTCCCAAGAAACCACATCTTCCTCCCTAAAATCACCTTTTCTATGCTCTGAATTGTTCTCCAGTCAAAATATGCCTCAAATGGCGAGATATAACTACCTCATATGTGTGTTCCCATATTTAAAATGAGGGGCAGTTGTTTTCAAAATCTGTAGAAATTGATGGGGACACACCGTTTACAAAGGAAGACATGGTGTGTTCTTGTGTGTAGTTGATGTTGGAACTACTTTGTTCATGTTGGACATGTTGTGCACAATCACGAACACGTCTTTTATCTAGAATTCGGTTGATTTTTGGGCAGATCAAGTCAGGATGGACACGATGTGTTGTATTAGATACACGTCGTGTAACTTGACAGAACTTTTGAATGTAGCCTTTGAACGGTGTGGCACGCCATGTTGCTGTGGAGACACATCGTGTCGCAACTCTTCAGGGAGAAGCGGGATCATATGTAAACTCACACATCATGTGTAAATTAACACATGTCATGTTCTCTTTAAAATCCTCAAGAAGAACTCAGTCAAGTATGAAAACTCTTGGGGACTCCAACTAGGGTCGGATTTGAGTTGGATTGACCCCATTTCCTTGTCATAATCATGTACTTGTGATCAAAAAAATGAATTGAGTAAAACAACTAAAAAGGTCAAAAATCAAGTATGATTAGAGGCAAAATAAGGTACAAAATAGATTTAAAGTGTGTGCAAAAGTGGGTAAAAGGTCTATATAAAATGTTCACATCAGTAGGTCATCTCTCCACTAGGACAAAGTCAATGAAAGATGGATTTTGAAATTGAAAAGTTGCAGTTGAACTCTAACAATGTTCATTCGATCAAGCAGAGCCTAAAAAGGGCACATGAAATATAGAAATCCTATGTGGATGCTCATAGGATTGACTTGTCTTTCAAAGTTGGGGAGTATGTGTTCTTGAAGATCAGGACAATTTGGGTCATTGTAAAGAATAAGGGGAGCTAAGACCTAGATACATGAGACTCTTTTAAGATCTTGGCATGAATTGAGGAATGTACTTATTGACTGGTTCTACCTCTGTAGTACATTACGACACATAGTGTTTTCCACGTTTCTAGCCTTAAAAGATATGTGAAAGATCCCAATCATGATCTAAACCACAAAACCATTGAGTTGAGAAAGTCTTTGGTCTCAGGAGGTTGTGGTGTAGATTTTGGAAAGTCAGACTCAGAGCTCAAAAACAAAAAGATAGATATGGTGAAGGTATTGTAGAAGAACTAGAGAAGTGATGACGTCATCTGGGAGCTCAAGTTCGACATGGAGCCACGTTTTCTCAACCTTTTCAAGGTTGTCCAATTTGAGGACAAATTATTCTTTCTAAGGAGAGGAGGATGTGACTGACGGGATCTTCTCTCTCTCCATATAAGTAAATTATAATCTCTACCTTGCTCTCTGTCCTTCTCTTTTATTCAATTTTATATTTGAGTATGATTTTATGCATGATTCGTAAATCTTATTTACATCTAATACTTTAGTAATACTCATTTTGACTCTAATAAAGTTTGAATGATATCACCCATCACCATCCTTTGTATTAATCATGAGCATATACTTGTGCACATCTCTACCCCATTCTGGTGTTCATATTGTAGAGCTCTCTCTCACGATTAAAACACACATTGGTTCATCCAAATCGGAGTATTATATGAGGACTTGCATCCTTTTGAATAAACTACAAGACACACTCCATTTATCCTTGAAGTTCCCCTATTTTTCGCCCTTTTGGGTCGTCCATCCAAGTCCCAGGAGAGGGTGCAGCCATCGGGCCCCATCTCCCTCCTTTATTTTTCTCCCTTTCCTATTTTTCCTCACCCCTCTCCTTGTCTGGCTTGGGTCCAACTTGGATCATATGATCTGGTGTGCCGCGGATTGTGGGGTCAATCCAATGACTAGTGGTTGTCTCGCCACTACCATGTAGCAGGTGTAGGGGAGCTTTGCAATGTGTACCACACATACAGCTTGTATCTACATCCCTTCAACCAGGATACCCCCTGGGAAACGAGGCTTGCACAAGGGGAGAGGAGCAGCTGGAGGCCACCCACTACCTCCTTTGGCTGCCACAGCCCATCCCCAAACCCAAACACCACCCTCCTTTCTTCCCTCTCCTTCTATTTGTATCTCCCCTAGCTTCATCTTGAACTCCCCTCTCACTTCCCTACCTTGTGCAAGCGTTGATGCTCTCTCTAACCCCCCCCCCCCCACCTTTTGCTTATTGCCACCAACTTCTACGTTGAGAAGTGCTAACGTGAAGTTAGGGACAAATGTCGTGGCATTGGATCGGCCACCTAGGTCACCTCCCTCATCCGCATGCACCCACTCACATATTGCATGCCTCTGACCCTGTGTTGCCCACAGACTCTCCTATTACCTGGTCCCACATCACCAGCAATCACCTTCAAGTGCTCGCAAGAAGCACATGACAGTGCCCTACCTCCATCCCTTCTGCCTTACTCGTGTAGGCCTAGGTGTGAAGACAGGTTGGCTCCTATGAGGCATGTTCTTGATCTACCTGAAGTAAATCCTCCCAAAAAGCCTAGTTAATGGTCTATAATCAAACCCTCATAACTTCTATGATCCTTGGTTAAATCTAATGAAGTTATACATTATTTTGATCAAAAAAACTCCATTTTTCCTTTTAGCTACTCTCTAGATCTAATTTAGAATGTAGTTCCTTTGGTATAGTTTTTTGCCTCCTTTTAGAACTTTTGAATAATGTTTAATCCAATCATGCTCTCCTTGTACTATTAATGGTCTATAACCTTGTATCAATGCAAATAAGTATCTTAAATCCTTCGCAAACATAATCCAATGACTTGGACAATTTATATGCACTTTAATGTCATATTGACCTATCATGAATTAAAACAGTCCTTTTATGTGCTTAAATTATGCAACTTGATCATCTATGAGGCTTTGGCCTAACTTGTCATCATGAAATGGTTAAACTTCAAAATCAATAAATCATCTTGTGATTTGTACCCTTTTGAACCAAGATTTTATTCTAATATGCTATTCTTTCCTTGTAAGATATCAAGTACTCAATTTTGTCCATTAAAATGAGTAGTAACCTAGCTTGTAACCATATGGTGAAAATATGAACTTATGCAAATCTCTTGTCAGAGACAAACTCACCTTGTAACTCTTCTAAATATCGATGTTATATCTAAACCTAAGGTCCATTTATGATATGACTACGATGTTGAAAATAGTGTACATGTTGATGTGAATATAATCGTGATTGAATGATGTAAGACCTAGGTCTATGAGAACATCCATATGATTTGTAACATGTTTATGACATCCAATCTTTACTGGTCTTGGACGCCCCCCTCCCAATTTTCCTACATCTTATGTCATCCTTGAGGGGATCTACTTTGGGGATCTTGTGAAAGGGTCATATATTCACCCCACTTTCCAAAGTTCCACTTATATTCTCTTTAGCCCTATTAATTTCTATAACTTGGTTGTTATATATATTTGTGTTTAAGCTTGGATACGATTACTTGTATGAAAATAGTGACTCTAATGGTATTTTTTAACATTGGTATATTATATGTTGTTCAAAACCCTCAAACACAATCTAGAGAAACCATTATACAAACCCTTGTTCCATACGCAATTTATGGGGTATAAGGCTTAATGCTTCCTTCCTAAAATGTCAACTAAGGATCACAACATGTATAGAAATAGGGATAAACCAGTAGTTGTGGTTAATTGGGTCCCTCATGCTGAAACATGGCCAAAAATTGGCTTTATGTCATGATTTCCCTCATGGACTCCTCCTATATATGGGAAGATGCCATAGAATAAAGGCCTTATGGTGAAGGATTATAAGTATAATTGTCAATATACCTCAAATGTATTTTGGAATTTTTGGCTATATTTTAGATGTTGTTTTGTTATCTTTCATGTTTAAGGTTATGTTAAACTCTTAAATTTGTTAACCTTGGTCTTTTAAAGTGTACTTACGCATTTGCATTGAAATTTTGTTTGATTTTTGTTCCTATTATATGTTGCCAAATGACTTGTTGTTTGAAGAATCTTCTACACCAAATGACATCATCATCATCGTCATGGTTTATTTTTTAGTGATCTAAGGGTGTCCTATCTTTCAATGTAACATTGTAGCTTCTTTTGAACTTGTCTATCTTATATTGCCTTCACAATATTATGTTCTACTTAATGACCTTATGGTTTTAATCATGATGATGAATCCTAGCTTTCTTTAGCATATATACACTTGTGTGTTATTATGCTACTTTATGGATGGACGCCCAAATTCTATTGCCATTGACTCTTCAGTTAGTGGAGTTAGGATGAGTGTAATAAACAAATTTATAGTAAAATCTCTCCTCCTTGTTTATTTTAAAATGTTGTGTTATACCTCAAATGTATAATAGGTTTTATATAATATATCAGTTCTATCCTCTTAAGACTAGATCATACACTCTTTCATAGATAAATTACATGAGTAATATGTTTAACTTCAAATAGATGCATCAAGCTAAACACTTCCTCAAGTTGTCTTATCCAATCATCAACCTATGTTGGATTTGTAGTACCAGAGAATTACATTCCTTTTAAAACAACATAAGTTCCTTTGTCATTGTTTATTATGATAATTATCCCACTTCTCCTCTTATACTTCTCTTTTTTCTCTAGAGATACCCTAAATTTATAAGATTATACTTTGTATGCCATGTCATATCCCCTTTGTTCAATAGGTATTTGCTTACAAATGTAATGCCTTGAAACATTACCTTCGCATCTTGATCTTAACTTTTCCATTTGTATATCCATAATAGACATATATATTAGGTAATGATAGCTAAAGAATAAAATCCAAATCATGTTGGCCTCTTAATATCCATGTCTTAAACATGTGATTCGGGACCATAAATCATGCAAACAAATTACACACCAGGTATTACAATCACATCAACAGTGGATTAAGATCCAACCACTTACTTTCAAACTAAGCATAACAATGATCAATTTTATTTTGTAATCAATTTGATGAATTGGATAAGTCAAAGAGTAAGAACTAACATATAATATTTACTACAAGGTATTAAAATTGTTACATCCAGTAGAAGAAAATTAATAATTACAAGTTATCTTAACATGTGAAATAAATTACATCACTTAGAAATTACGATTCACTCTCTCACACATTTCTAGAACTCAAGAGTAATAAGATAACTTATATAAAGTTACACTATTGTTTCTTAAAATGCCTAACTAATCAACTCGTTAATAGCTTTCCTCTAGATATTCCTAGAATTGTTGACTACGAATTGAAGTTGTTGTTTAGCAGAGTGTGAGCTATTGGCTCGGTGTTTGAAAAAATTTATTCAATCAGGATTATTCAAAATGATCATCATTTATATTCATTTAAAGCAATTACAAAAAATTGTATATAACATGAAAGTTTTACTATATATATAAGTAGACAATTAAGTTTATACATTCAAGTCACGTATCAAACTGGAAAACATTAATTGAATAACTTATTATTATTTTTTATTCTTGTGACCACAAAAGTCATTATATAGAAGAGTGGGGAGGATCAAAATATTCTAGGGATGGGCCCTCTGGTAATTGTTAGATAACATGTCTATAAAAAGCATACCCATCCCTTACTAAACTATATTCTCTACACCCCACATGTGTGCCCTAGATACACCATCTAGGACACTACCATTCAGTATGCACATTTATCCATTATGGTACACACCTCCATTATTTCCCCTTCTATGAGACCCCCATTATACAATTAGTTGTTGGTCCTATTTTATAATTACAAAATTTTGTTAATTGAATATTTAATGAATAACAATTATTATTAGAATGAACTCCTGATGATTATGTTTGATCAAATAATGAGAAATGAGAATCTTATTTACTTGATATTTAGAATAAAAACCTTATTCAATTAAAATTCTTTGATTTGATGTGATGATATCCTAATTTGATTGGTGAATTATAATCTATTGGAAGATATATTTTTATTCAATGTATATTTTTAAATCATTAGATATGTGTACATACACTTGCATCGGGGTATCTGACCTTTTGAGGGTGGTGGATTGCTCAGATCTAGGAGCAGACAGCTATATGGAGTCAAGGTAGAAGTTTTATGCCTTTGTTGAGATTGTGAGGTAGATAGAGCATGATGTGCATAAGTCTATAGGCATTTGGTTTGAAATGAGGAGATTTTTGGTAGATTTTGGATGGAGATTATGTTTATTAAGTTCCCTTAGTGGTGACCATAATGATGTTGTAACTTCTACAACTATAGGTCATGTTGTTTTTCCTTTTGTGGTTGTGCCAAAGAGGTAGTGTTTTGCTTCTTATTGGTTCTTCTACAAAAGATAATGTTGGGGTGTCCATTTTGAAGGTTGTTTCTTATATGGAAGAAAAGAACATTTGAGAAAGGATTGTCCGTAGAAGTTTTTTTAAGATGAATCCTAGTGGGTAGCCAGATCACACTTGTTACAATTTTCACAGAAAAGTTCCTTAAATGAGAGAGACTTGTGAGACTAAATTCTATTATGAGTTGTTAATTTTTTTTGTACTATCTATAATTTTAGTTACTCTCTTATTTATGGGATAATACATATATTAGTATGAAACCAAAATCATCTAATATGCAAAGAGAAACCCTAATTTGACAAATTTACCCATTAATTGAAAGAAAATCATTATTTGTCTAGGTTTCCTATATTTCATGTGATGAAACTCTAACTTAATCAATGAAATACTAAATGATTTGAAATCACAATTTGCACTTAATCAACATATAAGAATGTGATATGCTTATACAGTTTCGTAGAGGTGTGTGACATGTTACATGTGTGTTTTAGGGATTTGCATGTAGAAAGCATAATTTGGCATGAATTGGGTTGTTTCTAGGATTCCAAGGTGCTTGTTGTCCTATTGTCATGTTTATGCTTAGGAAATTTTGTTACTAAATTTGATGTCCATGTTGAGAGTAGATTAGCCATAATTTGGTTGTTGTAAACCTTAGTTGGTTCTGATGTGTTTTAGACATCTTATGGGCAAATTTGGCATACTTTTCTTTGCTCAGGGTTGTCACTCAATCGATGAGATCACGAGTTAGCCCAATACATTATTTGGTGGAGGTTGGTCTATTTTGTCTAGTTGAGAAATTTTTATTGTGGCCTCTTAGTTGAGATGACTAAGAAATTGTTGGTTTCATGTGTGTTTTGTCTTAGTCTAGCCATTTTTCAATGTTCATACTAGGTTAGTCAAACTAATTAAACCCTAAGTTGGCTAATGAATGCATTCAATGCTAACAGACTTTACATGGAGGGTGTTTTGGTCTTCTGGACACCTATATGGGTTCCCTTCTTTTGAAATATGACCACACACTTTTCATCATCTTTAACTTTCAATACTCTATTGTACAAATTTAGAGGGTGGTCTTCTATAGTTTTGACCCCCTTTGGCTTGGTGGAGCTAGATTGGATCTAGTTCATGGTGATGAAGCAATTTGAGGATATTTGCTCTCTTTTTTAGTAATTTATTCCTTGCTCTTTTCCTCTTGCACCATGTACGGGATTTTAAAGGGAAATTTCATAGACGAGTAACTTCATCTGATCTACTCCTTCCTCTTGCTTATTTATCAAGGCTTGACCTAGGAGAAGGTTCTCTTGGTGCTTTTGGTGGAATTGATGGCCTTAGATGATCTTGTAGTTGTTTTAGATTCCACATGAATGGATACTTCATTCTTTTCATTTTAATAAGAAATTATGATGCATCCATGCCCACATTCTAAGGCAAGATTTGTAGTTCTATTGACTCAAAAGCTTATTGCTAAATAATGGAATTATATATGTACTCTTATTGTATGAAGCTTATATAAATATTAAGTGAATCCTTATTTTATGTTTTTCTATAATTTTTGGGTTTGAATCAAATGTGTGCATTATTCTTAAGTAGTTAATTGTTTCTCTTCCTTGATCCCCAATGAATGCATTGGATTATATATCTTGTATGGTATATATTCATTGAGATGATGTTACCTGGATGTGCATTTTGCTTGACTTATTTATAATGCACATATAATAGTATAGCATTAGTATTTCTTGCTATAAGGTGCTTACCAATTTACTCACCCATCATGGCAAAATTCATAAGAAAACCTAGATTACAATTTGAACATGTAATCACATTTAATCAAGATCTCAAATTTACATCAGTGACAAATTTCATTTATGTGATGTTGAGGTAACCCAGGCAGTTGGAAGCCTCCACAATTCATTTTGTTTTATATACACACACATATATATACATATATACACATATATACATATATACACACACACATATATATACATATATATATGTATGTTTATATATACATATAGAGAGAGTCAGACTAGAATACACTCAAGTGTACATATCGCATGAATACACTCAACTGTGCTTGCATATCAAGATCATTTTTTGCAAAATGTAAACCATCGATCTTCATTTTCATACTATAACAAAGCTACATGCAAATTTTGAGCCCGTTTGGACAAGTGTAAGTCACTCATCCAAGGGCAACAAAATCAACGCGTGAAACTAATTTGAAATGCATAATTTTTACGGTCTTTATAACATGACCTATAAATGTCCAAATGTGCTCAAATTTTGTATATGAGCTATTCACAAAATGTTTAAGAAGACCAACAGATTAGATTTCTGAAAAAAAATATTACATTATGAAAAACTACTTGAGTGTATTCGGAGCAGAATACACTCAAGTTTATTCTAGCTTGACTCTCTCTCTCTCTCTCTCTCTCTATATATATATATATAGTCAGGCTAGAATACACTCGAGTGTACATATCGCATGAATACACTCAAGTGTATTTGCATATCAAGACTTTTTTTTGCAAAATGTAAACTATTGATCTTCATCGTAATACTATAACTAGGCTACATACAAGTTTTGAGCTCATTTGGATGAGTGTAAGTCACTCATCCAAGGATCGACACACGAAATCAATTTGAAATGCTTAATTTTTGCAGTCTTTATAACATGACCTATAAATGTCCAAATGTGCTCAAATTTTGTGTATGAGCTATTCACAAGATGTTTAAGAAGATCAACGGATTAGATTTTTGGAGAAAAAAATTGCATCATGAAAAACTACTTGAGTGTATTTTGCTCCGAATACACTCGAGTGTATTCTAGAGTCTCTCTCTCTCTCTCTCTCTATATATATATATATATATATATATATATATATATATATATATATACATTCAAGTAGATTTTCATGATGCAATATTTTTTTCAAAAATCTAATCCGTTGATCTTCTTAAACTTGTTGTGAATAGCTCATACGTAAAATTTGAGCACATTTGGACATTTATAGGTCATGTTATAAAAATCGTAACTATTTTACATTTCAAATTAGTTTCGCGCGTCGATTTTGTTGCCCTTGGATGAGTGACTTACACTCATCCAAATGGGCTCAAAATTTGTATGTAGCCTAGTTATAGTATCACGGTGAAGATCAATGGTTTACATTTTTCAAAAAATAGTCTTGATATGCAAACACAGTTGAGTGTATTTGTGTGATCTGTACACTCGAGTGTATTCTAGCCTGACTATATATATATATATACATATATATATATATATATATATATATATATATATTTATATTTTCTATATTTATATATTTATATATATATTTATATATATATATATATATATTTATATATATATATATAGAGAGAGAGAGTCAGGCTAGTGTACAATCGAGTGTACCGGAGACACTATACACCTCAGTCATTTCAAAGATGTAGTAATTTTTTGAAAAATCTAAATCATTGACTTTCTTTAATATCTTAAGAACATACTAAATAATAAATTTCAACTCATTTGGGCACTTATAGGTCATGCATCTAAAGGAGACACAAATCATGCATTTCAAATTAGTTTTGTGTGTTGATTTTGTTGTCCTCAGATGAGTGACTTACACTCATCTGAATGAGCTCAAATTTTGTATGTGGCCTATTATTATTGTAATCATGAAGATCAACGGATTAGATTTTACAAAAATATGGTTTAGATAGGCAAACATCATTGGGGTGTACAGTGTGATCTGTACACTCGAGTGTATTCTAACCTGACTATATATATATATATATATATATATATATATATATATATATATATATATATATATATATATATATAGTCAGGCTAGAATACACTCGAGTATATTCAGAGCAGAATACACTCAAGTAGTTTTTCATGATGTAATATTTTATTTTAAATCTAATTCGTTGATCTTCTTAAACATCTTGTGAATAGCTCATACGCAAAATTTGAGCACATTTGGACATTTATAGGTCATGTTATAAAGACCGCAAAAATTATGTGTTTCAAATTAGTTTTATACGTCGATTTTGTTGCCCATGGATGAGTGACTTACACTCATCCAAATGGGCTCAAAATTTGTATGTAACCTAGTTATAGTATGGCGGTGAAGGTCAACGGTTTACATTTTGCAAAAAATAGTCTTGATATGTAAACACACTTGAGTGTATTCGTGTGATCTGTACACTCGAATGTACTCTAGCCTCTCTCTCTCTCTGTATATATGTATATATATATATATATATATATATATATATATATATATATATATATATATGGCTCATCTTTAATACCCACGCGGGTAGCTACCCACACACCCTTCCTGTCATATTTTTTTAATTCACAATTGTAGATGAGCATTTTATCTAGCTCTCCAAAAAATTTCATCCAAAAATAATATCATTTGCCCCCCCCCCAAATCAAAAAATACGTCCATCTATTTACTGACTGTATATTTTCTGCCCAGTTACGTTTTTTGTCTTAGAGTTACTTTTGTGTACCATGTAGTTACACTTTTGATCTTAGAGTTACTTTTGTGTACCATATAGTTACACTTTTGGATGTGCGGGTAGCAAAAAATCAGGTTCCCCGCGTAGGTAGCGAATAAATCCTCATATATATATATATATATATATATATATATATATATATATATATATATATATATATATATATATATATATGTATATATATATATATAAAATACTCCCTATATATATATATGGTGTTCATTCATTGCCCGCGCGGGTAGCATAGATTTTCGCTACCCTGCAGCTAAAAAAGTAACTCTCTTAGCTAAGAAAGTAACTCTGCTATAAAAAAAGTAACTATGGTGTCAAAAAAGTAACTCTGCTGGCCAAAAAAGTAACTCTGTACAAAATATACAGCAGATATATATAAGGACGGATTTTTTTTTATTTTGGAGGGGCAAATGATATTATTTTTGGCTCAAATTTTTTGGAGAGCTAGACAAAATAGTCCTCTACAATTTCAAAAAAAAAATTGAAAAAAAATGATTGGAAGGGTGGGCAGGTAGCTACCCGCGTGGGCAATAAAGATGGGCCCATATATATATATATATATATATATATATATATATATATATATATATATATATATATATATATATATATATATATATATATATATATATATATATATATAGAGAGAGAGAGAGAGAGAGAGAGAGAGAGTCAGGCTAGAATACACTCGAGTGTATCCGGAGCAGAATACACTCAAAGTAGTTTTTCATGATGCAATATTTTTTTTTAAATCTAATCTGTTGATCTTCTTAAACATCTCGTGAACAACTCATACACAAAATTTGAGCACATTTAGATATGTATAGCTCTTATTATGAAGACCGCAAAAATTATGCATTTCAAATTAGTTTCACGCGTCGATTTTGTTGCCCTTAGGTGAGTGACTTACACTCATCTAAATGGGCTCAAAATTTATATGTAGCCTAGTTATAATATGACGGTGAAGATCAACGGTTTACATTTTGCAAAAAATAGTCTTGATATATAAACACACTTGAGTGTATTCATGCGATCCGTACACTCGAGTGTATTCTAGTCTGACTATATATATATATATATATATATATATATATATATATATATATATATATATATATATATATATATATCATATTTTAAATGATTCCCACCATTTAAAATATTTAAATAAAATAAAACAAAATTATCAATTTTATATGTTTTAGCTCTTTAATAGTATCAATATGAAAAATGCACAAAATAATATGTTTTAACATAAATTATATCAAATCATGGTTAAGAAGAGAATTCCACTCCTCTAGGAAAACATAGTTGAGATTGATCCCAAATTCCTATTTCCTTATTTCTGAAGAATTTCCATGTTCAACTTCAAAATGGCATAGCTTTTGAAAACGTAACTGGAACTTGACCCAACTTATTATTTCATTATTGAGAAGAAACTTTATGTTCGACTTCAAAGTAGATCCCGAATGAATCATGGCAGTGACACATTCCATAGAGCTGACCGAGTCAAATTGAGTGGGTCAAATGATGAGCACAACAGTCTCATCGTATGGTGCCACCCGGATAAATTTGAGGCTGGAACATCTGTTGGGATGTACAGCCTCCAAAATAAACTGCACAACAACGGGTCGAGACTCTCTCGAGCTTAGCTGAAAAAGGCGACATACAATAACTGCAAATTTTGTCAGTTAAAACTGCAATGTCAGACATTGATTTAATTTTTTATGTTTAATTTGCTGAGCTGGGGAGGAGGCTGATAGCGAAATTTTCAGGCATGATGTAGATCATGGATTCCTAGTGTATCAAATCTATATCGTCTACAATATCTAAGAACAAGAGTTTTCGTTAATCCGTGAACACCGATGGTTATCAATACGATTAGTTAAAGCAAAATTTGTTCTAATCCTTCGTTATGGGTAGTGCAGGATTACAGATACTCCTGCATTACATACCAAAAAAGAATGATCTGAAATTCCAAACGTCCCAAAATACCATAAGATGGGTTAGTTCTACTGCCTCATTCACCCTCGTTTTACAGCGGGTTGCTTTGAATTGTTGGACAGAGAATCATGGTAGTAAGGGAAGGCATTGCTGCCAACATGCATGTTTCAATGTTGGTTCTTAAAAAAAAATAAGGTGGACTTGAGCCAGGAAAAAGAAAAAGGAGAAAACTTCTCATTGGTGACGCTAAGTAGGAAAAACAAGGCATTCTAAGTTTCTAACAAGCCAATAGCTCAATAATGAAAAATCGAGGGTCACATAATAATGTCCACTATCCTCACTCGAAGAACAAAAATGTTAAAACCCCAATAATACATAGGGAAAAACTAAAAAAAAAAAATATGCAGCTCTAAATGCATTGTTGATCTATACACTCGCCCTTCCCGAATGTTGCACCAAGTGTCTGGAAGTTACGTCACCAGCTAAGTTGATGAAATAGGTTTCCTGCAACGCAAACAAATGCATAGGTAATACTCAGTAAGGGAATAACCACTATGACTTGTTTCTTTCAATGTCAGTTGAAGGAATCAGGACTTGTGATACTAAATTTAACTAAGGGTATGTTTGGTAGGGTGTAGTTGGATAACAGTGTGAATTTGATGTATATCTGTACATTGTGAACTCACATAACTTAGCCGGACTTACACCCAACCATACCAGCCCTAAGATTCAATTAGCTTCAGATCCCAATATGCATATATAAAAGGAACAAATTGATCTTTTGGATACTGGTTTGCAGCAATGCATATAGATACTTACTATCTCCAGCAGACTGACTCTGTGAAGGTGGAAGCCATCCACTAGTATTCTGAGAAAAGAGTGACAAAAAACATTAACACCCACAAAAATGCCAGGAAGGCATGGAACTAGTTCACTATATAAGTGAAACTAACCAAAACCAACCTGTATATCTCATCATCTTGCTTTCCGGAGAAGGCTTCAAACTTGTTATTTGCATGACTAGGGTTGCTTATATAAGGAACACCTGATGTGGACCCCGACATTGTAGAACAATACTGCTTGCTAATGTATAAGTTCTGGCATGAAAGGCTATATAATTATATAAAGATCTCAGGACAAAATATTATTCAAATTGAAGAATTCTGAAACATACCACTCCAAGTTTAAGAAAGAGGCCAGATAGGTGTGAGTATGCACCACTCTTTTTTGAAGTGGCCTGATCACAACCACATTTGGCAAGCGGGTGAAGGCCAACGACCACATGCCTAGAAAAATCCACACACAAAAGTTATGTATATTACACAATATAGAGAAGGTATGCAATATACCAATGGTTGCATAGCCCATACTTGTTGAGGTGGGCAGCGTGCCTTGGCGGCAAGGCACCCCAGCGGGTGTGCCTAACCCAAATTTGCCCATTTAATTATTTTCATGTGTTTGGAGCATATTCTTGGTTATATTTCTTTTTGTTTGCCACAACGTTTAAAATAAATAAATGTTAAGGATAAGATTGGATTGAATGCAATGTGATGTGATGTTTACAAGACTGGACGCCCTCTCCTTTATATAGGAGAGGGGAGACGCCCTAAGGACTTAGGACGCAAGTAATCTAAACGGGCTGAAATACAAAAGCTCACTAACTAATTAACCTATTAACTAAATAGTCTAATATAGACTCTTTAACACTCCCCCTCAAGCTGGAGCATGGGTGAAACACATGTCCAAAGCTTGGAGGTGACAAGATTCGATAAAATGATAAAAGAAATGATAAAAGAAAGATAAAAGATAAACATCACTCCCCATACAAAAATTGATACTCCCCCTTAATTAATACTCCCCCTGAACCATTTGGTGACAATGTCTCTCTTCTTTGAAATTATATTCTGCAGGATGGAGATCATCGAGCTTTGATGAAGGTCTTTTGGAGTGCATCTGCAATGAAGAACATCTGAAATGGAACCTGAATACTGCAGCAGTAATTCGTCATTTGGAGCAGACAATCATCAATACCACGACTGCGGCAACTTCATTGGAATATGTACTTAACGCGGCACGAACACGGATCTCCAATCATGATGTAGCAGTAGTGGTGTCTTCAAAGCGCCTGAGAAGACGTGCATAACGTGACACGAACACGGACGGACGATAAGTTGGTGATATGATGCAGGCACCATAACTTTGTAGCGAGAACCTTGGGGACTTGACAGGAAAGGAGATATCATCCATCAAGGAAAGTCCAAAGTAGATCAGCAACAGGTGATGTCAAAATAGCAAATGCGGCTCGGAGAAGACGTGATGAAGCAGCTCGGTGAAGATAAACTGGATGAATCAACCTTGCAGAAGTAGATTGGCAGGCTTGCTGAGCTTCTGAAAATCTGAAGAAGCACCCATCTGTCTCTTGTGAATGCAGTTGAAGTACACCATCAACACTAGACGTACATAACGCGGTATGAACGTGGATAGCTCGGTGTTGACGTTGAATGAAGATCCTTCATTGCTGTCTGGGAGTAGAGAACGAATGTACTGAACAATGTGAAGCTCCATGAAGATAATAGCCTGGAACATATATAGCTTGAATAGATATATCATCTCTTCTCATACTCTCTCTCTCATACATGTTCTTTCACTCTCTCTCTCTCTCTCTCTCTCTTCTCATCTCTTCCTCTCCTCTCTATCCCCCCCCGCAAACCAAATACAGCGAGAGTGAGTGTTTGGTGTGGAGAAATGGATATATGACCCCCCCCCGCACTGTGGAAAGGGATACACACATGATATGGGTGGGTGGGAAAGGAATTGGTGGATTTGAGAGAAATTTGTGTATATGGAGATGTGTAATGTGTAGAGAATAAAACCGATAACCGGAGAGAATATGCTAAATGGGTCAATGTAAGATCCGGATAGAAAAATAAATGGATCTAATCCCGACCCGAAAAGGGAAAATCCGATTAGGCTTAAAACTGGATCCGATTAGCCAAGGGCAGATCCGATTAAGGATCTGAATATCAACAAGTATCTGGTATATGGGGGCAGTAATAGGGATGTTTGGTAGCGGTGGAGAGTGATGGGTGACCGTGCTTCAGCCAAGGATAGGCGAAAACGTTGGGGCAGCAATGACGAGATGGAGAGCAGCAGTGGAGTAGTGACCAGGGGCATGGATGACGTCGGCGGTTGAATGGTGTGATCGGCAACTGGGGATATGGTTGTTGGATGATATGGCAACAACACAGCAGCAGGACAGATGACGATGATTGTGTCACTCGGCTGATGTAGCACTTGGCCGCAACGAAAGAGATGATACTGGTCTCCTGTACGGCTCCGGAGATATTGCATGTCATGAGGCTGCATGCAGAGTCAAGTGCAGAGCCTCTCCTTATGAGACGACGAAGGCTAGAACTGAGGACATCAGGGCGATGCAGCGGTAGATGGTTGCTGAATAATGTGAGTGTGATGGCGTTGACGGATGCGGATGGTGTCTGCTTTTTACTGGCCACTCAGAATGATGGTTGGGTGATCGTCGGTGGCGGCGTGCTGCTAGCGGAGATGGCGCTTGGCGGCTATTGTCGCTAGCAGATGAAAGCACTTTTGTTGTTGTTGCTGGTGGCGGCACTGATTGAGCGAGATAGAGGCGTGGTGGCGGCTCTGTCTGTTGCTGGTGGCGGCGTTTGCACGAAAAGGATGATGATGGCGTCGGGAAGGTGATGGTGCCGACGCACGGAAAGAAAACTAGATCGTTTGAGAAAGAGAAAGATGTGCCATGGAGGTCAGGAGATGCCTAGCAGGCAGCCGGCCTAAGCCATGCCAACGGCGACGGCCGCCCGCAGGCGGAGGTTCTTCCCCTCGGTTGCTCTCTGGAAAAGACGAGCGACGGCGGCTAGGGCTGCGTGCGCGCCGGAAAGGAGAGGGAGGAGTGGCGGCGGCTAGGTTTCCCTCAGGAGCGAACAGTGCACGCAGGAATTACTGTTCACTCTGTCATACTGTTCACGCCAGAGTTACTGTTCACGTCGCGTAATGTTCATCACCGGAGTTACTGTTCATCGCAGCCGTTTTTGTTCACCGCTCTGATACCATGTTAAGAATAAGATTGGATTGAACGCAATGGGATGAATACAAGACTGGACGCCCTCTCCTTTATATAGGAGAGGGGAGATGCCCTAAGGACTTAGGATGCAAGTAATTTAAACAGGCTGAAATACAAAAGCCCACTAACTAATTAACCTATTAATTAAATAGGCTAATATAGACTCTTTAACAATAAAAAAAATGTCTAAGTGAAGACAAATATTAATTTTATCCGCGATGATATATTCTTAATGCACATATTCCCATGTCTTATTTGTGTCTTCATTCAAGTTTCTGTTTTGAGGGCTATGAAAGGCATATTCATGGGTTTATATATTCTTTTTATTGTCACCGTGTTTAAACTCATTTTCTTTGTCAATGTTATGTGCCAGATATCAAATTTATAGTGATTAAATACCCTAAATGCATATTACAATGTCTTACTTTGTGTTGTCAGTTTAATTTATGTTTTGGGAGCTATGTAATGACATTAATTTGTTAAAGACTTGGTGTTCCATTTTATCATAATTTATTTATCCATCTCTTACATTGTTTATACTTAATTCTCTCCTAGTCTTTAGCACTAATATTGTTGGCATTGATATTGTAATACTTAGAAATGTATTTTGGCTTTTTACCAAAAGTATATATATAAGGGATTTTTACTAAACATGTGTATAAACATACAATTATACATAATATGTATATGAGGGAGGAAATGTCCATAAAATTCATAAAATATGTGTATATTAGGTAACGTGCACATTAATTAATTATTAAAAAGCTAATATGTAACACCCAAGATTGTCAAAAGCAAAATGGTGAGGCTTCTGGTTCTCAGTTCACAAGTTCAACTAATGGTTTGACCGGTTCAACCAATGAGATCATCATTATGTCATAATTATGTCATTCACTATTTTTAATAATCTTACAATATATGAAAAATCAAAAAAAGATAAACATATCAAGGGGGATAGAAAAATATAGCATATTGTTACACTATATATATTTCCTGTTTTACATAGCATGTTATTTGTTTTGTTATTTTCCTTTATATATGGACCTCTCTGTAATTGTCTCAGTAATATATATATGAGGGTGCACACGTTGTGCAACCCTGAGCCTTCTGCAATTCCTGACTCTATCACATGGTATCAGAGCAGGCTCTAACCTAGTCGTCCTTGCTTTTCTCCCTCCCTTCTCTCTCCTCCGCCCCCCCCCCCCGCCAGTCGCTCGGCCCGAAACAGGCCGCCCACCGCCCGCCGCTCGGCCCGGCAGCAGGCCGCCAGCCGCCGGTCGGCCGCAGCAGGCCGCCGCGGCTCAGGTCGGCCGCCTTCAGCGGGCCGCAGGTCTCTCCGTGGGTCTCCGTGGTTCCGTCTTGCCTCCTGGCGTGGTGCACCGCTAGTGCTTGAGCAACCGTAGTTGTTGTTCGCACAGCAGGTGCGCTGCCGGGTGGTCGTTTTCTACGGGACCACTGAGCCACTGGTAGATCTGGACTAGATCCGTCTTCAGGGGGAGATCGGCGCATTGTTCGTCTAAGGGGTTCCCTTCTGTTCGTGTTTGTTTGTGCATGTCTGCCCGTGTAGGCTTCGACCTCCGGGTTCTCTGCTACGCTCTGGCGTAGTGTGTATGTGAGAGGTCCAAGGTGACTTGCTTCTGCCTGCCTGACGGCGTAGTCCGCCTTCTGTTTGTGCCTACATGTGCTTGTGCCTGCCTTCCTACATATACTCATGGCGTCTTCTGGGGATGACATGTGGAGAGACTCGCGCCGTCACGTCACTACTGTTAAACTTGACGGGCGCAACTACCAACTTTGGGTATGCTCCTTTGTGATCTTTGCCAAATCACAAGGGAAGTACTCTCACTTGACTCGGACGGGTCCGCCTCAGCCTGCAGAGGCGGCGGATGCAAAGGACCTCAAAGCCTTTGATGACTGGGTTTGTGATGACTCGACAGTCATGACGTGGATTCTCAACAGCTCCGTTGAGAAGATTAGCGTCACTCTTCTTCAGCTGCCTACGGCGAAGCAGATGTGGGATCAGCTCGCCAGTACCTACTCGCATTGTGAAAATCCAAAGAAAGTTTTTGATATCACAAAGCAACTGGGGCGCCTACAGTTTACTGGATCTGACATCTCAGACTACTTCTCCACCTTCACTGGTCTGTGGGGTGAGTTGGAGATGTATCACCCGCTGTCCACCGATTTAGCTACTATGCAAAAACAGCGGGCGGAGCTTCAGCTGATTCAGTTTCTCAGTGGCTTACCTGAGTCCTATAATGGAGTGGTCGATCAGATCTTGGCGAGTGATCCACTCCCTACCTTGCAGACTGCTTACAAGCGTCTCCAGCGCCTTTCGTCATCGACACCGTCTCCGCCTCCTGAGACTGGAGACTCTACTGCTTTGGCCGCTTGGGGCGGGCGTGGTCGTGGTCGTGGCCGTGGCCGTGGCCGCTCCACTGATGGTCGTCCTCCCCTGGGTGCAGGCCGGGGGCATGGACCTGGTGCTGGACGAGGAGCTCCTCCTCCTGCCCCGCCTTCTACTACTGTGCGTCCTCAGCAAGGACAGCGCCTGTGTACTTTATGTGGCCGGTCTAACCATATTGAGGAAAAATGCTGGGAAAAGTATGGTAAGTCGGTGTGGGCCAATGCTGCGGCAGATTCTACTGCGTCTGAGAGTGGTACTCAGACACCTGTACCAGAGCCTGCGGGGGCTACTGCAGACTACATCCGTGCTGAGGTGGAGCGTCTTCTCCTTGAGCGTGCTGGATCTTCTACTGCTGCATCTACGAGTGGAGCACATGCTGCCTTTTCTGGTTATGATACTGCATTCCTGAGCTCCTCCTCACCTTCTACTTCTGGTAATACCAAATGGGTGATAGATTCTGGTGCATCTGCACATATTTCTGGAAATAGATCTTTGTTTAAACATATATCTGCACCTGCCCGACATTCTTCTGTTATGCTTGCTGATGGCTCTAAGTTGTCGGTTCTTGGAGTCGGTGATATTGTTTCTCACTTTGGCCTAAAATCTGCCTTATATGTGCCCAGATTTCCTCTTAACTTATTATCTGTCAGCAAAATTTTACAGAGTTTAAATTGTAGCCTGACATTTGTTCCTGGCTCATGCGTTTTTCAGGACCTTCACACGAGGACGAAGATTGGTGGAGGGTATGAAGGTGCTGATGGACTGTTTTACTTGGACCAGTTACCTAGATCAGAGAAAACTGTTGTGGTATCTGCATTATCTGCTTCTGTTTCTGCTCTCCAGTGGCACTACAGGCTGGGCCATCCCTCTTCAGAGAAGCTGCGTAGTTTAGTTCCTGATATTGGCAGTTGTCATTTTCAGTGTGATTCGTGTCAACTAGGGAAACAAACTCGTACTGTGTATCCTAGACGTAGTACTGTGAGCAGTAAAAACATTTTTTATTTAGTTCACTCTGATGTATGGGGTTTGTGCCATGTACCAAGCTTGTCTGGTTACAAGTACTTCATTCTTTTTATTGATGATTTTTCGAGGACTACTTGGTTGTTTCTGTTAAAAAGTAGGTCTGAAGTGCTGTCTACTATTAAATATTTTTTTGCTGAAATAAAGATGCAGTTTGGCTTGCCTATTAAAACTTTTCGCATTGATAATGCATTAGAGTTTGTTAAGCAAGATGTGGCTGTTTTTTGTAAATCTGTGGGTACTCTTCACCAAACTTCGTGTGCTTATACCCCACAGCAAAATGGTGTTGCTGAGCGAAAGAATAGACACTTATTGGAAGTTACCAGGACGATAATGATGCATTCTCATGTGCCCCGCTCTTATTGGCCTGAAGCTATCTTGACTGCATGTTTTCTGATTAATAGGATGCCATCGTCTGTTATTGGCAATAAAATTCCCATCCAGGTTTTGCACCCTGACATCTCCCTGTTTCCTGTGCCTCCTAGAATTTTTGGGTGTACCTGCTTTGTTCGGTTGCTTTGACCTATTTCTGATAAGCTATCTCCTCGAGCTGCTAAATGCATCTTTTTGGGCTATTCTCGCACTCAAAAGGGTTACAGATGTTATAATCCCAGCACTCGGAAGTGGTTTACCAGTAGTGATGTTGTCTTTTTTGAGGATACACCGTATTATTCTTCAGTAGGAGATAGTTTGCAGACAGATATTCTGGCTCCTCCTTTACCTATTATTTCTGACTGTATGCCTGACCGCACTGATACTGATATTACTGCAAAGCAAGACCCTCCTCTTATTGTTTATCATCGCAGGAATAAAGCACCTTCCCCACAAGTACCCCCCCCCAAGACAACCAATCTTCTCCTCCAGAAGGTTCTGCTGCTCCTGAGGTACACTCTGATCTTGACATACCTATTGCACTCCGTAAGGGTACTCGTTCTTGCACTTCTCATAGCATTGCTCAGTGTGTGTCTACTGCTCATCTAAATACTCATTCCAGCAATTTTGTATCTGCCTTATCTGCTGTGGCTGTCCCTAAGAATGTTCAGGAAGCTTTGAAAAGTACAGCTTGGACATCTGCTATGAATGATGAGATGCTTGCTCTTACTGACAGAGACACTTGGGAGCTGGTGGATCCACCTCCTCAGTGTAAGCCTATAGGCTGCAGGTGGGTTTATGCAGTCAAATATCAACCTGATGGTACGGTTGAGAGGTTGAAGGCAAGGCTTGTTGCGAAGGGCTATACTCAGACATATGGCATTGATTATTTTGAGACTTTTTCTCCTGTTGCCCGCCTTAACTCTGTCAGGATTCTTTTATCTGTTGTTGTGAATCTAAACTGGCCTCTCATGCAGCTTGATGTGAAAAATGTTTTTCTGTATGGTGACTTACAGGAGGAAGTGTATATGGAGCAACCTCCTGGGTTTGTTGCTCAGGGGGAGTCTCACAAAGTATGCAGACTTAAGAAGTCTATCTATGGGCTCAAGCAGAGTCCTCGTGCCTGGTTTGATAAGTTGAGCAGGATCATGATTGATTTTGGCTTTCTGAGGTCACAAGTTGACCATTCTGTATTCACAAAAAAGACTTCTGCTGGTATTACTGTTCTGATTGTATATGTTGATGACATTATTATTTCTGGCAGCGACACTCTTGGTATTCATGCTACCAAAGATCATTTAGGCAAGCATTTTGCTACCAAAGATTTAGGCAGACTTCGGTACTTTCTTGGCATAGAAGTCTCTAGAAACTCTAATGCCTTGGTTCTTTCGCAGAGAAAGTATGTTCTTGATATCCTGTAGGAGACTGGTATGCTTGGTGCGAGACCTGCAGATACTCCTCTTGATCCCAATGTCAATTGGGATGATGATTCCTCTGCTATGTTTACTGATCATAAAAAAATCAGGAGGCTAATTGGTAAATTGATCTATTTAACTGTTACTCGTCCTGATATTGCTACTGCAGTGGGTCTTCTTAGCAGATACCTCGACAAACCCAGACAATGCCATTGGGATGCTGCATGCCAAGTCTTGAGATACTTAAAAAAATCGCCTGGCAAGGGACTTCATTATAAAAAGAATGGGCATTGTATTCTTGAAGGGTATTCTGATTCTGATTATGCAGGCAGCAAAGTTGATAAAAAATCTACTTCTAGCTACAGTACCTTTGTATGGGGCAATCTTGTCACTTGGAGAAGCAAGAAACAGAATGTAGTGGCCAGATCTAGTGTTGAGGCTGAGTACATGGCCATGGCTCATTCTGCTTGTGAGTTGTTGTGGGTGCGTTCTCTTCTGAAAGAATTTGGGATTGAGTCTTCATCGGCCATTCCTATGCATTGTGATAACAGAGCTGCCATCTTCATTGCAAATAATCTTGTCTATCATGAGCGCACCAAACATATTGAAGTTGACTGCCACTTTATCAGAGAATCTATTCTTGCTGACAAGATATGCACTTCATTCGCAAGATCTGAAGACCAAGTTGTTGATATCTTCATCAAGCTCTTGGCGAAGAAACAGTTATGCACGTTACTGGACAAGTTGGGCATGATTGACATCTATGCTCCAACTTGAGGGGGAGTGTTACACTATATATATTTCCTGTTTTACATAGCATGTTATTTGTTTTGTTATTTTCCTTTATATATGGACCTCTATGTAATTGTCTCAGTAATATATATATGAGGGTGCACACGTTGTGCAACCCTGAGCCTTCTGCAATTCCTGACTCTATCACACATATGAACGGCAATGATTCAATCAACACTGTCAAATTATAGTGGAAGAGCAAATGGGGATGAGAACATGGAAGGGGCAACTAGGAAAAAACATAAATTGAGTCCAGAGGTCCAAGGTATACACATGGCCAAAAACCTACTGGTCGGACAAAACTGAGACCGGTTCAACGAGTGAGTTGACCGGTTTTAGTGGATTTAAGGTCAGATCGGGTTTATGAGAGAACCAAACCGTCTCATCCACCGGTTCCTAGTTCAACCAGGAAATTCAATCTGGTTCTAACAGCCATGGTGACGCCTAGGAGCACCAAGGCGCCAAGCTATGTATATAAAGGTGATATGTACGTGTGTGTATATATATAGAGTCAGGCTAGAATACACTCGAGCATACAGATCGCACGAATACACTCAAGTGTGTTTGCATATCAAGACTATTTTTTTGCAAAATGTAAACCATTGATTTTCACTGTCATACTATAACTAGGCTACGTACAAATTTTGAGCCCATTTGGATGAGTGTAAGTCACTCATCCAAGGGCAACAAAATTGACGTGCAAAACTAATTTGAAATGTATAATATTTGCGGTCTTTATAACATGACCTATAAATGTCCAAATGTGCTCAAATTTTGTATATGAGCTATTAACAAGATGTTTAAGAAGATCAACGGATTAGATTTAAAAAAAATGTTGCATCATGAAAAACTACTTGAGTGTATTCTTCTCCGAATACATTCGAGTGTATTCTAGCCTGACTATATATATATATATATATATATACATATATATATATATATATATATAGAGAGAGAGAGAGAGAGAGTCAGGCTAGAATACACTCGAGTGTACAGATCGCACGAATACACTCAAGTGTGTTTGCTATTTTTTGCAAAATGTAAACCATTGATCTTCACCGTCATACTATATATATATATATATATATATATATATATAGAGAGAGAGAGAGAGAGAGAGTCAGGCTAGAATACACTCGAGTGTACAGATCGCACGAATACACTCAAGTGTGTTTGCATATCAAGACTATTTTTTGCAAAATGTAAACCATTGATCTTCACCGTCATACTATAACTAGACTACATAGAAATTTTGAGCCCATTTGGATGAGTGTAAGTCACTCATCCAAGGGCAACAAAATTGACGCCCGAAACTAATTTGAAATGCATAATTTTTGCGGTCTTTATAACATGAACTATAAATGTCCAAATGTGCTCAAATTTTACGTATGAGCTATTCACAAGATGTTTAAGAAGATCAACGGATTGGATTTTTGAAAAAAAATATTGCATCATGAAAAACTACTTGAGTGTATTCTGCTCCGAATATACTCGAGTGTATTCTAGCTTGACTCTATATATATATATATATATATATATATATTAAAAGTCAATAACGCACCTAGGCATTAGGCACCCAAGCTTGGCCCCTTGACGCCTTAACAAGTATGCGAAAAACTAATTCACTTTATTGTAATTTAGTCAAAAAAATAGTAAATAAGATTGTTCTCTCTCTCTTAGGGTTAGGGGCAGCACAGGACCGGTTGCTCTGATACCATGTGGAAAACGATATGAGATGGGGGGAAATCCCCTTTCGTGTAGAGGTTTTTCTTATTGCTCGATAGATAGGAGGCAGCCACCCTTTCCTATGAATAGGATAAGGGGGGAGCATACAGACACAGACAAAGCCTAATGGTCCAAGGACACACTTAGGCCCATATTACAAATAGACTAAATAGAACGTACGTAAATAGACTAAAACACTTAAGTAAATAGACACTCTAATAGTTTCCATGTCTTAGATTTTATATCAAGTTTTGTTGGTATGTCAGTTCATGAAATATCCAGGTTTTTGTCTTCATGCCTCCAACCAGAGTCAGGCTTATTGAAGATGCCTGGTGCTTCCAAGAGCAATTAAATATACACTTTTGAGAATTTAAATCACATACCAAGTACCATTGGTGGACACTAGCGGTCTGGTTAACCAATTATATTGTTGATTGTCCGTAGCAGCTTTTTTGTCTACCTGTAGATAATGCACAACATCAATTGTTAAAACACATGGCTTCCTAGATAGTGAAGCAAATTTACTTATTGTTGCCAATCAAGTTATATGGGCACAAATGCAAATAAGGACTATCAAACAATGGGTGCAACATGGCAGTTTTTGTAAAAATGTACAAGGATATCACAAACTAAAAAAGATTTTTGGAAAAGATACTAACAAAAGATATCATCAAATGTATAATAATTAGAATTACAGCCTAAAATTTCATCAAGAAAATACGAGAATGAACATTATGCTCCTTGATATATATGGAAGTCTAAATTGGTAATTTAGTATCTTCATCTCTTCTAACACAACCTAATAGACAATAGTTTTTGGACACACAAAATTATAAATTCCAAATGCTTCAGATCCAAATTTTGGAAAGCTTGAAGAGGGAAGCACGCAGCCAACCCTGCCAGAGCGCTTAGCGAGCCTTTTTTAAAAAGCGGCAAGTGTAGAAACAATAGAGATAATTACGTTTTAGTAATAGTACACTACTAAAGTATTAAATAACCACTCAAAAACCAAGAAATAGGATTAGTTGTTAAATTACAATATGTAAGTTTAGATATATGGTTTTTTTTTACTTACAAAAGTTTAGCATTTATATCATAGAGCACATACTATATTACTAACATTCTGTGTAACCATTAAACATCAAAAATTAAACAAGTATCCATTGACTATTAGATCAGATCGGGGTCCAACAGATTATAGTATTCGGCCCAAAAGAAAATAGTACATATGTATACTATAGTTTATATTGTTAAACAGCCAAACGCTATACAATACTATAATTGTATACATGTATATTGAGGCTTACATAGTTTACATAATTTTCTTGCATATACACTCTTATGCCTAGTTTGGCCGCCGTAATTCGGATTACCTGTATTTGATGGACGGCTAACGGTTGTCCATCGGTACTTCTTATTGACCGTTGTGTATATAATTTTATAGTGATCTGGTAATCACGAATAACGCCAGAAACGGCGGGCTTCGGAATTACCGATCCGTGCTCCCGTATCACCAGTCTTACATGTCCTTCCCCCATGCGGAGCTGGCCGCTTTCCCGGCCTGATCTCAGCTCCTTTACAGCGGAATACCAGATACTGTACGATTGCACACACAATTACCAGGATTTTGGAAGTGCTCATCCAAACTAGGCCTTCTAATACTTTAGAATGCTTATACATGATAATCCCAAAATACTAACAGAATAAACTTATATTGTGAAATTGGTAATTGTTCTATAGCTACAAGAAATAATCAATTAGTTACAAAGTAATATGTATAGCAGATGGCTAGCGATAGTAACATGTATAACACTGATTGATGAATTTCACATAGGTGGGAGATAGAACACTAAAATTATGGTGAGTGTATCGTATGTCCAAAGCCAGCAGTACGTATAGGCCATTGAGCAATTGATTTTCCTTTTTATCATATTTTTTGTCTACTTGTAGATAATGCACAACATCAATTGCAAAAACACGTCTTCCAAGATAGTGAAGCAAATGTTCTTACTGGTGCCAATCAAGTTATGTGGGCACAAATGCAAATCAGGACTATCATATAGTGGGTGCAATAAAGAGTTTTTGTAAAAATGTACAAGGATATTCCAAGCTAACAAAGATTTTTCTTAAAGATACTCACAAAAGAAATAATCAAATGTATAATAGTTAGAATTTCAACCTAAAATTTCATCAAGAATTCGTTATGCTCCTTGATATATACGGACGCCTAAATTGGTATCTTCATGTCTTCCAACAGAAAACCTAACGGACAATAGTTTTTGGACACACAAACTTATAGCTTCCAAATGTGGATTATTTTCTAGTTATAAACATGCTAAAATCTAAGTTATGTAAAGCTTGAAGAGGGAAGCAAGCGGCCAACCCTGCTCGAGCGCTTAAGTGCCACCAATTAAGCGACCCCTTTTTGAAAAAGCAGAAATGTAGAGACAACGCGGAAAAACCAAGAAATAGGAATGATATTTGTGACATTAGGATAGGTAAGTGTAGATATATAAATTGTTGCACTTCTAAAGTTTAGTCGTTTCTTTCATAAACCACACTATATTGCTAACTTTCTGTGTAACCTGTTAGAAGACAGGGTTTCAGAGAGCATAGGGTTGCACAATGTGTGCACCCTCATATATATAATACGGAAACAATTACAGAGAGGTCCATACAGAGTAAACAAATAACAAAAATAAATAACGGAATAAGTAAACCACAGAAAACATATACTGTAACACTCCCCCTCAAGTTGGAGCATAGATATCAATCATGCCCAACTTGTCCACCAACGTGCAGAAGTGCTTCTTAGCCAGAAGTTTGGTGAAGACGTCTGCAATTTGATCTTCAGATCTTGTAAAAGGAGTGCAAATTTTCCCAGCCAGAACAGATTCTCGAATGAAGTGACAGTCCACCTCGATATGCTTGGTGCGCTCATGATAAACAGGATTATTGGCAATGAAGATATCAGCTCGGTTGTCGCAGTGCATTGGAATCGCATAAGAAGATTCAATCCCAAGTTCACATAAAAGAGAACGCACCCAGAGAAGTTCACAGGCAGTATGGGCCATGGCCCGGTATTCAGCTTCAGCACTGGAGCGAGCCACAACAGTCTGTTTCTTGCTCCTCCAAGTCACCAAGTTACCTCCTACATAGGTGCAGTAGCCAGAGGTGGATTTCCTGTCAATTCTGCTGCCTGCATAATCTGAATCAGAATAGCCCTCAAGTTTACAATGTCCATTTTTCTTGTAATACAGACCTTTGCCAGGTGCCCTTTTTAAGTATCTCAGAATGTGACAAACAGCATCCCAGTGACACTGTCTAGGCTTGTCCAGGTACCTGCTCAGAAGGCCCACCGCAGTAGTAATGTCAGGACGAGTAACAGTCAGATAGATCAATTTTCCAATAAGTCTCCTGTATTTCTTCGGCTCAGAAAACACAGATGAAGTGGCATCGTCCCAATCAACATTGGAATCCATGGGAGTATCTGCAGGTCTTGCGCCCATCATGCCAGTTTCTTGCAGGATATCAAGCACATATTTTCTCTGAGACAGCACAAGAGCACTAGAGTTCCTGGAAACCTCTATGCCCAGAAAGTATCGCAGTCTGCCCAAGTCTTTGGTAGCAAAATGTTTACTCAAATGGTATTTGGTGGCCTGAATACCTGAAGAATCACTGCCTAAAATAATGATATCATCTACATAAACAATCAGAATAATAATTCCTGCAGAAGTTTTCTTTGTGAAGACAGAATGATCCACTTGGGACCGTAGAAAGCCAAAGTCAGAAAGAATCCTGCTTAATTTATTGAACCATGCACGTGGACTCTGCTTGAGCCCATAAATAGACTTTTTAAGCCTGCATACTTTGTGAGACTCCCCCTGAGCAACAAACCCAGGAGGTTGCTCCATATAAACCTCCTCCTGTAGATCACCATATAGAAAAGCATTCTTCACATCAAGCTGTAGAAGAGGCCAGTCACAATTTACAGCGACAGATAATAAGATTCGGACAGAATTTAAGCGAGCAACAGGAGAAAAAGTCTCAAAGTAGTCAATGTCGTATGTCTGAGTATACCCTTTGGCAACTAACCGAGCTTTCAACCGTTCAACTGTACCATCCGGTTGATATTTGACAGTGTACACCCAGCGGCAACCTACAGGCTTGCACTGAGGAGGAGGATCCACCAGCTCCCAAGTGCCCCTATCAGTCAGAGCAGTCATCTCATCCTGCATAGCAGAAGTCCAAGCTGTACTCCGCAGGGCATCCTGAATAGTCTTAGGAACAGTAACAGCAGATAAGGCATATACAAAATCACGCGCCTGAGTAGTGAGAGGATCGGTAGATACAAAATTAGCAATACTGTGAGACGTGCAGGAACGAGTCCCTTTGCGAAGTGCAATAGGGATATGTAAATCAGATTGTACCTCAGGTGAAGCAGAACCTTCTGGAGGTGAAGATTGGTCGACTGGGGGGGGGGGGGGGGGTACGTGTGGAGGAGGTGCTCTGTTCCTGCGCTGATAAACACGAAGCTGAGGAGGATCTGGTATCACAGTATCATTCGTCTCATGTATGCAGTCAGACAGAATAGGCAAGGGTGGTGCAATAAGATCTGTTTGCAAATTTTCTCCCGTAGATGAATAATAAGGAGTGTCTTCAAAGAACACCACATCACTACTAGTCAGCCATTTTCGCGTAGCAGGATTATAACAGCGATAGCCTTTCTGAGTTCTTGAATATCCCAAGAAAATACATTTAGCTGCTCTAGGCGACAGTTTATCAGATGTAGGGCCAAGGAGTCGGACAAAGCATGTGCAACCAAAAATCCGTGGAGGAACAGAAAACAAGGGAGCCTCCGGATGTAAAACTTGGAAAGGAATTTTGTTACCAATAACCGACGATGGCATACGATTAATGAGAAAACAGGCAGTCAGAACCGCTTCTGGCCAATAAGTACGAGGTACATGCGAATGCAACATGATAGTTCGAGCCACTTCCAACAGATGACGATTCTTTCTTTCGGCTACATCATTCTGTTGTGGTGTATAGGCACAGGAGGTTTGATGTAAAGTTCCAACAGATTTACAAAAGAGTTCCACATCTTTCTGAACAAATTCCAACGCATTATCAGTTCTAAAAATTTTAATAGGCACACCAAACTGGGTTTTAATTTCAGCAAAAAAGAACTTTATTGTGGATATCACCTCGGATCTACTTTTCAACAGAAATAGCCAAGTAGTCCGCGAAAAATCATCAATAAACAAAATAAAGTATCGATAGCCAGACACACTTGGTACATTACATGGTCCCCACACATCAGAGTGCACTACATCAAGAATATGCCTGCTGCGCACAGAACTACGCCTCGGATATACCGATCTAGTTTGTTTACCCAGTTGACAAGACTCACACTGGAAACTACAACTACTCATGTCTGGAAGTAAATGGCGCAGTTTGTCAGAAGAAGGGTGTCCCAGCCTGTAATGCCACTGTAAAGTAGAAACGGAAGCAGATAAGGCAGAAACCACAGCAACTTTGGCAGACCTTGGCATCTCGTCCAAGTAGTAGAGACCATCAGCACCTTCATACCCCCCACCAATCTTCATCCTCGTGAGAAGGTCCTGAAAAATGCATGAGCCAGGAAGGAATGTCAGGCTACAGTTCAGATTCCTTACAAGTTTGCTAACAGACAATAAATTCATAGGGAAGTTAGGCACATATAAGGCAGATTTGATAAGAAACTGAGAAATAATGTCCACAATGCCAGAAACTGGAGATCTAAATCCATCAGCAACCATAACCGTAGATTTATGAGCAGGTTTAGAGGTGGACTTAAACAAAGCCCTATTTCCAGAAATATGGGATGATGCACGAGAGTCGATCACCCATTTATTATTACCAGATGGGGGTGGCAAATGTGAACTCAGAAAAGCAGTATCATAACCAGTATGGGCAGCATGTGCTCCACTCATGGACGCTTCAAAAGATGATCCAGCACGCTCCAGAAAGAGACGTTCGACTTCAGCCCTGATATAGTCAGCAGTAGCGCCCGCAGTGTCTGGTGTAGTAGGATGTGCAGCACTCTCGGATGCGGTGGCGGGAGAATCAGTAGCAGTGTTCGCCCATTCTGGTTTACCATATTTCTCCCAACACTTTTCTTCAATGTGGTTCGTACGACCACAGTAAGAACACAAGCGCGATCCGGGCGGAGGACGCGCAGCAGTAGTAGTAGCAGTAGGAGGGGCTCCACGCCCAGCAGTAGGAGAACGACCTCTCCCGACACCAAGGGGAGGACGTCCATCAGAAGTGCGGCCACGGCCACGACCGCGGCCACCCCAGGCAGCTAAGGCAGTAGAGTCGGCACCATCTGTAGCAGTATGTGGTGTCGGTGACGAAAGACGCTGAAGACGTTGGTAGGCACTCTGAAGGGTAGGCAGCGGATCACTGGCCAGAATCTGATCCACAACGCCAGCATAGGAGTCAGGCAAGCCACTCAAGAACTGTATCAACTGGAGCTCATCGCGCTGCTTTTGCATAACCACCAGATCTGTCGACAGAGGATGATACGTCTCCAGTTCACCCCACAAACCGGTGAACGTAGAGAAGTAATCGGTGATGTCAGTGCAAGTAAAAGTGAGACGGCTAAGCTGTTTGTTGATATCAAACACTTTCTTCGGATTCTGGCTGTGGGAGAAGGTGCTAGCAAGCTGATCCCACATCTGCTTTGCAGTAGGCAGACGGAGGATGGTCACACTAATTTTCTCAACCGTGCTGTTGAGAATCCAGGTCATCACCGTTGAGTCGTCACGGACCCAATCATCGTAAGCTTTGACATCCTTCACGTTGGCGTCGTCAGCAGGCTGTGGCGGACCGGCACGAGTGAGATGGGAATACTTCCCTTGTGATTTGGCATATATCACAAAGGAGCAAACCCACAGCTGGTAGTTGCGCCCGTTAAGCTTTACGGTAGTAACTTGACGACGCAAATCGTCAGTCGAGGACGCCATGAGGTAGTCAAGCACAACAGGCAGACAAGGCAGGCAGGCAGGTACAAGATCACGGAGGACCTCTCACATACGGGCTACGTCGAGACGTAGCACGGAACCCGGAGGCGAAAGCCTACACGGACAGGCAGACAGAATCACAGACCGAAGACGGAAGGGCCCCTCAAACCAACACGGTGATGATCTCCACCGGAGATAGGAGAGGCGAGCGGAGCGAACCGGAGGAACACGGAGTGGCGCCTAAGCCACGGCGGTGGCCCAGCAGATCAACAGACCGGCGGCGGCCGTAGCGGCGGCGGCGGCTGGAGCGCCCGGCGGCAAGGCAGGCCGGCGGCTCCTAGCCGGACGGCGCCAGCAGACCCCGGCGGGCCGGCGCACGCAGCCGCTGGGCTGCTGCCGGCGGTGGGGGAAGGAGGGGGGGAACCGGCGGCGGCGGGGGGGGTGGCGGAAGGGAGGGAGGGAGGTGACGGCTAGGATCTCAGTCCTGCTCTGGTACCATGTTAGAAGACAGGGTTTCAGAGAGCATAGGGTTGCACAATGTGTGCACCCTCATATATATAATACGGAAACAATTACAGAGAGGTCCATACAGAGTAAACAAATAACAAAAATAAATAACGGAATAAGTAAACCACAGAAAACATATACTGTAACATAACCGTTAAACAGTAAAAATTAAACAAGTATCCATTGACTGTTAGATTAGATCAGGGCATCAACAAACAGATTATAGTGTTCGACCCAAAAGAATATAGTACATATGTATACTATAGTTTGTACTGTAAAATAGCCGAACACTATATATTATTATTATTGTACACATGTATATTGAGGTTTACATAGCTTACATGCATATATACGATACTCTTATAATACTTTTGAATGCTTACACATGATAATCCCAAAATGCTAACATAATAATCTGTTGAGAGAGTGTCTTAAACTCTCTAGAAAAGCTTCCTTGATGAACCGGACGTCTACACCAAGCCTCAGCATCTTCGGGATGCATTTTGGGCACCTACAAGTGTATTTACAGACATTACTCCAGGCAATATATGGTCTGCCTGGAGGCCCTGGACTGTATTTGTATTTACGGTCCAACTGGACTGTAAATGTTGTTGATTTGGAAATATAGTTCGTGTTACGGACCGTAAACGTGGCCGGAAAACAACCTAATGATTTCAGGACTTTGGATATAGGTTCTATTCTTATAAATAGACTCCCCCAACTTGTCCCAAACATGAAGAGCAACGAAGAGAGATCAAGAGACGTCGTTTTTCGAAGACCTAAAGCCACGGACGGACCTAGGGCTTTCCTTAGGGTTTCACGCCTCCAAGAGCTCCTCTCCAAGCAACCGTCTTCTTCCACGGTTGGCTTTCGGGTGTAAAAGGGGATTGGGTACTTCTTCTCTCTTCAGTAGTCATCATCTATGTAATCTCTCTATCAATGATATCTCCTCCAGTGGATGTAGGCTCCCACATTGGGAATTTGTCAAACCACTACAAATCTTGTCTTTGTGGTTGCTTGCTTGTTTGTTGTTGATCTTCATCGTACGTATTCGGCTTGGATTGCTCAATCTCACGCTTCCGCGTCTCCGCAACAAGCTCGTTGGGCCTTGTTGTTTTGGTCTCTCATCACGACCATATCCCAACAAGTGGTATCAGAGTAAGTTCTACCACCGGATCTCTACCATGACGTCGAAGTACAACATTGAGAAGATCGATACATACAACATCGAGAAGATCGATCGCTTGAAGGGTTTTTCTCTCTGGCAAGTCAAGTGTGAATCTTGCCTCACACAAGAAGGAATCCACAAAGCTCTTCTTGGAAAGGAGAAGAAACCGGAATCCATGACGGATGACCGGTGGGAGGAGATTGATCAAAAGACACGTACATGCATCTTTCTCTGTTTGGAGGATGAAGTCCTCCGTGAGGTCGTCCATCTGAAGACCGCCAAAGACTTTTGGGATGAACTTGAAGCACTCTAAATGAAGAAGTCCATCACCAACAAGTTTGCACTAAAGAAGTGTCTTTTCATGCTTCGCATGGAAGAAGGTGGTTCCTTGACGGCTCTTCTCGATGAGTTCAATGAAATCGTCCACGACCTCGGGTAGATCGATGTGAAGATAGAGGACAAGGATCAAGCAATTTTGTTGCTTTGTACCCTTCCACCATCCTATAAGAATCTTCGGGATATGATGATATTCCGTGAGTCAAAGACTATCTTAATCCATGAAGTCAAAACAGCCTTGACGTCTCAAGAGAAATTAGAGAAGGATCTTACTTCATCAAAAGTAGCGGGTGAAGCTTTGGCCACTAGAGGAAGGGAGCGTCCACGTGACAAAGACCCTGAAAGTTCAAAGCAAAAGCAGAATAAGTCAAAGTCACGTCAATCAAAGAGGTGCAACTATTGCAAGAAGACATGCCATACCCGGGATGAATGCTACAACTTGCAAAACAAGCAAAAGCATGAGAAATCAAATGTTGTTGCAGCTCATGCAAAGGTGGCTCGTGGAGGTTCTGAAAACAACGGCTACGTTCTTGCTTCATTGTCGTCCTATGACTACAAGGATTGGGTTCTTGATTCAGCATGCATGTACCACATGACCGAGCGTAAGGATTATTTCCATACCTATGAGTCACATTAAGGTGGAGATATCCTTATGGGTGACAATCGTCCTTGCAAGACGATTGGTGTTGGCACGGTGAAGATCAAGATGTTTGATGGTGAAGTCAGAACATTAACGGATGTCTGACATGTTGTCGTGTTGAAGAAGAATCTCATCTCATTGGGCACACTTTAAGACAAGGGTTGCAAGTTCTCCGGTGAAAACAGAGTTCTTGATGTTCTTAAAGTTGATCGGGTCCTCGTGAAGGCAGTGAGAAATTCACACAAACTGTAAATCTTGTAAGGTTCCACTATCTCAAGCTCCGCAGCGGTTACAACTTCATCTAAAGACACCACAAGGCTCTGGCATATGCGTTTGGGACACATGTCTGACAAAGGGATGATGCTTCTGAGCAAGAGAGGGTTGTTGTGTGGCGAAAGCATTGGAAAGTTAGATCTCTGCGAGCATTGTGTTATGGGGAAGGCCAAACGTAATAGCTTCGACACGACAATTCATTCTTCCAAGGATGCTCTAGATTATGTTCACTCTGATCTATGGGGCCATTCTCGTGTTCCTTCCGAAGGTGGTGCCAAATATATGATGACCTTCATTGGTGATTGCACAAGGAAGGTTTGGGTTTATTTTCTCAAGAGCAAAGACGAGGCATTCTCGACTTTCAAACAATGGAAGGCTCTTGTTGAGATCAAATCGACAAGAGCATAAAGACTTTTTGGACTAATAACGGCTTTAGAGTTTTGTTCTAAGGAGTTCAATAATTTCTACAGTGATCATAGGATCAAAAGACATCGTACAGTGCATCACACTCCCCAACAGAACGATGTAGCAGAAAGAATGAACACAACGTTGTTGGAAAAGGCCCGATGCATGCTTCTCAATGCGGGTTTGGATAGATCTTTTAGGGTTGAAGCTATATCAACCTCTTATTATTTGGTGAAGCTTTCTCCATCGTCTTCTATTTATTTCAAGACTCCTGAAGAAGCTTGGTCTGGTAAACCTGTTGATTATTTGAATCTACGAATATTCGGTTGCCCTACTTATGCACATTCTGATACTGGCAAATTAGAACCTAGAACTATCAAATGCATATTCCTTGGTTATACTTCTGGGGGGAAAGGATACCGTCTTTGGTGCAAGAATCCTTCTTCACCACGTTTCTTGGTAAAGCGCAACGTTACTTTTAACGAATCTGCCATGGTGTCTACTATGCAAGACACAGATAGCTCTTCTATAGGTTCTCTACAGGGCATCTCACAACAAGTGGAGCCCAAAGAAGATGTAGACTCACAGGTTAATGAACAAGATCCCTCTTCTACACCAAATGATTCATTGCCTACTGAAGATAAAGAGGTGATTCCAAAGAGTTCTTATAGTGTAGCCAAAGGCAAAGGAAAACGGAACATCAAACCACTCCAACTATGGCTTTGGTGACTCCATGGTAGCCTATGCCCTTTCCAACATCGTTGATGTGGATATTGGTGATGAGCCCACCAATTTTTGTGATGCAGTCGCAGGTCATGATGCTCCGCAGTGGATTGCTACAATGAAGGAAGAGATGGAATCTCTTCACAACAATCAAACTTGGGAGTTGGCGGTACCGCCCAAAGGCAAGAAAGTAGTGGGCTGCGAGTGGTCTATAAGAAGAAAGAAGGTGATAGATACAAGACACGCCTTGTTGCATGAGGCTATAGTCAAATTGAAGGCATTGATTATAATGAAGTCTTCTCATCTGTCGTCAAGCATAGTTCCATATGGGTGCTTCTTTCTTTGGTAGCCATTGAAGACCTAGAGTTGCAGCAGCTAGATGTAAAGATAGCTTTTCTGCATGGTGAGCTAGAAGAAAAGATCTACATGCAACATCCAGAGGGTTTTGAGGACAAAGAGAACCATGTGTGCTTGCTCAAGAGATCACTCTATGGGCTGAAGAAATCTCCTAGAGAATGGTACAGGAGATTTGACTCTTTCATGACGCACAATGAATTTTTCAGTAGTAGTTATGACGCTTGTGTCTACTATAAAGGGTTGGATGACAATTCCTTTGTTTACCTACTGCTATATGTTGATGACATGTTGATCGCTTCTAGACACGCATCTGAGATCGCAAAGGTGAAATCTCTTCTAGGTGGAGAGTTTGATATGAAAAACCTAGGTGAAGCTAAGAAAATTCTTGGCATGGAGATTCAAAGGGACACAGATTGTGCAGGCGACCTCGACAAGAGATCTCTCACATGTTACATGTTCACGGTGGGATCTACAGATGTTAGTTGGAAAACCACTCTACAAAGTACTATTGCTTTATCTACTACTGAAGCAGGGTACATGATTGAAGTCGTGAAGTTGGCTTTATGGCTCAAGGGTTTGATGAATCAGTTGGGCATGGTTCAACAACAAGTTATTGTTCATTGTGACAGTCAAAGTGTTATACATCTTAGCAAAGATCAAATGTTTCATGAGAGAACAAAGCACATTGATGTCAAGTACCACTTCATTAGAGAAGTCACATATGAAGGTAAGATTCAAATAAAGAAGATTAGTACGTCTGAGAATCCATCCGACGTGATGACGAAGACTCTTCTATTAGCTAAGTTTGAGCCTTGCTCAAAGTTAGCTGGTCTTCTTTCTACCTGAGCTTTGCCCATGAAGGGCATGTGGAGGAGATGGTATTCTTAATCAGTTTCTGATATTAGAGAAGATTGCAAGTGCTAGACAAGGTGGAGTTTTGAGAGAGTGTCTTAAACTCTCTAGAAAAGCTTCCTTGATGAACCGGACGTCTACACCAAGCCTTGGCATCTTCGAGATGTGTTTTGGGCACCTACAGGTGTATTTATGGTCATTACTCAAGAATATATATGTCTGTCTGGAGGCCCTAGACTGTATTTGTATTTACAGTCCAGCGTTGGACTGTAAATGTTGTTGATTTGGAAATACAGTCCGTGTTACAGACCATAAACGCGGCCGGAAAATAATCTAATGACCTCGAGACTTTGGATACGGGTTCTATTCTTATAAATAAACTCCCCCAACTCATCCCAAACATGAAGAGCAACAAAGAGAGATCAAGGGACGTCGTTTTTCGAAGACCTAAAGCCACGGACGGGCCTATGACTTTCCTTAGGATTTCACGCCTCCAAGAGCTCCTCTCCAAGCAACCGTCTTCTTCCACGATTGGCTTCCAGGTGTAAAAGGGGATTGGGTACTTCATCTCTCTTCTGTAATCATCATCTTTGTAATCTCTATATCAATAATATCATCTCCGTCAGTGGATGTAGGCTCCCACATTGGGAATTTTCCGAACCACTATAAATCTTGTATTTGTGGTTGCTTGCTTGTTTGTTGTGATCTTCGTCGTACGTATTCAGTTTGGATTGCTCTATCTCACGCTTCCTCATCTCCGCAACAAGCTCATTGGACCTTGTTGTTTGGGTCTCTCATCACCACCATATCCCAACATAATCTTATATCGTGAAATTGGTATACGTTCTATAATTATAAGACATCATAAATTAGCTACAAAGTAATATGTTTATAGTAGATGGCTAGCAAGAATAACATGTACAAGACTAACAGATGAATTTAACATAGGTGGGAGATAGAACACTAATTATGGTGAGTGTATTGCATGTCCACAGCCGGCAGTACATATAGGCCATTGAGCAATCGATTTTCCTCTTTATCATATTTGGTGTTGAAACAAAGGAAGCCTTGTTTTAACTAAGTGGTTGATTAAATGGGTCATGCAAAGCGGGATAAAGCGGAACAAAGCACCGGCTTAACAGCAGAACACTTCACCAGACACTCAGGTTAATGGTCCAGAATGTTTAAGCTGGCTGAAGCAGTCACTTTTTAAATCGGTGCTTGATGTATAACTAGGCATCACAATTTGTATACCTTTCATAGATACAATACTACGTGGCTTTGTATAGATCAATTAGTTTAGATGTCGTTGGCTTGTTTTTACACAAACTGTCTTTATGTTGTGCTCAACAAATCTTGTCCACAACATTGCTTCTTGTTGATGGTAAAATTTGCTGTGTCAAATGGCATGTGATATTTGTTAAAACAGCTTCATGGTCACTTAAAGTCGGGTAACTTCAACCAAGTTGAGAATTCTTTTTTCATGTTTAAAATATGATAGATATTAAACGAACAATTTAATAGGACAGTTACCTTACTGTTGTTTTCGGTTTAAATATCCTGATAAATTAGGGTTGACCGTCTCCTCAACGAGATGATCTGTTAAAACTTTTTAGTTCAATATTATTTGCTGCACGTATAACCACTTGATATACATTTTTTTTGGTGTTAATTGATTAGTTAATAGAAGAAGAGGAAGGCCTAAATTTACATGGGAAGAGCTTATAAAGAGAGATTTGAATCTCTACATCTCAACCAGAATATTACCCATGATAGAGCTGAATGGAAAAGAAGGATCCATGTAGCCGACCCCAACATAGTTGGGATTGAGGCTTAGTTGATGATGATGATTAGTTATTAGATATATGAACTCAACCATAGGGCAGCACTCTGGCAGCATGCGCTGAAAGATAGTGTCTCAGTTTCTCCAAATTAATTAATATATGTTAACTGTTAAGAGTGCCACATGTATAGAAGTGCGCTCTGAAGTGTTTAGACAGTGTATCTTTTCTGTTCTTTCTCTATTGACATTGAGCAGTATGCAGTAATGACTATTCCACGACAATATTAGAAAGAAAAAAACATTCACTAATCAAGCCCATATACATACAGAAATGCACTTCCAAATTTCTATTGGCCACTAATCGGATAGAATAATTAACGCAGTGTGTACCGAGATGGATTCAGTTGCATATGACAGAGAGCATGATCCGCATGACTAAACCAGATTGGCATTTGCATAAGTAAATTTGCAATGTGTAAAAGAGGAAATATTTTGTTTCAAATTATGTAATTCATATATGATTGGATGTAATTCATATTTCCAGAACACCGGGAATTCTGATTTTAATATTCTTTTGTACATTCTTCTCTTTTCCTAATGAATTTGAGACATTACATCTCCTTATGAAAAGCTTAGTAAGGATCGAGGAACATTTTATATCTGACTCAAGTTTAAGATGGCTCATTTGTAGCATTTGTTACATGGATGTCGCACATAAAATTCTTCTGCAGATTTGATTTTCTTTAACCAAAACATAGCTCTAACAGTCTTATTTTTACTGCAAAAGTCCAAGAATATGCACATCACAGTATCAGCATATCAAAAATCAAACTTTCAGTCTATATCTATAGGCAAACAAATACAATAGATATCGACCATGTGTAGCATGGATGCATATTTACTATTACATCATAAATAGGTCATAGAAATCAGAGTTCTGTCATAGCGAGGGTGATCGTGCTTTAGAACAGTTAAAAAGGGAAAAGGTACCTTCCAAGATCTTGTATCTAGAACAATGACGTCCAGTACTTTTCCATCAGAAATTTGAAATTGCTTTAAAAAGTATGGCTTATCTTGTTTGAGGGCGACTGCAGTGGTAAACCTAAAAATTCATCCTGAAACTCAATGTACACTTCATGCAATCTCAATGGGCTAAGCAAACTATCAAATGGTAAATTGAATTGAAGATTAGCAAAATGTAACCCAAGGCCAAATGGATATAGTTACCAGGGAATCCTCAGTGCTTCAAAGCCAAGAGTAGCCTATAAAGGCATGAGAAAACAAAACCTGGTCAAACATCAGAGAATGAAAGACAATACGAAAAACATTTTAATATAAAGCTTGTTCTGGATCCAATTCTTAATCATCTTTCAATGACATGAAGCTAAATCCAATCTTAAAGTGAAGCAATAACTTACATTTAACAGAAGTGCATCATCGTCCCCAAATTCAGTAACACACACCACAAACTTTGCATCGTAAATCCTCGTAGCCGTATTCATCTAGGTGAAGGAGAACAGGAAACAATCATCATAAAGCCTAAATCTGATACTAGAGTGAGTTCATGGACTTTCTTAAAAATTTACTTTAACTACAACTGAATGTTTTTCTTACACGGATTGGTATTAGGCTGTCATCCAAATTAAAAAAAAATTACCTTTAATGAACTATATATTAGAAGAAAGTTTTATTGTAATCCTATTGATAGTTTATATTGTGATCCTATTGATAATTCAAGTTTTCCATTTAAAGGAAAGATAAGATAATCAAACTCCATAGATTCATTCGGTATTAGACCATAATTCAAAAATTAAAAAAGGTCCCACCAAATTATTTTGTAAATAATTGCATTTCTATCTAGGAAACACATGAAGTTACAACAGATTCAACTCCTATAAACCCCTCAATATGAGGCAAAGTTTACCTTCCTGTTGTAACAATCTAACAAATCCTAGAGGCATAATATAGATCCAGTTCTTTTAATAACCAATTTACATAGTAAATTAACCTATATTATATGAATATCCCCTACTCTATTTTCTCACAAAAAAAAAACATTTCAATTGCTATGTGTTCGGTACTTCTAACAGAAGAAAAACCAATTTGAGCAAGTAAGAAAGAGATCAATAACAATCTTTCCTGTTGCAAATTAGTGGTTTTATTAGTGGCATGTTAGCAAGAGCCATAATTCAACACCAATGATAAATGTGTTTGTTATAAATTGCATTGTCACCCTTTTTTCGCTTTTTATAGTCTGAAAAAATTCACATTGAAGAGCTAATCCCAGAAAGTCTAGTAGGTAGCATTATCTATCTGTTCACCCATTTCTTTTTAGTCTCAAATCCAAGTAAAGCTTCCCCACCTGGTAAGAGTGAAGGCACATCTTTTTCTTGACTAGTTAATGAATTCTATGTCACATTACCATCTCCCCTGACCACCTAACACCGGTGGCGGAACCACTCGTAGGCCACATGAGGCTCGTGCCTCACCCAAATTTTGGGTAACTTATTATATCACCACGTCTAAAATGATAGGCTCCTGGTTATAAGAGTGAAGGCACATCTTTTTCTTGACTAGTTAATGAATTCTATGTCACATTACCATCTCCCCTGACCACCTAACACCGGTGGCGGAACCACTCGTAGGCCACATGAGGCTCGTGCCTCACCCAAATTTTGGGTAACTTATTATATCACCACGTCTAAAATGATAGGCTCCTGGTTATTTATTGAGAAAGAAAAACGGGTATGCGGATTAGGAATACCTCGTGAATTCCCTCCGTGCGGTCAATAGGACTACGTGAAACTGGTAGCTGCAGATCACGTATATGTTTATCGATTGCAACAGAGCCTGATGATCGTGGCATACGTGGTGGTTTTAAAATTTTCTTGAGATCGATGTCATGCCGCACCATGCTTCCACTGGACTGCTTCTACAGATGGACGCTTTTTCGTGTAGGAAATTACAGCGCCCTAGACCGTTAGAAAGTTGTTGCACTGGTCGTGGTAGGGGTGGGCGGCTGCAACAGTCACAGCATTCTGACTATAGACTGAGGCGGCTTCAGCCACTTCACGCTAACAAATCCAATAAGTGAAGATAAGGACATGGGAGTATAGCTATAGGGTTTTAGTTTTGTATACAAGTTAGTGGATCATCCATGATTTGATGTGCTTGGCATGTTAATGTAGGCATAATCTCTAACTGTTAATGAATCATGACGTACTTTTTCATGATCCTTCTTGCACAAGTGAGGTCTCAATTTATGTAGTTTTAGCTGTGATGGAGGAATGTTCAGATCATTCATGTGGTAGATAGAGTTTTTATTGTCATCAAGCTTCATTAATCGTTGGCGTGGACTGCCAAGTTCAACCAAGAATTGAAGTGCTAGTCCATTTTGATTTCATTGATAACAAGGACTTTCCCTAACAACTTTCATTGGCGTGGTCGGAGTGCCAAGGAAGAAAATAGCAGCATACTACGTTTATATGACAACCTCCCTTTTCTGTCGCCTTCTTGAGGTGCCAAGCAAGAACGAATGTGATATATTATGTAAGATCATGATTCAAATTTTATATCTATTCAATTTCCTGATATCAAAAAATACTCCATTGTTGTATTAAAATTTAATTCTTCATACAGGCCTTACCCGCATTGAAATCCTGGCTCCGCCACTGTCTAAAATTGAGCTAAGTGCCCTATGTCATGGTAGTCCTTTTGGGATGAATTGTTTAAGATGATAGATTTATTGTTTTTCATTTCAGGCAGATATCAGTGGGAATTAATTGGACTTTTGTGAAAAACCTAAATGCATACATTCGATACTCGATTACTAAAACACTAATCGTGTGTGTTTAATTTAATATTTAAATGAAATATGCTTATATGTTTTTCAAAAATACTTTCATTTCTAAAAATAATAATCAAAATTGATTAACTGATAGTCTTTTCCAATTGATTAACTTTGCCTATGTTCCATAAATCTTGTGCAAATGTGGTTGGTCCCTAGCCCGGCAAGGGAAGGTTGGTGGCAGGTTGACAACCAACTACGAACTTTGTCACCTTTTTATGACATGGAACCTTATAAGAATTTCGTTAGTGTCTCCCTACCTAGTGATGCGCTGAATCGGCACCTGGGTGTAGCGATAAATAAGAAAAATCGACAGGGGGGTTCAACACAAGGGTTCCCGATTGTATCAGATGACAAGCAAGGCTTTCCACACCTTAGACAGGTGTGGGTAAAAAAGCTACTCCTGTTGCATCGTCACACGCATGTAGTGAGAAGCGTGCAATGGCACCACTTTGAATGGAGAGAAATAAAGATGCAAATTTCATAGAAAAATATTAGAGTTGGATCTAGGAATATTGCCTCTTTGACAACAAATCCTTCAAATATAATGGATACCATGATTATAAGAAAAGTCAATATAGCTTGCTTGTAGGAAACTAGATGGATAGGGGAACCATACAAACAAATTGGAGACATGGTGTAAATCTGGTATGCAGGTATTAACAAACAGAGAAATAGCTTGAGAATTGTTGTTGATAAGATGTTAAAGGATGATATTGTCAAGATCACAAGGATGGGTGATAGAATCATAGACAATGAGCGTGTTTTAGGGGAAAGATTGTTAACAATATTTGCGCTTATGCCCCCCAACTTGTCCATATTGAGGAGATAAGAAAGAGTTTTGTGATACCATAGATGAGTTGATGCAAGGATTACAAATAGAGAAGATCATATTTGGGGTGATTTAAATGGCCATATGGGGAGTAGCAATGTTGGTCATGGAGAGTTCACAGTGGTTTTGGATATGGCGGAAGGAATGGAGAAGAAAAGAGGATTTCAGATTTTACATTTGCCTATGATATGATTTTGGCAAACACCCATTTCAAAACAAAAAAAAGATTCTCATATGATTGCTTTCAAGAGTGGGTGCAATTGTGTACCAACTAATTGCCTTCTTACACGGTTAGTGGATCAAAGGTATGCAGAGATTATAAAGTGATCCCTAGAGGAGAACTCATCAGCTAGCATGCGTTTGTCGTTTTGTATACTAAAATGAATTTTAACAAAAGTAAGCATAACGGAAACTAAGATAGAAGAATTGAGTAGTGGAATCTTAGGGGAGAAATAAGATTGACGTTTTATTAAGGTTTTGAAATGCGCGAAGCAGGAAGCAGGCGGACGGGACCTTGTAGCCAATTATTCGCCAGGCGGGCGATCAAGTGGGCGCTTTTTAGAAAAGCGGATTTCCAATTCTTATAAACATTTATGCAAAATTACATACATATGTATATAAATACTATATTTTTGAAACTTTTATACATATCTAAACATTGTACAAGACAATATAAAACACCCAAATAGTTTATAACACAACTATACAACAATGATTGTATCCATACAATATAGTAAACAATATACTTGTCATAGATAAAGCACCCTACACATAAAATAATAAGTGTATATACAAGATGCAACACCAATTTTGTATCACATGTTTACATAGCTAAACAATAAACAATAGACTTATCATAGCTAGCTTACAAACATATTGTTAGATTAGCACATCATCAAAATAGTCATACATTGCAACAGTACATTTAATCAAAGTATGCATTCTAAATTAGATAATAGTTATCTATAATTTACTTGAAAACATTACAGAAGTGCCATATCATTACAGCTTACATACAAAGTATGCATTCTAAATTAGAACTCAATATATCATAGAACATTTAATGTATGCTAGTTTTATATATTATAGTCAAATATTAATCGGGGTATATAATGTACTTAATGTTATATGCTTACAGCAGTTTTTTTTTAAAGCGGGCAAAAAGCAAGAAAAAAGCGGGCAAAAAAGCGGGAAAAAAGCGGGAAAAAGTGGGTAAAACGGGCAAAAAGCGGTCGTTTTTCTCCAATCCACTTGGCAGACGCTTAAGGGGGGTTTTAGGCGGACATGACCCGTTGGCGATTAAGCGGCCGCTCAGTGCGGTTTTTAAAACACTGTTTTACGATAAACTTATCGAGGACACTTGGGACATGGATCCTAATTTTAAAACTGTGGCACAATCTGAGCTCCTACATAATAAAAATTGCCATGGAAGTTTTCTGAGAACCCAATGGTTGTGAGCCTCCACGAAAAGAGACTAGGTGGTGGAATAATAAGGTACAAGGCTATCAAACTATTAACTTTTACATAAAAGGGAGGGAAATTCCAAGTCCTCGCAGTTGTATTCTGCTCGTGTTTTCAACAAAATTGCATTGCAACAAGGTGGGGTAAAGCTTAATGTACATGACGAATATGAGATGGTTCTTGCCATTGTGCTTTCTCTGAGTCAAGAACAATCTTTGGTATGCTTGAGACGTGCCACTTTTCAAAGATAAAACTAGCAAACAAAGAATCTAAGACAGTATTTTAAGAGGTCGGAGATACATACTTTGAAGATAAATATAAAAAGTTGGATACTAGAGAAGAGGATTGAGATATATATCAATTTGCCATATAAGAGAAAGCAAAAGGAAGAAACTTGGGCCAAGTAAAATGCATAAAAAAAGATAGCAGAGTATTGCTAAAAATAATGATGTCAAGAAGCAATGGAAGAACTACTTTCATAAGCTTTTCAATGTAGAGATTTTAATAATGTAATAGACTCAAGTGACATATACAACAGACAACACTTACACGCGACGAGTTGCATAATCATAAGTAGAGAATGGTTTGGAATAGATAAAGATGGGAAAGGCATGCGAGCAAACAAGTATCCCCATTAATGTATGGAAAAGTATGGTGGATGAAGGAGCTTTGTGGTTACTATTTTTTCTCAATAAAACTATGAAAATCAATTGTCAGATGAGTGGAGAATTTGTCACATAGTCCCCATCTACAAGAACAAGGGAGATGTTCAAAACTGTAGAAAATAAAGAAGCATCAAGTTGATGAGTCGCACTATGAGTATAATGGAGAGGATTATCAAGTAAAGACTCGTATATGTTAAATAGAGTTCAAACAACCAGCTTGATTTTATGCCTTGTGGATCTACTAAAGATGTTATTTTTCTGATAAGGGGCTTATGAAGAGGTATAGGAAAAACAAAAATATCTTCATATGGTTTTATTGAATTAGAAAAGACTTATGATCAAGTACCTAGAAAAGTATTGTGGTGGGTTTAGAGAAGATATGTATCCATTTATTACATTGAATTGATCAATAACATGTATGATGCCTCAACTGCAAGTGTTTACTCATGAAGGAGGGACTCTAGGATTTCCTATTACAGCTGGGGTACATCAAGGATAAACACTAAGCACATATCCATTTGTTCTTGTTATTGATGAGTTGACAAAGCATGTTCAAGATGATATCCTTCGGTGCATGTTATTTGTTGACAGTATCATGTTGTTAGTGAAACCAAAGAAATTTTGAATTACGAAGTTGGACTTTAGAGAAATGTGGGAATCCAATAGATATAAGACTTGTAGAAGCAAAATAGAATATATGCATGCAACGTAATCCAATCTAAAATTATGTATGATGGTGTCGATGCAGTAGATATCCAAAATGTGATAAATTTTGCTACCTGGGTTCTAGTATTGAAATGGATGGCATAGTTCAAGAGGATGTTTATCATAGGATCACAGCAAAATGGTTGAAATGGAGTGCAACTAGATTAGTATGACCGAAAGATGCTACTCGGACTAAAAATTAAGCTTTATAGAACTACAGGTCATCCATGATGTCTGGAGTGAGTGTTGGGTAGTGAAGAAACAAGATCTCTATTAGTGTATGTATTTTACTGTGTTATTTGTATTTAGTGTGTTTTGGCTTTAGACTTGTAGTTGTCTATTAGCCTCTTTTCTGTTATCTCGTATTTCCTGGCTCTACTCTATGTCTTACTCTCTTGTCTCAAAAGAGAGTGCCCTGTATTTGTTTTACTCACTCAATAAGAAGCCTTTTATTATTTTAGATGGTATCAGAGCCACCCGATCCTCCCTAAGCCCCTCCTCCCAAGCCCTAAAACCCATGTCCCCATAAGCCCTAATCGCCACCCTCTCCCTCCCCTTTTTTCCCTAGTTGTCGCCGCTGGTCCCCCTCCCTCCTTTGTCGCCGCCTAGTCTGCCCCTCCTCTCCACCGCCATCTCCTCCCTCCCTCCCCTACCCACCCTGCCGCCATTCCCCATTTCCACCAGCCCTGTCATTAACACCTTCATCTCCACCAGCCCGCCACCACCCAACAGCCTGCCCGCCACCCTTCCACCTCCCTTCAACCAGCCCTCCACCGCCCCCTTTCCTCCATTCCCTATTCCGCATCACCACCCTATCCATCTGCTACCATCTCTTCATCTGGTTAGCCACCCCATTCACTCCCTCTCTTCCCCGCTAGTCTCTGGGCATCTCCGGTAACTTACCAGTTCTTGCACGTTGACAGCTTAATCCGGTCTTACTCTCTGCCTGCCTGCGCCTCATGGTTGAGTAGCTCTTCCTCCATGTTGGCGTAGGTTTTTCTGTATCTTTTGTTGCCCCTCCGTGGGTTCCTGAGATATGATGCCCAGATCTCCTACTATTATCTTCTGCCCCCAATCTGGGTGTTCTTAGATCTGCCCATGTGTTGGGTTTCTGTTGCTGCATGCTTCTATTGACGGTTGTTTGCTACTTCTGCTTGTTGCTCCTGCTTGCTGCCCTTGCCTGTGTTGACTTCTTCCACTCATGGCGTCCACCGATCTTCCCCAAAACTTGTGCGTCACTGTTGTCAAACTCGACGGCTCCAACTATCACTTATGGGTGGCCTCTTTCGAGCTCTATGTCAAGGCTCAAGGGCGCTACTTCCACCTTTCTACTAGAGGCCCAGATACTCCTGCTGCAAATGTTGATGATAAGACAAAGCAGGCCTACGATCTATGGTCCAAAGAGGATTATGGCGTTATGACTTGGATGGTCAACATAACAGTGCTATATCTAAAATCAGCCAATCTCTACTCCCACTGAAGACGGCTAAGGACACGTGGGATCAACTTTCCCACGTATACTCTCATCAGCGGAATCCAAAGAGAGTGCTTGAAATTTTCAAACACTTGGCCAAGCAGGAATACTCTCATACCGACTCTATGGAAGACTACTACAATCAATGTTGCGCTCTCTGGGATGAGTTTGAGGTCTACCATCTGCTCTTAGCAGACATTACAAAAATCCAACAACGCAATGAGTTGCAGCTGGTTCAGTTTCTTGCTGGCTTACCATCGTCCTTTGCGAGAGTCATTGATCAAATCTTGTCCAGTGATCCTCTGCCTACCTTATGAGATGTTATGAAGCGCGTACAGCGTCTTCCCTCTGTATCTCAAGCTCCTCCTGATTCCTCTGAAGGGACATCCCTTGATGTTAGGTCGGGTGATTCATTCTGTGGATGTGGCTACGGTCGTAGACGAGGTCGCGAACGATCTACTACATGCACAGGGCGTGGTCCGTACTCCTCTGCCTCTTGACACTAATGAACAGCGCTACTGCAACTTCTGTAAACGAACCAATCACAATGAAGACTGTTGTTGGATCAAGCATGGAAAACCTGCTTGGGCAAATCAAGTCACTTTAGACCAACCCGACAGTGTTGCTTCTCCATCTGCCCCACCATCTGCTGAGATTTGTTACTTCAAGCACGATTGGCTTCCTCTATTGAGACTTCTTCTGATGGCAGTACTGCTCTCCTGCCACAGTCTAGTAAAAACACATGGGTGATCGACTTTGGTGCGACCTCCCATATTACCACAATCCTACTTTATTTCCTAGTTTGCATAAAACTACTGCTATTCTTCCTGTTACTCTTGTCAACGATTCGCAAACACCAATCTTCGAGTTTTGGGAATATCCACACTTCTGGCTACCTTTCTCTGCGTTCAGCATTATATGTTCCTAAATTCCCAATAAATTTGTTATCTGTCACTAGAACTATTAAGAGCCTAAGGTGCTCCATAACTTTTGACTCAGACGGTGTTATTTTTCAGGATCTGCACACGAGGATGAAGATTGATTCGGGCCATGAGGGACCAGACAGCTTATGCTATTTCGACACACTGACTGTTGCATTTCTGACTACTTCTATGACTGGCATCCAATGGCACTATCAATTGGGACATTTTTCACCGACTAAGTTGAAGCACTTAATCCCTGATATTTCTGATTCTGATTTTCACTGTGAAACTTGCTAGTTAGGCAAACAGACTAGATCTACTTTTTCTAAGAAACCTTATATTGGCTCAAAACAGTCGTTTGATATAGTGCATGCTGATATTTGTGGCCCATGTTCAGTTTCTAGCATTTCTGGTTTCCGGTACTTTAGTTTTATTGATGATTTCTCTAGAACCACTTGGATATTCTTGTTAAAAGATAGATCTAATATTCTTGATACTATCACTTCCTTTTTTGCTGAGATAAGTACCCAATTTGGTAAAACAATAAAAATCTTTTGCACTGACAATGCCTTTGAGTTCATACAAACCTTTGTTAGTCATTTCTGTCAAAAATTGGGTACCATTCACCAAACCTCATGTGCATACACACCTCAACAGAATGGAGTTGCCGAACGCAAGAATAGGCATCTCCTTGAAGTAGTCTGCACTCTTCTGTTTCATTTCCATGTTCCCCAATGTTTTTGGCCAGAGGTTGTTTCCACTGCATGCTATCTCATTAATCGCATGCCATTTTCTATTCTTGGCAATCAAGTGCCATATCAGATTATATATCTTGATGCCCCTCTATTTTTTGTTCCTCCTCGGATTTTTGGTAGTACATGCTTTGTTAAAAATTTACGTCCTGGAATAACCAAACTTGATCCATGTGCTATCAAGTGTGTTCATAGGGTACTCTAGGACACAAAAAGGGTACCGATGCTATGACCCAGTTACTAAGAAATGGATGGTTTCGGATGATGTAGTCTTTTTTTAGCATCAGTCGTTCTATTCTTCTGTTAGCTCCGCGCCCTGACATCTGATTTACTCGCGGATACACCTCTACCTCCGATTGTTGATGTTGATTCACCGGATACTACTAGTGTTCCTGCTTCTCCACTAAAGGTTTATCAGAGAAGACTGAAGGCTCCAACTGCCTCCATGGCCCCTCCAAATCATCCATCCTCGTCGGCAGATCCACTCAGGTATTTTCTGACCTGGACATTACGATCAGTTTACGCAAAGGCACTCGGACGTGCACACAACATCCCATTGGAAATTTCTACACTACTGCTCACTTAGGGACTAACTTTGCAAACTTTTCTTCTGCTCTTTCGGATGTTTCTATTCCTAAAAATACTTCTCAAGCTCTTAAGCATCCAGCTTGGCATCAAGCCATGAAATCTGAAATGCAAGCACTCACTGAACGAAATACTTGGGAGTTGGTTGATGCACCTACTGAGTGTTCCCCTGTTGGCTGTCGATGGATTTTTACGGTCAAATATCAACCTGATGGAACTATTGAGCGTCACAAAGCTCGTTTGGTCGCCAAAGCTACATTCAGACATATGGAGTGGATTATTTTGAGACTTTCTCTCCTATCGCCCGCCTTAACTCGGTGTGGGTACTTATTTCTGTGGCGGTTGATTCTGACTGGCCTTTATTTCAGCTTGATGTCAAAAATGCTTTTCTGTATGGAGATCTGCATGAAGAGGTATACATGAAGCAATCTCGCGGATTTGTGCTTCAGGGGGGGTCCTCGAAAGTCTGCCGCCTGTGCAAAGCAATTTATGGCCTAAAGCAAAGTCCTCGTGCCTGGTTTGACAAACTGAGCTCCATTCTTCAAAAATTCCAATTTCGTCGCTCTCCGTCTGTTCATTCTGTATTTATCGAGAAAACTACTTCTGGTCTTGTTACCTTAATTGTCTATGTTGATGACATCATATTATCTGGTAGTGACCCTGCAGGAATCCAAGCCACGAAACACTACTTGGAAAACCATTTTGTCACCAAGGATTCAGGCACATTGAGATATTTTCTTGGAATTGAAGTTTCTCGGTCATCTTCTGATCTATGCTTATCTCAGCATAAATATGTTCTTGATCTTCTATCTGATACAGGTCTGCTTGGGGCCAAACCTGCTAGTACTCCCTTAGATCCAAACACTAATTAGGATGATGAGCACTCTCCTTACCCTGACCATCATCAGTATCGACGCATGGTTGGGAAACGTGTATATCTTACTATCACTAGAGTTGATATCACATCTGTTGTTGGACTGGTTAGCAGGTATCTTGATAAGCCCAGACAGTGTCACTGGGATGTTGTCTGCCATATTCTGAAATATTTGAAAACCTCTCCTGGGAAAGGACTTCTCTATAAGAAACATGGGCATTGTAATCTTGTTGTTTTATCTGATTCTGATTATGTTGGCAGTAAGATAGATCGTAGATCTACTCCCGGATACTACACGTTTGTAGGTGGTAACCTAGTTACCTGGCGCAACAAGAAGCAAACGGTCATAGCTCGTTCTAGTGTTGAAGCGTAGTACAGAGCAATGGCTCATACAACGTGTGAACTCTTCTGGATATGCAGCCTTCTGTAAGATTTTGGTATCTCTGATTCTAAACCCATCCCCATGCACTGTGACAACAAAGCAGCTATTTTTATTGCGAGCAATCCCACATTCCATGAACGGACTAAGCACATTGAAGTTGACTGTCACCTTGTGCGAGAAGTTGTCTTATCTGGTCAAATCTCTACGCCTTATAGACATACTTCAGATCAAGTTGCAGATATCTTCACCAAAATTCTTCCGAAGACCAAATTCACTACTCTGATTGACAAGCTGGGAATGATTGATATCTATGCTCCAACTTGAGGGGGAGTATTAGTATATATATTTTATTGTTATTTTTACTTAGTGTGTTTTGGCTTTAGACTTCTAGTTGTATATTAGCCTCTTTTCTTTTATCCCATATTGCCTGGATCTACTCTATGTCTTACTCTTTTGTCTTATAAAAGAGAGTGCCTTGTACTCGTTTTACTCACTCAATAAGAAGCCTTTTATTATTTTAGAATCTCAACATGACGAATGAGGCTAAGATGCATACGTCGAGATGGATGTGTGGGAAGACAAGGAAAGATCGCTTGACAAATGATTATATACTATATAAAGTGAGGGTGGCAAGCACTGAAGACAAGTTGTGTGGGAGCTTGTCCTTGTAGTAGAGCTGGCCTACTTGGGTTATGTAAATATCCGGGCTTTCATTAGTAAAACAATATGTATGGTAGTAGTCACAGTTATAACATCTCTCTCCATGCTCTCGACCATGGTTTAAAATTTTGATTTCGATGTTGTTTCCGATGGCTCAAAAACAGAAATTTATAGAAATTTCGATATTAATGCTTATTTCGACACAAGATTTCAACACAAGATTTTGACAACCAAATAAAGGAATTAATCACGAAATTTTACCAGGATGATCCACATCCACATACATAAATACACTTATTTATGCAATAAAATCATATATTGATCTGGGTGGGGGTCCTACATGTGTGAAAAGATTGAAAATTGTATCCGAGGGGATTTGGATGACATGTTCAATAACATAAAGAAGGAATTAGTTTATAGGTCATTATGTTAATAATCAATTTCAATTTCTACTTTATAGCTTACACTATAGATCATCAAAGAGTGAAAATAATAAAGGTATTCTCAATTTAGGCATGAGATTATTCATAAAATGGGGACAAATTACTAAAATTAGTTGATACCAATAATCTAATTTATAGAAGAATACATGTGGCACTGGGTGTAGATGTCGGGAGGTGGATTAGCGGCAACGGGTTGATTAATGACAACAAGTGTGGATCTATGCCAATGCCCGGCAGGCAGCCAGCCAACAAGCGGTTGTGGCTGCCCCCATGCGGAAAATTCCTCTCTCCTCTTTTTGTTTGTGTTAGAGTTGGATCACCGCTCTAATACCATGTGGAAAACAATATGAGTGGGGGAAATCCCCTAATGTGTAGAGGTTTTTCTTGTTGACAGAAGGCAGCCCCCCTTTCCTATATATAGGATAAGGGGGAAGCATACAGACTCAAGATAAACCCTAATGGGCCAAGACACACTTGGACCCATATTACAAATATACTAAAACAACTTAAGTAAATAGACTCTCTAACATATATCAATTGAATACATTTAACTATATTATTATTCCCATTCGTAGATGAAATTTGATCTATGTAACTAAACAGCATACATCTCAATTCTAAATTGTTTTAGTTTTTTTCATTTTGAGGTCTAAAATTATGTATAATTAATATTTGAAGTATTACATAGTTGTAAATCATTGTTACAAAATTCATCTTTAGTATAAGATATTTATTTAAATATGCAACATTTATTAAGTATTCATAAAATATAGGGATATAACGTTGAAAAAACTTTTAAAAAATCTCATTTTGAAAATATTTTATCCATTATCTTGACAAATGGGATATGTATCAAGTTGGATTGTAAATTAATTGTAAATATATGAAATTTATAGCAAAATTTCATAAATCCTCAAGTTTAAGTAGCAGATTATCACTTGCAACTTGCAATTTCAGAGTAATATTTTGATCAAGATGGGGTAAAAGTGCAAGAAATAGATGTACAGGGGAAGGAGAGAGAGTAAACTTACCTTAGATCTGAAGAACAATCCTATAAGAGCAAGAGAATGCAAAAAAATCACCAAAGTAGTAACCCTCCAACAGTCCAACTATAGCAGGCTTTGGGCCGTTGATTTTTGAAATTTTGAACCCATTTTTGTTGTGTTTCGAGAAATGCATGCCCAAATTGCCCTTTTTTCAACGAGATTTCTATATTTTGTCGAAATTTCCCCCCCTTTGCAAAATTTCTATCGAAATTTTGAAATTTCACTTACTGTTTTTGGACATGTGCATTTCTATGTCTGATACCCGTCGAAACCAAAATTTTGGATCGAAATTTTGAGATTTTGACCGAGATTTTGAACCATGCTATGAACGCCTTTTCCTACATTAACATCATGTATACCACTGTTGTTGTTCTCATTGTTCACTTTCTGTTTAAGCAGGTCTCATCCTCGTACTTTCCTACCACCACTCACTCAGGTAGCTTTGTCAATACCTTTAATCAATAGTTTGTTTAAAGCATCCCCCCCGGCCTTCCTAGGTCTCCCTCACAAATCATTGAGCCCTCTTCGATAGAGGGCTCTATGTTTTTTGGAGGGAGCATGTTCCCCCTACTCTTATCTGCTAAGGATCCTCTAACTTGTTACATGTGTGTCGTATGTATGCTTACTTCCAATGTGTTGCATCCTCTTCTTCCTACTTGCGCCAAGATGTCTACGTGATTGGCTCCTACTTTTGTAACATATGTTATTTTTCGTCTTTAGGTGGTCCCCAAAAATATAAGTGTTAAACACCTAATCTACTCATGGGCCTTCAAGATCAACATCAACTTTTGGAATTGATTATCTCCTCTTAGAGATGTTAATCCTATTCAGGATGAAACTAAGGGCAAAAATTGCATAAGTGGAAGTAATGGTTGGAGCAAGTATTCCAGCCCCCAAGTTCTTGGTTGGCTTCCTAGTGACATACACCCTCACATCAATAGAATGTGGTGTCATAGAATAACTCCAAGAATCTCTCGGCTCATCAGATCTAAGAGATTACAGAGGCACTTTCTCGGTTGGCGGTCTACTTTTAGTTATTTTAGCTTGACGGGTATAATGTAGTTATCTAATAAAGCAAAAGCAAATATATGGTAGCTAGAAATAGTGTTGACAAAGTATAGAGCCATGGCACACATAGCATGTGAGCTCTTATTGGTATCACTATTTGATGCGTTTAAACATCAAACCACTATGTTCGTTCTAAGTATTGTGCCAATCGTGTGCAACCTGCTACCTCATGAGAGGAAAAGCACATTGAGGCTAACCATCACTTTATACAATATATAGCAATGTTACAAGAAATTTCTATGCCATTGTTGAGTTTGAAAGATTGGCAAGATCTACACCAAACCTCTACTAGAGAAAATTTGAGACCTGTGTGGCAAGTGGGCATGCATACAATATGCTCCGACTTAAGGGGGGTATTGACAGTTATACTAATTTACTTCATTTTCTTGTTTGCTTTTGCCTTCTTTTCCTCCATGTAATAAGGTGGTCATGCTTGACCAGATTATATGAAGAGCATGACTTGCTTTATTGAAAACACCTCTATAGATTACATAAGAATAAGAAGTGACTCGATTAGTTACTAAGACAAATCTTCTTCGACAATATATTCGGAGTAAGTGATTAAATATCGATCTATACATAATCAATCAAACACTGCGTGAAACCCAATCCTTATATAGTAGTTGTAAACATTGAAACTCAACTTTTGCTGGATACAAACATTCTATCATTCTCTATATGGAGAAATACACATCCTTAAATACGGTTGATGAAAATTACAAAGATTTTTTAAATTACTTCATAGGGAAGTTGAATATCATAAAACTAGAAATCTGTTGAAGCTACTCACATGGAATTTGTTAGAAAAAACTAAATGATAGGTTCCTCTGTCCATCAAGAGGATAGGGTGGTTATCCGTGACTAGAGTGGAAATGAACTAAGGTCTGCCATTTCAAGAAGTAATTGCATATGACATACTAATGTAATTATTCCTCAGTAGCCTCACTTTTCAAGTTTTTATGTACTTTTAACCTATAAAACTTGGTATTGAAGAAAAAGTCTGCATACATTGTATCACAGGCCCGTTTCTGTTTGTACTGTGAACTAACTTAGCTGACAATGAATTCACTTGATAGTGGGCATGATTACCTTAAATAGAAAGAGTTGTTCGGAATTAGATAAGTTTCGAACTACTTGCTTTGCGAAATTCGCTGGGGTGTATGTCATTCAGATTATATGCGATGTAACATTCTTTGCATGTACTGCTCTTAGAAAGTTTCCCTGTAATTCTATTTTCGACTGAGCTTAATTCTCCTTGATAATGTCTGCCTAATCAAGAAAGAAGAATAACGCCTGCCTGATTAATTTAACAATAAACATATTGTCTATGTATTGATTTGTTATATAATGATATATGGTTCTGTGGGGAACATTTTTGGAAGCACACCCTCATGATTCTTTCGATGTCTTACTGTAAATATAAAAGTGATTCCAGTTTGAGTAGGTCCAGATATTTAAATAGAGACAAGGCCTAACATATATGTGGAGAAGTGCCAGAAGAAAAAAAATGGAGCACCAAATTGGGAACGACAGATATCATAAGTAAAAACGAACTATAAATGACAACTTACCAATCGAAGCAGCTGCATCTGTTGGTCGATCGGCCTCGGTCCCCCAGCAACGCTCAAGAAGTGGATATCATTAATTCCACGAGACGCCCCTTGGTCAGACCGGAAACCCCCACTCTTCCGCACAGCTTCATGAGGTGCCCCGACTCTAAAGGCCAAGTAGAGGCCTATACATAGGAATGCCTGCGCTACCAGCGTGGCCCTCCATGGCGGAGTTTTCCTCTGGAGAGGGTGGAGTCGGAAGTCTGGCGGGACGTCGGCCATGGCGGTAGCGAGGATAGAGCTCACCGGTCGTGACGAGTCCAAGGCAACTGGAGCCTGGCTTGCTGAGAGCGGAGCAGCAGGTGGCAGCACGAGGAGGGAACGGATTAGACGCAAGCGGGAACTTAGCTTACTCCCAACAGGTAACGTGCCGACTGGCAAAGGACGCGGAAAGGGCAGCGGAAGTGTACCTGGGATGGGATCATGGAGAGGGCAGTGTCGGCCTCGCTGGAAGACGAGATTGGTGCCGCAATCGTGGTAGATTGTGTATTGACACGTACCAGTTTTCAAGAATCCTAAGCTGCACGCCGAAAACCTTAAATTTATTGTCCAAAATAGCACATTTGGGGAGGAATGTGTCCTCGGGAGAGGAGAGCACGCATTTGCGTCCCGTAAGCGGACGCATTGACCCCATGGGAGGGCAATGTGTCTCCAAACGGGACGCATTACCTTCTATGGGGCCAATGTGTCGCGCGCGGAGACGCCCCCAACGGGTAGAAATGACTAGAAATTGCCACGCGGACAATGCGTCCGGGACGGGGACGCATTGCTCCCTGGACCGGCGCAACCCAACGGCTATTTTGTCGTTGGGGCCGCAGCGCGGTGCCACGTGGGCGCAATGCGTCCCCAAACGGGACGCATTGCTCTCATATATATATATTGGGCGAAATCAACCCTCCAAAGTCACATCATTCTTCATTTCCTTACTCTTTCTCTATACTCTCATTGCTCTGGAGTTTTTGCTCGGATTTCTACTGCTTGGAGGCGATTTCTAGCTTATTTCGGGCGATCTTGGAGCTGCTATCTTCTACTGCATGGAGACGATCTTGGAGCTTCTTCTTTCTCTTCTCTTATTCTTCGATTGTCAAGGGATAACTCTCCATTTGAGGTATTTTTCTACCAAAATTTTAAATTCCAAAACTTGAACTTAACATTAGTATGAAATATTACAACTGAAATAATTATATTGCTACTCCTTAATTCCACGTTACTGAAATAATGATGTAGAAAATGACAATTGAAGGTTAATTAATACCTGAAAAATTATTGTTGGAAATTGCAAAATTGTTGTTCTGAAATGTTAATGTTACTAAAAAATTAGCAAAATTGTTGTTATGAAATGTTAGTTAATTTTACTGAAAAATAGCAAAATTGTTGTTCTGAAATGTTAATATTACTAAAAAATAGTAGAATTGTTGTTCTAAAATGTTAATGTTATAGAAAAAGTAGTAAAATAAATTTAATTCCAAATTCAAAATTATTGTTCTAAAATCTTAACTACTCTTTTAAAAATGATGTCACTGCTCTAAAATATTAATTCATGTTAATATAATATTATAAAATATGAATTTCTTTCTGGTGTTAATATAATATTCTAAAATATAGGAACATGGCATCTAGTTCAAATTCACGAATTGTCAAGATGCGATATGATGGGCAATTTCTCTCTGATGGGTCTTATTCTAGTCGATCGGTTAGACCCATAAACATTTCACTTATTAATACCCTATCTGAACTAAAATCATATATCTATACAACACTTGACATCAATCCCAACCACTTCTCTATCAAAATATCCTATTTTTTCCCTGGAGAAAATCATATGCTCGTACAAGTTGATGATGATGATGCATATAGAACCTTGTTATCACTTTCAGCTGATGCCTATATTGATGTGTTTCTTGAAAAACATTTATCCACCAATAGCCTTGTTTCATGAGTCTATTGAATCGATTTCAATCTCAATTCCCTCACAATAATTTATGGAGTCAACCACCTCAATTCTCTCAAAGTCATTTAACTACTGAATGGAATCAACCACCTCAATTCAGTCTTAGCAATTTAACTGCTGAATGGAGTCAACCACCTGAATATTCTCAAAATCTTACTACTGAGAATATTAGTGTTGAGGTTGAGGAGGGAGATACTGATATTGATCATGAAGGTGATAATGATAGTGATCACGAAGGTGATAATAATAGTGATATTGAAGGTGGTAACAGCAGTGAACCACTTGAGGATGAGTCATTGACTGAAACTGATGATGAGCACACACATCCATTCCCTGACTCTACTGCAGCATTGAGTTCTATTCCATCCATATTTGACAACCAATGGCCCCAACATGAACACATTTATTCCAACTATGAAGCTTTTCAAGATGATGACTGGGTGGAAGATTTTCGTCATGAATTTTGTCTCAATTACAATCCTTCCAGCATTGTTATATATGAGGGTGCTTTATTTGCATCCAAAGTTGTAATGGTTAAGACGCTTCAAAAATGGTCGGTACAAAAGAATGTCCAATACCGTACATTACGCTCAAATAATTGTCATCTTAAACTTTTTTGTATCCATGATCAACAATGTCCTTGGAGATTGACCGCTTGCCAGTCCAAAAGAGTAGGTGGCGTGTGGAAGATAAAACGTTGTAAAGCAGGCCACAATTGTGAATTAACTGTTATGAATCATGATCATCACCAAGTCACAGCATCTTATATTGCTCGAATGATAATGTCAATTCTAGTATCACGATTGGATATGTCAACACGAGAAATTCGTGACAAGGTGAATGTTGAACTAAGGCTCCATATATCTTACAAGAAAGCATATCTAGCGAGGAGGAAGGCCGTTTGTAAAATATTTGGAGACTGGGAATCATCATATCATAGTTTGTTGTCGTTCCTGATTTCTCTGACACAATATATTCCAAGAACTATATATGCCCACCTTATTGATGATTATACCCTTCAAACTGAAGGCACTCGTAGATTCAAGCAGGTATTTTGGGCATTTGGTCCAGCTGTGAGGGGTTGGGCCTATTGCAGGCCTATTCTTACTGTTGATGGCACATTTTTAACAGGAAAATATACTGGCATACTTCTCATTGCATGTGACATAGATGATGATAATGGTCTATTTCCACCTTTTGTTGTTGTCGAGAAAGAAAATAAGGACTCCTAGGAGTGGTTCTTTGGTTGTCTACAAACTTGTATTCCAATCATTCCACGACGTACAAACTTGTGTATTATTTCTGATCGAATGAGTGGGATTTTTCCAGTACTTGAACCAAAATTTGATTGGGCTCAACATCGTTATTGTCTTCGACATCTTCGGGAGAACTTCGATAAGCAGTTCAAGTCCAAGGAGTTGAGGGATCTTTTGTGGAAGGTGGGATCCACAACTAATACACATGAATTTGATCGTCATATGACTGTTATAGAAACCATAGAACCAGCAGCGAAGGCGTATTTATTAGGCCAAAATCTAGTACTTTGGTCTCCCGCATATGACAAAGGTTGTAGGTATGGGTCATTGACTAGCAATCATGTTGAAGGGTGTAATGGAGTCTTAAAAGGTGTTAGAGGTTTGCCAATACAATCGTTAATTGTTGCCACATACTATCGTTCCGTGACCATGTGGTTGCATAGGCGTAATCTCGCAAATAAACGTGCACAAGATGGACTGAAATGGCCCTTGAGGGTTCATGATAAGCTTTATAATGTTCGAGAGGATGCAAAAAAATTGACAATACACATCCGTGTGAACAATGATGAATGGCTTGTTGGTGACATGGATGGATATAGATTTCAAGTAATAGTGTGTCCAAATGGTGGCAGCCAATGCAGTTGTGGTTTTCCACAACAATGACATTATCCATGTTCTCATGTTTGGGTAGCTGCAGACTCTGTCAATTGGGATCTTGATGGACTTGTGAGTGCATATTATACAAATGAGGCTTATCTAAATGCATACAAAACTGAATTTCATGGTATTCCCGACAAGAGGTATTGGCCTCAATTTGATGAAAGTAGAGGTATTTATCTCTTATTACCCCCTAGGAAACGAAGGCAAGTTGGAAGACCAAAGAAAAAGAGAAGGCATTCAACTATGGATGTTGATCCAAATCAATATACATATCACTGTCATAAGTATGGCAGAAGGGGCCATAATAGACGCACTTGTCCTAATGTAATATGATGTCTGGTCATGTAATGTTTGCTATTTCAATTTACTCAAGTCATGTAATGTTTGCAATTTCAATTTATCAAGTCATGTAATGTTTAAAATTTTAATTTTCAAGTCATGTAACGTTTGCAATTTCACTAAAAGAATGAATTTATAATGGTTTTTTTATAGATGGCTCATTGAAGGACATGGACATTTCACATGTCCGTAGAGTTAATCCAAATAATAGCTACGAAGTGCCTATAGGGAAAAATGGCTCATCAAACTCTATTGGATGATGACTGGAATGACGTACCAGATTTGTTGTACAACAAGTTAGGATTTATAGTGACAAAAGAACAAGCAAAATTTCATTGGCAATTTTTAAAGCAAATGTTTCACATGTATGAAGAACTTCTTGAGCTACCTGGTTGGTATTGGGATCACACAAAACAAAAAGCAATGCCAATCAATGAGCAAGTTAAAAACCAGTTAGTTGTATCACATCCAGAGATACATCGAGTTGTACATCAAATGTGGCCATTTTATGAACCTCTAGATGAGATATTGAATCAAATGCAGTAACTAATTATTGTAGTATTTCTCTTTTAGTAGTTCATGTTGTATTTTTATATTGTTTGGTACTTCATGTATTTGAATTAATTTCATCTTATCTAATGAAGAATCTTGACAAACTAATATGTTGTACAATATTTGCACTTTTCATTTAATGTAATATTTGCACTTTTCATAGATATGGCTCCTAGACAAGCAGCCTACCGACTCTCCCAACACCACATCATGTTGGCACAATGGCCTATTACTGACCCGGATGTTTTAGAAAATATTTCCATGGCTGGTTTTGAGCTTGTTCATAGGCTACCCTCTATCCACCTTGACCCCACTTTAATCACTGCATTAGTTAACAAGTGGGACAATACTAGCAATACTTTTACATTTCCCCCGTTTGAAATGATTGTAACCCTTCAGGATATTGTAGTGCTTTTAGGTCTTAGGATTGATGGCCCACCCGTTATAGCTTCATATCCTACATGTGTAAATGAGGGGCAGTTTTCTTCTTGGACTCACCTTTGTGAGAATTTCTTAGGAGATGCACCAGATGGGATGTCTAAGGGGCATATCTCCTTGATTTGGCTGCGTGAGATCTTCAAGGATATGGATCTGACTGCGGGTGATGAAGAACAACAACTAGAACTGAGGACAAGGTACACCAGGGCATATCTCTTATACTTCTTAGGTAGTTACCTTATCCCAGATAGTATCGGGGATAGAGTGCATGTTAGGTACCTCCATCTTGTGTCCGATTTTGCACGTTGTGGCACTCTATCTTGGGGTGCTGCAACTCTAGCTTTCTTATATAGTTAGTTGTATAAGGCAACCACCCGGTCCAGGAGAACTGCCCATCTGTCAGGTTGTGTCTATCTATTACAGCTGTGGTATTGGGAGAGGTTGGGAATTGGACGCCCAGGTACAATTGCTATGCACTGGGATGATTGGCCAGAAGATGTTCCCTTGGGTTACATGTTAAAGATCTACATAATTAATTTTTATATTTGTCCAAACATTATGTAGTGTTTATCTAAATTTAGTTTGTCAATTTAATAGGTGGCCTACCTTTGTCTAAAGGAGTGACACTATTAGGGGAACAATCCAGTTTTACGATTCAGCATTTGACCAGATTTTGCCCTTACAGGTATAACTTACTTACCTCTACTAACATGTTGTATGGTATATGTTTTATTTATTTGCAATTTACTCCATTTTATATGACACATGTTGTCTATATGAATAACAGATAGAGTTGACTCCTTACACTGTTGATGTTCTCGAGAGATTGTCTGCCATTTGTAGAGAGGGTAGTGATATTTGGTTGGCACGAGTGCCTCTGTTGTGCTACACAATAGTGGACTGGCACTTCCCCAAAAAAGTACTTGGACAGTTCGGCTTTGTTCAAGTACAACCTACTCTTGAGCTGCCGCGGCTTAGCCAGATAGATGGGAGGGGTCATGCGGCTGAGGATTGGATGCTTCATTATAGGCAGGAGGTGCAGATGTGGAACAACAGACGTGAAAGCTTAGTTCCCGCTCCACCAGCTGATACAGTCTTCAGTCCTCATGTTCACTATGCATGGTATCATCCTCAATACTTCGTGCCCCCTCCAGCTATGCCTCCAAGCACATACTACCCGCAAAGTTATCGCCAGTAAGAATTTATGAGTATCATTATTATTTCTTTTACAAACTGTTATTATTTATCTTTTTTATTTGTAATATATATAATTGATCTTTATTATGTGTACATACTTTGTTTTACAGGTACAAACACAGGTGGCGATCCGAGCGATATTAGAGAACGCCCCTGTACAGATCAGAGATGACATCTATAACATCCAGGGGAGTTACTTTGATAGTCTTCCTGACTATGCTCGACCGTGGGATCCCATACCCACTCATACCACCGTCCCTGAGCCCACTCCTACTCCTGTGATTACTACTGCTGAGCGCACTCCCACTCTCACTTCTCAGTTCATGTCATGGGGACTGACAGGGCCATATTTTTCAGGAGCTGCTTCATATTCCTCATTCATCACCCCACCTCAACCAACATCATACTATGGAGCAAGTTCTTCTTCTGTTCCATACACTCCATTCCCACTACCAATTATTCCTGAGAGCCGACCACCACCTTATGTCACATATTCATCTACTCCGTTTGATTTCTCAGGATGCACCCCACCTGATGCATCCTATCATGGTTTTCAGAGACCCCTCACCCCACCTCCACCTTTTCATTTCTTCCTTGATGCTCGCCAGCAGCCTCCTACACAGTTGTCCCCAGTTCAGGCCTCTCCAGATGACATTAGTACAGAGGATCCAGATGTATAGGGAGGTGGGCGAGGACGTCGTGGGCGAGGACGACATACTTAGTTTTTTATATATTGTATTGTTTTGTATGTATGCCTTTGTGAAGACCTCTATCATATGTGGATCTATCATATTATGATATCACATTGGTTCATTTTGGATCTATCATATTGTTCTTTTGTTTATTATTTTCTCGTCATGTTGGTTCATGTTTTAACCTTGTTTTTATTTGCTATCTCATTTTTTTGTATTATGTTCTTATTATATAATCAATTAGGAACCAACTGATGTTGGTTGCAATACACTTATATATTCCATATGCATGTTACGAGCTATTGAAATTGACAAATTTATAATAATTGGGTATATTATAGACATCCAAATACAAGTGAACGAATTGTAAATGTACAAATATAATCAATATTGTTAATATACATATCAATAACTATGAAACAATATCACTGACTGCAAAAATATGATTAAAAAACACAATGTGTCATGTATGGGGACGCATTGCTACAATGTGTCCTGCATGGGGACGCATTGCTACAATGCGTCCTGTATGGGGACGCATTGGTGCAATGCGTCCCAGCAGAGGACGCATTGGTCCCACATGAGGATATTACGTCCCAAACCAGGACGCATTGCCCTCCTGTGGGACTAATGCGTCCCCTCCTAGGACGCATTATACAAATGTGTCCCGCCAGCAGACGTATTGGTCCCACAACAGAGCAATATGTCCCGAACCGGGATGCATTGCCCTTTTGTGGGACCAATGCGTCCGCTGTCGGGACGCATTGCTTCCCGTCAGGACAATGCGTCCCAGCAGGGGACGCATTGCTCCACAAATGTGCCATTTTGGACAATAAATTTAAGAACGTTCCATTTAGGAAATAAAAAATGGCAAATATGCCATTTAGGTTTTTTGGCCAAAACCTTTTATCTATTTATATATACTGATATACCATCTCCTTCCTAAAAAAATATACTATCTCCTCCGTGAGCGTTGCAAGAAATAAGAATTGAATCGCGGGCCTCGCGGCTGCCCCAGTAGGATCTTGTGTCCTTGCATCATATTATATGGCCTTTACACTTACACGCTAATTAGTACAATTGGATAAATATGAGGAATGACATTGATTGCATGTGATGTTTCTTTCCCGAGAAAATCCATGATGTTCTCAAGTTAAATGATTGGTTCACAGTTTGTTACTTAAATTAAGAAAAATAATATATAGACAAGAAAGGGGGATGAGAAATGGTTGTCTTCTAGTTACCTGGACGGCCGAGCGGACGAATTTGCAACGGCTGCATTTTGCACCGCCCCAAATGCAGGCACCTAGAAATCTGGAATGATGGGAAACGTGAAAGAGAGAAAAGGGGGGGGGGGAGATGAGAAATGTGGGGAGAGAGAGAGTGGGAAACGTGAAAGAGAGAAAAGGGGGGGGAGATGAGAAATGTGGAGAGAGAGAGAGAGCGTCAGGAGAGAATGGGTGGTTGTAGGAGAGAGAGAGAAAAGTTATCAATATTAATATCTTTCAAATCGTAATGATTTTTTAACAAAATAAAAAAGTTGTGCTCCTTATAAAACATACTTCAAACAAGACCAATGTCAACATATTTTTATATTAAAAGATATTGGGGACAGATGGAGGAGAGGGAGTGGTTGTAGGAGAGAGAAAAAGAAAAAGTTATTTTTGTTAATATCTTTGAGACTGTAATGAATTTTTTGACCCATAAAAGACCAAAATCTATCAAAATTATCTTTTTGACAAAATAAAACCATTGCATTCCATTCAAAATATATTTTAAAACAATACCAAAATCGATAGAAGAGAAGAGAGAAAATTATTTTTCTTATAACTTTCAACCAGTGTGAATTTTTTAACAAAATAAAAATCACTTGATTCCTTAAAAAAACATTCCAACAAGACCAATTACATGTTATCCATGGTCCAATTGGATGTTATCTCTGATCCAATTGGAATTTATCTCATGTTGCTATTGGATGTTATTTTTGATCCAATTGGTTGTTATCTCTGATTGAATTGGATGTTATCTCCGGTCCATTTAGATATTATCCCGATCCAATTAGATGTTATGTCTGGTCTGTTTATATATTATCTCCAGTCTAGTTGCATATTATCTTGGGTCCAATTGTCTGTTATCTCTAGTACAATTGGATGTTATCTCCGGTCCATTTGTATGTTATCTCTGGTCCACTTGAATGTTATCTCTGATCCATTTAGATGTTATTTCCATTCTACTTGGCTGTCATCTCAGGTCCAATTAGATGTTAATTCTAGTCTAATTGGATGTTATCTCTAGTCCAGTTAGATGGTGTCTCCGGTTGAATCAGATGTTATCTCAGGTCCAATTAGATGTTATCTCTGTCCAATTGAATGTTGTCTTAGGTCCAGTTGGATTTTATCTTAGGTCCATTTGGATGCTATCTTCAGTCACCAATTGGATGTTATCTTACGTCCAATTAGATATTATTTCCAGTCCGATAGGATGTTATCTCCAGTCCAATTAGATGTTATCTCAGGTCCACTTGGATATCTCTGGTTCAATTTGATGTTATCTCTGGTCCATTTGGATGTTATCTCAGGTCCATTTGTAAGTTATCTTCGGTTCATTTGGATGTTATCTTAGATCTAAATAGATGTTATCCCAAGTCCAGTTGGAGGTTATCTCTAATCCAACTGGATGTTGTCTCATGTTTGATTGGGTGTTATCTCAGGTCTAATTGGATAATATCTCAAGTCCAATTGGATGTTATCTCAGTTCAAATTGTAAGTTATCTCTGGTTCTTATCTCTGGTCCAATTCGTTGTTACCTATGATCCAATTCATTTTTATCTTCAGTCCAATTTGTTGTTCTCTCTGGTCCAGTTTGTTGTTTTGTAAGAGATAGAATATGAGAAATAGGAGAGAAGTAGTGCAATTAAATTTTTAAAATTAGTTGTCATATTTGTTCCAATTGGTTGTTATCTCTGGTCCAATTGGTTGTTATCTCTGGTCCAATTGGTTGTTATCTCCGATCAAATTCGTTGTTATCTCCGGTCAGTAATTGTTATTTGTGGTCCATTTGGTTGTCTTTGGTCCAACTGGTTGTTATCTCTAGTCCGATTTGAGTTGTTATCTCTGGTCCAATTGATTGTTATCTCTGGTCCAATAGGATGTTATCTCTGGTCTAGTTGGTTGTTATCTCTGATCCAACTGGTTGTTAGATCTAGTTCAATTTGAGTTGTTATCTCTAGTTGAATAGGATGTTATCTTTGGTCCAACTTGTTGTCATCTCTTGTTAAATTTGTTCTTATCTCTTTCCCATTTGTTGTTATGTTTGATCTAGTTTGTTGTTATGTCTTGCTAATTTGTTACTATGTTTGGTCCAATTTGTTGTTATCTCTTGTGCAAATTGTTCTTATCTCCGGTCCAATTTGTTGTTATCTCTGATCTAATTTATTGTTATTTTTGTGCAATTTATTGTTAATTTTGATCTAGTTTATTGTTATATCTAGTCCATTGTATTGTTATCGTTGGTCCTCATTTCACTCATCACAAAGATATGTGTTGTTATCTCTGATCCAGTCTGTTATTGTCTATGATCCAATTTGTTGTTATCTCTTATCCAACTTGTTATTATCTTTGATCCAATTGTGCTATATCTGGTCCGTTGTTTTGTTATCTCTAATCCTCATTTCACTCATCACAAAGATATATGTTGTAATCATTTGTACTCATTTTTTTAATTTAATTTTTATCCCTGGTCGAATTTGTTGTTATCTCTGGTCTAATTTTTCTGGTCTAATTTGTTGTTATATCCAATTTAATTTGTTGTTATCTCTTATCAAATTTTTGGTTATCTCCAGCCCAGTTTGTTGTTACATCCTCCAAAATTATTGCTATGTCTGTTTAGTTGTGTTGTTATCTCTGTTCACTGTTTTATATTGATCTCTCCTCCTCATTTAAGAAAAATATTTTTTTCTCATCTTTTATTCTTTTTTATTCTAGTTGCTCTCATCTCATATTTTAGATTGTATATTATATTTTTCAAAATATGTTATAACATATTTTTTTGTAAAGAATGCAATAATTTTTATTTCATCAAAATATTCACGATGGATTGGAATTTCTAAGAAAAATAAATTCTTCTCTCTTCTTTTCTCTCTCCTTCCAGCCACTACAGATCTCATCTGGCCACTCTCTCTCCCACACACTCTCTTTTCTAGTCACTCTCTCTCTCACTCTCACTCTCTCAGCCATTCTCTCTCCCACCCACTCTCTCTCATGGTCTCACTTTCTGTCAGCCCGTCTTTGGTGATATGGAGTTAATCTCTTCTGCCCCCTTGTATACTTTGGGAATATGTGCTACTAACGGACAAAAGTTGTCCAGAATCTCGTCCGATCTAGCATTTGCATAGCATATCTCTTAAAATAACAAATCTAACACAAATCCATATAATGTAAATTAGTGGTATAGCCACTTTTGGAGGAGGGGGCATGTGCCCTACCCAGGTCTGAAGTTACACACAAAATAATACACATTAGGCTTGAGTGTTCAAAGAAGAAGAAAAACATCCGTACCCTCCCTCTTATAGTTATCATAATATTCACACTCATGGTGCCACTCCCATCCAATTTTTTGGCAATGACACTGATGTGAACTTACAATCTATATCTACTAACTATTTTTAACCTATACATACATAACGAGCAAACTAGCTTGAAAAAGTAATATATGAATAACAAAACACCAAAACTATGATGTATATATTGTATAGAGTTATCATTGAATGTGACTTCTATATTCACACTTATAAATTGATTACGTGAATATGGTGGGTTGTTTGTTTCTCCACAACAAGTACACTTCCCAACGGATAAAATGTCAATAACATATGTTTAGTTAGGAGCACAATAGTCATAATAATTTTGTTAATACATTTAGTATATTGTGTAGGAGTGTATTACTTTAAAACACTATGATATATTTGAGAGATAAGGAAGCGTCATTAATATTATCAAATTATCCCAAAATGTATTTTATAAAAAGGAAGTCTTTTCATTTTTTTCCCTTTTCAATAAACAAGGATCAAGATGAGGTGGACAATAAATTTATGTCTAATAACTTTTTTTTGGGAACACATAGATATTTAATATCTTTCTTTTTAAAAAAGATAAAGAAAATCTTATGTTTTCATGCATTCATTTACATTTTATGCTAAATAGAGGAGTTATCTATAAGATGATTACCATCCCATATCTCCTCCCCTCCCTTTTGTTCCTACTACATATGTAACACCCGGGGTTCACTACCCTAGGCTCTAGTAGAGTTTCAGGAATGACGAATGGTCCCACAAACCACCACTAGCCTTAACTGTGCACTTTGTCCACACTGACGCGCAAACCAGGATCAACTTCCCGACTGGTCACCCATGCTAGTACTACTCCAAGCCAAGCACGCTTAACTATGGAGTTCTTACTGATGAGCTTCCTAAAAAGGAGGTGTACCTTGGTGATATGAGTAGTCCAATCATTCCTTATAAGATCATTTTATCCGAGGCCTCAAATCCTGGGATGTTACGATCTTTCCCTACTTAGACTCTTGATGTCCTCGCCAAGGCTCAACTATATGGCCTCATAATATCACCCCATTTCATTGCAGACCCAGAATGACCCATGGACACCCAGCTCCCGATCACGGAATATTAGTGCAAGGGTGGCTACGTCAACCATTTACAACCCTTTCCTACATGTCTGGACCACACGGCTCAAGACTGGCATGCCACATGCCCATGTGAGCCCCACCTACTGGAGGGGTTATGGCTCTGATACCATTTGTAACACCCGGGCCCACTGCCCTAGTCTCTAGTAGAGTTTCGGGAATGACGACTCACCCCACAAACCACCACTAGCCTTAACTGCACACTTTGTTCACATTGACGTGACATTGACGCGCAAGACAGGATCAACTTCCCGACTGGTCACCCATCATAGTACTACTCCAAGCCAAGCACGCTTAACTATGGAGTTCTTAGTGATGGGTTTCTTGAAAAGGAGGTATACCTTAGTGATATGGATAGTCCAATCATTCCTTATAAGATCATTTTATCTGAGGCCTCAAATCCTATTTTCTTTTGATAAGGACATTAATATATATCTTCCAATTTAGATGATACTTGGCCCTTAAGTTTCTTTTAGGTCAAGAAAATGAAATTGAGTGCCAAATTATCCTTGTGGGTTTCCGTTTATGATTTTTGGAACAATATATTCCTCATTATCTTCTTTTTTTCATTAAATCCCATATTACCTCCAATTATTGCATTTATCATCTCCTTTATATATAATTTAGATTTAATGAATAAAAGAAGATAATGAGGAATATATTATTCCAAAAATCATACCATCCTTCCACACCCCTATCTCCCAGTATAAAACATTTTATTTTCTAACATTTTTATAGTTCACTATGTGCACTTTTATTATATTATATTGGTACTTCATTGATATCAGACATGCATCAACACATAATATTTTATTTTCTTCATTTCAACTTTGTTGATGTATTTCATTAACATGCAATGAATTTAGATGTCCCTCGTATCTATTTTAAGATTCCCTCTTTTAACTAAATGTACCTCCAGTCCACATTCTGGACTATGCATTTGTTATTTAGGTTTCACACATTCAAACTTGAAAAGAGGTAACTTCCATAGTTTCTCCTCAATAATTTTCTATCCCACTTTGTATTTAATATAATAATGATTGATGTGATTTTTATCCTCTTCCACACAAACTTCTTAGTATTTATAGTTATGCCACATTTAGTATGTGAACCTTGTTTCCCACAATTCAATATTGGAAACTATACAAATACGGTTGGGTGTGTGCTTTCTATACAAAAACTTGTTTTCGGCATGGTTAAAATCCTATTCTTGCATATTATTTTGCCACACCCTTCTATTTCATCCACCACATTCTAATCATATAAGAGACAAATATATGCTCGATCCACCTATTGTAAATAGTCAACAACCTCCAATTTTAGATCTCAAACCATGTTTCTTATTGATATTTAGTTTTTTTTAGTTTGATAAATAATAACTCTATTTTGTATAATTCCATGTTTGAATGATGGAGAAATCTAGAGAAGTCACAAAGAACCCCTAATAATTCTTTGTTTTTTCCACATTTGGGTTCCCAACAACCTCCGACAATAACGAGTTCTAGGTTAGGAGCATCCCAACCATTTGGGTTGTTCACTTGACCTGTAGTCGATTGACTGGAGTATAAATTGATCAATTGGAGGGCTCCAAAACTAGGAAAACCAACCTAGACCATGTTGAAGGTAGTGTGAACCTCATTGGGAAGACATGATCAATGTCTCAATCTGCAAAGATTGTGGACCGACATGTGCATATTTGTTTATATGGATGCTAAGTTACACACTAGAAACCTTTTAATCAAGGTCTTTTTCAATTGACTATATGAAAATTGTTAGTCAAACGTTTCCACACCCATGGAAGTAAAGCTCCAGCTTTGGGGGAGTGCAAGGATGGGACATGAATGGGCAGTTGAGGTTGTCTTTAGTTGGTTGGTAGTAAAAAAAAAGAGGGGGAGGGAGAGGGAGAGACTTTAGTGATGGTGGGGTGGACGGGAAACTAAATGGCTGGGAGAGGGAGCAACTCAATTTTTGAGAGAAATAGGTGGGGAGAGAGGTGGGAAGATATGGGAAAGATAACAGAAGTAATTTATATATAAGAAAATAAATAAAGAATATGTGATAACACTTGATGAAACAATCAAAAGGACATTTCTAAGAAAAGCAAGACACAACACACAAATTGCTAAAAGAGTGAGAAAATATATAAAATAATACAAAGAGAAATAGAAAATGAGAGGGGTTGAGGAAGAAAGTGGTAGGATATAGAAAATTAGTAAAGTTAAAAAACACATCAATAATTAAAACAACATAGAACATAAAAGCTTACACAAACATGAATGATGACATTAGTCATGTACTAAATATTTGTTAAGATACTCAATAGTATTCCAATACATAGAGTTAGTATTGGGAAGGTAGGGTAAGAGAGAGAATAAAATTATGTCAAAGAGAGAACAAAATTACTGCAAGATATAGAGAAAATAAGACAGAGTATGTGGGATAACACATTAGTGAATAATAAAAAAAATACTTTGAAAATGCTTAAATTAATAATATTATATAATATATAAACACAACACATAAACATTTTTTCACTATGCTATATATTTTTGTGTAATAAACATTTAATTCTAACAACTTCTTAGCATGCAAGCCTGCATATGATGTAATCGCTTAGAAACTTCATTACCATGTGTTGCTTGTGAGGCAAAAATCATCACTATTTCCTTCCTATTTTGATATATTAAGGGTGCTAGATTATTATAGAATTTCTCTCTTACAACACACTCAACATATCACAAATACGAAGGTAATGATGTCATCATCAAATTCCTTTGAATTTGTATATTGATCGTTGGGGTTTTCCACACAAAAAGAATCAACAACCTAATTCGCAACAACAAATTTATGTAATTCTACAATGTCACATTGAATGACTAATGTAAGTGTAAGAAAAAAGGCACATTAGATACTTGAAAAATGACAATGCATATATCACAATAGACTTGAAGTACACAATATAACACAATAAATAGATTCATATATGTATACATATATATAGTGGTGGATCCAGAAAGTGACATTAGGATGGGGGGATGAGTCACACTAGGGGTGATTTTAAATTGAAAAAAAATGTTATAATTGGGATTTGAATCCAAACCAATAGAATCAAGTCAAGAAAGATAGACCAATCTAGCTACATACCTTGTTGTTCACATTTTGTGCAGAAATTTATATGTAATATTTTATAACTTATCATAAGCATATAACTACATACTAATGTTTGGATTTTAGAGGTGGGGCTCTAGCTCACTATCCCCATAGATCCGCCCCTATATTATAGTAATGGTCCCAAAAATAGGGGGGACAAGTACGGTAAGAGAGAGAAGCAATAAACATATATTAATATTCCTATACAAAGAGGAAGGGGAAGTAACAAAGGAAAGATAATAAAAAAAGGTGAGAGAGGGGGAGTGGTGTACAAATAGAGAATACAAAAGAAAGAAAGTTATATGACACATTAGAAGATATAAAAAGGATTAAAAAATATGATATGTATGTATGTTCATAAATAGAACACATATATTATATATAATATAATGTATCTTGTTATATGTTTATGTGTAACATACCTTTATTTGTGTGTTATTCAAATATACATATATATGTAGTTTGTTAACATGTAGACAATTTAATTTCTATGATTTATGATTTTGGTTGTGTTTTGTTTTTATTAGAATATAGTAATGATGTCCACCAATGTGTTACCTCACAACTTTTTATCTTATTTTCCATATATATATATATATATATATATATATATATATATATATATGCACAAATATATATATATATATATATATACACACACATGTATATGTATATATATAATTTTTCTTCTCCCTCCGTCCAAATTACTTCCCTTGTCTCCAATTTCTCCCACCTCAAAATGAGGAGAGCATTGACCCATTTCCCTCCTTTATCCCTACATCCCTTATTTAGCCTAGTTAGCTTGTACATAAAAATAGAGTTCAAAAAAGGACAAATAAGGGTTCATATCTTGATTCTCTTACCATATCATCTCTTTCATGATATTTGAGTTAGAGTTAGTTCATGACTTAGAGTGACACCAAAATTATCATTACCTCTTCGCATCATCAAATGTTATATAGCTTATGCATCATTATGTATGTGGAAAAAGAAAAGAGAAGGAAAAGGTTGTTTGCAATTGGATAAAATGGAGGGAAGACTCATAATAACGCATGATATTTTCTTTCTCTAAAAAGCATTCAAGGAGTTTTGGAAAAAAAATGGTACATGGTTTACCACTTGAATTAACAAAACCACCACAAATCTACAAACTATCACAAATCTACACACTATAAACTTGCAACCCTTATCTACTAACTATTTTAAACTTATGCATAAATGGAAGGAATAAAACTAGTATAAAATGTAGTGGTATACATTTAAATAGTGTCAAAGTTCTATATAATGTACAATTCTACCAAAATATGTCTCTGAATGTGACTGTTACATTTCTTCATCTTGTAAACTGTCTATATGAGTGTGGTAAGTTGTTTGTTTCTTCGTATTAGTAGCACACTTCACCCTACAATAAATTAAAAGATGGTGTTAGTGAGTGGTTAACATGCCTTCTGATAACTTTTTAAATACATTTGGTAAACCATATAAGTGATTCTTATTTCATAGACATGATAACATATTTAAGAAGATAAGGAAACAAGGGGCATTAGGATTAATGGAAAAGTGTGAGATATAAGGGGCCATCTTCTCATTTTTTTCACCTCTTGTCTAAATAAGGATCGATAGTAGGGTAAGAAATACACACACACACACACACACACACACACACATATATATATATATATTCCTTTCTTAGATAAAAGAATTTTGTTTTTTGTGTGTTCATTCCCCTTCACCTGTGCATGCTAACCAAAGAAATTGTCTAGAAAATTATCTCCCTCTGATCAATTTTGTTACCTATAATTCGCCACCTTTCCATACCCATCCTCTATCCATGTATCAAACATAAAAAAAAGGTTGTCACAACACTATTATAGTTGACTATGTGCAATATGACATTGTAATGATAATATCTCATTAATGATACATGTGCATCACACCAATATGTTTTTTTCTTTTTTATTCAAAATTTTAGTCATATTGTTATTGAGAATATGATGAATCTAAATATCTCCTCAACGTCTCCTTTCAAATAAGTTTAGGATTTCCTATTTTAATTGAATGTACCTATAATGCATTGGTCTAAATTATGCATTTGTTGTTTAGGTTTCACATGTCCAAATTGTAAAATAGGTTACTCTCACAGTTTGTCCTCTCTTTTCCTACCTCACTTTATATTTTATATAGTCATACCTAATGTGATATTTCATTCTCGTCCCACATAACCACCCTAATATTAGTAGTTTTATCATGTTTATCTTATGAACACCTTTTTTTAAAAATATTGACGTTCACAAATAAAAGAACACATTCAGCTGTGTTTATTCTACAGAAGATCCAATTTCAAATGTATCAGGAAGCTTGTTAGTGCATAACATTTAGTCATGTTATTCCATTTATCCACCACATGAAATCCTATAACTGCTCAAATCACCTTCTTTGAGATAGTCAATTGCTTAATTTTGGGGTTTAGATCGTGCATTTTACTATCCTTCTTATTGTGATTCAGATATTCTTATATTAAAAAATGTATACTCCATTTTGTGTAATCTTAGGATTGTTATAGAGAAATCAAGTAAAGTTGTAGAGAAAACCTTAACCACACTTTACAGACATCACATTAGGGTCTGTAGTATCTCCAACAATGATGGATTTGGAATCATCCCATTTATATCAAATATCAAGAAGATCACATAAACCACTTCTAGAAGCCACTTGACCTCCAATCAATCAAGTGGATGATCAATGGATAAAATAGAGATATCATACAAGATGATAAATACAAGCATTTGAATGGACTAAACACATGCCTCTAGATCAACATTAATCAGTCAACTTGATTACCAATTGATTGACTAGGCCAGTAGGTAAAGTTTTTTTATATTTGGGTTTGCTAAAAAAAATTGATTACTTGGACTCAAAACCTTCATAACTTATAAATACATCCCCTAGACTACAAGAGTGGATATCACATGTATTGGGAGTCAAGAGGATGTGATTGGAAAGAAGAAACAAGTTATCCAAAGCAATGAATGAGAAGGATAAGACATGGTCATATTTGTACATTTTCTAATGGGAGAAAAGAATGGAACTGAGAATTCTCTCCCTTTTAGTAGGTCTTTCTTCTATATTCTTCTCCCCATCACATTCATGTCATGTTTATCTCTATTTCTACACGTTCTCCATTGTAATTGTTTTGACCTTGTTTTCACTTAAAGGGTAGATGTGACGACCCTGATTTTATGATCTATGAAGTTACTTTTGGATTGAGGTATAAATGGATCCATGTGAAGTCATAATGAATCATGTGTGCTATAGGGTCACAATAATTGTTCTTGGACATGTTTGATTGATTAATATTTAATGATATTATGTGTTTAATCCAACATTTCTGCACAAACCATGTTAATTGATTTAGTGCAATGTATCACACCATGCATGTTTCTTGGGTCAACTACATGAACTATTACACATCATGGTTGTGGCCTTCCTTTTCAACCTCCTCCTCTTAGGAGACTCAAAGTTAAGGGCTTAGCTTCTCTCCCATTACCCTACTCTTCTAGACTTTTGACTTATGCATGGAGCAAAACGTGCCCACCCCTTTGAGACCAGTAGTAAGCAGATGCACCCCTTGCTTCTCCTCCAACCATGACACACCTCCTCCCAACAGATCTTCATCCAATTGACAGAAGTGAGTAAAGGGAGGAGAGGCAGAGACCAGGATATATAGAAGAAGCCTCGTCATGAGGTAGGATGTGTGCCCCTTTGTCCGACCACCATCCTCTTCACCAGAGAGTTCGATTGGGAGCTTGGCCCTTAGTCTCTACTGACCCTGCCTCCCAGAACACCACGATCGTGATGTAAGAGGCTTAGCGTGTTGGTCGGCTACAATGTTAGTGCTCTTCCTCACTAGATTCTGGAAGCAGCGTCAATGGCGACATCCCATGGGTTTGTTGTGCCAAGGATCAAGGTGCCTAATGAGGTAGCCCTATAGCCTCTAAGGGAATACTGTGAAGCTATGGGCTTCTAGAATGACATGAGCAGACTCTCTAGAGATAGGCTCCTGGCAGTGCTAGCGGAAGAGAGAGTCGAGACTCTCAAAAGAGTGCAGCGGCGGGTCCTTGTTGGGTTTGGGATGCAGAGGCTAGAACTTCTCGTTGGGCCATCTGCCAGTCTCCGCAAGGCTGCCATGAAGTACCTAGTCTCCTCTATGTGCCAAGAGGGGTTGTGCACTACTCGCGCTTATGATATGACCTTGTATAACTAGGACTTTAATAAATCAAATCTTATGATTTCACCACTCAAATCAGAGTTTCTCTACTCTTTATTACCACTTGGATGTGGATGTCCCACTTAGTCCATATGTTGTTTCCTAATTTTATAGGTGAACTATGCTGATGTTTGCATATATGTAGAATATGTTGGGACTAATCTTTTATACGATGCTTAGACCATGAGGGACATACACCTATCTTATTTCATGCTTCATGTGTCCCTATCTCACTGATATAATCTCATATCTTATCCAAGTCTTACAACTTGATGAATATTTCCCTTAGTTGCTCTATCATGAGTCTTTGACCCCAAAATGTACTTAAGGGACATGAATTGTGTAATGATCATATAAAATGCATGCAACCTAGAAATGATTTTAAACTTGAAGAACACCTCCATGATGAACTCTAAATTAATAAAAGATCATCTAATGTTGTAAGAAGAAATTGGAACCTAGCTTGACCCAAAACCCTAATAATGGACCTAATTAGGGGTGATGATAAGAATCTAATGCATATTTATAATCTTGTTCTTATCAGGTGATGCCTTTGAACTAGATGGTCAAGGATGTATTAGGAACCTCTGATCATGTATGTGATTTAATAATTATATGAAATGTGATACATATGTATGCTTGTTTACTTGCTCAAATATTGCCATGTAGTATTCTAGTATTGTAATCTATGTTTATTTCATTATCGTTGTCTTATAATTTGAACACATAACATAGATTTCCATTATACAAAGCTTGTGCACCTACCTATAGTCTGGGGGTAAGGACACAAGGATGGGTGTCTTACTTGAGTTGTCAAGACAGGGCAGACCACGTTTATATAAGTGTTATCTCCTAACGATGACCTGGAGGTCCCTTACGAATAGGGTTAGCTAATCTTGACCACCCTCACAGACCCTTCTGATGGGAAGTTGGTCAAAGGCATTATGATATATGATATTGTTGGTATAATTAGAGTAAATTGACTAAAAGATGGGTTCTCGCTTGGATAAGTAATTAACTCACTTATTCTTGTTCATTTACTTTTGCAACTCTTTTCAAATTATGCAAATCTTATGTACATGTATCTTTTAGCCTTGTACTCGGCACATTGTGTACTTGACCCACATTGTTTCACATATTTTATAGGTTCAGAGATGGCTAGAAGTTGATGGGCTTGGTGGGCTATGTCAGGTGTACTTGTTGTAATATCCCTAGTGTACATGAGAAGAGACTTATACAATTTGACACTTCAATATGTGATTGAATCTTGTAATAAATAATTTTAATATTAATATATCTTGTTGAATGTTGAGATTAGGATTGGTGCTTTTATCTTGTTATTTGTTCATGTATGCTAAGATTTATGCTTTCACATGTAGTCTTTGATAATATCATGTTAGGGGTGGATGCCTGGTTCTAATGCAAACAATATCATTTTCTTATAAATTATAAACTTATGTGATGTGTATGTTATTGATTCTTATGTGATATTCTTTTACTAATTTTCTTAGTATAGTAATGAAAGTAAAGTATGATTATGGTTAGTCAGCTAATAAATTAATTGTCATGTTTGTTAAAATAGGCATTCTATATGTGATGATATTACATATTTCCTCGCATAATATTTTGTTCATGACCCTTTCTCTTTAGTTTTGAAACTGATTTAGGACACGACACAAATGCAAAATTATTTATACTAGATGAAGATTTTATATGTTTTTTTAGAATTTATATTTAGCATTTGCATTTACTTAAGGGTACATAAAAATGAAGAAGTTCCTTAAACTGGTTAGAAAAGATGAAAAACATATGGGCTTAACATCTTTTGTTAGTACTAATGAACAAAAGAAAGCCCGTATAGATGTTGAGTTCAATGCAAATGACATTGTCATTGACCCAAGACTGAAAAACGAATTGAGGACTATAACATAGAAATTCATGACCAAGTGAGGAGGAAGTATTTGTTGTAGGGTCCATATTAGCTAGTTGGTCACAATTTTCCTAGCAAACAATATGGAAAATAAAGAAGGAGCTTCCAAGAAACATGGTTCAAGAAATTTGATTGGTTGGACTACAACATGGAAAGAGATGTTGCTTATTATTTTTATTGTTACCTATTTAACCAGTCAAGAGGTGACAACTTCATGAATGATGCATTCAAAAAACAATTTTTACAATCTGGAAGAAATCACTTGGATTTTTTAACAAACATGTGGGTACAGTTAGTAGTGCTCATCCCAATGCATGACTACATTGTGAGGATTTTAAAAATCAGATACAAACATTTGTTATCTACTCATGATATAGAGATGAAGATTGCATATAGAGCTCGTCTGACTATGATATTACATGTAGTTAGTTGTCTCCTATTGCAAGGTCTTGCTTTTTGCGGTCATGATGAGTCTTTTAGTTAGGGCAAAATAGGAAATTTTATGGCATTAGTGGAGTATACAAAGGATAAAAATTGTGAAGTTGCATGTGTGCTTAATGAAAATGCTCCTGAGAATAATTAAATGACATCTCCATTAATTCAAAAATAATTGGTGAAAGCTCTTCGAGAGCAGACAATAGAAGCTATTATTGAAGAGCTCGAAGATGGTTATTTTTCTCTACTTGTTCATAATTCACGGGATGCATCAATAAAAGAGCAAATAGTTGTTATTGTGAGGTTAGTACCTTATTTATGCTATTTAAATTATAGGTTAAGATTCTATGATAATGGTACTATTTGTAATCCATTTACTTTTGATATAGGTTTATTTATAAGAAAGGAAAAGTTATAGAAATAGTTGTTGGTGTTGAGCATGTTACTGATACCTCAACTGCTTCACTAAAGATAGTTTTAGATGGTTTGTTTTCATGTCATATATTATGCATGTCTAGATTGAGAGGACAGAGATATGATGAAGCCTCAAACATTAGAGGAGAATTCAATGGATTAAAGACATTGATTCTAAATGAAAATCCATTTGCATTTTATATCCATTGCTTTGCTCATCAGTTACAATTGGTAGTTATTGATGTTGCAAAGGATGATCTATATGTTTCTGATTTCTTTATCTATATAAGATTGATTCTAACAATGTCCAATTCTTCTTGTAAAATAAAAGATGCATTGCTTCAGAAACATCATGATGACATTATAGAAAAATTGGAGAAATGTGAAACTTTTCCAGGAAGGGGCAAGAATCAAGAAACCAACCTAGTAAGATCCAGTGATGCTAGTTGGGGATCACATCATAAAACACTGGTTTGTTTTTTTCATGATGTGGGATTCAAGTGATTGGGATCACATCATACAATACAAGTTTGTGTTTTCATGATGTGGGATTCAGTGATTGAGGTACTAGTGTATATTTCTCATGATGGAACTAATTTTGCTAATAGGGGAAAAGCTTCGGGATTGATACAAAGAATGGAACCTTTTAAATTTGTAATTATCTTATTTTTAATGATGAAGGTGTTGTTTTTGACCAATAAGTTGTTTCAAGTCTTACAATAGAAGGATCAAAATAGTGTTAATGAAATGGTGTTGCTTACATCGATTAAAGAACTATTGCAAAATTTGAGAGATTGTGCATTTGGTGCATTGTTAAAGGAGGTAAATAACTTTTGTGTGATAAAGTGTAGTTTAATACCACACATGGAAGAAAAGATACCAGTAAGAGGTTTTTCAAGGCTTGAGGGGAAATGGATTGCTTATTACCATCATTATAATTATGAGATTTTTAATGTTGTGATTGATTCAATAGATTTTGAGATGAATATCATATTTAGTGAGACTTCTGTTGATCATTAAGATGCATTGCTTGTCTTGATACAAGGGATTCTTTTTGTAAATTTGATTATGAAAAGCTTGTTCGAGTTCTTGAAATTTATGCTAATGATTTCTCTACATATGAGCATTTAATTCTAAAAGGATAAATTGGCATATATATTCATGTTGTGAGAAGAAGGCCTGAATTTTTTTGACTAAAATGATCTTTCAAGTCTTTCTATAAAGATGGTACAAACTGAAGAACATTTGGTTTTTCCATTAGTTTACCATCTTATAGAACTAGCATTAATACTACCAGTGGCCACTACGACAGTTGAAAGATCCTTTTTTTAATGACCGAGAGAACCAACCCTAAGTGAAGCCAACATGGTAAACTCTCAAGGCATGAGAGGGTGTGGTCTGATCACCCGCCTCCCGTGCCTAATCAACATGAATTGTCTTTTGCAAAGTGTCTTCGATGAGGTTCGAACTCGGGTCCTTCATTGGGACTTACCAAACTCTTACCACCGGGGCTAATATGGCCAGAATAAATATTGTCAATACTTTATGGTATGCTACATTGAGTGAGAAGTATTTAAGGAAATAAGTGATGAAAATATTCTACAACATTTTTAGAATATGAAAACCCATCGAATACAACTCCCTTGCTCTACCTAGACATATATTCCATATGTATTTTTATTTTACTTGATTCATAATATTTGTTATGACTCTTGTTATGTTATTATTGGTTGTTGTCATGATTTAGAGAATGGTATAAATATAACTTTAGCAATATAAAAATTTATCTACATCGAGTAGACAAAAATAGTGTCAAGAAAATTTTACTTTTGTGGTGATTTATTTAACTCATCCCTCTTAGTGTGATTTTCTAGTTCCACCACTATTTCCACTTCAGCTCCACTTGACCATAGTCTGACTTGACCATTGGCATCGTGAACATGATGGTGCCCCTCTAGGTAATCTTCATAACCTACCAGGCTGACATATAGCAAACATGCAATCAGACATGTTGCCTAGCATTAATCCTTGCCACTACCACCAAAGTGATCCTCAACATCTCAGTGATTCCCCGAATTCCCAAAACATAATCCATTGTCCCTCTCAACCACACCACTCATTGTTCAACATTCACCATGTTGTCAAGAGATCCAAGTGCAAGACGAGTAGCTGATCATCTAATGTGCACATGTGACTGGAGATCCTGTGCATCATCGATATTTGCAAGCTGACAATAGGTTCTACAACTTGTCCTGATGAATCTTCACCACCTCCTTCTCACCATCATTGGCCTTGTATAGTCAGTGCTACCAAATTGATAACCTACACTCTATCCCTACACCAACTCTAGTGCCATTGCAGATCATCTCCTTTCCCACTTCTAATCAACCTACAAAACTTTGATGTATATCAGACCTACCAACTCTGTAGACCCTTTAGCTCCTGTTGTTCTGACAGTCTTCCAAACTCTAGACTTTATCTAAATAAAGCAAATTGGCCTATCATCTCTGTTGACCTGGTAACAGATTAAAGATTGCGACTCCCATGTTTCCTCAACCAGTGAATCAAATTAGGAGACTGTTTGGCCTCATCCTGCATATGACTTGATAGTTTTAAACTCTTTGTAGCCATGTGATGTGCATGTGGCAGTTCGAGAAAGAGAAATAAGAAGCTATTACACCTACAACCACCAAGATAAACCCTTGCTCCCAACCTTGAAGCCATGGAGACTAGAAGACCATCCATGGTCTGGTTCTAGCAACGTGATGGACCAGTAAGGAAGTGTCTCAAGACAAATTAGCAATGCAAGACCGGTAGCATCTAAAATATACAATAAGATAGCCTCCACTCTCTCTTCTTAATCAAAATACTTGAATATGATGAATAAAACCTACTAATCATATCAATTATAATAAAAAAGCTATTTGGAAGCATCTATTTTATAAATCGATGAAAACATGCATGTCATAGAAAAGGAATTAGATAATAGTAAGAGTATGTCATATAAAATCTGGTTATTATAATAAGTCTTACTACTTAATATATTCATTATAACAAATATTGTTAGCTTACATAATATTGTATTATCATTAGCAAGTAGTGAGATAATTAACCAATAGGCAACCATTGTATTCAGACTTCCATTATTTTGCCTATGAAGACATGTCTGTATACTCATTCCTAGTTGAATGGATTTCCAAATTGCAAAATGGACCAATGAATTGAATAGAACTATGTTTAAATATGTAGATTTGTAGAGAGAAATAATATCAGAAGATCAAATTCCTACAAATATGTGTAACTTAGACACACATGAATATAGTGTAATAAAAATGGTTATTAGAGATAAGGAAATAATGTTACATCTAAAATATCTAGAATGGAAAATATTATTGGTAAACAAGGTTGTAATTAATAATACATAATGTATGTATTACTTTATGTTAAGATGATACTATGCTTATATACACTCATATGGGACTTATCATATGTATTACAATATTAGAGATTCTAGAAAGGAAGGGAGTGGAAGAACCATGAAACTAAAATAATCCTAGATGGGAAAAAACTTAATAGAAAAGATTAAATACCATTTGTCTCCAAGACAATAGTAACCAATATCATTATGCACTTCTAGATCACTCTTTTGATTGAATCTTGGAGATCTATACCTGGAATGTCTAGATTTTATCATAGGGTATGAAATTTATGTTTCTATTTGGAAAGTTATTTCCCTCATTGATTGCATGCATTATTAGATACGTTTGTTGGCCTAAAAATTGATTTTTTAGCCTTCCTCTTTGAAAGGCCGCAAATGTTTGTTCTTAGAAAATAGTAGCATAATGATTAAACATTGAAAAAGGGTAGGCTAGTGCCCCTAGTTTGGTGGAATTTTGCTTCCACACCCCTACGCATAGTTAAAGGACATAGGATCCCTTAGTATACTAGAAATCTCAATTGATGTGTCATAGTTCTTTGTAGGAGAGAACACATAGACTCTCCAACAACTAGACATTGACGTGTGATGTCTATTTGAAATTTGAATTACTAGTCTCAAATTGGATAGTGAATCCTATTGAATTTGAAAAGCCATTACTACCACTTGATACTTGGCTACATTATTTTACATCTTTGCATTTTTTCATAAAAATTCCTTGTAGACATGTTTATATTGGTTTGCCTTCCAACTATCCATTTTGTATCGATCATTAGGCTGGCCTATGTTTCCATTCTTGGGGTCCATGTGTGATTTTGTTCCCTCTGGGAACTCATGGATAGGTGATTAAAGAAGGCCTAGAAAAGACTACATGAGATAACCCTACATTAGAAGAAGAATATTTGATTAACTAAAGTTGTATTCACTAGTATTTGATGTATATGTCTCTTTTCTAATAACACCATGTACTCTGAAAAAATTGTATGAATGAAAAGACTCATTTATATTTTCCAGAAAAACTGTAAAAATTTTATCGTAATGATCAAGTCTTTATAGCATGATCCACCTAGAGTAGTACTAGGATGGGTGACCAGTCAGGAAGTTGATCATAGCTTGTGTGTGAGTGAGGACAAAGCACACAGTTAAGGCCAATGGTGGTTTGTGGGGCCAATATTTATTCCTAAAATCCTTCTAGAGCCTTGGGCAGTGGGCCCAAGCATTACAAATGGTAGCAATGACAAAAACCCTCTACTAGATGTGGTCCACATGGGCAGGTGACATGATTGTCTTGTGTTGTGTGGTCCAGGCATGTTGGAAAGGGCTATCCATGGTGACGTATCCACCTTTTGGTAGTTGTGATCAAGATCTTACACTAAAATGGGGAATAATTATGAGGCCTTATAATTTATCCTTACAGGACATCAAGAGTTTGAGTTGGGGAGATTGCAACATCTCACATATAGAGGCCTTAAATAGATTGATATTAGCAGTAATGATTTGACTACCCATATCACCAAGGTGTGCCTCCTTTTCAGGGAGTTCATCACTCAAAATTTTATGGTTAAGCATGATCACCCCAGAGTAGTACTAGGGTGGATGATCAGTCAGGAAGTTGATCTTGACTTGTGAGTGAGTGAGGACAAAGTGCATAGTTGAGGCCAGTGGTGGTCTGTGGGGCCAATCATCATCGATAAAACCCTACCAGGGCCTTGTGCGGTGGGAGTGGGTGCTACATTAGTTTACCAATCTGACACATAATCAATTTAGGGTTCAATGTGTGTTTCTCAATGGAAGGAATCTTAAAAAATAATATTATATTTTATGAATTTGATACAATATGCATATATATCCCATCATAACTATGTATATATTATGATATATATCTTATCATATAATCAATAACTACATGTGGTCTTACTTGGATATGGAAACAAAAACAACTACTTGAGCCAACAAGTGTTTGAAAAAAAACACATTGCATGCATTATGAGACGTACATTGCCCTATTTGGACATCCCATTGGTCAATTAGTAAACCAATATATGTAGAGCAAGTCCTATTTCGAAAATTGTTTACTTGATGATGGAGTCTTTGCTTCATCTTCATCATATGCACTCAAAATACCCTCCTTGATTTGGTTTGCACCTGATCATGTCCAATGATGTCATTACGTCTATGTTATTACATAAAAAAATCATGGCTTGATAGAAAGACATGAATGTAGGTTGTATACATGTTACATGAAGAAGTTATAGATAGAGGTATGGCATGCATGTTATATCAATTGACCAAACCTATAAACAAAAAAAATCAAACAAGCACCAAGAATCTTATTTTTCGTATCTATAAGCACCGAATATCTAATTCAAGGGCATCATATTGGGATTTATATAATATATATCACATCTAATATGATAGTTGGTGATTATAAATGGATACAATTCGCATGACCATCCAACAACAAAAAAAAGGCAGTGCAAAACCTTAACCAACTAATTTGGTGCATAATGTAGCTCTAATACCACTATAGGATTTTAGAGGAAGGTAGTGTAGCTGAAATACACAACTTTTTACCCATAAAACTCATATTGTATATTCATAACTGAAATAAAGTGATGTTTGAACATGGTATATGGTTGATCTCTGGTCGTCATTTGTTTGTGTTTACTTTTTTGAAGGGTTGTTTGGGTTTATTTACACCACCTTATGTTTTTTAGTTGGCTAGTGTAGTTTTATTAGCTTACTTTGTGTTCATTAATCTTGATTTATACCTAATCCAATTTTGATGTTATTTTATGTTCATGAAAAAAATCCTTGATGTTTGTTATCAATTTCGCAAGCCAATGGGTTTTTTGCATCACCAATCAATTTTTGGATGCATCTTCCATGATTGTTTTCGAAGTTTGTTGGTGCCCATCAATTTTGGATTATTTTGTCTTGCTGTTGTGGATGGGTTGATCCTTTAGATGAGTCAATCCTAGTCCCTAATATTGGGTAGTCCAAAGGCTACAAAAACATCTTTTGGTACAAGGACCATCTGGGTCCATTTTTTAGATCTATTTGAATGTCCACTTTAGAGACCTACTCACCACGACCCTGTAACCCCTTTGAAGTCCTTTCTTTCACTATATTAACCAAAATACCCCACAACCCTAATGTTAAATTGAGAGGGGTACAAAAGCATTCCTAAGAAGCCTACTTGAGAGCTCTTTCTACTTTCACTCACTACAATTTCAAACCCTTCCTTCATGAAGTTTCATTGGCCCAAGGATCGCCAAATCATGAAGACCCTATCCTAGGATTCATCTCCAATCTTTGCCTCTTCCAAAAACTTCATTCATCCACCTCTATCCTCTACTCTATGCTCTCTTACTTATAGTGAGAGCATCTTGAGCCAAACGACCCCCTTCACTCCATCCCATACCATTTCCTCTACATTCATAACCAGTATAAAAGCATATATGTTTTCATCCACATCTACCATTTTATTTTATTTAACACCATTTTGTCACCCACAACATGAGTTATCATCTTTTTGGTGGTGAGTTTCAATCTTGATTGGGTAGGTATGTCCACCCATCCTTGCAAGGTGTTGTCCACAACTCAACCCATCACCCAAACATACACCACCAAATAATCATTTCATTTCCTTCCACCAACCAAACCAAACTCACATCCCACATTAAACACCCCATAAAACCCCATTGAGAGTATATTTTTGTATTTTTAGAGCTTGAGTCTACACTTGGGGGACTGTATGACGACTTCTTCATATTTTACTCATCCTTATCCACCCAACACACTTAAGTTTGTTTATATCACCCTTGGGATAAGAGAATACCCATGTAAATACAGGGTCAAGGTGGACATTTGAGGTAAGAAGGAGTTAGTAGAGATGATTCCCCATCACTATCATCACTTTTTTTATTTCTTTCTCTTCCCATATTTATTATTTACATTTATATTTTTATTTGGCTTGTATGAGGAACATGAGTAGATCATTACTTAGTAGGTCCCTAATTTAAATCTCATGACTAGATAATTAGTTAGTTAGGTCCCGACTCACTACTATGTCAATGAACACCATGTACTTGCAGACTCTATTCATATAGTAAGTGGCTTAGGATTTTTATAAGGCCAATGCTTTTTCACTATGACGCTCTCTTAGTCTTAGTTGAAAGGGTATAAAAAGGTGCACTAAATATTTTGGCGTTGTTTCTAGGGAGGGCATACATTTAGATTATATTAGATAGTTTATACTCATTGATCCTTCTTATGCTCAGTCACTTGCTAGTAGGCATTGTAGTTGTACTTACCACTTGTTTATATCATCTTTAGGTTTACTTTTGTGTATTTTTCAGATTGCATATACTTGATTTTCTTTCTTATTTGTTAGTTACAAAGTGTTGAATTCTAGTGATTTTTCCAATCTCTTTGAGCCAGTTTCATGCTTCGTGGTCATTTAGCCACATGAATGGTATTTAGTTAGTTTTGTTTATTTTTATGTGTTTTAGCATCACTCAAGGTTAGTTCAATTCACCCTCCAATACCCTAAGTGTAGTTTCTTTCTTTGCATACGTTGTATTTTTCTCTTCTCATTTAGATAGTTTTTTTACTCTTGCATAGTGATATAGCTTTAATCTTAATTTTGGCCCAGTATACTTATACTTCTATTTTTTATTCCTTTGCCTATTTCTCTTTTCACTTGTCTTTCTTCTTTCATAGGTCAAACACATTCCCTCATCCTTTTTTTGAATCCATGTATTCACTACGTATGTTTCTGAGGCTCGATGGATATGATAATTTTGTTGTTCTTGCAACTTTCTCTTTTCTTTTGTAGGGAATTGATCATGATTTTGATTATTATCCTAATTCTTATTTTTGTAGATGATCTTATAACTCTATTATGAGAGTGAAGATTTCTACTCATCCTTAGTATCTAGTGAATCCACCTATCCCATTGATGACCCCTCCTGGAACTCACTATACCCTCTTGGGCCCTATCTCCCCATCCCCTCTTTCTCACATGATGTACAAAGTAACTAAATATCATGTTTGATCCGATGTGTGAGAGAATGGATGAACAAAATTAAAATGTTTGGTCTATAATGGAGTTGGTTGACATAGTTACCCCACTCCACCCATGATGTCCTCACCCATTCATGCACCTAGTATCCATGAGGCTGGGACATATTTTGGGACCATACTATTAGGTTTGTTAGTTTAAGGTATTTTAGGGATTATGACAAGGACAACCTAAGAAACCTTGGCTTATTTGATTACGGAATCAGAATCAGTCAATTTGGATGATCAACCACCATATGAGATTATCCCATCACCTCACACTTAGGATTTAATGTAGACACATTGAGTTCTAGGACTGATTGAACATCTATTCATGAGTGACAATTTGATCTACCCCATGGAGGCTAAATACTTAGACTTCAAATCTACTTTTGAGGAATAGACACCCCAAATGATGGAATATGGTGGTGACAAAGTATGTTTCTTTGTTAATTATGAAGAGGAATCCACTAGGGTGGACCTTGGTTCAACTAACATGAAATGGATCATATTCATATGTTTGAGGATTTGGATTCCCGTTGTGAGGATTGGGATTTCCTACCTTTTGTATAATATGCAATTGGAAAATATCATTAAATAAAATCTTCTAAATAAACAACATTGGTTGCATCTTTACTATTAAGTCCTTCATGACAATAAACCAAGGAGTCATGGTACAATAGTGTGAACATCATCCTCTTTGTAAACCAACCGATTCCTTGAGTTAAATGTTGGTTATACCAGTTTACTTAGCCTAGTTATTTCCTTATAATTCTACACAAGACGTTTGACCAAGTTTGAAGTTTTTTTGATGTATACATCCCATTGATGTATATATTTAAGTACAACTTGAGGAGCACGTTATGTTAATGATGATTTCTTATAAATACTATCATTTTGCCATAGAAAGATAAAGATTATACAAAGTTTGCTTTCAAATTTCAAGTCAATCAGAGTTATGACTTAGAAGTTATGGATGTTCGAAATTTGAATGATGTTTTCATGTAATACCTTGGTTGATTAATTGGTTAATCTAGTATGAAAATCAATATAGTGTTAGGACTTCCTAGAACATTTAATCTAGCCCCTTGACTAAGTCTCACGATCATGGGTTGCACAATTAGGTATCAACCATCACTAGGTTGTCTTCCTCCCCGTGACTAGAAAGGAAAGAAACCACAATCAAATCTCTCTCCCAACCTTCTTCCACTTGTGCTCTCTTCCTGTTGATTGATGAAACATCAAGGAAACCCCACCCACAACTTTTGGAGATTGAGACCTACCGTATGAGCCCTTACATCTAGTTTCATGTGAAGAAATAAGGAAACAACTGATTCTCATTCACACTCCTCCTTCTCACAGAATTGTGAATGACATTTCTCCTATATCTGAGCCTATAAAACACACGGTGGGAGTCACATATACCCCCATGACTTGTTCATTGTGTTTCTACACAAATATTATCACTAAAACCCCCTTGTCATCTTTTGCTTACTCCTTGTAGCACCTTTAATGCCACCACCTTCCTATTCCCTCTTTCCTTGACCCTGGGTTGAGCTGAGATTTCCTTTAATGTCAAGATCCCTCATGGAGATTGGACACCATGACACATTCACTTGAGACTTAGGTCATGGATCAACTTCTAATGTGGTGATGCCACTACCTCTGACTGCCATTGACATATTCCACTCAATGAAGAGCAATTTGCATTGGGTCTTTCAAAGTCTTGACCACAAATTGAGATTTATGGTTCCTAACACACCATGCCGCCACCACTCTATTGGGAGTGCATTAATAGATAGAGCACATTCTGGACACTAGATCATAGTGGTCCACCATGAACCACAACTCAAAGACTATGATCCAAGCCACACTGTCAACCAAGGTCACATGGGCATGAGAAACCTCAACCGTAAAATCACCCCCCATGGATCACCTTGGTTGCTATCCAATAGATCACAACCTAGGCTTACCCAAGGAGCAGGGTGCCACACCTCCATGGAACGTGGTAGAGATCTAGGCCACTGGACCTTAGATCCAACATCTAGTTTTGATCTAAGAATGATGAACTTCAAAATTCTAGAAATATCAAGGAATCCTATCATGGTAAACTATATCACTTTGATAAAAAAATCATGAGAAATCCAAAACTTTTACAAAATCTATTTTGGATTATAGCTTCATATTATGCTATAAATAATCACCTTTTTATGATTAGAGTGTGATTAAGAACCTAACAATGATAATTATGGTCCTTTGACCTAGATCTAATCATATTAGTAACTTTAAAGGCATATATAACCTACGGAAGCCCAACTTCAGATCTAATAACTTTTTCATGTGAAGACACTAAGAATGCATTGAATCATGATGAAACATATAAGTTAACATCCTTATGTAGTTAAACCTAGTCTTTATAACTTAATATCACTAATATACCTCTAAACTTTGGACCAAATAATTAAATCAATATAAGTTCAGTTAGGGTTGGCATTGATGATGTCACGATTCACATTAATATTAGTAATAAAAAATGTATAATATTGTGAATGAAGGAATTTTGGGTTTTATATATTATTAAGGTTTTAAAAGTCAAACCCTGATTATCAGTCCTAACCCTAGATAAAATCAACCTAAAAATCTAAGACACTTATAAAAGACTTTTAGGAAGTTGTGAACACCTGCATCTTGAATGATGTTGTTTGGATTGAATCTTATTGGAAGACATGCCTTGAGTTGATTGAACATAATCTACTCCTTAAATAAGGTATGTGGGTTAGTTTTGAGTAGTCTCTCTTAACTGTGCTTGATTTTAAAATATCTCAAAGTTTCTTAAAAAGTTTATTCATTATGCATGATTGCCTTCGTTGATTCAATACTCACAATTCATAAAGATATATGTTCATTTCTTACATAGTCAATATGATAATTGTACCCGATAATGAATATCATAAGGATGGAGTAGGTATATAATCATTCTCAAAGTATACGAGATGGTCACCATGAGAATGACTAAAACAGTTTGACAATGTGAAGAAAGCCCATTATCGGGACAATTGTTATGGAGTGCATTGTCGGGACAATCAACCAATTTTTGAGGGCAAAAGCCAAGAGTTCATTGATGGAACATGGAGAGGAATACCAAAGGATATGGAGTACTCATAGTTTGGAAGTGAATTGAGCATTTATTACCATTATTCGATCTTAACTGCTATACATGTTGTTAAGATTACATGCACACAATTTTGGTTGCTCCCTCATACACAACATAGAGTTATGCTAACCCACATTTGTTTGTCATCTTTTTAGGTTAGATACATTGTTAAAGATAATATATGGACCCTAAGAGGGATAACACAAAAGGTGTATAGTTGATGATAAACTAAGGATGACCTAACTAGTACAATCACAAAATAATCTGTAGTTTTCCTTTATAATGTTTATATTACTTTGTAGATGAGATCTTTTCTGCCCTACTCTTGTAAATAATATATTGCTATTAATTTTTAATGATTATTGGTTTTTTATTTTATAAATTGACCTCAAAAGTGTAGAACAATTTCCCTTGCATCTCTTGTCCACCTATAATGGGAATTACAGAAGAAGGGGTAGCATTATTGGTATCAGAGTCGATATTTATATCAATGACTTTTGATTATTTATAGTTTCAAAGAAAACTCTATAGAACCATAAAAGAAATAGATTACGGTATTTTCCAAAAGCCAATGGTTTTATAATGGTTCACAACCTAGGGATTAGAAATATTTATCACTGCACCACTAATTGATTTACAAGGACTCCCAAGCCACTGTGGTTCCTATTTGGCCGAAGCCTTAGGATTTTCCCAAAGTAAATTATCTCTAGGTATTCTCATCTAAACTTCATCTCACTCTCAAATCTATTCTTTTTAATCCTACGAGTACCCCTTTCTAAACCATAGAGTTTACTCATATCCTCAAGATAAGGTTTCAAGATAATTGACGTTATGAAAACCTTTGCTAACTAAGGCATATGAAATGCCAAATTTATTTTAAAAACAAATGAATAAGCACGTTTTATATAATGTATGCTTCTCCTATAAGGAGAAAATTTGGACATTTTTAGGAGTCTAGGATGGACCGAAATGAACTAGATATATGCAGAAATAAGATGGATAAAAGAGAAAACATAAAGATAAGTAAGTTTTCCTTAGAAACCCTGATCTTGGGTGTACATGCTTAAAGAAGAAAAGTACCCATACATGAGAAACTCTACTATGAGTCATAAAAAGAGAAATAAACAAATAATATGTAAGATATATGGGACCAAAGAACATGATACAATGTCGATAGAATGAATGATGTGCTTGATTTTTTGGGAAGGACGCAATAGAATAGCAAAAAGACTTCCCTTTATACATGTTTGTTAGATCTGTCCTAGCTATAAAACATCAATGAACAAAAGACATAAAAGGGATAAAGGTGATACCTTTATGCACTCTAGTTGTCCAACTACTAGGCAAGTCTTATGTCAGTAAAGATCACAATCTTCCAGATCTAGATCTGGAATGGTCACTAAGAAATCAGGATAGATGAGAAGAAGAAGATCTAGATTAGGAGCCAAGATGATGAATTGTTTTCTTATTTGGAAGCAATTCCTCCAAGCCTTCACACATGTGTCTTAGACTCTACTTCATTTAGACAGATGAGGGACAACATGGTGCACCACCTTGTCCACCAAGTTGAAGAGGAACATGAGTTATTGATGTGCTAGGCATCCTAAAACTCCCTTTCTTATTCTTGGGCAATAGTCCTTAGTAGGGATGTAAATGGGTAAGGTATTACCCACTTACACACCACGCATACCTTGTAGGGTAGAGTAAGGGTAAGCATATCTTTACCCACCACCCATTTACCCTTTACCTGCTCTACCCGCTCTACCCGCATCTAAAGAGGGTAGGGTAAGGGAGAACCGTTACCCTACCCACTTTACCCATTTACCCATTAGTATATAGTTGAACCAATAGTTTCATATTATAATACATGTTTTAATGCCTATTAAAATCCTCAAAAAGCATCATCACTACTCTCTTACCTTGTGCTAATTGATTCCCACAAACTTAGTATATGATGGGTAGCATGTGCACATTTTTTAATTATATATTAGAGAGAAATAGGAATTCCTCAATAAAAAATAGTATATTTGAAAAGTTAGGCCTTGTTTATAAGAAAAGTTTTGGTTAAAATATTACTATTGTCATCACTAAAACGTAACTATTACTATCTAAACGTAATGTTAAGAGTGTCTTCTATTATATGTAGGGTATATCATGTGAAATTACTATTGAAAATATTGTATTCTTCGTGTTACTTTACCCATTTGTCCCATTACCGTACCCATTTACCTTATGGGTAAAAGGGTGTGGGTAAGGGAAGGGCAAAGGTTTTCAAGAAAAGGGTAATTACCTTACCCTCTACCTACAACTTTGATGCGAGTAAGGGTAAGGGTAGGCCATCACCCTACCCTACCTTACCCATTTACAACCCTAGTCCTTAGGGTGGCTTCCTCTCTCCAAGAAGGAATTTTGACGGTCAACTTATCTCACAAGTTATCTCAAAATATATGTCACACACTTTCAGATGTTCCACCTCTCTAGTTGACATGGTTGACACTTGACATATGTTTGCATGACACCTAATCTCTTTCCTCTCTCTCCAACCCTTGGCTATATAAACCTCTCTCCTTGCATACAACTAAAACCTTTTCACCCTTTGTTTCTCTCTTCTTTCTTGGAGATCCTTCCCCCTTGTTCTTGGTGGTGCTTGAGCTTGGAGAAGGTGGAACTCAAGTGGCCGATCCATATTACATGTTTCTATAGGGTTTGGAGCAACCCTTCCTCGGTGACCGTTTGGTGATCCTTTGCTCTCTTCTTGATTCTGATAAGTGATCTCCATCATGATCTTCATTTTCCTTTTCCTACCCTCTTCTTCATTGTCTTCTTGGCCGAAACCATGGTTCTCCATGGTAGTGCTTGAGTTGAGCTTGAATAACTTCTCTCTCTTCTTGGCTGAATCCATGGTTCTCCATGGTAGTTCTTGAGTTGAGGTTGAATAACTTATCTTTCTTGTATTTTCGACCTAGGGTTTTTGCTCTCCTTCTTACCCTTCGACCTAGGGGTTTGTTTCCTTCTTGGAGTTGGATCTAGATTTGCCAAAGGTGGTGATAAAGCTATGGTTCTGTCTCTTTCCTTGGGGCTTCCTTGCAGTTGGATTTGTTCTTCATCTCTAAGGCAAGTTATATAACTTGCTTCTTGGTTATTGCTTACATTTACCTTGCATGCAAGTAATCTACCTTCAAAACCTGATTTCAAGTTGAAAGATGATATCTATGATCTAGGGTTTATGTTTATATGGTGATTTTGAGCAAGTATCTTTCCTTTGTTAAACCCTAATCTTTGTGCATGGTTATCTTTCTTAATAATTTTTGATGCATGCATGTCTATGGAAAAATTGGTTTTATGTCTTAATCATGGTTTTTCTCTCTTGCTTGATGATGGTTGAAATGAGGGTTTGGGATTTGATTTCCTTCATGTGTTTTAAACCTTGGTGGTTTTCAATTTCATGGTGATGATAAACCTGTTTGATCTTGTTGTTGATTGAGTGTTGGACTCTCTCTTTGGTCGATGAAATTTGCATGGTTCTCTTCAGTCACCAAGGTTCTACCGTTGTGGTTGATTGACTATTGGATTCACTCATCGGTTGATGAGGTTTGCATGGTTCTATTTGGTCGCCAAGGTTTCACCCCTGTGGTTACTGAGTGTTGGACTCTCTCTTCAGTCGATAAGATTTTCATGGTTCTCTTCGGTTGCCAAGTTTGGTCACTGAGCTTGAATCATATGCAGTTGATGAGTTTTCTCATGTTTCTTCAGTTGCCAACCTCATTCCTTATTCAACATTTGATGGTGTCTTGACCTAAGTGGTCACTAAGGTGGTATGACCTATCTTCAATAGTCGATAAAATCACATGCCCTATGCGACAGATGCTATTTTCTGGTCTACTTGATCATGGTGTTTTGTTGACTTTATGATGAGGATAGTTGTCCTAGTTTCTTGCAAGAATGTTGGAGATGATGGTAACTAGGTTTTAACTTTAATTGGTATTTTAGAAACCCTAGTTTGGTTTGCCTTGTTGATCTTAACCCTAATTCAAGTACATGGTGATAATGCTTAGCTTGCTTGAGTAATTAACATGTTAATGGAGTACTTCCTCTATTCTAAACTATTGTAACCCTAGTTTGTTATCTTATGAGCATCACAATTCTTAAATGCATGGTTATACTGAACCTACGTAATACATGTATGGTGGTAATGATGAGCCTTAATGAGGCATTGAGAGATTATGATGTTCTTGTAGGGAACAATCTGAATGGTCTTATGACATTGGCAATGGCTTTGTGCCCTAATTGAGGTGGTACCCTCTGTGTGATGTGATAAGGGATTGGTATCCCATGGTGATGTGATAATGGTGAAGATCTCATGTATGGAAGTGATACAGTACCACGTGGTGATGTGATAAGCTTTATGCTTTATACATTTTATATCTTCTGAAGTTGTAACCTACCCTTATCTTTGTAGAACCTTTCTAGGTTTTGTATGTAACTTGATTGATGGAGTTAAAATACACCCAAATGTCTTTAACTAATCAAGTGAAACCCTAATAATGTAGTGCCTTATGCCATAGATCCATTCCAGTGTCAGAACTTGATGGATGGTGAAATGAGTATTCCTAAGGGAAATACAAAGTGCATAAGATTGAGTATTTGAGGTGCAAGTGACTGTGTGTCCTTGACATCTTGATCCCAAGGTGTATGGAGGGTGGATCCGGTCATGCCTCAGAGTGAGAATGACTATAGTCATGTCTTGGAGATCTATATATGTGATATTTTGAGGACAACTACGGTAGTACCTTAGCGGAAGGGTTTCTTATACCCTGGTGTCTAGTGTCATGATATATATACCAAGGTAGTCTATGTGTTTTGCAGTTTGACTTTGTATGTCACTATGAAAGACTCGTGATGACTAAGGGTGGATGTGATATGGGGAATCCATCTCTCCTGCAGATCTTGTATGCCATTGTTTTTTTACTTTGCAGTGGATAGCTGGAGTTTGAATGGTATACATCAAACTCCTAATGGCTTAAAATATCTAATACATCCATGTTGTACAATTTCTTAGGGTTAAACATGCTTCACATTAGATGTTTACCCTTTCCATGCGTCTTATACTATTTAGTAGATGATAGACTTACATATTCTTCATATTCCTTCTAGTAATATAAATTGTTATGCTATCTGATTAAGTTCACTTAATCTGTCTAACTTGCTGGAATAGTTTAATATGTTGTAATTGCCTAATTATCTCAACCAGCTTAACCTATGTAATCAGTTTAAATTATTAATTTAGTTGAATGTGCTCATCCTATTTAATGATAAATTCTAATGTAATAATAATCATTGGTTGAGAGTTATATCTCTAACGGGGACATTGGTCTCACCTTGTGGGTTACCACATCTTTTTCAGGTGGCCATCAGCGACGTGGGCAAGATCATGTTGTTGAGGAAGAACAACTTGGAGATCAGTAGACACAGAAGGTTAGATTAGCTGCTAGTTGTTGTAGTAGTGTCCTAGTGTCGTCCATGTACTCTCAAGTCCAGGAAGGGATGTGTTTTGTAGATTATCTGTATAAGGATACATGGTTTTTACAATATGCCTTGGGTTGTATATATGGGGCATGTATATGTGAATAAGATATTTTGTATACTGGTTGTGGTTGTGGTCAATGAACAAATGTAAATACCTGATGTGGTATGTGATATGATACAAGTTGATGGACCTTTGTGTAATATATTTCTGCACATGTTGGTAATCTATGATCGGTCTTAATTTACCTACTTATCTTGGTAACTTGATGGTTTAGTTGTTGATCATGTGTTATGTTTTGAGTAATCTCATTTGTGTGGCATTGGGCATCACAGTTAAGGTTGGTATTAGAGCTTTAGGTTCATTGAGACTATAGGGACATACGACTATATATGTGTTTGTTCTTGTATCATCTGACATATCTAATCATTGCATATGCTTATACAGATATGTCTGGAGAGCACAAAGAACATATATATAGTAGCTTAGTTGTGCCAGGAGGTTGCGTAAGGAGGCATGAATGAGAAGAGAGAGTGTCAGAGATGGGATCAGAGCAGCCCGCGGTGCCTCAGTTTGACCCAGAAATTGTGGCCAATCTCACTTTCTAGTCCATGTTTGGACAATTGATGGCCATGTTTTTGCATTTGGTGGATAGAGAAACCGTACCTCAAGCAAGGGTAGTTGTCCCTAATGCGGAATCCTAGGATTCTAGGAAAACATTTGAGCATCTGAGATGCATTGGAGCGATTGAGTAAGTGGGTACGACAGACTTGGTGAATGCGGATATGTGATTGATGGATCTTGAGAAGGCTTTTAAGATCCTCAATATCCTGGAAGAGGACAAGGTGAAGCATGTAGTGTACCTACTGAAGGGTTGTGGTGGCCATTGGTGGGCCATTGAGGAAGAGAAGAGACCCAAAGTTGTGATCAATTGGGAAGAGTTTTGATGGGATTTTGTGAGCTGATACTTTTGGAGACATATCTTGATGAGAAGATATCACAATTTGACAAGATCTATCAGGGATCAGTGACGATCGATGGGTATGAGGCCAAGTTTATGGAGCTATTGAGGTTCTATCCTCACATGGTGGCGACAGATAAGGAGAGGATCTAGCTGTTTGAGAAAGGCTTGAGCACCAAGTTGACGAGAACAATGTCTGCTTTAGAGAACATGGAGATGTTTTCTACTTTGTGGATTCAGTGAGGAGGATTGAGTGGTTGAGTATTGAGAAGCATGAAACCAATGCTAAGAAGAGACCAACTCAATTTCAGGGGCAGTCATCTGAAGGCTTTAAGAAGGCAAGTTTTTCTTCACCTTAGTCGCAACAAAGGGCATCTTTCTTTGAATAGAGGTCAGTCGTGCCATCACATTAGTCCCCGAGTAAGGGCAGAGGCTTTAGTTTTCTACCAACTGTAGCTTGCAATTTAACATCATTGTCGGTGACATGGCCTTCTAGGCCATGCTACGAGACCAAAACATGTTATAAGTGTGTAAAGACTGGGCATACGAGGTTGTTTTGCCCAATGAAGGATGAGGAGGCGACACAACAACCAAGCTAGAGTTAGAGGGGTTCTCAACAACAATAGTTTAGTAGTGGTGGTGGAAGAGGATGCTGTTAGGTATCACATGTAGGATCCTCTAGACAAGCTAGTAGAGGATGTGGACAAAAATAGGTGGCGACTAGGTTCTATGCTATGTGTCATCCAAAGGGAGTGGCCAATCAACAGATCATGACAGGTCATATGGAACTTTTCATTCTGATTTGTCTACTTCTTCTTTTGTATCTATTTTGGTTGAATCGGGTGGGACACACTCTTTTATCACCATAGAGGTGATAAATAGTTATTATCTTCCTATTTTTAGTAAACCTGATAGTCTTCGGTTAGAAACACCTCTTTTTGGTTCCGCTGAGTTGCGGGAGGTGTGTCCATCTTATGTTCTTTCCCTTCTGGGATGCAACATTCAAGTGGATCTCATGCCACTTGGTATGCATGTATTTGATGTGATCCTTGGGATGGATACCTTGGAGAAGTACATGGTTGTCTTGGACTATAGTTCCAAGGTGGCAACGCTTTTTGATGGCGATGTTTTTTAGGTCTTCTAAGGAGGTAGGAAGATTCTTCCGACGTGCTTGGTGTTAGCTATATCATCCGAGAGGCTGATGTGGCAAGGATGTGAGGCTTTGTTGGCATATGTTGTGGATACCAAGGTGAGGATTCTTAGTATCTAGGAGGTGCCAATGGTGCAAGAGTTTGAGTATGTCTTTCCTGGGGAATTTCTTAGTGTTCCCCCTCCTAGAGAGATTGATTTTGAGATCAATCTTATTCCTGGTATGCAACCTATAGTGCAGTCACTGTACCGGATGCAGATAAGAGATCCCGGAGTTGAAGAAGTGGTTGCAGGACTTGTTAGAGAAGGGCTTCATCAAGTCGATCACTTCCCCTTGGGGTGATCCCGTGTTGTATGTCAAGAAGAAGGATGGTTCTATGAAGTTGTGTATAGACTACCAACAGTTGAACAAGGTCACAATAAAAAACAAATATCTATTGCTGAGGATAGCCGATCTGTTTGATCAATTGAGAGGTGTCACCGTGTTCTTGAAGATAGATCTGATGCCAGGATATCGTAAATTGAGGACCAAGGCGAATGACATACCCAAGTTAGCTTTCATGACTAGGTATGGTCACTATGAGTTTGTGGTTATGTTGTTTGGGATAACCAATGCACTGAAAGCATTGATGGATCTAATGAACAGAGCGTTTAGGCCCTATCTTGACCACTTCATGGTGGTGGTCGTAGATGACATCCTGACATTCTCTAGAGACAGTCAACAACATGAGAAGCATATACACCTAGTGTTGATGTCATTGCAACATCACAACTTATATGCCAAGTTTAATAAATGTGAGTTCTGGTTGAAGGAGGTGTCTTTTCTGGGTCATGTGATATCTTCTAAAGGTGTTTGTGTAGATACAAAGAAGGTGGAGTCTGTGATGGAGTGGGAGTAGCCTAAGATACCGATGGAGGTTTGTAGTTTCCTAGGATTGGCAGGCTACAATAGGAGGTTCATTAAGAACTTCAGTGTTGTGGCATTACCCCTAACCAAGTTGACAAGGAAAGATGTTCCTTTTATCTGAAATGACAAGTGTCAACATTCTTTCCAGCTTTTGAAGGAGAAATTGACTAGTGCATCATATTAGTTTTTTCAGAGCAAGGGAAAGGCTACATCATCTTATGTGATGCATCAAGGAACAATTTGGGATGTGTGCTGATGCATGATAACAATGTGATTCTTTTGCTTCACGACAACTTAAGAAACATGAGGAGAACTACCCGACACATGATCTAGAGCTTGCATCTTTGGTCCATGCTTTGAAGATTTGGAGACACCACCTTTATGGAGAGAAGTGTTAGATCTTCACTGACCACAAGAACCTTCAATATATCTTCTCAAAGTAGGAGCTGAACATGTGATAGAGGAGATTGATGGAGTTGATCAAGGGCTATAATTGCACAATAGACTACCACACAGAGAAGGCAAATGTGGCGGCTGATGCGTTGAGCAAGAATTAATCGTCCTCATCATCTACTGATAAGGCACAATTATGCTTGTTTGTGTTCCATAAGTGAGACATGTTAGTGTTGCTTCACCAAATGAACGTACAATTGGAGGTCTCCTTGTTAGCAAGCTTGCTAGTGTAGATGCATGTGAAGCCTACCTTGATACAATAGATTAAAGATGCACAAAGGGATGATCCAATTAGAGTTTGGCAGTAAGAAGTATGATGGTTTGCATGAGATCGAGGATGGTACAGTTTGTTTCCACAATAGGACATTGGTTCCATATGTTGATGGTCTAAGGAAGTTGATGCTTGAGGAAGATCATTCCTCGATGTACATGATGCACCTTGGTAGTACCAAGATGTACCGTAATTTGAAGGATCTATATTGGTGACCTGACTTGAAGCATTATGTGGTAGAGTTTGTGGCTAGATGTCCAATTTTCCAACAGATCAAAGATGAGCATTAGAAACATGCAAGAGCGTTACACCCGTTGCCGATACCATAGTGGAAGTGGGATCATATTATTATGGACTTTGTGGTTGGTTTTCCTTGAACAGCCAAAGGTCATGATTCCATTTGGGTGATAGTTGATAGGTTGACCAAGTCAACTCACTTATTTCCAGTCAAGATGACATTTACAACAAAGAAGTTGGCACAAATATATGTTGATGAGATGGTTCATGTACATGGTATTACACTTACCATAGTGTCAGACATATGTCTACAATTTACCAGTTGTTTTTGGGAATGTCTACATGCAACGATGGGTACACAACTTAGGTTTACTACAATGTTTCATCCATAGATAGACGGTCAATCATAGAGGACCATGCAAACATTAGAAGATCTTTAGAGAGATTATGTCTTATAGTTTCTTGGTAGTTGGGATGTGGACCTGAGTTTGATAGAGTTTGACTACAACAATAATTATTAGATGAGTATAGACATGGAAATGTATGAAGCCTTGTATAGTAGGCGTTGCCAGACACTGCTTTGTTGGTATGAGATAGGTGAGTATCAACTTTTGGGTCTTGAGCTCGTGCAACATACTATAGATGAGTTCAAAGTGATACAACAACAGCTGAAGGCAACCCATTATAGACAAAAGTCTTATGCAGATAACCATCACAAACCTTTGGAGTTCCAAGTGGGATATTATATGTATCTTAAGGTCTCTCCTTGGAAAGGTGTTGAGGTTTGGTAAGAAGAGTAAGTTGGCTCCTAGGTTTACCTTATCCTATTTTGGTTATTGTTGGAAAGGTGGCTTAGAAGTTGAAGTTACTGCCAGAGTTGCATAGGTTGCACCTTGTTTTCCATCTAGATATAGATCAAGTGTTTCCACCTGTGGAGGTTTAGTTGGATGAGGATGGGTCGTATGTTGAGGGTCTTGTGTTGATCCTAGATAGGAGGGTGAAGAAGTTGAAGAAGAAGGATATAGTTTTAGTTAAGGTTTTGTTGCATCACCATTGTGTATAGGAGGTCACTTGGGAGTTAGAGGATGAGATTCTTAGGAAGTACCCATCTTGGTTCACGTAGGATTTTTGGGACAAAATCCTTGTTAGGGGTTTATGATTGTAAGACCCCTAACCTAGATTTTTGGCTGATCTTGCCGTATTAGCATAATTTATCCTTAAAACCTTAATATAACCTTGTGATGTCCTTTGATAACATGTGACATGCATATGTTTCAAGTTTGGTCCAGTTTGAATGTTGTTTGAGCAAGCTATGCATATATGTGCTTATTTTGGATCTAATTGCAATCTACCCATTTTAGGGTTTTTCTTGCAAATGGTCACATGATTTTTGTGCCTCACATGTTTTGACATCATTTTGGAGAGAGTGGTGCTTTGGGGTGCCCTGTTGTGCCTTGGTTTGATGTGGTGACATGTTGTGGTGAGAATTAGGGTTTTGCTTGGATACCCTATGTGGATGGTTGACCTCAGTGGTATGTTTGACCATTGAGTTGTGTTTTGGCGGTCGCCAAGGATCCTTTAATCCATGATTATTGGTGGTCGATGATGTTTGAAGTGTGCCTGGTGGTCTTGTCATTCGATGAGTCCATGACCCTCTTCGGTCGCCAAGAAACCCTAAGGTGAGTTGTATGCAACCGATGGCATTTCTAATCTTCTGTGATCGTTGAGCTTTTTAGGACTAAGTGTTTTTTGAGAATCCCTTTGACCAATGGCTTTTTTTGACTAGAGTGATTATTTTCTTTTTTTGGTGTTAACGCCCTAGTTGCATGTTTGAGCATGGTGCTTGCATTGATAATATATGGTGGACACTTGGCATTTGTTTGCGTGACACCTAACCTCCCTTCTCTCTCTCCAACCCTTGGCTATATACACCTCTCTCCTTGCATTCAACTAAACCCTTTTCAGCCTTTCTTTCTTTCTTCTGGCTTGGAGCTCGTTCCCCCTTGTTCTTGGGGGTGCTTGAGCTTGAGCTTGGAGAAGGTGGAACTCAAGTGGCCGATCCGTCTTACATGTTAGTCTAGGGTTTAGAGCGACCCTTCCTTAGTGATTATTTAGTGATCCTGTGCTCTCTTCTTGATCTTGGTAAGTGATTTCCATCATGATCTTCATTTTCCTTTCCCTAACCTCTTCTTCATTCTCTTCTTGGCCAAACCATGGTTCTCCATGGTAGTGCTTCAGTTAAGGTTGAAGAACTTCTCTTTCTTGTCTTTTTAGCCTAGGGTTTTTGCTCTCCTTCTTACCCCTTGACCTAGGGTTTTGCTTCCTTCTTGGAGGTGTATCTAGCTTGGCCGAAGGTGGTGATGAAGATAGGGTTCTCTCTCTTTTCTTGGAGCTTCCTTTCTATTGGAGTTGTTCTTCAACTCTAAGGCGAGTTATATAACTATCTCTTCGATTATTGCTTACATTTACCTTGCATGCAAGTAATCTACCTTCAAAACATGATTTTCAAGTTGAAAGATGATATATATGATCTAGGGTTTATGTTTATATGGTGATCTTGAGCAAGCATCTTTCCTTTGATAAACCCTAATCTTTATGCACAATTATCTTGCTTAATGATGGAAGTTTTGATGCATGCATGTCTATGGAAACGTTGATTTTCACTATTAATCATGATTTTTCTATCTTTTTGATGATGGTGAAAATTAGGGTTTTGAAGTTGATTTCCTTCATGTGTTTTACACCTTGGTGGCTTTCACTTTCATGGTGATGATCGACCTGTTTGATCTTGTGGTTGATTGAGTGTTGGACTCTCTCTTCGGTCAATGAGATTTGCATGGTTCTCTTCAGTCACCAAGGTTTCACCCTTATGGTTGATTGAGTGTTGGAATCTCTCTTCATTCGATGAGATTTGTATGTTTATCTTTGGTCACCAAGGTTTCACCCTTGTGGTTGATTGAGTGTTGGACTCTCTCTTCGGTCGATGAGATTTGTATGATTCTCTTCAATTGCCAAGTTTAAGTGATGTGGTCACTAAGGTTGAATCCTATGCGGTCAATGAGTTTTCTCATGTTTCCTTGGTCACCAACCTCACTCCTTCTTTAGCGTTCAGTAAGGAGTATTGACCTAAGTGGTCTCTAAGGTGGTGTGACCTATCACTAACGGTCGAGGACACCACCTATCATATGAGACTGATGATATTTCCTGGTCTACTTGATCATGGTGTTTTGTTGACTTTATGATGAGGATAGATGACCTAGTTACTTCCAAGAATGTTTAAGATTATGGTAACTAGGATTGAACTTTAATTTCTATTTTGGAAACCCTAATTTGGTTTGCCTTGTTGATCTTAACCCTAATTCAAATACATGGTGATAATGCTTAGCTTGCTTGAGTAATTAGCATGTTAATGGAGTACTTTCTCTCTCCTAAACTATTGTAACCCTAATTTGTTATCATATGATCATCATAGTTCTTAAATGCATGGTTATGCCGAACCTATGTAATACATGTATGGTGGTAATGATGAGCCTTGATGATGCATGGAGAGATAATGAGGTTCATACAGGGAATAATGTGAATGGTCTTATGCAGTGGCTTTGTGCCCTTATTGAGGTGGTACTCTCTATATGATGTGATAAGGGATTGGTATCCCATGGTGATGTGATAACAATGATGGTATCATGTATGGAAGTGATACAATACCATGTGGTGGTGATAAACTTTATGCTTTATATGTTTTATATCTTCTGAAGTTGTAATATACCCTTATATTTGTAGAACCTTTCTAGGGTTTGTATGTAACTTGATTGATGAAGTTAAAATACACCCAATTGGATTTAACTAATCAAGTGAAACTCTAATCATGTAGTGCCATGTGCCATATATCCATTCTAGTGTCGGAACTTGTTGGATGGTGAAACGAGTATTCCTAAGGGAAACTCCAAATGCATACTATTGAGTATGTGAGGTGAAAGTGACTATGTGTCCTTGATATCTTGATCCCAAGGTGTATGGAGGGTGGCCATGGACATGCCTTGGAGTAAGAACAACTATGGTCATGTTTCAACAATTTATATATGTGATATTTTGAGGACAACAATAATTGTACCTCGGTGGCAGGATTTCTTATACCCTGGGGTCTAGTGTCGTGTCCTATATACCAAGGCAGACTACATGTTTTGTAGTTTGACTTTATATGTCACTAGAACATACTCACACTGACTGAGGGCGGATGAGATTTGGGGAATCCAATTATCCTACAGATCTTGTGTGGCAATTTTTTTTACTTTGTAGTGTACAATTAGAGTTTGAATGGTATACCTCAAGCTCCTTAGGTATTAACAGATGTAATACATTAGTGTAGTATAATTGCTTAGGGCTAAACACGCTTCACATTGGATGTTTACACTTTCCATGTTTCTTATACTGTTTAGTAGATGATTGTCTTCATATTCCTTCTAGTCATTTAAGTTGCTATGCTATCCGATTAAGTTTTCTTAATATTCCTAACTTATTAGAATAGTTTAATATGTTGTAATTACCTAATCTTCTTAACCTACTTAACATGTGTAATCAGTTTAAATTATTCATTTAGCTGAATCTTCTCATCCTATTTAATGATATATCCTGCTGTAACAATAATTGTTGGTTGATAGTTATATCTCTCGCTGGGGCGTTGGTCTCACCTCGTGGGTTATCACATCTTTTTAGGTGGTCGTCAGCAATGTGGGCATGATTGTGCTATTGAGGAAGAACAACTTGGAGATCAGTAGGCACAAAGGTTGAATAGCTTCTAGTAGTTGTAGTAGTGTCCTAGTGTCGTCCCTATACTCTCAAGTTTGGGGAAGGAATGTGTTTGTATATGTATATGGGTTTGGCAGTATACATTGGCTTGTATATATGTGGCATGTATATGTGAACATGATCTTTTGTATACAGGTTGTGGCTATGGTCACTGAACAAATGTAAATACCTGATATGGTATGTGATACAATACAAGTTTATGGACCTTTATGTAATATGTTTCTGCACATATTGGTAATCTAAGATCAATCTTAACTTCCCTACTTATCTTGGTAACTTGATGGTTTAGTTGTTGATCGCGTGTTATGTTTTGAGTAATCTCATTCGTGTGGCATTAGGTGTCACATTCATGACTTCCATGCGTCAGTCATAGGGTGGGTCTTTCCATTACAACTTGTTCTCTAACAAGTACCCATGCATTTGACTTGATATCCATGATTATGAATAAAGAGACATAGTCGACACTCACCATACATGTTAGTCTTCTATATTGTTGTTATCCTATACTACCCATATTAATAATTTCTATGGGCATAACAAGAATGATAACTCTTATTATATATATGATCTCATGTTTAGGTCCTCAACCCAAGCCATATATCATCGAGCTAAAACATTCTTACAACATTATTAAGTTTACCATTATCCCAACATGAAACAAACATAATAAGTGGAATTTAATTCTATTAATAATTAAATCAAGTATAAAATATCCCTATTACAATTATCACATGATGTCTCTTAGGGAATATAACCAATAGTCTCCCACCTGGACTAGAGCCTCACTCATGAACCAAAGTCCAATCAATATAACATGACCATCATGTTTCTACTGTGAAAGTGCTTAAGTTAGAGGATAAAAAACATTGCTCTCAGTTGGTACTTTGTAAAGATTTATATATCTTGTTGTATGATCTCACCTATGATATGGTAACCCTTGAGTATGTGCTTCAAATGATGATGTGACATGGGGTCCTTAGATTATGTAATACCTCCATAATTGTTGCAGTAAAGCTTTACTGCATTTTTAATGGTTGGAACTACCCCAAGTTCACCGATGAACTTATTGATTCACATTACTTCCTTTTCTACACTAGAGGCAACAATGTACTTGACCTCTATTTTAGAATCAACCACAGTCTCCTGCTTGCAACTTTTCCAACTAATAACTCCATCGTTGAGGTAAAATATGTATCTTGGATGCGATCAATAATTGTCCTTTTTGGTTTGGAAACTTGCATTAGTGTAACTTTTACAAATAAATCTTACCCGCCTCCATACATTAGCAATAAATCCTTAGTTCTTGATAAGTACTTAAGGATGTTCTTTACAACAATCTAGTAACCACCACCAAAATCTAACTGATACATGCTCATCATTCTCACAACATACGAGACATATAGACACACACTTATCATTGCACATGTGATAGATCCAGTTGCCTAGACATTCATAATCTTACTCATGCATTCCGTATCTTCTAAAGAGCTGGTACATTGAGTTCTAGAGAGACTTATTCCATGAGATATGGATAAATGTTCTCTCTTACAATTAATCATGTTGAACCTCTTTAACACTTTGTCAATGTATGTACTTAGTCTTAGGCCAAGAAGCCTTCTAAATATATCTCTATAGATCTTTATTCCTAGTATACAATATGCTTTGCCTAAGTCCTCCATGAAGAAGGTATTGCCCACCTAGTTTTTAACCATTTGTAGAGAAGGTATGTCATTTCCCATCAATATAGCATGCCATCTACATACAATATTAGAAATACAATCACACTCCCACTAACCTTCTTGTAGACACAAGGCTCATATTCATTTTGGATAAAGCCTAACTTTTTTATTATATCATCAAAGTGAAGATTCCAACTTTGAGATTCTTTCTTCAATCCATATATTGATCTTTTTAGCTTACATACATTATTGCATTCACTTTGAACAATAAAACCTTCAGGTTGTGTCATGTGTACGTCCTCTAGAAAAGTCTTATTAAGGAAAATAGTTTTAACATTGATTTACTAAATCTAGTAATCATGTTAGGCTACAATTCAAAGCATGATCCTAATGGATTTAGCCATGATCATTGGTGAAAAGTTCCACCTACAGTCAACACCTTAAACTTGTTTGAAACATTTTCCAACCAATCTATCTTTGTAGGTATGTACATTACCATACATGTCCGTGGTCTTCTTGAAGACCCATTTGCATTGTATGGGTTTTACTCCGTCAAGTGGATCTACCAAGATCCATACATTGTTGGTATACATGGAGTCCATTTCAAATCGCATGGCCTCAAGCCATTTCTCAGAATGTGGTCCCTCAATAGCTTCATTGTAAGTTGTTGGCTTGTCATCCTCAATGACCAAATCTTCTTGAGTCATAAAAAATCCATACTTCTTTGGCTCAAGACATGCCCTACTATACCTTTGAGGTTTTTGTGTTATGATAAGGACTTGAGGTACAACAACAATCTGTGGTTCCTATTATTCCTTATCTACCTCTATTGGTTCAATGTTATCTTCTTGGTCTCAAACTTTTCAAGATATATTTTCCTCCCACTGGATCCTCTAGAAATCAAACTCTTTCCAAGGAATATAATAGTTTTGCAAAGAAAACATTGTTTTCAGATTTAATATTGAAGTAGTAACACTTAGTTTCCTTAGGGTATCCAACAAATATGCATTTATACAATTTGGATTGAAACTTATCATAGAACTTCTTATTGACATAAGCTTCACATCCCCAAACTTTCTTGAAAGACATATTGGGATGGGTCCCATTCCATATCTAATGGTGTCTGTTCAATGGATTTAGAAGGTACTGGATTAAGTATAAAAGTGGAAATTTTAAGAGCATGCCCCTAAAAGGAAATTGTAAGATAAAAAAAGCTCATCATTGATTGTACCATATCTAAAAATGTGTGACCCCTTCTTTCAACACACCATTATGTTGTGGTCTTTGACACCGAGTCTACTATGATACACTACCACTATCCATTAGAAGGACCTCAAACTCTTAGCTAAGATATTCACCACCTCTATCTAGTTGAAGTGTTTTAATTCTTTTGCCAAGTTGATTATGTACTTCATTCATGAATTCTTTGAACTTCTAAAAGCATTCCAATTTGTGTTTCATAAGATACACATATCCAAATATGTATAAGTCATTAGTAGAAGTGATGAATGACTGATATCCACCTCTATAACTAGTGCTAAAAGGTCCACACACCAAAATCATGAGTCCTAATAAGGCACTCACTCTCTCACTATTTCTAATGAAAGGATCTTTTTTCATCTTGCCTAATAATCAAGACTCACATGTCTCTATGGATTTAAAATCATAAGAGTCCAGATAACCATGTTTAAGGAGTCTATAAATGCTCTTCTCATTCATATGCCCTAGATGATAGTGCCAACCATAAGTTTTCTTGAGTTATTGAGTTTTAACTTCTTTGTATTTCTATTATATATATTTATCTTGAGATTTAATAAATAGAGACCATAGGGACCTTTCCACAAAAGATGTCATCTTTAGAAATGGAAATACAACCATTCTTTAATAAAACTCAAAACCATTCTTGTCTAAACAAGATACTTTAATCATGTTTGTATTTGTGGCTGAGCAGTTCTCTAACTCAAGCCCAATGGGAAGAGATAAATAATAGGTGCATAATGTAGTGACAACAACTCTTGCTCCATTTGCAATGTGTAATTCCACCACCCTTTGTTTGTAGGTCTACTTCTGTTTAGAACCCGCATATTTGAGAACATGTAAGATCCACAACTGATATTCAATACTCATGTTGAAGAAGTAGATATGTTTATCTCAAAATAACATATATACCTAAAGTGGAGATATATATCCACCATTTCTTGTTATTCAGTTCCTCAAGGTAGAGCGGGCATTTTCTCTTCCAATGTACAACATGGAGACAATGGTGACAATTGCCTCCCTAACACACTCCTCTTTTTTATTTAAGTGTACGAGATTTTTTTTTTAAAATTTAGAACCTTTCTTATATTTTCCTTTGTCATTTCTTTTCCCTTTACTGAACATCAACTTAAATTCATCTTGTCTTTCATTAGCCCCTCAACAATTCTCAACATGCCATGCAACTCAATCAATGGCTTATCAAATTTATCATATTTTAGTTCATGACAAATTGCTTGTATGAATTTGGCAACAATTGCAAAACTACATATGTGACCAACTCATTACCTAAAGTATATTCTAATCTTACAAGAATTTCTAAATACCCAATTAACTTGAGTACATGGGGTCCAACTGGATCACCTTCTACTAGTTTGCACTTAAACATGGCCTTGGAGACATCATACCTCCCTTGCCTTGCTAGTTCTTGGTGCATTTTTTGTGAGATGTGTTATCATATCGATAAATTCCATGTTCTAATGTTGCTTCTGAATCTCATGATTCATGGAGCAAAGTATTAGGAATTTGATGTCCATAGAGTCATCATAATGCTTCTTGTAAACCTCCCTTTCCTCTCTATATGCATTCAAAGTTGGTTGATTAGGTAATGATGTGTCCATGACATAGAGCTTACACTCGTATGTGAGAACAATTATCAACATCTTGAACTACTCATTAAAGTTATTCCCATTAAGTTTCTCTTTCTCAAGGATTGATCATAGTGAAAACATATTGTGCTAGTGTTTCACATTAATCTGCATAGAAGATATTTTACACGAGCCATTTTTTTTGAAAAATAATTTGATTGATGAAATTAATTTGTTCTTTAATTAGTTATGCTCCCATTATTTTATTAAAATGAATAGCCCTAACTATTAATTTGGAACATTACAGAGAGAAATTTTCTAGTGAGACAAGATTTAAAATACATTAAGTTATTACTCAAACAACGATGATACCCACAACTTAACTATTAAGGTAGGTAACATGTATCAATTAAATCATATGCAATTCTTGGAAATATGGTTGAACAAATCCATGTCAATAATTTGTCATATGAAGTATACATGATATTTATGCCTCTAGGTTCTAAATACCATTAAGATAACCTAGTCAAGTCCAACACAAGGCCAATACAATAAGATATACACCGTGCTTGGCAGGCCCACATATTTATTATCACACTTCCCGAGGTAGACAATGCACAATGCTTGGTGCGCCCAAACTTGGTGGAACAAGGGTTTTCATATGTGTCACACTTGGAAGGAATATTTAAAATGGATATTATATGAGGGATATATATATATATTCATTCACCATTACTTATACATTATTATAAGTTTCATAATATAAAATCACCACATGTGATAAAACAATATATGGAAACTAGTACATCAACTTGAGCCAACAAGTGTTATAGAAAAATAACTAAGAGATATAAATTTAAATGCAATCCTAAATCAGCCCTTTTAGGGCGCCCAATCAATGAAGCTGGTCGGCCGATCTGAAGTCCCTAATTTGGGTAGATCTTCTGTTGTTGTTGATCCATCATCTCGTCTTAATTATGAATCTTCCACGGATCATCTTTTTTGGCGTGGGCTTCTAATTGTCTATTCAATCCAATATGGTCCACCTGTTATGTTTTCATATCATCATATTCTAACTGCATTATTAAAATTTACATGGAGAATGAATAACGAGAGGCGTGACATTTAAGATGTATACATGTTACATGATATTTGATCAAATCAAGACATCAATATTACATGTTTCAGATTGCACCACACCAATCTAACTGCCATTTTCATATTGACCAAACAAGACTGATTTTCAAGGAGTCACATTGGTGTATGTAATACATATCATATGTGATATTATGTGATTATCATGGATGCAAATTTTCATATAACTCGTCCAACAAATCTTTTTCTGTTCAAAACCAAACTGGTGTCAGAGGAATACAACATTGGTTATGTTACCATTGTTGGGATTTTCGAGAACGGAGCATAACTGAATAATAAAAAAGAACTTCCCTTTATACCCATCCTTCAGATTTACCATAGCTATAATATGTCGGTGAGCAAAAGACATAAGAAGGGATAAAGGTGATACCTTTGCACACACTAGTTTTCCAACAAGTAGATGTGTCTTATGTTGTAAAGAACATAATCATCCAAATTTGGACCCATAATGGCCACTGAGAAATCCAGATACATGAGAATAAGAAGATCTAGTTTTAACACCAAGCCATTGCATGTATGCCTTCTCAAGGAATAGTTTCTCTAAACCTTTGCACGCGTGCCTCAGACTCTACATAATCCATGCAAATGAGGGAGAATGTGGTGTGCCACTCTGGCCACCAAATAAAAAAGGACCATGACTTATTAACTTTCTATGCATCCAAGAACCCCATTTCTTCTCCTGTCTTAGGCAGTAAATCCTTAGGGTGACTTGCTCTTTCCAAGAAGGAAGTTTGACGATCATATTATTTTACAAGTTGTCTCAAAATACATGTCTCACACCTTGGATGTGCCCCTTTATATAAGAGAGTCACCGGCTTGGAAAAACCTAATCCCAAGCCCTTTACTAATTGCAATCCAAACAATATTTTAATGTCAAAAACTCAGACTAGATTGTGATTTCCTGATCACATTTCTTACTCAGTCGATCATAGTCCATGATTGCATGATCATGTTACCTGATCAAATAATGGATAGTTCATATACGAATCTGAACTGCTTTCCAAATTGATATTTTCTTTGTAATATTGTGATCACCCGATCATGTTGCCTAATTAGCGGATCATGTCAGTCTAGTGGAAAACTCGGTTGACTAATTGAAAATCTATTGATCTATTGACCCAATAAATTTGATCATATGATGGAACATTTTGTTCACCCAATCAAAGGGTCAATCAACATGTTCAAAAATTTAGAACCATTCTAATCATATGTTTGATTGAGAACTCCAATTCCCTTATGCATCCTTATGATAGTGATGTTCAAAAAACACGATAAAAGGATTGGTTTATAGACACACATCATTGCCATCCGGTAATAGGAATGAGTTGGAGAGAAATGAAAACATGTAAAATGATCAATGCTGACATGACTGCATAATCACTTTGTCATATATATCCATATCAAAAACTGAGGCATGAAACCCTCTGAACATTCAATCTATGTTCCTTGAACTATGGTAGACTGCTCGAGAAATGTGAGCTAAATATCATAAATTCACTTGCATGAGCATGGCCATGCATTTCATAGTTTTTCTTATCAAGTGGCTAGAAATAAAACTCTAAAGGAGGGAAAAATTCTATCTACATAACTCACAATATGCCCCATGTGTCACAATGTACCAATCACAACCTTTTTGGCTATTCATATTTAGAGAACGTTGGACTAGTGTTAAAGTACACAGAAAAAGATGTGTTACTGTAGTGACTTCAGGTCTAAGGATCACAATCACTGCTATCACATTGAGATATGACTTTGACATTTCATTTTATGACTTCAATGTGCCAATATCAAGGTTGGTCTATCCAGTACAACTTGTTCTCTAACAAGTACCCATGCATCTACATTGATATCAAATATCATGAATAAAGAGACATATTCATCACTCACCATACATGCTAGTCTTGTGTGTCATTGTTGTCCTATACTATCCCAATAATAACATGCTAGAGACATAAAAAGAATGAAAATTCTTATTATACATATGATCTCATGTTCAGGTCCTAAACCCAAACATTATGTTTTTGAGTTAAAAAATCTTAGAACATTATTAAGCTTGTTTATTATCTCAATATAGAAACAATCATAATAAATGAATTGTATTTGTTGATAACCAAATCAAGTACAAAATATACATTTTATAATCATCACATGATGGCTCTCAGGGAATGTAACCAACATGATGGAAGGTGGTAAATAAGTGAAAGAAAACCCTAAAAATAGATGGAGATACTTATAATATTTTAGTATACCACCTTGATTCCCAATTAGGAGACCCTATCCATAAATTCCTATATGATCCCAGAGAATAAGTAAGTAAATCATGCTACCAACATAATGTAAGGATAACTACACTATATGAAGACATAATAAAGTTGATAAGAATTTCCTTCTCAAACATATCCCAGTGAAGTTGAGGGCATGATTATGCATCAAATATATATTCCCTAATCACATGGGAGTATACAAGGGGTATTTATATGAACCATTCACAAGGATAACACGTGTCAATATAGATAAATAAGTGATGACATATAAAGAAGTTCTTATACCCTTTGATGAGGAGGTAGAGTTGCTTTAATCCACGTCCCTATAGCCCTTTGAGATCTAGTTTTGACTAATTCTCCTCACATATGTGATACGACTGACAACTCAACACCACAAAAAACCCATACATTATAATTATAAAGGAAATGCATTGGTATAAGTCAGATATATTGATTTCTCAAAGGTAGAGTCCAAGAGACCAATTGTGATCATGGTCTAACCAAGATTCAGGGAACCCTATTAAGATATTAAGAATTGAGAGTACTAGAGATGTTAAGACTAATGGTATCAATCCACTAAAAGTTAATGTTATATGACAAGCCAATATGTATAAAAATCTGAATAGAATACATATGGATCAATATTGTTAAAATGTTATGAGAATGAACCGTGTACCTTAAAAAGGAAATCAATTTTCTTCCCTTAACTTGGAACACTACGTTGTAGGGTGTATATATTGAAGTTCTTAGAACAACCTTGTGATACTTTATCGATAAGATAGGTTGTACCTAGGTAATGGATACCTAGAGCCTAACAAGGACAAGCTAGTAAATAATTTGGCAAAACCACTAGGAAAAGAAAACATAGTCATATGTATAATATAACCATCCTGGTTTGACTAGTCCACACTAGCACATGCAGATTCTTGTGATAGTTGAATCACATGAAAGCATCAATTTTTATAAAGACTTGAATGGGTTGAGTAAACCAACACAATCAGTAATTTGATGTACCAGTGGGACTTCATGCATACATGTACACGAGGTATAAGAAATTATGCAACTACATTAGCTACACATAGTGGTAATGCAAGTACATGGAGCATGCAAGTATTTGAGATACACATGGGATATTATGCATATAAACAAAACACTAGAGTCTAGTGGTTCTGTAAATAATTATGTGAAACTCTCTTTTAAGGAGTGGTGTTCATCTAAGTGAAGGGATATTCCATGTAAAGGGAAGGACCATATGGAGGATAGTATGAAGCCCATGGGGCTAAGATAAATGGCTAGAGAACCTAAAATCCTAATGAGAAGTAATAGAACACCCTAGACTAAAGTCATCTAAAGATGAGTTGAACCACATTGTCTTTGGTTTTCATTCTTTATATGACTTTGAATTTCCTAGAAGGACCAAAATCTAAAAGGTGAAATACATTATGATTTAGAGGTAAACTATATAAGACATGTAAGTTCTTAAAACCACCTAATGAATTATGCATATAAAAAGTATCATTTTGGTGTTTGAATAGTTGACTTCTTCATATGCATGTGAAAATATATTGATAACTAAATTTGTAAAAATTCATTATAGACAGATTAAAGTAGATGTCACAATCTAGGAGAGGTTAAGTGCTACCTTGTTTAGGATGAGTCAATAAGACGTGGAATCTTGACATTGTAAGAGACTCATATTTTAGAATGAAGCATGAATCATGATAGGCACAAGGGAAATCCAATAATATTTTAGGTATTGCTGCGTAGGGTAGAGACTTAAGTCAACCCTAGGTTCAAGTAGGGAAGATATAGAGGTACACGAGGTCCAAGGGTCCAGAAAGAAGTTCCACTCCATAACTACAAGAGGCACAAGGGGTTAGGAGAAGATCATTAAATAAGTATCTATGTCCCAAGAGACCCTCAGGGATGGACTAAGGCCAATGATATATGAAAAAATTTAAGGAATAGAAAGACTTATGTAATAATAAAACTACAAGGGAGGTAGTGCACAAACTCAAGGTGATGAGAAAAACAATTTCCCCTTCGGTTATTGGGATGAGGAGTCACTCATTAAGCATGTCTCCACCTAAATTAGAAATATATGATATATGGACCCACCATCTCTCCACATGAAGTAAAGTGAGGTTTGTATTTGAACTACAATCAAATATTTTTTCATCTTACTATAGTTGTAAGAGAAAGGGTAGCATCTTCAATACACAAAAGTTGTGATTTTAAGCTTGAAGTAATGATGCAAATAGAATATATGAAGGAGATATCTCACCAACTTATGGGCAGAGTTAAATGATAAACCCTACTTGAGCAAGATCTAAGTGAAATTTTAATGTCATGTGATAAAATAACATGATGAATGAGAATGAGGAACAACCCTTAATAGAGTCTTGGTTCTAGCCTCATTGGACACACACACACATACACACACACACACACACACACATATATATATATATATATATATATATATATATATATATATATATATATATATATATATATATATATATATATATATATACGAGATTAAGAGAGAAAGATTTCTCCCCCCTCTCCCACGCCTGTGGTGGAAGCCGAATGCCCGAGAGGGTGGTAAATCAAGGAAAAAATTGGGATTCGAACCCCGGTCCCTTTGTTAGGGGACACCATGCTTGACCACTTGAGCCACTCCTTGTCAGCATATATATATATATATATATATATATATATATATATATATATATATATATATATATATATATATATATACAGACACACACACAAATATATATATATATATATATATATATATATATATATATATATATATATATATATACAGACACACACACACAAATATATATATATATATATATATATATATATCAGAATCATGTAAATATATTCTGACTTCCCCTATAAAGATAGGAGGTCAAAAGTTACATATAGCCCTTATGCTTGCTATACATCACCCACGTAAGCAACTCACACCACTAGCTAATATGTAGCTTCTTTTTTACACTTTTACAAATTTTTACAGCAATAGTACTCACACTCCTAGCTACTACACTGTGCTTGCAAGTGTTTCTTTCGGTCCACGTATAGAAGCATAGAGCAGCTAGCATAAGCATATTCCTATCATTGTTGCCACATCGCTTAACCATCCTCTTGATATCCTCAGTTAGCTCAATCTGCAAGTGGAATTCTTTGCAAACTTTCCCCCATTAATCTTTAGTGAATTTGCAGCCACCAAAGAGGTGTACATGGGACTCTTCCTCCTCTCCACATAGCAAACAAATAGGAGATATATTGTTGTTCCATTTCTACACTTTGTTCAAGGTCGCTAAGGCTCCATGTAGGATTTTGAAAATGCACACAGACCACTTAGGGACATGTTTTTCAGCCCATATTTGCTCCATTATCTCATCTTTACCAGCTCTTGTTCTAGTGATTTCCTATAGATCAGCCTTTGGATTTATCATTTGCCACTCCCCCTCATTGTTGATGGTAAAAAGATGCTTCACATGTGGCCATACGCTCCTCATCACTTGGATAGTGCGTGTTAACCCTTCCCGGGTTCTTGGCTAGAAATCTAGCCCTTACAGATATCTTTCCTTCATCCATCTCCCCCAAATGGATCCACATGTTTGGTACATAATAATTCATTTTAGTGTCCCCCACCTGGAAATATCACGAGGTGTTTTTAGCTGCAGGCCTCCCTCCTTCTTTGGTAGAGCCAACCTAGCATAATGCATAGGATGAAACTCACCCACCCAGATGAAGTTGGTTATTTTCATTTCCATTCTATCATGCACTGCACCCGGTATCTCTCCTTGTTGCACCCAAAATATGAGAAGACCCTCAATATCCACTCTAATAAGAGTTGCTCATTCCGCCATAGATGTCTTATGTGTAGGCCACCGTGCTATCATTTCACCTAGTCTATCAATGCAATCAGCAAAATCTTTGACTTGTAAATTGCCACCTGCAAGCGGAAAGCCTAGATATTTAGTTGGGAACTTGCCCAACTCCATGCCCATAGCTTCTTGCAGCCTATCTTCCATATGATGACAGTTCTTTGAGAGATAGAGATGGGTTTTATTCACATTAATGTGCAGCCCCGTCTGCTCTCCAAAAGCATTAAGAAATTTTTTCAGCTCAAGAAGCATGTCCACTTTGGCCTCCATAAATAGAAGAAAATCATCCACAAAAATGAGGTGGCTCATTACCTTCATCCCATGAATTGTGAATGCCTTAATCAGGTTTTTATCTTCAGTTTCCTTATGAAATATTCCATGACAAGTGTAAAGAATAGTGGTGAGAGAGGATCACCTTACTGTAACCCATTGCCTCCTTTGAACATCCCCGCCGATGTGCCATTGAATAGAATAGAGAAACTCATTGTGCTAACACACTGTTGCATCCATTCTATCCATGTTTTAGAGAACCCCATATGTTTCATGATCCACCATAGCTTATCCCATCTCACGCTGTCATAAGCCTTGGACACATCCAGCTTTAAGCAAGCTTTCTGACTTCCTCTCATCACATTGAAATCAGCTAAGAACTCATCAACAAGGAGGGAACAGTCACTGATACTCCTGCCCGAAATAAAGGCTCCCTGGTTTTCATAAATAAGGAAAGGTAGGACCATCTTCAGTCTAGTAGCCAGAATCTTTGCAATGATTTTGTATTGGACATAACAACAAGCATTAGGTCTAAAATCAGCAAGTGACGCAGTAATCTTCTTCTTAGGAATAAGGACCAGGAAATCATGATTGACTTGTCTCACCATGTTTTCTCCCTCTAGGAACCATTTGACATATTTTAAAAGATCATATTTGATAGTATCCCAAGAAGTTCTATAAAAGAAGGCGTTGAAACCATCTGACCCGAGTGATTTGTTGCAACCAATACTCCATAAAGCATCTTTGACTTCTTACTCGGTGACCTCCCTTGTAAGGATGTTATTATGGGTGCTTGAGAGCTTGAATCTCCATTCTATGTCATCCTCCTACTCCATGACAACAAAATCTTTATTATAAAGTTCATTGTAGAACTACACAACTTGGTCTTCAATGCCCTCTTATTTGTTAACCACATGCCCATCTTTGTCAATCAGCCCACATATAATGTTGGAAGCCTCCCTTTTCCTCACTACTGTATGGTAGAGCTTTGTGTTTCTATCGCCATATTCCATCCATTTTTCCCTACTTCTTTGCCAATAGAATTTTTTTTCTGCCTTTTTTAGGTCCTTTAGCATCATCCTCAATTCTTTGTCTTTCTTTATCAATTCATTATTGAGCGGATTAGCCATCAAGAGTTTCCTCACATCACTACATTCCTTTTTTGTCTCCAATATCAGATTGGAGATGTTCACCTTTTATCTAGCCCATTTCTTTAAGGTTGATTTCAGAAGTGAAAGTTTCTTAGCAAAGACATACATTGGATTCCCATGAAAGTGTGTATTCCATACCTCCTTTAAGATATCATCAAAGCCCCTCCATTCTATCTAGTAGTTGAGAAATCTGAAAGGCCGTCTTTTCTACTTTTTCTCAATAATCTGCACCATAAGAGGGGCATGATCACTTAGTTCCGAACCGCATGCCTTGACTTGTACATTGGGGAAGAGTTTTAACCATTCCTCATTCACCAATGCTCTATCCAGTTTTCTTGCTACTCTATCCGCCAGGTCCTATTCGTTATTCCATGTGAAGAGGTCTCCACCTGTCATGGGGAGCTCCGTCAGATCAACTTTATATATGGCTATGTTAAAATCATCAATCACTGTCCGTATCGCTAGTCTACCCCCTATCTTCTCGCCCTGCAATCTAACATTATTGAAGTCACCAATCACCATCCACGACCTCATCATCTGTGTGGAAATCAAGGCTAGATCATGCCAAAGCTCAGTCCTCCTCTTAGCATCATTATGTTCATACACAGCTGTTAGACACATGTGCAAGCCGACTGCATTCCTGTACTCTAAAGTAATATGATGGTCTGACATCATCATCACATCCATCTACTAGGCATTGGGTTTCCACGCCACACATACTGTGGCTAACTCAGAATGCTGTAGATTAGATACATGCTCCCATCCCTGCGGAAACAAGTACCCAATACTTTGTTTGTTGTTCTCCCTAATTCTAGTTTCAACTAAGGCTGCAATAGAAGACCCACTAGTACTAATCCAGTCATAGATTTCCTTCTTTTTGTTCCTGTCACACCCTCCTTTGATGTTCCATATAACGATAGACATGTTCAAAGGTTCTTGGTTGACCTTGTACACCTAGGCTGCTCCTTCTTCTTATTGCCTTCTCTTTTCTTCTTTGGTTCTACAAATTCTGGCTCTTCGGCCTCTGACTCACTGAGTGCTTCAAACCTATTGATGGAGTCTAAGATAGAACCCACCCCTTGAGTTTTCAGTATCCCACTCAAAGTTTTTCTTTTGGATGCAGTTGTGAAATCCCCTTCCTCCTTTTGGTTTGCTTCATCTCTATTGCCCTTGTCCATCTCACCATTATGCCTAGTGTTCTCTATAGGTTGCCCATTCAATTCGTCAGTTGGTGTTGCACCAACAGCAGGTTGTACAAACTCGCCATCAGCAGCCCGCTCCATCCCATTAACAGTAGCAACATGCTTTTCCACCTGCGTGTATTTTCCCTCAACAGCCTTATCTCCTCTCATCTGTGTGGTAGCCAAAGTCCTCCCATCAGCAGGTTGCTCATCAGCTGCAACCCCAGCAGCTTGTTTCGTGCCCGCTGTTTTGGTCTTCTCCATCCACTACCGGGTATTGCCTCCTATTTTCTTTGCCCCAACAGTGACCTCGGTCCCCTTGGCCTTGTCTTCCTCAATGCAAGCCCCCTTTGGGTGGCCGAAGGCAGAGCAACAGCTGCACCTTGGTGGCCGGTGGTCATACACTATCTCGATCGACTTGGGTTCATGTCCTCGGACATTCAACCACACTCGGTCCGCAATGTCCTCTTCATCTTTAAGTTCTACCAATACTCGTGCTTCATCCGACTCAAGCGAGTGCTCGTCGATGAACAACACCCTGCCCGCACCGACAACAATGGTGCTCATCGCCGTCTGGGTCCAAGCACGCCCAATAGATCCCAACATCACCCACGCTGGAATCGTCGTGAACGCATACCTCTTGAGTTCGTTGCTGAACTTGTAGTCTTTGGCTACCACAAGCTGCCCATCAAACCAGCACAGCCCCAAGTTCAATGCATTTTAGTTGTCAGTAGCATTCGAGAAACAGATCAAGAAGATCCCATTCTCCTTTGAGATCAAATCGAATGATCCCTTGGGCTGCCAAGTCCTCCTGATCCAGGCTTGAAGGTATGGGTAGAACGACCCTAGGACGTAGGCCATCACTGAGTACTCCCAAAAGTTTCTCATCTTTGTGAATTCCTCCTTTGCCAATTCGATGGGGATCCTCCCTTCATTTCTGCATGGTGGTGGGAACGACTCCATGGTCTTATGGGCTGAAAGTTCCCTAAGAACCTAATTCTAGTTCCGACATGAAGGTGATGCCACCACCGTAACATTAGTGGATGATGTAGCCTCTGCTTCATTGCTGCCTCCGGTCTTCATCCCCCTGGGGTCAGGTGTTTCCACTGAGCCTGCAACTACGGGTGGGGGACCGCTGCTGTGCTGCATCCCACGTTCCCCACCCTGATAGGGCTGGGAGCCCTCCGATCTCCTTCTTTTCCTTTCAGTTGTGTCGCTGTTCGTGCCCCCGCTCCAGTGGCCAGTGAGTTTTGATTCTGTCTGCCATCAGTCCCATATCCAGGGATGACATGACTCTCTCCTCTTACATTCTCCTAGTTCTTGTGCATGCGGGTAGGTTGGGTTATGGATGCGGATGCGTGGGGTGGATGGAGGTGGACGCGTGTGGCCGGAGTGTCCACCGACGTGGGTGCCATGCCCTAGGGTCACCGGTCATCTGGAGATCGCTCTAGTCGCACCCTAGGAGACAGAGAGGTTGTGTATGCATGTATGGGATTAAGAGAGAAATATTTCTCCCCCCTCTCCCATAACTCGTAGAAGAGGTCGGATGCTTGGGAGGGTGATAAATCAAGAGATGCTTCTCCATGTGGTTTCAAACTCGGGTCCCTTCATTGGGGACCAGTGGAATTCGCCAACTGGGCTATTCCCTTGTCGGTGTTGTGTATGCATGTATGTATGTATGTATGTATGTATGTATGAACACTTTGATAATGTTTGTTCATGGCTTGTAGAAAAACCTATTTAAGAGGGATGGTTAGCCACAATAGTACATTTTTACAACCTTGATAGGTTGGATACCCTTGTATGAACAAGAGAATGATATCATCTTGAGCATTTGACCTTGGTGGTTACATGGCTTGTCCAATTCACATACATGAACTTGAACATACATCAGTCAAGGTGATACGACAATACCAACACGAGACATGAACTCTCTATAAAGTAGGTAAACTAGTGTTAGGATTTGTTGTTAGTCATCCCCATTAACTGATAGACCTTGAGGAGTAAAATTCCAAGCACAGGAGGCCATAGGTTGTGTCCATAGAACATAACCTCAAATACTAATGTGATATATGCTAAATGTTCTAAGCTAAGATACTCCTAAATAAAGGAACAAGTCCCCTTAGGATGATGTTGAAAAACTTAGATGTCCTAAGGGATAAAGGGACCTAACCATCATATATATTTTGATAGAAAGGCTACAATATTTATGCTTGTTGAACCTTTCATCAAGACTGTGGAGGAGGCAAGTGTAATGAACTAGGGGAGGTGTGTTGCTAAATTATTACACTCGGGTTAGTGGTCCATGATGTTGGAATATAGTGGTTGTAACAAAGAAGGTTTGGTAATACATGGTGATGAATAGATGTATTGAATGGGGTATACTCTATCTGACATGAGATGAACCTTGATATCTCATCTCTATCTGCTTGCAAGGTCAACCTCAAAACAATTTATGTTGAAGAAGGATTGTGTTTATTTTAAATTAAGGCAATGATCTAGAGATCTCTTATGATCTAGCCTTGTTGATGGATAAATATTCACTTGATAATTTTGAGTTTAGGTAACATAATAACATGTTTAGAATTATTTTTACATATAACTTTATGATGCTAATATTATCATCCATCCACCTTGGATCTACCTTGTTTTGGGTTTTGGAGGATTTAACACCCAAAAAGGCCCTATGTTGGTGCATGTATTTATCCATATGCATTGAAGATTACGTCTTCTTAATAATCTAACCATCCCATGCCAAATTTTGTGGGGTCACTTAAGGTGGGGGGGTGGAATATGTGAGGAATTGGAATTCCCTCCAATCATCAATTGGTTAAAGTTGAACCCCATTCATGAGGTTCTTTTGAATCCTTAGAATAGGTTGGTGTTATTGTTTATTATCTTTCTCAACCAACTCCTGTGTGAAATAATGCATAATGTATTCCATGGTCTGACATAAAGAACCATGTGATGGATCCTACCCACATGTTCAATGTTGAACCTATAGATGCTTTGAGGTAGTTGGATCTACTCGAGGCACTTATGAGGAAATTGGATTCATAGGTGAAGGAGCTCCAAAATATTAGTTTATTGGAGACACCATGGGAAGGATACACCATATGGGAGATAAAAGTTTTCAAGGTAAAAGCTCACCCTCCCTTTGATAGTTGAGCCCAATTTTGTGGGAAAACGTCAATCAAGGGGGAAAGGAGGTGAGAAATTAGAATTTCCTCCCTTTTTGTAGAAGTTGTAACTAGAAAATATTAATCAATATACTATTCTAAATAATTAATTTTTGTTGCATATTTATTATAAGTGCTATAGGCCAATAAACCAAGGCATTATTGTATGATAGTTTAACACCATTCAATTTTTAAACCAAGTGTTTCCTTGAGTAAATTGTTGGTCAGTAACAATACAATTAGCCTAGTTATTTCCTCATAAAGTAACAGAAGAAGTTTGACCAAATTTGAAGCTTGTGTGAAGTATATTCATCACATTGATGGATTTATTTAACTACAAATTGAGGAGCAAGTTATGGGCAGAAGAGTTGATTAGTTAAATCCCATTTATCATATAGATATAAAGATAACAAAAAAGTTAATTTAAAGTTTCAAGTAAAATGGAGTTATAGTTCAAAAATTATGTATGTTCACAATTTGAATAATGTTCTCTCTTAAGATCTTGGTTGACTGATTAATCAATCCAATATGGCATGTACGTGTAACATCAAGACTTAAAGGAACATTAAATTTGGCCCCTTGCATAAGTCTCATGACTATGGGCTGCATAATTAGGGATAATCAATCCCTAGGTGATCTTCCTCCCTACTACTAGAAAAGAAAGAAACCACAATCATCTCCCCCCAAAACATCTTCCACTCACTATCTCTTCCTCTCTAATGGAGGAAACATAAATAACCTAATATTTTTGGGAGATTTTGACCTACCCAATAAGACATTACATCCAATGTCTTGTGAATAGATAAGGAAACAACAAATTATCTCTCACCACTCCTCATTGTTGTAAAATTACAAAGAAGATTTCTCCCATCCCCAATTCTAAAAACACACAATGGGAGTTGACTTTGCCCCCAAAAATAATTTGTAGCATTTCTGCTCAAATATAATCCCTATAACCCCCTTGATATCCTCTTCTTACTCCTTGCATCACCTTCATTGTTGGCACCTTCTTATTCCTCTTCCCTTCACCCTAGGTTAGGACAATACTTCCTTTATCCTCATGATCCCTCATCGAGACTAGATGACATCCTACCAGGTCCTCTTGGGGGTTAGCTCATGGCATGGCTTCTTCTACAATGAGGCCACCACCTCTGTCCACCACTGACATCTTCTTCTTGATAAAGAGTAGCTAGTGTTGGATCTGGTCAAAGCCTTGACCAAAGACTAGCATATGTGTTTCTTACCATGCCATGCCACCACTACTTAGGTGGGAGGAAAATGAAAAGGAAAAATATATTCCAGCTTTTAGAACATGGCACCATGAACCACAACTCAAACACCTTGATTAAATCCACATCATCAATCAGGGTCGAGTGGTCATGGCATCACTCAAGTGTCGGATCCCCCTTGACCACAAGGTGTGGAATACAAAATGAGATGGGATACCCATATGTTGGAAATGAATCAAGAAATTTATTACCATTATTTGATATTGTAATACTATATATTTTTTCTAATTACATGCACACATTTATGGTTGCACCCACTTACACAAAATAGAGTTATTTTGATCCATGTTTTGTTTGTTGGTGTTTAGGTTAGTGGAAAATTTGAATATGAAGATATGGACTCCAAGAGAGTTAATTCATAAAATGTAAAGTTGATGATACGCTGAGGAGGATTTAGATAGTTCATTCCTAGTATAATTAGTACTTTACTTTTTATAGAGTTTATGTAACTCCATAGAGGATATTTCCCCACTGTAATAAAGAATATCTAGGTTTTGGAGTTTCTAATAATTTATAATTGTTCATTATAAATGTGGATCCCAAAAGTATTATATAGCGAGCCTTGCCCCTCTGGTCCACCTGTATGGGGATAATGGGAGTAGGGGTTGTTACACCCATGTTCAGGCATGTGATTCTTGGTTTACTCCAATAACCTAACCATTTTGTAAGACTTACGTGGATCCAAAAGTAGTGTCATATGATGGTATAGATTTATCTATTTATGACAAGGGAAATATGAGTGAAATAAATCATTTTACAATCTTTCCCTACTTTTTGGGATAAATGCATGATTAAGACATTAGATGACCATTTAAGGAAACAAGTGATTATCTTGCTATTTTGTTGATTAGTTGGAGGAAATAGTTACATGACTTGTAATCTAATGACACAAAAATTAGTCATCTTCTTTCTCTTCTCCCTCTCCATTTGCATGTATATTTTCCATGTGATGTTTACCATTTTTTTTGGGTTTGATCCTTGACCCAATTCTTGTTTATATATATATATATTGTTAATCTTTATTTGTTTCATTATGGATTTTTTTGGTGATTTTCAGATACTTTTGTTATCTTTGGGTCTGGTCCCCCCTAGATCGGCCATTTTCGGGTGCCTACATTGGTCTATATGTAGGATAGCTCGCTCTACCCTATATGGATCAACAATCTTGCTACTACACTATCATGCATTAGGAAGGGATTTTGGCCATTTTTTTGCTTTTACCCTCATGCCTTCCCTTTCTTTTCCCCATGCCTTTCTCATCCTCACATCTTAATCTTTCTAATGAAACCACAACCATTGGAAAATCCCATCTCATGTTCTCTATGGCCACCATAATAATTTTATGTTAACATGCATAACACTACCAACTACCACCATAACCACCTATGCCCACCATCACCCACAACTGCTCTCCATTTCCACCAGGTCCCCTTGTGTTTCGTCATCTGCCAACACTAGATCACTAGAGATCCTCCATTCTACATCCCATCCCACTATAGTGATTCCACTTTTTGTCCACCATGTATCATCCACCTACACCCACTACATGTTCTCTATGACTTCTATTGTTTTCACTTACAAGATACCACATCCACTTTAAAATTGTAGCTACATCACTATCATGCCAAGACATCAGAGCACCACCCTTCATTTCATCCACCACTATCTCAATGTGCACCACTACTTCCACATGTATACCATTGACCATGGAAATACTTAATCAACACAAAACCTTCTCTACATATATTATTTCACTCTCCCCTCACATTACTTTATCCACTTTCATTATCCATAATGCAATGCACATTGCAATAGAAAGAAGCATGGATAGAATAGAGAGCATTGCATTTTACTGAGTATCAGTTGCTAAGGAGAGTTGCTTTTTATATCATCACCATCAATCTACTTCAACATACATATATGAGATATTTCTTCTATCTTCCTCTTTACATTTTCATTATGTCCATTCCTATTTATTTGTTCTATTTCCTATTAGTCTATTAATATTAGTGTCCATTAGTGTATTTGGTATGTGGTGATCGAGTTTGATTAATTTGTTTGCATACTTAGTCATAGATTTCTTCTAGTTGATTATCTTTGTTTGTAATTTGTTTTTAGATTATATCCTTAAATTGAATAAATTTGTGTAGTTATAGTAGCAAATACATAATTAGTTAGATAATTCAGTTTTATTTTTTAGTTTTAGCATTTCTGAATTTGAAGATTATTTTCTGTGTATTTTTCTTGAATTACCTTTTTTTCACTTTTTTCTCATTTTTTCTTTATTTCATTTGGTTAATTTCATCAAAATTCTCCTTTTGCCATTTTTCCTTTACTTTCCTCTCTTTTGTGTTGATGTTCACTTATGACCTATGGTTTTTGCATATGGAATGACATGAACTTACTATAATAACATGGGAATTTCACACTTGGAATATGACTTATAATTTTGACCCCACCCTTGTTCTCACCAACAATTTCAAAGTCGTATCTTTTGGGACATGACTGGTCCATATGATACTCAATTTGACAAGATCAAGTTTATTTTCATACCAAACATCATTACCTTATCCTTGATCTTTGATCATAACCTTTTGAATGATTGTGTGTCATTCTGGTTCTCATGTTGTAGAGCTCCTTCTCACAATTACAACACATGTCGTTTCATCAAAATCAGAGCTATAATGAGCCAGTTATGTCCAATTGAAGATCTTGACCTTGAAACTTGCTTTTAAATCATTTTCTGCCCTAGATCTCTACTTTGGGTTGGCCTTTAAGGGTCTGAGAAGGATACACGACCCATACCCTCCTCCTTCTTTAGATCTCCTACTCCATCACCATCCCGTATGTTACAACCCCAAATTTTGGGTTCTTTTGACGAGAAATGCAATTTCTCTTATTAAAGATAAATGAGAAAATAATGATGTGATTTGATTTGAATCAATAAATTTCATTTATAATAGCCTTGATGGTTGCTTAATGGGATTTATTGGCTATTGGTCCCAATAATAAGGAAAAGACAAAGAAACTCCATTCTTAATGAGAAAATAGAAAAAAAGATGTAGAAATATCTAGAAGACAAAGGAATGTGATCCACAAGTGGATTTCATGCCTCTTGGGTTCCAAGGGGTTCAAAGTTGTAGAGATAATGTAACAAGAAAAGATCAATTACATGTTTCTTTATTAAGAAAGAAATTGAAAACAATGATAAATGGGAAATAAGTGGAAAGAGGTATAATTGAGTTATCTTTGATGGATTTTCGTATCCATGAGGATTCTAATATTAAAAGGAATTCCAATAAGGGGAATAAAAAGAGAGATAAAGAGAAATCCTCAAAAAGATATATTCTAATGAAGAAATAAAAAGGATAATGAGAATATGTGAAATAGACATAAATAAAAGATAAAGGCAAATAGGTATTTCCCAATATGGGAATATGTGCCTTTAGGATTTCTTGAGGTCCAAGGGACCCAAAATAGCAAGATAATGGCAAAGGGAAAAGAAATACTAATTAAAATTGGATTAATTGAAGGATAACTTGGGAGGGAAGTAAGCCTTCTCATACATTGGAATTTGTTTCCCAAACTTCATAAATAGCTAGATAATGTCAAGACGAACTTTTGCTTAAAATTTGAGATAAAGAGGAGCTACGGTTTGAGAGATATGAATTTCCCAATTAATCTCCAAAATTGGAAATTATTCTGAAATTAGGAATATACTTTCCTTTGTGTTTGATCACGAGCAATGAGATCCGTTGCATCTTGATCCGATGACTGGTGCACATCGCCTAAGTCCCACAGGGATTGGGATTCTACGGGTTATAGAGGGAGTTTCCCTCTCAGATTTCTCACAATCCAAAGGGTGTACAAACTGGTTGTTGATTCCTTTGGACTCAGGAGAGGAAACCGCAGAGTTTCATCCCGACTTTATTGAGGTTTGGCCGCCTATTGGGGAAGTTCCCAATTATCGTGCATCTGTCTCTACCATATATATAGGGGAGGATGTGTGAGGGCACCAACATGACTAATTGCTACCCCAACCTCTACTACAGAGCTCAAGGAGCAATTTTGTGCCTCCAATTATCCCGTTTACCTTGACCTGCACCCCCGTTCCAATGGCGAACCTCGTCAGAGTCCGGTGAGTAGAGGAGGATCACGGCGTGTTCTGGGCACCCAATTGAACTCTCAGTTGAGTTCGATGGAGGGAGGTGAAGCTCCCTGGCCGACGGGCATGCTCAAAGGAGGACGAAATCCCAGAGTCAAACTCCCAGGTTGACCACCATAGTTGCTGTGCTCGACACAAGGTTGAAGAAGACCCTTTGGTCTTTTACATTTTTTCCCATCCACGACTTCTTTGCAGGTAAGGACATTTCCATCCTTTGGATTATTTCTGATCAAATTAGGCACATGCATTCCTGGTCGCTGGATCCTGAGTGGACCAGCGGACCATAGATCTAACGATCCCTAGTTTTTTGAAATTTGCTAATAAATCAATAAAGAGGATTTTCTTTGCTAAAATCATATCTTGTGCTAGAAAACTCGGATGAGAAAAGTTTATACATGTAAATTGATCAGAAAAATATGAGGAATAAGTTAAAAATACTTTGAAAACCTAAATCTATGTAATTTTGCAAAAATATATAATTTGGATGAAAAAGGTGTTAATTTGTGGTTAGAAACCCTAATTAATGATTAAGGGTAGATTTGATGTTGCAAATAGATTAATTCGAATGTTGTTAACTTAATTAATGATTAATATGAATTGTAACATATTTTGTAGATGCAATTGCAAGGTTTAGGGTTTTAAACCTAATATGTTGATTAATATGCTTAGAAACCCTAAATAAGAGAAAAAGAAAAGAAAAGTACTTATAATATGAAATTAGGGTTTCATGTTGCTAAAAGATGAACTTAGAATATTTTGTGAATGAAAGATGAAATAATTAGGGTTTGTAAGTGATTTTACAAAATTAGGGTTTAAAGTAATAAAAATGAAGTGGAACCCTAATTATGCTCAAAACCCTAAAAAATACTAATAACCCTAGGAAACAACTAGGATTAATAGATCATGATGACATGATTAATGATAGAAAAATTGGATGCCTTTTTCAGTATCAACTTGTGTGTACTTGCTGGATTTCTTGATTGGTTGAGTTCTTTCTGCATTCAAGTTAGCTTACCAGGTATGTGGTTAATAATGGTTAATCACAATAGTTTCCTGAAGGTTTTCCAGATGAATTGATCGCATTGATTGCAACCAACCAGTTTGGATGTTCACAATTGCAAATTATAAAGTCACTATGATCATCACAACTATAAATAAGTGTGTATTCTCACACCTACATGCCACCCTGATGGATGATGCAAAAAGGTCAAGCCCAGGAGGGAAGACCAATGGACACCATGAGAGGTGACCCCAGACACCAAGCTCAGGAATGAGAAGGTGGTCTATGTTGCATGACTAAAGGGCACCATGAGAGGTGACCCTAGGCACCAAGCTCGGGATTGAGAAGGTGGCCTTAAGTCAAACCCTAGAGAGGGTATTCCAGGGTTAGGGAAAAAGTGGTGGAGATTGACACATTGAAAATGTAAATTGATTTGTTAATTTACCTTGGTTGTGATTATAAGTTTGTTAGCCATATTTGTGAACTTTTGGTTGTCCCCACATACCGACATATTCTTATATGCTGACCATTGTTTTGTTTTTCAGCATTTTAGGTACAACGCTGAAATGAACAAACAGTAAAGTGACACATTATGAAAACAAGAAATAAAGTGCAAGGATGATTAGATAGAATAGATCCAAAGCTATGGATAGAAGTAGATTTCCAAAGTTTTTAAAGGTATGAAATTTTTTATTTTATACCAGATTTCAATTTAGTTGGTAGAATTTCTTAATTATTAATGATTAATTGCTGATTCTTTGATCTAGTTTATTGGGATAACGGCTCTGACCTCTTGGTCTCCCTTAATTGGGGGTTACCGGGAGGCAGGGTCGTTACAATTGGTATCAGAGCATATGTTCCTCATTTAATCTTTAATAATTATTAAAATTTACAAACTATGTAGAACCCAAGGGAGTTATCAGAGGATTTTTTGAAAGACAGAGGTGTCTAGAAAAGGATCACGTCCGGGGGCTGGCAATATTTTCCTCCACACCGCTAGTCAGAATATGAGGACTCCCGGATTAGTGTGACTGCCTGGCTGATGTCTTAGGATCTGACTCAAAATAAGATACCTTTAGGACTCTCTCATCTTTTTCATCCCTTCTCCACTCAAATGTTGTTAAGGACCTTAAGGATTAGGGTTTTCTTTCTGTTCCTCACCCTCTTGAGGTATGGGTAAGGTTGATAAGGTTTAAGGAATCCTCCACCAAATTAATGAAAAGCATGTAAATAAGATGTCATGGATATAAGCTTAATAGATTAAGCGTAAATTAAAGAATAGATACATGCATAGGTCGCATGACATGAGTTGTCATTACCCTCAGAAGAGACCAAAGGTTAGACCTTCTTGTCAGGAGGATGAGTAGAGAGAGTTGGTCATGGGGGCAGAGATCTCCATTAAAAGTAGAGACCTGGCACATTCTTTGAGGATGATGCTAGACCTAACCCTAAGTGGTGGCTAGAGAGAGAGATGGCACGATGAGTTAGATGTCATGATAGACTGGGTGTTTGGATGGACATGCCTTTGGATGCCATATGAGGTTGGATGACCTAGTACCTTTGACGACCCAACCCTAGAAAGGGTCGTGCATGTTAAAGTGAAGGATAGCCCCTTCAATGATGAGGTTAGTGAAGGACCTATAGAAACCCTATGGGCTTATGAAAGTAGGGCATAGCATTCACCCAGAGTACGTCAGTGCTGCGAGAAGTAGGCTAACACCCTGGCCCGGAGGGTATGTTGGATAAGTTACGATATAAGTATAAGGAGATATGGATAATATTGAGCAAACATAAGTTGAACAGAGGCTTCACCCATGTAGGGGTATGCTTGTGAGCTTGATCCTTCATGAAGAGAGGACCTCTAGTAGTTAGACTGGTTGTGGAGTTAGCTCTAAAGAGAGAGAGTAGGACCCAAGCAAGAAGGTTGGAAGCCTAGACTCCAAGATATGAGGAACAATGGGGAGTTGAGGATGATGCGACCTAAGTGGATGATAGTGGTTGCCTCATGCTTGATCCCTAGAGGCTGATGATATCTTGGTTGCCTTTAGAGGAACCAAACCCTAGAAAGAGGATGAGGTTTCTAGTACCTATGTGCAAATAGGTGCTTACCTTCTGAGCTAGGAAGAAGAGTTCTTTAGACCTTAAGAGGTTTAGTAATAGGTTGTGAGGCCTTATACCTTGTTGGTTGTCCTTGAGGAGGACTCCACTCTGAAGTGTTGCTCGAGTAGAAGGATGACAGGAAGAGCTTGTCATACCTTGTACCTATTTGGTTCGTGGTTAAGAGGTTGAGCATGCAGTTGGACACCCAAAAAGTGAACCTAGGGTTCCTAGACCTAAGAGGGGAAGTGGTGTACCTGATGCTCATGATGAGATTTTAGTTTCTATACATTCGAGCATGGAACACCTCATGTTTAGAGGGAAGGGAAACCCCTTTAAGTTGATGATATGGTTGATGAATCCCTCACAACCAAGGTGGTGGTATGAAAAGGTTTGTTCTTGGTCCAATGTTGAGGAATGAGGACCAATATGACCTAGCATGGTTTAATAGGTGGTCTGCTTGTGCCTTAGTAGATTTCTGGGTTAAGCATGCTCATGCGGATGTAAACCCTAGACATAAGGGTGTATACCAGTTTTGTGGGTTTTAAGGAAACCTTAAAAGGTCTCATAGGATCTTGAGAAGCTAAGTGAAGAGTACATGGTAAGAGTATGAACCTATAGACCCATAGATAACCATATCTAAGTGCACGTGGATGTGTTACTATGGAGGTAATCAGTATGGGGCCTGACCAAGGTAGGCAGGTCACCATGACCCCTGTGAAAGGATGAAAGTCAACCCAAGAACACAGAGAGAGATGATGGAGACTTGGGTAAGGTACCAAGTTGGACATGTACTATGTTAGAATCCTAAGTCTATCCTAGGGTCAGGTAGGGATAAGACTGATGGAAGTAGGAGTTGCCTAATTCCCTAGTTGCACATGACCATAGGGTCGAGAGGTAACAACTATCATTGTCTGCGGGCTTTGGGCTAGGAGATTGATCACCTTCATGAACTCATGGGACCCAAAGGGCAGATGAGTAGGGCACTCTTTGGATGCATAAGGGAAGAGGGATGACCCCAAAAGTGCCGACACCCTACAGACCTAGAGGAGATGACCAAGGATTGTGTGGTGACCAAGTAGGTTTGAGACCAGTTTTCCATGGAAGTAACTTTGATATCAAGATGATTGTGATATAGAGACATATGTGGCACATTTCAACTTAGATTTAAAGGTGTACTGGCAAGGTGGGATGTACCATCTCTACCCTTGGAATGGGAAGAACTCTATATTTGGACTGCAACCAAATGCTTATTTTCTCTTGTTATGGGAGTGAGAGATAGGACAGTACGCATGCCATACACCAAGGATAAAGATGATGTGAGTTGGAACGTTGCTACGAGGTATGAGGACAAAGCTGATAACATACCCTGGTGGAGTGAATGATACATGGATGGTTTACAAACACTAAGAGAAATAAGGTAGTCATCTTATAAGGATGTTTGTAGCAGGAGCTATGTGGAATTTGTAAGTTATACAAGGTTGAGTTAGAAAACAAAGAGGATGAGTTCAAAGTTTTCTTGATGAAGATAGACTTAGAGTTGATATGAGATGATAAGTGGAATACATGGAGGTGTATGTCTTCAACATTACCTAACACCTAAGGATGTGAGGTGGTAATGGATGCTCTAGATGAGATGCAGCTGCCTAGTTTAGCCAGAGGTTAGAAGGGGTTGTTAGGTTAACCCTAATTTTGAATAAGGGATGAGTTTGGCTAACACTCAGATGCAACGATATCGGTTAATCAAGTTAGTAGTTTCTTGGTTAGCCAACCTAGGCCTTGATGCAATGAAAGGAAGATGGTAGAACCTCAGATGAACTTTTTTGGAAAAGAAGGTGATGAAACCCCGACTAGAATGGTTTAGGGTTTCTGAGGAATCAATTTTGAGGAATCATGACATATAGGAGATCATGATTTTAGGATCACCATACACCATGGTACTACAAAGATAGTAAGTGAAAATAGTACTTGGATGCCTAAGATGAAAAGTGTACAAAGATGCATGTGTCTCGTCGCCATGCAAGCCAGGAGGTGAAGGATGAACACCAGTAACCCAGTGTATTGTTATAGAGGATAAAGAGTTCCTGAGAGGGAATGGGAGCTCATCATTATGGATGTTGTGGTAAGTCTCCCCTAGACCAAGGAAGGTCAAGATGCAATATAGGTTATGGTAGATTGCCTTACCTAGATGACATGAGAAAGAGAGAATACTGTCAAGGGATAGATCCAGTTGAACTACCTATGAGAGAGAGATGGTTCAACTACACCATGATGCAAGTTCTTGAATATAACCTAAAGGTTCACTTCCATGAGATGGAAGTAAATACATGAATGACTCGATGTGAGTACAACTTATCACTCCTAACTGATGGTTAGTATGATCCAGACAAGATGGTCTGATGAGAGCATGTGTGCTCCTTCAGGGTGATACATGGGGGGAAGTTCTTTCCCTATGAAAGATGTAATGATGACCACCATAGCCAGTATCAGGATGTAAAGAAGCTCTGTAAGAGAGGTTGTGTCAGTCACCACTTCATTAAGATGATGTTGGTGAAGGGACCTCGCAAAGGTCAAGAAAAGGACCACAATGTGTGCAGATGAAGTCGCTTTGATCGTGCAATGGCTAAAAGAGAACCCAGGGGTGACATGATTCGTGAGCTGATGCAGAGCATACTAACATGCAGTTCACTGTGGGAAAGTATGTGATGTGAAAATCCGACCCCTCTAAGTTACAACTGAGGAAGCTGAGTTCCCGATATATGGGTCCATTTGAGATGGATGGTGGAGATGGTTGTGTTTAGCATTACCCCTCAGGATAACAAGATGTGTAATGTATTCCATAAGTATGATCTAGAGAACTATGTGAGGTACCCTAGCCATGTACTGAGCCCTGAACCTATTCAGCTTTAGGAGAGGCTGAAATGTCCTGAGTCACCTATGAGGGTATGATATGTCGAGGTAAGTAAGAACTCAGATGGAAGAATATGAGATGATGAAGGTTCTTGGGAAGCACCATGGAAAGGGTGAGGCCACATGGGAGCCATGATGGACATAAGGAAAGGCTTATCGTGATTTGTTTGTTTGCTTGATGGAATTTTGGGGGCAAAATTCCTATAAGAGGGGAAGGATGTTACAACCCCAAATTTTAGTTTTTTTGATGAGAAATGCAATTTATCTTAATAAAGATAAATGAGAAAATAATGATGTGATTTGATTTGAATCAATGAATTTCGTTTATAATAGCCTTGATGGTTGCTTAATGGGCTTTATTGGCTATTGGGCCCAATAACAAGGAGAAGACAATAGAAACTCCATTATTAATGAGAAAATGAAAAAAAAATAAAAGATGTAGAAATCTCTAGAAGACAAAGGAATGCAATCCACAAGTGGATTTCGTGCCTCTTGGGTTCCAAGGAGTCTAAAGTTGTAGAGATAATGCAACAAGAAAAGATCAATTAAATGTTTCTTTATTAAGAAAGAAATGGAAAACAATGATAAATGGGAAATAAGTGGAAAGAGGTATAATTGAGTTATCTTTGATGGATTTTTGTATCCATGAGGTTGCTAATATTAAAAGGAATTCCAATAAGGGGAATAAAAAGAGAGATAAAGAGAAATCCTCAAAAAGAGATATTTTAATGAAGAAATAAAAATGATAAGGAGAATATGTGAAATAGACATGAATAAAAGATAAAGGCAAATATGTATTGCCCAATATGGGAATCTGTGCCTTTAGGATTTCTTGACGTCTAAGGGACCCAAAATAACAAGATAATGGCAAACAGAAAAGAAATACTAATTAAAATTGGATTAATTGAAGGATAACTTGGGAGGGAAGGAAGCCTTCTCATACATTGGAATTTGTTTCCCAAACTTCATAAATATCTAGATAATGTCAAGACAAACTTTCCCTTAAATTTTGAGATAAATAGGAGCTGGTTTAAGAGATATGGATTTCCCAATTAATCTCCAAAATTGGGAATTATTCTGAAATTAGGAATATACTTTCCTTTGTGTTTGATCGTGAGCAATGAGATCTGTTGGATCATGATCCGATGCCTGGCGCACATCATCTAAGTCCCACAGGGATTGGGACTTTGTGAGTTACAAAGGGAGTTTCCCTCTCGGATTTTTCACAATCCAAAGGGTGTACAAACTGGTTGTTGATTCCTTTGGACTCAGGAGAGGAAACCGCAGAGTTTCATCCCGACTTTATCGAGGTTTGGCCGCCTATTGGGGAAGTTCCCAATTCTCACGCATCTATCTCTACCCTATATATAGGGGAGGATGCATGAGGGCACTAGCACGACTAATTGCTACCCCAACCTCTGTGGTAGAGCGCAAGGAGAAATTCCGTGCCTCCAATTATCCCGTTTACCTTGACCTGCACCCCTGTTCTAGTGGCGAACCTCATCAGAGTCCGACGAGTAGAGGAGGGTCGCGACGTATTCTGGGCACCCAATTGAACCCTCAGTTGAGTTTGATGGAGGGAGGCGAAGCTCCCTGGCTGACGGGCATGCTCAAAGGAGGACGAAAGCCCAGAGTCAAACTCCCAGGTTGACCACTAGAGTTGCTGTGCTCGACGCAAGGTTAAAGAAGACCCCTTGGTCTTTTACATTTTTGCCCATCCACACCTTCTTTGTAGGTAAGGAAATTTCCGTCCTTTGGCTTATTTCTGATCGAATTAGGCATGTGCATTCCTGGTCACTGGATCCTGAGTGGACCAGCGGAGCATAGATCTAACGATCCCTAGTTTTCTGAAATTTGCTAATAAATCGATAAAAAAGATTTTCTTTGCTAAAATCATATATTGTGCTAGAAAACTGAGATTAGAAAAGTTTATACATGTAAATTGATTAGAAAAATACGAGTAATAAGTTAAAAATACTTTGAAAACCTAAATCTATGTCATTTTGCAAAAGTATATAATTTGGATGAAAAAGGTGTTAATTTGTGGTTAGAAACCCTAATTAATGATTAAGGGTAGATTTGATATTGCAAATAGATTAATTCGAATGTTGTTAACTTAATTAATGATTAAGATGAATTTTAACCTATTTTGGAGATGCAATTGCAAGGTTTAGGGTTTTAAACCTAATATGTTGATTAATATGCTTAGAAATCCTAAATAAGAGAAAAAGAAAAGAAAAGTACTTATAATATGAAATAAGGGTTTCATGTTGCTAAAAGATTAACTTAGAATCTTTTGTGAATGAAAGATGAAATAATTAGGGTTTGTAAGTGATTTTACAAAATTAGGGTTTAAAGTAATAAAAATGAAGTGGAACCCTAATTATGCTCAAAACCCTAAAAAGGGCTAATAACCCTAGGAAACAACTAGGATTAATAGAACATGATGACATGATTAATGATAGAAAAATTGGATGCCTTTTTCAGGATCAACTTGTGTGTACTTGCTTGATTTCTTGATTGGTTGAGTTATTTCTGCATTCAAGTCAGCTTAACAGGTATGTGGTTAATTATGGTTAATCGCAATAGTTTCCCGAAGGTTTTCCAGATGAATTGATCGCATTGATTGCAACCAACCAGTTTGGATGTTCATAATTGCAAATTATAAAGTCACTATGATTATCACAACTATAAATAAGTGTGTATTCTCGCACCTACATGCCACCCTGATGGATGATGCAAAAAGGTCAAGCCCAAGAGGGAAGACCAATGGGCACCATGAGAGGTGACCCCAGACACCAAGCTCGGGAATGAGAAGGTGGTCTATGTTGCATGACTAAAGGGCACCATGAGAGGTGACCCTAGGCACCAAGCTTGGGATTGAGAAGGTGGCCTTAAGTCAAACCCTAGAGAGGGTATTCTAGGGTTAGGGCAAAAGCGGTGGATATTGACACATTGAAAACATAAATTAATTTGTTAATTTACCTTGGTTGTGATAATTAGTTTGTTAGCCATATTTGTGAACTTTTGGTTGTCACCACATACCGACATATTCTTATATGCTGACCATTGTTTTGTTTGTCGGCGTTTTAGATACAACCCTAAAATGAACAAATAGTAAAGTGACACATTGTGAAAATAAGAAATAAAGTGCAAGGAGGATTAGATAGAATAGATCCAAAGCTATGGATAGAAGTAGATTTCCAAAGTTTTGAAAGGTATTCCAAATTTTATTTTATACCAGATTTCAGTTTAGTTGGTAGAATTTCTTAATTATTAATGATTAATTACCGAACCTTTGATCTGGATTATTGGGAACAAGACTTTGACCTCTTTGTCTCCCTTAATTGGGGGTTACCAGGAGGTGGGGTCGTTACACCGTATAACCCGGACTGATAGATCCTTGAACTGCCATGGATCACGGCTCGATCTGACGATCGTGAGGGCCATCCCTCTTGTTCTGCTACTATGCAGTAGGTGCACCAACCTTTCAGTGAGTAGTATGATCGATGGTCAACCATCCCAGTACCGTCCTCACTTTAGCTCATGTGACCCACAAACTCACCAACAATTTCAAAGTCATATATTTTTGGTGCATGACTGGTCCATATGATGCTCAATTTGACAAGATCAAGTTTATTTTCATACCAAACATCATTACCTTATCCTTGATCTTTGATCATAACCTTTTGAATTATTGTGTCTCATTCTAGTTCTCATGTTGTATATCTCCTTCTCACAATTACACCACATGTCATTTCATCAAAATCAGAGCTATAATGAGCAAGTTATGTCCAATTGAAGATCTTGACCTTGAAACTTGCTTTTAAATCATTTTCTGCCCTAGGTCTCGACTTTGGGCTAGCCTTTAAGGGTATGAGAAGGATACACAACCCATACCCTCCTCCTTATTTAGATCTCCTACTCCATCACCAACCCGTATCACCCGGACTGTTAGATCCTTGCACTATCACGGATCATGGCTCGATCCGACGATCGTGAGGGCCATCCCTCTTGTTTTGCTACTGTGCAGTAGGTGCACCATCCTTGTAGTGAGCAGTATGATCAACTGTCAACCATCCCAGTCCCATCCTCACTTTATCTCATGTGACCCACAACCTGTACCAATGAGGTGTGGAGGACCTCTTGACACAAGCAAATAAGGTGTTGGGCACCTCCTTTCATCCTTCAATGGCATGTCGTCATGCTCCAAACCCTAAACGACCCCAGATCAAGCCTCACACCTTCACACGACCTACAAATAGGTGCTTCCTACCCATTTTATCTCCCTATTCTTTTCCTTCTCCACACGTAAGCATTTTCGCACCCTTAACTTCCTCTTCTACCGCCTGCTCTGAATGAGAACCCTAACTCAAGGTTAGGGATGACTCGAGAGGTGTCAGATCAGCCGCCTATGGCTCAAATTGCCTCTAATCATTAAGGAACCCGCAACCCGATCACATACGCTCTGTTATCGCCTCCACTCGCCCATTCTTTCTTGCCACCAGGTACCACACCGAGACGTCAATGGCCGTTGTGGACCACGTGAGGCATGTCCATGGACGCGAGTCACCGTGCGTCCAACTCCCTCCATTGCGGGCCACCAAATCACCACGAGCGACCAACAATGGTGTATGGAAATCTCAGGAAGGAGGCATAGCGGTGGAAAGTAGTCTTGGGTATTCATCAGTCACCCAAAATGGTGGGCGGCTGTTGGATTTGTCAGGCCGCACCAACTCTTCTCTCTGGCCCAAATCAGGGCCCATAAAGGTATATTTCCTTCTAAAACTCCAATTAAAATGTGCAACCTTCAAACTCCTTTATCTCCTAAGTCACTATAGCAAACCCCATGATGTTATATATCATTTTGATTACAAAAATGACACCTTTATAATGACACTAATATCTATTGCTACTTTTACATGTTTTATCTATGATTTGGTAAAAATGATGCATTTGTGATCTTGTGCTTGTTAATCAATCTCAGTCATGCATTCTATGTATCACTAATGATATATACTCTTACAAATCCCCTAAATCAATAACTTCAGTTCATGTTTGCTATGTTTTAGGTCTTAGACCATCAAATACACCGTAATGGCCATCTTGACTCCTATGACCACCCTTGCCCTAAAATGGCTTATTTATGTGCATATATGATCAAGTTTAAGACTTTGGCTCTGATTGTCATCATATAATCATTTAATATCAAAATCAGTAAAATTTTTGATGCTTTGTGCCATATTTGAGTAGGATATTATGAGAAATTTTCCATAAATATCTCAAAGGTCCCTTTTTGTACACTATTATGTCCCAACATCATCATCATCTAAGCCTCAATCCCAACTATGTTGGGGTCGGCTACATGGATCCTTCGTTTCCATTCAGCTCTATCATGGGTCATATTCTGATTGAGATGTAGAGATTCAAAATCTCTCTTTATAAGCTCATCCCATGTTAATTTAGGCCTTCCTATTCTTCTATTTATAGTGTTTGGCTCAATAGCATTGCTTCGTATAGGCGCACTAGTAGGTCTGCGTTGCACATGTCCGTACCATCTGAGTCGGCCCTCACGCAACTTGTCCTCAATGCTCGCCACCCCCACTTTATTCCTGATATAGTCATTTCTCAAACGATCTTTTCTTGTCTTCCCACACATCCATCTCAGCATACGCATTTCAGCCACGTTCATCTTGTTGAGACCTTGTTTCTTCACCGCCCAACATTCACTCCCATAGAGCATGGCTGGTCGTATAGTTGTTCTATAAAACTTACTTTTTAACCTGAGAGGGATCTTCTGATCGCATAAAACTCCAGTTGCACTCCTCCATTTCAACCATCCTGCAGTAATCCGATGAAAAACATCATTTTGGACATCCCCGTCTATTTGAATAATAGAACCTAAGTAACGAAATTTGTCACATTTTGGTATATCTACTCCGTCCAACTTGGCTCCATCATTCACACTGCGAGATTGGCTGAAATTGCAATGCATATACTCAGTTTTGCTCCTGCTAATCATCAATCCATTTGATTCCAATGCCTTTCTCCAACATTCAACTTTATCATTCAATCCATCTTTTGTTTCGTCAATCAAAACAATATCATCAGCAAATAACATACACCAAGGAATATCATCCTGAACATTCTTTGTTAACTCATCCATAACCAAAACGAATAGATATGGGCTGAGTGTGGATCCTTGGTGTACCCCAACTGTAATAGGAAAAGTTGGTGTCTCTCCTCCAGGAGTCTTGACACTTGCAGTAGAGCTATCATACATGTCTTTGATCAAGTCAATGTATTGGATAGGCACACCCTTTTTCTTCAAAACCATCCATAACACTTCTCTGGGTACTCGATCATAAGCCTTCTCTAGATCGATAAACACCATATGAAGATCTCTTTTGCTTTGTCTATACTTCTCCATAAGCCTTCTTATCAGAAAAATAGCCTCTGTTGTTGATCTTCCAGGCATGAAACCAAATTGGTTGTTTGATACCTGTGTTATAGATCTTAACCTCTGCTCAATAATCCTCTCCCAAAGCTTCATCGTGTGACTCATCAGCTTGATACCTCTATAGTTTGTACAACTCTGAACGTCACCTTTGTTCTTGTAGATTGGGACTATAATACTATTTCTCCACTCATCCGGCATCTTCTTGGTCTTCATAATCTTGTTAAAGAAATTTGTTAACCATGTAACTCCCTCATCCCCCATACTCTTCCATACATCAATGGGAATATTGTCTGGTCCGCATGCCTTTCTCATTTTCATCTTTTTCAAAGCATTCTTGACCTCAAATGGTGAAACTCGTCGTGTGTAAATGATATCTCTCGTATTCATGTCACACGAGTCGCTAACATTATATGCAGTATCTCCATTGAAAAGCTTATGGAAGTAATTTCTCCACTGGTTTTTGATATCATCGTCCTTCACCAATACTCTACCATCTTCATTCTTTATGCATTTTACTTGACTCAAGTCTCTTCCTTTCCTTTCTCTTATACGAGCCATTTTATATATATCTTTTTCCCCTTCTCTAGTGTCCAGCTTCTTATACATATCATCAAAGTATCTAGACCTTGCCTCCCGAACCACCTTTTTAGCTTCTTTCTTTGCTTGCTTGTATCTTTGGAACGTTGCATCATCTCCAGATTTGGGCAAGCTCCTATAGATCTCCCTTTTCAGTTTAATAGCCTTTTGTACTTCATCATTCCACCACCAAGTCTCCTTCTGTGGAGGTCCACAACCTTTAGACTCCCCCATAACCACTTTGGAAATTTTTGTTATGCAGGAGCTCATGTTATGCCACATAGTGTTAACATCAGACTCCAAGTTCCAAGTCGCCTCCTTGATGAGTTTATCATGAAAAGTCAATTTCTTTTCTCCTTTAAGATTCCACCACTTGATCCTGCTATCTTGGTTTCCGTTATGTTTGCCTTTATTGATCTTCATGTTAATATCCAAAACTACCAACCTATGTTGGGTCGTGAGTTCTTCGCCAGGAATCACTTTACAATTCTTGCATATGTTACGATCCACCCGCCTTGTAAGGAGGTAATCAATTTGGCTACAGTTGTGCCCACTCTTAAAAGTAATCTTATGAGATTCTCTTTTCTTGAAATGGGTGTTTGCCAAAATCATATCATATGCAACTGCAAAATCTAATATCCTCTCTCCTTCTCCGTTCCTGTTGCCATATCCAAAACCACCATGAACTCTCTCAAATCCAGCATTACCACTCCCCACATGGCCATTTAAATCACTCCCAATAATAATCTTCTCCTCGATCGGTATTCCTTGCATCAATTCATCCATGTCATCCCAAAAATCCTTCTTCGCATCCTCGTTAAGGCCAACTTGGGGGGCATAAGCGCTAATAATGTTAAAAATATTTCCCCGAAGAACAACCTTGATAGCTATGATTCTATCACCCATCCTTGTAATCTTGACGACGTCATCCTTCAACATCTTATCAACGATAATACCTACACCATTTCTATGTTTATCAATACCTGTATACCAGATTTTGTATCCTGTGTCTCCAATCTCTCTACAGCGTTCTCCTGTCCACTTGGTTTCCTGCAAGCAAGCTATATTGACTTTTCTTCTCATCATGGTATCCACTATCTCCAAAGATTTCCCTGTTAAGGAGCCAATATTCCAAGATCCAACTCTAAACCTTTTTTGTTGAACTTGCTTCTTTACTTGCCTTCTTCGAAAATGTTTCCCCTGCACATTTTTCACTGCATCTGGGCAATGATGCGGCGGGACTAGCTTCTTTACCCACACCCGTCCAAGATGTGGAAACCCTTGCACATTTTTCACTACATCCGGGCGATGATGCAGCGGGACTAGCTTCTTTACCCACACCCGTCCAAGATGTGGAAACCCTTGTTTATCCTTCAACACAACCGGGCGTCGTTGTGTCGAAACCCCTTGCATATTTATCACTGCACCCGAGTGCCGGTGCAGCGCGTCGCTAGGTAGGGACGCTCCAACGATATTCTTATAAGGATCCATGTCATAGAAAGAGTGACAAAGTTTTTATAGGCTGGCTGTCAACCTACCACCAACCCTCCTCCTTTACCCGGGCTTGGGACCGGCTACATTTACACACAAAAAATGAAAACATAGGCGGAGTTCCAACATGTGATGTTTAAATACCTACGTGATTGAACCTCTAATTCTTATGCAAAAGTGGTTCCTTATGATCAAACATCTAGGGTAACCCTAAAATCAAACCCCCTAATGAATTGTGACACGAAATACATCTTAACCCACTCATATGCACCTTTTACTTCATGTGACATACATATGCCACCTAGCATGTTCTAAATGCAAATGTTAGTTGTCAGACTCGAACCTTGCTAGATCATACTCCAATGTTAGCTATGCTATCTTAATGACTTCAAGTCAGTAGAATTATTACTCTATAGCTCTAAAGCCAACTTGATCTATCATATGCTGTTACTGCTTCTACGACTTGGATATATGACTTGGTTGCATGGAATTGATGTTATATGACTAACTGTGATCTTAAATGATTAAACCATAATGATAATCCAACTCTCATGTTTCCCCTATTATCAAATTAGAGCCATCTTTATCTTGTATTATACATAATGTGGATGGTTCATGTAGACCTAGAGTTTAAGAATGACACTTGGACTATGTTGAAAATATATGCATGCTTGGGACTTTGGAAATTATGTTTGAACTAAGTGAAACCTAAATCTAGAGAAACATCCAAATGACTCATATGATGTTTAGAATATTGATACCCCACTGATCTGACACCCTATTATGTCTTCTTATATCTTAGGTATCCTTGGGTTTCGACCATCGCTAGAATATACTCATGGATCATAACTTGTACTCTACTCACAAGGTATGTTTTCCTCTTGACCCTACTATGATATTAGATTTCTTGTATGTATGCTCATATGAATGCTTGGATACTGTAACGTTCCAGGATTTGAGGCCTCAGATAACATGATCTTAAAAGGAATGATTGGACTACCCATATCACCAAGGTGCACCTCCTTTTTTGGGAGCCCATTACTAAGAACTCCATAGTTAAGCGTGCTCAGCTTGGAGTAGTACTGGGATGGGTGACCTGTCGAGAAGTTGATCCTGGCATCCATGTGAGTGAGGACAAAGCGCGCAGTTAAGGCTAGTGGTGGTCTGTGGGGACAGTCGTCATTCCTGAAACTCTACTAGAGCCTTGGGCAGTGGGCCTGGGCGTTACAAATGGTATCAGAGCCATAACCCCTCCAGTAGGTGGGGCCCACATGGGCATGTGGCATGCCAGTCTTGAGCCGTGCGATCTAGGCATGTAGGAAAGGGTTTTCCATGGTAGACGTAGCCACCCTTGCACTGGTATTCTGTGAACGGGAGTTGGGTGTCCATGGGCCATTGTGGGTCTACACTGAAATGGGTTCAGATTATGAGGCCATATAGTTGAACCTTAATGAGGACGTCAAGAGTCTAAGTGGGGGAGATTGTAACGTCCCAGGATTTGAGGCCTCAGATAACATGATCTTAAAAGGAATGATTGGACTACCCATATCACCAAGGTGCACCTCCTTTTCTGGGAGCCCATCATTAAGAACTCCATAGTTAAGCATGCTCAACTTGGAGTAGTAATGGGATGGGTGACCTATCAGGAAGTTGATCCTGGCATGCACGTGAGTGAGGACAAAGTGTGCATTAAGGCTAGTGGTGGTCTGTGGGGACAGTCATCATTCCTGAAACTCTACTAGAGCCTTGGGTAGTGGGCCTGAACGTTACAAATACTTGGTTGAGCTATTTTCCCTATGATTACTACTTTCATGTCTGAGTATTCTATGTTGAAAAACCTTGAATATAATATACAAAAATCCATTATGCAACCTAATGCCAACATAATGGATAAAGGAACCTGAAACATGCTTTATATAAATTGATACCATTAAGTGTTCTCACTTTGTTTCTTATTCTTGACCGTGATCATGTTTCTAGACAATCAATTTTTGTATTACTCTTAAACTATTTACATGCATTTTCATAGCGTACTTCATGCTTTACCATAAATATGTTTTGTTTGTCAAATTTTTAGTTGCCAAATGAAGATTCACTACACTCAAGACTCCATCCTATGAAATGAAACACCATTGGGATGCTAGGAGTAGAAATGGGTACATGCTTCTCTATCTAATTTTAGTATCTTGTTATATCTTGTTGTTATTGATTTTACATATATATTTCCTATGTGAAATATTTTTACCATTCTAGGGACTGACGTACAAGTCCACTCACCTTTTGCTATGTAGCCATTAGGAGTGTGGACTTAGGGTAACAAAATTTTTTGTGATAAGGACCCAAAATTTGACTACTATGGTTGGTTTTTCTTAAACCAAGTTGAACAAACTTATCATCATCATTCTTGTCCATTATACAAACCTTGTGCACATGCCTGTATTCTTGGGATAAGGACCCAAGGCTGGATATCCTACTTGAGTTGTCAAGAAAGGGCATACCATGTTGATAGAAACATGTTAATTCTTGGATTTGGTCATGCAGACTCTCATGTAGAAACATGTGTCTCTATTAGGATTGGAATTAATGACCCTGACAGAGCCCTTCCTTTGAGAATTTGGTTAATGGACATGCTATTATTGTATAATGGAGCTTAAAACATGCTTGCATACTAATAAAAACGTATTTAATGTCATTGCTTTCTTTCTTGTTAATATATTAATTTTTTGAAGTAATGAATTTTCTTGTAAACCTGAAATTTTATGTCTTTAATAGTGTACTCATCAAAATTGTGCTCATGTGTACACATTTTATGATTTTAGGTACCAAGTACACAAAAATATTATAATGATCGTTGCTTCCACTCTTATATTGATAATATGATGATCTTACTTTGTTGAAATCTAATGACGTGCAAATGGAATTCATATGGTTTGATTTATTGGACTAAGATTTGAATGTCACGTACTAGTTTAGGTTTTCATGATATTCCATTTCATTTGATACCTTTGTTCTTCTATGTTATTTATTGGTTTTATTCATGCATAACTTATGTAATAAGTTCCATTCTTGAGATGGAAACTCATGTAATTTTTCCATTCACATAATAGTCATTTGTAGTTCAGATTTGGGTAATGAACTAACCCGTGACCAATGGTATCACAAATAAACACATATCATCTATGAATTTTTAATAACCTAATTATTCATATGAAAATAGAGAATATCTAATGTATGGTGGTTGAGGTATCATTTGTATACCTACTTGGTTGAAGTGAATCCAAGATTGAATTAAGGTTTTTTCCAAGACAAAACTTAAAGAGTCCTATAGCATCTCATATATTCTTGAAGGAATACTCCAAACCACGTAATTAGATGATTATTAGTTGGATTTTGTGAGCTTACTCCATTGACAAATTGCTCACATGATGTCTCAATTTTGGGTAGTCTATGTATGGGTAAAACAAAATTTGAATGAATTGGTAACATTTAATTAAGTTTGTAATGATGCCATGATTAGAACTTAATTTGAAACTCAATTATTATTAATGACATTACTCTAGTAGTTATGTACTCATGCATAAAACCTTAGATCATGAACACTCAACTTTACCAAATCTAGACTTTGAGCTTCCTATATTTGAGGTAAATGATAAAAATCTTGATATGACAATATAAGGAGGTTTCATACCTTGTACCTTATGGTTGATGAGATCACTATCCGAGTTAGTCTATGTTGCCCTATTGTTAAATGAACCTCATGTATAATTAATAAAGCCTTTTTCCATAATTGTTATGCATCACGACCAGGCTTTGGAATGACCGTGAAACTCTCAAAACCATGATGAAAGACTTCAATACAAGAGGTATTTTATGTATTGATTTCAATGCTTCTTTGTAGATTTGATTTTGAAAAAGACAATGAATACAAATCTCAATGTTTTCCCATTATTCTCTATCTCTTGGAATGCCCAATTTGACTTCTTGATTTCCAAAAAAACCTGGCCTTGATCATGAAAGGACGGAAATGCAATTATGATCTTGATCTTGCAAACTTTTGAAACATGGTTACACTATGATAATATTGATCTTTTATTGCATGAAATACAACCTGATAATTGATACTCTCCTTATTTTATATGCTGATGGTTAATGACTATGAGGATAAATGTGATGGATTAGGGTAGCAGTTTGACTTATGACTCCCCTAACATTGATCACATACCTACTATGATTTCCTCTAAATCCTCACCTTGTTGTTTGTTTGGAGTATGAAAAGGTTATATCCTTTCATACAATTTTGATTTCTTGACCTAAGTCTCTAATAGGTCAGATCCATGATGATATCAAAACTCGATCTTGAATCTCATTTGATGATGAGCTTGAAATATGATGGTGTTGACTATATATTTTGGTTAAGTTCCTATTATTACCTAGGTCTAGATAGTTCATCAACCTCGAATACCATGATAATGAAATTGATATTGATATCTCAAATTGTTTCCCAATTGTTCCTCAATTGTTGTACATCGATGGATGATCACACCAAAGGTCTAATTAGGAATCTTATACCCTAGATTCAAATGTTTGGATCTATGACCTTGATGTCCAAACTTTAATTTTAATATTTCTTTATGAAATATTAACTGATGATTATTGATCTTTACATTGGCTCAAATCTAGTGATAATCCTATTTGGATCTTGAGATCATCCTTGGTATATTATTGATGAATTTCATGTTCCCAAACCTTGAATAATTTGTAATGATGGTTATTTTGACCACTCAATGAATGAATTAGGAATTGGCTCTCATGTGGATTAAAGTGGGACATTCCATTTATTTTGAACACGAAGTCACACCATTGAAATATGATATGTGTATCAAATCATTGAAATAAAAAATCCCTATCAAGGATGTATAACCCCACCTAGTCTGATGTATAAGCTAGAACCTTAAATATTAGGATCTAGAGTCATGTTTTTACTCTCACTTTCAAGATCTCTATTCATTTTACATAAAATGTGTTCTCTCCAAATTTGGGGTGATAGAAGTGATGATGTTTCCAATTTAATGATCAATGTGACTATGTTATGACCTTGATGCTTGATTTTGGAACAATGTCAATGTTTGAAGTGATGATGATACCTTATCATAATATCAAGGTGGATATGATATGGAATATGAAGTCCCAAACTCTTTGATAGATGGGTCTGATTATTGAGACAAAAGTTCCCTTTGAGGTGGGGGAGGATGTGACAACATTGATTTTTATCTCTCTTCCATTCATACACATCTTGACTAATTAGATGTTCAATTGTGTTCAACAACCTCCCTCATACTCAATTGTATGGCATTGAGTCACCTTATGCTCAATAAATGATTTTCTTGTGATTAAATGTCGCATTGAGCTTATTTGACTAAAGTTGAGTACATAATTAGACTTTTGAACATGAACTTCGAATATAGGATGCCCTCAATCTCATCATCTTGGATACAAACGTTTTATATAATGATTAGAGGAGATTTGTGGGACAATGATGAAAATTTCATGCAAATCAAAGCTATGTTGGAGAGATATGATTTTTTTGTAAGATATACAAGGAAACACATTCAAAATTTGCTTTGTTTACTAATGCAAGTTAGTGATATATACTATCAATCTCATACATTGAGTGGGCTTATATCTTTTATTGTGCATTGGACCCATGAGTTGATCCAATTGTGGGGGCTTGTCTTTCATCTTTTTCAATCATAGTACCTAAGTTTCTTCTCTAGCCAATTTGGGTCTCCTCGCCCCTAGTTATTTCCCCCATTTTCTTTGTTTCTTCTTCCCTTGATTTCACAAATATTTTCTTTCATTCTTTTGCATCCTCGTGCCTCATTTCTCGTTTCTTCTTCTTCCTCCTTCACTAATGGTGGCGCCACCATCAAGCTCCTTTGGGCATTTTCACTCTGGATGGACTCAACATTGGCCAAGACCAACAATAACCTTACAGGGCTGAGGCATTGCCATACAACCTCTCTCCAAGCTCCTTGCTTTGCACTTTCCCCATCATCACTTGTGCATTGGTGAGTTGCTTCATGGGCACCATTGACCGGCCTAAATTGTGCGTCCAAAAGTGGAGGCGGATTTGAGGTAGTCGAGCTTTTACATTTATAAACCTGAATCCTTCTAGGCCCCCACAACTTTGTTTACGGGGTCGAAGGAGATATACAGGGTCGAACACAGGGATAAGGGTGGTAGTGTTGAGAACCCATAATCGACACGCTACACTCCGACAGGTATAAAGAGATGATAAATTCCCCAGAAGGGAAACAGTAAGGTGTCACAAACAAAACAAGAAAACTATCTCCAAGTGGAGTTACTAGAAAGATTTAAGGTTTTAGCCATTTAGCAGTTTTTTTTGGAGGGTTTTCATGCCACAGAAATAGAAAGATAATACTAGAGCTAGGGAAAGATACGAAGGAAAAAACTACAGCATAACAAGCAGTACCAGTAACATCCTGCACCCCTCCTCTCAGAGCGGATACCTCTAACCAAGCCTCGGCACCCCTCTCGAGGTTGCTGGGCTCAAAGTTAGAGTGGAATGTTACTGAAATGACTCCGTTCCAGGCACTCTCGTACTCTAGAATCGGACCAAACACTAGAGCCACAACACAACTCTCGAAGTTGTTGCGACGGGAAAACACGATTTGGTAGCTAAGCGAAACACGATCCAAGCATGCAAGCTAGAGTTCAGATATCAAACATAGCAGTCATCCAACAGATTGTACCAAGCACAGAGCAGCAAGTAATTAAGCATCTTCTATTTCCGTAGACAAATAAAGGGTCTTAATTACAATGCATAAGTAAGGAATTAAATGGCAAAAAATAAAGATAGGTGTCGCCTTCTTGATGTAGAAGGACGACAGATTACTACGGCTCTCCAGCCCGATATCGGTCAGGGGCCTAGCCCGATATAGTCGTGTCGGGCGGCACACCCTCTCGAGTGGCACTCCTGACGGGCAACTGTATCACTCAAGGATCCTGGCCGATACGCTCATGTCGGCCGATGCACCCTCTCGGGCGGCACATATGACGGGCAAAGCGTATCATGTTCGATATCATGTCGGGCATGGAGCTACGCGTTCTACTGCCGGGCATGGGTGTCGGGCACTCGTGTCGCGTATCCACATCGGCCGATATCGGCCCTCGGTGTTGCCCAATACAGCCCTAGGTGAACCAGTCCCCTCCCTCTCGGGATGAGGAAGAGCTCACCTAGTGTCGTCCGGTACGAGCACTGGGGCACGATACGTCTGCTCTCGCAATTCTCCTCGAAGATAGCTCAAGTTCCCAACTGTCCGAACTGTCCGACTTGTCTTTTCAGCTTTCTGTAGCTCTTGTTTATAGCCGGCGAGTGGGGGAACTTATGGTGCTCGAAGCGCCACGTGTCCTCCTTATTTGCGGGTCGGTGGACAGGAGATACTCGTATCGCTCGGCACAGGGTTGTCGGCCGTTGGTCACGTGACGGGCAACGACGCCTGTCGGTGGGTGGCTGTGTCACCCGACATACTTGGGTTGTCGTGGCGACTATGGCTCCCTGTCAGGTAAGAGACGTGTCGTCTGTCAGTTCCTCCTTGCGCGGCACCCCTTTGTCGCACGTCGTGGTGTCATTCCACCCTACCGGGAAGGGCGTGTATCGGGCGTTAGGAAGGCCGGTGCAGACTTGGACTTATTCTGTGGGCCGGGACGGCCTTATTGCACCAAAATGAGGAGAAACACTGTAAAAGATGGAAATATAGGATTAAGAGCATTGCTTGGCCAATTATTGCGAAAGTGCATACAAAAGAGAGGAAAATAGCAAAAAATGGCAGTTTTGATAACAAAAAAACAGTCTAAAATATTACAAAAATTGGTGTTATCAACTCCCCCAAACTTAGTATTTTGATTGTCCTCAATCACTATTTAAACTTTATTTTGTGATGCTTCTTCTTGTTTGGTACAACTTTCAGGCCAAGAGGTAAAGCAAGTATAGTAATGCCTTTAGAGATAATGCTGTCTCATTACAAATAAAAGACCTGGCGCTTCCTACCTTATTGTTTCAGTAGAATTTTTTTTTCTTTTTTACAGCTTCAGCGAGACTTTAGTATATGATTCCGAAGTTAGCTTACACACCAAACAACTTTATTTTCGGGGCAGAAAGTTGTGTAAAGGGTAGGTTAAGGCTTTTTTGGGTTTTTCATCTTTGTTTTCCATCAGTCCATCCAGGTAAGGGTCCGTTAGTGGGCAAGTGGTCCCTGCAGTCCAAGCCAGTTGGCTTTAGAGTAGTGATTTCACATCCTACGTACCACTGCCCCGGATCTACCATGCCTAAAGATGGGTACTTTTGGAAAACAAGGGGGTATATATATATATATATATATATTTCTTTTATTGGGCACAACTCTCATGCTTTTATTCACACTCATAAGGCTTCTCTCTCTTTTTGGGATTTTCGTTGGGTAAAGGGGAAACAAAGAGATTTCTGCTGTTTGGACAACTTTTTCCTTCTCCATACTCGTCTCTTAGCTGTTTGCGAGATTTGTTTTTCGAAATTTTTGACATGGAAAAACGTAGTCTTCTGTTCGTTTGAAGCAACATTATCAGAAAAATATAACGGAACTTGTATCTCATTAAGCACAAAGAAAACTAACTTTGCAAGCAGTTGTATCAAGTTTTTACTAATATAGACTTTGTACATATGCATGGGAACAAAATAAGCAAAATTTTCAAAAATTTTATATGAGCAAGGGTACGAATACATGATATAGGAGGAGAATAAAAGAATAAAGAATTCGAGACAAAATTTTGTACCTCCCTCACTGGTACATGGTACCCCCCCAAACTTGGTCCACACTCTGTCCCAGAGTTGTGAAGTAGATAAGGTAGGGTAATGTTGATCCAGTGAGGGTTAGCCAATGAGCGCGCCTACGTCAGATAGAAGCTCCCACACATATTCTCCTCTCTTGCTGTGATAATCGATGTGTTGGAGCTGGTCAGGCGCTGCTTTGTTTGCTATCCATTCCAGGACATAGATGCCACAGTCATTAGATAGGGGAAACTGTTGCGGGCTGCGGTGGCAGAACTGGAGTTCGTGCCATTTGCTTGCTTGCGTGTCTAGGAATGGTTGTATCATCTTTTCCACCTCATCATAGTATTTTCAAGTTAAGCGTTAGACGGATGACAACGGTTCTGATGTACACGACACTGGATGGTTCTTGTTTCTGTCTGAGCTGTTGTAAAAGATTCCTGCTCGTTGCTGAGTGTATACCGTCAGGAGCGTCCAATGGTTATAATGCAATATTGGTAGAAAAATTTGGCTAGGGACCCCACTTTCCAACTCTTCCAAAAAAAACTTCTTTGTTCCTGTTTCATCGGCTAGGCAGACGTCGTTGAACAACATCGGATGGGCTATGTATGCGTGTTCGAACTTTGACTGTAATATTTGGATGCAAGCGGTAAACGCAGATATCGCCAGTCATCCTCCTTCTTTAACCACATCCCTCAGATCATCTACTGGGACTACCACATTGCCTGCCTTGTAAATGACATCTCCAGTGGTAGCATCTGCTAACTTCAGAAGGATTTCATCTACCTGCTCCTGTGTGAGCGTAGCACACGAGAAGCGGTCGAAGTTTTTGATCATCCCTTCTGTACCTATAGGCGAAGCAGTGTCTTCCATCCCGTGCACTTTCCGCAGGGTCTCTAACTGCTTGCCTGTCCCGTGGGTGTCAGTTTCTAGTTCCGCTTCTTTCTCTGCGGAGCTGCTGGATTGTGAAGATTTGTCCTCTTGGTCATCGTTCAGCAGCTTATCAGGTACCCCTTCGTCTCAAAAATAGCACCCGTCTTTGATCAGTAGCATGGCGTATGTGCCCCTGCGTTGATAGAACATTTGCCCCTAAGGGCCCTCAAGTTGCCAAAAGTACTGAGCACCTCAATGGCACTTAAGATGACTAAGGCGCTGTTTCCGCTTCCCTCTTCAGCCTGGACGGGGAATTTGTTAATAGAATAGAAGTTCCAAACGCCGCCATGATGTTTGGCTCCTTGCTTGATAGCTCGTAGAAGACGCAGCGGTAGAAGCCTCAGCTTTTGGTCCTCTGGGCGGCTGAAAGCAGTTCCGGAGTGCGGCACCTCATTGTAATTGCAGTTCAGCAGTCGAACGTCGTGGTTCTTTAAGTCTGCTATGCAGAGGAACCAAAAGTCACGGTGCTTGTACGATGCCAACACGAGGTTAGGGCTATGCTCGTCAATGTGTCACAGCATGTTGGTCACCACAGTGGAGTCTTGTTCCCCCTTCATTATCCTTCTTGCCAAGGTCGGGGTGGCGGCGTATATTTTCTTCCGACCTGTCCTGCTATCGATATTTTCTATTATTGCATTTTTGAGGACCCTAAATAGTCTTTTTCCAACGACGGCCGGCGAGCGGAACATGCCGCAGAGTGTTCCCCATCGTACGGAGAAGTAGTCGTCGCTCCTGACGACGTCTTCTTCATCTGCCCACGATCTTAGGACCTTGTCCAGCAGCTTCTGGTCTCTGATCGTCAGGTAGCCGATGGCTCTTCTGTCAAAGTTGGCCATCTCAAAGGAAGGTATTTCAGATGGCTCACGGAACCTGTCTTCCATCGAGCGTCTTCCTCGGGGGAGGTGTCTTTCATTAGCTGCATACATGTCCCCCTTTTCTCCCTCTAATTCGTCAGAAGAGTCTCCCCCGATGCTGATATCTACGTTATCATCTTCAACTTCATCCAGGGAGACTGAGGGATTTTCTTCCTCTAGACCTAAGGAGCTCTCCTGTCCTGCTGGAGCTCCATCGGTTGACTTTGGCTGCGTCCCCTCCTTGGGCGTTGTGGATTGCTCGCTGGAGGTGGAGGCGGACCCTGCTGTGGAGGTAGATGGTGACGAAGAAGAAGGAGAGTTACGGCTAGGGGGCGATGGCGACCTTCTCGCCTGTCTTCGGCACTGATGATCGTCCCCTCTATCCAACCTCTCCTCGATTTTGTCGAGGCGTTGGAAAACTTGCTGCAGTGTCGCATTCAGAGTCTCTAGCCCGCCGGGAAGGCCAGCTAGAGTCAGCAGCTCTTACTCTTGGCTGTTCAGCTTGTCTTGGAAAGATTCAAACTTGCGGGTTAGGGAAATACATGTAGCTGAGTTGTTGTTTGTTACCTTCCGCAAGTAGTCGAGCTCGCGCCCTAGCATCATCCCAAATGACGGAGGGGTTCCTACTGTCCTCCCTTCCGTCCTTGCGACCCCCTGCTCGCGCTCTGGTCTACCAGACGAGGTAGAGTTTATCTCTATTGTTCGCGTGGCAGATGTCTCTGGGTGAGGTGTCGGCCTTCTTGCGGCTGTCTCCTCCCTGCCTTCATGTCCCGGTGAAGATGGCTGTGGTGTGGGCGGATGCTGCTCCACCTCTACGTCCTCAGCGACCCTTTCAGCAGCTTTGACTGGAGACACTGGTGGTGGTGTCGGTGTCAGCTGCACGCCTTCGAGTCTCATCTGGAGGATCATAGTGAACACCTCATTACTGGCGTCCGGTTGCGGTTCTTCCTCTACCTCTACTGGCATTACAGGGATGTCGGGAACTGCGACCATCTTCTCCGCGGCAGCTCCCGTCGTCATTGCCTCGGTGACCCCAATGATCACCGGTTCTTCTTCGGCCATTTCAGTCGTCGTCGTGGCTGTAGCTGGTATTGCAGGAGTGACGACAACCCTATTAGTAGCCGTCGTCCGAAGCTCTGGATTTGTTCTTTCCCAGACACTTGCGGTGGTGGCGTGGGCTGTATTTGCCGCCACGCCTCAATTTCCGCGGTAGTGAAGACCAACTTGTCTGTGTCGTAAGTTGCACAACGAGGGAGAGGGAGGAGTGTGTTCGTCCTTATGAACTTGTAGAAGTAGCCTCCCCCCTCCTTCCTTATGATGCCGGTCCTCATCAGGTATTTGAGGTCAATCACCTCATCGCCTTGTGTCCTTGATAGACTTCAGGGCTCCTTAGGGTACTCGAGCCCTACTATAATTAGGTTAACGATGCCCCCATGCAATGTTCTTTGGTGGCATCCCTTATTAGGTGTAGCCTGTTCAGTAGGAACCGTCCGAGGTTTATCACTCTTCCCTCCATCAGGTGCCATATGACGTGGAGTTCTTCTGTGTAAATGTTGCTGGACTCGTTTTTGCTGAACAGCAGGCATGCCACCAAGTTGTGTATGATTTTCTAGAAACATGAGTGCATTGCTGCCACCTTGACTCCCGGCTTAAAGGATGACTCGTCGGTCAGCTTATTCCAGAGCTCCATGGGGATGAACCTGTCTCCTTCGGTGATAGTCTCACCGTTATTCATCAAATCTTCCTCCTCCTCACTGGAAGAGAAGATCTTGTTCAACAGCTTCTCGGAGATTGCGTACTCCGAGTTGTACAACCTGGCTTGGAGTCTATCAGCTCCGCCGTATTCTTTCTTTTCGGCTACAGAATTCTTTACTCGGCGGAGAGACGACATGAACTCTTTTGTGAGCTCAGTGTAGGAGGAAGACTGGCCGAGGCAGATCTTCTTCAATCCAGCCGCGGTGAGGACGCCCTTCAATCTTTCAAAAATTCCCAGCTCCACGAAAGAAGTCCGATGGCAGAACCTGCTCGGCATGTAGAGCTTGGTTGACAGCTCAGCGTAACGGCGTGCATGCTCGTCGTCCCTTGGCAGGAACCTTCGTGGGGTATATTCCAAGGGTTCCTGGGGTGTATTCCTTGTCGTTGCTGAGGGTGGTGCCGCCACCTCACCTGTCATCATTCTCTTTTCCGTCGTTGATGGTCCAGCTGCTTCCAGATTCAGGCGCTTCATGCCCGGCATCGGGTACTCCAGCTGATGTCTTGGGGTAGACCCTCCTGCCTTGCTCGTCGACACAGACAACAGTTTGCTTGATGCGTGCCATTCTGTTAATTAACAAACAAAACCCTTGGTAAATTTTGATATCTCGATGTTTTGAAGAAGTCAAACTTGAATGCTCAAAAAGGTATGTCCTGATATAGAAACGATCCACACCCCGTATCGAGCGACACAATTGTTTCAGGGGTGAAGCCTTGTGCCCAGTACTAGAGGTGGGTATCGCCCATCAAAAGAAAACTCGAGTTGATACGAGATCGGGCGATACGAGAAGAGCAGCGCGGTACAACACATTGCCCGACACAGATGTATCGGGCGATACGGTCGCCAAAGATCGACTGTCCGTCAGGACGTCACGAAAGACAAACGTGTCGCCCGATATGGCGTATCAGGCAAACGTGAACTAAAGGTATGTTGCCCGACATCCATATCGGGCGATACAAGGCATGTTCAGCAAAGGACCCGCAAGACCGATAAGCTTTATGTTTAAAGAAAGGGACGTGTCGGGCAATAGGGTCTATCGGGCGTTACCTTCCTGAACTTTCGCACGACACGAGAGCTGGGCAAACTTGCGTGATGCGGGAGCAAAAACACAAGGTCTTATCACGGTACGGGAACGAGAGAACAGTAAGGCAAAGAGCCCGACACAGTAAAAACTCGTCCCCCCTTATATAGAAAACTCAACCGGGGTGAAATAGGTAAAACTGGGGCGGTTGTCGGCCGTTAGGGCAACTCGTAAGATGGGCAAGCCCATCCGTTGGCCTAAGGGTGATCAGTCCTTTGGTGCGACGGTCACAGGTGCATGCCGTCTAAGTGTGTAACCCGTCACGGCCCTTGCGATGCCCGAAATTCCACTGCCCGATATGGGCGCATTCATAGCTCCAGTTGGGTTACTTCCGTTATATCGTGAAAGCAAAAGCGGTTTAAACTTCGGCTGATGAGTAAAACATCATTGGCCGAAGACTGAGATCCCGACCTCAGATGGTATTACCCATTCCGGTATGTAAAACTAAGGTGGTGACCCATAAGGGTCAGCGCATGTGGTGCATGCGTTGACTCTGGCCTTATTACATGCCATAATGTTCATAATGTTCATTTTGCTTGAAAGTAAATGCACCCTATACTAGGAATTTAAAAATAGCTTGGGTTTCCTCCCAAGAAGCGCTGTAGTTTTTCGTCTCCAGCTTGATGGTTCCAACTTTTTCATCCTCTAGCCTTTGGTATCGTCCATCTTTTACAACTCAATCCCTTCTTCTCTTGATCACATCCCTGCCTTCTTGGCAGCCTCGGTGTTGGACGGTATTCTGCCAGAAGGATTCTTCATTAATTCGGCCATTTGAGCTAATTGCTAATCAATTTGGCGTTGATGCGTCTGCATATCCGCCAGCTGGACCTGCAATGAGTTCAAAACACCCGAATTTGACAACGCACTCTGCGCTAGCTGGTTATTAATTGTGTCCTGCTTCTTTGCGAAGTCGAAAAGCTGGCCAATTACGTCTGATTGGCTCGAGCCCTTGTCTAGATCTTTGTTCGGCCCTTGATATTTACCTTGTGCCTGAAAGTTTCCCTTCCCTGACTGGAACTGACTGTTCTTGGTATATTGACCAGACCCCCCTCTCTTCTCAAAAGCTTGCATTGGCTTAGATATAGCATGCAGCTGGTGAGAATTCTCAGCTGCATCTTTGTTGCCATAGTTAAACCTGGGATGATCTGGCCTTTTGAAGTTCACAAAGGAGACATTTTCGGTCCGTTCGTCTACCGAGTCAGAATCACTGTCTGCGTCTGGTCGGGTGTAAACGCAGTTGTCTACCCCATGTCCTCCTTCACCGCATGTGACTCATTTCATCACCTTCTCGACTGGCTTCTTACCTTTCCCACCAGCTTCTCGCAGTTGTTTAACATCTGTGGTGATTCTCTGTATCTGCGAGGTGATGGACTCCAACACCTTAGATTCAAGGGTAGACCCTTCACCACCCTTCTTTATCTATCCTCAATCAGTTCGATCAAAGTCAGCGCCGACCATCAGCTCGGCCATATTCTTGATGATCTTTTCAGACTTGCTTGGTTTCTTCCCGAGGAAGTCACTGCCTGCTGCCGCATTTAGTGACACCCTTTCATCGGGAGTCAGGCCATTATAGAAGGTGGTGATGAAGAAGCCCTTCTTATAATTATGATGGGGGCAATCCCTCAGATACTCTTGGAACCGCTCCCAGGCGTCATGGAGGCTTTCACTCGGCTTTTGCATGAAGGATGTTATTTTCTGCCTGTTTCTAACCATTCTTTCGGTGGGGTAGAACTTGTTTACGAATGCATCGGCCAAAGCTCCCCATCCGTTCAAAGACTAATGGGGTAACCCAAGATACCAGGACAGGGCCTTGTTTTCTAGGGAGAAGATGAAGCCCTTACAATAGATAACCTCTTGAGGGACCCCCCACATCTTTATCGTATCACATATGTTTTTGAATGCATCGAGATGGTGGTAGGGATTGTCGCTTTTTGAACTCCCCCTGAAGCTTTTGTTTTGAATCATAGAGATCACAGACGGCTTAAGCTCAAAATTTTCCGCGTTGAACCGCGGGGTGATGATGGGACATTTGGGGTTGTTGACTTTTGTGGACGCCAACTCTCTTAACGTCTTCTCCTCCTCTTCGGAGTCGTTGCTGTCGCTTTCTCCCCGGCGTTGTTCCTGATCGTTCCGATTTCTTCTTTGCCTCAGACGGTGACGGCGTCTGTGTCGGTGATAGTCCTATTCGTACTCTCCTGAGTCTGGATCTCCTTGTTGATGATCACCGTCGTACCTGTCGTTGCCTTTAGGCGGGGGCGAATCAGGCCTCCTCCCTTGGCGTTCGCCTTCAGAATGGGGTGGTTCAATGCGAGGTGGCATGACGGTTGGAGTTGGTGCTCAGTGGAACATATCACCGTTCTTCTAAATACCTATTAGTGGCAGGAGGAATCAAGTTTAGAAGAAAGATTCCTTAATTTCAAGCAGAGAATAATAGTAAAGAAAAAAAAGAAAAAAGAAAAAGAGTGCTGTCAAACTCATTGCCAAGCTTGAGGCACAAGAGTGTAGTTAGTGGATTCAGATTCGTCAATAGTGCCATTTTGCCTTGTCCTCGGAAACGGCACCAAAAAGTTGACCGGCCTAAATCGTGCGTCTAAAAGTGGAGGCGGATTTTAGGTAGTCGAGCTTTTACATTTATAAACCCAAATCCTTCTAGGCCCCCACAACTTTGTTTACGGGGTCGAAGTAGATATACGGGGTCGAACACAGGGACAAGGGTGGTAGTGTTGAGAACCCAGAATCGACACGCTACACTTCGGTAGGTATAAAGAGATGATAAATTCCCTAGAAGGGAAACAGTAAGGTGTCACAAACAAAACAAGAAAACTATCTCCAAGTGGAGTTACTAGAAAGATTTAAGGTTTTAGCCATTTAGCAGTTTTTTTTGGAGGATTTTCATGCCACAAAAATAGAAAGATAATACTAGAGCTAGGGCAAGATACGAAGGAAAAGACTACAACATAACAAGCGGTACCAGTAACATCCTGCACCCCTCCTCTCAGAGCGAATACCTCTAACCAAGCCTCAGCACCCCTCTCGAGGTTGCTGGGCTCAAAGTTAGAGTGGAATGTTACTGAAACGACTGTGTTCCAGGCACTCTCGTACTCCAAAATCAGACCAAACACTAGAGCCACAACACAATTCTTGAAGTTGTTGCGACGGGAAAACACGATTCGGTAGCTAAGCGAAATGCGATCCAAGCATGCAAGCTAGAGTTCGGATATCAAACATAGCAGTCATCCAACAGATTGTACCAAGTACACAGCAGCAAGTAATTAAGCATCTTCTATTTCCATAGACAAATAAAGGGTCTTAATTACAATGCATAAGTAAGGAATTAAATGACAGAAAATAAAGATAGGTGTCGCCTTCTTGATGTAGAAGGACGACAGATTACTACGGCTCTCCAGCCTGATATCGGTCAGGGGCCTAGCCCGATACAGCCGTGTCGGGCGGCACACCCTCTCGAGCGGCACTCCTGACGGGCAACTGTATCGCTCAAGGATCCTGGCTGATACGCTCATGTCGGCCGATGCACCCTCTCGGGCGGCACGTATGACGGGCGAAGCGTATCAGGTTCGATATCGTGTCGGGCATGGAGCTACGCGTTCTATTGCCGGGCATGGGTGTCGGGCACTCATGTCGCGTATCTACATCGGCCGATATCGGCCCTCAGTGTCGCCCGGTACAACCCTAGGTGAACCAGTCCCCTTCCTCTCGGGATGAGGAAGAGCTCACCTAGTGTCGCTCGATACGAGCATTGGGGCACGATACGTCTGCTCTCGTGATTCTCCTCGAAGATAGCTCAAGTTCCCAACTATCCAAACTGTCCGACCTGTCTTTTCGGCTTCCTGTAGCTCTTATTTATAGTCGGCGAGTGGGGGAACTTATGGTGCTCGAAGCGCCAGGTGTCCTCCTTATTTGCGGGTCGGTGGACGGGCGATACTCGTATCGCTCGGCGCAGGGTTGTCAGCCATTGGTCACGTGACGGGCAACGACGCCTGCCGGTGGGTGACTGTGTCGCCCGACATACTTGGGTTGTCGTGGCGACTATGGCTCCCTGTCGGGTAAGAGGCGTGTCGTCCGTCAGTTCCTCCTTGCGCGGCACCCCTTTGTCGCGCGTCGTGGTGTCATTCCACCCTACCAGGCAGGGCGTGTATCGGGCGTCAGGAAGGCCGGTGCAGACTTGGACTTATTCTGTGGGCTGGGATGACCTTATTGCACCAAAATGAGGAGAAACTCTGTAAAAGATGGAAATATAGGATTAAGAGCATTGCTTGGCCAATTATTGTGAAAGTGCATACAAAAGAGAGGAAAATAGCTAAAAATGGCAGTTTTGATAACAGAAAAATAGTCTAAAATATCACAAAAATTGGTGTTATTAACCATCGCGGTACTGTCCAAGGAGCTCAGTTCCAGAGGATCACGGGAGAGAGCATTTGTTGTTGGATTGACATCCAATGGTCCATTGCAAAGTTCCCCATACTCATGATCTCCTTGATATATCTCATTTGACCATCGTCAAAGGGCCAACATGGGACAGTGGCACAACACCAAGTGAACATACACTCCCCTTCCTTCTACCGACCCATCTTGGGCGCTTTGAGGCCAAGATTGTCTTGTTGTACTTAATGCATGATCTTGATCTTTTATTCCTCAAAACTTTATGTTAAACTAATATCAGTAACATGAACAACTTTATGCATATAAATTTAAACTTTGTCCATCTTTGTACACTAAAATAATCTTATGTTAATTAAATGATGTACTATGGACTTCCATTAAAAAGTTCACTTATTTAATGCTAAAATTTGTTCACGTGTGCCTCAAATCACCTATTGAATCCTAAATTAGCAAAGTTTAATGTATGTTGTACCAAGATTTAAAAGTTTTCATGCTTGCACCCTATTTTGACTTGATGATAATGAATGGATCATAAATGTGCTTTAATGTGGACTTTGGATGTTAAATCTTGAACATTGCTCAATTATTGATCTAATGCTACTCAAATCTAGTTTGCAAACTCAAAGTGATTAGCTTATATTCTTTGTACCCCAAAACTTGTGGATGTTTCTTATGCCCTAATGTGACTAGGTGACCTAATCTTCACATGAATATGACCTATGATCCATGTTGATAATTAGAGTTATAACCTTGCAAATCTTGCCCCAATGATCATTAATGTTATAGAATGCATTCAAATCAGTACCTTGATGATGTTTATGATAGCTAAGGCAAGTGTATCTTATCTATACTCAAGTTATGACTATGAAAATGACTTGAAATGACAATGTTGACGCATATGCTAACTGTCTTGCTCAAATATGATGATTGCTCAAATTTAGATCTTGTAACCCAAATCATGAATAAATAATCCTCGTTGTGATGTGACACCCTAGGTTCTAGATGAATACATTTTGTATGATGCAACATCATAATGAAAATGCACGACATAGTTTGGGATTTTCAAATCATTGATGAAGGAAATAATACCTAGACTTAGGTAACACACCAACATCCATAATAATGATTAACGATACCAAATGTAACTGATTTAAATCCAATTACTCTTATTTGTAATCTCATGATCAATTTCTTGACTTAATTGCCCTAGTTAATCTTGACATGTATGTTTTTTAAATAAATGTTTAATCTTGTGATCTAATCGAGGTATGATTTTATCCTCCTATTGGCCATATTAGTGGTATTGAATCTTTTTGTAAGTATGTAATATAAAATGCTTGACTTTTATACTTGTTTGAGTTACATGTTCCCTATGACTACTTGGTTTGGTCTTTCTTAAACTATGTTGCACAAACTTACAAATATAATCATAATTGTCCATCATATAGACCTTGTGCACCTGCCTTTATTATCACGGTAACGACACACGATTGGACATCCTACTTGAGTTGTCAAGCAAGGGTGGAACAAGTTGATAAAGAGATGTTAACTCTTGGCTTTGATCATCTAGTCCCTCATGTATAAAATGTGTCATTATTAGCATTGTCTTTAATGGCCCTCACATACCCCCTCCTTTATGAAGTTGGTTAATGGCCATGATATTGTTGGTACAATTGATCTCAAAACATGCTTCCATGTTAATTATAATGTCTTTGATGTCGTTTCTTTCTTTCATATAATTATTTAAGTTTTGCTAAGCAATATATTATCTTTTAAACTTGAAATTTTACATCTTTAAAGCATACTCAACACAGTTGTGCTAATGTGTACCCATTTTATGATTTTAGGTATCAAGTACACGATGATATTATAATAATCGTTGATTTTTCTCTTATATGATAATCTGCTGCTCCTACTCTATTGGAATCTAATGAGTGCAGATAGAATACATATAGTTTGGTATATGAGACTGAGATCTTAATGTTAGGTACTAAGTTAACTTCTTTTTATATTCCATACCGTTTCATACCTTGGTTTTCTTATGTTGTTTATTTTGATTTTATTCATACAAATCTTATGTGGTATGTTCTAATCTATAGATGCATGCTTTGGTCCTTTCATCATTTACTTTTTAGTCATTTGGAGTTTGCATTCGAGTAAACAAATTTGTGACATTATTTCTCATCACAGAATAGAGACAAAAGGGTCAAAGATGGGAATCCATTGAAATAACTTTGGTGAGAAAAGAGAACATAAAAGTGGGGTTTGTAGTGTTGAGACTAGTTGGTTGGACCAAATATTAGGGCTTTAGAATGATAGAAAATAAGAAATCTTCATGAAACTATAAAAACATGTAAATTTGGAAAATGTGATTTACCTCCCTCTGGTGGAGTTCAGGGAGAAATATGCTTTACATTGATCCTAGTAACTTCTTCAATTCTCTTCATGTCATGTAGATTCCTTGACCAAACCTTTGATGATCTCCTCAAGCTTCAGGTGGTTGTTTTTCTGGGGGATAGACACCACCATATTGTGATCATTAAAAGCTGATTGATAAGGTTCTGCTGGTAGTCCATGCCAAGTTAATTTTGACGATGTAATGTCTGAGCTAAGAATAGATATGATGAGCCCAAGGAAGAAGAAGTGGGTTACAGATGTGGCAGATTTGGTGATGAAATAAAAGTAGGAGGAGTGAGTGTTTAGACCCTGGTGAAGGTGAAAGGGGTATTGTTTGTAAGTGCGAAGAGATAAGGGTCTTTCTGTGTCAACTACATAGAGAGACAACATGACACTTTTAGCATTCCTTATAGGTCCGAGGGTGAATATACTCGATATAGAGTCTTGTGTCCAACAAAACCCCTTATTTATGATGAAAACAATTGAAGATTGAGAGAAATGTCACAACTTATTTTTGTGCAACTTGTGTAGATTCCTGAGGTCAAAGGAGACCTCCAGACTACCCAAATCCAATGGGTCTCACATGATCCAATCGTGTTCCCTACTGATAGAAATGAATAGGCAATGAATTAAAATATATTTATATGCATTATCTTGATAAAAATCAATTAGCCTAGGTATCCATACACAAAAGTAGGCCCAAAAACTAACCATATGCTTGTTTTAAAATGTGTAAATAACTACTATGGACTTACTTTTTCCACTTAAATCAATGAAAACCCTAAATTAAACAATTTAGACTTTAACTTTTAAACTTCCTAATGAATCATAGGAATATCATTGATTGGCCAACATTTACACTTAACAATCAGTTAGAATAAACTTTAACTAAGAACTCTTTTCATAAATTTTCATGTGCCCATCAAACACAATTAGTCAAAAGAACTATTTTGATCTAAGTATATGTTGTATGTTATATAAGTGTACATATCATAAAATGAGGACATGACATCCTGAATTTGTCCCAAGCAAACCAAACAGAGAAAGTAATGAACCAAATTTGGATTTGACCGCGTGGAATCGATATATAACTATTTTTATATGTCCTTGAAGTTAGAGGTATGTTTGGACTTTCCAAATACTACTTAGTAGCCATACTTATTGATCAAATAATTTATTTGATCCAAGCTACAATGTTAGTATGGGATTTATGTATGTATTCTAATTACAAGCTCATCACAATATGAGTTATTATTTTAAAATAATTTTGTGTCATCCATATTCACACTTATTGCATGGAATCATTTAAGCAAATGACAAGTTTCACCCTCATAAATGCTCAATACAACTATTTTACTTACTCGATTGACTGCACCTTTGTGCACCATATATTTCATGTTTGTTATTAAATATGTGGCCTACTTTCATTATTTTGTGGATACCATGATTTATGATGAATAATTTAAAAAATGGCATGAACATGAACTAAAATGAAAAGAGGGAGACAAATCTTCATACACAAGATTTGAAGAATCCTCACATATCCAAAAGAAACCCTTAATATATAAACTTACCCAACTCTGATTGTGGTAAAAACTTTAAGAAGTGACTTTAAGAGGTCAATGGTGCACAAATCCATTGGTTAGATCTCCAACCAACCAATTATAAGTGCTAAGAATACAAATTTTTAATGGATAATCCAACCAATGAACGGAATCATTAGTTGATCAATTTGGCATAATTAAGATGGTTTTCCATTAACTAGTTGATCTATTAATTTCCTCATAGGTCGCACTAATCAATTGGTTGGTTGACTAGATGGACAACCAACCAATTAAATGATTAGTACTTATCAAGATAAAATGATAAATTCATCAACCAATTGGGTTTTTGAAAACATGAACCTTAATTGAGGTATTTCCTAATATATCTAGTACATGGTATCTTGAATTCAAACCCTAATACCATCCATAGACTACAAAGGATGGGGGTCTTGATTGTTATATACTGCTTGAAGATGAAAATTAGTTTTCTATTCAAGGTAAGGAATGAGAATGAGAGTACCCAAATAGCTTTATATATTATCCACGAGCTGAAATAGAAGGAATTGAAAAACTTTCACCCCCATAAACATGGAATTCCTTTATAATATTACATCTATCTTATTATTGATAGGGTGTCTCGTCTATTCTAACATGTTATTTTTGTAATCATGCATAAAACGTGAACAAAATATCTATCAAGATTAGGGTGTATCCCCATGTAACTTTTTCACCAATTTACACTATTATTCATGTTATCTCGATTAGTTATTATACATGCCAATTTTTTGTATCTCATATTTTCTTGTCTATTAATATAAGTAACAACTTGAAAGAGTGAATTTTGATTACAGATAATGAGTGATTCTCTTTCCTATAAAAGTATAAAAGGGAATCACACCAAGAATTATAATGTTTAATGGGTAAGTAGGGGATTTATTATTATCAGAGTGAACCAATACTCCTTCAAATATTTACTATGCAAAACAAAATAGGAGAATTATTATTTATTTGAGAAATTCACATAATGTGGACTAATTAGGATTTTGGAGAGTAACTAAAATTTCATGGCAGTGAATCCTCTAGCCTAATAATGTATCCTATTGAAGTTAAGTTTGAGAAATGGACTTCATTTATATATATAAACTTGCATTTCATTAACTAATAGTTATTAACTGAAACACTTAAACAACATAATATAGGATACATATGGATTCATTGCTCCCTTTTGGGATTCACCATTCAGTCTTAGATTGAAATCATTATCTTACGGGAGATCAAGGTTGTGTGGTTACTTTATGATTATCTTTAGTTAAAACATGATTCCCAATCTAAGTATCACCAAAATTTTGGGATCCAACTAGGGAACAATATAAAAATGAATTGATCAGGTTGGGGCTATACTAGTTAATCCTATATATTTATTGATTTTGTAAATATTTTTATGGTTACTAATTAGTTTCTATCTCATATATACATGTAATCAAACCAAACCTCATAGTTTTTTTCGTACCCCTTTCACAAGATATTCTTCTAATGAGTCACTTACAATTTTCACAAAGTGTGATGCACCTATGTTGCATATGCTCGGAGAAGAAACAAAAAAATGATGGTGGGATAGAAACACTTAGTGATTTCGTCATACCCACAATTAAACACATATAATGTGGGGACATCAAGCCATCAGTTGATCCCAATAATTTTATGATCATGACAAATCTCATTTAAATGAGACAACATACCCCATTTGATAGTGCAACTAATAAAAATCCTAATAAACACATCTAGATATTTCTTGAAGTATGAGGCACATGCAAGCGAACAAATCCATGACACACTCATGAACCATTTTCACAAGAAAATTACTCCAACATCCCAATGAACATTGTAATGCCCCAGTATAAGGTAACTATTCGATCTTGTTCTATTTGATGATAATTTATGGAAATAATTTCTCATAATGATAATGTTTATAGTTAATAATTAACTTTGATATAAAAGTAATCAATTTTCATATTGCAACCCAACCTTTTGATGTATATGATGATAGTTAACAAACCCTAAATTTGAGCTAATTACATTGTTCTGTATGAAGAATTGATTCATAGTTTATTTGATACTTGTTAAATGGTTAACACAATATTTTACTTAAGTATAACTATTGGAACCCTTTTGAGATTTTCTCAAGTTAATTGAATGGTTTTGTTTTTCAAAGCCCTAATTCCCCTTGAATTTTGGGTTATAGGGTTGTTCGTTGTGACGTGTTTATTATGTGTTGTTATTTCTGTGGTGGGGTTGGTTTGATATTAGAGTAGAGGATGTTTTAGTGTTTTAGTAACCTCAGATGGAAGAGCTTGATACTAAATAAGAGTGCGACTGATGTTTATGGAGGATTGACTAATCTTGGTCTGAATAGTGCCAAAGGTCATGTCTTGTCTCAAATGTCACTAAACCCTTTGGGATTTTTTTCAACAAAGATATGGTTGTTTTTATCAATATGGTTTTTGTTTGAGTGACAAATATGTTTTTGGTTGGAAATTGATGGGTCTAATCAATTTGAAAGGTTAGATAAACTTATCCACAAATGCATCAAACTTCAAGGTCAGCACCAGTAGTTGGGATGTCAGTGACAGTCATGTAACTTTTTTTGAGCTAGTTGACCTTTGTAAAGTTTGGACAACTTGTATATTTTTATCAACTTCTCAAAGGTTGTAAAATCTTTCAGAGTCAAAATAGAAAAATAAAAATGGTGTTTATGTATTTGTTCCCAAGGAGTTAGAAGTTTTTTTCATACCAAAAATACAAGTGAAACCCTATTTCACCATTCCTATCCCTAAAATTTGAAGGAGATTTTAGAGGGAAAACCTCCACATTTAGGGTAAAGAAAGTTTCTTTAGAGCAATTAAAAGTTCATTTATTTACTCCAAGTCTATTAGAGGCTATTATAATATGGTGTATGTATGATTTTTTACTTTTCTCATTAAATTGCACCTTTGATCATATTGTAATATGGTACCTCTTACTTAGAATATTTTTCTTCTTCTTTATATAACCAGAACTTGTTTGAGCTAGATGAGTTTTTTTCTACGTTGTTGAGTGTTTTTAGAACCTTGGGTGTAGAAGCTGACTCTTGGGATTATGTGCCTAAATTGGTGAGTGGTTTCTAATACTTATAATCTAGTACAAGAATCTAGATTTCTAGTCCCCACTTTGAGTGATTCTAGAATACATGATGCTTGATTGATCTTAATTTGGATTTGAAAGTTCATTGTTATAAGCCAATCTTGATGAACGAACATAAGATTAGTAAGTCATGCGTACTAGTGAGTTATAAATTGGATCATTAATAACCAATTTCTTAAGTGAGTTACTGGCCCTAAATTACTAGATTTTCAAAACTAACATGAATGCTTATGCATAAGTGATAGTTCTTCATTGTAATGTATACTTGAATAATTGGTAAGATTTATTTATATTTAGATAATAACAGTATGTATGCATGACTAAATTGTATGGCCCATGTTCATAGATTGAAGAAAATCCAACATGGTTATACTTATATGATAAACAACTTAATATGTGAATACTTATTTTGTGATGGATTTTATTTTGTATATCTTCCTTATGTGATCACATTCGAGGGATTAAATAATTATTATAATGAATAGAAAAATATCATATCATGAATAATAGACTATTATAATGTTATGATCTTGTAATACTCACTTCAAATATTAATTAAATTATGCAATCCATTTGAAAATATTATGATGGTTAATGATAGGTGTTTGAGATGGAATCTTGTTGTAAGGAGAAGAACTAGAGAGTGGAGCAGTCATTATTAAATCAAATAAAAGTCACCATCCATAACAAATACATACCAAATTTATGTAATGGATGAATAACTTTTATTTAATCTTTCATGAATGGATATCAAATAAATCAAAGTATAGAAGGGGAATAAAATATCATGACTATATTCAGTTCTACAAAATTATGTAATAATCTTCAACATGGGGGTTTAAACGAAGGTAACAACTTCAAGAACTAAGCAGAGAGAATTAAGAGATATTTAAAGTCTACCTCCCAAAAGTCAAATCCATTACTCCAAGGTCTTGGTGACGATGTTAAGACCTCCATGTCCTTCACCTAAGGGGTTATAAGCATACCCCACAACAAAAGAAAAGGTGAAAGTTGTCATCATAAAAATGCTCGTATGTGCATATAAATAGAGATTTAGCAATATAAGGGAAAAAGGACAACAATATACTCAAGGCTTGATAAATCAAGAGAAACATATCAAAGTATTCAAGCAGATGATCAAAAGAATATGTGTTTTATTTAATAAAAAGGTGAGTTTCTTGCCTTAAACAATGTCACATCAGTGATCTTACAAACATAAATAGTGCATGATAAGTAATTAGTAGACTATCATATACTTAAAAGTAGGGTAGGAGCCCATATATTCCATACTAAGGGTAGGAGGACTAAAATCTCAGTGCTAAATTAATATACTATTTGTAGGAGGAGTAAAGACTCAATGCATGTCATGAGGACTAAAACCTCAGTACCTAGAATGATTACTAAAATCTTAGTTCCTGAGATATAATACATTATAGTAGGACTAAAATCTCAGTGCATTGGTAGGAGGACTAATACCTTAGTGCCCAAAATAAACATGTTGTGACTAATTTTAGTTATTATTACTAAATTCACACATGAAAATAGGACATGCAAGATAAAGTAAGTCATTCTAAAATAAAGGGATGATAACACCCAAATGTTGTTAAGTGGGGTTGAAGGGACCATAAACACGTATTCAAGCATCTCCACAATTAAGATACACCATAAGACCATAAGAGGCCATCACTTGAAAATAGGATTCCATGTCTTAGATAGAGAAACTTAGTTGAAAACCACATGCAAGGTTACAATGTGAAAAAGGATGATTAAGATATAACTTTTGGAGTCCAACATGCATATCCACATCTTAAGAAGGTCATAAGATCAATATCAACATAAAACCACTCAAACAAGTCAACTTCTTATAAAAGAGAGAAAACATAGGTGATTGCTCAATATAATTAATAAAGGGATGTAACATACATCAATAGAGGGAAACTAGATCAATTGCTTAATAATATTAAGGAGTGAAGCATACCTCATATCAAGACTATATGTGTCCAAAGTCAACCCTAGTTTCATACCAAGTTCACAAGCCACCTATTAATCATATATGTGAAATTAGGGTAATATATCATCAATTATATGAAGTCTACAAGTGAGGGATAACTCAAGTGGTGCGGCTCACCTTCTCCCTACGAAGGGACCCGGGTTTGACTCTTTGAAAAGCCCCCTTAGAAATTAATTTCCATTAGCATTTGTCGGACAATGATGCTATTTGTACATGTTTCGCCCTTACACGTTGGGTGCCCCCCTGAGGTTTACCCTATTAGGGCAGGTCACAAAGTGGCCAACTCCAAGGAGAGTTCATGATCGTTAAAAAATTATATGACCACTAAATATTGTAATTTTACAATAAGTAAATTATGTTATTAAAGCCACATCATCTATAGGTTATATCTTCCTGTAGTATATTTTAATCTATTTTTAACTTATAAATTATCAGATATTCATTTTAGAAATTCAAACAATTATAAAAACATTAAAAATCATTAATTTAATATATTAGAAAGTAGGTTGTAAAAATCAAAAGATTATATGGAGAAAATTCCATAATTAAAAAAAATGTATTATATTTTTTCTAAAAGTATACATATTTAATATGAATTTCATAATTTCTAACCAATCACAAAACCCTAAAAATCCATGCATGCAGGAAAATCCACAAAGAGGTGGAGTCTCACTGAGGTGTCCCTATAAAGTTAACTAAGTGACCCGACTTACAACAAGCCATGCACATAACTTGAATCAAAGAACAAGTGTTTAAAATCAAAACAAATAGTGAAAGGATGATTATACCCATGAATGTGTGTTGCAATAATAATCAAAATAGAGCTATTTATTAAAATAATCTAGACTATAATCTTCCACGCTTCATGAAGTAGCGAGAAATCATAGAGCTGTAGAAGATCTAAGATCCGATCAAACTTGGACCAACACCTAGTGATAGAGTAAACGAAACCAAAACCTTCATCTTCATTGAGAATTTTTGGTCTTTGAGACCCCCTTGCAGGAGTCCTGGCATGGCTAAAGGATTCTCCAACACCCCCACCATGACAGTCTGGAGATAGGAAACAAAGAGAGGTACATGGATAGGAAGAAAAACCAATTACCATGACAAACTCCCAATGTCTTAGTAAAGTGAACCAAGCTATGATTTAGTAGAAACAAGAATCAGAAGTCAGAGATCTAAAGGAAAATTGGGAGCCAATAGAAAATGGGGTAGAGAAGGGGGAACATGCTATACCTACTCTATGGTCAAACAAAATGTCATGGGGATTTACATGTGATCTAGAATGAAATCCCTACTGATTATCAGGGACACAATCAATTCTCTAGCTGGCCACCAACAATAGGTGGAGTTTGGAAGGTGTTCTATGGGACAAGTGAGGCAAGAGGAACCATGGAGAAGAACTATAGGTGTGTGACAGAGGTGAAGAAACCTTTATTTATATGCTTGGAGGTCTGGTTAGGCAAGCATGTGTTATAGAGATTAACACTAGGGATTAAGGGCAAGCCATGCTCATTTTTGAGGTATAGGGAACAAGGAACCTATAAATCTGGGCGCTATCTAGTTTGGATACTCAAATGAATATTAGGGAAAGGAAAACTCGATCTGAGGAGTAAAAGAGAATATGAGTGAATAAGGATAAGAAATCACACACTATGGCTCTGGAAAGGAAACTCACAAGTGAGATAGAGAAATCCATGATTCTAGAATATATTTGGTTCTAATAAAAAATTACAAGGAAAGGCACAACCATTACATTTCTAGTCTATAGGTAGAAAAAGGAAGTAAATATCATGACAGAAGAAAACTCCACAACTTTAGGAAAAACAATTACATCAATTAATTTTTTATAAATTTAGGCATATAAAATCAAATTTCCTTTCCTATTTTATTTTAGGGATCAAATAATATTCAAATAAATCCAAATTTGACAACTAGGCTTTGAATTTTCCATTACTTTCCTCCTTTGAAGTCATTTATTATATTATTTAGCATTTTATAATTTCATGTATGTATTCTTTCCCTAATGAAATGAAGGCATCTAGCATCATTTCTTTAATGTGAAAATTGCCCCATAAGCCAAATAAAACATATGATTTGGAATATAGGTTGAGTTTCTTATTTTGAGACTATTTATTAGGTGATATCATGGATTGGGGATAAAGGCGTTCTTTTCATATTTTATCTTCTAGATAAATATATTTATAGATAATACGTTGATAATAGATTTGTTTTTGGATTATCTTGACATGATTTACTCTCCTTATCTCTTACATTTAAATATACCCATTATTTAATTCCAAATTCTTTTTGAATGGTATTTACTGATATTATCTTCCCAATTAATAACAAAACAACTCTCCATTATTCCATGTATCCTTTTTTTGTCCATAAGGATGTTTAAACACCATTATTATGGGTTTGGATCATTCATCTATATTTTTGTCCAACAACTTACTTAATACTTTTTAAATCTAGAAGGGTATAACTTATACCATGTTTGGGGTTTATTCTTGAACTAAACCCAAAGGCATTTAGATCCTTAGGATTAGGGTTTATAGGGCTAGGAGGTTAGGTTTCATTATGTTACAACATTCCATCCCTTCAAAGGATTTTGTCCTTCAAAACTAACCTTACACTACCAATTAACTACTCTACCCTGTAAAAAGATTTGACTTTGTAAGTCAAACTAAAAACTATCAAGGGTATTAAGGTTATATATCAAACATAGGGGTGTGTTTATGCCATACATAGGTCATACCTCCAACAGGATGATCATATCCACCTAGGGTTGAGTTTTAGGTCCTTGGGTTCTAACTAACAATGCTAAGGTTCACACAAGCATACAATAAGAAACCTAGGTAATGCCCTCTGTAACATAAAGGAGAAAGAAATGGTATGTCAACTATTCCTTGAGTATGAACCACATCATCCTAGTAATCACTACACACTCAAAACTAGGGTTTGATTATTATATTATAACTGATTCTAGAGTTTCTCTACCAATAATCCATACATTCCTTCTAATGTCTTAGTTAAGATTACAATAAAATCTTGAATACATTTCTTTTCCCATAGTATAACAAAAAGTAATTAGTGGTGATTAAAACCATATGATATAAAACAAAGATGGATCCAAATTGACGGTGAGAATTGAGGCAAAAATTTTCCATATTAAAATATCCTTATCCTACTACTTTAACATCCTCATTACTCAATTCCATCCTATTATCAAATTACATAACACCCAAAGAGATAAGACACACTATCCTACATATTAGGACATGATCTAAAGGGTCCCATCACATTAGGGTTCAATCATCAAGATCCTTATGTGTATGTCATATAATTATACATATTTGTTGCATCATCTCATTAACAACTTAGGTAAATTCTAAGTTAAAACATCTCATCTAGGATTTTCACTTAAGGTAAAGGTTATACCAGGGAAATAAAATTGAAAAGCTTAGAATCTGACTTCCATGTCTCTGATACCATCTTGTAAGGAGTGGGACCCAATCACTAAATCAAATTTGAGTCATCATCCATAAAAAATACACATAAAATTTGTACAATAGATGGATAGTTTTTATTTAATCTTTCATGAATGGATATCATTAATCTTTAGTTGGTATACAAAAACCAATGTTATAGGGATATATTGAAATGACCGTGCTAGGTAGCATGATCATGCTACCAGCTGGCTTATGACGTCAGTTGAGCTGTGAAACTGATAACACAGTTGGACTGTATCATCTATTTGGACATAAAAACCAAAGACATAGATATACACGATGTCGGTATATTTAAAAACTAACACCACAAAAACCTTTATCAGTTAAAAATGTGATCTGGTATGGCAAGACAACATCATTTGTTGCATCAAAACCGAAAAAAGAAATTCTTAACTGTGTCAATTTCTTCAATCATAGAAATTGAGTCTAGGTCTGAGTTCTCAATTTACGTGTCCTAAAAAAATCGATGTTGTAGGCTCTTAACTATAGTGTCACCCAATTAGGTGTCAGTATAAACCCAATGTTAGAGAGTTATTTTCACCGATGATTGAGGTGGTATATGTACTAGTGTCATGACCATATTCAATTTATAAGATAACATAATAATGTCCCACTTGGGGGTTTGCATGAAGGTAACGACTTCAAAAACTAAGAACATAGGCTACTTTAAATCTATCTCTCAAAAGTCATCTTCAATAACCCAAGGTCTTAGTCACCAAGTCAAGACCTCCATGTGCTTCACCTAAGGTGTTGGAAGCATACCCCAAAGGTGGAGGTTGTCTGCATAAAAACATCAGTATGTCCATATAAATAAAGATTGAGCAATATAAGGGAAAAGGACAACAATATACTATATCAACACTTCCCAAATTAACAAAAGTATATCTAGCCAGTGGATGATAAAAATAATACATATTGTCAAAATGTTGTTTTATTTGAAGAGAATAATCAATAAGGGGAGTTTCTTGCCTTAAATAATGTCGCATCAGTAATCTCACAAACTTAAACAGTGCATGGTGAGAAATAAGAAGGCTAGAATATACCAAAAATTAGAATATGAACCCACATATTTTATACCAAGGGTAGGAGGACTAAAAGCTCCTTACGATATAGATATACTATTTGTATGGGGGCTAAAATCTCTATGCATGGAAGGAGGGCTAAGATATCAGTGCATGGTAGGAGGACTAAAACCTTAGTGCCCTAATTTAATAAATTACAGGAGGAGTAAACCTCAATGGATTGGTAGGAGGACTAATACCTTAGTTCCCAAAATAAATATGGTGTCACTACTTCTAGTTATGACTAATAAATTCACATTTGAAAATAGGGAAGACAAGATAAAGTATAGTCATTCTAAAATAAGGGATGAGACCATCTAAATGTTATTAAGTGGGGTTAGAGGGACCACAAACAAGTATTCAAGTATCTCCAAAATTAAGATACACCAAAAGGCGATAAGATGCCATCACTTAAAATAGGATTCCATTTGTCAAATAGAGAAACTTAGTTTAAACCCACAAAGTAGGGTTACAACATGGAGAAGTATGATCAAGATATAAATTCAAATTCCAACATTCATATACACAACTTAAGAATGTCATAAAATCAATATCATTGTATAACCACACACACAAGCCAACCTCTTAAAAGAGAGAGAAAACATAAGTGGTTGATCGATATAATCAAGAAGTGGTGAAACATACATCAAGAGAGGGAAATTAAATCAATCACTCAATATGATCATGAAGTGAAACCATACTTCATTTCAAGACTAAATGTGTCCAAAGCCGACCCTAGTTCCATATTAGGTTAAAAAACCAGCTATTAAGCATAAATGTGAATTTTGGGTCAAATAACATCAATTACATGAATCCTAAAAATCATATCTCTTATGATTAATAAGTTATGTTATCAAAATTACATCATGTTGTAGTTTATATCTTCCTTAGTCCATAACATAGCATATTTTACTTCATTTTTCTGACTTACAAATTATTAGACTTGAATTTTATAAATTCCAACCAATTAGAAAAATCCTTATAAATCATATATTTAATATATTGGAATTAGGTTATGAAAATCATAACATTAGATGGAGAAAAATCCCAAGATTCCAAAACATATTTCATTATATTTTATTAATAGTATCTATTTAGTATGAATTTTACAATTTCTAACCAATTGAAAAACCCTACAAATCCAAGCATGTTGGAAAATCCACAACAAGGTGGAGGGGTCTTGCTGAGGTGTCTCTATAAAAGTTGACCAAGTAGCACGGGACTACAACAAGCTATGTGCATAACTTGGATCAAAGAAAAAGCAATTAAAACAAAAAAATAATGTAAGGATGATTATGCCCTGAAGGAATGATACAATGAAAATCATAATAGGGCTAGGAACATAATAGTCTTGGATATCATGTTCCTCACCTCATGAAGCAATGAGAAGCATGAATCTTTAAAATCTCCAAGTTCTGCTCAAACCTAGATCAAAAGCTAGTGTTGGCATAAATAGAACTGATCTTCATCTTCCTTGGGACTTTTCCATCTTAGTGACCCCCTTGCACGGGTCTTGAGCTGGCCAGAGGAGTCTCCAACACTCCCACCATGATGAGTTAGAAGATAGGAAGTGGATAGTAGTATATAGGACAAGAAGAAAAACTAATCATTATGCCAAACTCCCAGGGTCATGGAGAAGTCAACCAAGCCATGATTCAGTAGAAATCAGAATAGGAAGTCAGAGATCCAAAGGCAAACCATGAATCAAGAGAAAAAGGGAAGATAATGGGAAACATGTTCTACATGATCTATGGTCAAACTAAATGGCCTAGGGTCTTCACAAGTGATCTAGGATGACATCCCACCTTCTCTAAGAGGTGCGATGGCTGGTGACACCAACACATCTCCATCCAAGCTAAAGAAGTAGGTGAAATTTAGTAGGTGTTCCTAGGGACAAGTGAGGCCATAGGAACCATGGAGAAGCATTAGAGGTGTGCGACATTGGTTAAGAAATCTTGATTTCTATGCTTGGACACTTGGTTAGGAAAGTAGATGTTTTGGAGATTCACCCCAGAGAGAAAGACAAAGTCATGTTTGACAATGAGGTATAGGTGATGAGACCAGTAAATTAGGGTTCTAAATAGTCAGACGATGAGAGGAATATGAGAGGAAAGGAAACTTTATTTGAGTAGGGAAAGATATGAAGAGAGAAGGAGAAGAAATTGCACACTGTGGCATTAGAAAGTAGACTTGCATGTGAGAGTGAGAAAGCCACAAATCTAGGATATTTTTAGATCTAGCAAAGAACTCATGAGGAAAGTCACGACTATTAGATTGCTAGTCTAAAGGTGGAGAAAGGAAATAAAACTCTAAGACAAAAGAAAGACCCAAAACTTTAGGAAAATTAATTACATCGATCAAATAGATTGGACTATAGGCATTTAAAATCAAAATTTCTTTCCTATTTTAGTTTAAGGATTAAAAAATGTTCAAATAATTCCACATTTGACACCTAGGCTAATTAAGGAGGTAGAATCTAAATTTGCCATTATTTTCCTTCTTTGAAGTCATTTAGTATATTACATAACATTTTAAAGTAAGGCTTCCAGAATTATATTTTAGTGTGAAACTTGGGTCATAAGATAAATAAAGCATGAGGATTTCAAATATAGGTTTAGTTTCTTAAGTTAAGATGATTTATTAGGTGTTATCATGGATTGTGGTTAAAAGGTATCCCTTCCATACTTTTTTGCTAAAAAATATATTTATAGATAATATGTTGACATGATATTCATTTGAGGATTATCTTCACATGATTAATTTTCCTTATCTCTTACATGTAACTATTCCAATTATTTAATTCTAATTTCCTTTTTAATGATATTTAGTGATATTGTCTTTTTAATTAATTATAAATCAACTCTTTGTTATTCCGTGTATCCTTTTTATGCCTTTCAGGATGTTTCCCCACAATTATTATGGATTTTGATAATTTATCCATATTTCATTCCAATCACTCACTTATTACTCATATTTAGATTTAGAAAAATATAACTTATAGCTCCCCTTCTCTCTAGGGCGTCCGCTCCCCCTTCTCTCTAGACTTCTCCCGGCGGCCGCCATTGGGGGGAGGGAGCGCTTCCTTGGTGCTTTCCTCCCCCTGGCTTCCACACAACCTCGGCAGGGTCCGTTCTGGAGCAGGGTACAGTTCCATGGAGGTAAGGTGCGGTTGTGAATCGCTGGGGATAAGGGTGCAGCCGCTGGGCGTCACCTCTGGATGAGCCAGTTGGAGAGCTGTGTAGCAGTGCGAGGAGAAGCCTGGGTCAGAGGGGTAGCTTCTCAATTTGGTCGATTCCGTTCCATTCAAGTGTGATGGGTGGAAAGAGCTACCAGATCCAGGTCCATCGTCGCCGGTCCTTCTCGCAGTTTGGTGTTTCTGGTGGTGGTTCCGTCCAGTTCGGCAGCGCACCCCCTGCCACCAATGACGGTGATGATGGGAGAATCATCATCTAGTCAGTATCTCCTGAAGACGATGACTCCCCTCTCTACCATGACGTCTGGCCCGATTCTTTGGATCTGGGCGGCTCAGTTGATTCGTCGGCTGGTGGCAGATGATGGCACCGCTTGTGATGGGGTGCTTCTTGTCCTCTGCCCGGCTCAGGGTTTTGGTGGCTGGGTGTTTATGTTCCTTCTTTGCCGACATTTGACCTGAGGCCACTGGTGGTGCGCGGGTTGGTTCTAGAGGGTAGTATCCTTCCTGGCGCTCCTGTGAATCATGAAGGAATCCCTTGCGGTGATTGATGAAATGCCATTTCCAGTCCGTAGCGTGTGATATCTGGGAATTTGCAAGATGTTAGACCAATTTCCCCTGCAACCTAGCCACCTCGTCAAGTTGCCTGGATTCGCTCTCAACGGTGGATTATCTACCCCTTTCCTCCTTCCACTACTTCAGGGATTGGTTGTAATGCCATGTGTGAGGAAGTTTGATGGAAGATGCCTATGCCTTGGTTGCTATGTATCCCTGGTTGCTTCACGTTGGTTGGCTTGGCAGGGTGATGGCTGCTACTACAGCACGTGGTTCTCTTTTGAGTGTTGTGGTGGAATGTTATGCAAACAACAGTTCTTTGTGCATCAAGCTGGAGCTAACCGTGGAGTTTGATATTTTTGGTTTCTGGCTGGCTCCTCTGGAGCCAAAAGGTCAGATGCCATCTAGTGTTCGAGGAGGGGTCACTGTGCAGTCAGATGGCCTTCGTGGGGTTTGTTTCACCCCTCAGGTGTTCGTCATGATGCTTCTCTACAAACAGAAGGTTCTGCGATTCCATGATTCTATCTCTGTCTGCTCGTCCAAGTCACCAAGACACTAATCAGTTCTGTTTGGAGCCTTCATTCAAGCTTTGTATTTCTTCTGACCACTAACCTCAGAGGATGATTATACTGCCATGTGTGAAGGAGTAATATGATGGTTGAATGGAGCTTTGTTCCAGTCTGTTCTGTTGTTCTCTGGAGTCTTCTTTGAGAAGATGGATTGACAGGAGGTTCACCTCTTAGGTGCTTCTGGGGTGCTGCTGTGCAAACAACAACATTCGATGTTTGGTCTCTAGTTCTTGCATAAAGAAATAGCTAGGTCCTCTTGGCGGTTTGCTTTGCTTGCTAGAAACTCAAAGACCTGGATGATAGCAGTGGAGGTTTCTGCTATATTGCTCCTGAGGTTCCCAGGTTGCTGAAGTGATGTTTTTGGCTTCCCATGTTGCCACAATTTTAGAGGATGAGCCTATTGCCAGTGTTGGCATGTGTAGTTTGGATAGTCGTTTCAGGTTCTCTATTTATCTCTTGAGTTAGTATTACAGGTCTGTTTCTTCCTTTATCTAGGTAGATGGCTACTGTGTAGCTTGTGTTTAGTTTGTTTCATTGGTTGTTTAGATGTTTTCATCCAGGGCTGTCATGGGGGCGTAATTTATTTTGTACCTAAAGTTTTGGTAATACAGTAACACGTTTTTTGGACCGACAAAAAAAATAAAAATATAACTTATACCATGTTTGTAGGTTTATTCCTAAACTAAACCCAAAGGCATTCCAATATTTAAGATTAAGATTTCCTGGGCTAGGAGATCTTGTTTTGGTATGTTACACTTGCAATAGTGCTATTGTGTTGTAGATATCGGTCAGGGCCCCTTCTCTTATGATGGTTGTTGGCTTAAATAAGATACATTAGGCCACAAACACAACTCCTAGACATCTATATATAAATGTATGATCCTTGGTCATAGATTCCAGACTATTGTGAGATGTTGGGCCTTAGTAACAACTCTCGATTAGTTTAGGGAAGGGGTGTTAATCCTTTAAAACAATCCTTTCTTGTGGTTATAGGCATCACACCATGACCACAACTCTGTTACTGCTTAATTATGTTATTTAGATAAGGGTGGATGAGCCTTGACTACAATTGTTCTCCTAGTAAATATGTAAAAGGATTTTGATGAATTATTATACATGTTACAAAAGGATCAATATTGAGAATTTGTGTACATTTGTATTTCCATCCATGTCTTGTTGACCATGTTCCATTTCTTATAGTTACTTGAATTACTTGCTAGCTAGTTAATATGACATAATGCTAATAACTGAATAATAGACTAATCTCCACAATACTTCAAATTACCTAAGTGAATAAAATCAATTATATATGACTTACTTCACTTAGAATGCATCCTTGATATCTTAATTCTATGATATACTGCTAAATAAGAAGTACCCACTCACAGTGGTAGAAAAAATCGTATAAGTTTCTTGATTTCACAAGGTACAACTAAGCAACCTTGTGGAGGTTTATTGCTGATAGTTTGGTTAGTTGGGTGTATCTACATTCTCAAGTCATGGAATATAGAGTCGAGATCATGCTTTTCATCTTATGTGTTATTGTTGTATACTTCTATTTTACTATCGTGGTGTGATTTCTTACCATGGTGCATAATTTGTGCTAAATGCTAATCATGATGTAACTTTGTTTAATTTTAAAAAACATTACATGTTTAATTTTGTTAATAAACAAAATTTAATAATCATAATCATAATATTATATGGAATCCAAATATATATATATATATATATATATATATATATATATAAGTGATTTGGTTATTTTATGCACTTCACCAATGTTGCAATGTTTTTAGAGGTTTCTTAATAGAAATTTAGCCATGTGGTGAACACCATCATGTATGCATGTTGGTGTTGACTTGGGTGAAAGATCCTAAATATAGTGGTATTAGAGAAATGATTTATTCATTCTATTAATGATGTATAACTAGGTTGGTTGTGGCTATGCCGTCATTTTTTTTGCATACATCTTTCCAATAATCAAAAGTAGAGGATTTCATATTAGGGATCAATCAGGTGATTCCATAAGGATCCCAATCAGAGATCAATTTTAGATTACCTCTATGGATAAGGATGGATAAAACCTAGTCCTATGTAGGAATTGTTTGACAAAATAATGGATGTCAAGAATTAGATAAGTGTATATAGGTTTCTAATTTATGGTATCTTTTTGTCAATCCCTTCATGGATGTAAGTAAGTATTGTGAATAACCTTCATGTTTTGGGACTATATTTGTAGGTATTTAGGACCCTACATAGGCTCATATATGTGGATGGCATATTTAGAGAAAGTATTTTACATTCTAAAGCTAGCATTAGATGACAAGATATGTCATTTGATTACCAATTGAGGGGGAGTTCATACCATTGGTAGGAAACATATTTGGCTAAGAGGTTGAGTGAAAGGTTGACCTAGATAGTTGCAATTTGAAATTTTCAACTTTCCAAGGTCGTATATCAAATAGATGATCAAATAGATTGAGAATTTGATGCATACATGACGACGATGAATGAGTATAAAGTACATTTCATGATCTTCTTCCTTATCCCATAGTTATCATCTTCTAAGTAGGATAATATTACAAGATTGAGAATACTATTCTTGTTCTATAGGCATCTTAACATTATCAAAACACTCCACATTGCAATATACATTGAACATGTGTTGTTTCAAATCAAAGTTCATAATTAATCTCTACTATGTCTTTAAAAGGAGTGACATTCAACAATTAGTATGTAGTTAGGAGTGTCTCCCCTCATAATATCTAGTTGAGACTAGTTAAAATAACATATCTGTGATCATATTATCAATGTTGCATCATCTCTTTTCTCCAAACCATATAATTATAGGTCACATAGATAAAGAGATACTTGTAAGGACATGTTCCACACAGTACTAAGAAAGTCATTAAGGGGCCGTTTGCATCCCGTCATTATGGCTACAGGTACTTTTACACATCGATTACGAGCGGGCGGTATTTTGTTAAATCAGTTAAACTGCTGTTGCTTCCGCAATGACGCGTCCCAGCTATTCGTGAGACCCAGCGGGAACGAAATGCGGCGGTTTGAAAGCCTATCCATTTTGACAGCCTTTAAAACTACTATAATTAGTTAACAATCTGGACGGTTGTAGTATTCATCATTACCATATAGTACATATAATTCTGCTCCAATCAGTATAAGAATGCCGCACTTTAGAATCTCTTTCCCAAACTAGGCCTAAGTGTATATTCACCTCTTTTACCAAATATAATCCTATTTTATTTCTTCTAACCTATTTTCTTTCTTCTAATTTTGGGTTCTAATTCTTGGTTTTAGAGTCTAAGATTTTCCATTTTATCATATTTTAGTTTGAGAAAATTAACAAGGTGTCATAAATAAAATTTTGGATAAATGTTACTAAAGAAAGCAACCACAATGAGTAATAATTTCTTGTATGTCAATCTTATTCATTGAACAAGTTTAAGCAAATAATACATTTTTCCTTCCATTTTATATGTTTCGTCGGCATATTAAGTTGAACGCAAATTAGAACATATCACTATTTGTAATTTAAGTTTTATGGATCGCATTCCATGTGAATCATATGTTTTGCTTGATTCTTGCTCACATGTGTAGAATATGCATGCTATACAATACTACATATATAAGTTGTCATATTTGTGATGCAATTGCACTGATATGGAGGTAGACATCATCAGATGAAACATTGAGTTTAATTATACCCAACATATATAACCTAAACCTATTTATGAACCATATCTATAGAATCGAATTTTTCTTCCTTAACTTAACAATTAAAAAAAAAGCTAGGAATTCACTAACTAGATTCTTATTGAATTGAGAAATACACAAGACATGTTGTATCATGTGAACTTTCCATAATGTTAGCTCTAACTCTGGCATATCCATATCCTACAATGCAATTTAAACATAAGTCATATACCAAAGTGATAACTCTGTCTCTATCTTCCTAGAAAGTAAAAAGGGACAATGATAATAAAATGTGTGATAGTCCTATATATAGAACCAGACACCGTGTCATAATAAAAAAAGTGCTACAGTCAATAAGAAAATAATTGGTAACCCACCATATATAATAAGAACTATAGAATGAAATAACAACATATTCAATATCTTGTAAAAATATTCCAGGTCTCATATATATAGGAGTCTAGGGATACATGGGTATACTTAAGTGGGTAGATTGATCCTCACTTAACTGTACTTACATAACAATAATAATTACAAATACAATGAGACTAAGCCTAGTTAGTAGGAAATAAGAAATAAACTAGAAACCACTTATGGTAATACTCCCCCTCAAGCTAGAGATTAGATATTTCACAATCCTATCTTGACACCCATATACTAAAAAGGTGATGGAATAAGTTTTTTAGTCAAGATATTATCAATTTGATTGCTGGTCCCTACTTGGGGAGTCACAATCTTCTTGGTTTAAACATGTGATGTATAAAATGACAATCAACATTGATGTGTATTGTAAATTTATGGAAAACTTGGTTATTGGCAATATGGATAGCAGATCAATTATCAGAAGATGAGTTGGAGTTTGACAAAATTCAAAATTTAGCCACAATAGATCAAAACCACTGAAGATCACAACATGCATGGGCATTGCACAACATTCAACTTTAGTACTAGATCGAACAACTATGGTTCACGTTTTGCTTCTCTAGGCCACTAGGTGATCTCCAATCATGACATTAAAAGTTAGAGGTGGACCAAAGGCCTTTTACATCTCCTTCCCAATATGAATCAACATATCCAGAAATAGGGTTAGTCTTCTATGGATGTCATTAGTAGAACAACTCTCCTCATGGGACACTCTTGAGATAGAGAAGGATATGTTCAATGTTACAACAATGTTGTTGGTGGGGTGCACTCACAAGATTGCTGACAACCCACAACATAAGTTATGTCAAGTTGAGTAATCATTAGGTAAAAATTTTTTGAACCACTTGATGAATTTCTTTTTGGAATAAGAAATAACTCCCCCTCAAGAGGAACCTTGGTATGGTAATCCATAAGGACGGAGCAAGTTTAGTATCTATCATACTAGTCTCTTGGAGTAAATAAAACATAGAGTGAAGTTGGGATAAACTTATCCTTGTAAATGAGCAAAGGACTCTATCCCAAGAAAATAACGTAAATTTCCAAAGAGACTATTCAGTTTGCTGAAGCCAACGATGTCATTTCCTGTGATAAAAATATTGCCAGTATAAACAACAAGAATAATATGTATGCATGGTGATTATGATGAGATAGAGAATGATTTGTGTTTGATCATTGGAAACCCAACTTTTCAAGTATTGTGCTAAGTATGTTGAACCACACCCTAGGAGATTACTTTAGACCATAAGAAATTCCTATAAGGCAAAAAACTTTATGAGAAGACTCCCCCTCAACAACAAAATTGGAACTTTCCTGCATATAGACCTCTTATATAAGATCTCCATATAGGAATGCATTCTTGATATCCAACTGAAGAGGTGTTCAGTTAAAATGTGCTACTAAAGAAATAAGAATGCAGAATGAAGCAATCATCATAACAAGAGAGAAATTTTCAAAATATTCATCACCAAAAGTTTAAGTAAATCCTTTTGCAACTAAGTGAGCCTTTATCTCTCTATAGAGCCATCTGAATTATGTTTGACTGAGAAAATCCAAAGAAAAACAACAATATTCTTTCGGTGTGGAGAAACAACCTTATCCCATTTATAATTAGTATGTAGTTATGCATCTCTTCCAGCATGGAAGATTTCACTCAGGATGTTTGAAGGAATCTGCGAAATGCTTGGGAGAAAGGTGATATCCAATAGAGTAACAAAAGTAGAAATCATTGGAGTTAGGTGAGATAAGAAACATGTGTTAGAAATTGGACGTTTAATGGTGCATGGGCATTTACCATTGTAGAACACAAATGGTATACCAGACTGATCTGAAAGAGATGACAACAATGCGACTACAGATTGAGGACCATCTTCCATACACCAATCAGATTCTGGAGGTAAGGAGACTCAAATTGTAGGAAAAGGTTTAGGGGGAGAAACCAAATCCTTTGTTGGTGCAAAGGGGGAAGGAATGAAGGAGAAAAATAATTCATCTTCATTGTAAGTTACACCAGCTAATACATGGATACAACAAGTTTTGGATTCAAGACATTTGTAACCTTTATTAGAGAAAGAGTATCCAAGAAAACTATTCGAATGGCATGGGAGGATAGCTTATCAGCTTTAGGATCAAAGTTGGAAACAAATGTCATGCATCCATATACCCGTGGTGGTGAAGAACATGGTTTGTCAATTGGATACATAATGAAAAAGGATTTTGGTTGTGAAGAGCCAATGATGATTGGTGATGTTTTCCTAGTTGATAGGTATCACATAAAATAGGCGAACAACTAAAAATATATTTGATTAAGATCTTTATCTTAACCACAGATGGGTAACCAAAGCAAAGATGTAACTGGAGATGCGAGGCAACAACAAGAGCACTGGTTTGAGGTAGAGGAGGGGCAGAGTAGTTGTAAAGGTCACTAGAGAGTACCTCCTTTTCCAATCATCATGAAGTTCCTTCAGTCATGTAGAACAAAGCTGGAATGAAAGTCACAAAACATTGAACGGAATGAATAAGTTTATCCACAAACATCAGATTATACGAAAGTTGGGAACAAATTGAACAGTGAAAAGTTTTACTTTAGAGAAAATGGGAATGATGCCACATAGGCTAACCTATTTGACTGAGCCATTTTCCAATGTGACAATGGTGTGTTGAATAAAAGAATTAGATGATGTAAGAAGATGAGGCATACCGATTGTATGCTGAGTGGAACCAACATCCACTATCTATCTAGAGTCAGAAACAATCATGGAGGTCCCAAGATTACCTTGGTGAGAGTGTGATAGACTGGAAATGTCATAGTAGTCATGGTACCATTGTGTCATTTAGGGGATGATGTTGTCATGCTACGGTGAAGAGGTGAAATTGGTGTGCAGTTTGTAGAAGTGATTCATACTCCTCCTTGACGAGCGAAGTATGTGTTGGTTGTCCAGTCGAGATAGGAGTCACAATAGTTGTCAGAGGACCTTGGCCAATGAGGAGTGTAGAGACTTGAGCAACATGCACATAATCCCTTCCATGCCCTCATCGAAAATGACTAGGGTAGTCATGTTTGGAATGACAAACATCCTCAATATGACCTAATTTTCCTTACTAAGTACATTTTGGTCTCGGCCCGCTGTGGGTGCCATGACCCCTAGAAGCAACTGCTGTTGCAATTTGGGTCTCAAACACTTCAAGTGGAGCAATCAAAGTAGAAGATGTTTTTATCTGGGATAGCGAAAGATGTTTTTATCTGGGATAGCAAGGAAAAAGCCTTATCCATGAACAGGATTGTGGTCCCAACAAAAAGAAGCTGGTACACAACAACGTATCAGGGATGAAGACCTCTTAGAGCCCATAATAATAGTCTCACATTCTTTAGTAACTTCTACAAAGGTGGTGAATGAAAAGAAGTTTAATTAATTTGTCAGAGCCTTAATTTATAGAATCATAGTGCTTAGATAATATACGTTTGCTATGGTCATTCCAAAAACATCTTATCTATTGCAATGCATAACTGAAGACAATTGTCCCCATGAGTATAAAACTATTTCAAACTTGGACTTTTTATGCCACATATTTAACAGCCACATTAGACTCCATACATCTCCATAGAAAAGGTAGCACCTGGCTATTTCTTGTGATCCATACCTCATTGGGTGCTGCAAGTGTATCTTCTTTGATAAATTTTAAATTTTCACTAGATTCTAAAAAGGTAGAAATTATATTCATACATAATATGTAATTGCCACAGTTGAGTTCAATAGATGTTACATGTGGTATATTATTATAAAATAGCTTTATTTTGAAAAAAGAAAAATACCAGATTGAAAGAGTGATGCAAAAATAAAGTGCTACCGGGATAAGCACAGTAGAAAAGACACTACTAGAATAAGAATGGTAGAAAAAACACTTTCAAGATAAGTACAGTAGGAAGAAACAAAGATAGCACTATAGGAATAAGCATAATAGAAAAGAGATCAAATGACCTGAATCGTTATGATGTGCATAACATTATATCCATAATTCAGATAAAGATGCTCAACCATGTGTGATACGAAAATCACATGGAGAGGAAGGATCAAAGAAAAACTTGTCCTTTTATTTATGGTGCTTTATAAATTAACACTAGGTCTTTTGCTATTTTATTATTATTATTTTAAGCTACTAGCAGCACACGGCCACAAGAATCAAATTGAAAAGTGACACCATGTCAATATGGAGAAGCAACAATATAAGGATAGCTCTGTATAAAATAATTCTGACTGAAATAAGCTTCTCCTTCCACCAAATGAACTTCGTCTCTAATGTACAAGAAGGAATTAAATAACATCTTTGCCTCTATCTTTATATGACACACTCACAACGGAATAATGGACTTGCCCAAGCGCCGTCATAGATAAATAAAAAACCAAATCACATATTCAATCTCTATTCCTTGAACTACATCAGAATGCCTGAGATATATGTTAGCTTAATATCTCATATTGACTCACATGAACATGGTTAAGAATCAAATTGAAAAGTGACACGATGTCAATACGGAGAAGCAACAATATAAGGATACCTTTGCATAAAATAATTCTGACTGAAATAAGCTTCTCCTTCCACCAAATGAATTTCGTCTCTAATGTACAGGAAGGAATTAAATAACATCTTTGCCTCTATCTTAATATGACACACTCACAACGGAAAAATGGACTTGCCCAAGCGCCGTCATGATAAATAAAAAACCAAATCACATATTCAATCTCTATTCCTTGAACTACAGCAGAATGCCCGAGATATATGTAAGATCAATATCACACATTGACTCACATGATAATGGTTATGTATTTCTCAATCCCACTTATCAAGTGGTCAGGATATCATACTCCTGTAGGAGGGACAAATCCCATATAAATAACTCACAATCATATCCATGTATCACAATGCACCCGAGAACCACCTTTATGGCTACCCTTATTCAAGATCACTGTGGATGTTGTCAAAGTACATTGAACGACATATGATGAGTGTAGTGATTTCCGATCTAAGAACCACAACCACTACCATCACTATGAGAGATGATTCTGAATATCAGTCATGGTTCCCATGACTCTCAAGGCGGGTCTATTAGATACACCATTCTCTAACAAATATCTGTGTTTGACTTGATATCACATATCATGACTTAATTGTTGGGAAATCTAGGCAAAAAGTAAGGTAGAGGAAACAAAAATGCTAATGCCCGATTACCTACCTAGAAGATGCATCAACAATAATGTATGTAGGAAGGAAAGGTTGCAATAGTTATACCTGGTCTTGGAGCAAGTCAAGTTACAACCCTTACTGCAGCGTGCTTCTTTCTCGAGTCGCACCTAGATGGTTGTTAGTAGCAACATCCTAGTTGAACACCACAAATGGTGGTTTGCTGCATCCTCATAGAGGGGAAAGTGCCTCTCACCTCTAGAGAAGTGCACGCGGACCACTGGAAACTCCACATTGCGCTACCATAGCCAACATGAAGGAGTTGTTCCTTCGAATGTCAATGTGCTAACACTGACTTGCTCTCCCAATTGTCTCTCCCTTTTTATCCCTCCCTTTGACAGGTAGGACTTACTCGGGGTTCTTTGGTTACCACAAATAGAGAGGAAAATGATTGTCAGAGCTTATTGTTGTGTCTGGCAAGCCCCCCCTACCCCTCTATTTATAGGAGGAAAGGCTCAGGGTTTCCTGTCCATCTAGGAGTCAAAGAGATGACTTTTCATAAATTTTTCAGAACCTATAAACAGTGAACTAGTTGGATCACTGTCCAACCAGCCAGTTCATGGTTGAACCAGTTGGTTCAGCCTTTGAACATGTCAGTTCAACATGTTTCCTATTTGCAAACATATTGACTTTTAATATCCAATTAATGAATAACATGTTGTCAGCAAAAATTTCTTGATCCAATCGAGTTAATCACTAAACCAGACAATTCAAATGATGAACCAGTTGGTTCACATCATGAAATTGTCTTTTCATATCATGAAACGTTCACTTCACTTTTGAGACAATCATTTCATATGTGAAATGGTCGTTTCATATGTCCAGCTCAGGCAAATATATAGCCAATCATTGTTTTTATTGACCTGACACTTGAATCAGTCGGTTCAACACTTGAACTGGTAAGTTGACAGTCCAGTCAGTCAATTTGAAACCTTAGTTGTTTAAATTGAATAACTAAATACTTTAGTAAATAAGTTAAACATCATTCATGAATAAACTCCTATTCCAAGTGCATCCTATGTGTGTGACCCTATAGGTTCAAATATATGTTGACAGTGAATGTCAATAACTAACTTATGACATCACAAGCAATGAGTGATATCTAGCAACACATCATTCCTACCCAAGTAATTTGGAAAGTTGGAGAACATCTTCAACCTAAAATATGTGATCAATGTTACCATGATTGTATAGTTTCTTTGTCTTTGATATCCAGATTGAACTCGATGCACAAAATCGTCATCCCCTCAATGTTCAATCCATGTTCCTTGAACTAGAGAAAACTATCTGAGATGCATGAGAGCTCACATATCACATATTGAGTCGCATGAGTATGGCCATACATTTCTCAGTCTCTCTTATCAAGTGGCATGGATATCAATCTCCTGCAGGAGGGACAAATCCCATCTACATCACTCACACTCAATCCTCATATGTTATAGTGTACTCGAGCATCACCTTTATGACAACCCTTATTCAAGGTCACATTAAATGGTTTCTAAGTACATCGAACAACATGTGATGAGTGTAGTGATTTCATGTCTAAGAATCATAATCATCACTATCACTATGAGAACTGATTCTGACTACCATACAATGGTTTCTATGTATCACTTTCAAAGAGGATTTGTTTGATATACTATCTTTTAACATGTACCTGTGTGCTTGAATTGATATCACATATCATGATTAATGAGACTCTATCATCAGTGAACACACACTCTAATTTTATGTATTACTGTTGTCTATTTTTCTTCCACAGTAACATCCGACTAGGGACATAACAAGAATGCACATACTCTTATCATACATATGTTCTCATTGTTCAGGTCCTCAACCTGAAGACATATGTCATCGAGTAACATCATTTTTTAGACATATATTATATTTTTTTCATAATCTCATGATTGAGACAAAAATAATATATGGAATTACCTTTATCATTATCAAATTAGGCATCTAGTGCCCCATTACAATCATCGTATGGATGGCTCTCTGGGCATACATACCACCATACTCCCACTTTCACTTAGAGCCAATCACCCATGAATCTTATTCCTAGTGATCTTAACATATCCATCATGTTTCTACTGCACAAGTACTTATGTAGCAGGTCAACAAGGTTTGCTTCAAGTCGGAATTTTGCAAATTATCTCATCCCCTCACCATACGACCTCTCGTATGAGATAGAAGTGTCATAGTATGCTATCTGATATTCCTTGCATATGTAGTAGCTCCATTATAGTCATAATATTTCTACTATTCCATTAATGGTTAGAACCTCTCATTAGTTTATCTATATGAACTTCTTAATCCATACAACATCCTTTGATGTGTTTATAACACCTAAGATACTCAGATTATATTGTAGTATTAGCAACTGTCTCTTGATTGAAACTTTTTTTGGCTTATAATTCTATTTTAAGGTCAAACACAAATTAAGATTGTGATCATTAATTTCATTTTCCATTTTAGAATCTTAAATAGATGTAGAACTTTATACCCAACTCCTCCTTATCACCATAACCAAGGAACGAGTCCTTTTAGTTCTTCTCAAGTTCTTAAGAATGTTCTTTATGGTAGTCTAGTGACTTTTACTGGGATCTAATAGATGTCCACCCATCATGTCCAATACATATGAGATAACGGGATGAGTACATAACATTGCATTCATGATATATCCAATTGTGAATGCACATGACATCTATCCATGTGTTCCTATTCTTTATAAAAATTGGGACACTAGGCTCCTGAGAGACACTCCATGAAACATGGATAAGTTCTCTCTTATTGATTCTTGCATGATGAACCCCTTAAACATCTTGCAAATGTATGTGTTCTTACTTAGGTCAAAAATCTTTCTAGTTTATATCTATAGACACGATTCCTATCACATAGGATGCTTCACCTAAACCCTTCATAGAGAAGATACTTCTCATCCAGGTTCTAACATTTACAGGATAAGGACGTTATTCCCCTTCATCATATGGAAAATAAATATGCTCCCACTAATTTTTTGTACACAATATTCATCTTCATTCTGACTAAAGTCAAATTCTTTGACTGTCTTGTCAAAATAGAAGATTCCAATTTTGAGCTGCTTGCTTCAATCCATGGATTGAACTTTATAGCTTACAAACTTTATTTGCAATAACTGAATATATGAAACCTTCTAGGTTGTATCAAATACACATCATATACATTATTACTAATAAATAATGTAGTTTAAACATTCATTTTGCCAAATCTCAACAACCATAATAAGCTACAATGGCAAGCATGATCCTGATGGGATCAACCATGACAACTGGTGAAGATTTCATTATTTTGAACATCTTAAACATGTTTGAAACCTTTGCAACCAATACACTCTTATTGGTTTGTATACTACTACCCATGTTGGTCTTTTATCAAAGATCTAAATGCACCCTATGGGTCTTACCCCTTTAGGTGGATCCACCAAGTTCATACCTTGTTGGACATGGAATCCATCTTGGATCACATGGCCTCAAGCCATTTCTTAGACTTTGCTTCCTCAATAGATTCTAGTTGGGTTGTTGACTCATCATCTATGACCAACTTACTACCTTCTTGGGCCATAAGATATCATAATCTTTCAAACTCTAGGTGTGTTCTACTAGAACTATGAGTTTTATGTGTTACATAAGGAACCTGAGATGCCTCAACATCTTGTGATTCACCATGTTCCTATTATACCTCTTTTAGGTTCAATGCTTTCTTGATGGTCTCAAACTCTTCAAGTTATACCTTTTCTCCCACTGATTCCTATGGAACTAAGTTCCCCTTCAGGAATACAACCATCCTGGTCAACAAACAACTCTGTTGTTGGATTGAAGTATAAAAGTAGTATTCAACAAAATAATATTTATGTAATTTGTGGACAAATCTTTTCAAGAAACAAGTTTCTTGTGTAAGATTTCAATCATAATCCTTATAAAAACACATCGGGACACTTCCCCTGCCATATCTCATGCGCTGTCCTCCAAACCATTTTAGACGGTACATTGTTTTAGTGTAAGACATGTACCCAAAAAGAAAGGGAAGATTAACTAGATTTATTGATAACCACACTATGACAAATGGGGTTTGATTCCTTTTTTGTGATACATTGTCATTGTGTTTTAGGTGGAGTTCATTATGATACACTATCATGAAATCCCAGAAGGTCCTCAAACTCTTAGTTCAAAGTATTTCCACATCGATCATATCAAAATGTCTTAATACTCATACTAAGTTGGTCACTTACTTCATTCATAATCTCATTGAACACTTCAAGAGATTCATACTTGTATTTCATTAAATAGAATCTACCATATCTACTGAGATCATCAGTAAATATAATGAGATATTTTTAACCACTTCTAGTATCTATTCTAAAAGGTCTATATACATAAGTATGTATGAGCCCTAATAGAATAGTAACTCTCCCACTCCATCTAGTGAAGATGCTATTATCATATTACCCAATAAATAATAGTTGCATGTCTCTATTGATTCAATAAACTAAAGAGCCTAGATAACCATCATATGGATTCTAGAAATAACCATCATATGGATTTTGGAAGTGCATTTCTCATTAATATACTTTAGATGACAATGGCATAGGTATTCATTATTTGCTTCATTAAGTCATTCTGTATATGTTCCATACACATTTGTGTCTACAACTATCAAGTATAGATTATGATACATATGGTTTTTCCATACAATACCTTATCTATTTAAAATGAAACATCAAATATATTCATAATATTCTTTTCCATACAAGATAGATGATGTTTTCATCCATGACAGGTACATAATAGCAATTCACTAATTTTATTACATGCCCATTATATGAATGACAGATTCCAATTGTAGTGGCAACAACTATTGATCCACACAGTTCTAGCTTACTTCTTCTCGGGTCCTGAAGTGAAGATATCTATCTCTTTCTTCTTCTTCCTTAGTTTCTTTAAGTGCATGACAAAATCCTTTTGCACTTACCTTTCTCCTCATTTTTAGTGCAGAAGACTTGGAGTCCAACTTAACCTTATAACTCTTCTTGGCCTTGTCTTTCTCTTTGGACCCCACTCTCCTGATCAACACCACGGGTTTGTCCTTCTTCATTCATGCTTCAACATGCTACACAATTCAGACAGTGGTTTAGCCAAGTTACTCAAGTAGTAACACTCGATAAACTGGCTATATGATTCAAACAATGATTATAGAATCATATCCATGGTCAATTCTTGGGTCAAAGGGAATCACAATATATCTAGATGTTCCACATGCCCAATCACATGAACACATGGGGCTCTTCTAGATCTCCTTCTATCATTTTACACTCAAAGAGTGTCTTTGAGACATTGTACCTTTCTTGCTTTGAATGATTCTAGTTCATATTCTTAAGATGTGTGACAATCTCAAGAATCCCCATGTCTTCATGCTGCTCATGCAACTCTTAGTTCATACACCATATGATAAGGTGCTTAATGTCTAAGGCATCGTTGGCATGCTTCCAATAACCATCCACCTCATCTCTTGGAGCATCAGAGTAGGTTCCTATGGCATTGGTGTCTCGAAGACATAGAGCTTAAGCTCATCATTTAGAACCCTTCTCAAAGTCCAGAACCAATCATAGAAGTTTGTCCCGTTTAGTTTGTTCTTCTTAAAAACTGATCGCAATGATGATTTGTTTGGCATTTTTTTCTACAAAAGAAATTTGCAATTTATCTAAACATTTTGATTATTTAATTTGATAACATAGATGAAATTAGTTAGAACTTTAATTAATTATGGCTCCTACTATTTTGTTCAAATTGATATCCCTCACTACCAATTCAGAAGATTACAACGTAGAACCTTCTATTGAGCCAAGATCCATATTTCATCAAATCATGAGTCAGCTTTTGTTGAGCACCCACAACTTAACAATTTAGATAGACAATATTTGTCAATCGCATCTCATGCAACTCTTGGATAGATGGTGTGCACAATTCCTTGTCACAATCCATATGTATTCTTCTAGGTACTTAATCTCATTAAGATCACCTAGTTAAGTCTTACCCAAAAGCCAACACGATAGAATATGCACCCTACTTTGGCAAATCTACATATCTACCATCACATTTCCATGAGATGGATTGTGCACCACACTTTGGCGCAACCTACATTTAGCTGATCAAGTTTTTGATGTGTGTTGCTTATGGAAATTATCTAAGACTTAATATTATATTGAGGGATTTTATATATAAATACATATATGTATCCAATCACCACATACTTATAGTATGTATCATATACATGCTATAAACATAATGAAAACATGTAATTAAAACACAAAATTGATGATGATAGCCATTATATTGTACTTCCTTACAACCACAAGGAATTACTATCACCTAAGGTCCACATCATATATAGAAACATATTGATCAAGATTTATGCTGGAATCATTCCAGGTTGATTGGTTCAACTCTTGAGCCAATCGGCTAGCCTTCAGGTCAGTTAGTTAGTTTCTTAAAATAGTGGTTTGGTTCTCTGGTTCAAACGTCATATGGGATTCTATAGGTAATCAATTGGGCCACCAGTCAATCGATTCATCCTGTCATCTTGCCTCCTCTGTCCTCTAGTCGGTTGATTCATCCATCGAGCCGATCGATTCGTCTGGTGCAAAACCTCTTCCCATGATGAAGCATAAATTAAAAATATCCTATTCCATAATACATTGTAGAAGGGCAAACCTCAAGTTACATTCAAGGGAAAATATGAAGATGAGCATTAATTTATAGTTGAGAGAGGTTCGATAAGAAAACTGAGATATAAATAGGAACAACCATCCAACCAAGCACATAAGGTCTAGGGGCATAAGCCACAACCATGCTTCCAATCACCATCAAAATGATTTTAAGGCGACCCGTATAGATTGCATAATATATCATATAATATATATATTTATATTTGTGAGATCATATGTGCTATTTAATTGGACATGAACATTAACCAATTTTATATTCACATCGCATGCAATAAAATAAATCTAATCACATTGAGTCAAATCTTGATACATTGTAAATTGACGTGCCTCTGGTACCACTATTGGGAAATCAAGGCAATAAGTAAGGCAACAAAAACAAAAATTTTAATGCCAGATTCCCTAACTAGAAGATCCCTTCAAAAACAATGTATCTAGGAAGGAAAGTGTAACGTCCCGTGATTTGATGCCTTAAATTTAATGATCTTACAAGGAATGATTGGACTACCCATATCACCATGGTGCACCTCCTTTTTTGGGAGCCCATCACTAAAGAACTCTATAGTTAAGCGTACTCGACCCAGAGTAGTACTAGGATGGATGACTAGTTAGGAAGTTTATCTTGTCTTGTGCATGAGTGAGGACAAAATGTATAGTTAAGGCTAGTGGCGGTCTATGGGGCCAGTCGTAATTCCTGAAACTTTAATAGAGCCTTCGGAAGTGAGCCCAAGCATTATAAATGGTATCTGAGCCAATTCCCCTTTCGTAGGTGGGACCCACATGGGCATGTGTCATGCCAGTCTTGAGCCATGCGATTCAGGCTTCTTGGAAAGGGTTGTTTATGGTGGCATAGCCACCCTCACATTGGTATTATGTGATCGGGAGCTGGGTGTCCATGGGTCATTCTGGGTCTACACTGAATTACAAAAATATTATGAGGCCATATAGTTGAGCCTTGACTAGTACGTCCAAGAGTCTAAGTTGGGGATATTATAACGTCCTAGGATTTACGATCTCAGATATAATGATCTTACAAGGAATGATTGGACTACCCATATCACCAAGGTGCACATCCTTTTCAGGAGCCCATCACTAAAGAACTATGTGGTTAAGCATGTTCGACCCAGAGCAATACTAGGATGAGTGACCAGTCATAAAGTTTATCCTGGCTTGCATGTGAGTGAGGACAAAGTGCACAACTAAGGCTAGTGGTGGTCTATGGGGACATTCGTCATTCCTAAAACTTTATTAGAGCCTTGGGTAGTGGGACCAGGCATTATAGAAAGGTTGCAAAAGTTATACCTAGTCCTGGACCAAATCTAGCAACAACTCTTACTACAACATGATTCTTTCTCGAGTTACACATAGATGGCTATCGATAGTGGCCTCTTGGTTGAACACCACATATAGTGGTTGACTATGTCCTCCTAACAGGGTAAGTGCCTCTTGCATCTAGAGTACTCCACATGGACCATTAGGAACTCTACGTTCCGCTACAAAAGCTAACAGGAAGGAGTTGTCCCTTCAAACATCAGTGTGCTAGTTCCTACTTTCTCTCCTGATTGTATCTCACTTGCTTTTTCTCCCTTTGATGGGAAAGACTTACTTGGGGCTCTATGGTTACCATAACCAGAGAGGACAACAATTATCAGAGCTTATTGTTGTGTTTGGGAAGCCCCCAGTACCCCTCTATTTATAGGAGAGCCAGGGTCAGGATTTCCAGTCTATGTGGGAGTCAAAGAGATTGCTTTTTATAAAATTTTTGAAACCTGCAAATGGTGAACCCGTCGGTTCATCATGTTTCTTGTTTGCAAACATATTGTCTTTTAATATATATTTAATTCACAACATGATGCCAATAAAAGATCCTTGATCCAATCAAATTGATCATTGAACCAAACAATCCAGATGATGAACCGCCTGATTCACATAATGAAATTGTCATTTCATATAATGAAATGATTGTTTCATATGTGAAATGATCGTTTCATATATTCAATGGTCATTTCATATCTCCAACTCAGGAAAATATTCAACCAATTATTGTTTGTATTGACCTGACAATTCAATCGTCCAGTTCAACACTTGAACTGACCAGTTCACAGTTAATCTATCAATTTGCAACCTTAAATGTTTAAATTGAATACCTAAACACTTTAGGAATCAAGTTAAACATCATTCATGAATAAAATCATAATCCAAGTGTGCCCTATGCGTATGGCTCTATAGGTTCCAATTTACATTGACAATAAATGTCTATAATTAACTTATAACATCACAAGCAATGAGAGGTATCTAGCAACACATGATTGCTATACAAGTAATTTAGAAAGTTAGAGAACAACTTCAAACTACAATCTGTGATCAATGTTACCATGACTGTATAGTTCCTTTGTCTCTAATATTTGGATTAAACTTGAGGCATGGAATGATCATCCACTCAATGTTCAATCCATGTTCCTTGAACTAGAGTAGATTGTCTAAGATGCATGTGATCTCACATATCACATATTGAGTCGCATAAGTAGGGCCATACATTTCTTAGTCTTGCTTATCAAGTGGCTTGATATCAATCTCTTGTAGGGGGGACAAATTCCATCTACATCACTCACACTCAATCCCCTACGTGTTACAGTGTAAACGAGCATCACCTTTATGCCAACCTTTACTCAAGGTCATGTGGGATGGTGTCTAAGTACATTGAACAAATTGTGACGAGTGTAGTGATTTTAGGTATAAGAACCACAACCACCACTATCACTATGAGAGTTGATTCTGACTACCATACAATAATTTCCATGTATGACCCTCAAAGTGGGTGGGTATGTCCAATACAATGTTCTTTAACATGCACATGTGTACTTGACTTGATATCACATATCATGATTAATGAGATTCTATCATAAGTCAACACACACTATAATCTTATGAATTAATGCTGTCAATTATGCTTCCATAGTGACATATGACTAAGGACATAACAAGAATGCATGTACTCTTATCTTACATATGATCTCATTGTTCATGTCCTCAACCTGGAGACATATGTCATTGAGTAACATCATTCTTTAGACATTTATTATATTTGTGTCGTCATCTCATGATTGAGATAAACACAATAGACATACCTTTATCATTATCAAATCAGGCATCTAATGCCCCATTACAATCATCGTACGATTGACTCTATGGGCATACATACAAACATTAATGATATTTTATCATAAATTAACACACACTCTAGTCTTATGTGTTGCCTATCATATTCTACAATAACAACTGACTAGGGACATAACAAGAATATATCTACTTTTGACATTCATATGATCTCATTGATTAGGTCCTCAACCTGAAGACATATGTCATTTAGTAATATCATTCTTCAAACATTTATTATGTTACATCATTTTCTCACAACTGAATAAAATAGAATAAATTGGAAGATTACCTTTATTATTAATCAAATCATTTACAAGATATGGCATTACAATCATCATCTGATTGACTATCTGGGCATACATACCAACAACTAATATGATAGACAACAATTCACTTGATAGGGAAGAGATGATCCTAACATGGAGATATGCAATTTTTGTATTGTTTAGTGGGGATAAATTGGAAGATTGCCTTTATTATTAATCAAATCATTTACAAGATATGCCATTACAATCATCATCTGATTGACTATATGTGCATACATACCAACAACTAATATGATGGACAAAAAATCACTTGATAGGGAAGAGATGATCCTAATATGGAGATATGAGACTTTTGGATCGTTTAGTGGGAAACTAGGTGAAACATCACACAAATTTAGGCCTTCGATAAAATAATCTTAAAAGGAATGATTGGAATTCTAACATTAACAATGTGCACCTTCTTTTGAGAAAGTTTATCACTAGGTGATCTATAGTTAAGACTGCTCCACCTGGAGTAGAACTAGGGTGAATGATCTGTTATGAAATTTGTTAGAGATGTGTCTGAGTGAGGATAAAGGGTGCAAAGGATGGCAATATTTGTGTGTGGGGTCACTCATCATTCCTGATACTCTACTAGAGCCTCAAAGATGTGGCCCTAGGCATCAAGAATGGCATCAAAGCTATATCTCCTCTAGTAGGTGTGGGGACCACACATGCATCTGACAACCCAACATTGATCCATTAGGGCTAAACATAAGGAAACAGATACCTTTTGAGGTGATATGGATCCACTCTTGTACTAGTAGTCCTGATGTGAGTTGGGTGTACATGAGATATTCTAAACCTTAAATAGGCAAGAGATCATATCACAATTATTAGAGCCTTAGTGAGGATCTCAATAGGATAAGTGGTGAAATTATAGTTTCTTAGGAGACCCCTCAGAGCAAATGATCTTAAAGGATAAAAAAGTGCACTTGTCATGTACTTAAGTGTGTTTGGCCTAGAGGACTAATAGGATGGATGATCTAGTTGGTAAGCTTCCCCAAGTTGTGTATGAGTGAGGAAAAATACATAAGAGAGGCTAGTATTGGTATTGGGGCATGTCTTCATTTTACGAAGCCTACAACAACCTTAGGTAGTGAATCAAGGAATCACACTAGGGGAGATATGAGGGTATTCTCATTCATTGGTGGGATCTATGTGCCCTGATTGGATAAAGAGAGAGACCTAGTTGTTCCATTGATAAGGGTTCATGTTTATTTTATGATCACCTTCTAGTGGTAAAAAAATGGAAGCTAGAAGTTGACATTAAATGAACTACACTTACCACCACCTCAGCATGAGTTTCTCTCATGGAGCTTTGTTCTTTGAATAAAATAGAAAACACAACGGGAAAGCAGTACCATAGATACATTTTGACCTAGGTGGGCACGTGCCCCATCCTTAATATGATGTTTACATATCGATATGTATAAAATCATTCTTGGATTTGGTAGTCCCAGTGTGAACAATGACTAACCCATGAATGATGTGTGGATGAATGTCTTGCAGAGCAATAAAAAGGAAACAATTTGTTAACAACTCACACCTAGATGTTTTGATTCTAATTGCATTTACTGCAATCCTCTTTAACTTTGTCACACTAAAGGACTTTCGGATAGCATCTAAAAAATTATAAATAGAATTTTTATAGAAACATTAATTGAATGTATTATGATTTCATATTTTCAATCTAAATGACAATTATGTTTTTAAAAATGTAATTGTAGGTAAATTCTATCTAGTATTTATAATCCTCCCAATTTTATGTTCAAATGAAGTTAGGCACTTGCCATTTCTAGATAAAACTAGTAGATAATTTGCTTAATTCAATTCTTATTTAAAATGAATAGTTTAGGGCATCTCAAATAAGACTAAATAAGTCAATTTGACTCCTACTTGGTTCCATCTATGATTCTCAAAGTAACCGGTCAACATAATATGTCACAAAACCAATTTACTCCAAAATTCAAACCGCCCTATAGCCAAATTTTTGTGATTGTCAAAAATCTTGGTCAACAACATCAAAATACTCATAATGATTGTCTGTATTCATAACTACAATTTCTAGATTGTGATAGAGATATTTCATGTATTATGCCTATAAATTTATGTAATTTAAATGTCACATACAACTAAAATGTATCAAGTCATGAATAGGAAATGTGTTATTGCTTCGTCCAGAGTTTTACAAAATGACTTTAGTGAACCGACTAAAAATGAAAAACTCAACTGAATGGAAGACAATATATGTTGACCTAACCACATGCATCTATTAGGTATGTCATAATAAGATTTTACCTTTCTAATATTTAGGTGATCATTCTAGACTTGACTGTTCAGCTTGTACTCATCATATATCAACTAGGTTAGAGTCAATTGTTGAGTCGACCCTAAAAAATGTAGAGAATTCAAAACATACATCTTGTTGTTGGTGTGAAGAAACAATTGTTTCTTCTTTATATTGTCTCTTTCTAGGTGGAAAGTTAAAGCTTGAATTTATAGGCGTCATCCAATCCACCCCTAAGTAAATATGTTATACTTATCATTCTAACTTGTAAGTTTATAGAATACAATGTTTTTTCCTTACCATTAGTAAATTGTAACATGCCTCCACCATAGTGCATGATGCATTTCCCTTTAGGTGACATATATTCATTCACATTTTGTGTTTTTTAATATTATGTGGCAAAAATTAAGATTAAGAAAAAAAATGTTGAAAAAATTACCTATCATGAGCCTATTTTTGTGAATAGAAGAATCATTTTGTATGTTTTCACTTGAGTATTGACCCTTCAATAAATTAACAAAACAATCAAACAATAAAACCATGCTAGAATTCAATTCATCTAATATGCAAGGAAGATAATTGATGTACCTTCATTGTCAAGGTAGCATTACTTTCTTGATTTCCTAGTTCCTGAAAATCTTCTATACTTCTAGATATTGGTTTATTATTCAAAAGTGTTAGGAAAAAATAGTAAAGTTATACTCCAATAAAATTAAACATATTGTATTTACAATCATACATTCAACAATTTTTTTATCCTTTTTGATGAAACTCTTTTTCCACTCCCTACTATTCTTCTCTTGAGTTGAACAATAATGGTCTAATGCTCTAGAATAAGCACATCCTAAATCAATTTCTTTCCTTTAGAAATCACACTTGTTTGTATTCTTTAATTTTTGAGAGACCTTGCTGCAAATTTATTAAAGCAATGCCAAATGTATCATAGGATTATTTTGCTTATCATATTTGATATAAGATTGAGATAGTATATTATTGTGTTTTTCCATGATACCTGTATCGCTAAAACCACCAGTTGCTCCAAACCATTCAATTTTATTGTTCACCTTTGCTTTACTGGTCTACTTTTTCTAGATATATTTTGAAGACACTTCTACAATTTCAAAATGATGAAACTCGATATACACATTGACACAAAATTCTTGAGTGCAGAAACTTTTAACAACCATAATCAACTGTATGATTTGCAATTAACATCAATGCTAACAATACGTTGTTGTTCTTGTCCATGTATTGTGACCTCTCATAACTTTATATGTCCATCTTGAATGATTTATACTGAGTGATGGACAAATTCACATGTCCATCCTGAACTTTCACAGATATCTCAAGTGTATACACTTAGACCATTTGTTTCGTAATAGTAGAAGGAAAAATATACTTGTGAAGAGGAATTTTTCATATGAAAATCTACTTCCAACTCTCTATATCTCCTCTTCATCAAAACATGATCAAAGTGTTCAAAACACTATATCAAGTTTTATTGAGAAAGCTTATAACATTTCAACCTAGACTCTAAATATTCCTTTATTTGTGTTGTCTTCATATCCACAGTGAAGATTTTCCTACAATATACCATTGACCATATTTTTTTATCTTCATATATCTTTTAACCATGTATTTTCTTGTTTGTGGTGCTTTTCTTACTTTTCATCCCATGCTATTAAAAACTCATCTTTCTCTTCATAATCATACACACATTCTTAACCAAAAGCTTGCTTCAGATTGATTATCCTTTTGAATTGAGCATTAAGATGACTATGAACATTTTGATATACAAGTCAAACACAAAGTATATGATGATTATGTGGTAGAACCTTTTTTATAAAAAAACTCCATGGCCTTGTCTTGTCCAACTAAAATCATTTGTGGAACCCTTTCACTGAATGCTTATAGAAATATCTTAAATAACCATGTAAAACTAGATATAGTTTTATCATCTAGCAACACTACACCTAAGATTATTATTTGTCTATGGTAATTTCCACTAACAAATTGACCAAATGGTATACGTTCTAGTGTTGTATGTTATTTCAAATCCAGTCACATCACCAAAATGTGAATAATCACTTATGCACCTTGCATCATCTCAAAATATATTACGATTTATATTTCTTCAATGAACTGCATTTTGTAGAAAAAACTAGGATTTCAACCCTTATATTTTTCAAAAACTCTACTATGGCAACATCATTTTCCTTTTCAATCTTTTTTTTAATATTTTTTAAGATGAAAATTGTAATAGTCTATTTTTAAAAGTCCAGATTTTCAACACCACAAACCTGTTGATCGATGGATTCTATCATTTGTCCAACATTGATCCCAAAAAGAGCTCTAATATCTTCTTGAGTAGCTAGTACTTGGCCTATTCTTCTTTGAGACCGATGTATTGACACTTTGGGGTAGAAATAAGATCAAGATTATGTACCAATTCATAATTTCTTTTTTTCCTTCTTGAAGTTGAACATCCATGAAGCATTACACGATTCTTATTTTTTCCTTACATCTCTTACTCACAATCTTTCTATTATTGAATACCTTAAATCCTTCTATACAACAACAAAACTTTTGGCATACTATCTCACTATTCATATTTTTCTCAACATTTACTTTTATGAGAGCTAAATTCAAGTCTATGAGCATAGTAATTAAAGAACTCCCAAACAACATGTTCATACTAATTTTTAGAACTTCAAAAGATATTCCATGTTTCACTTGTTTTGATGTTTCATTTAATGTTCACATATATCATTATCTTGTGAACCTATACTTCTCACGTCTAGTGAACTATAAATAAAGAATAATAAAAATATCAATATAAAACAAACACACATACGTGATGATAATAATTATCTTGTATTTGTGCTATACAATATTTCAATGTCATCTCGCAACGTTGATTCTTCTACAAAATATAATATTAAAGTAGAAAATAGTTACAACCAAAATAAGTAGATAAATTTCAGAAACATATATTTAGAAATAATACCGACTAGTATTTTTTTCTTTGAATTTTCTTACACAAAGGAATTGTTTATACTTGTGAAAGAAAAGATTTATTGCTCGACACACCACTTTCTTACCCGCCGATACCAGATCATAACAACAAAATTTATATATTACATATGTACGCAAGCACAAATAAACAAATATGTTTGTCAAAAACATAATTAATATACAATATAAAAATATGATATCATACCTCATAGATACACGATAGCTTCCACGTGACTTTTTATTCAATGAAACTTGACCTAACTAGCACAAATTTTATGTGACAAAGTGAGAATAATGAAATATATAATAAGCTTTGTCGGGTCAATATATATCAAATATCGGCATTGATGGCATAACGGGAGTGGTATGCGGATGTGTTGTTTATTTTACCAAATACAATGAAGGCATATGTAAATATGTAACTAATCCAGAAATAAATATTTTCAGAAGCCAAATCAAAACATCCCGGCCATCTTTTTTTACAATTTTTGTATATGCCTTTTCGAATCAAGTCATCTATAAATTAATCCAAACATTATCAACCATTCTTACAATTTTAAGTTTAATTAAGTCATTTGTATTAATCCAAAAATTAATGTTCATCTAATGTATCCCTGAGACTGAGAATCTAATAGATCTAATAGTTGTTGCAATTTCGAATTATGACACCCGAGCGTTGACTGTTTGTTAACTCCCCTTTAGGATTTACTAGGCCCATGTATGCACATAATAGCTTACACCATCTACCTCATTAAGACCATGTGTCACAACCATTTCGATTGAATCAACAGCAAGTCGGTTCTGTGGGGGCAAAAAAAGTCTCATTTATAGTCCCATTCTTTGTTCATGTAGCAAACCCTAATACTTAAGCTGTAGGGTACACATGGCAGAGGCGGGTTGGGTCCTTGTTCCCTACGGGGGTGGGAGACAATCCAGTTTTGAAAAGACTGATCTGGGCATAGTATGCGTCGGCTGGAATCCAGATGTTAGATCATATATGCCACTAATCAAACTCTAACTTAAGCAAATCTGAACTCGTTAACTCCTCGTTTCCTTTCTGTTGGCTCCGAGAGACATTGAGACATTCTTAGGACTGTGAACTAGCCTAATACCTGTTCATATGAGGGCTAGCAAATCCTAGCCGGTATAATATTTGTTGAATACTACTGAAATTTACTATACTCAACGGCTTTATAACCTTTGTATATAACAGTCCCCCCAAGAAAAAAAAAGCCTATTCACTATTTCTGGCTCCGCCGCTGTGGGCAAGCCGCTTGCATTTGACTGGAAGTACGATGGCTCCTTCTTCATATGTGCCTGCTTCTGTATCGATGTGTCTGCTGTGAAGAAGCCACAAAAGGTTGTGATGGTTGAGCAAGCAAATGGTGGGAAGTGAGAGATTAAACTCCACTTTGATGCACTCCCTGATCGCTGCAGCAGATGACGTGTCTTCGATCACCTGATGGGCAATGCCCTGGTGGCAGGAACAGGGAGCCTGCCCGAGAGCTCCGCATCAGATTGGGGAGGTCGAAGAGCCACCAACCCAAAAAGAAGAAGCAGGTCCAGTGATCCTCCACGTTTACCACGAGAGAGGACCAATGCCCTGTGAATATTCTGACCCACACGGCCCACGCGGCTTCGTTGGGGATAAAATCCAGAGCCAGGCTTCAAAAGTGAGCAACACCTCCACCAAACGGCTTTGCTTTGTTGTCAACGGGCTCCACGCTGGCGAGGACCAACTGTAGCAACGAGAAGGCACTTGAGCCAGACAAGGGGATTGGAGGTTGTGACTATTGAGGTCAACGTCAAGCTGGAGCCCGCTAGATGCCCTCCCCCTATTTATGAAGTAGTTCTGTCCATTGATTCCAATATCCCGCGGGCAGCAGCGGTGGTTTAGGCCGATCCAAATAAGAAAATGTAGAATAAACTAATACGGGATCATACAAGTAGATCAAATCATGTGGTTGAGAAACAAACGTGATATACTTAAAAGAAATCATCGCCTTGCAACTCTTCTGGATATGTACTGTTCTCGCAGTCGACTCGGTACGAACCTGAAGAAGAGACGTCCGCTCGTGTTGACGACGAACGTTGCAGACGAAGCAGTGCACCACCAATACAACCCATCAACCGCAGAAACCACTGCCTGACACATTGCGCCTGGGAAGGAAAAGATGGATGAACTTACTACGTCCACAAGAAGATCTCCATGTAGCACCACGGAAATGACAACGACAGGGAGAGACTTTGACTTTAGGGTTTGCAAACACATACTCGAACGACTGACGACTGTTTGTTCGAAAGATGTGTTTAACCCTAATGACCGGAGGTCTATTTATATCCTTACACGCCCAGTAATCCTATTTTTGTCAAGACGCGACCATTCGGTTGCTCTTGTATACATTGCTAAAAATTCCGCAAAAGAGACACTTTCTGATTAGGATTAATAAATTCAAATAGGAAATAAATAATTAATTAAACGAATAATGAATTACGTAGTTGTATCCTAGTGCAAAAAGAAGACGGAAGACATTCTCCACAATCCACAAGCCTGAGCCCGTGCCCGACCAGGCTAGGCGAGGGGTGGCGTGGCACGTATATACGTACGTGCGTGTGTGTTGTGGTCACATACCCACCAAGGAGGTGAGCATACCCTCCTCCTAGGACCCTTGAACAATAGTGTTCCATGTGATCCTACATATAAGGACCACAAAAGTTCTAGGAGTGAGAAATATGGGATAAAACTTCTTTGCCATTTGCACTAGAGACAAAACTACCTCTCTCACATGTACTAGTTGCACTACATTGGGCTGAACCCATGCTAGAACCATGGCTGTAGCAATCATATCTCTAACAATCCCCCACAAAGTCCAATGTGTAGTGTGCTCTACTATTCAGTCATCCATATTGTGTTTTTAGCAGATATCTTTCGGTTTGAATCTATCTGAGTTATCTAACTGTGACCCCTGCAGGAACTAAGTGAACAAAAATCTTGAACCTGAACCTTGGGTGTAAGAGTATAGGTTGGTAACAACACAATAAAGACATGATAGAAAAAAAAACAATGCATTAAGGCCATTCATACAAAATTTTATGTCATGATTGATAACAGAGAGCAGCCCAATTCTCCTATTGCGGCCTATACAACATCAATCATTTAGTTGGAGTCTCCAAAGATGTACTGCTAACATCCTGTCCTAAGACTTGATACCATCCAGAGACTAATCTCTTACTAACTTGCAGTCATGACACTAATAGGTTTCCCAGGGGATAGATACACAGATGCATGAAGCATCAAAGTAATTATATAGTGTCATCCAATTCACCTGACAACTTGTTATTACCACATTGAACCCAATTTGTGGGACCCACTCTGTTGGGTTGGGTTGCTACTTCCTGTGAGAACCCGTAGTACTAAACAAGATTACTCAAAACATAAAACACAATCAATCACTAATTAACCACATACCCAAAAATATGGGTAAATTAAAACCGATTTCAACGTCAGCACCCGCTCAGAAATATTTTCATAAGAGCCCAACATCTTTCTTATATCCACACTATGCCAAGAATTTGATACAAATTGTTCTATCGTCTTAGCCACAACATATATACGCAGGAGAACAATATTCATATATGACACACAAACAAACATTAATATGCTAACAAAAGTCCGATTCGTTTGAAACACCATATACAAACTTTTCTATCCTGGACCTGAGAGTACATGAACGACTCTAGGACACACTAGACATCTAATCAACTTTCTCAACGATTCATTTCTATAGGTCCTCTTTGCTGCCACATGTTTATTTTTGTCACTTCCGATTACCTAAAAAAATATGGTGAACCACAATGGTGAGACCCATGTCCCAGCAAGAGATATAACCTCCAACAACGCTTATTGATTACAACATTTTAAATAGTAGATAACTAAGAAGTTGGAGTATTTAATAATCAATTGAACATATTGAACAGTTCAAGTATACTAAACAGATTAATCAATCATCTTAGCAACAAGTATGATCATCAATGCATATATAGATAACAAATAAATCCATTTCTCTGGATAGATATCTACTCAAATATCATCAAATTGCATCTAATGACAATTATTATCATTAATCTGACTAACATCACATTCCTTGCTAACAATACAAGCAATCTAGTAGCATAATCATCCCTAACATCATGAATATGTCTAGTAACATAACATGGCTATCAATATTGGCATCTCAAATAAAGGGAACAAATCTATATCATAAGTAGAACTAACATCATAACACAATGAACTACATAGGCATGATTAATAGTTTAAGCATTTCTAATTACATAGGCATAGCTAGAAATATTAAACATAGCTAGCAGCATCATCTTAACCATCAATGTCAGTATATTTGACAACATAAGCATGTTTACAACATGAGCATAACTATAACATAAGCATACATATGATCTCTTATTGTACTATATATGATCTCAATGAAAAGAAAGCAAACAAGGATTATCATCCAATATGAAGTTTTATGTATAACCCTAAACAAATATGCTACACAACTGTCTTACATCTTTTATTATGCCCTATGGAATTTGAGGTTACCACTCAAAATCCAACTGACCACTGCTAAGTCAAAATCAATTCCATACAAGATCTAGGAAGAGAAAGACTCCTAAGATCTTCTCTACCCCCGGTTAGTACGGGTCCACCACAACGACACATAAGGTCAAGCTGCTAACAACCTAGTCCGTCTTTGGTACAGGTCATGACACTAGTGAAAGGAGGTGGGTATGCATACCCTACCATCTGAGGTACAACTATAGTTGTCCTCCAATCTTGTTTCATATATAATCACCGACACACGACCGCAACCATTCTCAAACTAAGGGATAGATATGACCACATTCATCCTCCCTTAACACTTAAATTCAGGATGACAAGCACCCACATACTCATCAATATGCACTCTGAGTTTCCCTTAGGAATACTCATTTCACCATCTGGCAAGTTCTAACACTCAAATGGATTTATGGCATAGAGCACTACATGATTAGAGTCTCACTTGATTAGTTATGCCAATTGGGTGAATCAAGGCTGCATCAAACAAGTGGACATACAAACACTAATTCACTTCTAGCAAGCATATAAATATCACAATTTCAAAAGATATAAAATGTGTGAAACATAATTTCTCATCTCACCATCACATGGTACTATTCACTTGCCAATTATGAGGCTACACTAGTCATCATACTATCACAAGATATAAATTCTTTTCAAAATATCATAGGGTATCAACCCTTATCAACACAACATGATTACACCTCATTCAGGGCTCAACCATGCCCAAAGGTCATTAAGACTATCATACTATCATAGGATATAAACCATTTTCACAATATCACAGGGTATCAACCCTTATCAACATAAGAGGATTACAACTCATTCAGGGCTCAACCATACCCAAAGGTCATTAAGACCATCATACTATTCCATACAAGATCATCATTATCTTCGCATGCCTTATATCAAGGCTCAACAACATCACTTATATATAATACACCAGATCATCACAATATTGCATTAATGATCTAAGAGATATTCATAAACAATCATAGTAGGGTTATATTAACACTAAGAACATTCTTTTATCACATCAACATGCAAGGAATCTAGATATGATTAACTCTCATCATATTCATAATGCACATGTTTAGCATAAGAAAGTATCAACCATGTGACTATGATAACCACCAATTAACATATTAAGGTTATGATTATATTAAGGAGGCTATTTCACCATCATTCCATCATATAAGAATGTTAAACATGAATACTCATCCTTATCTATTTGCATTAGAGTTAGGTTCAACAAGATAAATTATATTAATGTTACTAATCAACACTTATACCCAAACCCTAACTCACGACATCCCCATTGGATCATGGATGCATAAGATCAAGCATCACCATCACATTCCATACTATTCGCAAGTATGAACTCACACATAAATAAATGTGTAACCATCATGTTATAGCATAATAGGGTTTAAAAAACAATAAGAGAGTACACCATGATTGTATTAGTCATTCAAGGACTATTCATACCCAATTACCATCATTTAGTTATATTAAAGCTAGGTATAACAAGCTACACCTCATTAGGGTTACCCATTAATTCATTACAACGATTATCAATCATAATCATATGAGGGCAAGGGTAAGACTACAAGTTTAAGGCATTGAACCATCAAATTCTCAACATTAGAATCATAACATTACACTACATGATTCACCCAAAACAATGGTAATATTGAGGCATCAACTTCTAACCATGAAATGTTGAAAAGGTAAAGCTATTGGTCGTTTACATAAGTAAACACCTTGAATGAATCATATATGATGTTATTGAGTTGTGATCTATAAAAGTTACCATTTAACCCTAGACATTCTTTGATTAACAACAATAAGGGTTCCGTTGAGAGTAGGATAAAACCCACAATCCACTGTTCATTTAAAACAAGCCATCCATTGTCAACAAGTAAGCTCCTTAAGTTGATCATATAAAGGAAACCATATAAATCACATTATTAGGACCGAAATATTAGATTAGCCATCATTACACTTTATTGGAGGAATAAACATTAGATCTTGACCATTGGGTCAAGTTCATATGTTAAAACCATCAATTATAGTATAGGTTCGACCATTGCATCAAGTAACCCAAGAAAGCATTGGTATGGGGCTTAATTGATGCTACAAGTATATGATTAACTCACCATAGGTTGTTGAGACCTGATCCACCAACATTAGTGACCATTAAGTCACCATAGGTTGTTAGATCAACACTATATTCATTAATCAACATCAAATATCAAACTAATATCACCATTGATTGATAGCATCATTAGGGTACTTAGTTGCTAATCACTAGGCTTCTAATTAGGCTAACACTAGACCTAACGGGTGAATGTAAGTTGACACCCTTGGTCACCACCATCAGTTGTCATGAAGACAACACCCTCGATTTTTGCAATGGTACCACCATCGAGTCGTGTTTATAGAAGAAATCAGCTTTAAACCCTAAAATTGACCATTGGTTGATAGGTGCTTAGCACCATAGGTTGTCAAACCAACCTGATCCAAGTCATATTATACCTTAGGAATAATTTACACATGATCACAAGTTCATATAGAACTGAAATAAGAACATGGAACATTATAGAAATCGAAATCCAAGTCAAGCATATCTTTTTAGTGCATGGATCATCATTTAAAAGCAAGAACATGAGCTACCAAGCTTATGGTAAGCAATTAACGTGGAGCAAGTTATAAAACTGGACTCTAATGAGAATACAAAATCCCAAACAGAAGAAAAATCGAGAAGGTAGGGTAGAAAATCCAAGCATAAGCTGTGAACTCATCCATCTAGCACCTTTCTTCATCAAATGAGCAAACCCTAAGCATAAGGAGCAAGAAAGGTAGGGTTTTAGAGCTTTAGAGCAATTTATACCATAGAACAGTAAGGTTAAAACCTTGATAAAGGTATAAGGAAGGATAAAAAAGTAATAAATAGAGAAAAGAAGGGTATTCATACTCTTTTAGGTCAAGATCACTAGAAGGAAGCTTTTTAAACCCTAAAAGGAAGTCAATTGCAACCCTAGATTCTTTTTCCAAGAAGATCCCCTCTTTATTCTTCCTTGGATAGGAAATTCATAGAAGCACAGAGTGAGAATGATATTTTTATAATGATGGAAGTGGTGGAGAGCAAATGTCTCATTTGGGTGCTTAGGGATAAGTATATGAAACTTTAAGATAAAGAAAAAGAAAAAGTTGAAGTTCTAGTATCTTTCCAAGTGTCCATGGCCTTAAACTATTAAGAATATATAAGCACACACAAGAAGATCCCCCACCATCCATAGATACATGCTTATCCCTCATTTCATGAATTTTCAAGCAAAAAAAACAATCCATTAGTTGATAACTACTAAAGGTAGCTCATCCATGAAGGGGTAAACCCGAAAATACCCTTGGAGAAAACACCTCCAAACCAAGGTTTAAATAGGCGCCCCATGGATCAGAAAGATCAATAATGATGAGAGAATATCAAAGGAACATAATGAAATTGATAAATTGCAAAGAAAACCTCTCAATTGGGTAAATTGTAGAAAAGTCCAAAATGTGCATACAATTACATAACTTGCTCATACAGTGTCCAAATTGGACCAAATTTGAAAATTAAGCTTGTATTATGATTTAAAAGCATATGAAAAGGTTATATTAGGGTTATAATAATTAAATTATGATAATTAAGCTTATTCAACTCATGAAGTAAGTTTAGGGGCCTTACAACTATAAACCCCTAACATGGATTTCGCCCCCAAAATCCAAGGTAAACAAAGATGGGTACTTCGTTTGCACCTCATCCTGTTACCTTCACATGGTTACTTACATATCATGGTGATGTCACATAATTCATACTTATTTCCTCTTGGATCAACACAAAACCCCCCACATAAGAAGACATTTGTAAATATGGAACATAGAAACTTGTTGTGCCACATATACAAATCTAATAGTAACTTTCAACTTTAAATTAATCATCCTATAATTATATCTATTGTATCAAAAAACCATCTATCCTTGATAGTGGTTTTGCCCAGCTATCACTAGACCATACGCAACATTATAAACTCACTTTTGTTTTTCCTTCCAAACAACATTTATAGGATCATCATCAACTCTCTCTCTCTCTAAGGGAGAAGAACACTTAGAATGTTCATTTAATAAACATATCCAAACTTAACATACTTCCCATACTGTTGATGCATCTTGGATACTAGGATTCATTACCTTGGTATCTACCTCATGTGCTATAAGGAACTCACATAATTATCTCATCCACTTTTACCAGCATAAAAAATTTCAAGACATATAAGAGGAGTCTTACTAATTATTGAAAGGCTCAAAAGAAAACTCATCACAAACTTTATGATCTTGGAACCATAGTCCAAGAAACATTATGCTATAATAAGATATCCACCCTCATGTTTACAATCAATCCACACATACCAAGTGGCAATGATCCACTTGAAAGTTGTACCCTAGAAAGGAAAGACACAAAGGGAAACACACTTCCCACATCATAAAAACATTGATCAAGGGTCACTAGCAAAAAGGTAACCAATTCTATTTTCATTATGGAGGTTATAGCTTCTTATGTATCATTTTACCTTTTTCATTTCAGGTTCCTTGCCGTTAGCATAGGAATCATCATGATTAACATATCTCATTACTCCTACCTTGATGACTATTTATCCCACTAGGGTATGTTCTCTTATTTTATTATGTTTTCCAACCACTCATCAACATGTAAATCATCATATTCCACATTTTCTTTATTAAACCGGGATCATCTCCCTTAATTTCTTTCACATGCCATGCTGATTTTACATTAATACTTTCTAACACACATAGGTTGGTTTGAGATTAACTCAGGTTCCACCTTATTTCTTTGTCATCTTTTCATTTTATACTTATCATAGGAGTTCTCTCCATCTTATGTGAATTTCATACCTTGAATCACTTTATAAGAACAAACTTATATGTCTTCTACTTTATTATCTTCTTGAATCACATATTCAAGAACTCCTCTTTTTTATTTGTATTCAGATTTAGATTTCATGGTGTTGTATCTTTCTCTTATAGTTACCAAACATTCAAGTTTTGATAGATTATGGTGCAATTCTAATATTCTTTAAGGTAGGATTGAGATATTCACACCATGATTTCTTATTAATTATGCTCTTTAGATTGTCTCAAAATCACTAATTGATCAGATTAATTAGAAAGATAACAATCTAAGAGTTCCATACTTACCTTTTCTTCAATAATTGAACACCTGGAAAGGGCACCCAAATACTGAGATTAGGCAATATGCACCATGTTTTTGTGTCATGTTCCTAACTTAGAAATCATCATAGTCTTAAGTACTAGTATCCCTATAGACTTAGTGAACCTAAAGCTCTGATACCAACTTGTGAGAACCTGTAACACTAAACGAGATTACTCAAAACATAAAACACAATCAATCAACAATTAACCACATACCCAAAAATATGGGTAAATTAATACCGAATTTAACGTCAACACCTTCTCAAATACATTTGCATTAGAGTCCAATATCTTTCTTATATCCATACTATGCCAAGAATTTGAAACAAATTGTTTTGTCATCTTATCCACAACATATATACACAGGAGAACAATATTTGTATATGCCACACAAACAAGCATTAATATGCTAAGAAAAGTCTGATTCGTTTGAAACACCGTATACAACTTTTCCTGCCCGAACCTGAAAGTACAGGGATGACTCTAGGACACACTAGACATCTAATCAACTTTATCAAAGATTCATTTCTATATCTCCTCTTTGCTTCCACACGTTTATTTTTGTCACTTCCGATTACCTAAAAAAATGTGGCGAACCACAAGGGTGAGACCCACGTCCCAGGAAGAGATATAACCTCCAACAATGCTTATTGATTACAAAATTTTAAATAGTAGATAACTAAGTAGTTGGAGTATTTAATAATCAATTGAACATATTGAACTGTTCAAGTATACTAAACAGATTAAGCAAATCATCTTAGCAAGAAGTATGATCATCAATGAATATATAGATAACAAATAAATCCATTTCTATGGATTGATATCTACTCAAATATCATCAAATTGCATCTAATAATAATCATTATGATTAATCTGACTATCATCAAATTCAGCACCTTAAAAATATAGGCCAGCCTTTGAATTTTTGGAAACCCAATCAAACTCTCACAAAAGAATCCAATTCTTTCTCCTCTCACAACTCAAAAACCCTAGAAATGGGGATTAGAAGAGAAAGAGTGAGAAAAGGGGGAGATTTGATGTGATTTCAAATCAAATTAGAGGAGGGACGAAATTTTGACATGTGAGAGAATATTCACCATGAAATGCTATGCAAAGAAGCTAAACTTACTTGATTTCATCATATCTTGGATAGAGAAACCCTAGGTCAACATCTCCACCACTTTCTCTACTCAAAACCCTAGCTCTCCTATATCTCAAGAATTTCATTTCTTTGATAGGAATGATGAGTTATGAGATCTCCTTGTGTGTTAGGTTAGTCATATAGATGAATTGAGGTGCTTAGATAATTTGCAAACAAGCCCCTCAATGTATTTTTATTTTGCTCAGACTGGTTGGTCGAATGAGTTATAAACTTGACGGAAACCACACATTTCATAACTCATACCTCATCCAAAAATTATGAAACTTTAACCCAATATCTGAAATTTAGTTTTTAATAAACAGTAAAAATTTAGATCATTTGGAGTTACCAATAGATAATTAAAAATCAAATACTACTCTGCTATATTACAGTCAACAACATTGTTGGTTGAGTTTGTCCTTCACAGAACTCGACCGACACCCCTATTTGTAGAGATAAAAAATCATCCAAAACTTACACCAATTTAATAGGGTGTCTATAATGGAGTTTAACAACTACAGTTAAAATATGAGATCAATCAGATATACCACTAAAAAGATAAAATTCAATTTCCACACTGCTATATCAATATGAAAATATGATCGGCTGAGTTTGAAACTCAACGGACAAATAGGTCATAACATTCTTAAAAAATTCTGATATTTTTTAAGGTTGTTCAAATTTGATATATACAAATCATATCCAAATTTGAATTAAATCAGAGTTACACATAAAATAATAAAAATCATTTAGTGAGACATTATACTTATTAAATTCTGTATTCATATGTCATCAAAACCCTAATTTGGTCCGATTAGGGTTTCCAAATCTTAACCCTAATTATGTGAATCAAAGTATGATTAAACCTTCTTTTTGTATTTAAAATATCAAAACTTAACTACCATCATTAATCAAGCTTTAAACAATGATCAACTTAGTTAAGCATACAATCATCCAAGTAAACCCTAATTAGATGACTAATTTGAAAATGGGTCATCACACAATGCTAGAAAGAAGAGAGGTTATGTGCGGAGATGACTGCACAACGGGGGCATCCGAGAGAGGTAAAGTTGGAGTCGTCGCATTTGAGCATTTCTAGCTAGACCTTCTTGTTGGAGGACGTTGTGTACACTGATGACAAAGATGATTGAGAACTGAAGGGGGGAATGAGGATGAGCATGTATTTCATAAAAGTTGTAGAGTTGGTGTTGTTGTTACTACCATTAGAACAATAACAACAGACTAGAAGCCATCATCAAATAGCATTCTGCATTGCACCTGACTTCGGATGCCCCCTCTCTTGAAGAAACCATTGCATGTACATAGTAGAATGGAGTTTAGTGGAAGGGATAGGAGAGAGAGAGAGGGAAGTATGAGGTTGATGATGGGAAAAGAGGAAAATGAGAGGGATGATTGAAGAAAAAATGGATAATGAAGTAAAGTTTAAAAGAGAGATTTTTCTAGAGAAGAAGGCAGGTGGCTAGCTTGGAGAGGAAGGCATGCAAATGGTTTCAAGAAGAAAAAGGACATATGTCTTAGAATAAACGACAAGAAAGAAAGAAAATGAATGTTGGGGGGTCAGATGTAAAATAAAGAAAAGAAAATAGTTAAGAAAGGAAACTGAGGAGATGGTAATAATTAATAAAGGAAATTGACAAAAAAGGAAGAAACTAACAATGCTATTAAATAAAAAGATAAATTAGTGCAATAAAAGGAGAAAGAGAAAAATAGATTAATAGAATATTCACAACACAAAAAGGCCAGCAGAAAACATATCAAGAGAGAAGGTGTTGTCGTCTGCCAACTAGGAGTGTCTTTATTTTTCTCTCTCTTATAGGAACTTGGCTATGATTCCATGTAAGAATGGTAAATATGATTATCCTGAGATGTGGTACAATTAATTACATCACACCTTTCTCTACCGATGAGATTAAACATGCTGCTTTTGCTCTCGGCACAGATAAAGCCCCTGGCCCTGACGGATTCAATGCTGCTGCCATTCACTCCATCTGGCCGCTTATCGAACAAAGATTTACCCACATCTTTGAACATCTTTGCAAGGATGATGACCCATCTATGTTTGTAACATCCCTGACCTGGGTTATGAGTTAACCCTAGGTGTTTTGCCTAATTATGTAATTAAGATACTGGTGATTATCTTTTTGCATGTAATTAAGTTCCTGAGGAACATACTTTTCCTTTTCAGTCCCTTTTAAACAATGTTGAATTGATTGTTTTGTAATACAGGGACCTATGTGCAATTTACCCAGTTAGAAGGGTTAACTTTCAATTTGCACATGTTGAGATGTTCCTCTGATGTTGAGACATCATAAGAATGATTATGGTAAAGTTTGAGGGATTTCCCAAGCTTGAGCACCAAGGTGCAGCTGTGGAAGCAATCCATGTGCTTGAAACCCTAAATTGGAGTAAAGTGCAATTTACCCAATTTGAGGGGTGCAACTTGTAAAATACACTATCTAAAAATATCTTGTAAGACTCTTGTCATCATTTAGAGAAGAAATGATGAAGAAGTCACTTCAATTGAATAATCATATAATGAAAAACACCTTTATGATTGAATAATCAAGGTGTAAGTACTATAGCCTTTTATGTGTGTACTTTAGTAATAGGTTGATCTTCTTTGCCTTCATTTCTTGACCTTAGAAGAAGGTTGTCTTTAGAAATAAGAAGAAGGGACGAGCAAAGAATAAAGGAGGGACTTAGTTGAAAGTGAGGAAAACCTATGTGCCTATGTTGAAATTCCACCCCAAGTATATAAGCCCTTTTCCTCACTTAGCAAAGGAATGTTTTTTTCGTTTCCTTCACTGTTCCCCTTGCTCAAACCGACTAAGGAGAGCTCTGGAGCTCAGGAGGATGACCAGGGGGGTGCAAGGTAGGTTTGGATCCTTCCTTTTTCTTAAATTCTTGGATGAAACTCGAATTCAAGGTCAAATTCATGGCTAGCTCACTTAGCTCTATCTTTCTAGCCATCTCTTCTCAACTTTTCTTGGAGGATTCACCTTGGCCGACCTGTGGAGCTTCTAGGACGCCATTAAAGGCTTGGAGCTCGAAAGTTTGGAACTCAAGTAGCAAGCTTTAGGCGGGTTTTATAACTCTAAACCTATGCTTTGTTAAATACATCTTTTCTATGCTTTTAGTTGCTAGTTCTTTTTCTTCCCTATCTTCCCTTGATTCCTTGCAAGCAAATCCGTGAGGAACTGTTGCTGTTATTGAGCTAGAAGATGAGGGCATTATTTCCTATGCTTATCCACAGTTTTCCACTTTACCATACGACCTCAACCAATTGCCCATACGGTTTACAAAACCGTTTGGTGGGTAAACGGTTTCAAGGTCGTATGAAGGCATACAGTCTCAAGACCGTATGGCCTCGTTGACCAAGTGTGGACCGTATGGGAATCCTGTTCATAATTATGAAGGTTAATCACCCACAAAATTTGAGAGGTTAACTCCAAAGGAATCGTGAGATATAGGCAAAACAATTAGCAAATTCAATTGAATTTAGTTCTGATTTTCAATATGCTTAATTTGCCCTTTTTGGGAAAACGGTCTCAAGACCGTATAAGATGGTTGACTAAGCGTTGACCGTATGAGATTACTGTTCATAATGATGTTAATTAATAACTCACCAAATTTTATGGACTAATTCCAAACGAGTTAAGAGTTGAAGGTTGATTACTAGGGCAAACCCTAATTGAAATCAGTGCTGAAATCACAATGAGCTAATTTGAGATTTTGGGTTGATTAGACCAAAGGGTCTCAAGACCGTTTGGGGAATCATCCAAACGGTCTCAAGACCGTTTGGGGATCACCCAAGACCGTATGGAGGTCTGGGGTCAAGTATAGTTGACCAATTGAAGGTACAAAGATACCAAATTACATTGCAATTAAGTATTGATGTAATGATCAACTCAATAAATCAAACCTTGATGAATTTTCACTAGAGTTCAAAGGATGGATGGGAAAACGGTCTCAAGACCGTTTGGAACTCATCCAAACGGTCTCAAGACCGTTTAGTGACAACCCCAAGACCGTTTGGAGGTCTAGGGTTAAGGTAATTTGATCCATTGAGGGCCCAATTACAATGGGTTATTAAAATAATCAAATTGCTGATTTGTGACTTAATTAAGGTTCAACCCCTATCAAATCAATCTAGATTTTGATGAATTCTTGGGCAAACGGTCTCAAGACCGTTTGGAGTATATCCAAACGATCACAAGACCGTTTGGGCCAAGTTTGAGCCCAATTGGAGGTCAATTGATGGGTTCAACTTCGATTTGATTCACATTGTTGAGTGTTGATGGTTGAACGTTTATAGACCTTAATTAAACCAACTCCAACCCTAATTGGATATCAATTGAGGGTCAATTGAGTGACCAATTGGTTAAGGCTAACCCTAATTGTATCAATTGGTAAGTGGTTAGCAAGCTTGAGACCAAGTGATGGCTTCAACATAGGAAACCCTAATCGCGTTTACCCTTTGAACCACCTTGGAGGTCCATACGATCTTGAGCTTTTGAGGTCATTCGACCTCAAGACCGTATAAGGTCATTCGACCTCAAGACCGTATAAGGTCATTCGACCTCAAGACCATATAAGGTCATTCTACCTCAAGACCGTATAAGGTCATTCGACCTCAAGACCGTATAAGGTCATTCGACCTCAAGACCGTATAAGGTCATTCGACCTCAAGACCGTATAAGGTCATTCAACCTCAAGACCGTATAAGGTCATTCGACCTCAAGATCGAATGAGGGCATACAAACTCAAGATCGAATGAGGGCATTCGACCTCAAGATCGTATGAAGGTTGAAGGTGTGAAACCTATTGGAGACTTTTGAAGTTATGTCTGCCTAATGCCTTGAAGGCTTAAATGGTTTAATAGTTGTTCAACCTAAACCCTAATGATACCAAAAGACATTAAGGGTCAAGTGGTTAGTAAATTAAACCATGATGATGATCAATGTGTAAATTACCATAATACCCTTGAAAGGTTCAATTGAGTGAAACCTTATTCTAATCAAACCCTAATCACTTAATAGTGGTGATTTGGTCTATGTTAATCAAAGTGGACTTAACCCAACCTGATCTAGATTGGTGTTATCACCATCTACAAGTATGAGGAGAGAGAAAGTATCTTAAGAAAGAGAAAGTACCCTTTTATGATGGAAATTCAAGTAAAGTACCTTCAATACACATGAATGTGCATGATTAGGGTATGATCCACCTATGTGAAATCATGGAACCCTAATTATGATAAATGATGAATCTTAAACTAATCTGAGAGCATCAATGATGATGTTCCTCATACATGATGATGTTATGAGTTCAATTCACCATAATGTGAATAGTAAACCCTAATTCAAGGGTGATGACATGTAATGTGAATAGTAAACCCTAATTCAAGGGTGATGACATGTGAATAGTAAACCCTAATTCAAGGGTGATGACATGCAATATGAGTAGCAAACTCTAATTGATGAGAATCAGAGAACTTAGCTCTTATGACAAGAGTGGAAAGTATATTCTTGTTTTGAATTACCTTTATCAGTTGAATTAACCATGCAGGTTCTGATATGAAGGTGATCATATCCAGGTATGAATGATGATACTATATTCATTGAAAGCATGTTGTTAGCTTTATGAATAGTAAAATATCTTGATGCCTTGTCAGTGGCATCCTATGTTTTAATGGGCTGTAAGAGACATGAATACCATCAAGGTCATGCTTTAGAGATGACTTGTGATGAGTATACTGAGAAATGATGATTGATGTGAGTTAGGTTTGTTGCATTTAGTATTCTATTTTCATAGCTGTTATGCTACTTTTATTGTTTGAAGAACAATGTATGATGTAAAAGAATATTGAATGTACCTAACTAATCAAGTGAAATGTAGAGCCCTGATCATAGATCCATCATTGTCAGAGATCAAATGATGGTGAAACAGGTTTTCCTACGGGAACTCCTGGATCACATACTGTTGAGTATGTGGGGTATATGGATGTGTAGAACCTTACATCCTAGTGTAGGAATTTGATGTAGATGTATAATCCGTCAATCCTTCACTACAAAACTCATACCGTATCAGTGGATGGTAAACATGAAACCTCCTGATGATGAGGAAAACATAGATATCCGTATCAGTGAAGATAAACATGAAATCTCCTGATGACGAAGAGAGTACATAACGCCACTGTAACTCTAAAATAGCGAAGGACCAGATTACCCTGGTGAGCTATAATAGTAGAGACACAAGATGTCCTATAAGTGATCCTCTTACTAACTGAGGAAGGTGAAGGTCATGAGAATCCGGCTCTTTCGATGACCTAGTATGATACTAAGGCACTTAACAGTGATTGGTTGGGGTATGAGTGGTAAACCTCATCTCCACAGGGTATAATAATAAGAATGTTTGAAAAACATAATCTACAATGTAGTATACCTGTTAAAGGTAACTATGAGCTAATTGATTGATGTTACACTGTATAGTGCATATGTTCTTCATGCTTGATAAATGTTGAACTCTTGTTTACAACTGCATCTGCTATTGAATACTTTGTAAGCTTTTACTGCTTAAGTTATTCTTTGATGTTATAATAAAGCTTCTGGCGGAGAGTTATAACTCTCGCTAGGACAATTATGTACAATTGTCTCACCCCGTAGACTTCAACTTTTTAGGTGGACGTCGAGGACGGAGGAACAGGTCTACAGGTGACCAGTCCCAGCAGCAGCAGCACCAGGAGCAGCAGTAAATCTCAGGTGAAGATTTAGCCTGCCATGTGGTGTAGTTAGAGTCAGTCCTATGTGTCCTATGTACTCTCAGGTCTTGGAGTCTTTTGGTTATGAGTTCTTGAGATTTTGTATCTTGTTGTATATAATTACTCAAGAAGTAATTATCATGAGATGTAAATAGTTTATCTCCTTTTATGAATGAAGCTTTATGGATTCAAGATCTTGTCTCGAAAAGTTTTAATTTCCCGTGATTTTGTCTTCCGTTGTTAATCGATTCGCTTCCGCTAAGTTTAAATCGTGTTTATATCGTGGTTTGGAGATCAGAGCCCACAATGTTCATTCGACCTCTCAATCAAACTAGCATCACCCTAATCCCCAAAACCATCCTTCCATCATCCATTAACCAATATCATCCCATCAGCCTGATAAATACTACTTACAAAATCATTGCCAAAGCTCTCAAAAACCGCCTTAAACCAACCCTCTAAAAAATCGTCCCCCCCAGTCAGTGTGCTTTCCTCCCAAACCGCACCATCCAAGATGCCTATATTGCGGTTAGCGAAACGATGCACACCTGTCACATAGCCCGTACTCCAATTCTCGCCCTGAAACTCGATTTCACTAAGGATTTCAACTATGTTAACTGGGACAACATCCTATACTGCTTCAAGAAACATAATTTTCCCCGTAGATGGACCAAGTGGATTATGGCATGCATTTCCACATGTAAATTCTCCACGATTATCAACAGTGCTCCAAATGGATACTTCGGTAGCACAAATGGGCTTAGACAGGGTGACCCCCTCTTGCCTTATCTGTTCATCCTCTGCACCTCCATTCTCACCCCCATGATGACCTTAGCTGCTGAAAACCACTTGATTAGTACCCCAACAATTTGTGACTTTAATATCACACAATACGCTAATGACACCATGATTCTCATCACACCCTCTGACCATAATATCATCAACACTATCTGACTGCTTGGTATCTTCTCCTTCCTCATGGGCCTGAAGATTAATCTACAGAACTCCACCATCATAGGCATCCGTATTTTAGATGATGACATGCTCAAATACCAAACTCTCCTTGGCTACAATAGGGAGGACTTCCCTTTCACTTACCTCAGCCTACCTATTTCCCCCACCCGCATCCCTACCACCGCATGGACCCCCATCATCGAACGTTTTGAGAAGAAACTCTTTTATTGGAAATCAAACTTCCTTAGTCTAGCGGGCCGACTCACTCTTCTGAACAACTCGCTCACCCCCACGATCACATACTATATGAGCTGCATCTCGCTTCCCTCCACTGTGGCGAAACTCATTGACAAGATACGTAGAACCTTCTTATGGGACCTCAAGGGTACCAATGCACACCTAACCAGTTGGAAGTCTATCACCACCCCTGTTGATCATGGTGGCTGGGGTATCATTGATATCAAATTACATAATACATGCCTTTTACTCAAGATTATTGGGCATATTTGCCAAAATAGAACGTCAGTCTGGTCCAAATACATCCACAAGAAATACTATAAACAAAATCCACCCTGGAGACCTGTTACAAAGAAGTCTACTTCACCACTTTGAAAGCATCTTAACAATATCATACATCTTACCCTAGCCACCTGTTGGTATGTATGCCCTGAGAGCCAATCATGGGATGATTGTTGGGATACATTAAGATTGATTTGATAAACATCAAAGGCAAGCTTCTAATTCTTTCTGGTTCAGTCATATGAGATAGTGATAGAACAAATTGAATGTCTAGAGAATGACAGTACTCAATGACGTATGCTTTCAGATTGAGGACCTGAACGATGAGATCATACGAATGCTAAGAGTTTGTACATTCTTATTATGTCCCTATTCGGATGTCATTGTGGAAGGTAGATAGACAACAATGACACACAAGACTAGATTGTGGTGTTGGTTGATGACAAAATCTCATTAGTCATGATATAGAGATATCAAACCAAACACACAGGTACTTGTTAGAGAACAAGTGTACCGGACAGACCCACCATGAGTTTGACACATGGAACCATGAGATGGTAGTCACACTCAGTACTCACAGTGATGGTGGTGAGTGTGATTCTTAGACCTGAAATCACTGCACTCAACACATGTCATTGGGCACACTTTGATGTCATCAAACGCAGTCCTAAAACATGGGTTGTTATAAAGGTGATGATTGGGTGGCTTTGACACATGGGGCTTTTGAGGGGTGAGTGATAGATATGGGATTTGTGCCTCCTAATGGAGTTTGATATCCATGGCCACTTGATGAGTAGGATTGAGATAGGTGTGTGCACGCATGTGTGAATCAATATGTGATATTGATGTCATACATATCTCCTTCAATCTATTCTGAGATCAAGAAAGTGAATGAACGTTGACAGGATGACTGTTCCATGCCTCGAGTTCATTCGGGATATCAGTGACAAAGGAATTATACATTCACTGTAACACCATTCACGGATTGTAGGATGAAAGTTGTTCTCCAACTTTCTACTTTCACTTGGGTAGCACTGATGTGTGACTAGGCACCGCTCTTTTCTTGTGAAGTCATAAATGTTATGGACTCTCACTGCCAACATGAAATGGACCTACAGGGTCACACACATAGGATTTAACCTAGAAGAGGAGTTTTGTCCACAAAGCATTGTTTAGATTGATTACTAAAGGAGTTTAGTAGTTCAATTAAACACTCAATCAGTCGATGGCTCAATATCATATGGTTCAAGGTGTTGGACGCATTGATTGGAGTATCAGATTGATTGAAATCGTAATTGACTGATTTTGCCCAACCTGTGCTCCCAACCGATCGACTCAAGTATTGAACCGGTCGGCTGAGGTTGCTGAACCGGTCGGCTGGAGTGTCCAACCGATCGGCTCATGACCAGGTTGAAATGACTGGTTCAAGGGTTGAACCGATCGGCTCAACTGGTGCAACCGACTAGTTGGGAAAGTCATGTCGGCAAGAATTTTCCTTTGGTCTCAAATTGCCCAATTCGATTGGGAATAATATTGGTATTCGATACCAATTGGGAAAGAAACAAGGAAAGTGTTTTTGAGCCGGATTAGGACCATGAACCGATCGGTTCAGGGCACCAACCGATCGGTTGGAGTGCCCCAAACGGTCGGCTCAGGTCCAACCGATCGGCTCAATGGCCGAACCGATCGATTCAGCTGTGAACCGATCGTTTCAAGTAGCGAACCAGTTGCCTTTTGTGGAAAATCTCGAACCCTTCTACTCCTGCGTTTAGTCCCGTATTGCCCGGGATAGAGAACCCTATCCCATGACCCTCCTATATATATATAGGGGTAGTGGGGGCTTCTCTAATAACAACTCAGTGCAACCAGTTGCTCTGCAAAGTTGTCGTTCTCTCTGGTTTTAGTAACCGAAAGAGAGCCTGAGCAAGTGCTTCCCGTAAAAGGGAGGTGCAACAAGGGAAGGACAACTGTAGTTGCAACTGGAGGCAGGAGAGTGTGTTGGCGACTAGTACGTCAACAGGAGGGTGCGACTCCTTCCACTTCCTTGTGGGACAAGGAGTGTGGAGTTCCAGGTGGTCCGTGTGGACTACTACAGAGGTGGGAGGACACTATCGCTCAGGAGGACAACTGTCATCTGACAGTCCGGTAGGAGGAGGAGTCGTCAGTCTCGGTGCGACCAGGAGCTGCACAGATGCCGTCCAAGACCGGAGTTGAAGACCGCGTATTGTGTGAGGTATTGTCACCGAGCAAGCCTCGGGACAAGGTATGATTCCACAAACCATCCTTTCCTATTATATAGACGTTGACGCGTTTCCTCGTGCTGGGTTTGGGGGAGAAAATTTTTGTTTCCGCTGCCTTCTCTGCCTCCCCTAAAACCCAACAGTGGTATCAGAGCCACGTCAACTGCTCTATATTTTAGTAATATCGATATGATCGATTTTGGTTTTTCGCCTTTATTTATTGCATGCGATGCGAATAATATCGGCTTTATGCATGTCCAATCCTAAATCCACAAATCCCTAATTACATATATGATATGTATTATTAATGCACTCGATACACGTCGCCCTTAAATGAGTTTTGTGGTGGATGTGTGTAGCATGATTATGGCCTATAAACCCCTATCTGTGTGTGGTTGTTTGTGGTTGCTTGCATCTCGGTCTGCGCACCGATCCTTCCTCTCCTATTCCTGATGTAACTCGAAATAATTCAAGATTCTTTCCTACCTTTGCTCCCCCTGAATGTAACTCGGGGTTTCTTCTTTTAAGCAATGTAATAATAGGATATATTTTATTTCCTGTTATGTCAAAGACCGGCGGACATCAGGACGACAACTGAAATGATCGGTTCAAGGCATGAACCGATCGGTTGACGTTCCAGACGGTCGGTTCAAGGAGTGAACTGATCGGTTGATGACCGGTTCGAGGAGCGAGACGAGCGGGTGGCAGACATGGCGAGATGCACGACGTCCAGGCGAACCGATCGGTCGGAGGAGCCAACCGATCGGCTGGTGGCACCCAGACGACCGGCTGGAGAGTACAGATCATCCATGTGATGAGTTGATCAACTCGGATGGCAAGGCACAGATGTTCATCTTGTACAGGTTGCATGTGATGTTGACCTAGATGACCGCGATTCCTCTTGGCTCGAGGAATCACATTAGGATGGCCATAATCATCGCTTTTTATCGTTTGTGCATGTTTTCTGTGGGATATAACATGTATATGATACATACTATGTATTGTGGTGATTGGATATGTATATGTATATAAAAACCAAATCCCTCATTAAAATATTAAGTCTTATATGCCTTCCATTAGCGGCACACATGAAAAGCTCGATCGACCAAGCGTAGGTTACGCCAAAGCGTGGTGCACCGTCTATCTTGTGGAAGTGTGAAGGGTAGACATGTAGGTTCTTCCAAAGCAGGGTGCATGTTTACCGTGTCGGCTTTTGGGTTAGAATTAACTGGTGATTCTTAGAGTGTCTAAGCCCAGAGGCAAGGAATGTTCATGGCAAGGTGTTGTGCATGTTCATTCAAAAAGAGTTGCATATGATGGAATTGGCAAGAGTTTCCTACCTGAGAGATCTAAGTTGTGGGCGATCAACCAAAGATGACTCATGACTTAGAGGATTTCAGGATCTTGCCCACTAGAAGGTTGTACGCTGCAATTTTCTGAATTGATGGTGATGGCTATCAATTTGAACTAAAATAGTGGGAGCGATAATTAATTAAAGGCCTAATTATATCGTCAAAATTTTCAAATCAATCAAATAAGTCAAAAATGAGTTTTGGACTAAAATTGCATATTTTCCTTTTTGTAGTACAAATGGAAAGAAACAACAACAACTTTTCTTTGCGATCGGTCCTTGACAAGGACAAACTAAATGGGACAAACTTCCACGACTGGTATCAGACATTGAGAATCGTTCTCACTCAAGAGCGTAATCTCTATGCCCTGGATACTCCAATTCCAGAGGAACCCGCTCCTAATGCACCAAGGGCAGAAAGGGATGCTTACAAGAAGCATGCTGATGATGCCATTGATGCTAAGTGCTTGATGCTATGTTCAATGAACCATGAGTTGCAGAGACAACATGAGAACATGGGTGTCATAGAGATGATTCAACATCTCAGGAACATGTATGAAGATCAGACACGACAAGAGAGATACAATGTTTCTAGGGCGCTGTTCAAGTGCGTCATGACAGAAGGAGATCCAGTTGGTCCTCACACACTCAAGATGATTGGGTATGTGGAGAACCTGCAGAGACTGGGATTTCTACTGAGCCAAGAGTTGGCTACTGACGTGATATTGCAATCGTTGCCAGAATCATACAGTCAGTTTGTGATGAACTACAACATGAACAACTTTGATAGGCCACTGTTAGAGTTGTTGGGCATGTTGAGGATAGCCGAGATACAGATGAAGAAGGACAAGCCCAAGTCTATGATGGTGATCACGGGCAAGAAAGGCAAGTCCAAGCGCAAGGGCAAGGGAAAAGCTAATAAAGGTTATGATGCTAGCCAGGAGCCCAAGACGACTTCAACTCTCAAGGCCAAGGGAGGCGTGACCAAGAAAGGAAATTGCCACCACTGTCAAAATCCAGGACATTGGAAAAGGAATTGTCCTCTCTATCTGGAAGAACAAAAGAAGAAGGAGGCGACTGAAGCCTCTACTTAAAGGTGTCATGAAAGTAAACTTGTAACACTTTTTGAGGTATATGATACCAAGATGTAAAGTGTAAAACACTCACAATTGGGGCAAATGTTTCTTCCATAGATAGAGTACTTTAGTTTATTTTCAGCCTACAAGGCATGTAATACAGTTATGAACTGCTATTTAATATATTGCCAATAGATAGAAACACTTTATTTTTGCATATTGTATGACAATGATGGAAATTAATAAAGAGATGTTTCAATTTATAAAGATATGATCTTTATGGCAATGCCTTATTTATCTTGTGGTATTTGATATGCATAAGATAAAATGATACCTGAAAGTTATAGATAACTCAAACAATCCAATTAGCATCAATCATGAGAAATTCATTTCTAGTTTCCATATGATGGATAAATCTAGACTTTTTGGTTAGAGAACCAGTAAGAGACATGAATATCTTGGACATGATTAATCAATCTTCACCAATATAGTGGGAGAGTGATTATCCTATTAGGTATAATACATGTGATGTATTTACATACCTATTGGAACAAATGCTAATACTTCAAATGGTGTTTAGAGAAATACCAATATGAATATCTTGAAGTGTTCAAGATTATCATAGATGAAGTACAAATTTGGTAAAGTATTAATTCTTGATGAGATCAATGAATGAAATACTAGGACCAAATGTTTGAGATCCTTATGAGTGATTATGATAGTGTATCATAGTGAACTCATGATTAAGGCATGATGATGTCTAAATCAAGAATGAATCATACTCTAAGGAGTTAGAGAATGATTATCAAATAATTCTTCTTAATAAAAGAATACCCCACACTAATAAAGGACATTAAGAATCACAAGGAGTTGTGAGTTCGTATATCCTTAACAGATACACCTCAATTATCTATATGATGAGTTGTTCATGTGATGAGTCAACTATCTAGATGAATATGAGGAACTAACATTTTGAGTTATGGTATAAGACCATTACATCCTAAATGACTTCCATGTGAACCATAAGGTATGACCTTGATGGTAGCACTCATTGGATCATATCCATAAGTGCAAGTAAGTCTTAAATGTTAAGACACATGGAAAATATTTTAAGAAGGATGATGCTTGTTGATTGTAACTTAATGACTAAGACATTTGGCATATGGATATTAAAACTGCATTCCTATGAGGAATAAATCAAGGACGTGTACGTGACACAACCTATAAGGTTTATGAATCCACTAATGCAAATGAAGTCTATAAGTTAAAATGGACTAATCAATGTGATTGATTGAGTACAAGCAACTCAAAACTGGACCTTTACTTTGATGATATAGTCAAAGGGTTTGACTGATATGTCAAAGATAAAGAAGGAATCTATGATTTAGTGAGAGCATGTTCACATTCCACATGTTGATGTGAAATGGAAATGTTCTAAAATGGAAATCCAAAAGTGGAAAATATCTTTAAGGAAGATAGAGATGTTTCCTATGTGATAGGAATAGAGATCTATAGAGATAGTTCTTGAAAAATATCTTGACCTAAAAAGAGAGAGCATACATGGCAATCTGTACTGAAGTGTTCAGTATGCACAGATTCAGTGGGAGAAAACTTGTCCATGTTACATGGAGTTAGTATCCCAAAGGCCAAGTGTCCAATTCTTATGAAGAATGGGAACACTAACAATAGATAAGAATCTATCATGTATGTAATCATCCCATTATCTTGCATGTATAGACATGGTAAGAATAAAATGCATTCATCATTTTGTATGTATGACATGACAATATGATGTGCTCATCCTGATAACTTGTATGTGGGACATGACGAGTGGATGTCTGTCTATTTCCAGTAAGGGTTACTGGAATACCATGAGAACTTGATAAGTACTTGAGGAGTACTAGTTGTATGGAGATAAGGAAGAGTTCAATGTAAAGAGTTACATTGATGCGAACTTCCGAAAGGACAGAAAAATAATCACAATATATATATATATATATAGGATATATAAAAGTGAAAGTTTGTTGATTATTGGAAGTGTTCCAATAAAACCATTTAAAAGGAAATGTCGAGTGTCTATGTGTTAGAAAACAACAGTGGATACTATATGGATCTGGAAGTTCATGAGATGAACTTATATTCTGCTCATTGATGACAAGTCTGGAATCCTTGATCATGCAATGTGGCTAAAGGTTAGCAAAGGAATACTAGATCACATATTACGTCAACTCCATCTCATATGTGTGACGTTCAGCGAAGAGATGAGAGACATGCAATTTATACTGACTTTGGCAAGGTGTTGCCATAACTCACTATGTTCGCACTAGAGCACAGTAACATGTGGGACATGTTTGAAGATCACTATGAATATGATTCAAGGGTGATTGGCTCGTAGTGCAAGTGGGAGTCTGTTGGTATGTATGCCCTGAGAGCCAATCATGGGATGATTGGTGGGATACATTAAGATTGATTTGATAAACATCAAAGGCAAGCTTACAATTCTTTCTGGTTCAGTCATATGAGATAGTGATAGAACAGATTGAATGTCTAGAGAATGATAGTACTCAATGACGTATGCTTTCAGGTTGAGGACCTGAACGATGAGATCATACGGATGCTAAGAGTTTGTACATTCTTGTTATGTCCCTAGTCAGATGTCATTGTGGAAGGTAGATAGACAGCAATGACACACAAGACTAGATTGTGGTGTTGGTTGATGATAGAATCTCATTAGTCATGATATAGAGATATCAAACCAAACACATAGGTACTTGTTAGAGAACAAGTGTACCGGACAGACCCACCGTGAGTTTGACACATGGAACCATGAGATGGTAGTCACAGTCAGTACTCACAGTGATGGTGGTGAGTGTGATTCTTAGACCTGAAATCACTGCACTCAACACATGTCATTGGGCACACTTTGATGTCATCAAACGCAGTCCGGAAACATGGGTTGTTATAAAGGTGATGATTGGGTGGCTTTGACACATGGGGCTTTTGAGGGGTGAGTGATAGATATGGGATTTGTCCCTCCTAATGGAGTTTGATATCCATGGCCACTTGATGAGTATGATTGAGATAGGCATGCCCACGCATGTGTGAATCAGTATGTGATATTGATGTCATACATATATCCTTCAATCTACTCTGAGATCAAGAAAGTGAATGAACGTTGACAGGATGACTGTTCCATGCCTCGAGTTCATTCGGGATATCAGTGACAAAGGAATTATACATTCACTGTTACACCATTCACGGATTGTAGGATGAAAGTTGTTCTCCAACTTTCTACTTTCACTTGGGTAGCACTGATGTGTGACTAGGCACCACTCTTTGCTTGTGAAGTCATAAATGTTATGGACTCTCACTGCCAACATGAAATGGACCTACAGGGTCACACACATAGGATTTAACCTGGAAGAGGAGTTTTGTCCACAAAGCATTGTTTAGATTGATTACTAAAGGAGTTTAGTAGTTCAATTAAACACTCAATCAGTCGATGGCTCAATATCATATGGTTCAAGGTGTTGGACGCATTGATTGGAGTATCGGATTGATTGAAATCGCAATTGACTGATTTTGCCCAACCTATGCTCCCAACCGACCGGCTCAAGTGTTGAACCGGTCGGCTGAGGTTGCTGAACCGGTCGGCTGGAGTATCCAACCGATCGGCTCATGACCAGGTTGAAACGACCGGCTCAAGGGTTGAACCGATCGGCTCAACTGGTGCAACCGACCAGTTGGAAAAGTCATGTCGGCAAGAATTTTCCTTTGGTCTCAAATTGCCCAATTCAATTGGGAATAATATTGGTATTCGATACCAATTGGGAAAGAAACAAGGAAAGTGTTTTTGAGCCGGATTAGGACCATGAACCGATCAGTTTAGGGCACCAACCGATCGGTTGGAGTGCCCCAAACGGTCGGCTCAGGTCCAACCGATCGGCTCAATGGCCGAACCGATCGGTTCAGCTGTGAACCGATCGTTTCAAGTTGCGAACCAGTTGCCTTTTGTGGAAAATCTCGAACCCTTCTACTCCTGCGTTTAGTCCCGTATTGCCTAGGATAGAGAACCCTGTCCCATGACCCTCCTATATATAGGGGTAGTGGGGGTTTCTCAGATAACAACTCAGTGCAACCAGTTGCTCTGCAAAGTTGTCGTTCTCTCTGGTTTTGGTAACCTAGAGAGAGCCCGAGCAAGTGCTTCCCGTAAAAGGGAGGAGCAGCAAGGGAAGGACAACTACAGTTGCAACTGGAGGAAGGAGAGTGTGTTGGCGACTAGTACGCCAACAGGAGGGTGTGACTCCTTCCACTTCCTTGTGGGACAAGGAGTGTGGAGTTCCAGGTGGTCTGTGTGGACTACTACAGAGGTGGGAGGACACTGCCGCTCAGGAGGACAACTGTCATCTGACAGTCTGGTAGGAGGAGGAGGAGTCAGTCCTGGTGCGACCAGGAGCTGCACAGACGTCGTCCAAGACCGGAGTTGAAGACCGTGCATTGTGCGAGGTATTGTCGCCGAGCAAGCCTCGGGACAAGGTATGATTCCATAAACCATCCTTTCCTATTATATAGATGTTGACGCGTTTCCTCGTGCTGGGTTTGGGGGAGAAAATTTTTGTTTCCGCTGCCTTCTCTGCCTCCCCTAAAACCCAACACCACCATCCATACACCACCCCACTGCCACACCAACATGCTCTTTTGGCAAGATCCATGGTACCATCAGTAGCCCATTGCAAACTACACTACCCCACTTCCTATCCCCCAACCCATCCTGCAGACTAGCATAAAGAGAGCTCTCAAACTCTGCTGCAACAGCAGATACAAGACCCTCAAGTCGGCCCTTACACAACATCTCCCCACCATCCATATTTCAGACATCATACAAACACTAGAGTCTGACATACAATCACATATCTCATGGATATGGAGCTCTAATTACTCCACCAGACGAGCATATAAATTCTTCTGCTACAGAGGTGTCACCAACTCTTTGCTCACGATATGGCACACAAATATACCACTCAAATACAAGCTCTTCGATTGGCTGCTCTGCAATGACAAGCTTCTCACTGACCACAACCTACATAGATGTGGCATCTCGGGTCCATCCAGATGCTACCTTTGCCTTTCGGCAAATGAAGACTCCCACCACATCTTCTTCCACTGCCCTTTCACCAACAGAATCACCACTACCATCATCAACCAAACACACACTGCACAACTCACTTATAAGGACATCATCAGCTCCTCCTCCGCCTGTAGAATATCACCCAGATTTGAGATGAACCATGCTTCCGTCTTCACTATTGTCGCATGGCATGTTTGGAGGGAGAGAAATCACCGTAGATTTCATTTACCACACCCTGACGACATTGTAACATCTGACATTCTTGCTTCCATCCGACATGTCTGCTCCGCACAGGTGACATTGGCAGACACAACGACCCCGCTCCATCTCTGCCGACGAAGGAGACGAGTTTTCATACACCAATCCGTGTTTACCTTCGGGAGGAGTCTGATCGTGATGACATTGGCTTCCGATGATGGCTTGCTCAACCTTCTGCTGCTTGACTTCTACCTGCTGCAGCCAGTGACAACTTCTTAGTTTCATTCCCTTTCATGTATCTTTGCTATGCTTGGAGTTGTTTAGGGGTCCCCACCCCACAAACATTTCTGCTTGGTCACAAACACCGCTGGTGTCCTGAGCTTTCTTTTTGCTTTTCTTATGTTTTACCTTTTACCTCCACATGTGTTCATTACATGCTGGAGACAACTCTTTTTAATTAATATATCAGCCGTCTTGATCTAAAAAAAAGCGTATATAGGTCTCTGCAACCGGGAGTCCTGATGGGATACAAACAACAACGTCAAGGGAAGGGTACATGACTATTAAATTTCATAATTGTCAGCATAGAGTGAAATCTAACAACTATAAGGAGCCGTCTAGATATCGATGACTAAGCAAAACATCTAATATCCACTTGGAACACGGTAAATATTTAAGCAACTGACACCAGCATATATAGATCTCTGCAATCGGGGGTCCTGGTAATTGTCAGCATACAGTGGAAAAATACGTGACTTGCAGGTGGGAGCAGTGGCGAAGCAAGGAATTCCTTCAGGATAGGGCACCATACAAAGTAGCACTTCAATTTTTCTTAACCTATAAGACAAAATTTTTTACCACTCACTCATAATAGTTGTTAAACCATGATACTTGTAGTCAAGTGTATATATTCCTAAAAAGGATAACATAGAATTTCTAATCACAAATTAACATGGGATTTGTTACATAGAAGCTCTACATAAATCTAGAACATGGGCTCTCAAAATTTGTGATGTAGAAACTCAACGTAGAATTATGACTTATATTTCCATTGCTGAAATCTACTCATCTTTTTTTTTAATCAAAATGACTCTAGTGTAGGCCATGTCCACATCCCTAACAAGGAAATAGAAAAGTAAAAGTTGTCCAATAAATAGTGAAATTAAATAAAAAAACTAATAAAGTTTAATTGTGTCTGAAGTAAGCATTTTTTTCAAACAATTATTATTTCCTCTTTTATCCAACGACTGCAAATCCTATAGGAGTTTCGGGAAGAAAATAATTAGTTTATAGTTTCTTGTATAAAAATATTTCAAGATAGGTAACAATAGCATGCATTTTCTTGGATTAAGAGAGATATTCTCTTCCTTCTCACATATCCGTGACAGAGGCCGAATAACATGTGTTTCTTAGTGTTGATCAAAGATACAATAAAAAGGACATGTATTGGGGGAGAGTGCTTTCTTCATTGAAGACAAGTTAACAAAAAGAATATGAAGGACGTACATGTAATGTTACGAAGATTATTCATGGTGTAATATACACATATGTCATTTCAAACACAATGGTAATCCTTTTTCTAGAAGATAGATTTAATTCAATACATGCAACAGACGGCGTTCGTGCTTCACTCAATTCATGTATATAAGAGGATGGTGAGACGAGACTAGAGAAACCACTAATCAACACCATCAACTGACGTCGCAAGTATTGATGATTTGCCAAGCAGAGCAACATATATGTCTTTAAACTGAACGGGGATTAGAAAAGAAAATTAATTTATTAGAAAATGATACTGGTCAAAGATAGTAACTGACGTTTTGGAGATATACTGATCAAAGATAGTAACTGACGTTTTGGAGATAGAAAAGGATAACAAAACATTTTTGTCAAAGCCGCACAATCCGTTAGCACTAATCGGAATCGGGTAGGGCACCATGCTCTTTGACGTTCCAAATTTCTCAAGAATTATTAATGATTTGTGTGTATTGTTGGCAGCGGGTAGGGCATGTGCCTACCCGTGCCTCAACGTGGCTTCATCACTGTGGGAGGACGGAAACAACTAGAATCGGTGGTGTTTAATATGGTTATATATATATATATATATATATATATATATATATATATATATATATATATATATATATATATATATATATATATATATATATATATATATATATATATATATAGTCAGACTAGATTACACTCGAGTGTATTCAGACAAGAATACACTCAAGTAATTTTTCATGATGTAATATTTTTTTCAAAAATATAATCTATTGATCTTCTTAAACATCTTGTGAATAGCTTATACGTAAAATTTAAGCATATTTGGACATTTATAGGTCATGTTCTAAAGACCACAAAAATTATGTATTTTAAATTATTTCGTGCGTCGATTTTGTTGCCCTTAGATGAGTGATTTACACTCATCCAAATGGGCTCAAAATTTGTATGTAACCTAGTTATAGTATGACGGTGAAGATCAACAGTTTACATTTTGTAAAAAATAGTCTTGATATGCAAACACACTTGAGTCTATTCGTGCGATCTGTACACTCGAGTGTATTCTAGCCTGACTCTCTATATAAAAAAATAGTCTTGATATGCAAATTAACACACTTGAATGTATTCATACGATCTGTACACTCAAGTGTATTCTAGCCTGACTCTCTCTCTCTATATATAGAGTCAGGCTAGAATTACACTTGAGTGTACAGATCGCATGAATACATTCAAGTGTGTGTGCATATCAAGACTATTTTTTGCAAAATGTAAACCGTTGATCTTCACCGTAATACTATAACTAGGCTACTACAAATTTTGAGGTCATTTGGATGAGTGTAAGTCACTCATCCAAGGGCAACAAAATCGACGTGCGAAACTAATTTGAAATGCATAATTTTTGCGGTCTTTAGAACATGACCTACAAATGTCCAAATGTGCTCAAATTTTGCGTATGAGCTATTTACAACATGTTTAAGAAAATCAACGGATTAGATTTTTGAAAAAATATTATATCATGAAAAACTACTTGAGTGTATTCTGCTCCGAATACACTATATATATATATATATATATATATATATATATATATATATATATGGACGAGGACTAGGATTTATCGAGAATCACTACGCTTAGGGGTTTCAGTTATCAAGTAACCCTACATTTCATTTTGATGATATATACCCTATAAAATAGAACAATGTCTGAATTAGGAAACAATAGTTTATATCTCCGAGTCCATATTTTGCGTACGATTAAATAAGTAGCAGTTGTTGTAAAATATTCCTTTTCCTAATAAGGCAGTAATTTCAGATGCAATAACTTGTTTACAAAGAGAAAATATAATATCGAAGCACCGTGTTCCGGTTTGCTTCCTTGATGCTCATAGAAACTTAGCCATCTCTAGATTTGCATCGATCAAATCCAATTAGTTGCCATCTCTAGATTTGCATCGATCAAATCCAATTAGTTGGCTTAGAAATTGCAACTCCATTTGATAAGTTGGAAAGCTACCTCGACGAAACTCATTAGGAAAAGGATAATTAGTTTCCTTCCTTGTCGGACTCATCCAGAAAACCGACTTACGTTTTATTCGTCGCTCCACATACGTGTAATTCTATTTCTTAAGAAAACACTATTTGCATCTTGAAACAAGTTTATATAAGAAGCAACACCTACTTATGTAGATGTTTGACTATATACATTTTTTTAGAGGAAAATTATTTCGGTCGGAATTTTCCACTGGAAAGGAAATGATCTCATTATAGATTCTATTTATGAAACCAAATTGTAGAAGGAGATGTTACACATTACTTGGATAAAAACTAATTTAGTGAAAAACTACTTTGACGGTTTTGTTAACAAGAACCAATTCTTTAGTAGCAAAATATTGTTTGGTAGCAAAATTGATTTATATTACAAACTACTTTGATTGGATGAAAAGAAATTCCTAAAGAAAATTTAACATATAGATATAATCTTATTTTGGTGGAATGTGTTTGCTTGGAGGGAAAACTATTAAGAAAAAAAGAATAGTTATTTGGATGGAAAAAAAGTTAACGTAGAAACCAAAGTCTTGGTAGGAATTCTTTGGTACGAACAAAATAAAATCTCATCAGAAAATTATTTTGTAAGGAATCTTTTTATTTGGAGGAGCCATATTCATGGGAGGAGAAATGAAGTCTTGACAAGGAATTGAATTTAAAGTGCTATATTTGGATAGTGTAGTCTTTAAAGCAAGAAACTGCTTTTAGTTGATAAAGCCTATCTTATTAGAAGAAATATAGTTTAACGGCAAAATTATTTACTTGGAAAGAAATATCGTGAAGAAAAAATTACTTAGAAAGAAATAAGAAGGACGAGTAGAAGTAGAGGAATTAAATTGGTGGCCGTAAGTAAAGCTTTTTGGCGAGAAAATATTTGAGAGAAATGTGTTATGTGCGAGAAGACAACTATTTAGAAAAAGATTTTTACGGATGTGTGAAAAATAATTAATGGTGAATGAATTTATCAAAAAGAAGATATTTCCTCATTATTCAATACGATTTCCCGTAGTGACAAAAACAGAGCATAGTTTTCCATTGATTATCCATGAAATAACCAAACAACATCTTTAACTTCCCACCATTGCCCTAACCATAAGGTGTCGTTTGGGTGGGTTATTTCCAAGCAGTATTGTAATTCAATTTTGTATTCTGAATGCTGTACTTATAAATTACCGTTTGGATGCTCATGTATATAATAATTAAAGGTCGGTAGTTTAGAGCCTGGTATTTCCTCTTAACATGTGGTCTTACCAAAGCCTGCCAAAATTGGCAGGTTTTAGAATACACCCCGCTCCTATCGCGACACCCCTTTCTCCTCATTCGCTCGTCTACTCATCCGCCTCTCCGCATTCACCTGTCTGTCTCAACATCATCTTCCCTGTCTCCTCGTTTCCACTTTCCAAATCCTCTACGAAGTTGTCCCATCTCCCCCTAATTCCAAATTGACGTTGTCACGAATGTTCTCCCAGTCGCTTCCCACTGCTTCTCCAAGGACTGGGTGGATGGTGAAGGGGAGCCGTCCAGGCCCATGGACTTGACGTTGAAGAAGCCTCAGAGCATCAAGGCGCGGAGGGCTCGTGAAGGACCTTTTGTCTAGTCATTCAGACGATGCAATCTAGAGTTGAAGCATTTTATAACTGCTCCAGTTGAAATACCAGAAATGAAAACTACTACCGTGACTCGAAATTGGTCACCCAAACGAGTTCAAATTTGTTGCTCACGTGTAGACATGAAATAGGTTATATTTTTGTTTATCTTTTGACATGTGTGTAGTGTTATTAAAGTGGTTGGTTAGGATTAAATAGACATGGCACCTGACCTTGATCTGGTAAGGGGTGTAGGTTACTCCATGTTCACACGGGACTAACAAATTCTAAAGCCACCCAAACAACTCTTTATAAACCAAGTACCAAACACAAACTTATGTAATCCCATTTATTTGTAAAAAAAAAAATTCAACTTGTGGATAGAAATGTTGTACTCAAATAGTGTATCTTTTGTGGTTTGGACTTATAAATAAGTTGGGTCAACTTAAATGTTAAGACTAATGTGGGTATTGATTGTCTGTTCGAATTTGTTGAAACACAACATATACATAGGCATAGGTCTGTACATAGATATTCAAAACCCCAACATTTGATAATTTGAGCATCTACCCAAACATGTACTCAAATTAAAAAAAGGATACTTCATGCTTTGATATTGGATTTCGGATAACAATATTTTGATTTGAACATTTTTTGTATACTACTATATTTTATTTGAAAAAAAAAATCCTCACCATCATGTACATATGATGAAAAAATATTATATATATAAATATATCAAATAAATTTAAATTTATCTCATTATAAACTTCAACATTTCAACATTCTAGTTTTTCATGTATAAAATGTATGTGAAGGTTATATAGTTTTCTAGTTTTTATAAATAATTAGTATAACATAAATGTACCCTATCATATTAGTGTACAGAGTAGATGACTGGCTCAACTCATTACTTGTAAGAAATAAATTTTCATCTAAATCCAAACAAATGACAAGTATTTATGAATGGCAAGAGTTATTCTTATTTGTCAAATTTGACAAATCAACCAATGTGAAATACAACAACAGAAATAAATTATATTATTTCAACAAACAACTTTTCCATCATCATCATGCACAAAAGAAGGAAAAGGAAAGCGTAAACTAAATTATTTAAGTGAACATGTTGTAGAGGGAAACTTGAGTATCTCAAATTTTCATTCTAGTTTAGTATCCTCGAGCATGAATTTCCTAAATCTCATCCTCTAGGAAATCATCACCTCGGTGGTTTTGTGACAAACACCCACATATTGGGAGAAAATAGAAGTATGCATGTATATAATTTTCTAGTATATACTTAATAGGTCATAAATAGTAATAAAGGATAGGCAAAGACAACTGAGATTGTACATTCAAGAATAACAATTAATAATATAACATTTAAGAATAGTTATATACATGGCAAGTAGGGAATTATATGAACAAGTCATCATATAATACGACATCATCAAGACAGAAAATTAAAAAAAGTATCATTGCCTCTAAAGTGGCTCGTAAGAACAATTAGTGATACAACATTGCATGTAAATTATAGAAAAAGACTAGAACCAACTATCGGTAGTAAGTGGCACAATAATACTATATGCATGTAAAGTAGAAACCAATTTCTCAATCCCCAATGTATGTATACTAACAAGATGTGAGTACCAACACTAAAACACCTAAGGCTAGAAACCAATATCTAGGATCTAAATATGGTTATGTAGTGCGTCCCAACCCACAAAATACACCACTACTAATAGATAATACTTGTCAAAACAAAGCAAGTTGCATTTAATAGAGAAGACAAGATAATTATTCTTTGTAGCCAACAATGAGTAGAAAAAGATGAGAGCATTGCAGGGAAATATGATGATAGAACATGCAGCAGAAATAAAAATTTGGTTACCATATTCCCCTTTGACTAATGGAACATGTCAACAACTATGCAATGAGAAGGATGGTTTAATGAGGTCATACCTGGTCCCGGAGTAAGTCCAGCGACAATCTCCTCAGTAGATGTTGTGTGCCCTATCCTGAAGTCGCACTCAAACAACATTTTCACCGGCCTCCTATCTGATCACCACAGATGGCAGATTGACGTTGTCCTCCTGACGACAGACAACAACCTCCTCACCTTGATAGTAGTCTACATGGACTACCTAAAACTCTTGTCATTCTAGTAGAATATATAGGAAGGAGTTGTCCCTCCTATTGGTGTACTATTCACCAACTTTCTCTCTTAAAATTGTTCTCCCTTGCTATCCCTCCCTTTATCTGATAGGACTTGCTCGGGTTCTCTCGGTTACCACAACCAGAGAAGATAAACAATTGTTCGAGGCAATTGAGTCGTGTTTAGAAGCCCCCAATTCTCCTCTATTTATAAGAGGGTTAGGGTCAGGGTTCCCAGTCTGACTGGGAGCAGAAGGGACCAGAAACTCATGAATTTTCATAACCTGGGACAAGCAAAACGGTCAGTTCACCAGTGACCCAATCAGTTGCAATGTGAGCTGATCGGTTCACACAGTGAACCAATCATTTCATCATGTTTCCCAATTGTAATTGTATTGAAAGTTCTAATCCAGTTAATTCATGACATGATGTCAGCACAAACTCTTTGAATCAATCGAATTGATTCACCAACCACTCACTTCACAACCTGAGCCGGTCTGTTCATGGACCTGAGCCGATCGGTTCACTACTTGAACCGCTCAGTTCATTGTCCAGAACTGCCAAGCTTAGTTACATTGACTGACTCTTTGTGCTCTTTGGATTGCTTCCAACTGACTACTTGATCAAAGTAATCAGAAAAATAAAAATTAAAGAGCTCCACACTTGTTTCTTCAATATTTGAATACATGGCCAAGGCATTCAAGTATTGATTTAAGGTAGTATGCATCATGTTCATGTCATATTCATTACTTAGTTATCAACCTGGTCCTAAGTCCTAGTGTCCCTGTAGACACATGAACCTAAATATCTGATACCACAACTTGTTACACCTTGTCACACTAAATGAAATTACTCAAAAGTAAAGAATAATCAATCACTAATTAACCACATCCCTAAATAGGGTTAAAAATGAAAACCAATTTGAACTTCACAAACATGCCCATGAACATTTATATAAAGGCCCAACATCTTACATATATTCATATATCATGTCAAGTCCCTTTTATAACTATTGTGTGGTCTCATCCAGAACATGTTTATAGGAGATATCATCTACAGATGCAACACATACAAATATCCAAAAGCTACAGGAACCTTGAGTCGATTGAAACATCATACACAAACTTTCCCACCTGTACCTAAGAGTACATGGATGACTCTAAAACACACTAGACATCTAAACAACTCTTTTTGTATGATCCAACACAACATCTTCTCCTTGTTGTCATGGGTATGTTGTCGTTGCTGACGACCACCTAAAGACATATGGTAACCCACGAGGTGAGACTCATGTCCCAGCAAGAGATATAACTCTCAACAATGTTTATTTCTCAGAGTAGACTATAAAAGTAAATAGGTATTGCAGATAATGTAACAAGTTTGAAATTCCAGATAAGAACTTCATTAAGAATTAATCATAATTAGAGTATCAGTTTCACAAATTAAATATTCATATTATTAAAAAGATAATAAGTATAGATAATCATTATGGGCATGGCTAATGTCATAAGCCTATATAATAGCATAAGAATGACTAGCAGTATAAGCATATCTACAACATAAGCATGAATAGTAGTATAAATATCTAACAACACAAGCATGGTTACTTTCTCTTATTGCACTATACATCATCTATATGTGAAAGGAGAAAACAAGGGTTATCATTCAATGTGAATTGTTGTATAACCCTACTCAGATATACTACACCGTTGGATTACATCTTTTATTAAGCCAATATCACTCAAACTCCAACTGACCATTGCAAAGTGCTATTCAGTTCCGTATAAGATCCAAGAGAATCAACATCCTGAGATCTCCCACCCACGGTCAGTTTGAGTCAACTGTAGTGACATATCACTCAAGTTGTCCGCAGAGACATATTAGTCAAGATGCAACCTAGTCCACCCTCGGTATATAAGTCATTACACTAGAAACCAAGCTATATAACCCTATTATTTAAGGTACAACTATAGTTTCCCTCAATCACATCATATATACAAATATCTGAGACACGACTTCAACTGCTTTCAATCAGAGGCATGGCCGCAGTGTTGGTATGTATGCCCTGAGAGCCAATCATGGGATGATTGGTGGGATACATTAAGATTGATTTTATAAACATCAAAGGCAAACTTCCAATTCTTTCTGGTTCAGTCATATGAGATAATGATAGAGCAAATAGAATGTTTAGAGAATGACAATACTCAATGACGAATGCTTTCAGGTTGAGGACCTGAATGGTGAGATCATACAGATGCTAAGAGTTTGTACATTCTCATTATGTCCCTAGTCGGATGTCATTGTGGAAGGTAGATAGACAACAATGACACACAAGACTAGATTGTGGTGTTGGTTGATGACAAAATCTCATTAGTCATGATATGGAGATATCAAACCAAACACATATGTACTCGTTAGAGAACAAGCATACCCGACAGACCCACTGTGAGTTTGACACATGGAACCATGACATGGTAGTCACAGTTAGTTCTCACAGTGATGGTGGTGAGTGTGATTCTTTGACCTGAAATCACTACACTCAACACATGTCGTTGGGCACACTTTGACATCATCAAACATAGTTCTGAAACATAGATGGTTATAAAGGCGATGATTGGGTGGCTTTGACACATGGGACTTTTGAGGGGTGAATGATAGATATGGGATTTGTCCCTCCCGAGAGAGTTTGATATCCATGGCCACTTGATGAGTATGATTGAGATAGGCGTGCACACATGTATGAATTAGTATGTGATATTGATGTCATACATATCTCATCCAATCTACTCTGAGATCAAGAAAGTGAATGAACATTGAAAGGATGACTGTTCCATGCCTTGAGTTCATTTGGGATATCAGTGACAAAGGAATTATACATTCACTGTAACACCATTCACGGATTGTAGGATTAAAAGTTGTTCTCCAACTTTCCTTTTCACTTGGGTAGCACTGATGTGTGACTAGGCACCACTTTTTGCTTGTGAAGTCATAAGTGTTATGGACTTTCACTGCCAACGTGAAATGGACCTGCAGGGTCACACACATAGGATTTAACCTGGAAAAGGAGTTTATCCACAAATGATGTTTAGATTGATTACTAAAGGAGTTTAGTAGTTCAATTAAACACTCAATCAATTGATAGCTCAGTATCATAGTGTTCAAGGTGTTGGACTGATTGATTAGAGTATCAGATCGATTGAAACTACGATTGACTGATTTGCATAGTCTGCTGCCCCAACCGACCGACTCATGAGATGAACCGATTGGCTCAGGTTGTTGAACCGATCGACACAAGTTGTGAGTTGATCGGCTCATGTGTCATGAAACGATCGACTCAATTTTTGAACTGGTTCATTCATGGAACAACTGAGATCGTTTGGAAAGTCAAAAGACTATTTTGCAAATACAATTTGTTTCACTTGTACAAATTCAATTTGGACAAGGATTAATTTTAGATTAATTGGAAACAAATATGAAAGTCAATTTGAGTTGGACTAGGACCATGAACCGATCGGCTCAGAAGTGAACTGATCGGCTCAGGGACCCAAACGATCAGTTTAGGTGGTGAACCGATCAACTCAGCTCCCCAACTGACCGTTTCATGCTTGAAACGATCGATTCAGGTGGCACAGTTGGTTGTTTTGTGGAAAATCTCGAACCCTTCTACTCCTGCTTTAATCCTGCATTTCCCGGAGTAGAGAACCCTGTCCCATGACCCTCCTATATATATAGGGGTAGTGGGGGCTTCTCAAAAAACAACAATTCAGAATACCAGTTGCTCTGCAAAGTTTTCGTTCTCTCTGGTTGTGTTAAGCGAGAGAGCCTGAGCAAGTACTACCCGATAAGGGAGGCACAACAAGGGAGAGACAACTATAGAAAGGAAACTGGTTGCAGGAGAGTGTGTCGGTGACTAGTACGCCGACAGGAGGGTGTGACTCCTTCTGATTCCTTATGGAACAAGGAGATCGGAGTTTCAGGTGGTCCATGTGGACTACTTCAGAGGCGGGAGACTTCTGCCGCTCAGAGGACAACTATCAATCTCGACAGTCCCGGTGAGACTAGGAGCTGCACAGACACCATCCAAGACTGAAGGTGAAGACCGCACAAGCCACGAGGTAACTCGCTGAGCAAGCCTCGGGACAAGGTATGTCTCTACAAACCATCTTTCCTACTGTATAGACGTTGACGCGATTCCTTTATTCTGGGTTTGGGAGAAGAAATTTTTTGTTTCCGATGCCTTCTCTGTCTTCCTCTAAAACCCAACAGTGGCATCAGAGCCACGTCAACTGCTCTATACTTTAGGATTATTGATATGATCGATTTTGGTTTTTCGCCTTTATTTATTGCATACGATGCAAATAAAATTGGCTTTATGCCTGTCCAATACTAAATCCACAAATCCCAATATACATATATGATATGTAATATGAATGCACTCGATACACATTGCCCTTAAACGAGTTTTGGGGTGGATGTATAGCGTGGTTATGGCCAATAAACCCTATGTATGTGTGCTTGGTTGAATGTGGTTTCTTGCATCTCAGTCTGCGCACTGATTCCCTATCTCCTATTCCTGATGTAACTCGAGATAACTCGAGATTTCTTTCCTAACTTTGCTCCCCCGAATGTAACTCAGGGTTTTCCTTTTTCAAATGAAAAATTGGATAGATCTTTTATTTTCTATTATGTCAAAGAATGGCGGACAACCTGACGATGACTGAGACGATTGGTTCAATGAGTGAATCGATCGGTTGGCGATCCAGACGACCAATTTGAGGAGCGAGACGATCGGGTGGCGGCAATGAGGAGATGTACGACGACCATGTGAACCGATCGGTTGGCGGAACCGATCGGTTAGAGGAGCCAACCGATCGGCTGGTGGCACCCAACCGACCAACCTGATGGCGAGTCGATCAATCATGGAGATGAGTTGATCAAACCCAATAAAGGCAAAACATCAAGTTCATCTTATACATGTTGCATGTGATGTAGACCTAGATGACCATGATTCCTCTTGGCTCGAGGAATCACATTAGGATGGCCATAATCATCACTTTTATCATTTCACATGTTTTCTATGGGATATAGTATGTATATGATACATACTATGTATTGTGGTGATTGGATATGTATATGTACCTATAAAACCAAATCCCTCATTAAATATTAAAGTTTTAGATGCCTTCCAAATGCGAAACACGTGAAAAGCTTGATCGACCAAGTGTGGGCACGCCCTAACGTGGTGTACCATCTATCTCGTGGAAGCGTGAAGGATGGATATGTGGGTCTGCCCTAGCAGGGTGCATATTCATCATGTTGGCTTTGGGTCAGATTTAACAAGGTGACCTAGATAGGATCTAGCAGCTTGAGGCATGGAGGTGATCATGGCAAGGAGTTGCATATGACATCTTTCAAGAGTTGCATATGATGCAATTGGCAAAAGTTACCTACCTAGAAGATCTAAGTTGTGGGTGACAGCCCTATCTGGTCCATGACTCAGAGGATTTCAGGATCTTGACCCACTAGAAGATTGTATGTTGCAATATTCTGAATTGATAGTGAGGGCTATCAATTTGAACAAAAATAGTGGGAGCGATAATTAATTAAATTCCTAATTATATCGTCAACTTTTTTAATCAATAAAATAAGTCAAAATTGAGTTTTGGACTAAATTGCATATATTTCCTTTTGTAGTAAAAATGACAACAAACAACAATCACTTTTCATTGCGATCGGTCCTTGAAAAGGACAAGCTCAATGGGACTAACTTCCATGACTGGTTTAGGATATTGAGAATTATTCTCACTCAAGAGAGAAAGCTCTATGTCCTGGATACTCCAATTCCAGAGGAACCTGCTCCTACAACACCAAAGGTAGAAAGGGATGCTTATAAGAAGCATTCTGATGATGCCATTGATGCAAAGTGCTTGATGTTGTGCTCCATGAACCACGAGTTGCAGAGACAACATGAAAACATGGGTGTCATTGAGATGATTCAGCATCTCAAGAACATGTATGAAGATCAAGCACGTCAAGAGAGATATGATGTCTCTAGGGCATTGTTCAAGTGTGTCATGACAGAAGGAGATCCAGTTGGTCCTCACACACTTAAGATGATTGGGTATGTGGAGAACCTGATGAGACTAGGATTTCCCCTGAGCCAAGAGTTGGCTACTGATGTGATACTGAAATCGTTGCCAGAATCCTACAGTCATTTTGTGATGAACTACAACGTGAACAACTTTGACAAGTTGTTGACAGAGTTGTTGGGCATGTTGAGGACAACCGAGGCACAAATGAAGAAGGACAAGCCTAAGTCTGTGATGATGATCAACAGCAAGAAAGGCAAGTCCAAGCACAAGGGCAAGGGCAAGGCTAAGAAAGGTTCTGATACTAGCCAGTAGGCTAAGTCATCTTCAACTCTCAAGGCCAAAGGAGGCATGACCAAGAGAGGCAATTGCCACCATCGTCAAAAGCCAGGACATTGGAAAAGGAATTGCCCACTCTATCTGGAAGAACTAAAGAAGAAGGAGGTGACAGACGTCTCCACTTGAAGGTGTCATGAAATAAACTTGTAACATTTTTGAGGTATATGATACCAAGATATATAATGTAAAGCACTCAATAAATGGGGCAAGTGTTGCCACCATATATAGGAGTACTTTAGTTTATTTTCAGACTTGAAAGGCATGTAATAGAGTTATGAACTGCTATTTCATATTTTCCAATGAATAGAAACACATTATTTTTTGCATATTGTATGACAATGATAGAAATTAATAAAGTTGATGTTTCAATTTCAAAGATATGATCTTTATGGCAATGCCTTGTTTATCTTGTGGTACTTGGTATGCATAAGATAAAATGATACCTAAAAGTTATTGATAACTCAAACAATCATATTAGCATAAATCATGAGAAATTCATTTCTTGTTTCCATATGATGGATAAATCTAGACTCTTTTGGTTAGAGAACCAGTAAGAGACATGAATCTCTTAGACATGATTAATCAATCTTCACTAAGGTAGTGGAAGAATGATTATCCTATTAGGTATAATGCATGTGATGTATTTACATACCTATTAGAGTTAATGCTAATACTTCAAGCGGTGTTCAGAGAAATACCAATATGAATATCTTGAAGTGTTCAAGAATATCATAGATGAAGTACGAATTTGGTAAAGTGTTAATTCTTGATGAGATCAATGAATGAAATACTTGAACCAAATGTCTTAGATACTTATGAGTAATTATGATAGTGTATCCTAATGAGCTCGTGATTAAGGCATGGTGATGTCTAAATCAACAAGGAATCATACTCTAAGGAGTTAGAGGATGATTTTCAAATAACTTATTTCTTCTTAAATAAAGAATACCCTACACTAACAAAGGATATTAAGAATCACAAAGTGTTGTGAGTTCTCAAATTCCTTAACAGATACACCTCAAATATCTATAAGATGAGTTGGTCATGTGATGAGTCAACTATCTAGATGAAAATGAGGAACCAGATTTTGAGTTATGGTTTGTGACCATTACATCCTAAATGACTTCCATGTGAACCATAAGGCATAACCTTAATGGTAGCACCTATTGGGATGAAATCCATAAGTGCGAATGAGTCTTAAGTGTTAAGACACATGGATAACACTTTGAGAAGGATGATGCTTATTGGTTGTAACTTAATGACTAAGAGATTTGGCATATGGATACTAAAACCACATTCCTATGTGGAACAAAACAAGGATGTGTACGTGACACAACCTATAAGGTTTATGAATCCATTAATGCAAATGAAGTCTATAAGTTACAATGGACTAATCAATGTGATTGATTAAGTACAAGCAACTCAGAGCTGGATCTTCATTTTGATGACATAGTCAAAAGGTTTGCCTGCTTTGTCAAAGATAAAGAGGGATCTGTGAATTAGTGGGAGCGTATTTGCATTCCACATGTTGATGTGAAATGGAAATGTTCTAGAATGGAAATCCAAAGTGGAAATTATCTTTAGGGAAGATAGAGACATTTCCTATGTGATAGGGATAGAGATCTATAGAGATAGTTCTCAAAAACCTCTTGACCTAAAAAGAGAAAGTATACATTGGAAATCTATACTGAAGGGTTCAGTATACACAGATTTAGTGGGAGAAAACTTGTCCATGTTACATGGAGTTAGTACCCCAAGGCCAAGTGTCCAATTCTTATGAAGAATGAGAACACTAAGAATAGATATGGATCTATCATGTATATAATCATCCCATCATCTTGCATGTATCGACATGGCAAGAACAAAATGCATTTATCATCTTGTATGTAGGACATGACAATATGATATGCTCATCCTTATAACTCGTATGTGGGACATGACGAGTGGATGTCTGTCTAGTTCCAGTAAGGGTTATTGGAATACCATAAGAACTTGAGAAGTACTAGTTCTATGGATATAAGGAAGGGTTCACTGTAAAGAGTTACACTGATGCGAACTTCTAAAAAGGATAAAAAATTAATCGCAAAATATATATGGGATATATAAAAGTGAATGTTTGTTGATAAATGGAAATGTTCCAATAAAACTGTTTAAAAAGAAATGCCGAGTATCCGTGTGTTAGAGAACAACAGTGGATACTATATGAATCTAGAAGTTCATAGAGACAAACTTATAGTTATTCTAGTCATTGATGACAAGTTAGGAGAGCTCGGTCATGCAATGTGGCTAAAGGTTAACAAAGGAATACTAGATTGCATATTATGGCAACTCCATCTCATACGTGTGACATACAATGAAGAGATGAGAGACATGCAGTTAATACCGACTTTGGCAAGGTGTTTCCATAACTCACTATGTTAGCACTAGATCACAGTAACATGTGGGACATGTTTGGAGATCACTAAGAATATGATTCAAGGGTGATTGGCTCGTAGTGCAAGTGGGAGTCTATTGGTATGTATGCCATGAGAGCCAATCATGGGATGATTGGTGGGATACATTAAGATTGATTTGATAAACATAAAAGGCAAACTTCCAATTCTTTCTGGTTCAGTCATATGAGATAATGATAGAACAGATAGAATATCTAGAGAATGACAATACTCAATGACGAATGCTTTTAGGTTGAGGACCTGAATGATGAGATCATACAGATGCTAAGAGTTTGTACATTCTCATTATGTCCCTAGTCGGATGTCATTGTGGAAGGTAGATAGACAACAATGACACACAAGATTAGATTGTAGTGTTGGTTGATGACAAAATCTCATTAGTCATGATATGGAGATATCAAACCAAACACATAGGTACTTGTTAGAGAACAAGCATACCGGGCAGACCCACTGTGAGTTTGACACATGGAAACATGACATGGTAGTCACAGTCAATTTTCACAGTGATGGTGGTGAGTGTGATTCTTTGACCTGAAATCACTACACTCAACACATGTCGTTGGGCACACTTTGACATCATCAAACGCAGTCCTGAAACATAGGTTGTTATAAAGGTGATGATTGGGTGGCTTTGACACATGGGGCTTTTGAGGGGTGAGTGATAGATATGGGATTTGTCCCTCCCGAGGGAGTTTGATATCCATGACCACTTGATGAGTAGGATTGAGATAGGTGTGAATGCATGTGTGAATCAGTATGTGATATTGATGTCATACATATCTCCTCCAATCTACTCTGAGATCAAGAAAGTGAATGAACGTTGAAAGGATTATTGTTCCATGCCTTGAGTTCATTTGGGATATAAGTGACAAATGAATTATAAATTCACTGTAACACCATTCACGAATTGTAGGATTGAAAGTTGTTCTCCAACTTTCCTTTTCACTTGGGTAGCACTGATGTGTGACTAGGCACCGCTCTTTGCTTGTGAAGTCATAAGTGTTATAGACTTTCACTGCCAACATGAAATGGACCTGCAGGGTCACACACATAGGATTTAACCGGGAAAAGGAGTTTATCCACAAATGATGTTTAGATTGATTACTAAAGGAGCTTAGTAGTTCAATTAAACACTCAATCAATTGATAGCTCATTATCATAGTGTTCAAGGTGTTGAACTGATTGATTAGAGTATCAGATTGATTGAAACTGTGATTGACTGATTTGTACAGTCTACTGCCCCAACCGATCGGCTCATGAGATGAACCAATCAACTCAGGTTGTTGAACCGATCGACTCAAGTTGTGAGTCGATCGACTCATGTGTCATGAAACGATCGACTAAATTGTTGAATTGGTCGATTCGTGGAACAACCGAGATTGTTTGGAAAGTCAGAAGACTATTTTGCAAATACAATTTGTTTCACTTGTACAAATTCGATTTGGACAAGGATTAATATTAGATTAATCAGAAACAAATATGAAAGTTAATTTGAGTTAGACCAGGACCACGAACCAATCGTCTCATAAGTGAACCGATTGGCTCAGGGTCCCAAACGACCAGTTCAGGTGGTGAACCCATCGGCTCAGCTCCCCAACCGACCGTTTCATGCTTGAAACGATCGGTTTAGGCGGTATAGTTGGTTGTTTTGTGGGAAATCTCAAACCCTTCTACTCCTACTTTAATCCCACATTGCCCGGGGTAGAGAACCCTGTCCCATCACCCTCCTATATATAGGGGTAGTGGGGATTCTAAAAAACAACAACTCAGAACACTAGTTGCTCTGCAAAGTTGTCGTTCTCTCTTTTTGTGGTAACCGATTGAGCCCAAGCAAGTGCTACCCGATAAGGGAGGCACAACAAGGGAAAGACAACTATAGAAAGGCAACTGGTTGCAGGAGAGTGTATCGGTGACTAGTATGCCTACAGGAGGGTGTGACTCTTTCTGATTCCTTGTGGGACAAGGAGATTGGAGTTTCAGGTGGTCCGTGTGGACTACTTCAGAGGCGGGAGACTTCTGCCGCTCAGAGGACAGCTGTCAATCTCGACAGTCCCGGTGAGACCAGGAGCTGCACCGACACCATCCAAGACTGGAGGTGAAGACCACACAAGCCGCGAGGTAACTCGCCGAGAAAGCCTCGGGACAAGGTATGTCTCTACAAACTATCTTTCCTATTGTATAGATGTTGACACGATTCCTTTATTCTGGGTTTGGGAGAAGAAATTTTTTGTTTCCGATGCCTTCTCTGTCTCCCTCTAAAACCCAACACGCAGCCATCCTCCAAACCTTGGAATCAAGATGACAAGGATGCACTCTCCCTACACCAACATATACTCAACAATATATGACTCTGAGCTTCCTTTTAGGAATACTCGTTTCACCATCCAACAAGTCCTGACACCAGAATGGCTCTACAGGATAGGGCACTACATGATTAGTGCTTCACTTGATTAGTTAATGCCTATTGGGCAAGTTAAGGCATCAAACAAGTTTTACATACAAACCCTAACTCATTTCTAGCAAGCATTGGTATATAACAACCTTAGAAGCTATAAAACATAAGAGACATATACCTCATCACAATATTACAGGGAACCATTTCATTTCTGTCCAAGATGAGACTTTACTCTCTACCACACCATCACTAGATATAAATCCTTTATCACATATGAAGAGGATTACACTTTTTCTAGGGTACATTACAACCCACATGACATTAATGCAAAAAAATAGTATTTATCCTCCTGTAAGCACACCATTATCATCTAAGCTTTGTATAAGATTCATCATGTCTCAAAGAACTTTCCATTCCAGGCTTAGTATAAATGTACATCACACACAGAAGTAATGAGATTGTTATAGGTAACATAAAAGAGCTACTCTAACATTTATGAATGTAACTTCCTTCATATCAATCATTAATAAAAGATAGAGGTATTAATCCATCATTATCTAACCACTCCCAAGAAGATTCAAAGGTATATATTTGTGATAACCTAGATTTTCTCTCTCTCAACTTATGTACATATTGACTCATTAGATGCTTTAATGTACTCAATAACGTCCATCACCTTAATTTGATGACATAGAGTCACTTTATGCTCCATTAACTCGTTAACTTTGAATAAATATCACTTTGTACCTATTTGTGACTCTACTTTGAGTTTTGAACCAAATGTCATGGTTTTTATGTATCATCAGCTTACAATCACAATTGAACTCTTTCAATAAACTTTTCTTGATGTGATATATATGCCATGTTGTAGAGGATTCAATTATGAATCAATAGCGTACAAATCATCTCAATCAGACCTATGAAGCTCGAAATTTTATCTTTGGAAGATTATCCCTTTTAACCTCATTTTTATCTTGCTTTGAGCCTTATTGGATTGATCTTAAGGGTGCAACCCAGCAAGTGGGAGGTTGCTAGAGTAACCCCCGTGGTGGTTGGTGGTGTTCTCAGAGTGGTGGGTGGTGGAAAACACCATGCTTTTATGGTTGGAAACCGCTGGCGACCAATGAATCAACTACAACCACCGATTGGGAGCCATCGATGGACTAGATCGAACACCTAGTGGACTGAGATTTGTAGCCCATTTAGCTACAAGATAGTAGGTGACCCATCAAGCCTTGTGTCCCCTTCCTAACCCTTGGATGAACCATCAACGATCTAGAATCCTCCTCTTGAGGTAACAACTTCAAAAATATCATATCTTAACGATGCTAGATCCAAAGTAGGACTTCAAATATATTATTTTGATCAGAAAAATGACACCTATCCACTAAAAATGGTTCTACAACTCAAATTTACTCATAGATGCTCTATTTCCCCCCAAAAGTGTCACTTTTATACTTATTTAATGATCCTTGTATTCCTTTGTGCCTTCCTTGGATTATTAATGAAGAAATAACCAATCTAATTCCTGCATCCATAGATTTGTTCCAATTTGGACTTAATTAATGTGCTGGAGTGTCTTGATGTGATTTTAATGACTACTTTGAACCAAAAAGTGACTCTTTTATATATATGCTTGACATAGATTAATAAAGGATGGAACCTTGGTCTTTTTTTGTTAGCATATGGTTATTACACTTAGAAATTAGTAACCTATGTTGTTTCTTGACATGATTCATTAAGATCTACTGCCTCTTGACATGATGTAACTCATATGATGTAAAAGACTTAATTTTGAAACTTTTTATTCCCTTAATGTGATGTTCATGTACTTATGAAATTTGGATCCTTATTCTTGTGCTAATGTGAATCCTTATTATTCAAATCTCTATGTTCACTTCTATACAGTCCTTTTCACTAAATGCCATGTAGCATACTCATGTACTCCTTTTGACAATATGTAATACCTAGTGTAATCTATATGAACATGTTACTTGTGTGGAATCTAACCTTGCTAAGGACATGCTCTAATGTTGTACATGATAGCTTAAGGACTTCAAATCAGTAGAGTCATCATATTTGTAACACAAAATACAAACTTGATCTATCATATGCTCCCAATGCTTCTATGACTTGGAATGTTTGACCCTAATGCATGCAATGAATCTAATATGGCTAATTATGATCTCACATGAATGAAACATAATAATAATCTAAATGTCATGATTCCTTTACTTAGAGTATACCTTTATCTAGTCTTACTCTTAATGTGGATGGATCGCCTAGGACTAGAGCTTAATGTTGATCTATGAACCATGTTGAATAATGACATGCATGTTTTGAAGTTTGGAGCTATATTTCAACTAATTGAAACCTAGGATAAGGGAACATCCACATGACTCTTATTATGTTTAGATTATCAATACCCTATTTATCTAAGACACCATGCTATATCTTTTCTTGTAATGTTCCCTTGGTTTGGATCATCTCTAGGAATCTATTCAAGAAACATAACTTGTACTCTACTCATAAGTTATGCTTAATCTCTTGACCATATTATGTTATTGGCTTGTTTGTATGTATGCTCGTATGAATGTTTGACTAGATAATTACTTGTTTGAGCTACTTGTTCCCTATGATTAGTACATTTGTTTTTATTGTAATATGTTGTATAATCCTCGAACATATTTGAACTTGTCCATTATATAAACCTAGGATACTTGCCTTTAATGTCAGGGTAAGGCCACAAGGCATGAATGAAACATGGTTATCTCATTGACTTAGGTCTTGAGGTCCCTCACGTATATAAAAGGGGCCGGTTAATGTTGAGCACCCTTATGAACCCCTCCTTTGTGGAAGTTGGACAATGGCAATAATATGTTGTTAAGTATAATGGAAATGCATTTAAAATATGCTTTGTATAAAACCACATTGTTAATTTGTTCTCACCTTGCTTTATCTTCTTGCTTATTATCATGTTCTAGATAAGAAACCTTTACTATATGCTTAAACTGTTTACATGCCTTTCATATCATACTCAATGGACTCACATTGATATATTTTGTAGTTTCCAAAGATCCGCTGCACTCTGGACTCGAATGAAATAAAAATGGGTTACTTGAATATAGAAATGGGTACATATGTCTTACCTCCATGTTTTGTATCTTGCTATCTCATTAGTCTTGTTGTTATTGCTTTTACATATAAATTTCCTGTGTGAAATATTTGTTCCATTCTACAGATGGGAGCCCAAGTCCACTCGCATTTGGCTTTGCAGCGATTAGGAGTGTGGACCTAGGGTAACAAATAGTTTTATGAAAATTTTGAACTTGTATCACCTTATCGACACATTATAGATAAACCATCAATTCATTATCATCATTAGGCAATACATAGGAAAGCCATTGTTTCTTTAGCTCACTCAAGAAAACACATCGATATTTATTATTTCATTAACTCCCATAGGTAACCCATCAATTCTTTTAAGTGATGTAAAAATACCATCGCTTCACTCTTATACTTAGTCAAATACATCACTTCTTATACTTATAAATCACATCAGATTATTGATATACTTAGAAAAATCTAAAACTATCGTATTATTGAAGCACTTAGCCAAAAAAATGACCATTGGATCTTTGAAGAACTTGACCAAGAGCAATATCATCAGATCCTTGAAATACGTAATGAAATTAAGACCATCGACATTGAAACACTTAGCCAAATTCAAATCCATCGAATCATTGGTGGTGGACTTTGCTAAAAGTAAAACCATCATATCTTTATGGTACTTAGTAAAATACAAGTCCATAAGTTCTCTAGAGTTCATAACCAAACACAAGACCATCAGATTATCCATACACTTAACTAAAATCAAATCCATCAGTTCATCAAGACACTTAACTAAGGCCAAAAACCATCGATTCAACAAAGTACTTAACCAAGAAAAGACCATCGGATCTTGGTTTATACTAAACCAAAAGAAACCCATAGAATCTTTTAAAAAATTAGTCAAAATAGTTCATGCATATATTGTATCCATCAATTAATGAAAATACATAGCTAATATGAAGATCATCGGATTATAGGGGTATGTAGTCAAAACAAAACCCATCGAAGCCCATGTAGGCAAGACCATTGATTCTTTTTGGAGACTTAACAAATATCAATTCTTGTTTCAAGTATGATCATCAATTTATGAAGAGGTACTCATGAGACCATCGATTGATTACTTAACCCTAGTTTTATCTAAGGGAAGCCATCGATTCATTACTCAATCAATGTCCATAGTCCACACACTAAGTAAAGCCATCATTATCTTATCCTTAACAAATCCATTGGATCAGGGAGAACAAGTTCATCAACTCTTTTTCTTAGAATAACCATAAGTCTATTCACTTACTTATCCATTGGTTCACTTATCAACTGAAATCAAAAACTAAATATTGAGTGAAGACCATCGATTTTAGAAACCAAAAGGTTCATCATTAATAAACAAAATAGTTTCCTTTAGTTAAGTAAAATCATTTCTTCAAGGATAAAGAAAAGGCATCATTTCTTTCACTTAACCAAACGTTATCACAAGGGAAAGAAAATCCATCAGATTATAGGCTAAGTAACACTATCAAATCAGCACCAAGTAATGCCATCAATTTCTATACTAAGGGAGAAATCAATTATACATACTACGTAAAAACCATTATTTTTTACCTACATAACTAGGGTAGTTCATATCTATACTATGAGGGATGTTCAAAAGATCTAAAGATGGTTTAACATCACCCAAACATCATGCATGTATGTGAAGTAATGCACACAAAATCATTCCTTTCCATAATAACAATTTTTAGAGAAAGATCTATGTGGAACAAGTTGAAAATAAGCAACAAATGGGATGGAAGTTATATAACTCGCCTCAAAGAAGATGATGAAGGTCCAACATCAAGGTATCTCAAAGACAGAGAAGAAAAACCCTAGCTTGAGCACTCCAAATGTTAAATCTAGCTCCTTTTCTCCATGAACAAGGAAACTCTAGGTCACAAGAGAAGAAAGAAGGTGTTTTTCAACCTCAAGCTCATGCTCCACCAAGAAAACCATGGATATGTCTAAAAAGGAAGAGATAAGGAGGGAAGTAAGAAAGATGAAGGAAAGTAGATGATATTACTTGGTTAGGGAAAGAAACTAGGTTAGGAAGCTTCAAACATCCTTAGTGAAGCTATATCCAAACCCTAGGGAAACATGCATCCATGATATTCCAAAATCTAGCCTCTAAGAGCTTCTCCTTCATAAAACAATGGCTTAGGGTTTCCTTAGAAGCAATAAAGAAAGAAGGGAGGCAAAAGATGTTGGTATATATGCCCAGAGAGCCAATCATATGATGATTGGTATATGGCATTAGAAACATGATTTGATTATTAAGAAAAGGCAATCTTCCAATTTATTATGTTTAATTCAGTTATGATATGATGATGTAATATTATAAATGTCTAGAGAATAATATTACTCAATGACATATGTCTTCAAGTATTAGACTTGAGAAATGAGCTAATACTGATGTTAAGAGTACACATACATATTCTCATTATATCCCTGATTGGTTGTTATTGTTGAAGGTTGATAGACAACAAAAACACATAAGATCAGAGTGTGAGTTGGTTGATGACAAAGTCTCATTGTTCATGATATGGCTATATCAAACCAAGCACACAGATACATGTTAGAGAACAATGTATCAAACAGACCCACCGTAAGGCTAACACATGAAAGCCATCATCATGGATGTCATAATCATATCTCACAGTGATGGTGGTGGTTGTGGTTCTTAGACCTAAGATCACTACACTTATCACATGTCATTGGGTACACATTGACATCATCAAACACAATCCTAAAACATGGGTTGTTATAACAGTGATGATCGGGTGACTTTGACACATGGGGACTGACTGTGCATGATAGAGATGGGATTTGTCCCTCCTATAAGAGTATGATATCCAAGGCCTCTTGATTACTGAGACTAAGAAAAGTATGTACATATGCATATGAGTCAATATGTGATATTGAGCTTACATATATCTCATGCAGTCTGCTCTGGTCCAAGAAACAAGATTGAATAATAATGAGGATGACTGCTCCATGCCTCTAGTTCAATCTAGATATCAGTGACAAAAGAATTATACAAACATTGTAACACCATACACAAGTTTTAGGTTGAAGTTGCTCCCCAAATTTCCATTCACTTGGGTAGCACTGATGTGTAACTAGGCACCACTCTTTGCTTGTGATTTCATAAGTTGTTATGGACATTCACTGCCAATGTAATATGGGACTTATAGGGTCACACACATAGGAACTCATCTAGAATAAGAGTTTGATCTTGAATGATGATTGAATTTATTACGAAAGTGTTTAGTTATTTCAATTCATGCAATGGATCAACTGACTAGACTACCAAATGATCAGTTCAAGTGTTAAAATAGCCGTTTGGAGTGTTGGGTTGATTGTATTGTGCATTGGGTGGAATTCATCCTGACCCGGCCTATGAGACGCCCGTCTCACCTATATGAGATGACCATCTCAGGTGGTGTGAGACGCCCATCTCACATGCACTGAATGACCATTTTGGGGGGTGTAATTTGATTGCATCTAGGATTGGTGTGGATGTAAGGTTGAGCATTAATTGGAATTGAATTGCTGACATATGCACAAAACTAGAAAATGCCAGACGGCTGTATGGACTGAGCCAGACAACCATTTGGCATGCCAGATGACTATTTAGGATGCCAAACGGCCATCTCGATTGTCATAGGTTGTGAAACTTCCTAAATTGTTATGAAAATTTGAGATCTTTCGGTCCTTTCCACTCCCGTATAGGTTGGGAACTCTGACCCTAGCCTCTTCTATAAATAGAGGGGTATTAAGGGCTTCCTAGAACACAACACAGAAAATTGAAAATTAGTTGCTCTAATACATGTTTTCCTCTCTGGTTGCGGTAACCACTACAGCCCGATCAAGTCCTACCTAACTAGGGAGGGATGGAAAGGGAGAGGGATTATTGTTGTGGGAGAGCATGTTAGTGACTAGTACACCAACGGGAGGAACAACTCCTTCCTGTCTGTTCTAGCAGGATGATAGGAGTTATAGTTGGTCCGTGTGGACTACTCTATAGGTAGGAGTCCTTTGGATGCTACTAGGAGGGAAATTTCAACTCACAGTCTGTGGTGAGATTAGAGGAGTCGCTGCAACAGTTGTCCCAGTCTGTTGTCCATGGAGGAGAAGTCATACGAGTCCTAGTACAACTAGGAGTTGCACATACACTGTCCAAGACAGAGTGCACATCTACATCGACTAGGATTGTCGCTGGACTTTCTCTAGGACCAGTATATCTTTGTAAAACCATCCTTCCCATTGCATAGTTATTGATGCAATTTTCTAGTTATTGGAAAATATGTCAATAAATTTTTTGTTTCCACTACCTATCATATGTCATATATCCCTACAGTGGTATCAAAGCCACGACAACTAATTATGTTTTTGTATAATCTATATGATCATATTTTGGTTTTATCGAGTTTATTTATTACATGTGAATATCTAAACTGGTTGATGTGCACATCTTTCTAAATCACCACAAATGAACCCAAAATGATTATATATATATATATATATGCATTTTGATGTGTCTCCCTATAAGATAGTTCAGATGGTGGATGTGTAGCATGGTTATGGCCAATAACCCCTATTGTCTATGCATGGTTGTGTGATTGGTTAATCATGTTTATCTGGATCTGCATATCATGCCTCTATCTAATATTCGCAATATAAAGTTAATTCTTTCCTACCTTTTCTCCCTTCGAATGTAACTTGAGATTTCTCATAATCATGTAATAGTAGGATAGTTTACTTTCCTATTTTGACGAAGAACAAGGAGGCCAAACAACTGCCTGGAGGAGTCAAGATGACCACATGGCGAGCCGATGTGGAGCCCAAAGGACCTGACAAACCGACCATTTAGAGGAGTCAAATGATCATTCATAGGAAGACCAACCAATCATTTGGAGGAGCTAAATGATCATATAGAGGTGACCAACCAACCGGCAAAGAGGTGAGCCAACTGTTCAACGGTTGAACCAGTCAACCTAAATTTGCAAGCATGGATCTTCATCAACAATAGGTTTTCTACATATGATGTGGACCTAGGTTTTGATAATTCCTTGTGGCTCTAAGGAATTACATTAAGTTGGCCATAACCATTGCCTTTGCTTATTGCATGTTTTTGTTGTGGGATATAGCATGTATATGATACATATTATATATATGGTTATTGGATAAAGTATATGTACTTATACAAACTCCATCAATTAAAATATTAAGTCTTAGACACTTTCCATAATTAGCACACATGAAAAGCTTGATCGATCACGCTCTAACATGGTATGCCGTCTATCCCGTGGAGGTGTGATGGTAGATATGTGAGTTTACCCTAGCAGGGTGTATATTTATCGTGTTGGCTTATGGGTCAAGCTTAACTAGGTGGTCTTAATTCGATTAAGCACTTACAAGTATACAAATGATCAATGACTAAGAGTTGTGCATATAATCTATCAAGAGTTGCATATGATGTAATTGGCAAAAGTCGCCTACCTGATAGAATCAAGTTGTGGGTGACAACCCTAGCTTGCTCAGGATTTTGATGAAATTACGATCTTGGTCCACTAGAATATTATACATTGTAATATTCTGAATTGATATTGAGGGCTATCAACTTGAAATAAAATAGTGAGAGTGATAGTTAATTAAAGACCGAATTAATATCATCAAAATTATCAAATCAAACCAAATTAAAAATGTTTTAGAAAAGTTGCAAAATTTCTTTGTAGAATCAAATATCAAACACGAACATGTTACTATTGCGCTCAATCCTTAAGAAGGACAAAGTGGGATAAAGTTCCTCAATTAGTTAAGGATTTTGAGAAATCTTCTCATTAATAAGTGAAAGCTCTATGTCCTTGAAAGACCAGTGCCAGAGGAACCCGCTCCAAATGCACCTAAGGCTGAAATAAGTGCTCACTTGAAGCATGCCAATAATGTCATAGACATTAGAATACCTAATGCTATGTTGTATGAAATATGAGTTGCATGAACAATATGAATACATGGAAATTCTCGAGATGGTAACACATCTTAAGAACAATGTAAATCATAGAAGGTATAATGTCTCCAAAGTGCTATATGAGTGCAAACTGACAAAGGGATGTCCTGTATGGACCCATATGCGCAATGTGATTGGGCATGTGGAGTGACTGGGATTTCTTCGGTCAAGAGTTGATATGGATATGCTTATGAAAATGTTGCATGAATCATATAGTCATTTTATCAAATGCTTGGCATGTTGATGCTGAAGCAAGGAAAAAGAGGGACAAATATGTGATGGTGATCAACAAAACTGAGTCCTAGGGCAAAAGCAAGGCTAAGAAGTGTTCTGAAGCTAATCTAAAGTCCAAATCTTCTACTCTCAATAAATGGAGAAAGGGTAAGTGTAAAAGGAACATGTCCTTTTTACATAAAGGACAAAGAAAAGAAAGTACCACTATTGTCACTTGTCTGGACATTGAAAAGAACTGTCTTCTTTATAGAGGATCTCAGGAAGAAGATGGAGATAGAGATATCTACTTCAGGACCTGAGAAGTAGCAAGCTAGAACTGTGTAGAACAAGGGTTGCTACCTCTATAGTTGGAAGTTGTCATTCATGGGAACATAATAGAATTATTTAATTGGGATTATGTACTTTCCATTAATGAAAACATTATATGTTTTGTATGACAAGAACATGATGTTTCATTTTAAAGATATGATCTCTACATCTCACAAACTTTACTTGATAGTTGTAAATACAAATATGTATGACACATATATTGAATGATTTAATGACTGAAACAACTAAATACCTATAGTACTATCATCTAGAGTGCATAAATGGGAAATGCATTCCTAGAATCCATGTTATAGTTATCAAGACTCTTTTGGTTATTGAATCAACAAAGACATGCATGTCTTATTTATTGGGAAATATGGCCAAAGCATCTTTACTAGATGTAGGGGAGATCAAATATTCCATTAGGACTAGTACATACTGATGTACAAAGACCTTTTAGAATGAATGCTAAAGGTAGTTACATATACCTCGTTATATTTACTAATGCAATAAATTGATATTGAAAATTGTATTTAATGAAATACAAGTATGAATATCTTGAAATGTTCAAGGAGATTATGAATGAAGTATGTAACTCACTTGGTAAAGTATTAAGACACATTGATGTGATCAATGTTGAAATATTTTAACCAATTGTTTGAGGACCTTTTGGAGAGACCGTGATAGTGTATCATAATGAACTCCATCTAAAGCATACAAATGTGTCATAAAGAAGGTGTCACACCATGTTAAGTCATGGTGAGATTATCAATAAAATCTAGCTAATCTTACAATTTATTTTGGGCACATGCTTTACACTAAAATAATATACTGTCAAAAATGGTTCAAAAGATGCCATAAGAGAGATGGCATGGGAGGTTTCCCAATGAGTCTTTATAGTGATTGGGATCGAAGGCTTATATAAGAAAATTGTTTCTTAAAAGCTTTGTCCACAAAATCACATAAATGTTATTTTGTTGAATTCTACTCTTATCCCATTTAGACAACAAAGTGTTTGTTAGTCTGGATGCTTGTATTCTTGAAAGGGAACTTAGTTCCAAAGGAATAAGTGGGAGTAAAAGTAGAACTCAAAATGTTTAAGATAAATAATAAGACATTGAACCTAAAGAGGTAACACAAGAACAAGGAGAATCACAAGTTGTTGTGGAATCTAAAAAGTTCCTTATGTAAACACAAAACTCATAGTTCAAGTAGAACACACCTTGAGTTTAAAAAATATTATATCTTATAACTCATGAAGGTGATGAGTTGATCATAGAGATGAATCAACAACCTACCTAGAAACTATTGATGGACCAAAATCTGAGAAATGGCTTGAGGCTATAAGATCAATGATGGACTCCATGTAAGCCAACAAGGTATGACCTTGATGGATCCACCTGAAGGGGTAAAACCCATAGGGTGCATTTAGGTATTTGAAAGGAGACCAACATGGAAGTGTAGATTGGTTGCAAAGAGCTTCAAACAAGTTCAAGGTGTTGAACATGATGAAGTCTTTCACCAGTTATCATGGTTAAATCCATATGGATCATACTTTTTGTTGTAGCTTAGCATGACTATAAGATTTGACATATGAATGATAAATTGCATTCCTTCATTGGAATAATTATAAGGATGTGTATGTGACATAACCTAGAGGTTTTATAAATCTAAGTATGCAAATATAGTCTATCAGCTACCAAGGTCAATCTATAGATTGAAGCAAGTATCTGAGAGCTAGAGTCTTCTATTTGACAAGACAGTCAAAGGGTTTGACTTGAGTCAAAATGAAGATGAAATCTATTATTATAAAAGATTTAGTGGGAGCATATTTACATTTCACATAATGATGGGGAATAACGTCCTTATCTTGCATATGTTAAAACTTGACAAGGAAAGTACCTTCTATAGAAGGGTTTAGGTGAAGCATCCTATGATATAGGAATTGAGGTCTACAGAAATAGATCTAGAAAGCTTCTTGACCTAAGTAAGAGCACATACATTGGCAAAATGATGAAGGGTTGAACATGCAAGACTTAGTGAGAGAAAACTAGTCCATGTTCCATGGAGTTAGTCTTTCAAGAGCCTAGTGTCCCAATTCTTATGAAGAATAGAAACACATGGATTGATGCCATGTGCTTTCACAATTAGATTTATCTTGGATGCAATGTTATGTATTTATCCCATTATCTTGTATGTTTTGGACATGATGACAAGATATTCAATAATCTTGTATGTATTGGACATGAAGAGAAGATATCCAATAATCTTGTATGTATTGGACATGATGAGAGGATATCCAGTGATCTCATATGTATTGGACATGATGAGAGGACATATATATACCTACCTAGCAATCACGTGTGTATTGGACATGACGAGAAGGTATATGTCAGTTACTAGTGAGAGTCATTGGACTACCATAATGAACATCCTTAGGTGCTTGTGAAGCACTAAAAGAACATGTTGCTTGAGTATGGTGATAAGGAAGAGTTGGGTGTAAAGAGTTACACCAATGCAAGCTTCCAAACTGACAAACATAGGATCGCAATCTTATGTTATGTTTGACGTTAAACAAGAATTGTAAGCTAGAAAGGGTTCTGAGCTAATGACAGTTGTTGAAATCTACAAAAGAAGTTGAGTATCTCTGTACTATGCAAACAACAGAGGATATTGTATGGATCAAGAAGTTAATATGGGTGAACTTGTGTGAGGTTCCAACCGTTGATGACACAGTAGAAATACTGATGACAACAATGGAGAAACTAGTTAAGCTGGGAATTTTAGATAGCATACTACGGTACTTCCATCTCATATGAGTAGTCATACAGTGAAGAGATGTGAAAATTGGAAAATACCGACTTAAGGCAAACATTGCTAAACCCCTCTATAAAAGCACTTGCTCAGCAGAAGCATGAAGTTCATGTTAGGTCACTCAGGATGAGATATGTGGGTGAATGGTTCTAAGAGCAAGTGGGATTCTATTGGTATATGTTCCTAGAGAGCCAATCATATGATGATTGGGATATGGCACTAAATACATGATTTGATTATTAAGAAATGGCAAGCTTCCAATTTATTATGTTTAATTCAGTTATGAGATAATGAGTAACATTATAAATGTCTAGAGGGTGATATTACTCAATTATGTATGTATTCAACAATTAGACTTGAGAAATGAGATCATATAGATGTTAAGAGTACATTTACATATTATCATTATGTCCCTAATCGATTGTTATCATGGAAGGTTGATAGACATCAATAACACATAAGATCATAGTGTGAGTTATTTTATGACTGAGTCTCATTGGTCATGATATGGCTATTGTTATAATGGTGATGATTGGGTGACTTTGACACATGATAGAGAATAGTGTATCAGACAAACCCACCATGAGGCTGATACATGGAAGCCATCATTATGGAAGTCATAGTCAACTCTCATAGTCATGGTGGTAGTTGTGGCTCTTAGACCTGAAATCACTGCACTCATCACATGTCATTGGATACACTTTGACATCATCAAACGCAGTCCTAAAACATGGGTTGTTATATTGGTGGTGATTGGGTGACTTTGAGACATGGGGATTGACTGTGAGTGATAGAGATACGATTCATCTCTCCTATAGGAGTATGATATCCAAGGTCCCTTGATTAACGAAATTGAGAAAAGTATCGCCATATGCATTTGAGTCAATATGTGATATTGAGCTTACATACATCTCATGCAGTCTGCTCTAGTTCACGAAATAAGATTCAATAATCATGAGGATGACTATTCCATGCCTCTAGTTCAATTTGGATATCAGTGACAAAGGAACTATACAAACACTATAACACCATACATATATTATAGGTTGAAGTTTCTCTCCAACTTTCCTTTCACTTGGGTAGCATTGATGAGTGACTAGGCACCACTCTTTTCTTGTGATGTCATAAGTTGTTATGGACAATCAATGCCAATGTGATATGGGACCTATAGGGTCACACATATAGGAACTCATCTAGAAGAAGAGTTTGATATTGAATGACAATTGAATGGATTATTAAAGTGTTTATGTATTTCAATTCATGCAACATATCAGCTAACTGGACTGCTAAATGATCAGTTTAAGTATTGAGATAGACGTTTGGAGTGTTAGGTTGATTATAGTGTGCCATTGAGTGGAATTCATCCTAAACTAGCCTACAAGATGCTCATCTCACCTGTGTGAGACAACCATCTCAGGTGGTGTGACACGCCTATCTCACATGCACCAAATGATTGTTTTGGGGGTGCAATTAGATTGCATCTAGGATTGGTGCTGACCTAAGGTTGACCATTAATTGGAATTTAATTACTGACATATGCACAAAATAGGAAACACCAGATGACCATATGGACTGAGACAAATGAATGTTTGGCATGCCAGACGCTAGATGACCATCTCGACTGCCACAGGTTGTGAAACTTCCAGAATTGTTGCAAAAATTCAAGATCCTTCGGTCCTTTCCACTCCCACACAGACTAAGAACCCTGATCCTTGCATCTATTATAAATAGAGGGGTAATGGGGGCTTCCCAAAACATGAGATAGATAATTGAGAATTAGTTTCTTTGAAAAACATTGGCCTATCTGGTTGTGGTAACCACGAGAGCGCAAGAAAGTTCTACCAGACTAGGGAAGGATAGTAAGGGAGAGAACAACTACAGATAATTTTTTGTGGGAGAGCAGGTTTGTGACTAGTACACCAATGGGAGGGACAACTTCTTCTTATTCATTCTAGTAGGATGACAAGAGTTCTAGTTGGTCCATGTGGACTACTCTAGAGGTAGGAGTCCTTTAGCTACTGCTAGGAGGACAACATCAACTCATAGTTTGTGGTGAGATTAGAGGAGCCGCTGTAGTAGTGGTCCGAGTCTACTATCCATAGAGGAGCAATCGGGCAAGTCCAAGTGCAACTAGGAGCGTCACAAACATTGTCCAAGACAAAGCATGCATATACATCGATGAGGATTGTCGTTGGACGTGCTCTGGGACCAGTTATATTTTTGTGAAATCATCCTTCTCATTGCATAGTTATTGACACGATCAGCTGATTAATGGAAAATTTGTCAATAAAATTTATGTTTTCATTGCCTATCTCATGTCGTATTTCCCTACAAGAGGTTCATTTGTGGAAGTGGTGGAGGGTATATGTATACAAGGAGAAAGAGGAAGGTGGGTTAAGGTGTCAAAACATGCAAGTTGTGTTCGAAAGTCGAAATCAATCCTTATCCATGCATGCATAGTTTCCATCTGATCTTTACCATAATTATTCATGCTTCCTTGCCTTAGAAAGTTGACTAAGGTTTATTTTCAGAGTTCCCATCAGACTAGGGTTCCCATTAGATCTTGGGTGCCAATTATAAGCCATAGTGTAAAACTCGGGCCCACTTACCAAAGATCTAGTAGAGTTATTGGATCTTGTACCAAGTATAAGCCATAGTGTAAAACTTGGGACCACTGCCCAAGGCTCTAGTAGCGTTTCAAGAATGAACACTGGCCCCACAGACCACCACTAGCCTTAGCTGCGTGCTTTGTCCTCACTCACATGCAAGTCATGATAAACTGCTCGACTAGTCACCCATCCTAGTACTACTCCAAGATGAGAACTCTTAACTATTGAGTTTTTTTTAGATGAGCTCTTGGAAAAGGAGGTGCACCTTGGTGATATGGGTAGTCCAATCATTTCTTTTATGATCATTTGTCTGAGGCTTCAAATCTTGGGTGGCTCCATCTCGTTTCAGCGGATAGCCCTTTCCAACTTGCCTGGACCGCATGGCTCAAGACTGACATGCCACATGCCCATGTGGGACCCACCTACTGGAGGGGAATTGGCTTTGATACCATTTGTAAAACTCAGGCCCACTTCCCAAAGCTCTAGTAGAGTTTCAAGAATGATGATTGGTCCCACAGACCACTACTAGCCTTACCTGCGCGCTTTGTCCTCACTCACACACAAGGAAGGATAAACTTCCCAACTGGTCACTCCATCTCATTTTAGCAGATAGCCCTTTCCAACTTTCCTAGACCGCATGGCTCAAGACTGACATGCCACATGCCCATGTGGGACCCACCTACTGGAGGGGAATTGGCTCTGATACCATCTGTAAAACTCAGGCCCACTGCCCAAACTCTAGTAGAGTTTCAGGAATGACGACTGGCCCCACATTCCACTACTTGCCTTAACTATGCGCTTTGTCCTCACTCACACGCAAGACAGGATAAACTTCCCGACTAGTCACCCATCCTAGTACTACTCCAAGCTGAGCACACTTAACTATGGAGTTCTTTAGAGATGGGCTCCCGAAAAAGGAGATGCACCTTAGTGATATGGGTAATCCAATCATTCCTCTTAAGATCATTTGTCTGAGGCTTCAAATCTTGGGATGTTACACATATGACCCTAAATTACTAGGAAACCATTCGAATGTTTCTTTCACAAGGTGATACTATTGAATCTTTCATACACTTAGAAAAATCATCAACATACTTAGGTGAAAACCCTAGATTTCCAACCTACCAATGGGAAATCAACAAATCGATGGTACACCTAGTTATATAATGATGCAACTAGATAAACATAAAAAGAGTAGTATGAAGCAAATTATTCATGTATGAAAATTATACATATACATCTAGAATTGGGAAAATTTCATAAAAACACTTATAAACACATAATTTGCAAAACTCAATCAAACAATGTCCATACTGGACCAAACTTGAAACATATCTTGGTCTCTTGATATAAAATTATAAGTTGGGGTTTGATCAAGGAATTAATCACCGAATTAGGATAAGAAAGAATGTTTAAGCTTAATCCAGGTTGGGGGGTCTTACCACCATAAATCCCTAATAGGGATTTCGCACCCAATATCCAAAGAAAACAAAGATGGATATCCTATGCATCTCATCCTATAACCTTCAAATGGTCACTATCATCCCTAACACATTTACCATCAATAGCTCATTCTTCCTCAACTTTTATACACGTTATCTAGGATCAACATAGAATCCTCTATATAAGGAACATCCTCATTCAATTCCACCTCCATTGTTTATTATATTGACATAGAATTCCAAGGTTGATTCTTATTTTATACCAAATAAGACGTGTTATGTATTTCCTACCATATATAGCTTTACACAGTGTCATGTGTATTATTCTTTGATAGATGTTGTTGTAGGCTACTTCAAACAAACTCAGGTGGACATCCCTTAATCTGCCAAGAACTGTAATACATGTGTTCTTAAAAGATTCTCCATTCATCTTAAATGATTTTTTGTGACTTTCATCTATCTACGGTGAAAGGTTATGCTGAACTTTGGCTGTATCCATGTATTCTTGTAACATTTCTCTTTGGTTTGCTGATAATTTTTACACTTTGCCACAACCTCTATTTCATCATGTTTCAGTCCTTATTTCATCATCATCTAGAACTATTTCCTGGTCATAGAAACACACAATGCTCCATCATCTTTCTCATGGAAGGCATCATGTTTCCACTGCAAAACTTTGATCTACTGCATTAGTTTTAATTTGACATATAATTGTGTTGATAATCTTGTCAACATATATACTTATAACTTTACATCCTTCTATTGAAGTGGAACTAGCATGCCCCATTTGTGATACATTAAGGAGCATGATTATGCCTTATCTGCTGGCAGAGGTAACTTCATGTTTAGTGTGTCATCTACCACCTTCTCTTCATGTTCCCAAAGTTGTTATGAAAACGACATAACCTATCCCTTGACTTAGCAATGTCAACACTACAACACTCATCACCTTCTCATTCCACCACTGAAAAGAACACTGACACCTCCTATAGTATCCAGCTAGGCCTAAGAAGCTTCATATCTCCGTTAGTGTCTTGGGCTTCTCCAACTCCATCACTATCTTTGCCTTATTTGGATCTATACTATCATACTTCATAAATATATCATGACTCATAAAAGATACCTCGTCAATTAAAACTCACACTCATTGGTCTTTAGTATACAACCTGGTGCTGCCTCATTAATTCCAATGCTTAAAGAAGATATTGTTCATGTGGTTGACTGTCTATGGAGTATATCAAGGTGTCATCTATAAACACTGCTAGAAACTGATGAGGATATAGTCTAAACACCATGTTCATCAATCCATCAATGTTTTTGTTCCATTGGTTAATCCAAACAGCACAATCCTAAATTCATAATGACCATACCTTCTCCTAAAAGTTGCTTTAGGAATGTCATCTATCTTGATTCTCTATTGATGATACTCAGGTCTATCTTGGGTAACACTATAGAACCTTTGGACTGACCGACAAGTCATCTATCCTATAGAACAAATACTTTCTTCACTGTGACCTTGTTCAATTATCGGTAGCCCATGCATACATCGTAGAACCGTACTTATTTTTTCTCAAACCACACTAGAGTATCTCAAAACTAAAGTCTCTCTAGGAAGGGTAGAACACCAAGAAAATTATCTGGGAAACATATTTAAACTCATGTGCCACTGGTATACCCTAGATACTAGGACTCATCATGTTGGTATCCACTACATGTGCGAAGAAGAACTCACACCCTTGTCTATATTAGCTTCTCTGCCATTATAGCCAACACAAAACATGTAGGAAGAAATTTCCTAATTCCTTGGAAAGCCCAAAAGGCATTTCTTATCATAAAATGTCATGATTTTGGAACTATAGCCCCTAACCGCCACATGCTATATCAAGTTATCCATCCCTAGGTTTGCATCGAACCCTCATATACCAAGTGGCATAAGGTCCACTTGAAAAGTATGTACCATAAAAGATAGAGTGCAAACGAAGCACACCTCCCACAAAACAACAACACTATCCAAAGAGGTTTTAGGGGTTATTAATTCTCCCACTATTTTGTAAGTTACAACTTTTATGTATCATTTACCTCTTTTATCTGGGTTCCTAACAATCTATATATCAATTAACATGATTATCATATGCTATTTCTCTTTCTTGTTGACTATTTATCATTCTTGTGTATATCTTCTTGTTTTATCATGTTTCCCATTTACCTTATCAGGGGTTAGTTCATCATATTTCACATTCTTTTCATTCAATTAAGGATCACCTCCATATAATCTCTTTACATGCCCTGATAATTTTCCCTTAACACCCTTATATTCATGGATTGGTTTAAGATCAACTCAGGTTTCATTTTGTTTATCTCCTACTATTCTTATTTAATATCCCATGTCACATTTTCATTTTTTTACCTTATACTCGACCTCTATTTTAGAACCATCAACTATGTCTTTCTTGGAACTCTTCCATCTTATATCTCCATTTTTGAGGCAAAACACAAATCCTAATTCTGATCGATAATCATCTTTGTCAGCTTCAAAGCTTCCATTGGTGTAACATTTTTATCACCAAATCTTCCTTTCCACCGTAGACAATGAACTACTCTTTAGTTCTTTTCAAGTACTTAAGGATGTTCTTCATGGAAATCCAGTGGGCATCACTGACATCTGACTGATATCTACTTGTCATGATCAAGCCATATGAGACATTGGGACGAGTCCATAACATTACATACATGATAGATATGATTGTAGATACATGTGGAGTCCTATCCATGCATTTCTTTCTTTGCAAGAATTGAGACATTAAGCTCTAGATGTAATATCTCCATGAGATAAGGGAAAGTTTCCCCTTTTAGAGTCCTCCATGTTGAACCTTTTCAACACTTTGTCAATATTTGTGCTTTGACTTAGTCCAAGAAGCTTTCTATATCTATTTCTATCGACATAGATTCATAAAATATAGGATGATTCACCCAATTCCTTCATAGAGAATGTATTTCCCAGTCAGTCCTTTACCTTTTGTAAAGTAGGGATGTCATTCCCCATCAATATTATGTCATCTACATACAATATGAGTAATAAATTGTGCTATGATTAATCTTCCTATAAACACACTTTTCATCTTCATTTTGACTAAAGTCAAACTCTTTGACTATTTTGTCAATTCGAAGATTCAATTCTGAGATGCTTGCTTCAATCCATAGATTGAGCATTGTAGCTTACAAACTTTAGTTGCACCCTTTGTATTTATAAAACCCTCATCTTTGTGTCATGTACACATCCTCTAGAAGATTCTTGTTAAGGAATGTAGTTTTAACATTCAACTAGAAAATCTCATAGTCATGATAAGCTATAATGGAAAGTATGATCTCGATGGACTTAACCATGGCAATTGGAGAAAAGGTTTCATCATAGTCAACACCTTGAACTTGTATGAAACCCTTTGTAAGCAATCGACTTTTGTAATTTTGTATATAACCATCCAAGTCAGTCTTCTTCTTGAAGACCCACTTGCACCCTATGGGTTTTACCCCTTCAGGTGGATCCACCAATGTCTATACCTTGTTGTTGTACATGGATTCCAAATAAGATCTCATGGCTTCAAGCCATTTCTCAGATTTTGGTCCCTTAACAACTTCTAGGAAGTATGTTGTCTCCTCATGAATGACCAACTCATCACCTTCTTGAGTCACAAGATAACCAAATCTTTTTGGCTCAAGGCCTATCCTACTGCATCTATGAGGATCATGTGTTACTTGAGGAATTTGAGATTCCACAACAATTTGTGACTCTCTATGTTCCTCTTGTACCTCTATAGGTTCATTGTTCTCCTATTGGTCTCTAACCTCTTTGAGTTTTACTTTCCTCCCACCAATTCCTTTGGAAATGAATTCCTTTTCTGGTAATACAACATCCCTGGAAACAACCACTTTGTTGTCATATGGAGCATAAAAGTTGTATTATTTGGTATCCCTAGGATATCCAAAAAATAACATTTACCCAATTTGGTTCCAAGCTTTTCGGGAAAATGCTTTCTCACATAAGCTTCACATCCCCAAATCTTCATAAAAGGAACATCGGGATGCTTCACATACCATGTCTCATACGGTGTCTTTGAACCAATTTAGATGGTACACGATTTAGTGTAAATGTTTAGGTTTCTAGAGCATAACCCCAGAAAAAAGTTGGAATGTTGACAAAACTCATCATTGATCGCACTATATCTAGCAATGTGTGATTCCATCTTTTTGATACACCATTATGTTTTGGTGTTCCAGTGGAGTCTATTGTGATATAATACCATGGTCTCAAGAAGGTTCTCAAACCCTTGGCTTAAGTATTCTCCACCTCGATCAGAGTGAAGTGCCTTAATACTTTTACCAAGTTGGTTTTAGACTTCATTCACGAAATCCTTAAACTTTTCAAGAGTTTCCGACTTATGTTTCATCAAGTAAACATAATCATACCTACTGTAGTCATCAGTGAAGGTAATGAAGTACCGATACTGACCTCTAGAATTTGTTCTAAAAGGACCACATTCATCAGTTTGTATGAGTCCTAATGGATCACTAGCCCTCTCACTATTAACAATGAAGGAAGTCTTTGTCATCTTTCCCAAAAAACAAGATTCACATGTCTCTATTGATTGGAAAATAAAATAGTCAAAATATCCATATTTATGGAGTCTAGAAATGTGATTCACATTGATGTGCCCTAGACGACAATGCCAAAGATATGTTTTGTTTGAGTTACCAAGTTTTAATATTTTTATATTTATGTTAGAAACATTTTCTTAAGATCTAACATATAAAGACCATAGGACATTGGGGCACTGCCATAAAAGATCTCATCTTTTGAAATAGAACATTGACCATTCTTTATATAAAATCCATATCCATCCTTATCCATACAAGATACATAAATAATGTTTCTACTAATGGCATGTACAAGTTAGCAGTTATTTAACTCTATTACAAGCCCCGTGGTTAGAGATAAATCATAGGTTCCCAACTATAGTGGAAGAAACTCTTGCTCCATTTGCAACACACAGTTTGACCTTGCCCATTCTTAAAGGCTTACTTTTTTTCATATCCTACATATTCGAGCATATGTGAGATCTACATCCGCTATCAAGTACCCAAGATGAAGAAATAGATAAAGTTATCTCAAAAATGTAAATACTTAAGTGGAGATTTTTATCCCCTCCTTCTTGCCCAGTTCCTCTAGATAGAGAGTGAAATTTCTCTTCTAGTGTCCATGTTGGTGAAAGTGGTGAAAATTGTCTCCCTTGGTTACCCCTAACTTTGCTTTGAGTGCAGAAGACTTGGACTTTTGGCTAGCTTTAAAACTCTTCTTATATTTTCCTTTGCCCTTAGACTTCCCTTTTCCTCTACTGATTATCATTATAGACTTAAGCGTGCCTTTTTTCATTTGATACTGAGCTGTTCTCAACATGTCGAGTAATTCTGATAATGGCTTGTCAAAATTATTGATGTTGTAGTTCATGAAAAACTGGCATATGACTCTAATTTTGAGTACACAATCACATATGTGTCCAACTCTTGACCCAAGGGAAATCCCATCCTAGCAAGGTTCTCCGCATACCCAATCAACTTGAGCACATGGGGACCTACTGGATTTCGTTCTTCCATGTTGCATTTGGACAATGCTTTGGAGACATCATATCTCTCATGTCTTATCAGATCTTGGTACATGTTTTTATGATGTGTGACCATCTCAATAACATGCATGTTCTCATGTTATCTCTACAGCTCATAGTTCATTGAGTATAACATCAAGCACTTGATGTCTACAACATCTTAAAGTGCTTCTTGTAAGCACCTCTGTCAGCCTTTGGCGCATTGGGAGTAGGTTCATCTGGATCTTGTATTTCTAGGACATAGAGCTTATGATCCTATGTGCGAATGATTCTCAATGTCCTAAACCATCCATGGAAATTATTCCCATTCAACTCATCCTTCTCAAGGACCAATCATAAAGAAAACATATTATTGGTCATCATTAAATTTTACAAAAAAACATGTGGACTTTGCCAAAACACTTTTGATTTTATTTGATTAGAATTGTTTTGACTATGTTTATTTACGCCTTTAATTAATTATCGCTCCCACTATTTTGTTCAAATTGATATCCCTCACTTATCAATTTAGAAGGTTGCAACGTACAACCTTCTCGTGATCCAAGATCCAAAATAAGTGAGTTATTACCCGTCCAACACCAGCGTCCATAATCAATTATTCAGGTAGGCAACTTTTCCCTATTACATCTTATGCAATTTTTAGATAGATGTTATGTACAACTCTTTGACATACCCATATGCATTATTCTAGGTACTTGTCACATTAAGATCACCCATTTTAGTCTGACCCAAAAGCCAACACAATAGTAATGCACTCTACTTGGCAGGATGAAATAACTACCATCAAACTTCCACGATATGGACAACTCACCAAACTTGACGTACCCATGCTTAGTAAAACAATATTTCATGTATTTTTCTTATGGAAAACAGCTAAGACTTAATATTTTATTGAGGGATTTTATATATAAATAAATATACATATCCAATCACCACATGCTTATAATATGCATCATATACATGCTATAACTACAATAAAAACATACAATAGTAAACATAAGCAATGGTTATGGCCATCCTATTGTAATTCCTTTGAGCCAGAAGGAACTACTACCACCTAAGGTCCACATAATATGTAGAAACCCGTTATTGATGACGATCAATTCATGGACCTTAGCCGATTGGTTCACTTCTTGAACCTATCGGTTCAATGTCTAGAACTACCAAACTTGGTTCAATTGACTTGACATACTGAAACGATAGATTCAACACTTGAATCGGTCGGTTCATATGTCCAGTCAATCAATTTCCAATCAATGCTGTTTAAATTGAATACCTAAACACTTCAGTAATCAATTTAATTATGATTCATGATTAAACTCCTATTCCAATTGTATTCCTATGTGAGTGACCCTATAGGTTCCAAGTTATGTTGGCAGTGAATGTCCATAACTCATTTATTACATCACAAGCAAAGAGTGGCACCTATTAAGACATCATTGCTACCCAAGTTAATGGACAGTTGGAGTACAACTTCAATCTGTAATATGTGATACGTGTTATAGTGATTGTACAATTCTTTTGTCTCTGACAACCAGATTGAACTCGTGGCATTGAAAATTCACCCTTTCAATGTTTAATCCATGTTTTGGGAACTAGAGTAGACTATCTATGATATATGTGATCTCAATATCATATATTGACTCATATGTGCATGCACATTCTTTTCTCAGTCTCTCTTATCTAGTAGATAGGATATGAAATTCCTGTAGGAGGTACAAATCCCATCTACATCACTCATAGTCATTACCATGTGTCACAATGCACCTAATCATCACCCTTATGGCAACCCTTATTTAGGATTACATTGGATGATGTAAACACACACCAAATGACATATGATGAGTGTAGTGACTATAGGTCTAGGAACCACAATCACCACCTTCACAATGAGAGATGACTATGACCACCAATTATGGTTTCCATATGTCACTCTCAAGGTGGGCCTATCTGATACACTGTTCTCTTACAAGTATCTATGTGGTTGGTTTGATATCACATATCATGACTGATGAAATTCTATCATCAATTGACCCACACACTATTCTTATGTGTTATTGGTGTCTATCTTCCTTCTAAAATAACATCCGACTAGGGACATAGCAATAATTCACATACTCTTAACACTTGTATGATCTCATTGTTCAAGGCATGTACTTGAAAACATACGCCATTGAGTAATTGTCATTCTTTAGACATTAATTGTGTTTCCTAATTATCTCATAATCGAGTGAAATAGAATAAATCGGAAGCTTTATTTTATGATCAATCAAATCATTTATATAATATGACATCACAATGATCACATGATTGGCTCTATCGGCATACATACCAACATACTCCCACTTGCACTTAGAGACAATCACCCATGAATTTTATTCTTAGTGATCTAAACATGTCCATCATGTTTCCATTGCGCAAGTGCTAATCCATCATGTTAGCAACATATTGCTTTTAGTTGGTATATTGCATATTTCACATCTCTTTATTGTATGAAATTTCATTTGAGATGGAATTGGCGTATACGCTATTTGAGATTCCTTGCATAACTAATATCTCAATTGTTGTACAAAATTTCATTTGAGATGGAATTGGTGTATATGCTATTTGATATTCCTTGCATAACTAGTATCTCCATTTTTGTCATAGTATTTCTTCTATGTCATGAATGGTTAGAACATCTCATAAGTTCATCTATATGAAATTCTACATCATAGAATATTCACTCCTGTGTTCATAGCAGTAGGTCATACGACTTCTATTGTAGAGTTATAATACTTGTACGTAGTTCAAAACTCTTTCCAACCTCCAACTCTTATTTAAGATTATACATAGTTTTATATTGTTATCATTCTATGTCATTTAGTAAGCTAGCATCGATGTATCCATTTACATCCAACTCTTCCTTATTACCGTAGTGCATCTACTAATCCTTAATGCTTCTCAAGTAGTAATGGATGTTTCTATGATTTTTCCAATAAACTTTATTGGATTATGACTAATATCATCTTTTCATGTCCAACACATACAAGAAAATGGGATAAGCACACTATATTGCATGTAGATCCAAATGTGAATGCATATGCCATCTCTTCCATTCTTCACAAGATTTGGAACATTGGATTCTTGAGAAACTAATTCCATCTATATAGATATATTTTCTCTTATCAAATCCTTCATGCTGAACCCTTTCAACATCTTGCCAATATGTGCTCGTATTTAGGTTTATAAACTTTCCAGAACTATCTCTATAGAACTCAATTTCTATTACATAGAATGGTTCACCTAATCCTTCATGCTGAAGGTGATTTTCATGCTTGGTTTCAACACTTAGTATCAAAATGCCACTCCTCATCAATACATGGAATATTTATATGCTCCCACTATATCTTTTGTAATCACAAATTTCATCTTTTATCTTAAGTCAAACTCTCCGACTTCCTTATCAAATCAAAGACTCTAGCTCAGAGATGCTTGTTTCATCCTCTTCATTGAACATTATAGCTCATAGACTTTATGTGCATTAATTGAGTTATAAACCCTTCAGGATGTGTCACGTACACATCATTTCTATTATTCCTATTAAGGAATGTGATTTCAATATCCATATGCCAAATGAGATAGTCTAATCAAGCTGCAATATCAAGCATGTCAATTGGTGAAGGGATTTCATCACGTTCAACACTTTGAATTGGTTTGAAAACCTTTACAACCAATTTATCCTTCTATGTCATCCATGTTGGTTTTCTTCTTGAAAACCCAACTGCACCTTATGGGTTTAACCCCTATAGGTGGTACCAGCAAGATCATACCTTGTAGATATTCATGGATTCCAATATGGATACAATGGCCTCAAGCCATTGCTCATACTTTGGTCCCTCTATAGTTCTTAGTCAATTGTTGGCTCATCATCTTGTTAACAACTCACAATTTATCTAAGTTATAGGATTCACAATCTTTTAATCTCTGATGTGTTCTACTAGAACTATGAGTTGTTCTGTGTTACAAGTGGAACTTGAGATTCCACAACAATTTGTGATTATCCAAATTTCTATTTTACCTCATGAGGTTCAAAATGTTTTCTTGTTGATCTTGAACTTTTTGAGATCTACTTCACTCCGACTAATTCCTCTGGTACTCAGTCATCCTAGCAAACAAACACTTTTATTATAAAAGTGAGATAAGTAGTGTTCAACAAACTAACATTTATGTGATTAAATCTACTCAAAAAACTCTTTTTTGTATGACGAGGAACCTCTCCCAGGCAGGGCCACTATTGGACCCACCCCAGAAGGGTAAACCTTAGAACCATCCCCGTACATTGGGGGCACCACGACATGCTCAATAACGTGGTGCCTCATTGCACCCCAAAGGTTGGTTCCAGAGTCAAATCTGGGTCCCTTCATTGGGGATTATCGAGCAACACCATTGGGCTACCCCCTTGCTCCCTTGTATAAGTTTCAATCCTTAAGACATATCTGGACATTCCCATACCATATCACATATGTTTTCCATTACACAATTTTTAGATGGTACTTTGTTTTAGTGCTACACATATGCCTAAAAGATACTATAAGATTAGATTAAATGATAAACCATTTCATGACTCATCAGGTTGTTGTTCCTTCTTTTTGATACATCATCATGCTTCAGGTGAAGTTAATTATGATACACTATCATAGTCCCTCCAAAAGGTTCTCTGTAACGACCCCGCCTCCCGGTAACCCCCAATTAAGGGAGACCAAGAGGTCAGAGCCATTATCCCAATAAACAGGATCAAAGGTTCGACAAATAATCAATAACAAATATAAAATTTTACCAACCAAACTGAAAACGGATATATAAATAAAACCTTGCATACCTTTTTCATCAAAATACTACACTTTTGTTAAAAGAGATATATTTAGGCATTCAAACCATTTTAATTTATTACTTGTATTTTTCTGATCACTTTTCATGTATATACTTTTCCCATCCGAGGTTTCTAGCTCAAGATATGATTTTTGACAAAAAAAACCCTTTTTCTGATTTATCAGTAATTTCCTAGAAAATGTGGATCGCTGGATGCGTGGTCCGCTGATCCACGCAGGATCCAATGGCCGCAGATGTGCGCACCCAAGTTTGCAAATAAAAGAATGTGAAATGCAAAACTTCCCTTACCTGTACTGAAGGCACCCAGGGGTAGGTTGGTAAATTCATGGGTTGTCTCCTTCTTCAACCTTGTGACACCACACCTGTCGCAGTGGTCAACTCCACAGTTGACTTCGTGATCCCGTCGACTTGTGAGCACACCAATGGGCCAGGAGGCTTCGTATCCCTCTGTCGAAGTTGTCCAGGGCTTCAATTGCAGGCTGCGATCACGCCGTGGCCCTCTCCTGCTTTTCGGACTCTGGCGAGCTTCATGAAGGTGATGAGGATGGAGAATAGGACGAACGGATCAATTGGACGCACTAAAATGTTCCTCGCACTCTTCCGTAATGATTGGAATAGAAAACAGAGGCACTGGTTCCCCTATTCATCCCTCCCTATATATAGGGTCGGGCAAGTCCCTGCCGATTTGGGAACTTTCCCAATCGACAACCAATCCTCGACAAACCAGGGATGATTCCCTTCGGTTTCCTCTCCTGAGTCCAAAGGAAACATCAGCAAGCTTGCACACTGAGTGTATCGTGAGGAATCCAAGAGGGAAAATCCCTATGTCAACGGCAGAGTCCCAGTCCCAGTGGGACTTGGACGATACATGCTAGACATTGGATCGAGATCCAACGGTCTTCGTTGCACATGATCAAACAAAAGGAAGTACCTTTTTTTCTATTAACAATTAATGCCTTATTTTGGAGAAATCTTGAGAAATTGATATCTCCCAAACCATAATTCCTTTTTATCTCAACTTTTAAGGAAACATTTGTCTTTACATTATCTAACTATGTACGAAATTTGGGAAACACATTATAATGGATGAGTAGGCTTCCTTCTCTCCAAAGTTATCCTCTAATTAATCCAAAATTAATTAGTATATCTTTTCCCTTTACTATTATCTTGTTATTTTGGGTCCCTTGGACCTCAAGAAAACCCTGAAGGCACGAATTCCCATATTGGAGAATATTTACTTGCTTTTATTCTCTTATCTATTTCTATTTCACTTATTCTCCTTTTATTTAATCAAATCCTTTTCCTTTTTATTTCTCTTTTCTTTTCAATTGGGCTTAATGGCCAACAAGGCCCATTATCAATCAATCAAGGCCATTTCACACGAAATCCATCACAAATCAAAGAAATAGATTTCATTTATTCTTTATTATGAGAAATTACATTTCTCACCAAATGAACCCAAAAAAATTGGGGTTGTAACATCCTTCCCTTCTTATAAGAATTTTGTCCTCAAAATTCCATCAAGCAAACAAACAATTCAGGATAAGCCTTTCTTATGTCCATCAGGGCTCCCATGTGGCTTCACCCTTTCCATGTTGCTTCCCAAGAACCTTCATCATCTCATATTCTTCCATGTGAGTTCTTTCTTACCTTGGTATATTGTACCCTTATAGGTGACTCAGGACATTTCAGCCTCTCAAAAGCTGAATAGGTTCAGGCTCAGCACATGGCTTGGGTACCTCACATAGTGCTCTCTAGATCAGACTCATGGAACACATTACACATCATGTTAGCATGAGGGGAAAGGTCGAACCTAACCTTCTCCACCAATCCATCTCAAATGGACTCATATATCAGGAACTCAGCTTTCTCAGTTGTAGCTTAGAGGGGTCAGATTTTCACATCACATACTCTCCTACAGTGAACTGCATGTCAGTATGCTTTGCATCAACTCACGACTTATGTCACCTCTAGGCTCTCTCTCAGCCATTGCACGATCAAAGTGACTTCATCTGCACACACTGTGGTTCTTTACTGACCTTCACGAGGCCTCCTTCACCAACATCATCTTAATGAAGTGGTGACTGCCACAACCTCCTAACATAGCTTATTTACATCCCGATACTGGCTAAGGTGGTTATCATCATATCTCTCATAGGGCAAGAACTACCCCCCATGTATCACCCTGGATGAGCACACATGCTCTCATCAGACCCTCTAGTCTGGATCATCCTGTCCATTAGTATGGGGTGATAAACTGTACTAACATCGAGTTCTTCATGTATCTACTTCCACCTAATGGAAGTGAACCTTTAGGTCCTACTCAAGAACTTTTGAACTCGCATCATGGTGCAGTTGAACCATCTCTCTCTCATATGTAGTTCAACTGAGTCCATCCCTTGACAATACTCTTTCTTTCTCTTGTCATCTAGGTAAGGCGATCTACCATAACCCACATTGTATCTTGATCTTCCTTGGTCAAGGGGAGACTTACCACAACATCCATAGTGGTGAACTCCCATTCCCTCTCGGGGACTCTTTATCCTCTATGCCAAAGCACTGGATTACTGGTGTTCGTCCTTCACCCCCAGCTTGCATAGATACATGCCACATGCAACTTCATATCAAGCATCCAAAGTGCTACTATCACTTACTATCTTTGTAGTATCATGGTGTATGGTGATCTTAAAACCATGATCTCCTGTACGTCATGATTCCTCAAGATCGATTCCTTAGAATCCCTAAACCACTCTCATTAGGGGTTTATTACCTTCCTATCCAAAGAAGTGTATCTGAGGTTCTATCACCATCCTTCCATTGCATCAAAGACTAGGCTGACTAACCATTAACTTGATCAATCGGCATCATTGCATCTGAGGGTCAGCCAAACCTATCTTCTAGTCTCTAGCAAAGCTAGGCAGCTATATCTCCACTAGAGCATCCATTACCATTTCACATCCTTAGGTAATAGGTAATGTTGAAGACATACACTTCCATGTATTACACTTATCATCTCGTCTCAAACTCTGAGTTTATCTTCATCAGAACACTCGGAGCTCATCCTCTTAGTTATCAAACTCAACCTTGTATCACTTGCAAATTCCACATAGCTCATGATAAAACATTCTCACAAGATGATTACCTTAATACTCTTATCGTTTGTACCTATCGTTCACTTTGTAAGGGTATGTTATCGTCTCTCTCCTCATACCTCATAGCAACGTTCCAACTCACATCATCTTTATCCTTGGTGTAAGGCATGTGTATTGTCCTATCTCTCACTCCCATAATAAGAGGAAATAAGCATTTGGCGGCCGTCCAAATACAAAGTTCTTCCTGTTCCAAGAGTAGAGATAGTACATCCCACCTTGCCAGTACACCTTCAAATCTAAGTTGAAATGTGCAACTTATGTCTCTACATCACAAACATCATGATATCAAAAATTACTTCCATGGAAAACTGGTCTCGAACCTACTGCGATTTACACACAATCCTTGGTCATCTCCTCTGGGTCTATAGGGAGCCGACACTTTTGGGGTCATCCCTCTTCCCTCATGCATCAGAGAGTGCCCTACTCATCTGCCCTTTGGGTCCCATGAGTTCATGAAGGTGATCAATATCCTAACCCATGGCCCTTAGACAATGATAGTTGTTACCTCCCGACCCTATGGTCATGTGCAACTAGGGAATTAGGAAACTCCTACTTCCATCGGTCTTATCCCTACCTGACCCTAGGATAGACTTAGGATTCTAACATAGTACATGTTCAACTTAGAACCTTACCCAAGCCTTCATCATCTCTCTCTCTACATTCTTGGGCTGTCTTTGATCCTTTCATAGGGGTCATGGTGACCTGCCTACCTTGGTCAAGCCCCATACCAGTAACCTTCATGGAAACACACCCACATGCACCTAGAGATGATTATCTATGGGTCTACAGGTTCATTCTCATACCATGTACTTTTTACTTAGCTTCTCATGATCCTATGAGACCTCTTTAGGTTTCCACAAAACCCACAACCTAGTACACACCCTACCAAAGGGTTCCTCTCCCAAGATGGGAGGAAACTACAACTCTCGACAACAAGGTCACAAACATCCTTAGGGTTTATATCCACATGAGCATGCTGAACCCTAGCAAGCCACTAAGGCACAAGCAGACCACCTACTAAACCATGCTAGGGTACACTGGTTTTCATCATATCTTCCCATGTCTTCAACTTAGTTGTGAGGGGTTCATCAAACATACCTTAAACTTAAGGGGTTTCTCTTTCCTTTAAACATGAGAAGTACCATGCTCAAATCTATTGAAACTAAAGCCTCATCATGAGCATCAGGTACACCACTTCCCCTCTTAGGCCTAGGAACCCTAGGTTCATTTCTGTATGCCACAACTGTCCAACTACATACTCAACCTTTAACCACGAACCACACATGTCCAAGGTATGTCATGCGCTTCCCGTGATCCTTTTATTCGAGCAACACTTCAGAGTTGAGTCCTCCTCAAGGACAGCCAACAGGGTACAAGGCCTCACAACCTTCTACAAAACCTCTTCATGTCTAAGGAACTCTTCCTCTCATCTTTACCAGCAGACTCATCCTCTCTCTAGGGTTTGGTTCCTCTCATGGAAACCAAGACATCATCAGCCTCCAAGGATCAAGTATGAGGCAACCACAAACATCCACTTAGGTTGCATCATCCTCAACTTCCCACTATTCCTCATGTCTCGGAGTCTAGGCTTCCAACCATCTTGCATGGTTCCTACTCTCTCTCTAGAGCTAACCCTATAAACAACCTCACTACTAAAGGCCCTCTCTTCAAGCTCACAAGCATACCTCTACGTGGGTGAAGCCTAGTTTCCACTTATGTTCACTCAGGATTATCTTTATGCTTATCTCATAAGTTACCCATCATACTCTCCTGGCTAGGGTTTCCACCTACTGCTTGCACTACTGACGTATCCTGGGTGCCTACTATGCCATGCTCATATAAGCTCGTGGGGCATCTATAGGTCCTTCTCTGACCTCATCAATGAAGGAGCTATCCTTCATTCTAACATGCACGACCCTTCCCAGGGTTGGGTCGCCAAAGGTACTCGGTCATCCATCCTCTCATGGCTCATATGGCATCCAAGGCATGTCTATCCAAACACCTGGTATACCATGACATCTGACTCATCATGTCATCTCTCTCTTTAACCTTCACTTAGGGTTAGGGTTAGCATCATCCTTAGAGGATGTTCCAGGTCTCTACTTGTAATGGAGATCTATACCTCCAAGACTAACTCTCTGAACTTATCCTCCTGATGAGAAGGTCTAGCCTCAGGTCTCTCCTGCGGGCATGACAACTTATGTCGTACGACCTAAGCATGTATCTATTCTTTAGTTTATGCTTAATATATTAAGCTTATGTCCATGACATCTGATTTACATGCTTTTTATTAATTTGGTGGAGGATTCCTTAAACCTTATCAACCTTACCCATACCTCAAGAGGGTGAGGAAAAGAGAGAAAACCCTAATCCTTAAGGTCCTTAACACCATTTGAGTTGAGAAGGGATGAACAAGATGAGAGAGTCATAAAGGTATCTTTTTTCGAGTCAAATCCTGAGACTTTGGCCGGGCAGTCACACAAATTTGGGAGTCCTCGTATTCCGACTAGCGGTGCGTAGTAAAATCTTGCCAGCCCCTGGACATGATCCTTTTCTAGACACCTCTATCTTTCGAAAATTCCCCTAGTAACTCCCTTGGGTTCTATAGAGTTTGTAAAATTTAATAATTATTAAAGATTAAATGAGGAACCTATGCTCTAATACCAAATGTAACGACCCCACCTCCTGGTAACCCCCAATTAAGGGAGACCAAGAGGTCAGAGCCATTATCCCAATTAACAAGATCAAAGGTTCGACAAATAATCAATAACAATTATCAAATTTTACCAACTAAACTGAAAATGGGTATAAAAATAAAACCTTGCATACCTTTTTCATAAAAATACTATACTTTTGTTAAAAGAGACAGATTTAGGCTTTCAAACCATTTTTAATTTATTACTCGTATTTTTCTGATCACTTTTCATGTATATACTTTTCCCATCTGAGGTTTCTAGCTCAAGATATGATTTTTGACAAAAAAATCCTTGTTCTGATTTATTAGTAATTTCCCAAAAAATGTGGATCGCTGGATGCGTGGTCCGCTGATTCACTCAGGATCCAACAACCGCAGATGTGCGTGCCCAAGTTTGCAAATAAAAGAACGCAGAAGGCAAAATTGTCCTTACCTGTACTGAAGGCACCTAGGGGCAGGTTGGTAAATTCATAGGTTGTCTCCTTCTTCAACCTCGCGATATCGCAGCTGTCATGGTGGTCAACTCCATAGTTGACTTCACGATCCTATCGACTTGCGAGCACACCAATGGGCCAGGAGGCTTCGTCTCCCTCCATCGAAGTTGTCCAGGGCTTCAATTGTAGACTGCGATCACGCCGTGGCCCTCTCCTGCTTGTCAGACTCTGGCAAGCTTTGCGGAGGTGACGAGGATGGAGGACAGGACGAACAGATCAATTGGACGCACTAAAATGTTCCTCACACTCTTCTGCAGTGATTGGAATAGCAAACAGAGGCGTTGGTTCCCTTGTTCATCCCTCCCTATATATAGGGTCAGGCAAGTCCCTATCGGATTGGGAACTTTCCCAATCGGCAACCAATCCTCGACAAACCAGGGATGATTCCCTTCGGTTTCCTCTCCTGAGTCCAATGGAAACATCAACAAGCTTGCACACTCAGTAGATCGTGAGGAATCCAAGAGGGAAAATCCCTCTGTCAACGGCAGCGTCCCAGTCCTAGTGGGACTTAGACGATACGCACTAGGCATTGGATCGAGATCCAATGGTCTTTGTTGCACGCGATCAAACAAAAGGAAGTACCTTTTTTTCTATTGCCAATTAATGCCTTATTTTGGAGAAATCTTAAGAAATTGATATCTCCCAAACCATAATTCCTTTTTGTCTCAAATTTTAAGGGAACGTTTGTCTTTACATTATCTAGCTATGTACGAATTTTGGGAAACAAATTATAATGGATGAGTAGGCTTCCTTCTCTCCAAAGTTATCCTTTAATTAATCCAAAATTAATTGGTATTTCTTTTCCCTTTACTATTATCTTGTTATTTTGGGTCCCTTGGACCTCAAGAAAACCTAAAGGAAGAAATTCCCATATTGGAGAATATTTACTTGCCTTTATTCTCTTATCTATTTCTATTTCACTTATTCTCCTTTTATTTAATCAAATCCTTTTCCTTTTTATTTCTCTTTTCTTTTCAATTGGGCTTAATGGCCAACAAGGCCCATTATCAATCAATCAAGGCCATTTCACACAAAATCCATCACAAATAAAAGAAATAGATTTCATTTATTCTTTATTATGAGAAATTACATTTCTCACCAAATGAACAAAAAAAAATTGGGGTTGTAACATATACCATGTTACACATATATCTTTTTATCCTTCTATTAATGCGAAGTTGAGATTCTAAATCAATAATCTCTCTACAAGTTTCACCTCATGTTTAATACATTACATATCCTTCGTTTTAAATCAAACAACTCATGCATGGATCAAACTTAGTTTCTCTTTCAATCAAGTTTTTCCTTCTTGAATGTAGTCTACCTTTGTATGACTTATTCATTTGTTAAACTACACTTTTGTTTTTCTTATTTTAGAAACTTGTTTGTTGTTCTATAGAGACTTGGAATCCAAAGGTAGTAAGGATGAATGTATTAACTTCACAATAAAGGTATACATTCCATGCTCTCAATTATATCATAACCCTCATTCCTTAATCAAGATCATCATTTTACATTTCTCTTTGTTTCAACTAAGTTTGTTGTTGTAGTCTTATGATTTACATGTTCATCCAATTCTCTTTACTTTAACTTTTTTGAATACTCTTCACTTCTATGTACTTATTGTATACTCAACTCTTTTCTTCTATTTTGCCTTTGATTTGGAGTACATAAAAGCATTATACTCGATTATATGATCCATTCCTCATGATTGATTCTTACTATCTTGGCCCTTACATACTTTTCTCATATCTTTCCCATATTTCATATTTAGATTTCATATAATACTTATCATTTAACTTAATTAGAACCTTATGTCGTGTTCCTTTATTCCCAATTAAGGGTTTTTCATATGAGGCCCCAAAGTTGAATCTCATATATCAGTTCTAACTGATTCTTAGCTATTCTAATCTTTCCCATATGTTACAACATCTTAGTGTATGTACATTCTCACTATGATGTGGGTCTAATTTATCCAGAGTCTACTCTTATTATATTGTTAATAGGAGTCATTAGATCCCAGTAACGCATCCTGGCAGCCGGACCAGGCCGAACCTGTAGTCCTGAAGCCAAGAGCTACTCAGGATTAACTAACTCCTATTAATCTCAAACATGTAGAAAGAATATCCACTGGGGCAAACTCATTTAAACATAATTTCTGGTCTACTTAATACAAAGAATATAAACAATAACTGAATCACTTCATAATACACAATAATATAAAAGAATCATATATATTCTACAAACTAATAATATGAATTCATATATATATAAGAGCATTTCTATTGATCTTCAATCAAAGAAGCAATATAAAGCAGGAGTTGTATCACATTTTATGTTTAATCTCTTACTCCTTCATTACTTTTGATCTCTTAACCCTAATATTTCTTGGGTTCCTCTCTAGCCCATTCACCCATTGCATGCATGGCCAGGGCATTCAGAGAAGAATAAACATAGTAGCTTGATACTGGTCAATCTAAGTATTCAGATATCGGGCCAGGGTATCCAAATACCCAGACTTCCCAGAGCTATAGACACATCACCTCCTAACTTCCAAACTTATAACTCTAACTTTATATGCTAATGGCCCCTGACGACTCAGCCTAAGCTCTGATACCAAAGCTGTCACAGCCACATCCCACGATTTCCACTAATCATGAGATTAGGGCATGACTATGAGGATTACACTTAATACAAAGTTCACTCCCAACTTTTCTTCATTTTATTTCTAACTCTTTGTTTTCTCACATTCAATCATTCGTAAACAAAATTTACAAGAGAATTAAAATATTATTACTCTAATATGATCTCACACTAGTACAGAAATGGGTTATAACGTCACTACCTGTAGGGTCAGTTTTTCCAAATAACCGACCTTATATGTCTAAAAAAACGTAGGCACCACTTAAGACCTCTTGGGTCGGTTTTCTTAAAAAAACCGACCTTGTAGTGTAACTCTATAGGGCCGATTTTCCAAATAACCGACCTTATATGTCTATAAAAAATGCGGGCACCACTTAAGACCTCTTGGGTCGCTTTTCTTAAAAAAACTGACCTTGTAGTGTAACTCTATAGGGTTAGTTTTCCAAATAACCGACCTTATATGTCTATAAAAAATGCGGGCACCACTTAAGACCTCTTGGGTCACTTTTCTTAAAATAACCGACCTTGTAGTGTATCTCTATAGGGTCAGTTTTCATAAAATAAGCGACCTTATAGACAATTGGATTAGAAAGCCAATTACAGTTTCCCGTGGCAAAATTTTGCTTGATTTTGGCTTCGCGCCTCGATCTATAGGGTCGGTTTTTCCAAATAACTGACCTTATATGTCTACAAAAAATGCGGGTTAGACATCTTGAATCCAGTTTGCCTTCACACATGTATAAGCACCTCTAGGGTCGATTTTTTCCTTATAACCGACCCTAGAAGTCCCTTCGGTCGACAATATTGTCGACCGAGATAAATTTTGGATCCAGTTAAGTTCACGCATGTATAAGTACCTCTAGCGTCAGTTTTTTCCTTATAACTGACCCTAAAGGGATCCTCAGTCGACAATATTGTCGACCGACATCAATTTTGGATCCAGTTTAGTTAACGCATGTATAAGCACCTCTAACGTCAGTATTTTTACTTTTAACCGACCCTAAAGCTCTTCTCGGTCGACGAGTTTGTCGACCGATATCCTCTCGGTCGACAAATTTGTCGACTGAATAAGAGCTAGATTTCACGTGTATAAGCACCTCTAGGGTCAGTTTTTTCCTTATAACCGACCCTAGAAGTCCATTCGGTCGACAATATTGTCGACCGAGATGAATTTTGGATCTAGTTGAGTTCACACATGTATAAGCACTTCTAGCGTCAGTTTTTTACTTTTAACCGACCCTAGAGCTCTTCTCGATCGATGAATTTGTCGATCGATATCCTCTTGGTCGACGAATTTGTCGACCGAGAAGGAGCCAAATTTCACGTGTATAAGTACCTCTAAGGTCGGTTTTTCTTTATAACCGACCCTAGAGCTCCTTCAGTTGAAGAATTTGTCGACCGATAATCTCTCGATTGAAAAATTCGTCGACCGAGAAGGAGCCAGATTTCACCTCTAGGGTCGGTGTTTTCTTATAACCGACCCTAAAGGGCTCCTCGGTCGACAATATTGTCGACCGACATGAATTTTGGATCCAGTTTAGTACTTTTCAAAACTTTATAAAACATTGGGATCTCAATCCCTTGTCTCATTGTTGGGAATTCACATCCCTCAATACCAACATCATCACATTTGCTGTATCTGGGTATTCAAACCCTTAGTTCATCACTAAACATGGTTATCACTTATTAGGTAACTATTACCTTCAGGTCATCTGACCAAGGTATTCAGGATATTTGTTACACAAGCATCTCACATAACTCACTAGGCATATTCAACTTCTTGTTGTCACCTCTCACTACACAACAAATAAAATAATGGCTCACAAAGCCCATTACCATCATAGCTCATACCTGGTTATACGCTTATTATCTCATGATACTTGCATGGTTAGTATACTAGATAACAACCATATCAATTTCATATCAACATCATGCAATACAAAGATAGCATCACTATTCCCTCATTAGGGTTAGAGTTTCCCATCTTTATCAATTAGGGTTTCACATAACATCATCCCATATTAAGGTTACACATAACATTATCCCATATTAGGGTTTTACACAACATCACCCTGTATTAGGGTTTCACATAACATTATCCCATATTAGGGTTTCACATAACATTATCCCATATTAGGGTTTCACACGACATCACCCTATATTAGGGTTTCACATAACATCATCCCATATTAGGGTTTTATAAGCACCTTAGAGCTCCCTCGGTCGACAATTCGACGATCGAGAAAGAGCCAGATTTTACGTGTATAAGCACCTCTAGGGTCGGTTTTTTCCTTATAACCGACCCTAAAGTGCTCCACGGTCGACAATATTGTCGACCGACATGAATTTTGGATCCAATTTAGTTCACGCATGTATAAGCACCTTTAGAGCTCTCCTCGATCGACGAATTTTTCGACCGATAACCTCTCGGTCGACAAATTCATCGACCGAGAAGGAGCCAGATTTCACATGTATAAGCACCTCTAGGGTCAGTTTTTTCTTATAACTGACCCTAAAGGACTTCTCGATCGATGAATTTGTCGACTGACATGAATTTTGGATCCAGTTTACTTAACATGTGTATAAGCACCTCTAGTGTCGGTTTTTTACTTTTAACCGACCCTAGAGCTCCCCTCGGTCGACGGATTTTTCGAATGATAACCTCTCGGTCGACAAATTTGTCGACTGAAAATGTGTTTGAGTGTTTTTAAATAACCAAACTCGGGCACCACTTATCTTTAGCGTCGGTTTGTTTCTTTTAACCGATGCTACAGGTCAAGTCTCTCCTTTAAAATGGCCAAAACCTAGTCTTTCTCCCATGTGAAACAAAATTTTCGTTCTCTTTTTCTCTCCCACGGCGCGGATACCTTTTCCGCCGTGAAGCCCTTGCCACCTCTCCGTGCCGCCAAAGCCCTTGCCTCCTCTCCAAGAAAAGAGCTCGTCGTCACCGCCTCTCCACACTTCCACGAATGTCGCTGCCTCTCCGTGAAGGTCATCTCATCCTCTATGAAGATCGTCGTCGTTTCCAAGTAAGGTCGCCGCCGTTTCCAAGGAAGGTCGCCGCTGTTTCCAAGTAAGGTTCCCGAGTTCATTTTCGGGTTCGGATCCACCTTTCTTAGTCTTGGTAAATGAGATCTGTCTCTTTTTCTTTGTTTTTCTTGTTGTTCTATCTTCCCCTCTCTTCTTCTTGGCTGAATCCATGATGTTCCATGGTGGAGCTTGAGATAATGGTTGAAAACATCTTCCACTCTCTTCTTTTTACCTTTTCAACATAGGTTTTGCTTCCTTTTTGGAGAAGGAACCAGCTTGGTGAAGAGGAGTGCCCAAGCTAGGGTTTCTTCCCCATTTTTCTTCAATCTACCTTGCTGTTTGGAGTTTCTACATCATCGATAAAGGTGAGTTATATAACTTTATCCATGATTATTGTTCACTCTTACGTTACATGTACATGATTTTGCCTTAAAAATATTGATCCAAGTATAAAGATGTACCTTTACCTAGGGTGTGAGCTTGTATGATAGTTTTTTGTATCATCTTAGATGAACCCTACATCTTGTGCATGATTTTTTTGATGGAAGTGGTAATCATATACCTTGTTTGCATATGGATAATGATTTCTTTTACTCTCTCAAAAGATGTATATTTCTAGGATTTCAAACTATTTTTTCCTCCTTATATTTCAAGCAATCTATCATTTTGTAAATTATGATGTGATTATGAATCATTTTTTTCATGAATGTGTGGTTTTGAATGGTGACGGTTGAGCATCAATTCTCCCCTCTCCCAGAATATATGAATCTTCTTTTCTATTTCAGTTTGAACATTTCAGTGTACCCCTCGGTCGAAAATTTTGTCGACTGAAATATTTTCGGTCGACAATTTTCTCGACCGAGGGGTACACTGAAATGTTTATTTAAATTTTTAGCGTCGATTATTCCAAAAAAACCGACCCTATAAACTCTCTCGGTCGAGAAAATTGTCGACCGAAAATGTGTTCGGTCGACAATTTTCTCGACTGAGAGTGTTTACAGGGTGGTTATTCAATATTTAGCGTCGGTTATTCCAAAAAAATCGACCCTATAAACTCTCTTGGTCGAGAAAACTGTCGACTGAAAATGTGTTCGGTCGACAATTTTCTCGACCGAGAGAGTTTACAGGGTCTGTTTTTTTGGAATAACCGACCTTACAAACTCCTTTTTTCTCACCTGGGTCAGATTTTTTACATCCTTTTGCGTCGGTGTTTACTCTGTAAGGTCGGTTTTTTTGGTCAAATAAACCGACGCTATAGAGCAAATTCTATAGCGACGACCACTTAGGCGTCAGTTAAGAAGTGACGCTACAGGATTTAAAAAATCGACGCTACAGACCATTCCTGTACTAGTGTCAACATTAATGATACACATTCATATATTCATTCTGTTTCTCACACTTCCATGTACATACGACATGATAATCAAATACATTCTCTCTTATCAAGGAAACAAAGATACAAAAATCATTTATAACTCTCTCACATCTATACAAGGACCTAGAGTGATAGGGACCGACTAAACTTAACTAATCTCATACTTAACTCATGTGGTAGATCTACTCTGATGCTTTGACCTTCTTCAAGTCCATGTGGTTTCCCTAAAAATTTTGAGTAGAGGGGTGAGCCTACTCGCTCAGTGAATGAGAACTTCAAAGAAATAGTCTAAAGCACTGATATAATTACAATTATACTTTTGAGCAACTGATATCAATTATAATAATAGTAATTACTACACTAAGAAGATCTAAAGCAATATAGTTAAAATAACAGAGAATGTAAATATTACATTTAAAGAACAACTACTATGAAATTGTATTCAAATCATTCTTAACTCTTTTTACTTATAAGAAACTCTTTAAACCTATATGATCATATTTTAGCTTATGCCCTGATCATATACAGTGTACTCTACATATGAGACTCGCAGTGCACTATGATCACACTGTACAAGACTTAGCTGGCACACTCGGGAAATGCTAAGTTTGACTACTCTCCTGGTCTACAATAGGGAAATGGCTCTCTGGCATAAACTGGACTCCTCCTTTAACCTGAGAAAACAGACAGAGAGTCAAGCCACCTATTACTCTAGTGCCACCAGGATCCTATCTCTGGTTGATGTTGGACACTACATGGCTTTTCTGTACTCTAGTGCCCCCATGATCCTGTCTCTGGTTGATGTTAGACACTCATTCTGTAATTTAAGGAGACTTCCACTAGGGCTTCGTCCCCCGTACCACTTGTTAGTATGATCCAACTCTCATATACTGGATACTACCAGGGTTAGGTCATTTCACCCCTAAGGCGCATACCTCACATTGGGGTTCTACGATGTTCAGGGCACCTATATCTATTATTTTATTATTCTAGAAAAGCTCTTACTACATTGCATCTCTCTCTTACTTATTCTTGACTTTGGTATCTCTATGGTACCGAGTCTACTTATCCGAAACTTATAAATACAACATGTATATCATTTTTAACTTGGCAGTACTATATACTCAAACACTGTAATTTACTGAGAAATCAACATATTGTACTTGTAGGCAGGTTTAAATAAATAGAATACTTGTCAACTTGGCACTTTATACACTAAAATCATGCAATTGAACTGTTAAGCATCACCACATCTCATACTGAGAACTTTGATATCACAATACTTGATTTATTGAACACCCTATCCTTAGGGTTTCATTTACCTCATTCACTTATCACATGGAAACACCCTATCCTTAGGGTTTCTTTTACCTCATTCACTTATCACATGACAACACCCTATCCTTAGGGTTTAAGTTACCTTATTCACTTATCACATGGTTCTCATAAAGATTTCATATGACATAAACATTCACTGAATAAAGTCTGCTTTCAACAAATCATATACAATCAATATATGTATGAAACCTTAGAACTAAGCTGAATTTAGGTTTCCATGCCATTCACTGAGATATCATGCATCAAGAATAAAATTGACTAAATAAGGTCTATTATGTCAAGAAAATCCCTTCAAATGGATTTTCAAGATATCTATTTGCAAATATCCAACTTTCCTCACATCTAGGGTTTCACCCTTTTTATTAAGATATCAAACAAACACTATTAACCTTAAGTGAAATCCAAGATAGTAATTGACATATGTGTACTATGAATTCGGATACACAATCATTCATAACCACGGGAAACCAAATAAACAAATTTCTCTATTTAATTATACATCAATTTCAGTCATAGACAAATTCCCTATATTTCAGTTTATTCTAATAACCTCTACGAATACTAAGTGAATTCTCATTAGGATGTATTGTATACATTTCTAATATGATTTTATCATATGAAATTCATTCAAATAGAGGAAGATTCCATTTCATATCATTTTGCAACAACTTAGATCAAATAGACAATTCAGGGTTTGTAGTCGCATACTAAGCAATTAAAGATTATGGACGAATTAACCATATTTTGTGCAATATATTATTTAAAGGAAGTTCCCACTCACCCTAAGGTGTGAAAACACCTTAAAAATGAAGCTCAACCCTGGAAATCTCAAAGTCATATCAAATCCCTAGCAATTCACCCAATTCTTCTTCCTTTCAACTCGGAAACCCTAAAAATGAGGAATTATGAAGAAAGAGTGAGAAAAGGGAAAATTTTGATACCATTTCAGATGAAATCAGAGGAGGGATGGAATATTGACATGTGATAGAAGATTCACCATGAAAGGTTATGCAGATAAGCTAAACTGACTTGATTTCATCATATCTCGGATAGAGAAACCCTAATTCAGCAATTCCACCACTTTCTCCTCTCAAACCCTAACTCTCCCTCTCTCTCTAAGATTTCATTTCTCTAGAATGAATTACGAATTATGAGAGCTTCTAGGGTGTTAGGTTGACCATATAGAGCAATTGAGCTTCTTGGGCAATTGCACATTGACCCCTCACTATACTTTTTCTTATTTCAGTAGATTTTTCTATCATAAAAAAGTTTCTGTAATTCATTTATTTATGAGATCAAACATTATCAAAAAATTATGAGAATTTATCATGTTGTGTATAATTGAGTTACAAAGATTCAATGAAAATTTGAGATCATTTTGTGTTATCAATAAATAACTAAAATCAAATAGTGCACTGCTATCCAGAATTCTACAGAAACGTCAGTTGAAGCAAAAATGCCCCAGAATGCCCGTGCAAGGTAGCCACAGTCATGCCAAGATGGACATACCATGGCCGTGCTTCTTCTCCATGACTGTGGTGCATTGGTTTCATCATATTTGGATGCATAATTTGGTTAATAGTTCAATTCTTTCAAAGAACATCCAAATATTCTAAATTTTTTCACTAAAATGCACGATTGAGTTATACATATTATATCAAAATTTGAATTCAATTAGAGTTACACATAAAATACTAACAATCATTTAGTGATACACCTAACTTATCAAATTCTATATTCATATGCCATAAAAACCCTAATTTGAGCCGATTAGGGTTTCCAAATCTTAAACCCTAATTATGTGAATCAAAGTATGATTAAATATTCTCATTATATTTAAAGCATAAAAACTTAACAACCATCACTAATCAAGCTTTAAAAATGATCAACTTAATTAAGCATACAATCATCTAAGTAAACCCTAATTTACTAATTAAGCTCAAATGCGGTCATAACATTTGTCCTTCTTCATTTTTCCTTCAACATTCATCAACATACCAAGAAATTTAGACAACATTTTAGCCAAGTTATTAAAGTGACAACACTTAATAAACTGGCTATACGATTCAGGAAATGATTGTAGAATCATATCTGTGGAAAACTCTTAACCTGAAGGAAATCCAAATCTCTCATATATTACACATGCCTAGCCATATTGAGCACATGGGGCTCTATTGAATGTCCCTCTATCATTTTGACTCAATCAACAATTTGGAGACATTATACCTTTCTTGATTTACATGATTCTTAAGATGTGCTACCAAGTCAAGAATGTCCACATTTTCATGTTGTTTATGTAACTCATAGTTCATACATCCCATCCCAAGGTTTTTGATGTCAGTGGCATCATTGGCATGCTTCAAGTAAGCATCCATTTCAGCCTTAGGCGCATTTGGAGTGGGTTCTTATGGCACTGGTGTTTCAAGGACATAGAGCTTGCACTCATGATTAAGAACGTTTCTCAAATTCCTAAACCATTTATGGAAGTTTATCTTGTTTAGTTTGCCTTCTCAAGCACCAATCACAATTATAGTGTGTGTTCCATTTATTCCTAAGAAAGTAAAGAACTTTTACAAAACACTTTAGTTTGATTTGTTAATATTGATGGTATTAGTTAGACCATTAATTAATTATCACTTTAACTATTTTGTTCAAATTGACAACCCTCACTATCAATTTGGAAGATTGCATCATACACCATTCTAGTGAGACATGATCTATATTTCATCAAATCATGACTCAACTTTTGTTGATCGCCCACAACTTGACATAAATAGGTAGGCTACTTTTTTCAATTGCATATAAATGCAACTTCTGATAGACATATGCACAACTCCTTGCCACAATTCATCTCTATGCTTCTAGGAACTAAATCTCATTAAGGCCACCTAGTTAAACCTGACCTAAAAGGAAACACGATAGAATATGCACCCTACTTTGCCATAGCCACATCTCTATCATCACACTCCTATGAGATAGATGGAACACCACGCTTGGGCATAACCTATGCTTAGTTGATCAAGATTTTCATATGTGTTTCTTATGGAAACCATCTATGACTTAATATTTTTTGATGGATTTCATAGATTAATACATATACATATCCAATGACCCATATATATAATATGTATCATATACATCTATATCCACAAATGAGGCATGCAATCATAAAACATACGAACAATGGTTACGGTCGTACTAATGTAATTCTTTGGATCCAAAAAGAATTGCTTCCACCTAAGGTCATACATCTCATGTAGCAACCTATTATTGTAAATATGTTGTTGGAACAGGTCAGTCGATTGGCTGGACCCTCTAGTAGATTGGCTGGACATCTTGGTTGGTTAATTGACTTCTATGGGTCAGTTGACTAGCTCTAGCTCATGCAATTGTTTGGACTCCTCAAGTTGATCGGTTGGTCCTCTAGTTGATCAGTTGGTCCTCTAGTTGATCGGTTGTCTCCTTTTGTAGGTTGGCCTCCTCGGTCCTCTGATCGATCAACTTGAATTCCCAGTCGATCAAATTACTTGGTGCAAAATGCCTTCTCTCTCCCAAAATAGAAATTAAATCTACATTCCACTTAAAACATTATTAAAGGGGAGCCTTAATTTATGTTTGAGGGGAGTATATGAAGGAGAGCATTAATTAACATTTGGTAAGAAGGAGAAAGGCTCAGTATGAAAACTAAATAATAGTATGAAACCAAGCATGCACATCCACAAGGGTTTTGCCCATAACCACACACACATCCACCATAAAAATATTTTTAGGGTGACACATATAGATTGAATATATATCATATCATATACATACATGTTGAGATCGTATGTAGTCTATAATTGGATATGCACATTAATAATCTCAAATGTTTTCACTATAAGCACTAAAGTAAATCGGAACACATAAATTCAAATCCTAATACACTGTAGATTGACGAGTCTCTCATACCACTATTAGTAAATCAGGAAGTAGATAAGGAAGTGGAAATAAAAAATTATTCCTAAATCCTGAACCAGCAAATTGTGTCAACAATGATGTATCTAGGAAAGAGGGATTTACAAAGTATCCACTTGGTCCTAGAGTAAGTCCAGTGACAATCCTCACAACACAGTGCTTTTAGATATAGTAGCACCTAGATGGTTTTCAGTGGCGGCCTCCTGGTGTAGCACCACGAATGATAGTTTATGACGTCCTCCTAGCATTGTGGAAATGGCCTCCAGGCCTCTACATAGTCCACATGGACCACTGGTAACTCCATGTTGTGCTACCAGAGCCAAGGGGAAGGAGTTGTTCCTTCGATATCAACATGCTAGTACTGACTTGTTCTCCCTTGTTATCTCTCCCTTTTATGGGTAAGATTTGCTCAGACTCTCACATTACCAGAACTGTGAGAGGACAATGTTTGTTTGCATTAGTTATATCTTCTAAAATCCTTGACTACAACTCTATTTATAGGAGGGTCAGGGTTAAGGTTTCCTAATCAACTAAGAGTCAAAGAGATGGATTTTCATGAACTTCTGGCTACTAAAAATCATAAATTGTTCGCTTCACATTCTGAACCCATCAATTTTCATGTGAATCAGTTGACTCAACACTTGAATCGGTCCGTTCACAATATTTCCTATTCACAAACATATCGGCTTTCAATGTGATGATTAACACAGAACATGATGTAAGTATCAATCCTTGATCCAATTTACTGACTGCTCAATCGGTTGATTCACATTTTGAACCAGTCAGTGCACATTCAAAACTACTCGATTCACATTCCGCTTTAGCCAATGTGCAACCGATGTTGTTTAAATGGACTTGACACCTGAGTCGGTCGACTGACATTCCTAAGCCAATTTTTAGACAATGTTGTTTAATTAATTACCTAAACTCTTTAGTAATCAAATCAAACCTTATTCATAAGTAAATTCCTATTCTAAATGCATCCTATGTGTGTGACCCTATAGGTTGCATGTTACGTTGGTAGTGAACGTTCAACTAATTTATGAAAAAAGAAATGAACGACATCTAGAAACATATCAGTGCTACCCAAGTAATTGGAAAGTCATAGAACAACTTCAACCTACAATCTATGATCAATTTTATTGTGATTGTATGGTTCCTTTATCTATAAATATTGATTCAACTTGAGGCATGAATTTTTGTCCTCTCAATATTCAATCCATGTACCTTGAACTAGAGTATACTATTGATATTAATGTGAGCTCAATATCACATATTGACTCACATGAGCTATCAAGTGGTCAGAATATCAATACCAATAGGAGAGACAAATCCCATCTACATCACTAACAGTCAATCCCGAAGTGTCACAATGTACCTGAACACCACCTTTATGGAAACCATTATTGAAGGTCACATTGGATGGTATTAAAATACATCAAACGACATGTAGTGAGTGTAGTGACTTCAGGTTGAATAACCACAATCACCACTATCACTTTGAGAGTTGATTATGACTATTATTCAATGGTTCCATGTATCATCCTCAAGGTGGGCCTATATGGTATACTATTATCAAACAAGTACCTATGTGCTTGACTTGATATCCCATATAATGACTAATGAGACTCTATCATTAGTCAACACACAATCTTGTCTTATGTATTATTGTTGTCTATTTTGCTTTCATAGTGATATTTGACTAGCGAGATAACAAGAGTGTATGTACTCTTATCATATATATGATCTTAGTATCCAGGTATCGATCTTGAAGGAACATGTCATTGAGTAACATCATTCTTTATACAATTATTATGTTATATCATTATGTCATAACTGAATAAAATAGAACAAACAAATTTGCCTTTTTATTATTATCAAATCAATTACATCATGCCACATTACAATCATCACATGGTTGGCTCTCTAGGCATGCATACCAACAAAACATGGGTATGTAAAGTTGGTATGAAATTGATATTTGGAAATTAAAAGTATGAACCTATCTACAAGGATTTTCAAGACCACATGCGAGAAATCAAATAATCTAGGAAAGTATCAAATTGAAATAATGGGTTTTCAAATAATATACAATATTCAATCTTGAGACTAGTAATTTAATTCAAATAGATGGCACATGTCAATGTCTGTGTTTTTAGGGAAGTCGTATATTCTCTCAATAGAGAACAAAAGCACATAAACTGTATTTCTTAGTATGGTAAGGGACATCATGTCCTTCTATTTGCGTAGAGTCGTGGAAGCGTTGTTCCACTAAACTGATGGGCAATAGCCTATCCTTTTTGACATTTAAGTAATGTTGTATTATTTTCAAGATTATTTGTTGGTGGCTTTCAAAGATAAGGGCTAAGGTCTACAACAATTTTAAGACAAACAACCTATCCAATCATTCATGCAATCCATGAAGGAAATGACTTTGCAAATAGAAATATTAATTTTATACCTTTGGATCAAAGTGCAGAAAATTATGAGTTTCAAGTAATGAGCTCCAAAATTAATCAAATGAATGATCTAAAATTATACAAAGATACTGGTTCTGTTGGCCTAGAATGACATGTTCATTTTGTTGGTATGTATGCCCAGAGAGCCAATCATGTGATTATTGTAATGGCATAAATTGTAATTGATCCAAATAATAAATAAAGGCAAGCTTTCAGTTTATTGTGTTTAATTCAGTTATGAGATAATGATGTAACATTATAAATGTCTATAGAATTATATAACTCGATGACATATGTCTCCAAGTACGTGACTTGGGGAAATGAGATCATACATATGTTAAGAGTACGTATACATATTCTCATTATGTCCTTGATCGGTTATTCTTGTGGAATGTTGATAGACAACAATGATACATAAGATCAAAGTGTGGGTTGGTTGATGAAGCAATCTCATGTGTCATGATATGGCTATATCAAACCAAGCACACATATACATGTTAGAGAACAGTATATTGGATAGACCCACCATGAGACTGACACATGGAAGCCATCTTCATGGAAGTCATAGTCATCTCTCACAGTGATGGTGGTGGTTGTCATTCTTAGACCTGAAATCACTACACTCAACACATGTCGTTGGGTACATTTTGACATCCTCAAATGCAGTCTTGAAATATGGGTTGTTATAACGGTGATGATTGTGTGTCTTTGATACATAGGGATTGACTATGAGTGATAGATATGGGATTTGTCCCTTCTATGGGAGTGTGATGTCTTAAGCCTTTTGATATGTGAGACTTAGAAAACATGGCCATGCACATATGAGTCAATATATGATATTGAGCTTACATATATCTCATATAGTCTTCCATGGTTCAAGAAACAAGATTGAATAACAATGAGGGTGACTACTCCATGCCTCTAGTTCAATCTGGACATCAGTGAGAAAGGAGCTATACAAACGCTACAATACCATACACAGATTATAGGTTGAAGTTGTTCCCCAAATTTTTGTTCACTTAGGTAGCATTTATGTGCGACTAGACACCAGTCTTTGCTTGTGATGACATAAGTAGTTATGGACATTCACTGCCAATGTGATATAAGACCTATAGGGTTACACACATAGGTCTTGACCTAGAAGAGGAGTTTTGATCTTGAATGACATTTGAATTAAGTGCTAAAGTGTTTAAACATTTGATTCACACAACAAATAGACTAACAACACTGCCAAACACCCATATCAAGTGTTGAGACGACTGTCTGGAAGTGCTAAACGGCCGTCTCTATAGGTAGACAGGCGTGTGGGTGTCAGGATTCTTGTATGTTGAATTTGGGTAATGAACAAACTGTACCAACCAAACCGGCTCAACTCGGGTCACCAGAAGACCGTCTGGGTGACCCAGACTTCTGTCTCACATGGGTGAGATAGTTTAGTTCAGTCAAAGAAGGTTCTAGATGTTTCCCTACTTATTTTGCTTGAGCAATACTATTGCACAAGGAAATCGATATTTAAAATTGATGAGAATTGATTTGCCAAATTTGTGTACAATTGAGAAATATCCAAACAACCATCTCGGCTATGCCAAATGCCATCTATCATGCCATATAATCGTTTGGGTTTCCCGATGACCGTCTGGGTTATCGTAGGTTGTGAAATTCCTAGAATTTTTGTGAAATTTTGACTCTTTCTGGTCCCCTCTACTCCCGCATAGACTGGGAACCTAGACTCAAACCCCACCTACAAAAAGAAGGGGTACAGGGGCTTCCCAGAGTACAACACAAAAACTTGAGAAATAGTTTCTCTGACAAATGTTGTCCTCTCTAGTTCTCATAACCATGAGATCCCAAGTAAGTTCTACATGATTAGGGAGGAACAACAAGAGAAAGAGAAATTGAGATCATTATTATGGGAGAGCAAGTTGGTGACTAGTACACTGACTGAGAGAGACAAATCCTTCCTAATTGTTCTAACAAGATGACAGGAGTTCTAGACGGTCTGTGTCGACTACCACAGAGGCAGAAAGCCTTTGTTTTCCTCTTGGAGGGCAATGCCAACTAGTAGTTATTGACAAGAGGAGCTGATGAAGAAGATGATGTATGTGTTTTAGTCCGTGGTGCTGACTAGGAGGAGAAGTAGTCAAACGAGTCTCAATGCAACCAGGATTCAGAGTTACACGTCTATGATGGCTAGGATTGTCACTAGACTTTATCAAGACTAGGTATATCCTTGAAACCATCCTTCCTACATTATAGTCATTGACGCGGTCTACTTATTATGGGGAATATGTTTGATAACATTTTAAAGTATGCCGCCTACTCTGTACCATATTTCCCTACAATGGTATCAGAGCCAACATCAATTTACTATATTATGGGAGAATCTATGTGATTGGATTTTGGTTTTTGTCATTTTGTTATTGCATGCAATGCAAATAATATCTTGACAAATCCAATACCACGATAATTTCAAACTAATATATATATGATATATATATATATATATGCAATTTACACACATCGCCCTAAAAGCGGTTTTGATGGTGGATGTGTAGCATGGTTATGGACAATAACCCCTATCTTTGCAAGGTTGTATGTGGTTGGTTTATCAGTATATCTCGATCTGCGTACTGACCCTCTATCTTGTCTTCCCAATGTAAAGTTATTTCTCTTCAACATTTTCTTCCCTTGAATGTAGCTCGAGGTTTCCCTATAATCATGCAAATGTAGGATAATTTACTTTCTGTTATGATGAAGATGAAGACATCCTAAAGATGAGCCACCTGACCGAAGGACCTTGGTGGACATGGTGAACATATTGAACCGATCACCTGGTAGACTCGACCGATCCGCTGGAGGAGCCAACCCATGGTAGACAGAATGACCAGAAAACCTAACAACTGGCCAGGAGGCGAGCCAATCGGTTCAAGGTTTGAACCGATTAACCCAGATTGGCTAGTAGAGATCTTCATCAACAATAGGTTTTTGCATGTGATGTAGACCTAGATGACGTAATCCCTTGCGGCTCCAAGGGATTACATTAGGACTGGACATAACCATCACTTTCATTGGGATATAACATGTATATGATACATACCATATGTGTGGTGATTGGATAAAGTATATGTATTGATAAAAACTCCCTAAATTAAAATATATCAAAGTCTTAGATTCTTTCTAAAAATGACACACATGAAAAGCCTGATCTACCAAGTGTAGGTTCCTCCTCCACATGGTGCACCATCTATCTCATGGAAGTGTGATGGTAATAATGTAGGTTCTGCCTCTGTGGGGTGCATTATTATCATGTCAGCTTTTGGGTTAGGTTTGATTGGTTATTTTCAGAGCATTTGAGCCCAAAAGCATGCACGTGATTATGGCAAGGGGTTGCGCATATCATCTATTTAGAATTGCATATTATGCAATTGGCAAGAGTTGTCTACCTTGATGGTTAGCTGTGTTTTGTGGTGTTGATCGGGCCACAGTTGAATCATGTTGGATCTGGCCCACTAGATTATTTTATGCTGCAATATTCTAAATTGATATAGAGGGCTATAAATTTCAAATAAAATAGTGGGAGCGATAATAATTATAGAATTAATTAATATCCTCAAACTTTTTCAAATCAAATCAAATCAATAGGGTTTTTGAAAAAAGAAAAAATTTCCCTTGCAGATTTAATGACGAACAAATCCAATTTATGAATGTAACTAAAGAAGGACAAACTTGACAGGAAAAATTTCCATGAATGATTTTGGAATTTGAGAAGGGTTCTCGATGAAGAGTGCAAACTCTACGTCCTTAACAAACTAGTGCCAAATATACATGCTCTTGATGCACCTAGGATACAAGTACATGCTTACTAGAAGCATGCCAATGATGCCTTAGAAACAAAGCTCCTTATGCTCAGTTGCATGAACTATGAGTTGCATGAGCAGTGTGAATACATTAGTGTTCTTAAGATGGTAACACATATCAAGAAGGTAAAACTCGATATCACAAAGCAAAAAAGGGATAATATTATCAAGGTTCTACTTGAGTCAAAGCTGACAGAGGGATCCTAGATAGAATAACATTTGCTCAATATGATTGGACATATGTATCATCTTGAAGAACTAGGTTTCACCTGGAGACAAGAGTTGGCCACCGATATGATTCTAAGAACTATGCCAGAATCATATAGACATTTTATTGAATGTTATCATGTAAGTAATTTGGTTGGACAGATGTCAGACTTGCTTGCCATGTTGATTCATGTTGAAGTAAAACTGAAGGAGGACAATCCCATGATGGTGATCAACAAGGCTGAGTCCAAGGACCAAAGCGAGACTGATAAGTGTTCTGAGGTCAAGACTAAATCCAAATCTTTGACACTCAAGATAAGGAGGAAGAATAGTACAAGAGGAGTTCATCCTTTGTACTTGAAGCCATTCAAGAAGAAGAAGATGGGGATGGTGATCTCTACTTTAGGTATATACGTTATCGAGATAAATCTATCTGCTTCATCATCATGGGTACTTGATACCGGATATGGATATCACATATGTTCTCATATGCACGATTTGAAAGGAAGTAGGCCATTGGGGAAAAGTGAGGTAGAACTGTGAGTTACTAATGGCACAAGAGTTGTGTCCAGTGTAGTTGGAACATATAGTATATCTCTTCCATGGGGCTTGTAATAGAGTTAAAGAACTGCTATTATGTACCTACTATAGAAACATCAATTCTATATCTTGTATCGAAAAGAATGCATTTGAATTCCATATTAAAAATGGTCGATATTCAATTTCAAAAGATGGGATCTTTTGTGGAAGTGCCCCAATGTCTTATGGTCTTTACTTATTAGATCTTAAGACAAATGTATAAAATGTTAATATCAAAAGACTAAAACTCAACAACTCAAACAAAACAAACCTTTGGCATTGTCGTCTAGGGCACATAAATAGAATCACATATCTAGATTCCATAAAGATGGTTATCTAGACTCTTTTGATTTCAAATCATTTGAGACATGTGAATCTTGTTTGTTGGGCAAGATGATTAAGACCCCTTTCATTGGAAACAATGAATGGGCTAGTGATCTATTAGGACTCATACATACTGATGTATGTGGGCCTTTTAGAATAGAATCTAGATGTGGGTTCAAGTACTTCATTACCTTCATTGATGATTTCAGTAGGTATGTATATGTTTATTTAATGAAACATAAGTCAGAAACTCTTGAAAAGTTCAAGGAGTTTATGAATGAAGTACAAAAACAACTTGGTAAAAGTATTAAGGATCTTCATTATGATCAAGGTGCATAATACTTAAACCAAGAGTTTGAGAACCTTATTAAGGCCCATGGGATTGTATCTCAGTGGACCCCACCTGGAACACCACAATATAATGGTGTGCCAGAAAGAAGGAATCACACATTACTAGATATGGTGCGATCAATGATGAGTTTAGCCAAGCTTCCTAATATCTTCTAGGGGTATGTTCTAGAAACTACCACATTTACACTAAGCCAAGTACCATCTAAATCAGTTCAAAAGACACCATATGAGATATGGAATGGGAAGCATCCTAATATGTCTTTTATGAGGATTTGGGGATGTGTTAAAAGGATTTTTTTGATAATCATGGTCCTAAATCTGATAAATGTATTATTTTGTTGGATATCCTAAAGAAACAAGAGGATATTACTTTTATTCCCAATCTGACAACAAAGTATTTATTACCAGAGATGCTACATTCCTTGAGATGGATTTCATTTTCAAAGGAATCTGTGGGAGGAAAGTAGATCTTGAAGAGGTTCAATACCAACAAGAGAACATTGAACCTATAGATAAATCATAGGAACCTAGAGAATCACAAGGTGTTGTGGAATCTCAAACTCCTCAGGTGACACAAGAACCTCGTAGATCTAATAGGGCACACCTTAGGCCTAAGAAATTTGGATATCTTATAACTTAGGAAGGTAGTGAATTGGTCCTAGATGATTAGTCAATATCCTATAAAGATGCTATTGAGGGACAACAGTCTGAGAAATGGCTTGTGGTCATAAGATCAGAGATAGAATCCATGTATACCAACAAAGTATGGACTTTGGTGGATCCACCTGAAGGGGTAAAACCCATAGCGTGCAAGTGGGTCTTCAAGAAGAAGACAAACATTGATGGAAAAGTTCAAACATATATGTGTAGATTGGTTGCAAAGGGTTTCAAACAAGCTCAACATATTGACTATGATGAAACCTTTTCTCCAGTGGCCATGATTAAATCCATCTGGATCATGTTTGTTATTGCAGCTTATCATGACTATGAAATTTGGCAGATGTATGTTAAAACAAAATTCCTTAACGGGAATTTACTCAAGGATGTGTACGTGACACATCTTGAGGGTTTTATCAATCCAAAGGATGCAAATAAAGTTTGTGAGCTACAAAGGTCAATCTATAGATTGAAATAAGCATCATGGACATGGAATCTTCATTTTGATGAAACAATTAAAGAATTTGGCTTTATTCAAAATGAAGATGAACCTTGTGTATACAAGAAGGTTAGTGGGATCATAGTGGCATTCCTTATATTATATGTAGATGACATATTATTGATGGTGAATGACATTCCTACTTTATAAAAGCTAAAGACATGGCAAGGAAATGTGTTCTCTATTATAGACTTTGGAGAAGAATCCTACATCTTGGGGATAAAGATCTATGGAGATAGACCCAGAAGACTTTTTGGACTAAGTTAGAGCACACACATTGACAAAGTATTGAAGTGCTTCAACATGAAGAACTTAAAGAGAGGAAACCTTCCTGCACGCCAATGGTGTCCACTTCTCTAGAGCTCAATGTCCCAGTTCCTGTGAAGAAAGGGAATGCACGAGTGAGATTCTATATGCCTCAACAATTGGATCAATCATGTATGCAATGTTATGTACCCATCCAGACATCTCGTATGCCTTGAGCATGATGAGAAGATATCACTTAGATCTAGGTGATGCTCACTGGATAGTCATGAAGAACATCCTCAAGTACTTGAGTAGGCTAAGGATCAGTTCTTGGTCTATGGAGGAGAGGAAGAGTTGGTGGTAAAAGGTTACACTGATGCAAGCTTCCAGACTAATCAAGATGATTACAAATCAAAATCTGGATTCGTATTCTACCTCAAAAATGGAGTTGTGAGTTGGAAGTGTTCCAAGCAAGAAACAATTGTCGATTCTACAATAGAGGCATAGTATATTGTTGCATCGAGTGCAACAAAGGAGGTTATATGGATCAAGAAGTTCATCATGGAACTTGGGGTCATTCCAAGCATCAATGAGGCAATTGAGCTATATTGTGACAGCAATGGAGATATTGCGCAAGATAAGCAACCCAAATCGCATCAGCACTCAAAACATATACAAAGGAGGTTCGATCTCATATGAGAGATCATTAAGCATGGAGATGTAAAGATTTGCAAAGTACCAACTGAAGGCAATGTTGTTGATCCCTTGACAAAAGAACTTTCACAACAAAAGCATGATGGACATGTAAGATCACTTGGAGTTTGTTGGTACGTATGCCCAAAGAGCAAACTATGTGATGATTGTAATGGCATAAATTGTAATTGATTTGAATAATAAATAAAGGCAAGCTTCCAATTTATTGTGTTTAATACAGTTATGAGGTAAATACGTAACATTATAAATGTCTACAGAATTATATTACTCGATGACACATGTATCCAAGTACATGACTTGAGGAAATTAGATCATATGGATGTTAAGAGTACATATACATATTCTCATTATGTACCTGATCTGTTAATATTATGGAAGGTTGATAGACAATAATAATACATAAGATCAGAGTGTGGGTTGGTTGATGATGTAATCTCATGAGTCATGATATGACTATATCAAACCAAGCACACAGATACATGTTAGAGAATAGTGCATCAGATAGAGCCACTATGAGAGTGACACATGTAAGCCATCTTCATGGAAGTCATAGTCAGCTCTCACAATGATGGAAGTTGTTGTGGTTCTTAGACCTAAAATCACTTCACTCAACACATGTCGTTGGGTACACTTTGGCATCATCAAATGCAGTCCTGAAACATGGGTTGTTATACCTGTGATGATTGGGTTGATTTGACACATGGGTATTGAGTGTGAGTGATAGATATGAGCTTCGTCCCTCCTATGGGAGTGTGATGTCTTTGGCCTCTTGATAAGCGAGACGGAGAAAAGCATGGCCATACGCTTATGAGTCAATATATGATATTGAGCTTACATATATCTTAGACAGTCTGCTATGATTCAAGAAACAAGATTGAACATTAATGATGCGGACTACTCCATGCCTCTAGTTCAATCTGGACATTAATGACAACGAAACTATACAAACACTACAACACCATACACAAATTGTATGTTGAAGTTGTTCCCCAACTTTCCATTCACTTGGGTAGCATTGATGTGCGACTAGGCACCACTCCTTACTTGTAATGTCATAAGTTGTTATGGACATTCACTGCCAATGTGATATGGGACCAATAGGGTCACACACATAGGTCTTGACCTAGAAGAGGAGTCTAGATCTTGAATGACATTTGAATTAAATGCTATAGTGTTTAGGCATTTGATTCACACAACAAACAAGCTGGAAACACTGCCAAACGCCCATATCATGTGTTGAGACGATCGTCTGTAAGTGCCAAACAATCATCTCAATGGGTGAAAAGGGTGTCTAGGTGTCAGGACTGTTGTGTGTTGAATTTAGCAAATGAACGAACAGATCCAACCAAACCGGCTTGACTTGGTTCACCAGACGACTGTCTGGGTGAATGAGATGGACATCTTGCATGAGCGGGATGGTTCAGTTCGATAAGAGAATCTTCTAGATGTTTCCCTATTTGTTTCACTTGAGCAATACTTGTTGCACAGGAAAATCAATGTTTAACATTGATGTGAATTTATTTGCCAATTTCGTGTACATTTGGGAAACAACCAAGTGACCGTGTAGGCTATGCCATATGAACATCTAGCATGCCAGACAACCGTATGGCATGCCATACGACCGTCCAGGTTTCCATATGATCGTATGGGCTGTCACAAGTTGCTAAATTCCCAAAAATGTTGTGAAAATTCAAGTCCTTCTGACCCCTTCCACTCCCGCCGAGATTGAGAAGTTGGAGCTAAATCCTTCCTATAAATAGAGGGGGTACTGGGTCTTCCCATAGTACGACACAATCAATTGAGAAATAGTTTCTCTAACAAATTTTTTCCTCTCTGGTTGTGGTAATCATGAGAGTCTAAGAAAGTTCTACCTGACTAGGGAGGAACAACAATGGATAGAGCAATTGACATCATTGTTTGGGGAGTGCAAGTCAATGACTAGTCCATTGATGGAGAGGGAAGGTTCCTTCATCATTCTAGTAGGATGACATGAGTTATAGGTGGTCCGTGTGGACTACCATAGAGGCATGAAGACATTGTTTACCGCTTGGAGGACAACGTCAACCAGCAGTCAATGACAAGAGGAGATGCTGAAGAAGACAACATTTGTGGCTATAGTCTGTGGTGTTGACCATGATGAGATGCAGTCAGACGAGTCCCAAGGCAACTTGGATTTAGAGTTGTGCATCTACGAGGATGAGGATTTTCACCGGCCTTGCTCCATGTCTAGGTATATCCTTGAAACCATCGTTCATGCATTATAGTTATTGATGTGATCTACTATTTATGGGGAATCTTGTTGATAAAATTTTAAATCCCGCATCCTTCTTTGTACCATATTTCCCTACACAATTTTGTAATTCATGGTTTGGGATTTCACATCTTGAATTATTACTTCATATTAATAATACATTCCTTCCCATATAGGTTTTAGATCCCTTATAATATCCACCATTATCCATATGGGTCTATAAATGACCAATTTAATATAAAATATATAGATTAATCTATGTTTATAATATTATATAAATCAATTGATTCTCTTACATAAAGTATTTGTAACAAAAATTTCCATGAAGGAAATTAGTGTTGAATGTATTTCTCAAATGATTCATCATGTTTCCCGTTTTATTTGTGAAAGATATATATACTTCAAGATGCATCATATTATTAAATATATACATATAAGTATACATACCAAGGGTTTGTGAAATATAATGATTATTGATTTCTAGAACTTGAAATCTATTGATATAAGTAGAGGGTTAGTTGAGAAAAATATTACTTTATGATATTGACCATGACATATATATATAAATATCTAATATATAGATAAAATGCCTTTACGAATTGGTTTCATTGTATTATCCAGTATTTGTACATGGATATGTCAATATACTAGTTATGGTACATTAAGGTATATAATATTTGTTTATCTTATCTAGTTTAACAAGTCTTATTATCATTCGAGACCAGAAGCATTATTTACTATCAGTTCCTATTCTAGGAATATAAGTTTCCCATCTTTCTAGACTATACCATAGAATTATTCAACCATGTAATATATGTTTCTATAAGGGTTATATGTAATATTCTTGTTATTATCTCAAGATAAATTCATACATTTTAATGGTCCTAATGGTTGGAACCTCAAAATATAGAAAATAGAAAGTACATGTAGATGATTACTAATTTACATAATCATATGATTAGGAGGTCAAACCTATGCAGTAGAGTTATAGTATGATGGGGTCTGATTTTTGTAACTCTCGGTGCTTCCTAGATTTTAAACTATGACAATCTATGAATAATGTCTCAAGGAGATCCTATTTGTTGTTGCAAGACATTGTACAAGCCACAAAAGGGAACTGATATTCAATGATCTAATTCCTAGTGGATTGTTGGGAGGTGAGATAGAGCCTAGAGATGGCTCAAGATAGTAGTCAAGATAGTGTATTCATGAAGGGATAAAGAACTCATCGTCAATCTATAGACACCAAATACATGTTGGATATCCACTTATAGGTTTACAAAAAATGATTGGGTGCTCATGTTGTACTTTGGTCTCTTAGTACCATGGCAAAGGTTGATCAGAAAGTGGAAAGATTGGGAGGGACAAGGAAATCAGGTAATGGGAGTTAGGGGCATTTCTAAGATATTATAAACTCTGATGTGGAGGTGGTGATGATATCTAGAGGTGATGATTGATATTGTCATAGGAAGTAGTGGTTTGGATCTGAAAATGACACTTGTGTTGCACTTTGTATGAAGTGCAGGTCCATCAGAGAAGATCTGTCGAGGGCTGCAAAGGGATTGAGACTACTTGAGGCTTATTGGGACCCTACAACATGCAGAGGTAAGTTTGCATGATGATATAAGAAGGAATGGGGAGTTAATGGCATTTGTAGGGATTACGATGCTCACTCGTGAAGGAGATGAAAGTTCCCAATGAGTTGTAGGTGCCTACAATTTGATGGGCAGAAGGTGAAGAACATGCTCCACAGTGACACAGAAGTGTGCAGGTTGCCTCTAATCAGAGGGAGATGAAGGTGATATCTGATAAGGTAACTAGAGGATGTTAGAGGAGTTTGTAAGTTTGTAATGATCTCTTTGGTTCTTGTGGATGGGGTTGAGGGGATAATCCATGGTGATACTACAAATGTTATAGGGTGAAGATGTAGGTTACAAATCAGAAGGGACAACTTGTAAAGATCGGACATGCATTACCAATGGTTTCATTGTAGGTTTTATAGGTTGTCATCAGGATCCCAAGTTGTCGCTTGTATGGGCTTATATTGGGTGATGACATGGATGGATCTAGGGTTTGTAGAGAAGAGTTGTAGAAAGGGAGGTAGAAGTTCAGGAGCAGGTGGATGTTTCTTTTACCATTTTCATTCACAGGAAGATCGGGGAGTTCAATGGTGGCTATCATAAACTCAAAACCATAAGGAAAAGGGGTCAAGTCCCTCAGTGTTAAGGGTGAATCATTTTTTCACTCCATTACAGTCAGAGGTTGCAAATGGCTTAATGAGGTGAGTACCTATATAATTGGTTATTAATACCCATACACTAATTACTTAAAACTTTTATAACTCATTGACTATAATGCCAATTACTCTAAAAATTTAGTCATGCATTCAATTCCTAGTTGACCACATTATAAAAATATTAACTCCTCTACTTATGAACATGAGATGGGTGACTTAACTACTCTCTTAAGTAATTTATATATTAACCAAAAATATATTTCATTGTGATTCCAAGGTCGTTAGTCAAATAGTAGGGGTACTATTTGAATAAAGTTCAAGGAAAAGTATTTGAGCACAAGGATGTACTAAATTATGCTAAGGTGAGTCATGAAAATAATTTCAAGGATTGTTTTCAAACAATTCCCATGTGAAAAATGAACTCATGTATATACAAGGAATAGTAAAGGAGACAAATGAATTGACCAAAACCATCAAATGAGATTTAGAATGAGAGGAAAATTCAAAAAAGGGACACACGTTCTGAGGGAATTAAAAATCACAACTCTAAAAATAATTATTACCCAAGTTTCACTATGTTACAACTCTACAACCCTTAAATAGGATTTCATCCTCAATATTGGCATATCCATGTTCTAGTCAAGTACTATTCTCCATCCCTTGAAAAGATTGAACTATAAATTTACTATGTAGACCTACACTAAACTCTAAGTTTTAATATTTTATGTGAATCTCCTCTAGGGTTTTCTCATATCTCCTTGATTGTGACTTAGCTCAAGAAATCACTGATAAAATTCAACAAAATCCTTTTTCTTGATATATTTGGTATTATTAAAAAAATTATTTGTCGACGGGAAAGCTTTTCAATGGAAAACTACAAATGGTCAAAATAAATACAAAAACCAAGTCACAATCACCTCATGTCTACATTCTAATTACTATTTCTCCATCATCCCAACTACTTGTCACCATTTTGAAAATTTAGATTTCTATGAAATAGAAAGAGTCAACTGAGCATTTCCTAATACCTAGTTCATATAATTCCTCTACGGTTATGTGCAAATTTCTAGGTTAAAAATCTATATATGAATATCAAATTATTGTTATACCACAAGGCTATTAGAGATACTATAGTTATCATAGTCCAGCTTAAAGGTTTATAAAAAATTTCTCAATATTATTGTCACTAATATTCATGAGATGCTTTATTGGGTCAAAAATGTAGATATACTTCATCTCTATTTTTCCATTTTCAGTGGTAGGGTTTTACATAAATTTCATACTTATTTTAACATAATTTATCTAAAGTTTTATGTATCTCTAAAAATTGGGAGTTTCAATATATAGAGGTCCTAGTAGACATCAGTTTTTATGATTTCATCATCTTATTATGGATTTTGATGCATTCTTTTTTAATATATATAGATATAATGTTTGATTTTCCCTATTATTATAACTACATATGTAGAAGGAGAACTTATTATCTAACTCTCAACTCATTATGTTTTGTAGGGGTTTTATGTCAAAGTTATCATGAGGCAATTTTTTTGAAAAAGTTTTGTATTGGTGGGGTTTTTCATCTAAGTCTTAACATATTTTATTTATTTCCTCTCTATATGTTAACATATTTTGTTTTCTATATATAGTACTTTTTGTTTGAGTCAAATTGATTATTTTATTCAAATATTAGGGTTCTCTCCCATGTAGTCGAGATCACTTTGGCCAAGGCGGTATGTCAAGTGAGGAAATCCCACCACCACCTAAGTGGATTGGGGGTAATTATGCCAGAACTTTTGCTAAACATCTTTTCTTAGACACCACATCTCATTCCACATACATGGTGATATATTACTCTAAATTAGTTAGAAAATTTCGGAGTAAATTTTTTATGTACATCACTCTTACGTATATTTTAAGGTTCCTAGTGGAAGTTATAAATTATATGAAACTTACCATGTCAAGATTCATTTATTTTTTCCCAATTAAAGAGAAACTCTAGGGTACTTTCCATGTTGTATGCTTATGTGATTTTAATTTTCCAAGGGACTCATTATGTATATGTATACATGTATTTTAAACATTTCTTCCTCAATAATATCTTCAAATAAATCTATGCCTAGTGCAGTCTCAAAACTAGTAGATGAGCTAGGTATGTTTCATGGTATCTTTTTAGGTACATACCCCACATCCTAGGTTCTTAGTGTTTCCTACTTGTAGTCTAGGTATATCCTTATAATTGAGCCAGTCATACTAGGGTTTACTATCAGCTATCTATTCCATTTTTATTCCTAACTAAACACCTTGTTTTCCAAGACGTGCATGGGTGTGGACTATTTGTGGCTCTGATACCATGTTGTAAATTCCAGATATTTACAAAATTATATCAGAAAATATAAAGAAATCTATTTACAATCATGCTTAATATTAGAGTCACAAAAGCTAAGCTTAGTATTACAAAATTTATAATAGGAATGAGTTCTTTCGACTCTTAAACAACAGGCAACTCTTGGACATCTCCTCTAGGTATCCTTTGTGTTACATGTCCACGAATTCCAAGTGGGAACAAAATCACACGTGGACTTCAAGAAGGGAAACATGGGTTAGCAAAGCTGGTAAAAAATTGATATTTGGTAAGTAAAAGTATGTACCTATCTAAAATGATTTTCATTACTAAATTCTTGAGATTGAATAATGTAGGAAATATCAAATGGAAATAATTGGATTTCAAATAATATTTAATATCTAATCTTGAGACTAGTAATTCAAATTTTCAAATAGATAGAACATGTCAATGTATATGCCTTTGGGGAAACCATATGTTCTCTCCATGGATAAAGACAACACAAATTGTGTTTCTCAGTATACTAAGGGACCTCATGTCCTTCTATTTGTGGAGAGTCGTAAAAGTGTTATTCCACTAAACTAATGTGCACTATATTTCCCTTTTTTAGGTTTAAATAATGTGCTACTATTTTCAAGATTTATTTGTTGGTGACTTTCAAAAAAGAGGTCTATGGTTTACAACAATTTCAAGCCAACCAACTTATCTAATCATACATTCAATAAATGAGGGTAGTAACTTTCCAAATAGAAATATTAATTTTGTACCTTGGGATCAAAGTGTGCCAAATTATGAGTTCCAAGTATTCAGCTCCAAGAATCAAATAAAAACAATTATCTACAAGTTTAGAATGATATTGGGTACTATTGTCCTAGAATCAAATGTTCCATTTGTGTTATTCATGATTTGGGATTTTCCACCTTGAATTATTACTTTATATTACTTATACATTATCTCCCATTTAGGTTTTTGATCCCTTATAATATCCACCATTATCTGTATATATCTATCAATGTCCTAATTAAAATGAAATATATTGGTTAGGTCTTCTAATCTATGTTTATAATATTATATAAATCAAGAGATTAAATAGGTCAAATGTATGTCTTACATAAAATATTTGAAACCAAATTTTCCTAGAGTAATTTAATATTGAATGTATTTATCATACAATTATTCCTCTCGTCAATTTTATCTGTGATACATTAATCAAGATATATTACTTTAAGATGCATCACATTATCAAATGTATACATATAAGTATACATATCTAGGGCTTGTAGTACATAATCATTGTTGATTTCTAGAACTTGGTATTACGACTCAGTTGATCAAACCATGACATATATATAAATATCTAATATATTGTTAAAATGCCTTTACAAATTGGTTTCATTGCATTCTCTAGTATTTGTACATCGATAGGTCAACATACTACTTATGGTACAATTAGGCATATATGAATCAATTACACTATTGAATGCAACAATTCTTATTATGTTCCTAGGTCAGAAGCATAATTTACCATCTGGTCATATTCCAGAAATATGGTTATTCGACTATGTAATATATGTAGCTACAAGGGTCATATGTAATATCTTGTTATTATCTCAAGATAAATTCATACATTAATTAGATAATGGTTGAAAGTCTAAACCTCAAAATTTAGAAAATGGAAACTATAGGCATTTGATTACTAACTTACATAATCGTATGATTAGGAGGCCGATCCTATGTAATAGAGTTATGGCATGCTGGGGTCAGATTTTTGCTAGAGTGGGTTATTCCTGGATTTTAAGTCAAGATGATCTCTGAATAAGGAATAGAGGGGATTTGTTTCTCCTTTCAAGCCATCATATAGGATGCAAAGGGAAATTTATTTGATTATCTTGTTCACAATGAATTGTTGGGAGGTGAGATGGACCCTAGCGATGGATGAAGCTAGTACATGGGGTGGTGACTTCATGAAGGGGTACAAATCCTACTATCAATCTATAAAAATTGGAGACATGTTTGATATCCACCTATTGATGTACAACACAGGATTGGGTTCTCATCTTGTACCTCGGTCTCTTAGAACCAAGGTGAAGGTTGATCAACAAGTGGCAGGACTGAGTGGGACAAGGAAATCATGTAATGGGGAGTTGGGGGTGTTTCTAGAATATTTAGAACTAGATGTGGAGGTGGTAATGAGATATTGAGGTGATGATCAATATTGTATGAGGCAGTGTAAGGAAATGGCTGGAAGGTGGAACCTATATTTCACTTTGTCTAACGTGTAGGTCTGTGACAGAAGATCATTTGAGGTCTGCAAGCTGATTGCTACTACTTGAGGCTTCTTGAGACGCTGGGGAATGCGGCGGAAGGTTTGCTTGAGGATACAAGAAGGGAAATGGGATCTGGATTTGTGGAGTGTTGGGATGTAGGTTGCATTCAAGGAGGTGACAGGGATGTTGAGGGAATTTTAGGGGCTTCAATGCTCACTCATGAAGGATACAACATCTCTCGATGAGCTACAGATCCCTGGAGTCTGATTAGAGGTAGGTGAAGAACATGCTCCACATTGACGATGAAAGGTGTATATGATGATCTAATTATAGGATAGATGAAGGTGATCACCGATGTGGAAACTAGAAGAAGTCATAGGATTTTGCAGGTTCTATGATGATCTGGCTGGCGCTGGTGGATGGGATTGAGGGGATAATCCACAATGGTGTTGAAGTCATTATAGGGCGAAGGTGCAGGTTGTAGATTAGAAGGGACAACCTATGAAGATCTGATAGGCATTACCAATGACCACTTTCTACTTGTGTAGGTCACCATTGTGATCCCTAGTTGTGGCTTAGGGTGATAACGAGGATATATCTAGGGTTTGCAAAGGAGAGTTTCAGAAGGGGGTGAGAAATTCAGGACCATGTGGTTATTTCCTTGTCATTTCCAGTCAGAAGGAGATCTAGGAGTTCACATGTAGGATGTCGCAAACTCAAAATAAAAAAGGAAAGAGGTCCAATTCCTCATCTTCGAGGGTGGATCCTTCATTAATATTGTAATAGTCGGAGGTCATGGATGACCTAATGAAGTGAGTACCTACTTAATTGGCTATTAAGTCCCATACACTGATTACTTCAAACTTGTATAAGTCTTTGACTATAATCCCAATTACTATAAAACTATAGTCATGCATTCAATTCCTAATTGAACATAGTACAAAAATATTAACTCCTTAATTTATGATCATGAAATGGGTGACTTAGATATTCTCAATTTATATATTTACTAAAATATATCCAGTGTGATTCTAAAGCCACCAATCAAAGGAGGTGGATTATTTGAATAATGTTCAACACAAAGTATTTGAGCACAAGGATGTACTAAATGATTCTAAGGTAACTCATGAAAATAATTCCAAAGACAATTTGTAAATATTTCGATGTGAAGAAAATGCGCTAATTTATATATAAGGAATTGTAAAGAAGAAAAACTAATTGAACAAAACCATCAAGTGAGATTCAGAATGAGAGGCCAATTCAAAAAAAGGGTCTCGAATTCAGAGGGAATTAAAAATCATAGATCTAAACATTTTTAATACCTAAATTTTAGTATTTTACAAGTCTCCACCCCTTAAAGAGGATTTCATCCTTGAATCAACATATCAATGGTCTAGTGAGGTACTATTCTCCACCCCTTAGAAGGATTCCACTAGAAATCTAAGATGTAGACCAACATCAAACTCTAAGTTTTAAGGATTTTGTGTGATTATCATCTAGGGTTTTCTCATATCTCCTTGATTGTGACTTAGCTTAAGAAATCATCAACAAAGTTCCATAGAAGTCATTTATCTTGTTACATTTAATTTTATAAAGAAAATAATTTGTTGATGGGACTGATTCATGGTGCTCCAATGCCCTCCAATGCGATTTACATGATGCCAAGGCTTGTCTACGATGCTTGGAAGCAGAGTGCACTGCCATATTACCCCCCTGACACAAGAAAATAGGTGATGCAAAAAACAATGGTGTGTAGCCTAAAGTAGAGTTGTATACTGATGTATCCTAAATTTACATTGTGTTTGTACCTGTTATATATGAAAATTGATATGAGAATATATATGCAAGACATAACACATAGAAAAACCCCTACAACTCATCTTGCACTTCCTCAAGATATTTGATTACCTAGTTGTCTTGCAAAGGATATATTCGACTCGTTAGGTCCTAATTACATGGGGTTAGCAATATGGATATGCAACTTTGAAGAAGGGTCACCTATGATGGTCCATATTAAGGGAGACGTTGTAGGTCAACCTCATGATACTAGTATATTTTTGGAAATTATTATGGAGATGTTTACTTATGCTTGCTTGAATACATATTTGATAGAATTTTGTATATGGTGAAATATTATTGCTAAATACCTCATTTTATATATGTTGATATGTTTGTACAGAGTTCACAATATCCCATGTGGCATTTTTAGTTCCATCATTGATTAGCGTGCACATAAACACCCAATATCTATTAGCAAATACTGAGATACCACATTTAAATATTTTGATAATAAGGAAAATATACTATTTTTAGATCCTTTCAATGTTGAGTAAGTTTCAGTTAGTTTGCTTATAATTTTGATTTAAGAATTACATGTCATTTTGGATTTTGATTTTACTTGTGTTTGCCTTCTTTTCACTTAGGAATAATCATTGTGTGTTGTTGGTAATTGTCCCCAAGATGTGTGTATTAGCTAGATCCTGAGGGTGAAAAAATTGACAATAGGGGACATGAAATGAAAAAAACATTATTCATGTGAGTAAATTTTTATACCCATAGCATATATTATTACATTATTATTTACTAATGCAATTCAATGCACTACATCAACATATAAGGGTATAAAAGAATTCAAAATGGTTGGAGGAAAGGTGGATAGGAAAAAGAAAGCATTAAGTTGGAAGAATGTTGAGGTACTTTTTCATACTCCAATGCATATTTATGGAAACTATGCTTATTTTTACTTATAAACATCTTGTATGGTGGTCAATTTATAGTGACCTGGGCAAGACAATGGTTGGGCATGCAAATACTATGCGATGTAGTATATAGACATGATTGTCAGATATGGGGCACTAGACATCCATTGCATACAAAATGTAATATATGTATAGTTTTGATCATCATAAGTAAATAGTCTCATTTGATAATATGAAAATATCAGATAAAACTTTTTAGTTATGTCATTCTATTTGCAGATAGTACAAATGAGATAGATGACATTTGAGAACAATGGGTGCAATCCTTCGTTAAAGAAGTGAATTTTGAATTTAATTTGAATAAAATATGAGTTGTATGTATTATGATGTCATTATTTCTATATACATGTGGTGCTTATGACTTCTTAAATATTCAAAATTTGAGGCTAGTAAGTTATTAGTGTATATGTGAATGATGAATATATAAACATGTGTGTGACTGAATGTGTAGATGAATGAATATAATGAAAATTGTGTTTCTACATGTCATGAGAATGGAATTGGGGAATATGTGAATCATGTATATATACACATGTGAATGAATGTGAAGATGAATGAATAGAATGAGAATTGTACTTGTACATGACATGAGAATGGAATTAGAGAATGGATCTTATATGTGAGTGGATTGTGTGTTTGTTTTTGTAGGTTTCGTAGGTTTGTTGTTAAACTAAACACATGATGGAACCTATAGTTCTAATGAGCTACATGTTTTGCATCCTGCTAAACAACCAGACAGTAGGTATGTAGATTTGCTATTTAAAAAAATATAATAGTGTCATTAGTTATTATGAAAAAGTCAAAGCTATCTTACTAAATTATTGATTTTAATAAAAACATCTACGACGTAGGATATCCTAAAATGGTCATGTTGTGTATCACAGTCGTGTTACCTGTTGGTGTGTGTGTCGTCGGTTTGCGTACAAAAATTGGTGACTCATTTGGGTTGTGTCGTCAGTTTTGGTGTAGAAACTGACGACACAGAGACCTTTATCAATTAAAAAATGTGACTTGGTACAGAACTACAACATCGGTTCTTGGATCTAAATCAAAGACACATGCTTAACTATTTCAGTTTCAATATTCATAACAACTGAGGCAGGATCTCCATCATTGGTTTATGCATCCCCAATATACCGACCTTGTAGACACTTAACCCTAGTGTCGCCCACTTAGGTGTTAGTACAAAACTGACGTTAGAGGGCTATTTTAACTAACAATAGGTGTGGTATCTGTAATAATGCAAATAGAAGTATCAAGTGGTGAAATCTTAAATGAGAAAATAAATAGAAATTTTATGAAGAACTCATCAAGGAGAGAACTTTAAACTTGGAGTATTATGTTAACTATATGCGGTAAAGTATGCGCTCCTGCATAAAAAAAATTACCAAAGAGGTTTTGGTAGAGTTCAATGGATGTGGGACTTCATGAAAAGAGACATGGTGGTGGAATGATGAAGCAAAAAAGGGTACGAAACTTAGAAGGGAAATCTTTGGGAGCTTTCCCAAACTAGAGATTATAGAACCTTCTAGAAATGCAAACAAGAAAAGAATGATACTAAGAAGGTTGTTGAAGAGGCAAGGTCTACATACTTTGATGAGATACATAAGAGGTTGCATATAAGTTAAGGGGAAAAAGATATTTACAAAATGGATCATATAAGAAAAAGGAAAGGAAGAGACTTGATTAAAAAAAGTGAATAAAAAATGAAGATGACAAAGTGTTGGTAAAGGATGATGATATAAAGAACTAATTGAGAAACTATTTACATACACCTTTCAATGGATATACAATGAACAATGTAAGAGACTCAAGTGAAGTGAATGAAATAGATATCACTTAAACATGATGAGTTGACTATATGAGGTCAAGAATGCTCTATAGAAAGATTAAAGTGAAAAAGATGTGTGGCCCAAATAGTATTCCCATTGAGATATGGAAGAGTATGTGGTGTTAACGATCTATTTGGTTATAAAATTTCTTTAGAAATATTATGAAGACAAAGAAGATTCCATATGAGTATTGAAATAGTACTATAGCCCCAATACAAGAACAAAAGTTATCTTTATTTGGGAGAGGATTATTAAACAAAGGCTAAGATCGATAACAAAGATATCTGTCAACAAATTTGGTTTTATGTAGGAAAGATTAACAACATACACTATTTTTCTTAAGGAGTCTTATGAAGAAGTATGAAGAAAACAAAAGATATCTTCATATTATCTATATCAATATGGAAAAAATCCTACAATTGAATACCCAAGGACTGTGGTGGATTTTGCAAAACAAAGGGGTGTCAATCCAATACATTGACATGACTAAAGACATGTATGATAGCTCAATTACAAGTGTTTAGAATCTTGGACTAGAGACACAAACTTTTCCTATCATTGTTGGGGTATATCAAGGATCTATGCCTAGCCCATATTTATTTGTTCTTATTATATATGAGTTGGCATAACATGTAGGCTATATCCCATGGGGCATTTTTTTTAAGAAGTCAAAAAGATATTTATTCATCTTTCCCTCCCCCTGGATGCTAACTCAAAAAAGGGGTACATGCACTAATAATGCGATTAAACATGGTAGTACTACTACCGTTACAATTAACAACCTCCTTGTTACTCAAAATGCTCACTTGAGCAGGAGGTCTGAGGTAGCTGAAAGAACCAAGGTTGTTTTTGAGGTGGACTTTAGCAAGCATGTTCCCTGCACCATTGCACGTTCTGCTAATGTACTTAACACTTTAGTTGTTCTCTTTGATAAGTTTATTGATCCTAGAAACCAAGTTTGTGAATGTTGGACCTTCTTCTCCCTCCTTTAGTATCAATTGAACCGCATTTTGACAATCAGTCTAAAAAATAATAGGACCTGGGAATTTCGACTGGGCAAACTTCATAGCCTTGAGGATACCATACAACTCATCATGGATCACCTTGGATGTCTTTATGGCATCACCGTAGCCACCCATACACTGTCTGAGATGGTTTCTAACAATGCCAGCAATAGCCTCAAGGTTATCCCCCATAGCCACATCTGAATTCATAGTCAAATGCCCCACACTGGGAGGAGCCTAATGTTTGTCTCATATAATTTTATAGATATGGTCATTCTTCTTCATAATACTCCCCCTACTGATGGAGAGCTTGTTCATCCTGAATTGATGAGCAATATGGTTGGTAAGCCCCTCGGTCATCCTTTTGGTCTTGTTAAAAGCTTTATCGATTTTATTATGCCATAGAATATGAAAAGTAGTTGCAAATAGCCAACTTGGTGATTGTCATTTCTGATACCCCTGAACATCCAGACGCTCCCATCATCATAATTCCAAAAATCAGCATTGATGGTGCATCCCAACACCTTCGTCCAAACTATTTTCATTTGACTACAGTCCCTAAGTGCATGTAGCATCGTCTCGCTCTCCATGTGGACACAGCTTATCAGTGTTCATATGTCTAGAGTGACACTGTGCATTAGTGAGAATGGCACCATGCCCCATAGTTTAGAGGAAGAGCTTAACAAAAGGGGAAACTTTTAGATTCCAGATGTTGTTCCACTTACCCTGCACCATTACATCAAAGTTAGATCTGCATAGTGAGCACATTGACCTTGTTCTAAACACACCAGTGTCAATGTGCATCCAAGAATGAGTGTCATGTTCAGTGGTGGCAATGGGAGTAGGGATCAACATGATATCATTGACCACATCATGAGGGAACCAATTATCTAGAAAATCTCGGTCCCAATCACCGTTCTCCTTTACAACACACCCAACCTTGAGGTCCTTGAGAGCTGTAGGAATATCCCTAATGGCTAGCTCCTTCAGACATACATCATTATTAGTCCAGTTATCCTCCCAAAAATTGGTTCTCAGGCCATTGACAAGAATCATCCTAGAGTTATTCAGGATGATGTCTTCATTCCTAAAAGCCTCGATGGCCATTCGAGAGACGTTTACACTTGGCTTATCCACGTACTGATCAAATCATTTCTTTAAAAAAAATTCACCATTTTGAGTTCCTATTCATGGACAAATGCCAAGCATTCTTTAGGGATAGAGTAGTGTTCCACTCCCTCATTGCTTTGATTCCATGCCTGCTGAACTCCTTAGGTCCAGACAACTTTTTCCAACCAACAAGAGAAACATGTTTAGCTTTGAAGCCACCTCCCCAGATGAAATTACTCTCACTACTATAAATATGATCACAAAGCTTCAATGGCAGCCTAGCAGTTTGCATAACATAGGTAGGTAGTGTCGTGAACGTTGTATTGACAAGGCAGACTCTACCTGCCCTGGAGAGACATTTGGAGGACCAAGTATTCACCTGACTATTCAGCTTTTCCAGAATGGATATGTAAGTGGATTTATTAATCTTATTGTACACGATGGAAACTCCCAGGTAAGTACCCAAGTTGGAAGTGACCCGGAAGCCACTGATGCAGCTGATCCATCTTCTGACATGTTGGTTCACCAAGGAACAAAACAATATCCTAGTCTTAGTGGTAGAGATGGTTTGCCAAGAGAGGCTACCAAAGCCATTGAAACATTTCATAATGTGCTTTATTTGATTAACCTTAGCTTCAACAAATAGAATGATGTCATCTGCAAAGCAGACATGAGCAATCTTCGGACCCAACCCACTCATCTTGAGCGGCTTCCAATCCCCTTTACTAATGTTGGTATGTACCATTTGGCTCAGACACTCGAGACACAATATGAAAATATAGGGTGACATGGGGTCACCTTGTCTGAACCCTCTACTGGCCTTGAATGGTTCAGTCAAGCAACCATTCCAAACAACCGTGCTAAAGCCTCCCATAATAGAGTTCATGATGAACTTCCTAATGTTACCTGCGATGCCAGCTTTCAATAAGGTGTCATCGACGAAGGACCAATCAATTTTTTTGAATGCCTTAGTGAGAACAATTTTAATGGCCATGCCAAGAGTGATAGATGTAAGTTTCATTCTTTTTACAAGCTCCTAGACCAGGGCAATTCTGTCAGCAATTATGTGCCCTGGCATGAAAATGCTCTGCTCCGGAGAAATCCAACCAGTAATATGGGGTTTGAGCCTATCCACAACAATCTTAGAATCTAGCTTAAGCATGATATTACTCAAAGAGATGGGAAGGAAGTGCTCACATCTTTTCGAGTGTGAAATTTTGGGTATGAGAATGATGGTGGCATTGCACATATCATCATAGATAGGGAAGCCGACAATAGCCTGAATGATGGTTCTAGTAATAGATTCCTTAATGACTTTCCAGTTCTTTTGGATGAATCCCACGCTAATACCGTTAGGTCCAGCCGCCTTGGAAGGGTCCATCATCATCAAAGAGCGATAGATCTCCTTGTAGGTCAAAGTTCTAGCAATCTACCTTAACTGAGCATTAGTCGGCCTACAGAAGCTGCCCGACACTGCATCAGTACCTGGCAGAGTAGTGACATCTAGTTTGGAAAGGATGCACTTGAAGTGATTCAAGACCATGGCATGGAGTTCTTTAGGATCGCTAATCCATACATTTGTATTATTTTTTAGCATTAGAACTCTGTTCTTCCTCTTTCTCTAGTTGATAGGTGTGATAGAACTTAGTACAAGAATCTCCATTTTTCAACTAGTTGATATGTGCCCTCTATTTTAGAATGGCCTCCTTCTTGTTTAGAAGGGCATGTAGCTCCTCCTCCATCTAAATGCACATGTTGTTAGTAACAATGTCATATCCTTCCGCAAGATTGCGTTGGAGCATGGTAATATTCCTGGTGAGGTGTTCCTTTTGATATCTTCTACATTTATCCTTACTCCAGGTATTGATTTTGTCCTTTATAGAGTTGATATTGGTCCCAAAATCCCCTTCTTGGTTCCAATTGACTTGGATAAGCTTAGTGAAGCTGGCCGCATCTTTCCAAGAATCTCTAGTCATGAATCTAGATTTAGTCCTCAGTCAGTTGTTCATTTTCAGAAAAATGGGGCAGTGATCAGACAAAAGTCTTAGGAGATGCTCAAGAGAGACATTTCCCCACTTTAGGATGAAGGAGTCATTGGCCACAGTCCAATCCAGCCTTTCATGCAACATCATGTGCTAATAGGTATATTTCATACCAGTGAAGCTAATATCAGTGAGTCCAGCCTCCATAAGAGCCTCGCTGAATAAATTGGCCTCAACCTCCATGAAATAGTTGCTTCCAAATTTCTCTGACAGGTAAGTCATTGTGTTAAAGTCCCCTAAGATGACCCAGGGTTCATTGTAGTTGTGGTGGAGTTAGCCAGTCTTTTCCAGAAAATCTTTTTCAAATTGAGGTGAACGCTGGTGTAAACAAAGGTGATGATCGTAGAGCTATTGATCCTGCAACTGATGAATTATCAATGGCTGCACAAGATGTCGACTTTGCAAGCATCCTGGTTCCAGCAAACCCATATGCCTCCTGAGAATTTGTGTGCCTCCACGCGATGCAAATTACTTAATCTGAGTTTTATGATGGTGTGAGTCACCTGATTCACACTAATTCTTGGTTCCAATATAACAACAACTGAGGGTTTACGGTGCCTGATAATGCCTTTAAGCACATTGCACGTGTCATCATTACCAATGCCTCTAACATTCCAACAAAGGGTATCAAACATTGATCAAAGGAAAGACGAGTGCGAGGATCAAACAACAAGATTAGAATGGTGTGGGGGCTAGTTCTCTTTGCCTTCCCTATCTTCCACCAAGTCTACTTACTCACCTACATTACCTTTGGAATTCATAAGCCTTATGACTACGTCCATTTTTAGCAAGTCTAGCACTTATTCAATGAGGTTCAATTTGGGTAGGAGCATTGGTGATTCCTTTCGTTTTCATATTGGATTTGTTTCCCCTTAATCTTCTGTTAATCGAGAAGTTCGCGTCAGGTCTCAGTCCCATTCCATCTGGAGCGATAGGTTTGTTAAGAACATCACTCATCCTAACAACAACATTATTATCTGGTATGATGTAAATATTTTTTGCCTAAAATGCATGTATTGATGTATACATAATTATAATTGGACACACAATGTAGCATTGACAAGTTGGACTAGATGTTATGATCTTGGACAAAATCAATCGATGCATATAAAATCTTGACAAAAACTTGTATTTAATTAAAGAAAGATTAAGAAATTTTTGTTTCATATAATATTTTAAAAGTCTTTGATAGATTTGTCTACTATATCCAAAAGAGTCATGAGAGAAAAGAGACATAATGAGTTTTGAATGGTGGATATTTGAAAGAGTTCGCATGAGAAATGATTATATTGGAGAGAAAATGAAGCTTAACTATAACATCTAAAACGAATTGAGACCGATGGCCTGGAGAACATAATGATATATGAATGAAGGTAAATTTATTGATGTGTGTTAGTTGATGTAGTTTAAAAGAAAAGATTGAATCTAAAAAAAATGTATAGAATAAAATAGTAAAGTAGAAAATGAGATAGTAGATTGATTGATTGTGGAAAAAAATAGTTGTCATTCTATTTAACGGGATGGGGATGTAGAATGAGGCTTCTGCGATGAAAAAAGTACACTTACTTTCTAAAAAGATGTTATTATCGATTATTTTCTCATAGTAAATGTTATTTATTGAATGTGGTTTCAAAGGAAGATAATCAGTGGTAGAATTTATCAAATGATGTTGATTGGTCGGAGAAAGTGGACTAAGTGTTAACAAAAGTATAAACATAAAAAAGGAATGCAGTAGCGAGGACAAGTTTAATGGATGGATTAATAGTATGTCTTTATTTAACAGTGAGTGTTGCACTTGTCAATTAGAGAAAGTTTTGTAGTTGTGAGTTGGCTCAACACAACTTTGTTGCATGTCATTAGTTAAATTCCTGACTGGAACACATGAAAATTAGTTTATACAACAACATCTAAATGATCAACTTCACATTTTGTTCTAAAGACGAACTTCTCCTTTGTGCCCTGATAACAATAATTATTAAAGGGAACGAAAGAGTACTAATTGGAAACTATTCATAATAAGAGTTTTTGTATTGATGGGCGAGCCACTCATGGACGTTTTGTTGATTTTGATACTTAGACAAAGAGAGAATATCTACTGCGAAGAAGTTTGCATTGAACTTTTTCTTTATCAAGAATAACATGTTTCTAATAATAAGATCAAAAGAGAAAAAAATGGAGAAAAAATACAGTAGGAAAGAGAGTTAATGAGAAGTCAACATTTTAAATTATTACAATCGCATTAGTTAGAAATTTTAATCATCATCATCATCAACTAAGCCTCGATCCCAACTATGTTGGGGTCTGCTATTGCTTAGAATTTTAAAAAATACTAAAAAGACATGATTGTAATTATTTTAATAATTTCATTTTTTATAATAATATAGATAGAAGTAAAACTGTTTAGATATAATGTACATATGGTATGTGATTTGTGATTTTTATCATGATATCAATCGTGGATACACCATGTACATACTTTTATTATTGCCTAGTATGTGATTGAGCAACTGGCATGGGTGATTTTTTGTGCGTTGGTAGGTGGTTTATGATATCATGATCCTTCGACTTTTTTCCTTTTGTTTCTAAAATATAAATATAAATAATTGCTTGCCTTTCGTTTGTTCTAGATGAGCAAGAAATGTACCATTGCAACAACATTTTCCCAATCCTAGGAAGTTTATCTCGTTCCACTCATCATGTTGAATTGAGATTTTAAAGGTACAAAGAAAGTAAATAGAAGAAAAATATTTTGGACGTCAATTTTGATTGGGATAGAGAAATAAAGAGGTGGGAAGAGTGAGACAGTGAAGAATAATAATGAAAAATAAAGTAGTGGAAAGTGAGGAGATGGAAGGGAAGAGGAAAGTAATGAGAAGAGAGAGAAATATAAATAATAAGAAATAAGTAGGAATATAATGTGAAGAGAGAGAAAAATAATATGTATGGAAGGAAGGAGGGAATTAGAGGAAACATAGAGAAAGAATAATTGAAAGGATAGAGGAAAGAAATAGTGAGAATATAATAATATAGATAGAAATAAAATAGTTTAGAATACAATGTACACATGGTATGCGATATGTGTTTTTTGCCATGATGTGTCATCCCTGTGTTATGTCATCCCAGCTATTGCCTGGTCGGAACGTCTTTTTTGTCGGACCATGTCCTCCGGGATTGGAACCGGGCGGACTGGCTGGGGAAGTGCCCCCTAACCAATTGCGCCAACAACTAGGTGGTTATTATTGCATGGGTGATTTTTTCGTGCGCTTGTAAGTGGTTTATGATATCATGATCCTTTTACTTTTTGCCTATTGTTTCTAAACTATAAATATAGACTATTGCTTGCCTTTCATTAGTTTTAGATGATCGAGTAATGTACAATTGCAACAACATATTGCGAATTCTAGATAGATTATCTCATTCGACTCATCGCGTGGGATTAACATTTTGAAGGCACCAAAGTAAACATAAGGTAAATATTATTGGACGCCAATTTTGCCCAGAAGATAGAAATAAAGAAGTGCGAAGAGGGAGACAATTAAAGATAATAATGGAACATAAGATAAGAAGGGAAGTACTAGGAAGAGATGAGACTCGAAGGAAGGGAGGAAAGTAATGAGAAGAGAGAGAAATATAAAATCATAGGGAATAAGTAGTGAGATAGTATGAAGCGAGAGAAAAAAGGAAGATGTAATGGAAGGAGGAGGAAAATAGAGGGAAGAGAGAAAAAGAATAATCGAAAGGGAGGAAGAGGGAAGTAATGTAAAGAGAGAGAAAAAAATAGAAATGAAGGATGAGGGTAGCTATGAGAAGACAAAGAACGAAAAAAAAAAATAAAAGACACAGATGGAAGTAGTGGAAAGAGAGATACAAAAAATAAGAGAAGAGGAAGGAAATTACGAGAAGACGGAGGAGAGTATTACTTGTGATCATTTACTAGAGCCTTAGAGGATTGTTACATTATACAAATAAATTCCACATTATTTTATTAGAAACTTTTAATAATATAAGTAGAATAACACATTATTCTATTCCATTTTTGTAATATTATATCTCATGTATCCAATAATATTTTACTTCATGTCTTTGGTTTCGTTCGAATTCATATTCTTTTTTACTCCTCTGGTGCTAACTTCCCTCTCTTGGAATTTTTCTTTTCTAAAAAAGTTGAGTGTGCCCACTTTATGCCCTCTCTCCCACTTTGACTATGTTTTCTCTCTCTTCACCACTCATGTATGTCCACTTGACCGGTCCCTCTCTCTCCTCCCCTCTCCCTTTTACTCTCCCTTTTTTTGTGTTTCCCCCTTTGCTTCTCCCACTTGGTAGTATTCCAAAGGGTACATATAAGTAGTTAAAAACATTTATCACTTTAACAACTAATCTGATTTTAGATGTACCTGTTTAACCAATTCTTTTTAATAAATTCATAAATTTAAGAAAAAAAAAATTAAACATATTTTTAAAAAATAATTATGAATGTAGCTTTTATAAAGTAATTTTCAAAAGAAAATACTTTGTGTGGAATCTGCCACTTAAAGTGTCATATTACATGTTACTATTACATGTTACGCATAAAAAATTAATCTCAATTGTTAGTTCTTCATCTTTTATATAAGAACATTTCACAAAAAGAATGAGAAAAAAATAGAAGCGCCATATTGAGTAACGTTTTCAACTTGAGGTTTTAAGTTGAAAGTCTCACTTAAAGTGACTTTTATATTTTTTAATATTCGGAAAATAATAATGTCAATGATGGTAGGGCTTTTTGACCGCATAATACAAAAATGTCACATAAGTGGCGTTTTTGAAGCAACAGAGTCGTAGATTGGAAAGTATTTTACAAAGGATACTATATTGATAATACTTTTATAGAAATGTGTTAAATTGGATTTTCTTCTAAAGTTTAATTGAGTCCACATCATGGTAGACTTCTAATTTCTGTCCGAGTGGGATTGGGATACCCGAGTGGTAAACTACGACAAAGCTTTTACTTGAAGCTACGGTACGAGTAACTTCAAATCCACAGCTGATCTGGATGATAATTATCTGTCAACCACAGGGATTCTAAAGGATCTGTCCCAAACGGGCCCCTATTTTTGTCCGAGTGAGATTGGGATACCCGTCCGTATTGGGCGCGGATTTGCTGGTCCGGCCTGGGAAACGGAGCACGCTGTTCCTTGCCTCATTTGCAGCCGCGTGGATTCTAATTTTTCGCGATCCCTCACCTCTCGCTGGCTAAATAAATAAAGACTCCGTCTATTAAACAGTGTTTCTGGACATTTTATGACTTAGTCCTTTTGTCTATTCTTATTCTAAATCACTTTTGCACGCACGCAAACTAAAAGTAAGCGCAGATTTTATGTCACACAAGGGAAGAGAAAAAATATTGGAGCTCCAAAATTCTTAATCCAAGTCCATACCAGTCAAAAAATACTGAATAATCATGCGACAATCATACTTATGTTTTGTTTGACTAAGCAGTTGTGATTGCTTGAACAACAATGGACAATCACATGCAGCTGGTCAATCATTATCAATCGTGTTGTCAAACATTACGGTTGTTAGTTGCTCTCATTTTATATTTTATTTTCTTTTCAGAGTGATCAACAAACTCTACTAAATGTTCATTTCTCACCGTAAAAAATTATCATGATGAGTCATTAGTGATTAGCCATCAGCGACGAATGCAATCGTGTTGACAAAAGCTACACTAGAATCGACATGGACTCGTATGTCACTCATTCGTTTATACTCGACACCTATCTAGATTGTTAAATCTGATCGTAACTAACATGGACTTAGGCTTCGATCTGCCTATTTCATCTAGAATTAATCCGTACCCAAATTCGACTTCTTTATCCCTGAACCAAATCAGTACAAATTAAAACTCAAATTATTTTTTTCAAACTGATCAGGATAGAGTTCATGAGCTTGGACATGTTATTGACTGTCAAAAAAATTTCACAAATAAATTCCTAATATTATGAACCATCGTACATTTGTATAGATTATTATATCATACACGACAATAGGTTGAAAAAATATCTAGAATTGTCAAAATTATTTATTTAGGTCTATTTTAGGCGAAAAAAGATGATCAATTTCGTCATAGCCATATCCAACCAGAGTTGGATGTCAATCACTCTGTTGCACATGGATCCCCGTCTAGACTGACAAATCAGAACATATAAACTTATATTTTAAAGAAAATATCAAATAGATGTACTGATTCAAGTACAAATGAACTTTCTAATTCCAAAAGCACCAAACTGTGGTTATGCATGACAGAACTAATTGAAATTTAAAAATTGAAATATACCTGTGTTGTCGTCTGAGCATCTATTATTTCATTTCTGAATTCTTTACTCATTTCAATATTTTAACTAATTGTTTGGTCCTTAAAAAGTAAAAAAGAAAACTATTTATATCTTTTAACAAATCAAATGATGTGTTTGGAATACAATTGAAAATTATATTTGTCATGATTATGGTTCCTTAAATACACCAACGAAAGTATTATAGCATAAAAAAATATTAAAAAGGTGATGAAGTGCACCCGTCTGAATATTTCTCACTTCGTTTCTCAATTCTTTACTCATTGCAATATTTTGACTAATTGTTTGGTCCTTCAAAAGTGAAAAAAATTATATTTTCTAACTCAATTAGTATAATAGATATTTCAAATTAACATTAAAATATATATCTTTTGACATTCTCTTCTACTTTTACCCTTTTCAATGAAACTCTTTTTTCTTTTTCTGCTTCCCTTCTCTCGGTCTCTTCTTTTGAGTTCAACACCAACTGTGTTATGTTCTTCATCATGGACACATTGAACTTGATGCTTCCCTTTATTTTTCATATTTTCCTTATATTTTTTTACATCTTCAAGAGCTCACTCTACATGTTTCAAGCTTATATCAAAAGTTTTCTCAAACTCTGATGTTTCCTCACACAGTTTGATGTAAGTTTGACATAATATGTTATTCCATTTAACAAGAACAACCTTTGGATCAACACCAATGGCAGTTCCACGCCAATCCAATGCATTACTAGATTTAGCATCCCCAGTCCATCTTTTAAGAATATATTTTGAGGGTATTTCAACAATTTCAAGCTGATGGAAAACTCTAAACACATGTCGACATAAGATTCCAGCAAACTGAAATTTCTTACAACTACATTCAACTGTGTAGTTCACAACATCAATGACAACTGTATGTTGTCGATCCCTTCCTATCATTTTAATTATGAAAATCTTTATTGGTCCATCATCAACCATTTGTACAAAATATTGAACAAAATGGACATATATCTCTTGAACTTTTTCAAAGATCTCTGGTGTGTAAATTTTAACAATTTGCTTTGAAATACTAGAAGGTAGAGACTCTTGTGGGTAGGAATTTTTCATCTAAAAATTATCTTCCAGTTCTCTATATCTCCTCTTTTTTAAAAAACGATCAAAATGTTCAAAGAACTCCAACAAGTTATAATGAAGTTGTCGATAACGTTTCAATTTAGAGTTTAATGACTCATTTCTTTATGTTGACTTCATATCAGCAGTAAAAAAATCCGTACAATAAACCATTGCCCATGTCTCTTTCTCATCAAACATTTTTTGCAGCCATTTATTTTCTTGAAGATTGTACTTTTGTAACATTTCATCCCAAGCTCTTAAAAACTCATCTTCCTCTTCGTAATCATACACACATCTACTAAAGTTAGGACCAAACTGTTGTTTTTCATCGACAATCATTTTAAATTGAGCACTGAGATATTTAAGAGCAGTTTGATAGACATGCCAAACACAAAGTCGGTGGTGACATCGTGGTAGAACTTCATTTATGGTAGATTCCATGGCTTTATCTTGATCAGTTACGATTGTTTGTGGCTCTTTGCTACCCATTATTTGCAAAAATGTCTTGAATAACCATGTAAAGCTAGAAATTATTTCATCATATAACAATGCTGAACCAAAAATGATAGTTTGTCTATGATGATTCACACCAACAAATAGACCAAATGGATGACATTTGACATTTTTTTTGGTATGTTGTATCAAATCGAACTACATCCTCGAAACTGGAATAATCACATATAGATCTTGCATTTGTCTAGAAAATATTAGTAATTCTATTCTCTTCATCATATTACATATCATAAAAGAAACTAGGATTTTCAACTCTTTTATTTTTCAAGTACTGAACTATAGTAACTACATTCCCCTTTTCAATATTCTTTCTACGTTTGTTGCTTTGATAGTTTGTATAGTCTTTTTCAAGAAAGCCAAGATTTTCAATACCACCAGCTTGTCTACCCATATATTCCATCATTTGTCCCACACAGATTCCAGATGAACACCAATATCAGCTTCTGTAGCCTGAGCATCAGAAATTTTTCTTACCTATGCATGTGGCGTTCAGGTGTGGAAGCAAGGTCGTGGTTGTGATTAAGTTCAAGTTTTGTTACTTTCCACTTTTCACGTAGAAGGTGAATATCTATAAAAGCATTACAACCTATCCGTGTTTCTTGGCTACGCTTCTTGACAATAACTCGTCGATGGTCAAAAGACTTAAATCCTTCTTTAGAGCAGTACAATCTCCTATAAGTTATGTCGTTATTAACATTTCTACGACATTTGCTTTTACGAATACCGAACCCAATTCTACGAGCATAACAGTTATACAATTCACATGCAAATAATTCTGACTCAAATTCCATATCCAAGTCAGGCACCCCAAAATCTAATTTGCGCCTTGCCGATTGAGGTGTTGGTTAGACTGGTTTACCATATCATTCACAGATAAATCCTCATTTTCAACATTCATTGATCTAATGATGAAAATATATTATTTCCAAGTCATATTATACGACAAAAATATATGTCATCCTCAAGTATTGATTCTTCCATATGAAATAAACTAACATGAATACAAAATTATTAATAAATATAAATAAGTTAATTACTTTATGATGCAATACTACATTAAGTAGATAGTATGAAACATACGTCTCGTGCCTAGAAAGAACTTCTCTTTTTGCCAATTATATGGCTGACCACTGTTAAAAATTATTCAGCTCGACTAGTGTATATATGCAACATGATTTTCTATACATAAATAACTTTTCTAAGAAACAAGAAATGCTAAGAACATACGATGTTTTTTTAAGTCACATGAAATAAAACTTCAGGAATCTTCCATGTCGACGAGTGAAATCTAAGATGATGTTTTTCTTACGGCAGTCGGTGCCTTGCTCCGTTATTTTCTTCGGCAGTTTAAGTCAATCTAATTCAGAAATCAACAAAAGAAGGTTGCTTTTTGTTTTCCGCCGCAAAGTGCCGCAAATGGAAGTTAAAATAATGTATTAAGAAACGAGGCAAGGATTTGATTTTGCTTGTAGTTCAAAAAAGAAAGCAGAAAAAGTATTTAGACTAAGTTATAAAATGTCCAGAAACGTTGTTTAATAGACAGAGTCTTTTATTGATTTGGCTGGCCGGGAGAGGAGGAATCGCGAGAAGTCAGAATCCACGCGGCTGCATATAAGGCAAGGAGCAGCGTGCTCTATTTCCAAGGCCGGACCAGCAAATCCGCGCCCGTCCGTATTTGGTTTCCCTTGCAAATCTTATATATTAAAACGCGTAAGATGAATCGCTCCGCCACAAGAATCATGGAGGGCGATATCGTTGTTCTCGATTCTGCTGCTTCTCCCTCTGCCGGACTTGTTTCGTTGCAGAAGTGTGTGCAAGTGTTGGAACGCTGTCATCTCAGATGCATCATTCCACCACCAATACCTCTCCCGCCATAGTGCAAACAAACCTTCTCTGGCAAAGGTCTACATGAAACCGATTCTCTCCCGTTGGATGGGAGATACACCTGAGCGGTACGGTTTCACCTTGAAAATCGAACCTACATGCTGCGAGGAAGAACAGGGACCGGGAAGAATACACTAGATTTGATCTGCGGCCGCAATACGTGCTATCCCCTCTGCATTGATCTAGTGGCAAGTTCGTGTGGCTTACTACTCTTTTACTGCTATGATGTGCGGCAGTTATTCCTCGTCTACAACCCATTAACTGCAACCACCCTCGTCCTGCATGCCCCCGCGACCGTCACGGAGGCATCCGACGATATACGTCTTCATTTGCCGAGAGCCAGAAGGGCTCGGATCTATGTATGATTTTGATATAGTGGTCCTACCTGAGCGTCTAAATTCACCAGAAGAAGAAGAGTACGATTCGCCTAACATTGAGTCATTCTCTTCGAACAGCCAGAGGTGGTCAAGGTCCCCTGTTCCATGCCGACTGTTAAGGTATTATCACATTCGTCGCGAGAGGGGGCTGTTAGTTGTTGGACCAAAGAGTGATGACGATACAGTGATCGGATCCTTTGACTTAGCAACCAGGTTGGTAGAGGTTATTCCTTTGCCGCCGGACGTCATGTCCCGAATAGACCCTGCGCTTTCTCAGGAGCTGTTCTGTGCTGTGTCTTTGACAACCACGGGTTCGAGCTGCTTGTTGGAATATTTTGGGGAATATTTTGGGACTTCACAATCCTTATTGTGGGATTGTTGGTATTCCGAAATTCATTAATTATCTTCATTATGTGGCCCATATAACAATTGCGGTTAATAGGAAACGGCTGGAATTGATAAAGGAATTGGGTTTTTATTAGAAGTCTTTTCCTATTATTATGGCAACCTTGATGGACGGCTGCGATTAAAGGATACAGGAAATCCGTCCCTCTCTCTGCCTATAAGTATAACCCTGAGATCCATCTCTTAGGGTTAATCACACTTTACGGAAAACACACTTGACGGCTATAGGCTAAGAGAGAGAGAAGACGTCTTTCGTGGCGAACGACGAACACGGGCGTGGACTTCTCCGAAGATCACCTCCGCAGATCTCACCACCGTATTCAACCATGTCTACGGGTACGTTTTACTTTAATAGTGACTAGTTTATGATCAAGATCCTAAACCGTACACATGATTAAGCTTTACATGTTTACGTATCACGTTTTTATGCTAACATGTGGTATCAGTCGCTTCGTTAAGATCATACTCATAGTCCTAATTAAGAGAAAATATCAGTTTTATCAATTTTCCACAATCTCGGCCACCAGTGTCAGATTTTAACGCACATATACTTTCTCTGATTGGAAACGGCGAGATCTTCAAAATTTGTTGCTTTGCCACAAACTTTTCATTTTTTAGCCAAATTCGGCCGTTTAGACCCTCAAAATCACGTTTTAAGTAATTTCAGGGCCTTTTTTGGGCATAATTGTTGGATAAAATCGATATTAAAACTTTTATTAGATGTTTCCGCACCTTATGAATGATCCTGGAACTTTATCCTATCATGTTCCGGTCTGTTAAAATTTGTTTTTTCCTTACCTGTTTGTTCACTCATATGTCATATATATGGAAAAATATGCTTTAAGAGAAATATTCACATTATACTGTTTTGATAATCACCACAGTGATTTCACTTCGGTTCGTGAATGTTTCTTTTCTTAAGAATATGATGTTCATATAACTGTTTGAAGTTCACCACAGTGGACTCATAGAATGCAATGAATATCGACTAAGTAAACTTATTGTTGGTTATTTACTAGCATTATGTATTACCCACAGGTAGTCAATGCATTAAAAGTAAAATAACTATTACGGAGTTGCTTTATTTTTTTAATTAAGTCGGTATAGGATATCCACAGATACCATACTTGCTTTGATTATTAGTTTAAATCACTCGTTTATGCATAAACCTTAGTCATGTTTGTCTATATGTGTTTACATCTCAAAGACTAATTATCGTGAACATGTTTCTATAATGCAGTTCATCAACCCGCTAGTCTTAATTCTTTTGTCAACTCTGTTCCCGAACTAGATGGGACTAATTACACCGAGTGGAAAGAACATGTTGAATTTTACTTGGGTGTACTTGAGATTGACTCAGGACTTACAGTAGACAAGCCTGTAGATATTACTACTACCTCAACAGAAAGTGAGATCAAAACATTTAATGCATGGACTAGAGCTAATAAACTTTGCTTGAAATTCATGCGCTTAACCACTGCTAGCAATATCAAGTCTTCTATTTCTGAAAGTGAAGATCTGACTGCTAAGGAATACTTAAGAATACTCACTGAACGCTTTAAGGTTGCTGATAAAGCAATTGCTGGAAAACTTATGGCTGAACTAACGACTGCCCGTTATGATGGTACCAAAACTATGCAGAAACATGTACTTGATATGACTAATTTGGCTGCAAAATTAGGTAAATTGGGCATGACTGTTGCGGATTCGTTCCTAGTCCAATTCATCCTAAACTCGCTGCCTCCCCAGTATGGTCCTTTTCAGATTCACTATAACACGATTAAGGATACGTGGAATGTGAATCAACTGACCAATAAACTGGTTCAGGAAGAGGCTCGAATTAAGCAGCAGAATGGTCATGTTGCTCAGGCAAATTACATGCATGGTAATGGGTACGGGAAGAACAAAGTCGGTAAGAAAAATTGGAAGGGCATTAAGACTAGTCCATCCAATCAGTCAGGCCAATCTGCACCTAAGAAAGCAAGGAAGAATGATAATTGCCACTTCTGTAAGAAGCCTGGACACATTCAGAAAGATTGCATAAAGCGCAGAGAATGGTTCGAAAAGAAAGGTAAGCCTTTGGCTTTTGTATGTAGTTTCGAATCAAACTTTGTAGAAGCACCTTGTAATACTTGGTGGATTGATTCTGGTTCTAATGTTCATGTTTCAAACTCGATGCAGGGATTCCTTACAACCCGGAACATAAGTCCAAATGAAGCCTATCTTTACATGGGAAATAGAGTGAAAGCTCCAGTAGAAGCCATTGGCACTTTTCGTTTAGTATTAGACTCTGGTTTTTATTTAGATCTGGAGAAAACTCTTTATGTACCTTCCATTTCTAAACTTGATAATGATGGCTTTTCATTAGAAATTGGTGGTGGACGTTTCAATTTGTTTAAGGAAAACTGTTTGTTTGGTTCAGGAATTTTGATTAATGGCTTATATCAAAATTTTCTTGATGATACATTTTCTGAATCTCTTTTTGTTACCTTGCATCCTAAAGTGGGTTTGAAACGAAGTAGGTCGAGTGAAAGTTTTGCGTTTTTGTGGCATAAAAGATTGGGTCATATATCCAAAGAAAGAGTTAGTCGTTTAGTAAAAGATGAGATTCTTCCGAGTCTTGATTTTACTGATTTTGGTGTTTGTGTGGATTGCATTAAGGGTAAGCAAACCAAACAGACCAAGAAAGGAGCCACAAGAAGCACTGAACTACTCGAAATCATACACACAGACATATGCAGACCTTTCTATGTTCCATCTTTTGGTGGAGAAAAATATTTTATTACCTTTATAGATGATTATTCACGTTATTGTTATCTTTACCTTTTGCATGATAAATCTCAATCTGTGAATGCTGTTCAAATTTACATTACTGAAGTTGAGAGGCAATTAGGTAAAAAGGTGAAAATCATTAGGTCTGATAGAGGTGGTGAATTTTATGGAAAATATGATGAATCAGGACAACGTCCTGGTCCTTTTGCTAAACTCTTAGAAAAATTAGGAATTGTCCCTCAATACACAATGCCCAGTTCCCCGTGGATGAACGGTGTAGCTGAGAGACGTAATCGTACACTTCTAGAAATGGTTAGGAGTATGATGTGTTTTTCTAATCTGCCCATATCTTTGTGGATGCATGCCCTTATGACTGTTGTGTATATCTTAAATTGGGTTCCCAGTAAAGCTGTCCCTAAGACACCTTTCGAGATGTGGAAGGGATGGAAACCCAGCTTACGCCATTTACATATATGGGGATGTCCAGCAGAGGCACGCATTTATAGTCCACATGAGAAGAAACTCGATCCAAAAACCATTAGCGGTTTTTTCATTGGGTATCCTGAAAGATCAAAGGGGTTTAGATTTTACTGTCCTAATCATACTACTAGAATTGTAGAAACCGGTAATCCTAAATTCATTGAGAATGGCAAAATCAATGGGAGTGATAAAGTTAGAGAAGTAATCATTAGAGAAATAAGGGCACCTATACCAATCCCCTTGCCCTCAATCTCGACTGACACCGTTCCACCTAATGATGTTGATCCAATCAACAATGTAGAACAAAATGTCAATGATCATGCACTCCATAATGTACCTGATAACGTCATTGAACCGAATGTAAATGCAACACCTGCAGTAGAATTAAGGAGATCTACAAGAAGCAGGAAATCAGCCATTTCAGATGATTATTTGTTGTATTTACAAGAATGTGAATTTAATATGGGGATGGATAAAGATCCGGTTACGTATTCACAAGCCATAAAATCTGAAGATTCTGAAAAATGGATTAATGCCATGTGTGATGAAATAAACTCCATGGTTGCAAACAAAGTTTGGGAGTTGGCCGATTTACCTGAAGGGTATAAGAGAGTCGGGTGCAAGTGGGTCTTTAAGACCAAACGTGACTCTCTTGGTAAAATCGAACCACATAAAGCCAGACTTGTAGCCAAAGGTTTTAATAAAAAAGAAGGCATTGATTATAATGAAATATTTTCTCCAGTTTCTAAAAAGGATTCTTTACGGCTTAGAGTTACATCAGATGGATGTGAAAACGAAGTAGAGTTACATCAGATGGATGTGAAAACGGCTTTTCTAAATGGGAGTTTAGAGGAAGAAGTCTACATGGCTCAGCCAGAAGGCTTCATTATAGATGGAAAGGAAAACATGGTCTGTTTATTAAAGAAATCAATATATGGATTAAAGCAAGCTTCACGTCAATGGTATATTAAGTTTCACAATACCATTACGGCCTTTGGGTTTACAGAAAACATTGTTGATCAATGTATATACCTAAAGATCAATGGGAGTAAGTTTGCATTTTTGGTTCTATATGTTGATGATATTCTTATTTCCAGCAGCGATCTTGGTTTATTACGTGAAACCAAAGATTTTCTTTCTCAAAACTTTGAAATGAAAGATATGGGAGAGGCTTCTTATGTGATAGGAATAGAAATATTCCGTGACAGGTCACGTAGGATTTTAGGATTGTCTCAAAATGCTTATATCAAAAAAGTTTTGGAAAGATTTAATATGGCGTCATGTGATTCTAATGTTGTTCCAATTCAGAAAGGGGATAAGTTCAGCTTAAGTCAATGTCCTCAAACTGAATTAGAACGTGATCGAATGAAAGATATTCCTTATGCTTCTCTTGTAGGAAGTTTGATGTATGCACAGGTTTGCACTAGACCTGATATCAGTTTTGCAGTTGGTATGTTGGGCCGTTATCAAAGCAATCCAGACATTGATCATTGGAAAGCGGCAAAGAAAGTGTTGAGGTACTTACAGGGAACGAAGAAACAAATGCTCACATTCAGACATAGTGATCACCTTGAAGTGATTGGTTACACAGATTCAGATTTTGGAGGATGCGTGGATACTCGGAAAAGCACTTTTGGTTATGTGTTTGTATTAGCTGGAGGTGCTATTTCCTGGAAGAGCGCCAAACAAACCATTATTGCATCATCCACCATGGAGGCTGAATTTGTAGCATGCTTTGAGGCTACAGTTCAAGCTTTATGGCTACGGAATTTCATTTCAGGGCTTAGAGTCATGGATTCTATTGCTAGGCCGCTGAAAATTCACTGTGATAACGCCGCAGCAGTTTTCTTTTCGAAGAATGATAGGTATTCTAAAGGCATAAAACACATGGAGATGAAATATCTATCAGTTAAAGAAGAAATTCGGGAGAAGAGGGTGTCAATTGAGCACATTAGTACGTGTTCAAATATAGCAGATCCATTTACTAAAGGGTTACCTCCCAAGACATTTAAGCAGCATGCAGAAACCATGGGTCTTGAGGATAACCATTAGCTTTTCTTTATTTGTGGATTGTTATGTGCTTTTGTAATGACATTATTTGAGTACTCATTATTGGAACTTCTGAATTTTTCTGTTTCATATTATGATTTGATCATGTACATATTATTGCAATATATGATAACATAAATAGTCTTTTCAAGACATTAAGGGGACATTTATGATTGCTTCGCTATATAGAATTGTTTAATGTGATTGTTGGTCAGTGGTACATGGAAGGAACTATGTTCTTTAATTAATGTAGAACCTCTATGACTCTCATCAATAATTCACATTAACCAATGTAATAAAAGTAAACCCGTTATGCATATTATTTCAGCATTTATGCGCGCCTTATGTTTTTCCTATATAGCACCATTAAAGAATTGTCATACGGACCAAGTGGGAGACTGTTGGAATATTTTGGGGAATATTTTGGGACTCCACAATCCTTATTATTGTGGGATTGTTGGTATTCCGAAATTCATTAATTATCTTCATTATGTGGCCCATATAACAATTGTGGTTAATAGGAAACGGCTGGAATTGATAAAGGAATTGGGTTTTTATTAGAAGTCTTTTCCTATTATTATGGCAACCTTGATGGACGGCTGTGATTAAAGGATACAGGAAATCCGTCCCTCTCTCTGCCTATAAGTATAACCCTGAGATCCATCTCTTAGGGTTAATCACACTTTACAAAAAACACACTTGACGGCTATAGGCTAAGAGAGAGAAGACGTCTTTCGTGGCGAACGACGAACACGGGCGTGGACTTCTCCGAAGATCACCTCCGCAGATCTCACCACCGTATTCAACCATGTCTACGGGTACGTTTTACTTTAATAGTGACTAGTTTATGATCAAGATCCTAAACCGTACACATGATTAAGCTTTACATGTTTACGTATCACATTTTTATGCTAACACTGCTTAGGCTCTGTAAGGACGTTTCGGTAGACCAGGACGTTGAGCAGACAGCCACGCCTCAAACATGGACTAGGATACATAAGATGGGGTTTGCGCAGATGGCAGAGGAGAATCCGTGGGCTAAGATGTCTCCAGTACAGACTAGAGTTACAGTCAGTTTCTGTTTCCCTAATCGTCTCAAGTTTTCATTCCTCTCTGACATCGCATACAATTACGAAAAAGGTGTGTTAGAGCCGGCCTGCTGTAACATCAACCTAAGTCAGCCACCGCCACCTAGTGATATGTATTCCTCCATGCCCTACCACGTACCCTCATGGCCATTTGACCTCAAGTTTCATTTAGCGACACCATATTGAAATTTTGGGCATTAGACTTTCTGGTGGAGGTTTAGCTTAGATCATAAGTTTCCAGCATTATTTTTTTTTCAAAAAAAAAATCAGTTTTGTATGTTCAAGATTGTGTACATTATACGATTTCAGGATTTCTTAATTTCTGTTTATTTTGATCATATATCTTGAACTACATATATGGGCTCCATATATACAGCATTGGATCGCGAAACATCCATCAAAGGCCCTAAGATGGATGGAACAAAATAGTTAATGATCATTTTTCCATGTTTGAAGATAATATGGATGCATGGTGTTCTTGTAAATTGGTTTATAAAATGGAAGATCATCATTACACATGAATTTTGCAGTAAGGAATGGATTGAAATATCCGTAACTATGTAATCTAACAATGTATATGGCAACATTAGCACAATTACAGAAACCGTCCTCAATCGGATCTGATTAAACTTTGATTATGATCACATTTAATACAAAAGCTAAAATGGCTTCAATTTCATGAAGTGTTTACTTTCATGGGACAAACGTGAGGATTATACGAGACATTCAATTACCTACATGTACTTGATGCTAGTGAGCATGGCAATTTGAAAACATTGTCACCTAATTGCATATTGGAATAACCCCCCTATCTCTATCACACACAAATTGGGAAATCAAGGATTTTTTAGATCTCTTTAGTGGATATATGATGCAATAAAGATAAATCCATATTCATAAATTCGTCAATCCATATGTAGAAGTTCTTACGGAGAATTATATGTGAGATCCATAACACAGTCGAATTATGTTTCTTCTTTACAACTATATACCCCTTTATATCCCCTTAGTGCAGTTATATTAGTAATAAACATGATTGCATGCATCACGTGCCTCCCATGCACACACTACAGATGCCCCTCGTACAAACTAAAGCTACAATCACATTTTGTTGCTCTAATCGTCTCAAGTTGTCGTTCCTGCCTGGCGTTGTATACAATTACAAAAAAGGTATTTTAGAACCAGCATGCTATAACATCAACCATGGTCATCCATCTAGTGGTACACATCCCTCCATTCCCTACCACATACCCTCATGACCATTTGGCCTCAAGCCAACTTGAGGACGTCATATAACGACACCATAGTCAAATTTGGACATTGAACTTTCTGGTGGAACTTTAGCTTAGATCTTAGGTTTCCACCATTTTTATTATGACAGTTTTTGTTTTGTATGTTCAAGATTCTGGACGTTATAAGGATTTCATATTTCTATTACTGATCCTTTATCTTAGATGACATGGGTTCCTTATATACGACATTGGATTATGGGACATAACATGGATGGAATAAAATATATGAAGTAAGGTTAATGGTGATTTTTTATATGTATATACTTAATTAAACCTAATTTAAAATCTAACAATGTTTTTACTTACAAATTTTTCAGTGTGAGGAAGGGAGGTCGAGCTTTATCAAATGAACTATAAAAAAGAGCATTTAGTTGTTATAAACTTTCTCTTTGGATGTTTTAGTTGGGCATTGCCTACAACCTGTGACTAATATACCAACCAAGCTAAATGGCAATAGAAAACCAATATAACAAACCAACTAAGAAGAGAGGTTATCGGTTGTTACAATGCTTGCACCATTACATAGATTATCCTCAGTTGGATCTAGTTAAACTATGAATGTAATCCTCATAAAAACACAAAATTGCTATATTTTCTTTCATTGTTTATTAGGGGTGAACAAAAATAAAGACTAAACTGCAAACATGACTACACCTTATCAATTGGTCTGGTGTGGTCTGGTTTTCAAAGTTTATTGGTCTAGGCTTGTTTCAGAACTCTTCATACTATGTCTTACCAGTTTGGTCTTAGTTTGTGAGATTGAATTGACCATTCAGTCTAGAGTAGACCAAGAAAAAATAAAATAATTCCATACTATATATATGTATGCCACTATAATTTAATGAAATAACATGAATACATAACATCACGAATGTGTTCTCTCATATGTTAAATGTTGTTCAAAATTCAATAAACATCATAATAATGTTAGATAAACACAATCAAGTAAAAACTAATGTGACTATTCAAAATAAACTCAGTTACTTATATAATTCAGAAAGAAAGTAGCTTCCTTTGCTACAACTACATGCATGATGTTAATTTACTTTCATATTTGGTGTGGCAATGTCATGTATACAATGGTATTCTTATAACGTGATTTTTCACATGCATTTATGAATATTTATTTGAAATGGAAAAATTGGTTTGTTAAGGAGGTATTAGGCAACTTGCTATGCCTTATTTTAAAAAGTATGGATCAAAAGTGCAAATCTTCCTTTGCAATGGTTTTTATGGAATTCACTATGTTTAATAGTTCGATAATGAATATTGGGAAAAGGGAAGACAAAATATCCAATATTAAGTGAATTACACAAAGCAATGGGTAGTTAATAATGAACATATGGAATTGTGTTGAATTTTCTAGAAAGGTGGTGTTGAAGGCCAGTAATGGTTTAATTTCATTTTCACATAGTTCTAAATGGAAAAGTAATCAAAATAAGGAATATGGAAAAAGATAGAAATAGAAAAGAGTTAATTTGATGCTTAAAATATACTCTATAAAGGGGAGACTTAGAGGCTAAGAAAAGTATCTTTTGTTTTTGAAATTTGGTATCAAACCTTGCCCACAACTAGATGAAAGCATTTAAAACTTTCCTCCTGAATGCCCAAAACCAGTCTTCCTCTGCCCATTTCCAAGATCATGTGTGTTGTAGCTTAGAACGACCTCCCTAAGAGTAGCTCATTGCCATGGTCATCTTGCATTTCCAAAAACACAAAACCTGCTGGGAACACAAGTTTGTCAACTTTGACCAACACATCCTCACAGATACCAATTGTTCTCACTACTAAATTGTCCGCCAATTGTATGGTCATGTTGCTCTTCCTGGACTCCTTCAGCCCCAATTTTTGGAATGTTGTCATGGGCATGAGGTTATGCTTGCCCTAAAATCACACAAAGCTTCACCAAATGTAACTTTCCCAATGTAATATGGTATATTAAAATAACCCAAAATGTCCTTTTTTGTGGTATCGTCCTCTGTATAAGTGCATTGACTTCCTCCTTCAATACCATTACATCTAAATCGACTATCCTCATCCTCTTGTTGATTATGTCCTTCAAAAATTTGCCATATGATAGTATATGTTCTATTGTATCTTGGTATGTTGTCACACACTTGAATCTTTCAAATATTAAGGACCTAGTCTACACACTCACTTAGACTCATCGCACTTCATCCGCAAGTGCATAGGGTCGTGTTATAGTATAGACAAGAGGCTAGATAACGATTGATCTACAGGGAGAGAGGGGGCACTAGAGCTAAGTTAGTGTGAGCTATGTTCCTAAAGAGGAAATTAAGGTTTTTTAGGATTTAAAGTTGGTTTGGTTTTGATTATACTAAGATGCAAACAATTGACCAAACAAGGAACTAAGACAAATAATACTAACAGTACAAGCAATCTAGTAGCATAAGCATACCTTACATCATGAATATGTTTAATAACATAACATGGCTATCAATATTGGCATCTCAAATAAAGGGAATATATCTATATCATAAGTAGAACTAACATCATAACACAATGAACTACATAGGCATGATTAGCAGTTTAAGCATTTCTAATTACATAGGCATGGCTAGCAATATTAAACATAGCTAGCAGCAACATCTTAACCATCAGTGTTAGTATATTTGACAACATAATCATGTTTACAACATGAGCATGTTTATAACATGAGCATAAATATAACATAAGCATATCTATATCTCTTATTGTACTATGCATGATCTTAGTGAAAAGAAAGAAAACAAGGGTTATCATCTAATTTGAAGCGTTGTGTATAACCCTAAACAGATATGCTACACGACTATCTTACATCTTTTATTATGCCCTGAAGAATTTGAGGATACTACTCAAAATCCAACTGATCACTAATAAGTTGAAATCAATGGCATACAAGATCTAGGAAGAGTCGGACTCCTAAGATCTTCTCTGCCCCCAGTTTGTACGGGTCCTCCACAGTGACACATAAGGTCAAGCTACTAGTAGCCTAGTCCATCCTTGGTACATGTCACGACACTAGTGAAAGGAGGTGGGTACACATACCCTACCATATGAGGTACAACTGCAGTTGTCCTCCAATATCGTCACATATATAATCATTGAGACACGACCGCAACCATTCTCAAACTAGGGGCTAGGTATAACTGCAGTCATCCCCCCTAAACACTTGAATTCAGGATGACAAGCACCCCACATACTCATCAGTATGCACTCTGAGTTTCCCTTAGGAATACTCATTTCACCATCTGGTAAGTTCTGACACTCTGATGGATCTATGGCACAGGGTACTACATGATTAGAGTTTCACTTGATTATTTATGCCAATTGGGTGAATTAAGGCTGCATCAAACAAGTGGATATACAAACCCTAATTCACTTCTAGCAAGCATATAAATATCACAACTTCGAAAGATATAAAATGTGTGAAACATAATTTCTCATCTCATCGTCACATGGTACTATTCACTTGCCATTTATGAGGCTACACTAGTCTTCATACAATCACAAGATATAAATTCCTTTCACGATATCACAGGGTATCAACCCATATCAACACAAGAGGATTACGCCTCAGTCAGGGTTCAACCATGCCCAAAGGTCATTAAGACCATCATACTATCACATGATATAAATCATTTTCACAATATCACAGGGTATCAACCCTTATTAACATAAGAGGATTACACCATTCAGGGCTCAACCATGCCCAAAGGTCATTAAGACCATCATACTATTCCCTTCAATATCATCATTATATTTGCATGCCTTATATCAAGTCTCAACAGCCTCACTTATATATAATACACCGGATCAACACAATATTGCATTAATGAGCTAAGAGATATTCATAATAAATCATAGCGGGGTTATATTAATATTTAGAACATTCCTTTATCACATCAACATGCAAGGAATCTAGATATCATTAACCTTCATCATATTCATAATGTACATGTTTAGCATAAGAAAGTATCAACCATGTGGCTATGATTACCACCAATTAACATATTAAGGTTATGATCATATTAAGGAGGTTATTTCACCATCATTCCATCATATAAGAATGTTATACTCATCCTTATCTATTTGCATTAGAGTTAGGTTCAACAAGATAACTTATATTAATGTCACTAATCAACACTTATACCCAAACCCTAAGTCACGACATCCCCATTGGATCATGGATGCATAAGGTGAAGCATCACCATCACATTCCATACTATTCTCAAGTATGAACCCACACATAAATCAAGGTGTAACTATCATATTATAGCATACTAGGATTTCAAAAAAAAAAAAAGAGTACTTCATGATTATATTAGTTATTGAAGGAATATTCATACCCAATTACCATCATTTAGTTATATTAAAGCTAAATTTAAAAAGCTACACCTCATTAGGGTTACCCATTAATTCATTATAGTGATTATCAATCATAATCATATGAGGGAAAGGGTAAGACTGCAAGTTTAAGGCATTAAACCATCAAATTCTCATCATTAGAATCATAACATTACACTACACGCTTCACCCAAAATAATGGGAATATTAAGGCTTTGACTTCTAACCATGAAATGTTGAAAAGGTAAAGCCATTAGTCATTTACATAAGTAAACACCTTGAATGAATCATCTATTATATTATTGAGTTGTGATCTATAAAATTTACCATTTAACCCTAGACATTATTTGATTAACAACAATAAGGGTTATGTTGAGAGTAGGGTAAAACCCACAATCAACTGTTCATTTAAAACAAGCCATCCATTGTCAACAAGCTCCTTAAGTTGATCATATAAAGGAAACCATATAAATCACATTATTAATACCAACATATTAAATTAGCCATCATTCCACTTTATTGGAAGAATAAACATTAGATCTTGACCATTGAGTTAAGTTCATATGTTAAAACCATCAATTATTGTATAGGTCCGACCATTGCATCAAGTGACCCAAGAAACCATTGGTCTGAGGCTTAATTGATGCTACAACTATATGATTAACTCACCAAAGGTTGTTGAGAACTGATCCACCATCATTAGTGACAATTAAGTCACCATAGGTTGTTCAATCAACACTATATTCATTAATAAACATCAAATATCAAACTAATATCACAATTGATTAATAACATCATTAGGGTACTTAGTTGTTAATCACTAGGCTTCTAATTAGGCTAACACCTGACCTAAGGGGTGAAAGTAAGTTGACACCCTTGGTCACCACCATCAATTGTCATGAAGACAACAACATTGATTGGTGCAATGGTACCACCATCGAGTCATGTGTTTATAGAAGAAATCAGCTTTAAACCCTAAAATTGACCATTGGTTGATAGGTTCTTAGCACCATAGGTTGTCAAACCAACCTGATCCAAGTCATATTATACCTTAGGAATAATGTACACATGATCACAAGTTCATCTAGAACTGAAATCAGAATAGGGAACATTATAAAAATTGAAATCAAAGTCAAGCATAGCTTTTTATTGCATGGATCATCATTTTAAAAGCAAGAACATGAGCTAGCAAGCTTATGGTAAGCAATAAATGTGGAGAAAGTTATAAAACTTGTCTTTAATGAGAAGATGAAATCTCAAATAGAAGAAAACTCGAGTAGGTAGGGTAGAAAATCCAAGCATAAGCTGTGAACTCGTCCATCTAGCACCTTTCTTCATCAAATGAGCAAACCCTAAGCATAAGGAGCAAGAAAGGTAAGGTTTTAGAGCTTTAGAGAAATGTCTACCATGGAACAAAAAGGTTCTGACATGGAGAAAGGTAGGAAGAAGGATAAAAAAGAAATAAATAGAGAAAAGAAGGAGATTCTTACTCTTTTAGGTCAAGATCACTAGAAGGAAGCTTTTTAAACCCTAAAAGGAAGTCAAGTGCCACCCTAGATTCTTTTTCCAAGAAGATACCCTCTTTCTTCTTCCTTGGACAGGAAATTCATAGAAGCATAGAGGGAGAATGAGGTTTGTAGAAGGATGGAAGTGTTGGAGAGAAAATGGCTCATTTGGGTGCTTAGGGATAAGTATATGAAACTTTAAGATAAAGAAAAAGAAAAGGTTGAAGTTCCAATATCTTTCCACGTGTCCATGGGCTTAAACTATTAATAATATACAAGAACACACACAATCAATTCGCCCACCATCCATAGAGACATGCTTATCCCTCATTTCTTGAATTTCCAAGCAAAACAAATAATTCATTAGTTGATAGCTACTAAAGGTAGCTCATCCATGAAGGGGTAAACCCTAAAATACCCTTGGAGAAAACTCCTTCAAACCAAGGTTTAAATAGGTTCCCATGGCTCAAAAATATCAAAAATGATGAGATAATATCCAATGAACATAATACAAGTGATAAATTGCAAAGAAAACCTCTGAATTGGGTAAATTGTAGAAAAGTCCAAAATGTGCATAACTTGCTCAAAGAGGGACCAAATTTAAAACTCAAGCTTGTATTATGATGTCAAAGCATATGACAAGGTTAGATTAGGGTTATAATAATTTAATTATGATAATTAATCTTATTCAACTCATTAAGTAAGTTTAGGGGCCTTACACTGCCTGTGAACAATGAGGGGTTTCAGTCCCATCCCCAACCTACATGTTTCCACTAAAGCAAAGGTAAGACCTTTAGTGAATGGATCAACTATATTTTATTTGGTACCGACGTAGTCTACAGCCACGGCCCCATTAGACACTAACTCCCTTACAGACTTGAGTCTGACTTGGATGTGTCTACATTTTTTTTATTGTATTTGTGACTCTTTATCTTAGAAATAGTTGTAGTGTTGTCACAGTGATCTGAAATTGTAGGAAGGGACTTCTTTACCATAGTTAAACTGGACATAAGTCCATGTAGCCATTCAACTTCCAATCTAATTTCATCTAAAGCACACAACTCTACCTGAAAAGTAGGCTAAGTCAATATGGTCTATTTCTTAGACCTCCAGGAAACAACTCCTCCTCCCAACAGGAATACATATCCTGAGACACCATAACTCCTAGAGTTGATGGAAATCCAACTTGCATCACTATATCCTTTGACTACAGAAGGATATTTGCCATAATACGGTGTAGGGGAACAAGTTCCCTTGATATACCTCAAAACTCTGTCAAGAGCTTCCCAATGGGTCTTGTCGGGACAACTGGTGTATCTACTTAACTTACTCACGACAAACGCAATGTTTGGATGTGTGCAGTTCATAAGATACATCAAACTTCTAATAATATGAGAGTATCGTAATTGAGACACTGGAACCCCAATTTCATTCTTGAACAAGGCCTTGGATGAATCATATGGAGTCTTAACATGTTTATGTGATGTGTACTCAAACCTGTCCAGTATCTTCTCAACATAGTGATATTGAGAGAGAGTTATACCATCTATAGACCTTATGATTTTAAGCCCTGAAATCACATTCGAAACATCCATATCTTTCATCTCAAACTTTCTACACAAGAATGTCTTTGTCTCATTTACTACTTTCATATTAGAACAAAAAAACATGATATCATCGACATATAAGCATAATAAAATGAATCCGTCATTGACAGTTTTACAATAGAGATACTTATCAAATTCATTAGAAACAAAGACAAATGATGATATCACATAATTAAACTTCTCATGCCATTGCTTAGGGACTTGTTTCAAGCCATATATTGACTTAACAAGTTTACACACTTTGGACTCATTCCCACGACCCACAAATCCCTCAGGTTGTTCTATATATATCTCTCTTCCCGAAGATCACCATGTAAGAATGCGGTCTTCACATCCATCTGATGGATACAAAGATTATAAATGGAAGCCAATGCTATTAGCACTCAGATTGTGGTCATACGGGAAATAGGGGAATATATATCAAAATAATCTATTCCTTCCCTCTGTGTTTAACCCTTAGTAACTAACCTAGCTTTATACTTATTGATCTTCTTAAAGATCCATTTGCAACCAACTACAAAACAACCAGGAGGCAAATCCATCAATTCCCAAGTCCCATTCGAGAGAATTGATTGGATTTCATCATTAACGACTTCTTCCCAAAACTTAGCTTCTTGAGATTCCATAGCTTGTTTGAAAGTTACAGGATTGTCCTTAACATTTTAAGTGAGAAACTCACTTTCAAAGTTCTTGGATGTCCTAGACCGTTTACTTCTCCTTGGTTCAACTATTTCTTCGGAATCATCAGAATTCGAAATAGCTTTTTCTGAGTCACCGTCTACATTTGTCATCCTTTCCACATGCTCAGGAATGGAACCTGTGGTGAATTAATCCTCTTGAGATACTTTGTTGGCACACCAGATTTTATGGGAAATACATACTTGAAGAATGTAGCATCACATAATTCCACAATTGTATTGACCTCAATGCCTGATATATTAGATTTTACAATTAAGAATATGTAGGCATAACTATTGGGTTCTAGGGGAATCAGAGAAGGTAGCGGAAACAAAAAATTCTCCTCCCCAAACCCAGAACAAGGAAACGCGTCAACGTCTATACAATAGGAAAGGGATGGTTTGTGGAATCATACCTTATCCCGAGGCTTACTCGATGATAATACCTCGCGCCTTGCGCGGTCTTCACCTCCGGTCTTAGACGGTGTCTGTGCAGCTCCTGGTCGTACCGGGATTGACGACTCCTTGTCTCACCGGGACTGTCGGGATTGACATCTATCCTCCGAGCGGCAAAAATCTCCCGCCTCTGAAGTAGTCCACACGGACCACCTGGAACTCCAATCTCTTTGTCCCACAAGGAATTGGAAGGAGTCGCACCCTCCTATCGGCGTACTAGTCACCGACACACTCTCCTTCCACCAGTCGCTTTCCGCAGTTGTCTTTCCCTTGTTGTGCCTCCCTTATCAGGTAGCACTTGCTCAGGCTCTCTCTTGGTTACCAAAACCAGAGAGAACGACAACTTCACAGAGAAACTGGTTGCACTGAGTTGTACTTTGAGAAGCCCCCAATACCCCTATATATAGGAGGGTCATGGGACATGGTTCTCTATCCCGGGTAATATGGGACTAAAGGCAGGAGTAGAAGGGTTCGAGATTTTCCACAAAACAACCAACTCACAACCTGAACCGATCGTTTCATTTTCGAAACGGTCGGTTGGGGACCTGAGCCGGTCGGTTGACACCTCAACCGATCGGTTGGGACCCATGAAACGGTCGGTTCATTTCTGAACCGGTCGGTTCGTGGTCCTGATCAGTTCCTGATTGACTTTCCATCTTTTGTTTCTAATTGGTATCAAATACCAATCCTTGTTCCAATCAAATTGGGCAAGTGAAACGAAATGAAATTTCTCACCAATCCTACTTTCCCAACTTGCTCAGTTGCACCAGTTGAATTGATCGTTTCAACACTTGAAGCAATCGTTTCACCCTATCCTTGAGCCGATCGACTCACAACCTCAGCCGATCGGTTCACCAAGCTCAGCCAATCAGTTCATCACATGAGCCGATCGGTTGGGAGTGCAGATTGTGCAGAAAGAGTCAATTGCAGTTTCAATCAATCTGATACTCTAATCAATCAGTCTAACACCTTGAATATTTATACTGAGCTATCAATTGATTGAGTGTTTAATTGAACTACTAAATTCCTTTAGCAATCAATCTAAACATTGTTTGTGGACAAAGCTCCTTTTCCAGGTTGAATCCTATGAGTGTGACCCTACAGGTCCTTTTCACGTTGGTAGTGAAAGTCCATAACACTTATGACTTCACAAGCAAAGAGCGGTGCCTAGTCACACATCAGTGCTACCCAAGTGAAATAGAAAGTTGGAGAACAACTTTCAATCCTACAATCCGTGAATGGTGTTACAGTGAATGTATAATTCCTTTGTCACTGATATCCCGAATGAACTCAAGGCATGGAACAGTCATCTTGTCAACGTTCATTCACTTTCTTGATCTCATAGTAGATTGGAAGAGATATGTATGACATCAATATCACATACGGATTCACACATGCGTGTGCACGCCTATTTCAATCCTACTCATTAAGTGTTCTTAGATATCAGACTCCCTCAGGAGGGACAAATCCCATATCTATCACTCACCCCTCAAAAGCCCCATGTGTCAAAGCCACCCAATCATCACCTTTATAACAACCCATGTTTCAGGACTGCGTTTGATGATGTCAAAGTGTGCCCAACGACATGTGTTGAGTTTAGTGATTTCAGGTCAAAGAATCACACTCACCACCATCACTGTGAGTACTGACTGTGACTACCATGTCATGGTTCCATGTGTCAAACTCATGGTGGGTCTGTCCGGTACACTTGTTCTCTAACAAGTACCTATGTGTTTGGTTTGATATCTCTATATCATGACGAATGAGATTCTGTCATCAACCAACACCACAATCTAGTCTTGTGTGTCATTGCTGTCTATCTACCTTCCACAATGACATCCGACTAGGGACATAACAAGAATGTACAAACTCTCAGCATCCGTATGATCTCATCATTCAGGTCCTGAACCTGAAAGCATACGTCATTGAGTATTGTCATTCTCTAGACATTCAATCTATTCTATCACTATCTCATATGACTGGACCAGAAAGAATTGGAAGCTTGCCTTTGATGTTTATCAATTCAATCTTAATGTATCCCACCAATCATCCCATGATTGGCTGTCAGGGCATACATACCAACAGACTCCCACTTGCACTGTGAGCCAATCATCCTTGAATCATATTTATAGTGATCTTCAAACATGTCCCACATGTTACTGTGCTCTTGTTCCAACATAGTGAGTTATGGAAACACCTTGCCAAAGTCAATATAAATTGCATGTCTCTCATCTCTTCGTTGTACGTCACACGTATGAGATGAAGTTGCCGTAATATGCGATCTAGTATTCCTTTGCTAACCTTTAGCCGCATTGCATGATCAAGGATTCCATACTTGTCATCAATGAGCAGAATATCTATAAGTTCATCTCATGAACTTCTAGATCCATATAGTATCCACTACTGCTCTCTAACGCATAGATACTCGACATTCCCTTTTTAAAAGATTTTATTGGAACACTTCCAATTATCAACAAACTTTCACTTTTATATATCCTATATATATTTTGTGATTAGTTTTCTGTCCTTTCATAAGTTCGCATCAATGTAACTCTTTACATTGAACTCTTCCTTATCTCCATAGAACTAGTACTTCTCAAGTACTTATCAAGTTCTCATGGTATTCCAGTAACCCTTACTGGAAGTAGACAGACATCCACTCATCATGTCCCACATACGAGTTATCAAGATGAACACATCATATTGTCATGTCATACATACAAGATGATGAATGCATTTTGTTCTTGCCATGTCGATACATGCAAGATAATGGGATGATTACATACATGATAGATCCATATCTATTCTTAGTGTTCCCATTCTTCATAAGAATTGGACACTTGGCCTTGGGATACTAACTCCATGTAACATGGACAAGTTTTCTGCCACTGAATCTGTGCACACTAAACCCTTCAGTACATATTGAATGTATGCTTTCTCTTTTCAGGTTAAGAGATTTTAAAGAACTATCTCTATAGATCTCTATTCCTATCACATAGGAAACATCTCTATCTTCCTTAAAGATAATTTCCACTTTTGGATTTCCATTCTAGAACATTTCCATTTCACATCAACATGTGGAATGTGAATACGCTCCCACTAAATCACAGATCCCTTCTTTATCTTTGACATATCAGTCAAACCCTTTGACTATATCATCAAGGTAAAGATCAAATTATGAGTTGCTTGTACTCAATCAATCACATTGATTAGTCCATTGTAACTTATAGACTTCATTTGCATTAGTGGATTCATAAACCTTATAGGTTGTGTCACGTACACATCCTTGTTTTATTCCTCATAGGAATACGGTTTTAGTATCCATATGCCAAGTATCTTAGTCATTAAGTTGCAATCAACAAGCATCATCCTTCTCAAAATGTTATCCATGTGTCTTTACGCTTAATACTTATTTGCACTTATGGATTTCCATCCAATGGGTGCTACCATCAAGGTCATACCTTATGGTTCACATGGAAGTCATTTAGGATGTAATGGTCATATACCATAACTCAAAATCTGGTTCCTCATATTCATCTGGATAGTTAACTCATCACATGAACAACTCATCACATAGATAATTGAGGTGTATCTGTCAAGGATATAAGAACTCACAACTCCTTGTGATTCTTATTGTCCTTTATTAGTGTGGGGTATTCTTTTATTAAGAAGAATTTAGTTATTTGATAATCATTCTCTAACTCCTTAGAGTATGATTCCCCTTTTGATTTAGACATCACTATGCCTTAATCATGAGCTCACTATGATACATCATCATAATCACTCCTAAGGATCTCAAACATTTTGGTCTAAGTATTTCATTCATTGATCTCATCAAGAATTAACACTTTACCAAATTTGTACTTCATCTATGATATTCTTGAACACTTCAAGATATTCATATTGGTATTTCTCTAAACACCTTTTGAAGTATTAGCATTTACTCCAATAGGTATGTAAATACATCACATGTATTATACCTAATTGGATAATCATTCTCCCACTACCATTAGTGAAGATTGATTAATCATGTACAAGAGATTCATGTCTCTTACTGGTTCTCTAAACAAAAGAGTCTAGATTTATCCATCACATGGAAACTAGAAATGAATTTCTTATGATTTATGCTAATTTGAATGTTTGAGTTATCAATAACTTTCGATATCATTTTATCTTATGCATACCATGTATCACAAGATAAACAAGGCATTGCCACAAAGATCATATCTTTAAGATTGAAACATCAACTTTATTAGTGCCATCATTGTCATACAATATGCAAAAATAAAGTGTTTCTATCTATTGGCAAATTTAAATAGCAGTTCTCAACTCTATTCCGTGCCCTTTAGGCTGAAATAAATTGAAAGATACTCCTATCTATAGCAGCAACACTTTCCCCAATAATGAGTACTTCTTTCTTGGTCCTTTCACAAAGGCCATCACTTCTTTGTGGATCTTGCATATCATATATGACATATCCATATCTTGGTATCATATACCTTAGATAAAGAAGCGGTTCATTTCATGATACCTTAGGTGGAGATCTCCATCCCCTCCTGCATCTTCTTTTGTTCTTCCAGATATAGAGGGCAATCCCTCATACACCCTTTCCCCATGTGCCTTGAGGCTGAAGACGGCTTGGATTGCTGGCTAGCATCATAACACTTCTTTGCTTTGCCCTTACCCTTGCCCTTAAGAATTACCTTTTCTTTGATCATATCAAAGATTATGGTTTGTCTTTCTTCATCTTTGCCACTACTATCCTCAACATGTCCAACAACTCTGTCAACGCTTGTCAAAGTTGTAGCTTATCATGAATTGTATCATTCTCGCAACATTTGTAGTATCATACCAATAGCCAACTCTTGGCTCAGAGGAAATCCTTCTTAGTCAGGTCTTTCCACATACCCAATCATATTGAGTGTGTGAATACCTTATTGGATCTCCTTCTGTCATGACATACTAGGACAATGTCTTGGAGACATCATATGTCTCATGTTATCTCTGCAACTCATAGTTCAGAGAACACAACATCAAGCACTCCTCATCAATGTCATCCTCGGTATGCTTCCATAAGCATACTTTCAGCCATTGATGTGGTGGGATCGAGTTAATCTGGTTCTGGTATAACTAGGACTTAGAGCTTTCGCTCTTTGATTGAGAACACTTCTCATCATCCTAACCAGTCGTGGAATTATTCCCATTTAATTTTTTGGTCTCAAATACCGATTGCAAATAAAGTGATTATTGTTGATTAACCATTTATTTTAACAAAAGGAAATATATGCAATTTTAGTCCAAAACTCTTTTGACTTATTTGATTGATTTGAAAAGTTAACGATATAATTAGGCCTTTAATTAATTATCGCTCCCACTATTTTACTTCAAATTGATAGCCCTCACCATCAATTCAGAAGATTGCAGCGTACAACCTTCTAGTGGGCAAGATCCTGAAATCCTCTAAGTCATGGACTAGCTAGGGCTGTCACCCACAACTTAGATCTCTCAGGTAGGCAACTCTTGCCAATTGCATCATATGCAACTCTTGATAAGATGTCATATGCAACTCCTTGCCATGATCATCTCTATGCCTCAAGGTGCTAGATCCTATCTAGATCACCTTGTTAAGTCCAACCCAAAGAAAACACGATGAATATGCACCCTGCTAGGATAGACCCACACATTCATCCTTCACGCTTCCATGAGATAGACGGTGCACCACGCTAGGGCATGCGCACACTTGGTCGATCAAGCTTTTCACGTGTGTCGCATTTGGAAGGCATCTAAAACTTAATATTTAATGAGGGATTTGGTTTTTTTTTATACATATACATATCCAATCACCACAATACCTAGTATGTATCATATACATGCTATATCCCACAGAAAACATGCAAAATGATAAAAGCGATGATTATGGCCATCCTAATGTGATTCCTCGAGCCAAGAGGAATCATGGTCATCTAGGTCTACATCACATGCAACCTGTACAAGATGAACTCTGTGCTTTGCCTTTTTGGGTTTGATCAACTCATCTCATGAATGATCGGCTCGCCATCAGACTGGTCGGCTGGGTGCCACCAGCCGATCGGTTGGCTCCTCCAACCGATCGGTTCTCCTAGTCGTCGTGCATCACTTCATGGCCGCCACCCACTCGTTTCGCTCCTTGAACTGGTCATCAACCGATCGGCTCACTCCTTGAACCGATCGTCTGGAACGTCAACCGATCGGTTCACTCCTTGAACCGATCGTCTCAGCTATCGTCAGGATGTCCTCCGTTCTTTGAAATAACAGGAAATAAAATTCTATCCTATTTTACATTGTAAAAAGGGAAACCTCGAGTTACATTTGAAGGGAGAAAAGGTAGGAAAGAAATCTCGAATTATTTCGAGTTACATCGGGAATAGGAGAAGGAAGATCGGTGCGCAGACCGAGATGTAAGCAACCACATACAACCATACACAGATAGGGTTTATTGGCCATAACCACGCTATACATCCACCACAAAACTCGTTTAAGGGCGACATGTATCGAGTGCATTCATAATACATATCATATATGTAAATTGGGATTTGTGGATTTAGGATTGGACATGCATAAAGCCAATTTTATTCGCATCGTATGCAATAAATAAAGGTGACAAACCAAAATCGATCATATCGATAATACTAAAGTATAGAGCAGTTGATGTGGCTCTGATACCACTGTTGGGTTTTAGGGGAATCAGGGAAGGCAGCGGAAATAAAAATTTCTCCTCCCCAAACCCAGAACAAGGAAACGCGTCAACGTCTATAGAATAGGAAAGGGATGGTTTGTGGAATCATACCTTGTCCTGAGGCATGCTCGACGACAATACCTCACACTTTGCGCGGTCTTCACCTCCGGTCTTGGACGGTGTCTGTACAACTCCTGGTCGCACCGGGATTGACAACTCCTTGTCTCACCGGGACTGTCGGGATTGACAGTTGTCCTCCGAGCGACAGAAACCTCCACCTCTGAAGTAGCCCACATGGACCACCTGGAACTCCAATCTCCTTGTCCCACAAGGAATTGGAAGGAGTCGCACCCTCCTATCGGCATACTAGTCACCGACACACTCTCCTGCCACCAGTCACTTTCTGTAGTTGTCTTTCCCTTGCTGTGCCTCCCTTATCGGGTAGCACTTGCTCGGGCTCTCTCTTGGTTAACAAAACTAGAGAGAACGACAACTTCACAGAGCAACTAGTTGCACTGAGTTGTACTTTGAGAAGCCCCCAATACCCCTATATATAGGAGGGTCATGGGACAAGGTTCTCTATCCCGAGCAATATGGGACTAAAGGCAGGAGTAGAAGGGTTCAAGATTTTCTACAAAACAACCAACTCGCAACCTGAACCGATCATTTCATTTCTGAAACGATCGGTTGGGGACCTGAGCCGGTCGGTTGACACCTCAACCGATCGGTTGGGACCCATGAAATGGTCAGTTCATTTCTGAATCGGTCGGTTTGTGGTCCTGATCAGTTCCCGATTGACTTTCCATCTTTTATTTCTAATTGGTATAAAATACCAATCCTTGTTCCAATCAAATTGGGCAAGTGAAATGAAAAGAAATTTCTCACCAATCATACTTTCCCAACTTGCTTAGTTGCACCAGTTGAATCGATCGTTTCAACACTTGAAGCAATCGTTTCACCCTGTCCTTGAGCCGATCGACTCACAACTTGAGCCGATCGGTTCACCAAGCTCAGCCGATCGGTTCATCACATGAGCCGATCGGTTGGGAGTGCAGATTGTGCAGAAAGAGTCAATTGCAGTTTCAATCAATCTGATACTCTAATCAATCAGTCCAACACCTTGAACATTATGATACTGAGCTATCAATTGAGTGAGTGTTTAATTGAACTACTAAACTCCTTTAGCAATCAATCTAAACATTGTTTGTGGACAAAGCTCCTTTTCCAGGTTAAATCCTATGTGTGTGACCCTGCAGGTCCTTTTCACGTTGGCAGTGAAAGTCCATAATACTTATGACTTCACAAGCAAAGAGCGGTGCCTAGTCACACATCAGTGCTACCCAAGTGAAATAGAAAGTTGGAGAACAACTTTCAATCCTACAATCCGTGAATGGTGTTACAGTGAATGTATAATTCCTTTGTCACTAATATCCCAAATGAACTTGGGGCATGGAACAGTCATCCTGTCAACGTTCATTCATTTTCTTGATCTAATAGTAGATTGGAAGAGATATGTATGACATCAATATCACATACTTATTCACACATGTGTGTGCACGCCTATTTCAATCCTACTCATCAAGTGGCCTTGGATATCAAACTCCCTTAGGAGGGACAAATCCCATATCCATCACTCACCCCTCAAAAGCCCCTTGTGTCAAAGCCATCCAATCATCACCTTTATAACAACCCATGTTTCAGGACTGCGTTTGATGATGTCAAAGTGTGCCCAACGACATGTGTTGAGTGTAGTGATTTTAGGTCAAAGAATCACACTCACCACCATCACTGTGAGTACTGATTGTGACTACCATGTCATGGTTCCATGTGTCAAACTCATGGTGGGTCTATCTGGTACACTTGTTCTCTAACAAGTACCTACGTGTTTGGTTTGATATCTCTACATCATGACTAATGAGATTTTGTCATCAACCAACACCACAATCTAGTCTTGTGTGTCATTGTTGTCTATCTACCTTCCACAATGACATTTGACTAGGGACATAACAAGAATGTTCAAACTCTTAGCATCTGTATGATCTCATCGTTCATGTCCTGATCCTGAAGGCATACGTCATTGAGTACTGTCATTCTCTAGACATTCAATCTGTTCTATCACTATCTCATATGACTGAACCAGAAAGAATTGGAAGCTTGCCTTTGCTTTTTATCAAATCAACCTTAATGTATCCCACCAATCATCCCATGATTAGCTCTCAGGGCATACATACCAACAATAACTTGTCTCTACATACCCCAAGAATATGGCATCAACCGTTTTTTGTCTCAATTCTTCCTTTTGTGTTCAAGGACAAGTACCTTAGCAAGGAACCCCCACCCTCAAAGGTATTTGAGACTAGGTTTTGTTCCTCTCCATAACTCAAACAGACTACTCTCTACATGTTTATGGGGAACTCTATTCAGAATATGGCAAGCTGTATTCAAAGCTCCCCCCCACATGAAGTTGGGTAGACCTGAGGTTTGGAGTAAAGAATTTACCATATCTATAAGGGTTCAGTTTTTACGTTCAACTATCCCATTAGATTGTGGTGAATATGGAAAAGTAATCTCATGAAATATACCATGTAATTGGTAAAATTTAAAAAACACATTCGAGGTATAATCTCCTCCCCTATCAGACCTTAATTGTTTAAGTAATTTTCTAGTTTGAGTTTCAACTTCTTTCTTATAAATTTTAAATTTATCCAATGCCTCATCTTTACTTCTATGCAAAAAGACATAACAATATCTACTAGCATCGTCAATAAAAGTTATAAAATAACATTTTTGATCCCTTGTAGCAATACCCTTAAATTCACAGATATCTGTATGCACTAAATTCAATGTTTCTGAATTCCTATTCACAGAATGGAAAGGTTTCCTAGGTAATTTAGCTTGCACACACATTTCACATTATTATTGCTAATTTCAAATTTAGGGATTAAATTTATATTCATCATATGTTTCTTTGATCTAACATTCACATGTTCCAAACGCGGATGACAAACATCATGCCAAACATCAGATGATACAAGATTCAAGCATAAAGAACTATTATCACTCAAATTTAAAATAGAATTTGGAACAAGTTCTACAAGAATCTTAAACAAGTTCTCCATATCACAAAGATACCTCTTGCCAAAAAATAAAGAATCTTAAAGGTGAGTAATAATAGCTTTATTACATTTACAATCTATTGTAAAACCATCTCTAACTAAAATTGTGCCACTAATAATATAGTGTCATATTAATGGAACATGTCTGACTCTATGAAGCATCAGAACCTTTCCCGAAGGAAATTTCAAGTCAACCCATCCTTTTCCTTTGACTTCTACATCGCTGGAATCGCCCAAAGTCACACATTGACCTTTAGAGGCCAGATAAGACACAAATAGGGACTTGTCAGTACACACATGGACATTAGCCCTAATGTCTATAATCCAATATAGTGGTTCAAAAATAGAAAGATCTTTAGGTTTTATAGATAAGTACCCATCATTAAGGTTCAAGGATGCAGTCATCATGTTGACCACAACCTCCTCAGTTGTAGATGCGGCATATTTCTTGGCCTTCTTTGAAGGACAATCCTTATTCCAGTGGCCAACTTGTCCACAAGTCCAACAAGGTTTGTTCTTCAATTTCTTCTGGATCTTGGCCTTAGGTTTAAGTGAATTCTTAGATTTCTTATCCTTATTCTTAGCATTAGTATTATTAACAATCACATTAACATCAGTTGGTACTTTGATAGTATTCTCTTTCATATGCTCTTCCTAAATGTTGATATCCATCATGAGATCATTCATTGACATGTCTCCTTTGCGGTGCTTAAGAGTCATGCCAAATGACTCCCAAGATTTTGGGAATTTCTCAATGATTGACATAGAAATAATTTTTTCAGGAAGTGTCATGTCCGCATCAGCGAGCTCTTACACCAAGAGTTAAAAATCGTGTGTTTGATCAAAAATAGATTTACACTCAAACATATGAAGCTTAAGAAATTTCAAAACACTATTTTTCAGTTCCCTAATTCTCAGTATTGTATTTCTTTTCTAATTCTATCCATAGAACCTTAGATGTAGTAACAGGAAGTTTAGAGTATGAGTCATATAGTTTGTTGTTTAACACAAACAGAATCAACCTTGAACACGTCTTATCACCCTTCTTCTAGGTTGCAATTATATTAGCATTATGAAGAACAATTTCATCTACTTTGGGTTCGTCTTCTTTTAAATACTGATCATACTTTATCATGTTAAGCCAGATTTACATCCTACTTTGACAACGAGCAAAATAAGTTCCAGTAATTTTTTCAGGCATACTAGACATATCAATTTTCATACCAGAACCAGCCATAGTTAACTAACGACAGATAATGATTTCTTTAACATTGTTGTTAATTGTGAATTAGGTCATTACATGCAACAATGAAAGGTGCAATTAATTTAACAATTTAGGCTGATCCAAATAAGAAAATGTAGAATAAACTAATACAGGAGAACAAAGTGAATAAAGTTAGGATCAAACTAGGTTGTTCATTGAGAAACGAACGATATATACTTAAAGAAATCATCACATTGCAACCCTTCTGGATAGGCACCGTTCTCTCAGTCGACCCGATATGAACCTGAAGAAGAGACGTCCTGCTCGTGTTGACGACGAACGTTGCAGACGAAGCAGCACACCACCAGTGCAACTCAACAACCACAGGAACCACTGCCTGACAGGCTGCGTCTTGGAAGGAAAAGATGGACGAACTTGCTACGTCCACTGGAAGATCTCCATGTAACACCACGGAAGCGACGACGGCAGAGAGAGAGAGACTCCAGCTTTAGGGTTTGCAAATACACACTCAAACGGTTGGCGGTTGTGTGTTCGAATGATTTGTTTAACCCTAATGACCGGAGGCCTATTTATAGCCTTACATGCCCCAATAATCCTATTCCTGTTAAGACGCAACCACTCAGTTGCTCTTGTACACATTACAGTAGTACACAAAGAAGACGGACGCCATTCTCCTCAATCCATAATCCACAATCCACTAGGTCATTTGTTGAGAAACGAACATGATATACGTAAAGAAATCAGTGCATTGCAACCCTTCTAGATAGGCGTCGTTCTCGCAGTCGACCCAGTACGAACCTGAAGAATAGACATCCCGCTCGTGTTGACGGCGAACGTTACAGAAGAAGCTGCACACCACCAGCGCAACTCAGAAACCACAAGAACCACCGCCTGACAGGTTGCGTCTTGGAAGGAAAAGATGGACAAACTTTCTATGTCCACTCGAAGATCTCCACGTAACACCACAGAAGTGACTGCGGCAGAGAGAGAGAGACTCCGACTATAGGGTTTGCAAATACGTACTCAAACAAATGGCGACTGTGTGTTCGAAAGTGTAACATCCCTGACCTGGGTTATGTTTTAACGCAAGGTGTTTTGCTTAATAAAGTTGATTAGATGCTTGCTCTTATCTTTTGAAAAGTAATTAAGGCTTTTGAGGAACTTATATTTCAATTTCAGTCCTTTTTGAATAATGTTGAAACATTGTTTTGTTAATTTTGGACTAAAGTGCAAATTACCCAAGTTGAGGGGTTTAATTGCAAATTTCACACGATAAAATGTTCCTATGATTTTGAGACATCATAAGAATGAATATTATGTAGTGGTATGGTTTCCACAAGCTTGGGCATCAAGATAAAGCTTGCAGAGCAATCCTTGTGCATTAAAACCTAGTTTTGGTGTAATGTGCAATTTACCCAAAACCTAGGGTTCAATATGCAAAATACCACCTCTATAGGGTCTCTCATGTTTCTTGGCATCAAGTAGATCAAAGAAAATGAGAGGGGTGCCTCATTTGAATTATTTTGGAGGAGAGAGAATCTTGACATTAAAAAATAATTAAGATTTAAGCATATATGGGACTTTAATTTAATTTAATGCAAAAAGAAATAAATTAATTGAGGAACCCTTAAACCAAAAGTTGAAGGATGTGTTTGCAATAGTGTTGGACGAGCTTGTGCCTTTCTATGGAACAAAAAGATCTTGATTGAGTGGAAGCCACTCACATTAAGATAATAAAAAGTAATATCCACTAAAAGGTTGGATATTAATATAAAACTCTTTAAGGTGCTTAATTCCTTTTCCATTAATTCTTGGATAATGATGAATTTTTGCAAGCAAATGAAGATGGATTCGTTTCCAAGAAATGGAGGGGATTTTGGTGGAAATTATTTTGGAATTTAAGGGAAATAATTCTTTTTTTCTCTTTCCTTGAAAATCCTCATATATATCCTTTTGCCTACCCACTTAAGGATCTTTTCCTTAGTTTTCTTTTCTCACCTTGCTTTGTCCGACCAAGGGAGATCTCAGAAGCAGGAGAAGGACGACCATAACCTTTTGGTAAGTTTTGATCATCTTCTACCTCAGATTCATGGTGAAAACCCTAAAGCAATGCTTGATTCTTGGTTTTCTTCACCCGATTTCCAATTCTAGCCAACTTGTTCATCCAAAAGCTCAAGGACGGACCTTGGACAGTTGCTGGAACTCCATCCACCATTATAGACGTGGATCTTGGAGCTTGGGATCAGTTCTAGAGGCGGGTTTTATAACTCAAACCCTTAATCATTGCTATTGCACTCCTTACTTCAATAATCGTTGGTTACTTTTCTTCTTTTTGGTATTCTTTTGATTCATTGCTGAAATTCCCATAAAAAATTGTTTCTGTTCTTGGTTATTCTAAGGAGGACGATGATGACATCATCTTATATGTTTATCCAAGAAAAATCCCAGGTCAAACGGTCTCCTTAGTTGCTCAAACGGTTTCCCAAACCGTTTGGGAGCAAACGATTTCAAACCGTTTGGAATGAAACAGTTTCATCAAACCGCATGGAGGGAAATGGTTTCAAACCGTTTGGTGATGTTGACTAGGGTTTACCATTTGATGATTTTTTCATAATGATCTAGGTTAATGACCCATCAATTATAATTGATTAACTCCAATTGGTTCACTAGTTGAAGGTCAATCAATCACCTAAACCCTAATCGGGTTAAGTGTTGATTTCATAAGTGGTTAAGTTTGAAACTTGGGTTGATTGACCCAAACGGTTTCAAAACTATTTGGGGATCACCCAAATGGTCTCAAGACCGTTTGGATGTCTAGGGTTGAATATGGATAGGTGTTTGAAGATCTAAAGATACCAAGTGGTTTTGCAATTAAATGCTGATTTGGTGGTCAATCCAATGAACCAAACTCTGATGAAGGATTGCAGAGCGTGAGAGGCAAGTGTGACTCAACCTCAAAGGCAGAGTCAATAAGATTCTCAAAGGATATAGTTTCCAGGTGGTTCTAGAGGATGTGGACAAGCGTCCCAAGCTGGATCATCGGCACCCAGTCATTGAGCACCGAATCAACCGCAGGCGACAGTGAGATTCTATGCGATGAATCCACCTGATGCAGTGATCAACCCTCGGGTTGTGACATGTCAGATGAAACTATTTTATTCTGATATGTATACATCTTGCATCGTATCTGTTTTAATTGATCCGGGTTCTACGCATTCCTTTATCACTCGAAGAGTGATTCTTGACTGCAACATGACTACAAGTCATAGAGCAAATAGTCTGTTGTTAGAAACTCCTTTGATGGGATCTGCTATGTTGCGGGAAGTGTGTTCTCCCTGCATTCTTTCCTTTTCTGAACATCACATTCAAGTGGATCTTATACCACTTGAGATGCATGGGTTGGATATAATCCTTGGGATGGATACCTTAGAAAGGTATACGGTTGTCTTGGATTGTGAATCCAAGCAAGCTGTGTTCACAGATAATAGTGACACATGGATCTTTCAAGGAGATAGAAAGATTCTTACAACCTGTCTTGTGTCAGCTATGGTAACTGAGAAGTTGATGAGGCAAGTATGTCATGCATTCTTGGCCCATGTGGTAGATACCACTATGGAGAGTTCTAATCCTACTGAAGTTCCTGTAGTCAGGGAATTTGAAGATGTATTCCCTGAAGAACTTCCAAGTGTACCTCCACCCCGAGAGATTGATTTTGAGATTAATCTAACCCCAGGAACGCAGCCAATAGCACAAACACCATATAGGATGGCACCTGCTGAGATGGCAGAACTCAAGAAACAACTGCAAGAGTTGCTTGAGAAGGGTTTTATCCAACCAAGCACTTCACCCTGGGGTGCTCCGGTCCTTTTTGTTAAAAAGAAGGATGGGTCGATGTGATTATGCATTGATTACAAACAGTTAAATAAAGTAAAAATAAAGAATAAGTATCCTTTGCCAAGGATTGACGATTTGTTTGATCAGCTGTGTGGTGCAACTGTCTTTTCAAAGATAGATTTGAGGTCGGGATACCATCAGCTACGTATTAAGGAGGGTAACATACCTAAGTCTGCCTTTAGGACAAGGTATGGTCACTATGAGTTCACAGTTATGTCGTTTGGACTAATTAATGCACCATCTGCATTTATAGAACTCATGAATAGAATCTTTCAACCTTTTCTTGATCAGTGTATAGTTGTCTTCATAGATGACATCCTGATCTATAGTAGAGATGCTCAACAGCATGAGCAGCATCTTCATCAGGCTCTAACTTTGATAAGAGAGCATGAGTTATATGCGAAGTTTAGCAAGTGTGAGTTCTGGTTACCAGAAGTTTCTTTTCTTGGATACATAATATCTGCTTTAGGTATTCATGTTGACCCTAAAAATGTAGAATCTATCCTACAATGGGAACAACCTAAGACACTGACGGAGATTTGCAGTTTCTTAGGGTTGGTAGGCTATTACAGGAGGTTCATTAAAAACTTCAGTTCTATAGCTTTACCCTTAACCAAGTTGACTAGGAAGGATGTTCCTTTTTTCTGAATGACAAGTGTCAGCAATCATTCCAGTTGTTGAAGGAAAGACTGACAAGTGCACCTGTGCTAGTGTTACCTGAACAAGGGAGAGGGTATATAGTTTTCTTTAATGCCTCTAAGAATGGAATAGGATGTGTGTTAATGCAGGATAAACAAGTGATTTCTTTTGCTTCTTGACAGCTTAAGAAATACGAGGAGAATTATCTGACACACGATTTAGAACTAGCTGTTGTAGTCCATGCTTTGAAGATCTAGAGACATTATCTCTATGGAGAGACATTCTAGATTTTCACAGACCATAAGAACCTAAAGTACATCTTTTCTCAGCATGAGCTAAACATGAGGAAACGCCGCTGGATGGAATTAATCAAGGATTATGATTGTACAATTGATTATCATCTAGGAAAGGCCAATGTGGTTGCTGATGCAATAAGTAGGAAATCAGCAACACCAACCCTAGATAGAGCACAGTTGAATTCTTTGGTACGTTCTAGGAGGGATATGCTTATCTCTTTAAGGAAAGACAATGTACAATTAAAAGTATCATTGTTATCAAGGTTGCTAGCTGAGATGCATATAAAACCCACTTTGAGACAGCAGATTAAGGAAGCACAGCAAGCTGACGCTGTAGTTCAGCAGATTAGGTCAGAATATGGTAGCGAGAAATGAGAAGGTTTCTATGATTCAGATGATCAGGTAGCCTGTTATCATGGTAGACTGATAGTACTTGATGTCGATAACTTAAGGAAGTTAGTCCTAGAAGAAGCTCATTCTTCAATGTATGCTATGCATCCAGGAAGCACCAAGATGTATCATAACTTGAAAGATATGTATTGGTGGCCTGGTTTGAAGAAGGATATTGTTGAGTTCGTTATGCGGTGTCTAGTGTGTCAGCAAGTTAAAGCTAAACACCAGAAGCCTACAGGAACACTACAACCTTTGCCTATACCGCAGTGGAAGTGGGATCATGTAACCATAGATTTTGTGGTTGGTTTACCCAGAGTAGCCAAAGGTCATGATTCATCTGGGTAATAGTTGATAGGTTGACAAAGACAACACATTTCTTACCTATCAAAACAACCTATTCTGTTGAGAAACTGACACAGTTATATGTGAATGAGATAGTGCGGCTGCATGGAGTCCTAGTTACCATTGTTTCTGACAGAGGTCCCCAGTTTACGAGTCATTTTTGGGAGCGACTTCATAAAGCTTTAGGCACATAGTTAAGGTTTAGTAAAACCATTCATCCTCAGACTGATGGACAATCAGAAAGGACTATACAAACCTTGGAGGACTTGATTAGGGCATGTGTCCTTCAGTTTACAAGAAGTTGGGATCTACATCTAAGCTTGATAGAGTTTGCCTACAACAACATCTATCAACATAGTATCGACATGGCACCTTATGAAGATTTGTATGGTAGATGTTGTAGATCTCCCCTATGTTGGTATGAAATTGGTGAATATCAACTTTTGGGTCCTGATCTTATGCAGCAGACCACCGAGAAGATTAAAATAATACAACAACAGTTAAAGACTGTACAGGATAGGTAGAAATCCTATGTTGATAAGCGTCGTAGACCTTTAGAATTCCAGGTTGGAGACATATTTTACCTCAAGGTCTCACCTTGGAAGGGAGTTCTTAGATTTGGAAGGAAAGGAAAGTTAGCTCCTAGATTTATGGGGCCTTATCCAATCATTGAACAGATTGGAAAGGTAGCTTATAAGCTGGAGTTACCACCTGAGCTGCAAAAGTTGCACCCAGTGTTCCACATTTCCATGCTAAGGAAATGTCATCCTGACACAGAATCAGTCCTGCAACCTATGTAAGTAGAGTTAAACGATGATGTATCCTATGTTGAAGGACCTATGTTGATTCTTGATAAAAGGATCAAGAAGCTAAAGAAGAAAGACATTAGTCTTGTAAAAGTCCTCTGGAATCTTCGTGGTATTGAAGAAGCTACATGGGAACTAGAGGAAGAAATGATGTGGAAATACCCTACTCTTTTCTCTTAATGTTTTGTTTATGATTTTGGGGACGAAATCCTTGTAAGGGGTGGATAATTTGTAACATCCCTGACCTGGGTTATGTTTTAACCCTAGGTGTTTTGCTTAATAAAGTTTATTATATGCTTGTTCTTATCTTTTGAAAAGTAATTAAGGCTTTTGAGGAACTTATATTTCAATTTCAGTCCTTTTTGAATAATGTTGAAACATTGTTTTGTTAATTTTGGACTAAAGTGCAAATTACCCAAGTTGAGGGGTTTAATTGCAAATTTCACATGATAAAATGTTCCTCTGATGTTGATACATCATAAGAATGAATATTATGTAGTGTTATGGTTTCCACAAGCTTGGGCATCAAGATAAGGCTTGTAGAGCAATCCTTGTGCATTAAAACCTAACTTTGGTGTAATGTGTAATTTACCCAAAACCTAGGGTTCAATATGCAAAATACCACCTCCAGAGGGTCTCTCATGTTTCTTGCCATCAAGTAGAGCAAATAAAATGAGAGGGGAGCCTCATTTGAATTATTTTGAAGGAGAGAGAATCTTGACATTAAAATAATCAAGATTTAAGCATATATGGGACTTTAATTTAATTTAATGCAAAAAGAAATAAATTAATTGAGGAACCCTTAAACCAAAAGTTGAAGGATTTGTTTACAATAGTTTTGTACGAGCTTGTGCCTTGCTATTTCACAAAAAGATCTTGATTGAGTGGAAGCCACTCACATTAAGATGATAAAAAGTAATATCCACTAAAAGGTTGGATATTAATATAAAACTCTTTAAGGTGCTTAATTCCTTTTCCATTAATTCTTGGATAATGATGAAGTTTTGCAAGAAAATTAAGATGGATTCGTGGCCAATAAATGGAGGGGAGTTTGGTGGAAATTATTTTGGAATTTAAGGAAAATAATTCTTTTTTTCTCTTTCCTTGAAAATCCTCATATATATCCTTTTTCCTACCCACTTAAGGATCTTTTCCTTAGTTTTCTTTTCTCACCTTGCTTTGGCCGACCAAGGGAGAGATGAGGAGAAGGAGAAGGACGAACATAACCTGTTGGTAAGTTTTTATCATCTTCTACCTCGGATTCATGGTGAAAACCCTAAAGCAATGCTTGATTCTTGGTTTTCTTCACCCGATTTCCAATTCTAGCCAACTTGTTCATCCAAAAGCTCAAGGATGGACCTTGGACAGTTGTTGGAACTCCATCCACCATTAGATCCATGGAGATTGGAGATTTGGATCAGTTCTAGAGGCGGGTTTTATAACTCAAACCCTTAATCATTGCTATTGCACTCCTTACTTCAATAATCGTTGGTTACTTTTCTTCTTTTTGGTATTCTTTTGATTCATTGCTGAAATTCCCATGAAAAATAGTTTCTGTTCTTGGTTGTTCTAAGGAGGACGATGATGACATCATATTATATGTGTATCTAAGCAAAATCCCAGGTCAAACGGTCTCCTTAGTTGCTCAAACGGTTTCCCAAACCGTTTGGGAGCAAACAGTTTCAAACTGTTTGGAATGAAACAGTTTCATCAAACCGCATGGAGGGAAATGGTTTCAAACCGTTTGGTGATGTTGACCAGGGTTTACCATTTGAGGATTTTTTTCATAATGATCTAGGTTAATGACCCATCAATTATTATTGATTGACTCCAATTGGTTCACTAGTTGAAGGTCAATCAATCACCTAAACTCTAATCGGGTTAAGTGTTGATTTCATAAGTTGTTAAGTTTGAAACTTGGGTTGATTGACCCAAACAGTTTCAAAACCGTTTGGGGATCACCCAAACGGTCTTAAGACCATTTGGATGTCTAGGGTTGAATATGGATAGGTGTTTGAAGATCTAAAGATACCAAGTGGTTTTGCAATTAAATGCTGATTTGGTGGTCAATCCAATGAACCAAACCCTAATTGGTTGACTTGGATTTTGATGTTGACATGGGAAAATGGTCTCAAGACCGTTTGGAGGTCATCCAAACAACCTCAAGACCGTTTGGGGTCAGGTCATGTTCAATTTGGATGATGGTTCAATGGTTTCAAAGTTACCAATCTCACATTGATTAATGTTGAAGGATCATCGATTTCAAACCCTAATCCAATTGATTCAAACCCTAATTGATGACCAATTGAGGGTCAAATCAGTTGAAGGATGACCTAATTAACTCAATTTAAGTATGGATATAGGTACAATTGATGAGTAGTTCCATAGATTCAAGGGTTGAAGGAACCAACATTGGAAACCCTAATTTAATTGGAGTGGTTGAGACCCTTTTTGGTCCTTGCGGTTTTGAGGAGGTTTGAACCAAGACCGTTTGAGTCCAAACAGTCTCAATACCATTTGGGACCAAACGTTCCCAAACCAGTTGAGGTCATGCGGTTTCAAAGTTGCACTTTAGCAAACGGTCTCAAAAGTCAACTTTGGGCAAACGGTCTTCACCACCTACTTTATTAAATAGTTTCAACCCAAGCTTTAGCAAACAATCTCAGTGATTTGTGCAAGACCGTTTGGAGGTCTAAACGGTCTCATACCGTTTGGAGGTTTTTTGTGCAAGATCGTTTGGGGTCCAAGACCGATTGGTGGATAATTAACTAAAACCACATGGGTACTTAAAGTGGTTAAAGGATAAAGTGATTAGTTGATTAATACATGATGTAATCGAAGATGATTATAGTAATTACATATTAATGGGGTTAGGTGATTAGTACCCTTTGAATAATTAAGCCTTAATGGTCATGGTGACAATGGCATAACCCATGATGCCAATTCTTCCTCAAGAGTGAGTTGACTTAACCTAATCAAGACTGAAGCAAACATCATCTTTCGAAGATGAAAGAGAAGATTTCCTACATGGATGATAATTAAGTATTGGACTTCTAATATGAATGAATGTCTAATTAGGATATGATCCTTCATAGTGAGATCATGAAACCCTAATTATGCTGGTTAATGAATGATAACCCTAATTGAGGGCATTAATAGGTGAAATCCTAATGCATGCTGATGGTATGATCTTAATTCATATGATGACATGATAAACCTTAATTCAAGGTACTGTGATGCTCACTCTTACTTGGGGTGAATAGTAAACCCTAACCTAAGGTGATGTGATGTGAATAGTCAACCCTAATATAAGGTGATGTGATGTGAATAGGAAACTCTAACCTAGGGTGATGTGAATAGTAAACCCTAATCTAGGGTGATGTGATGTGAATAGTAAACCCTAACCTTGGGTGATGTGATGTGAATGGTGAACCCTAATTCCAAATAAGGTGAAGAAATATGTGAAACCCTAATTCTGGGTTATGCTTTATAGCATGAAGCTCTAACGTTGGATAATGAAATGATAAGTCATTAATCCTAATTGAGCTAAGGGGATGATTAACCCTAATTGAATTAAAAAGGGAAACCATAACCCTAGTAAGGGCATAGTGGGGTACTCCTTGATTAAAGATAATACAATTATTTTACATTGTGCTGATAGGAAATTGATGTATCTTTTATCATCTGTACTAATCATGTAGGTCTTATGAGATATTGAACATAGCCAGGTATGATCTATGATGTTTTGTTTATTGATAGTATTTTATGAGCTTGGTAAGCAATGGTATGCTATGTTGCCTATAGGCTTTAAGAGCTATGTGAAATACCTGCAATGTAATTATCATGTTTACACTATCAAATGACTTGGTGGCATTATGTTACCTGTTTAAGTGGTAACAAGTATATTGATGATCTAAGGGTTTGAACACCCACATTCTTGAATCATGATGATGAGATGATAAGGGATTGAGATCCCAATGATTAATAAAGTTGTGAAATGAACTTGATAGAAATAGTATACATTCTGTATAGCAATTGTTATAATGTTTTATGATTGAAAACATACCTGAGGCTAAAAGAATGATGTAATGTACTTAATTAATCAAGTGAAATGATATCATGTAGAGCCCTGACCATAGATCCATCATCGTCAGTAGTTTGGTGATGGTGAAACATGTTTTCCTAAGGGAACTCCTAGAGAGCATACTTTTGAGTATGTGGGGGTAATGCGCGTGAATATCCTTACGCCCTAATGGAGGAATTGATGTGAGATAAACATTAAATCTCTCAATCCTTCATTATATGTATATGCCGGGATGATGTATCACTAATCTCCTGATGATGATGTTAATGCCGAATCGATGTGAGATAAACAAGAAATCTCTCAATTGCGAAGAGAGTACAACATGCCACTGTAACTCTAATAGTGAAGTTTCCAGTATACCCTGGAAATCTATTTTTAGCAGAGATATGAGATGTCCTGCATGTTGTTCCTCACACTGACTGAGGAAGATGAGGTCATAGAAATCCAGCTCTTCTGATGACCTATGTATGGTACCGATTTCGATTTCACAATGGTCGGTTGGATCATGAGCAGTATACCTCATCTCCTCAGGGCATAAATATGTTTGTAAACTGTAATCAGCCGTGTAGAATATTTGCTTAGGGTTGAATTACGAGAAACAATGGTTGATGAGACATTGTTTATTTTGTCCTAGTAGGATAAATAATATACAAGTTCTTCAGATTCCTTATTGAATGAATGACTTGCTGCTTAATCAATTTATAATTGAAATGATTGCATAGCAAATACTGCTCTACTTAGCTTAATCAATGATTTATCTGTTGTTGAATATTTATACTTCACTGCTCAGTGTAACTCTATTATCTGCAATAACAATGTTTCTGGCGAAGAGTTATATCTCTCACTGGGACAATTTTCAATTGTCTCACCCCCGTGGGATTCAACTTTTTAGGTAGACGTCGAGGAAGAAGAAACCCTTCAGTGGGTGAGCAACAACAACAGTCACAACAACAGCAACAATAGCAAGGACATCAGTGATCCACAGGTGGAGACACTGTCTGTCTGATAGGTCTTGTATATAGAGAGTCCTATGTGTCGTCTCTGTACTCTCAGGTCCTAGGAGTCAGTAGAGAGTTTGATGTCGATCTAAGATTTTTGGCTTGAAGCCTCGGGATTTTTGTATACTGCTCATGTACAGTTCAACAAGGCAGTCAATGTTATGACTCTCGAGATGAGATGATACAGAGATGTACTGATGAATCATAATGTAAATAACTTACGTTGGTTCTTTATGAAAGAGTTCTACAGTTTCTGGTTCTCATTACAAAAAGTTTTAATTTTTAGTGATTTTCAGTAATTCCGCTACTAATGATCGCTTCCGCTTTGGTTAATCTCATTTTTATAATTCGAACGTCACAGAAAGATGTATTTAACCCTAATGACCGGAGGCCTATTTATAGCCTTACACGCCCCAATAATCCTATTAGTGTTAAGACGTGACCACTCGGTTGCTCTTGTACATATTGCGGTAGTGTGAAAAGAAGACGAAAGTATTTCTCCACAATCCACAATCCAGAAGCCGAGCCCGTGTCGTGCCTGTGTCAGCCAGGCGAGACGAGGTGTGGCACACATGCGTTCGCGTGTGTTGTGGTCACCATACCCACTAAGGAGGTGAGCATACCTTACTACTAGGACCCTTGGACAATAATGTCCCATGTGCGGCAGAGAGAGACTCTGGCTATAGGGTTTGCAAATACGTACTCGAATGTCTGGCGGTTGTGTGTTCGAAAGATGTATTTAACCCTAATGACCGGATGCCTATTTATAGTCTTACACACCCCAGTAATCATATTCATGTTAAGACGTGACCACTCGGTAGCTCTTGTACACATTGCGGTAGTGTAAAAAAAAGATGAAAGTATTTCTCCACAATCCACAATCCACAACCCGAGCCCGTGCCCGTGTCGTGCCCGTGTTAGGCCAGGCGAGACGAGGTGTGGCACACATGCGTTCGCGTGTGTTGTGGTCACCATACCCACTAAGGAGGTGAGCATACCTTACTACTAGGACCCTTGGACAATAATGTCCCATGTGCGGCAGAGAGAGACTCTGGCTATAGGGTTTGCAAATACGTACTCGAATGACTGGCGGTTGTGTGTTCGAAAGATGTATTTAACCCTAATGACCGGAGGCCTATTTATAGTCTTACACACCCCAGTAATCATATTCATGTTAAGACGTGACCACTCGGTAGCTCTTGTACACATTGCGGTAGTGTAAAAAAAGACGAAAGTATTTCTCCACAATCCACAATCCACAACCCGAGCCCGTGCCCGTGTTGTGCCCGTGTTAGGCCAGGCGAGACGAGGCGTGTCACACATGTGTTCGCTTGTGGTCACCATACCCACCAAGGAGGTGAACATATCCTACTACTAGGATCCTTGGACAATAGTGTCTCATGTGATCCTACATATAAGGACCATAAAAATTCTAATAGTGAGCAATATGGGATAAACTTCTTTGTCATTTGCACTAGAGATAAAACTACCTCTCTCACATGTACTAATTGCACTGCATTAGGCTTAACCCATACTAGAACCATGGCTGTAGCAGCCATATCTCTAACAGCTAATACCCCTTCTACTCTCCTGAACACACTGTGCACTTTTGTTGTGCTGGATGGGAATGGCATGGAAGAGGAGGACCGATTGCAAAGGCCAACGGAAACTACAACCCGAGACACACTACAAGTGGTGTGGAATATTATTAGGTGTAAAGACGCTGTAATGTCCGTTACGGTGTGGAACGCTACGGGTGCTTCCAGCCCTCGCAGCCAAGGAGACAGCAGAACGTACTGTAGGAGCTGAACTTTGACTTGTTATTTTCCTGGAGACCAAAATTCGCTGGAATTTGGAAGAGAGGGTCGGTCCTTGTTCCCTACTGGGTGGGAGACAATGTCCGGTCTTGAAAAGACTGATCTGGGCATAATATGTGTCGGTTGGAATCCAAGACGTGGGAGATCATACATACATTAATCAAACTCTCACCTTGAGCTACTTCAACCGTGGCGGTTTTACTTGTAGACTTTTACTGCGGTGTATGGCGAAAATTTGGAGAGGGATAGAAGTCTCATGTGGGGGTGTTTGAAGAGAAATGCTCAAACAGAGGTCTCCTGGCTTGTTTTTTTTTTTTTTGAGGTCTCCTGGCTTGTGATTGGGGACTTCATTGTTTTGTATTTGGTTAAGTAGAAAAGAAGGGATGCCTTCCTGTTTTCACAACTGTTCAGCAAAAATACTATGAGGTGCTTGATGAAGCTGCTTATTTACAGAAGAATCATTTAATAACTTGACCGTGTATAAAGTGTGGATGTTGTGTTTCCTAGCTCATGTATCATATTTGGATCTAATCCGTTTAGTGTCCATATATGGATGTAGATTAACGGGCTTTGAGAAAAATCTGAAACACTCAAATTATTAAATCTTGGTGTCAATGGCCTGGGGTTTAAAGAGATCGTTAAGAAAGGGTGGGATATTACTGTACAGGGTAATCACGTCAGGCTGCTGTAACACTTCTATAGCATGGGTGTTGGAGGGGGGGGGGTTGAGCTAAACAAGTCACATGAACAAAGTTGACATTTTTTTATACTGATGGGGAAGTAGATAAACTTGTACCTAGCAAAGATTTATGAGTATAATAATGATGAATCAATGTTTAGACAACTTTCCACATCAAAAGAACACAATAAGAGCATATAAAGAATCACAACTAGTGTAACAAGTCAACAAATATGATGTCTGAAAAAAAAATACCTACAAATATATAACTAATTATAATGAGAGTGTTAAATTCACAAGGTTTTCATGTGTTGAAAATGTAGAAAATTTTTTACATGGCTAGCTTCTATAAACACTTCTCTCTCAATGTAGCATACCATCAAGTTATTGAAATACTCATCACTTATCTTGTTACTCAGTTCAGTCTTGACAACGTTCATTGCTGAGAAAGCTATTTCTACTGTTAATGTTGCCACCATTAGTATCAATATTAGTTCAATAAGACGGTAAACTAATGAAAAAATAAAATGTTCTTCGATTTGTAGCATCTTCATAGCAAGGCTAGCAAGATCATGGTAATATGAAAATCTTGACATTCTTTCACAGCATGGATATATATGTCAAGTTGGTCTTTCAATATCACACAGTCATATGCATAGAAATCATCACGGTAAATTTCAACAAGTTGAATTAGCTTTCTTGAATCGAATTTAGAGAAAGAATATCTTAGATCCAGACAAACAATGCATCTTGAAAACTCTATAGAAGTTCCATTGAACCAACCATTCATCTCGACAACTATTAAATCAATCACAATAATAAAAATCTCAGCATGATTATGGTAATAATAAGTAATCAATTGTCCCTCACTCCTTGAAGAACCTCTTATTGGTATTCTATCTATCATATTTAGTATATGACTAGACTTCATGGCACAAAAGCTATTTAGGTCTTCTAATAGGGTGACCCATCCACATTCTTTGAAGTCATGGAACAGTTCTTTAACCGATGCAAGCAACACCATTGCATTACCAATATTTTGAGCATTCCTTTATAATGCTTGGGACATCTCATTAGTTAAAGCCATAACCTTCATCACTAAAAAATGATATAAATGCAAATTCAAAATTCTCCATTGTCAATATCAACCTTGAAGCTTTGCCTCTGTTAGAAGGATCAACTTCACCATGTAAAATACTTTGTAATACCTCAATAACGGAATCCCACATCATAATGATATGGACTAGGATTGTATGATGTGATCCTCATCGAGTATCACCATGACTTAATGGATTACTTTCTTAATTTCTGCTTCTTCCTACAAAAAATCATATTTCTCCAATTTCTCCATAATGACATCATGATTCTTTTGGAGCAGTGCATCTTTTCTTTTGCAAGAATAACTGGTCATGGTTACAATCAAATGTGTGCAACTAAAGAAATCACTAAAAAAATAAACTATTCTTTACAACAATGACAACTACCATTGCAATTGATGGGCAAAGATATAGATATAAAATGCAAATAGATGTTCTTTCAGAATCAGTGTCTTTAATCCATTAAACTCTCCTCTCATATTAGAGGCACCATCATATCCTTGACCTTCTAGTCTAGACATGCATAATCCTTGAAGTGCAAAAAATCATATAAAGCCATCTTTAATGAAGAAGTTGATGTATCAATAACATGCTCGATGCCAACCAACCTTTCAATAAGTTTTTCTTATTAACAAACCTATATGACCAAACTTATATAAATCACAAATAGTACTATTATCATAGAATTTGAAATGTAACATTAAATAGCATATATAAGGTACTAACCTCACAATTGACTATTTGCTCCTTTGTTGATGCATTTTCACATTTAATCAAAAGTAGAGAGAAATAACTATCTCTGAGTTCTTCAATAATAGCTAATATTTTCTGCTCTGCACAAGATTTCACCAAGTCCTTTTGGATCATTGGAGACATAATTTGTTTATTCCCATGAACATTTTCATTAACTACACATGCAACTTTACAATAATCATCTTTGGTAGACTCCATTAATTCTAGAAGATTTTCTTTATTGTTGAACAAGAAGACTCATCATCACCACAAAAAGTCAGACACTGCAATAGGAGAACTCTAACTACATGTAATATTATAGTCATGCAAACTCTATATGTGATCTCCATCTCTCTACTATGAATAGATAACAAATGTGATACACATTGTCTTTGATTTTTTATATCCTCACAATGTAGTCTTGCATTGATATGAGCACTGCTACCTACACCCACAAGTTCATTGAAAATTTCAATTGATTTCTTCCAGTTGCTAAAGCACATCTTTGTGAAGGCATGATTCACAAAGATGTTACCCCTTCATTGATTGAAGAGATAGTAATAGAAACAATAAGCATCATATTTTTTGACACTATAGTCTATCCAATCAAACTTTTTGAACCATGCTTCTTGAAAGCTCCTCCTCTATTGTCCATATTGTTTGGTAGGGAAATTGTGGCTGATTGGATGATATGAAACCCGCAACAAGTACTTATTCCTCACTTGGTGTCAAATATCTATGTTATACCCTTCAATTGGATTTTGAAGTCAATGATCAATAATAATATAATTTGGAATCCACATGAGCCTTTTTTTTGAATTGGTATTCATATTAGATTGTAACACTTCCTTTTGTGTAGTTGTACTAACAACAGATGTAAAAGCTTCATTTTGTTAGTTGAACTCACATCAGATGCTAAACTTTTATTTTGTGCACTTGTACTCACATCAAATGTAACTCATTGTATCTTTGTCATTCTTTGTAATTGGTTTATAAATTTCTTTATGTTATATATATATCAAATCCCTAAGATGGCATGTCAGATATTAGTGTATATAAAACCACTTGGAGTTCTCATCTAACATAAATTATGTGTTTACTTAGCATATATTAATATCATTTAGAATTTGCTAAGACAAGCATGAGAGAAGTTGCAAAATGTTTATTCAAATCAGTAACACGATAGATTGCATGACTAACTAAATAAAACAATTATAATACATTACTATGAAGATAATACACATGGAGTATACATAATGTATCTATATATGGATGAACCATCAAAATAACAAGGTTAAATATTTACATATGACTCCAAAAATAAGATTAGACCTGTGAACTCTAATCAAAGTTATTGTCGAATAATATTGCATACTGAAGGCTTTTCATTTTCTGTCAACAATACTACATCAGACATATGAATTTACCTATCACAAGGCATCCGTTGTTCCCCAAGATGTTGTAAGAATTCATGTTGTGTACTAGCCTTGACCGTCGAATTCTTGGGGCCTAATGACTAATAGGAATTCATAGCTTCTCTCTGAGTTTCTATGCTGAGAATACATTGTACCACTGTGATGATAAGAAAATAATTTGCCTACATCCTGCCTGCTAGTGTGATTCTACTCTAAGATTTGAAGATGCTGTGTCAATGTCAGTTTCTATGCCAATCTCCTTGTCTATGATCTCTGATAGACTGGTTCAGAGAGGTCATCCTATCTAATGTCTATGAACTATGACTGCGACATCTTATCTACAATTATTTTTGACCCGATGCTCAGAAGTTAGCAACCATAACATGCAATTTTTTATCACACAATCACAAGGAAGATGAGCAGAAAGTCTGCTATTACCTTCTTTTACTTGAGCACATTTTCCTCTTGCTAATCACATATATATCTACTTTTCTAGCCACACTCTACAAATCCAGGAAGACTTAAGTCTATAGCCATAAATTCCTATCTGAAACATAATTGACCAATATTTTTTTTGGTTTTCTAATACATATAAAATACAAAGTCTTTTCATTCAATATTGAGGGGTGGGTGCTTCAACCCTGACAACCCCCAATAGCTATGCCACTGGCTCACCTAGTTCCTTTCCACCATGATGTCTACCACCGAGTTTCACTAATTTCCAGAATCAATGGAACATTGGAACCTTCATCGAGACCAATGTGTCAGAATGTTTCTACATGAAGAGGAGTTTTGGGTCCCCCTTCTCATTGAATCCTCTTCTGTGGAGATAGGAAGACATCATTAAATAATATATGAATAGGTATTAACCTTCTATTGTCCATTACGTGTGCCATATGAGTTTTCACCTCTAATGATATTGTCTCTTCTAACCCCACTACTCGTTTGGAGCTTGAAGTAAGACACCGCCAACACCCCCTCTTATGGTTCAACATGTATCAAATATTTCTTGCTCTCTCTTTATTTCTTCTCATGCTATGATTGAAGATGTGATCTTATTGTTCCAGAAAGGGACAATTTGTACATGTGATGGTCTCCATGCAGAACATCTTCTTGATGCTATTTATGGTGTAACAACGTTAAAGACGACTTTTTGAATACAGTGTCAATTGCGCTCAACTTTTGGCTTTCCGGTCATTGTCCTACCTCCCTAATACCATATATTGTCAGTGCCCCTTTGACTCCTCTCAATCTGAATAATGACATTTGACCTATTGAGGTTGGAATGATTTGGTGTCACCTTATTCCCAAGCTTGTAATGAAGGGTATCTTGTTTGATGTTTTCAATTATCTTAAGGATCACCAATTTGGTGTTGGTATTTCTAAGGGTTCTCAAGCCTTTCTACAAATTTTCACTCACCTTGTCTACAACCAAAAACATTTTATCACTCTTATGATGTACCCTGTTGAATTTAGTAATACTTTCAATATGGTTGAAAACCATCATATTTCAGGAGGTCCATCTTCATTGTCTAGCTATGGCACGTTGGGTTGAATTATGTTATATCTCCCCAACTCCTCTCTACATGGATCAGAGTGAGCCTCTCCTCTACATGATTGGGAAGACAATCCATTAGGGCCACTTCTTTTTTTGTTGATTCTCTGTCCTCTTATTTTACAACTGAAGGATGAATGCCACATCGACCTTATTGCTTTCTATCTCGATGATGGAACCCTTATTCAAGACATTTTCAAAGTGTTCAAGGAACTATTTATTATCCAAGAATGAGGCCCATAATTTGGTCTCTATATCATTATTTAGAAGACAAAAATCTTTTGGCTTTCAGATGATCCAAGACGAGCCCCACAATTTGGTATGTTCCCTACTAACATATCTCATCCTATGCGTGGAGTGAAGATTTTAGGAGGTCTTGTTTCCATAGATCCAGATTTTCCCTTTGAGATTTTTGAGGAACATGTGATTAAAACTTTTTCCATGATGGATCTAGATTTTCTTCAAGACCCATAATGTGGGATTCTTCTTCTTCTCCTTCATGTGTTACGATGCCCAAGTTGTTGTTTGTTGTTCGAACGACACCTCCAACATCTATCGACTATGTATTGGATGGTTTTGATTGTATGTTTTCATCAATGTCTAGTACATGCTTTGGTTGGTAATGCAAGATTTATTGGTATGTAGTGGTGCTTAGCCACACATCCAATGCACCTCAGAGGCTGGGCATCAAATCTTCCTATGATGTTAGCAAGTTCTCTTATGTTTCCTCTCAAATCTAAACCTAAGAAATCCAAGACCACATCCTTTCAGAGGTTGTATTTGTGCCTAAATGAGCCTCTTTCATTACCCCATGATTCTATCCATAAGATCTTTCCATCCTTTTGTTGGTCCTAGTTATCACGTACGCCTTCTACCACTTCAACAACACAATATATTTTAGTAGACCCTTACTACAAAATTATAGTCCAGTAATTCACTACAAGTGGCCTCTCTCAATGACAACTAGCTATCCTAAATTCTCCCTAATACGACCAAACAAGACATCCTACTTGTCGTTCCCATCGATTGTTTAGTTTCTTCATGTCAGCTATTGAATATCGAGCTATCCTTCTGTCATGGAACAATTTGTTACCCAAATCCTCACTCCTAATGGCCAGAAAGCCAAAGGTGAGAGGACCCAAGCATTCGTATATAGGATAGATCACATAACATATGCATGAATACAACCACAAACAACAACTAAGGTATGAAACATGAAAGTATAAAAGAATGCCAAACTAATATCTGAGAAGATCTTAGATCCCATATATCAACCATATGTATTCAATTTGCATGCAATTATATATCATTGGAACAAGAAGATTATCATAAGTGTAGAAGCATTGATCATAATTAGAGATTCATAGTGTACATGTTATCTAAAATCATGAAATGGGTACACGTCAACACAATTGTGCTAAGTACACTGTGAAAACATATAAAATCATAGGTTTAAGAACATATATTGCTTGGCAAAAGCATAAAGTAATAACAAGAACGAAGCAATGACATCTAAAGACAAGCATAAAGTAATAACAAGAACGAAGCAATGACATCTAAAGACTTTCTTATTAATATGCAATCATATTTTATGTTCATTTGCATTCTACCAGCAATATCATAAGGCCTTTGACCAACTTCTCAAAAGAAAGGATATGTGAGGGTGCTCAAGATTAGCTACCATGTTTCAACGTGAGGGACTACAAAACTAAATGTCAAGAGGTATCCCTATTCGTAAGGGACCTCAAGGCCATATCTAAGAGAAAACCCATGTATCAACATGGTCTACCCTATGATGAAAACTCAAGTAGGATACCCAACCTTGTGCCCTTACCCTGAGAATACAAGTAGCTACACAAGGTTGTATAATGGACATCTATCATTATGTTTTCAAGTTTGTCCAACATATGTAATCAAGACCAAAAATAGTAGTCATTGGGAACAATAACTCAAACAAGTATATATAGCCAAGCATATATACTACATACATACATGCAATTTCTATACCACTAGTCTAGCTAATAGGAGGATAAGGCATACTTTGATATGAGCAAGCTAGCATTATACCACATGATTAGATCTTTGAAAAGAGTCCATCAAAGAGATCCTAAAATTACAAGCATGCATGTTATGATTTATATTAGAAAGAGTAGGTCTCATTAATCATTATCATAGAGGTTGAATGTGTCACCTAAATATAGGTAATCATTTCCTCAAAAATTGATTTCAATATCCCAAACTAGGTTGTGTGTTATCATTATCAAGCAATGTAGTACATCATGGGTTCATTTAGCTCTTAGAGTGAAACACTACAACTAGATCAGGGATATATGCTTATAGTTTCAAGATCCTAAATAGAGGAATCATGAGATTTGAGCAAGCCTAGACAACATGAGCATCAACATTGTCAAACCAGTCATTATCATGCAAGATAGTCAACATTATAGTACACATGAGTTAAAGATCGATTTAGTGCCATAAATATGGACAAATTACTGATTTGACTACATCAAATAGCATGGGTGACCTTTAGGGTGAGATTTGTACAAGATTAGATCTCCAATTTGCAACATGCACACTAGTGTCACATAAAAATCATGTTTAGGTTAGTCATAATAGCGAATAATAGTGCATCACATGAAATTTCGTGTTACAAATCATCATTAGTACTGATATAAAGGACAAGATGTATATTTGATCACATTTAATAAATATTTAGCACAAGGTTGAGATTAATCAAGATAAGTCCATAAATGTCCCATATCATGTCACATTTCATACCATCAAGTTAAGATAGAGTTCAAGTATGGACAAATTTGACACAAGACAATGTAAGATGTCATTTTCATCATAAAAGGAGATTAAAAAAGTAATTAGACTCTGAAACAAAGTGCATTCGATAGATCTCGTTGAGTAGATCAATTTTCATATATAATGTGTCATTTTTGGCCTAAGGACTCATTAAATATGATTTTTGTAAGATTATGAATATATGTATAAAAGAGAGGTAGAGAGAGTTGAATACCCTGACGGGGCAACGACGTGTCGCTATCTCATTGGCTCAGTGCTGGGTCATCAACTAGTGTGTGTGGGTCCCTAGTTGATTGATCAACAATAGAAAATAGAGGGGGGGGAGGCCCATGTGATTTGGACCCTCCCACCTCAGTCTACCATTGACCAAGAAGCAATCCAACAGTTGGGGCTCATCTCTCTCACGGAGACCGCTTCCAGGAGCCCATGCATGCATCCGTGGTAGTGCCCCATTGAGGGCTCACTAGAGCCATAACAAGAGTAGGCTGAAGGGACCGATGGGTCTAAAAAAGTAACCACCCAACTCTACTACACCTCCCTGATCCTGATGGCGGAAAAGAAGGAGATGAGGGGGACTGTAGGCCGAAAGCCCAAGGGAGACACTGGTGGTGGCGCCATGGATGGTGGGAGAAAAAGGAGAAACGGGGGAGGGTTCCATGGTATGTGAGCAAAGGGGAAAAGAGGGGGAAGTCAAAGATAAATTAATACAAAACTCAATGGACTTATAAACATGCCCAAAGGTGGCTTGAACCACTCGAACCATCATGGTCGTGACCAAGTGGCCGACCATGGCTGGTGGGTATTCCATACCCCTAACACAACACATTTTTCTAGAAAGGAGGCAGAGGCAAGGTCGTAGGAGTAAGGGGAGGACTTTAATGATGAATTTAGGTGTGAATAAGGTCCAAAAGATCAAGAATCTGGGGGTTCATGGACATGGCTAGAGTTGTTAGGTCCTTGACTTTTGCTCAAGGTAAGGGATGACTCACCCAACTGTATGATCATGCGTGGATGATCCCTGTCCATCAGATATTTGGTCGAGGTGCAATGTGATGGACATACAGTCTTACTGGGAACACACACGAGAATGGGCCCAAGAAGGAGAAAAGGGCCAAGGCCCAACAAGGCAAGGAAAAGAGGACAAAAGGTGAAAAAGCTAGAAAAGAGCAAATTTGAAATGGCCTTATCTTCCTCCTCGATTATCAAATTTGAATGGAATATTCACTGTTGGATCACAAATTACCTCCTCTTTCTCATAGAAAAGGATTTAGATCAAGATCTCCATGTTTTTAGTTTCAAAAATTCAATTCTTCATCAACATATATTAAGTCACTCAACATTGCATAATTGAGTTCAAAATTGTAATTAATCATCAAAACTCATCAATTGAGCAACACATGGTTACAAAACATGCAATTGATGATTAGGTAGGTCATTGAGTCAAATAGAGTTCATTATGAGTCAAAGTGTGCATAGTTGGAGGTACAGAAAATCCAAGATGTTACACCTTCATTATTGAATCATGATTTCATTGTACCTAGGTGATGAAAGTTGGACATTTTGAAACACCACAAAACTCAACACCTTTGGTGATCATATTATTTATCGGCATACAAGACCTGGAGATAAGTATTTATATAACTTAGTTTGTGATATTCTTTTTTATCTTTCCTCTCAAGCTAGGTTAAAGATCCTAAAGGAGGCTCGTGTGGTCTTTCCTTGCACACGACCTAATGGTACCACTGCCAATGTCCTACTATCATCCTTTTATTTTATTGAACAAATAGAAAATACACATGTGTTAACCTCATTGGAGTCTCTACTCTGTCAGGTGTTCTTTCAAGTAACTTTAAAGTAGGATAGATAGTTGGATATGTTGTTGTACAAAAGGTACAAAATCACATGCCAACTTGTATGACAAGTCACCATCATTTTTTGTCTTTTGATATCTTTGAAGAACTTACTGATGTTACAACCTCTCTTCTATGAAGCCTTTAATAAATCACTATTCAGAATCTTATGCTACCATCTTCTCCATCTTATGAATTAGTTTTTAAATCTATAGGCTTGGCCATCTAGAAAGGATTAGTAGCTGGACTTGTTGTTTGTGCTTCTGTCAAGGAACTTTTATAACTGATAGAAGCCCATTAATAAATTATATGGTGAATATAAGAATTATGTGTTAGTAGAGAAATAATGTGATAAAAATAAATAACCCCACAAAAGTTTCTAACAAGATACATTAGTCAAAAGTTCACCTATATCAGAACTAATGACAGAAATGTTGGATTGAGCTTAAAAATCAATATTAAAACCTACAACATCAATTTTTTAATGATAATTAATGATACCAGTATCTGGAGTTAAAAATCCAGACATCTCTTTCTAGGTACATCAGTTCCTCTTTATAAAGGAAACTTACACTGTAACATGTAGTGTCAGTTTTTTGAAAATAGTCAACATTACAGTTGCACTGGATAAAAACTCAAGAATTTCCTGCCTGCATAGGTTCTAAGATAATAATTATATTCCCACTTAGTATCTAGTGAGAATGGGTTCCCCGTTCCCCCATGACCGCACAAAACCTCTTTTCTTCCCTCTCTAGTGGCGACGACTTTTGGTCTTCGGCGTACATTGTTGCCTACTTCTGTTTCCACCATCCTCATACCACCACTACCAATTTCCACTCTCCCTTAGTGCCATGTTCATCCAAGAAGTTGTTGTCAGCCATGTTGTTTTTTTGTCACACCTTTCTCTTACTAACAAATACTTTATTATTGCTTCTGCAATCATCCTTTTTGTTGTCTCTAACATCCTTCATGTTGTCGCCACTATCCATCGTGCTATCACTGCTGTTGTTTATGTTTCTTCCACCTATCTTGCTACCTCTTTTAACCTAAATTCATGTTGCCACTGTTGAGCTCCTTCATGTCTATATATTTTCTCATGTATCTACTTGCTACATATTGGCCACTATAACAATATATGGATGTTATTGTATGAATCTTTCACACCAACCATTGTTCTAACTAGAAGGAAACAATATCAAAAATGTGAAGAAGAACATGATGATGCTGATAAAGAGAAAATTGTCTAACACTCTTCTATTTGTGACTTTGTTATATGCATGTACATCCTACATTTTTCTTTTAATCGCCATCATATTCTTATTCTTCACAATCAATGTATTCCATCTATCTAGTTAGTATCATGGCTGGAGGGATGGCTGCGTAAAAAATCTTTCACAAGTTTTTAGACTTATATTACTCACGACTCTTGAATGAAACGTTAATGTACTACTTATTCAACAATGAATTTTTTTTGTTTGATGAATATTGGCCCATGTTTGTTTAATCTTTTGTTTATTAAAATCCTCGAAAATTACTGTTAGTGATAGGATTTAGTATGATAGGATATGTCTACCCCAATTATTCCATGTGACTCACCACCATAGCCACCACCAACATCGGTATTTGATACCTCACCACATCCTAAAATAAGTGACAATTTATGCCATCTATCCAACTCAATATTTTTTGTTGGAACAGTTTCCACAAAAACCTCTTCTTTTCTTCTCTGGTGAGTACTTGTGATGTTTCTTTTTCTATGCTCAAAGTGTTGATCAAATATTTTAATCATGTTGAGGTTATAGAAAAAACACCGAAGTTAGTTGTTTTACCTCCTACACCAATTGTTTTAGGTTCCAAGAACATAATCATATTGGGTTCAACCAACAAAATTATGGATACATGATAAATCACATATTGTATCCAGATATAAATTGGATAAAAGTGAAAAACATTAAATCAGGTATAAAAGTCATGTTATCAAGTATCAAAGGTATACATTAGGGTAAACAAAAACTCTAAGTGATATCTAATTGTGTAAACTGTGATGGTGTGTCTAGTCAAACAATAGTGACATCTAACTGAGTGTATCGTATGATAGATCAATTTGAAGATGTGTTCAAATTACTACAAGTTGCACTTGATCATATAAATTCCATACTCGACTAGGTATAAATTACTCAACCTATACCTAACCAAATAGTTGACGAGACATTTTGTTGTGATCGAGGTAATTATTGTTTTCAGATATAGTTAAGAATGATGATATAATATTGTGATTTAAATTTATTTTGAAATTTCTACATACCAAACTAGTAATAAAAAAACCAAGAAACATTCACAAAAATAGTAAAGTTTGAAAAGAAATAAACTCACATGCTTATTATACTTTTGTCCCGGGGGTGTCATGGTGTGGTGAGGTGGGTAGGTGGTCCCATGTATGCCTTTCTAAAAAAAGAATAATACCAAGCAAAGAAAACTAACCTTTATTTCACATGGAATTGAAATATATTTTATAAAATGAGTATTAACATATTTCTCTCACATATATATACTATAACTAGGGTTATTTTTTTTAAATGAAATAAGAAATCAAATCTTCATGTTCACATATATATATATATATATATATATGTTAAGCATGTCGTTAAGTAATGAAAACCCAATTACAAGTCACTATTTTTTCATAATTGTTAAATAAAAATAAAGAGAAAGTGTTTTGATACTTATAACCCATGAAACATTTCCTTATATAGAACACAAAAAGTGAGGCTTTGAGTTATGTTCGGCAAGAATTTGAGTGATGGCAAGGGAGAAATCAATTTTGGAAGGATAGTTAGAAACTGCTACCAAAATTCTAAAAAATAATACAATGTATATAATGCCTTTTATGTTGGGTATTATATTATAGATCAATGGAACAAAACTTAGAATAAGGGACATCCCAATCTAGTGGTGGAGACATTGATTATATAATCATGATCATATGACATACCCATCATCCTATACCACTTGATTTGGTATAATAGAAGTCACCAGTGAAGTATGGTGTGATAAATGAGATACAACATCTTATTTTGAAATTTTATTTCCCTACAAGCCTCATAGTGTCTAACCACCTCCGACGACCCTTAGCTTGATCTATCACAAGCCTCACATGTGTAACAATCTTGTATCATCATACTTGCTTCCACCTCATACCCCTAGTGGAACTACATCATGATCTTCTTTTATATGACAAATTAGTGCACCGTAGAGCATGGTTTAGTGTTACCCTATCTCGCAAGCACCCTACAATTTTTATTTTATCCCTACCTTTTTCCGTGAACGCATGTAACTGGAGTTTTGACCTCACAATAGTTACTAAGTATACCTCATAGTAAATAAGGTCAAGCCCTTGAGGACTAGATCTGGTGCCTAAATGGACCACCCACTGATTGCCACTTTTAGGATAACTAATAGCCTTTTAGATAAATTATGCATTGAACTTGAAAGTTCATATCATAAAAATTTCTAACATCATGACTAAGATTACTCAATTAAAGAATTTCCTTGTATTTGCACAAAAAAAACACAAGAGAACATATTAAATGTGAATAATACATACATAGAAAAAAGATTATACAAATAAAAATATAAATATCCAATCAACCAATTTAGACCTAATTCCCATGCTTTAAATAGGAAATTGTTGTTTGAAGTATGTGCCATGATGCGTTTTTGCAAGTATTAGAAATGGGTTTTGACTTAAATATTCACACTCCTATTGAAGTAATCGTATCCATATTTTCTATTGAACAAGATCAAGGATCTGTTACCCTATATCCTTTTTTCAATATTTTTCATTAATATTAGATCCTAGGAAATCCTATTACATGTCTAGAATGTTAATAATGGTTGTAAATGATGTGTTCTTGTGTATGAATGGATCCAAATCATAAAATCTACTAATGAAATAAATTGATTACATTAACTCTTGATTTGTTTTTTATCATGATTACCCTTACATATATGGATGTAGAATAGATTGGTTTTAGTAAGTCAAATAAGAGTACCAGATCTCCTATATATAGGATTCAGAGAGTACACGGGATAAATAGAAATAAGAAAAATACAATGGGCGTAAGCCCAACTAATCAAATAAGCAACATGTGCCATCAAGTTGGACATCAAACATTGTGAAGTCCCAACTTGATGCCCATATAATTGAATAAAGTAGGACGAAGAGGTTTGGTAAGGATGTCCACAACTTGATCACTTGTCCTAATGTGAGGAGTAATGATCTTCTTGGATCTGACCAGGTGAACACAAAATGACAGTCAACTTCAATGTGTTTTGTGTGCTCGTGGAAGATTGGATTATTAGCTATGTGTAGAGCTTCCTGGTTGTCACAATATAGAATAGATAGTTATTAAAAGGAATTTCAAACTCAGTCAAGATGGACCAGACCCATAGTAAATCACATCATACATGAACCATATCCTGATATTTTGCCTTGGTGTTGGATCCATCTACCACCACCTATTTTTTACTTCTCGATGATAATGGGTGAGTGCCAATCATGACACAATAGCTAAAAGTGGACCGCTAGACTTTAGAATCACCAGCCCAATCTGCATCTACATATCTAGTGATAGAGATTACCTTATACTTAGGGAATTTTTAGAGCAACCTCATCCAAGATTACTCTGGAGATAGTGAAGAATGCATTGAACATTGGACTAGTGGGCCCAGAGTGGTGCACTCGTGTACTGGCCGACTACCCCAACACCATATGTAAGGAGTGGGACCTGACAGAGGAGCCACTCAACTTACTTTGAGGGAATAAAAAACAACGCAATTCCAACTTTGATAAAAAAAAATTGCAAACGATAGAAGAAAAAAATTCAAGTATGTAATGTATCATTCACCCTAAAGTGTAGCAGCAGAATATAAAAGTATAACTATTACAATATTTATGTATATTTTTGTTCATCACCATGAAGGGTGTACATAAAAGAAAACTAGAGGAAATATGCCACAGATAGTAAACCAACCACCTCAATCTACCTTCCAATAAATATAAGCTACACCTAGATATGTCTAAGTCAACTTTGGTCCACACCTCTTGCTTTTCACCTAGGGGTTGGAAGCATACCCCACAAGAGAAGACAAAGTGGATGTCATCAACATAAAAGTTGATATGTGCATATAACAGTGATTGGACAACATGAAGGAAAAGTAACAACAAATAATATAACAAGGCCTCTGAAACAAAAGAGAAGGAATCATCCAATTGGATACTAAAATAAATATTCATATAGTAAGAAAAAATATTATATGAATAAAACAATAAAGTTTACAATTATCAAATCTTGCCTTTAAAATCTCAAATTAGAGAGCAACAAATAAATAAATCTTTTGAATGTGGATTAAGTATTAGACCACAACCAAAAATCAGGGCCGAAACACTTCCAAATTCCTTCCTAGGAAGGAGGTGAGAGCACCCACAGTCCTATATAAAACATCAAGTGAGAGCACCAAAGTCCCATATATCAGAAACGTTTTACAATGGGATTGAAACCCATAATGTAACCACCACTAACAGATAATAATAGTCTCAATGATGAAACATGCATATAATAGAGAGGCAAGATAACTAGAGTCCAAGGAATCCATCAAATTTGGATTTCCATCATTAAATGGAACAATAAGATGAAATAATCCAATAAGTGTTTTAGATTGAATAAGTATGATAAATATTAGATAAAAGAGATTAAATTTTCAATATCAATAATCTGCAAGTCAAATTTAGTAAAGTGTACCCTGTCGGGTCAAGCATGTATAATCAAGTGACATATAAAGCACTATGCCACAAAAAAGTCAAAGACAAAGAAAAAATAAACAATTGTCCAATATAGATTTGAGGGGATGCAACATACGTCAAACTATATATCCATAAGTACAGGTCAAACCCTAGATCAAAACCAAGGTCCAAATCTACCTAATAAGAATTCAAATGAATTAGGGTTTATGTTCATATAAATAAAACCCTAAAATGACCCTTTTTATCATTATTGATTTAGGTTATGAAACTTACATATTCAGATTTATTATAATTTTGATTTCAAAATATATTTATTTGCTAATTTATGACTTATAAATCATTAGATATGAATTTTTGTAAAATTCATGATAATTAGGAACATCCATAAAAATCGCATATTTGATTATTGGATTAAATCACAAAAAGCATACCAAAAGATAGGTATAAAGTTCATAATTATAAAACATGTCTTGGTTTATTTTTCTTGACCTTCCTATGACTTACTGTAAATTTTGCAAGAATATAGATTTTCTAGGAAAAAGAAAAAGAAAATTTGGTCAAATGAGCATACTGCCCCCACATCGTGCATCAAATCTAGAGATGTGATAGGGGCAACGTGGGTCATTAAAGCGGGCATGACATAAATTGAAATCAAATGTTAAAAAGATGAAAATTCCCATTGAAGGCATGATGAAAATTAATATCAAATTAGGACATGTTCACAAATCGGTCGATCAGCATCGCCTTCATAAAAAAAAAAACTCAAGGAATGCCCGATGAAACATATACAACTCTCAACCCAAGGTCCCAACTTCATGATTTATTTCCTACAAGTTCTAAGAAATGAATCATTCTACTTCTTTAGGTCCTCTTGACCTCAGCTAGCTTGACAACTCACCATGAGGGGGTCAGAGCCCTCAACATCAAACTCCATCATTACTTGTCATAGGATGAGAAGTGGAGCCTCAACATGAGAAAAATAAGGGGAAACCTGAGAATATACCTTGATCAATTAAACATGAAGCACTAGAAACTTCAAAAGGTCATGTGGAATGAAACCACAAGAAACTAAATAAAAAACATGAGCATTGCTCAACCAATGGGGGAACAAACAAAGAAAACCAGAAAGAGGCAAAACTGAGTCATATGTCAAATGATGGAATTCACACCACTCGCAATTTTGAAAATATGTGAGGAGAAGTTCCTTGTTGTCGTGAGTATTTCTAGAGGGCAATAATCATCAGTTGGACCATAGATGGACATCGTGGGTGGGCTAGATAAGGAGGACACACTCTATGGTAACCAAACATAACACAGTGGGTAAAATGGGTTGAAGTGAGTCACACATATATGTTGAGAGTATTATACATAGGTGAGGTGTCTTGGGATGGCTAGAATTCCCTATGGAGATGGGAAAAAGGGAACAAGAAACCCTGTCGTTGAATTATATGTTGAGGAGATGATGCTTGATTGAGTCAGGGATCAATGGCATCGAAAACATGTGAGGAAGATAAAAACAACAAGAGATGAGTAAGGGGAGGAGAGGGAAGAGAGAGAGAGGAGGGAAAATGTTGGGGACCATAGAGTCCATATTGGCCTGGGATCTGGGTCAGAGAGATGATCGTAGAGGCATATCTTGCAGATCTGAGTCTGACTCAGACAAACAAAAAGAGTGTGACATTCAAAACTTTAGGTAGACCTATAAATGGATATCTGGAATTCACACATTTGATCGAGTTTGAGTCTGAAATTTTGAAAAAATATGACATTCGCATAATCTGAATTGGATTTAGGATATCAAATTTCATATCCAAAAATTTCAGATAGGATATCGGATATGGTTGTATCTGCTCTAAAAAAACCCAAATCCAAAAAATATATACATATGTTAATAGATATATATTATCTATATAAAAATATAGATATTTTATCATATATATGCATTGTAATATCAATGTTTACTATGTATAATATATCTATAAGAATACATTTGTAATTTCTGGTTCGGTCATATATTTATCTGAATTCGGATATTATTTTTGAGATCAGATTTGGATATTATTACATGATATCCATTAGATATCAGATCAAACTTTTTTTCAAATTTAGATATCAGATATAGTAGTATCCTCTCCATATATGATCCATTTATAGGTCTAACTTTAGGTGAGAAAAAAATCTAGGAAATAATTTGTTTGACCAAAAATCTCAAATATAAACCAGAGTCCAATTGATAATAGGCTTACATAATGCAAGATTATCTTCTCTTATTAAATTGGATTAGCAAACTTCATTAAATTATAATGGTACTTCGCATATAGACTAACTAGGACCCAAAGAATCTGATTTTGGCTTAGATTTAGGTTTAGCACTATCTTGTATGATTTCCATAACACAATTATCTTTGTATTCATTATCATATATCAACATTATTTTCAATATTCCAAATTTAGAGTTTATTATTCTTATCTTTTTCCATAGGGATTTATTCTAGATTATCCTACACAAAATACATTATTTTATTCAACTTCCATTAAGTCCATTAACTTCAACCTTAACTCAAATTCGTTACTTCTACTTATCTAGAGCATACATTTATTGTAACATTATATCAATTAGTCACCTTTTTGTCCAAATAAACCAATTACCTATATTTTTATCCACTCTTGTGTCTGACTATGCACATTTAATCCACATTAGCCATTCATCCATATTTATGTAAACGAACTACTTATTAACCATATTTGAGTCATTAGATGTATATCAATGAACAAGTTGAAACATATTACATATTGAGGAACTAATTTTCATATCAAACCACTGTTAGGTGATCAGGTTCAAATAGGTGTACTAATATATGATATATGATTATGGCACATAATATAACTAATGTATCATGAATGTCACCAAGAAGGTACATGTTAGTGTTAGATGATTACAACTTACGATTTAGGTCAATATGATTATTATGCATCACATACACCTCATCAACATGTACGATCTCCATGTTCGGTTCCATATATCATACTCATAATCACATTAGGATTTATTGGTCAATGACATGGTGAAGATCATATGTATCCACAATTAGGGTTAATATATAACTTACTCCTATTTTTTGGATTAAATGCTCATTATGGTATAAACAAGCCTGTTTGAGTATGACTCTAACCTTGTTTGGTAAATCGAGCACACTATAATCCTAATCATGGAATCAAGGTTCCTAAAATTAGGGTATCTAGATCTTGGCATGTTACATGACTTCACCCCTTATGAAAGTCTTTTCCCTAAAAAATAAGTCAAACAAAACCTAGAGGTAAAAGGGTGAGTCTATATACACTTCATGTAAAAAGTCAAACAAAACCTAGAGTTAAAAGGGTGAGTCTATATACACTTCATGTAAAAAGCCAAACAAAACCTAGAGGTAAAAGGGTGAGTCTATATAAACTTCATGTAACATTCTCAACATTCACTTTCCATCAAAACTGAGCAACATGGAGAAAAACAAGCATAGATATTAATTCATGTTAACTAGAAACATAAGGGTTACCTTTATCGTTATCTAAACAAACTTCTTCACCATTAATGGAAGTGATATATTCAGCATGGACCTCATCATGTATTTCTTCATGAAGTCATGGGCATCTAGGCCTGATGTGGCCAGACTCTACATAAAGGTGGCACGTAATCTAGAAATCTGATGCAAAGGGGTACTTCCCAGGAGGACGATGCCCATGCCACTCTACACACTTGTCCCTCTTGTATTCATCACCTAAAAACTTCCTCTTACTGTTGTTCTTATCTTGAAAACTTGGGTAAACATCAATAGCTAGATCCTTATCCACCATCTTTGAGAAGGTCAGAGGTAGATGAGGAACCAACCTTCGTCCAATACTATAGCACAAACCATTCAAAAACATACTAGATCATCTTTCTTAAGTCAATCCTTTAGCATAGCAATCACGATGAATGAAATTTTGCATGTATCCTACCATAGTAATGGAATTCTAACATAGACCACAGAACTCAGACTCCTTCCTTAGCACTGTAGATGATGTATACTTTTCTCATTATAGAGGTAGGAACTAATCCCACATCAAGAAAGCAACATCATGAGTCTTGACCATACTATTCCACCAATGATGAACTAGTCTGATTCCACCATGCACTCTTCCCCCTCACCAAGAAATCACGTAGGGTGCAACTTCAAGAAGGATGTCAGAGGACACTACTTTGGCTGTGAGGTGGCATTCCTCACCAAGACTGAGGAAAGAAGTCCTCAAAGATAATCCAGCTCCTGGTTAGGGGAGAAAGCAAAACTTGAGAGTAGCTGAAGCTAGTGTTGAAGTAGATGGAACTACTAGGGGTTGAATATTAGTTGTCAGGGAAGTTTGAGTTGTTGGAGGGGTAAAAGGAGGATCCATCCTTGACATCCCATACTTTGGGTCATGGGATGTCTCAGCTCCAACTAGTTTATCCATAGTTGAGTTGTCTCTACACATATTGTTGTCCCCACGAAAGGCAAGGGTATAACGTATAAGGAACCTATAGGATAGGTAAAACCTTAAGGGAGATAAAGATTGAAATAGTAAGATAAATGACTGCTTGGATCTAATATTATACTTGCAAGGAGTGGGGCCTAATAGGGGATCCAGTCAACTTACTTTGAGGGAATAATACAAAACCATACAGTTCCAAATTTTGCAATAATTTTTAGAAGGATAGAAGAATAAAATCCAAGTATGTAATGTATCATTCACCATAAGTGTAGTAGTGGAAGAAACAAATCTAACTATTACAATAGTTATGCCTATATTTGTTCTTCACCATGCAAGGTGTACATAAAAGAAAACTAGAGGAAATATGGCATAGAGGGTAAACCAACCACCTCAATCTACCTTACAAGAAAGACCAGCTACACCTGGATAGGTCTTAGTCAACTTTGATCCACCTCCTTTCTCTTCACCTAGGGGTTGGAAGCATACCCTAGAAGATAAGAAAGAGTGGTTGTTGTCAACATAAAAGCCAATATGTGCATATAATAGTGATTGGACAACATGAAGGAAAAGGAAAAACACATAATATAACAAACCTTCCCAAACAAAATTAGAAGGAATCATCCAATTGGATATCAAAATAAATATCCATATAGTAACAAAAAGATTATATATGAAAATAGTAAAGTTTACAATTATCACTTCTTTCCTTCAAAATCTCAAATTAAAGAGCAATAAATAAATAAATTTATTGGATACATTAAATATTACATTACAACCATATAAAATAAGGGCTAACCACTTCCATATTTCATGCCTAGGACAGAGGTCATAGCACCCACAATCCTGTCTGATGGTATATATATTAGGTGAGAGCACCACAAGCCCATACTATCAGAAAAGTGTATAATGGGATCAAAATCCATAATGTACCACTATTGATAGATAATAATAGTCTCAACAATCAAACATGCATATTATAGAGAGGAAAGATAAGTAGAGTCCAAGCAATTCATCAAATAAGGATTTCCATCATTAAATGAATAAGTATGAATAAGATTCAATAAAAGAGTTTGCACTATCAACAGTCTACAAGTCAAATTTTAGTAAATTGGACCCAGTCGCGTCAAGCATGTATAATCAAGTGATTAAAAGAACTATGCCACAATCAAGTCAACAATTGTTCAATATAGTTTTGAGGGGATGAAATATATGTCAAACTATATATCAACAAGTCTGGGTCATACCCTAGATCCTAACTAGGGTCCAAAGCTACCTATTAAGAGTTCAAATGAATTAGGGTATATGTTCCTATAAGAAAACCTTAAAAATGGCCCTTTTTATCATTATTAATTTAGGTTATGAAAATTTCCTATTTGGATAGATTATAATTTTGTGATTGTAAAACATATTTTTGCTATTTTTTTTCTTATAATTAGATTTGAATTTTGCAAAATTAAAGATCATTAAAAAATCCAATAAAACCACTTATTTGATTTATTGGAACTAGATCACAAAAATCATACTAAACAATAGGCATTATTTTCCTAATTCAAAAACATGTCTTGGTCTATTTTGTGACCTTCCAACGATTTACTATAAAGTTTTCAAGATAAAAGATTTTTCAAAGAAAAGAAAAGAAATCCGATCAAATGATTGTATTGCCCCCGCAAGACGCATCAAAGCTAGATGTGTTACAAAAGCAACATTACTCATTAAAGTGGGGTGCATGATCAATTGGAATCAAATGTTAAAATAGGGAAACTCCCATTGAAGGCATGTTGAAAATTAAAATCAAATTAGGGCATGTTCGCAAACCAATCGACCATCATCTCCTTCATCAAATAAAACCCAATGAGTGCCCAATACAGTAGATACAAGTCTCAACCCAAGATTCCAACTTCACAATTTATTTCTTATGGAGTATCAGAAATGAATTTGTTTATGTCTCTAGTCCTCCCAACCTTAGTGAGCCCGAAAACTCACCATGAGGGAGTCGGAGCCCCCGGTATCAAGCTATGCCATTATTGGTTGGAGGGAGAAAAGTGGAGCTTCAACATAAGGAAAATGAGGGAAAACTAGAGCATATACCTTGATCAATCAAACACAAAGAAGTAGAAGCTTTGTGAGGTCCTGTAGAATGAAATAACAAGAAACTGGAGACAAAATTGGAACATTGTTCAACCAATGATGAGACATGTAGGGAAAAATAGAAAGAGGGAAATCAAGTCAAATCTCAAATGATGGAATTAACATCACTCACAGTTTCAAAAAGACATGAGGAGAAATTCCTTGTTGTTGTGAGTATTCTTAGAGGCTAAGAATCATCTATAGAACTTTAGAAGGCTGTCGCATATGGGCTAGATAAGGAGGACACACTCCATGGAAACCAAGAGGGATGCAGAGGGTAAAATGGGTAGAAGTGTGTTGTGAGGATGTATTGAGAGTATTATATATAGTGACGTGTATTAGGATGGCTAGGATTTTGGATGTAGGTGGGAAATAGGGCAATAAGAATACTTCTTATGAAAATAGTCAGTGGAGAGAATGTTCCAAAGTAATCCATGCCAAAGGTTTGATTGAATCCTTTGGAAACTAGGCACACCTTGAGTCGTTCAACCTAGCCACCTGACTTATGATTTATAGAGAAACCCACATGCAACCTATGATATTTTTCCTATTGGTGGGTTCACAAGATCCCATGTCTTGTTGTCATGGAGAGCACCCATTTATTCCATCATGGCAGCTTTTGATCCAAGATGACTGATGCATTGATTTTCAATCACTTCTCACATGCTATTTTCCTTGCATTTATTGCATATAGGTTCATTTTGAGACATGTTTATGCATTGTTTCTCATTTTTAGCCTATGAATCATTGTTGCATAATTTATTAAGTATTTCAACCGAATCATGCCAAACTATCACTTGTAATTCAGACTTATATGTTTTTCACTTTTATTTCATGTTAATTGAGTACTTATATGAAAGCTCGGTGCCACTAACATCTATGTCAATGGTAATGACTTAGCATGGAAATTCAACAGGAGAAATTGAAGAATCTCATTGCTATTGAGATCATGCTCCTTACTACCAAAGGACACATGGATGCTACCAAAAGGAGGATTTGGTTCTACCTATTCAAGATCCATAGAGCATCCAAAGCTAAGTTTTATTGTCTTGGTGCCATCAAATTTCATTTAGGCGGTACCAACATCAACATCCAGAGTGCAACAAAAGGAAACTCAGTGTTTTCAAAACCTAGTTGGTAATACCAAGATAGTTTGAGAGTTACAAGTCAGCCAGCAACTCAGTGCAACCTATTCCCTATATGTGGTACTGACACAGTGATCAATTCACAATTTAGATCTGAGATTTCATCAGATCCAATGATTGAGACTTAATGATGGCCAAATACCCACTTATGACCTAATGGGAGTACATCTAAAAGTGGGGATCATGTTTAGTCACATTGCAATAGAGCATGAAGCCTAGAGAGGAGAAGAGGGAGGAAAAAGACACAAACTAGACACTCTAGGTACTTTTGGAGGGAAGATTTGTGACTGGAACATTGTAGATCAAGGTGTTCACTAGAGGGGATCCCTGAGACGACTTCTCTAAGGGTTTTCAAATTAGTTTTCTAATGTTTAGTTTGTTTTCTTGCTCTTCATCTCTTTGTATGATGATATCAATCATGTCGGGCTAAATACCATATTCCTTAGGACCTGGGAGTAGCCCTATATTACTTTATATTTGAATTTTGTGAATTAATAATCTATTTCCTTAATTTTGGATGATCTATGCTCTCATTTTAATTTGTTTATTGATCACCATAATTAAAGTAACAAACCACTAATGTCACACCTGCATCCCAGGATTACCACTAATAATGAGATGTGGGCATAAGTTTGAGGATTATACTTAATACAAAGTTCACTCCCAACTATTTCTTTTTTCAAACTCTTTGTTTTCTTACATTGAATCACATAAACAAACTTTACAAGAGAATTAAACCTTGATTATTGTAACATGATCTCGACATTTATGATACAAATCCATACATTCATTCTTTTTCTCACACTTCCATGTGCATACAACATGATAACCAAATATATACTATATTATTAAATAAACAAAGCTACACATTATCATTTACAACTCTCTCACATCTATACAAGGACCTAGAGTGATAGGGACTGACTGAACTTAACTAATCTCATACTTAACTCATGTGGTAGATCTACTCTGATGCCTTGACCTTCTTCAAGTCCACGTGGTTTCCCTAAAAATTATAAGTAGAGGGGTGAGCCTACTCGCTCAGTGAATGAGTACTTCAAAGATACAGCTTAAAGCAATGATATAATTATAGATATACTTTTGAGCAACTGATATCAATTATAACAGTAGTAAGATTTAAAGAATCTAATCATTCACAAACATAATTATGGCAATATACTCTAGATATCTATAAGAGTGAATCTATATATGAACATGCTTGATTAGTCTCAAAGAGAACTAATAACTCAGAAATATACAATGAATAATTAAATAACTGTACACACTTGTTTAACCTCTCATTCATCTTATTATGCCCTGAACGCACATGAGGTGTACCACAACATGTGAAAGAATCATAGCAATCAACGATCTCACTATACAAGGCTTAGAAGCATGCCCGGGTTCCTAAGCCTATCTCTTGAGTAAGACCCCGTTTGTAGTGGGCCTCGACACGGCTACCTCTCGGTGGCTAATGGGAGCGGTCGGATATCTCATATTCCACCTCTCAACTTGGGTACTCAGGTGGTGAGTCAAAGCCCTCAAGCTTACTATGCATCAGTGGACCTACTGACCACTGATCACTTACAACATGTAACACAGGTACCACTGGCATCCCCGGTTGGTGTTGGGTACCACACAACTACAAGGAGTCTTCCCTACTGGTCAAGACCCCCACACCCTACTGCTGCGCTCGGGCTTACCTCGAACTGGACTACCTCCAATCAGGAAGTCATTTCCTCCCCATAGCGCATGCCTCATCTTGTGAGGATTCTACAGTGTTCGAGGTATCTAAATGTCTAATTCACTCTTTACATTCACAATTCAATCATCACATCAACATATCTTAGTTTAGCTTTGTAAACCATTCTTTTCATAGACCATCTGATAATATTTACCACAACTGAACTGTTAAACATCACCACATCTCATACTAAGAACATTAATATCACAATACTTGATTCATTGAACACCCTATCCTTAGGGTTTCATTTACCTCATTCACTTATCACATGGCTCTCATAATGATTTCATGCGACATAAACATTCACTGAATAAAGACTGCTTTCAAAAAATCATATACAATCAATATATGTATGAAACCTTGGAACTTAGCTGAATTTGGGTTTCCATGTCATTCACTGTGATATCATGTATCAAGAATAAAATTGAATAAATAAAGTCTATCATGTCAAGAAAATTCCTTCAAATGGATTTCACGATATCTATTCGCAAATATATAACTTTCCTCACATCTAGGGTTTCACCCTCTTTACTGAGATATCAAAAAAACACTATTCACATTAAACAAAATCCAAGATAGTATCTGACATATATGTACTACGCATTTATATAAACAATCATTCATAACCAAGGGGATCCAGATAAACAAATTTCTCTATTTAATTATACAACAATTTCAGTCATAGACAAATTCCCTATATTTCAATTTACTCTGATAACCTCTGTGAATACTTACGGAATTCTCATTAGGATGTATTGTATACATTTCTAATATGATTTTATCATCTGAAATTCATCTAAACAGAGGAAGAATCCATTTCATATCATTTTGCAACAACTTAGATCAAACAGACAATTCTGGGTTTGTAGTCGCATACTAAGCAATTAAAGATTGTGGATGATTTAACTAATTTTCGTGCAATATATTGTTTAAAGGAAGTTCCCACTCACCCTAATGTGTGATAAAACCTTACAAATGTAGCTCATCCCTGAAAATCTTGATCTCATATCAAATCCCTAGCAATTCACCAAATTCTTCTTCCTTTCAACTCAGAAACCCTAAAAATGAGGGAGTATGAAGAAAGAGTGAGAAAAGGGAAAGTCTTGATACCATTTCAAATCAAATTAGAGGAGGGACATAATCTTGACATGTGAGAGAATATTCACCATGAAAGGCTATGCAAAGAATCTGAACTTACTTGATTTCATCATATCTCATATAGAGAAACCCTAGATTAGCAATTCCACCACTTTCTCCTCTCAAACCCTAACTCTCCCTCTCTCTCTAGGATTTTGTTCCTCTGGAATGAATCATGAATTATGAGATCTCCTAGTGTGTTAGGTTGACCATATAGAACAATTGAGCTGCTTGGGTGAATTGCACATTGTCCCCTCACCAAACTTTTTCTCATTTTAGCAAATTTATCTGTCATAAAAAATTTTATGTAATTCGTGCATTTTAGAGATAAAACCTTCTCCAAAAATTATTACAATTTATCATGCTTTTTTTAATTGAGTTATAAAGCTTTAGTTAAAATTTTATATCATTTGGATCAACCATTAAATAACAAAAAATATAATTGTGCACTGCTATCTAGAAATCTACATAACAGTCGGTTGAAGAGAAAATACCCTAGAACGGCCATGCTAGCTGCCACGACCGTACTAAGTTGGACCCATCACAGCCGTGGTGCATTGGTTTCATCATATTTGAGTATGAAAGTTGGTCAACAGTTCAATTTTTTCAAAATGGTCGTGTGGCCTAGCATGCCTGTGCCACCAACGACCTAACACGGTCGTGTTGCCCACCACAGCCGTGCTATCCAAGCCTCCAACTACCATTTTCATTGTCCTATGCCTAAATCCCTCATTCCTTCCCAAAATAAGCCTGTTTGGTGAAAACCCTAATTTAATCGACTAGGGTTTGTATTTTCTCAAACCCTAATTATACAAAGTGATAGCATACTTAGAGTTCTCATTAAGTTTAAGACATATTAAATGAACTACCTTCCTTGATCATGTTTAATCAATGACCAATATAACTAAGCATGTAGTCATCCACATAAACCCTAACTTACCAATTAAACTCTGATACGGTCATAACAATTCTTCCCCCCCCCCTAAAAAGGTTTCGCCCTTGAAACATAAATGTGCAAGTAAAGTACATTCAGGGTTTATTTTTAGCTTCTAAAATCTTACATGTCATTATATTCTTGTATTTCATACTTGAATGTAGTTTTCAACATTAAGTCCTTCATTTCTTTCCTAATCACAACATGTTTGAAATAGTTCTCATTGATAACAAACAAATTCTCTATGCCATAATCAATCATAGGATAGAGAGAGAAACAACCATTTTAATATTTTTATACTCTTGAGGTGTTACCTCAACATTGATAATCTGATCCAACTATCTCAATTCATACGACTCAATATGCACTATTGTTCTATATTACCTCTAAGTCACAAAAGAGAGTTCACCATGTTTTTTTGAATTTTACTATTGTGCTACTTAAATAGAAAAATAGTCTTGAATTGGAAGACTAAATTCAACAAGATAAATTTAATAATGTTACTAATCAGTACTTATACCCAAATCCTTACTCACGGCATCCCCATTGGGTCATGGATACATAAGGTGAAGCATCACCATCACATTCCATATTATTCTCAAGTATGAACCCAACATAAATCAAGGGGTAACCATCGAGTTATAGCATACTAGGGTTTCAACTACAATAACAGAGTACTCCATGATTGTATTAGTCATTCAATGACTATTTATACCCAATCACTACAAAAAAATTGGGCTATTATTCAAGAACATTTATGAGGAACCAAGAACTGTGAATACTAAATCCTATTTGTGAGGACTCACCCCTCAAATACAAGAGTGAATCCCTCAAGTGTGTTTTTAACATAAATCGATATTTTTAAGGGTACTAATCCCTCAGAACTTCATTATTCACTCCTAATGCCGTGAAAAATAGCTTTTCAAGAATTTCCCACCATCGTGAAATACATTCCCTCCATTGCCTAATGTTTATTTTGGCTATCTAAATAACAAAACCAAAACTTCCATCCTCGCACCCTGTTTCATCGCGCCCTCTACATCCCCCCCACTCCTCACGCCCTCTGCATCCCCCCACTCCTCGCGTCACTCTGCATTGCCGTCAGATACTTCTGCGGTGCTGAGGGCCGTCGGGATACTGCTGCGGCGCTAAGGGTTGAAGATGCATCGCTCCCTGTTTCATCGCGCCCTCTGCACCCCCCCCACTCCTCGCGCCCTCCGCATCCCCCCCACTCCTTGCGCCGCTCCGTATTGCCGTCGAGATACTTCTGCGGTGCTGAGGGCTGTCGGGATACTGTTGCGGCGCTAAGGGTTGAAGTTGCATCACTGGAGACTATTTCCTCTGCCAAGGGTTTGTCCTAGGTCCTTTGTCTTTCTCCTTCGACAACCTTTTCCCTACTTGGACGGAACATTCGATCGGATCACAGGCTTCCACCCGGTAACTTCCCATTTTGTCTTTCTCCTTCGACAACGTTCTCCCTACTTGGACGGAACATTTGCAAGATCACTGTCACCCCAACAGTCTGATTGATCGGATCACAGGCGTCCACCCACCCGGTAACTGCCCTTTTATAATCTACATGTTGGCTTGGGGCTCTCTGTAATTGGTTCTTTTATATGTTGATGTTGGAAGGCATGATTTTATCCTCTAGTACAGTTTTAGCCGATACAATCTCAGAGCTAAACATGCTAGATTCTCTTAAACTTTGAATAATGGACTTGAAAGGATTTAAAGTAAACAAAACTGTTAGTTTGAAAGCAAAACTTGATTTATATCAAATGTTTGTATATAGAGTAGATTATTGTATCAAGTAGCCATATTACCATAGGAGCATGTATACGAGTTAGTATTCCTTTTCTAAGGAGTTTAAATTTAAGGTCTTTATCCTTCCACACTACTCGTTCGTCAAACCTACAGAGAAAAATGAAGTAGTGAGCATGCCTCTAGCCATACAAATATTTCCTGTTTCATGTCAATATATGGATTCATTGTAGACTGTTGATCAATGATTAGTTATGAGACCTCATAGGTCGTAGAACTTTTATCCAAATCGTCAGTTCTTTTAAACTTATACTTTGTAAGTTTGTGTATATCTTCATCAGATGCCCCTTCCTATTCAAAAGGAGACACTACAATTATGCCATATGAAAACTTCGTGATCTCTTTACTCAGATTTAGAAAACCATAAGATTCACTAGATGAAGTATCCTCCACAACTGGTCATATCTTATGCACTTCATAAATACTAGACTATGTACTTCAACATAAACATAAGAATGATCACCCGCAGAGTACTTTCGTGTAATATTTAGATGTCTCTATCCAGATGTCAATTTTGGTGTCTCTATCCATTAACATGGGGAGAGCTTATAGATATGTCTTCATTTCTACATATCCAGGCTGCAAGGCAGTGAGTTACAAAATTTAGAAATGATGTGGCATCGCTCTTTGTGAGGAACCAATGATGTGGCTTGGGGCTCTCGGTTTATAGAACCTGGTTCCTGACGATCCAACGCAACTGCCCTTTTATAAGCTACCTTTTGGTGTGTGCCTCCATTGTTTGGTGCCATCCTAGGGGGGAGAATTCCTCCCTTGACATGTCATTTATATAATAATATTCAGAAAATAGCATTTTAGATTATAGGGTTAGTAGAAATTCAGTTCATTATATGAGGCATGCGACATATTATAGGTTGTAGATATATATTACACTATATTACTAAAATCTATAGGGAAATATTGAAATAGACAAAGGTTCAAATGTTGGCCATTACTGCTCTCAATTAATGTAGAACTCTGGGAGACAGTAGACAAAATTTTGATCTTTGCTATTGACGTGTTGAATACATGTAGATCTAGCCATCTAGGTATACAAGTATGTGATGATTTTTTGCTCAACGACACCATTTTTCTGAGGGTTATAATCACTATATTTCCTATGAATAATCCTGCAGAGGCACATATGTTTTGAAATCCACATTGAGTAATTATAAGAGCACCATGAGTGTAAGTTGGTAGCTGGATTGGTATTTGTACTTTCTTTCAGTTGAATGGCCTGATTTCAAGTCCCACTCACAACACACTTTTCGGACAAAAAAAGAGCATTGTGAGTGCAAATACTTTTATGAGGGACAAAAAAGGCTCTGAATAGATCAAGTAGCTTGAAGTAGTCTTTTATACATAGACCTAGGTGACAGAGATTATAATAATCCATGTAAAAAGGTTAAAAATATGAAATACCAGTTTTGGTAAAATCTGGTTACAGACCCCATATATTATAATGAATTAAATGAAACATTCTCAAACTCCTTTTATCAAATCTCTTGGGAAATATAAAACAATGACGTTTCTTAAGCTTAGGTGACAGAGAGATGAATCATCCATATAAAGGTAAAAAATATGAAACACTAGTCTGGGTAAAACCAGTTACAAACATCAGTTGTTATAGTAGACCAAAGTTTATTTATAATAGGGCACCTGTGTGTCATTGATTTCGGTACAACAACATTCTTGCAAGTTACTTCGATAATTTTGGCAGGAATGACTTGTGGGTTGATATCTGGGAAATCTGAATATCTCTCATTGTGGCATCTATTGGTGCGATGCCCTGGGGAGGCTGGGGAGTTGGTGTCATTTCTTTCCCCAGTGGATACTCCTTGATGTTGGACAAAGTCATCTCCCCCCTGTGTAGTAGATAGCTCTTCCATTGCTCCTTATTCCAAGGAAGGTTCATCTCTTCCAATTTCTATTTTAACAAACAACATGTCCACTTTCAGTCAGGCGTCAATATCAGTTGTTGTTGGAGACGAGGTTTATTGATTTGTGAGGTGTTGTTTCTTTGAATTTGCTTCTTCTCGGGAGGAAGACTGCACATGTGCCTCCTTCTGCTTCATTGGCTCAGTACACAACTGTTCATTTTCTTGGCATAAGTCATCCTGCTCATGTCAGAGAAGGGTGACTTCTCGTGTCATTATCGCCAACCCCTCGATAACTTGCAATTAATTTGTTGCTATTGGATGCTTCTGTTATGGTAGTCCTAGCAGTGAATGCATGTCAGTAGTTATTATTTTTATCTACATGGTTAGTGTAGATATATGTACAGTTAATTTTGAAATATTTAGCACAAAAGTATAGAGAAGCTCATAGATGTCTTCTATCTCTTGCCAAATCTCCATGAATCTTGTCGTTGCAGGTGCTTGTCCCGGTTGCTGTTGATGCCTTTTCGAGATCACCTCATGCTATGTTCTTTTATCTTGAATTTACACATTCTATTCCAAGCTCATTCATAGGTTGTGGTCAGCCTCATAATTTTATGGGTGTGCAACTTCATATCCATGTTCATTTTGTCTTTTATCCTAGACTTCTCTATTGACTTCTAGGTCGGCTACATTTTCTACTGCATCATTGTTGTTTGCATTTCTTAAAACAACATGGTCAGATTCGACACTTGCATTTCTAAATGGCTCTGTGGCCTTCTCCTATTGCCCGCTTGACCAGTAACTTTGGTATAATCATTAGAATGTCTATTGTAGGAGTAGTATTGGCTAGAGCTTCATCAACTTGTTCTGGGACATTGGTAGTGATGTATCCATCAAAGGTTGAACCTCTACTCCACTAGATGTCCCCGGTGCACTGATGATGGGGGTGTCTCTAGATTCTCTATTTTAATCACTTCAGGACGTAATGCCTTGAGTGTGGGGGATCATTTCTTCTTAGGTTTTGCTTCCATCTTCTTTGTTAGGCTTACTATCACTTTGTTTCATGACAATTACTTTGTAGAAGTGTCTTCAAATTGCTCTTTTTGTTGCTCGACCGACTCTTGTACACTAATGGATGGAAGGGTTTTGGCTCCATGTTCATCTTTAGAATCTCATCTTACCCGAATATGAGTTTGTCATAGTCGTAGCTACACATCTCATGGAGGGGCAGAAAATCATTTGATTTGCAGAACGTATAGTAATATTTCTGCTTTGCCTCCTTAGGACATTGGTTGCAGTGAGATATTTGGCATCTAATAGGGTATCTCCGTCAAACCTAAGGAAGAACTTTAGTTTGTTGGGGTTACCCTAGGTAGAGATCTATGTATGTAATTAGTCCTCTTGTGTAGAAGTCATGAGAATCTTCTACCCCAATCGTTGTTGCTATCCGGTCAATTAGAATGCATCCAATGTTGATGGGCTTGCTGCCATGGTGCTCCAAAAAATGAGGAGGTCCATTATGGTCACATTCCATGTGTTTGTCCTGAAGAATAGGGTGTTGGCAAACATTTTGTATACCACAAACATGAATTTAGACTGCATCATGGCGGCCTATGTTTGCCCCAAACTGTGCTGACTTTCTCCAAACAACTTCCCCCATGTATTATTAGTGAGAAAGCCTTGTACTTCTCTTCCCCCCTTTTCTCTATTGCCTCATTTTGCTTGTTCATCAAAATTGGTGAAGATCGAGTTGAGCCATTTCTTAGTGACTATATATTATTCTTTGATAATGCACACTGCTATTTTTTTATCTTACCCCACACTCTTTAGCTTATTATTTTTCTAAGTGCATCTTCATTAGGGATGGCACAAATTTCTTCAGTGAGTTAATTATAGGAGAGGTTCTTGTTGATGCTAATCTTGTAGATTTCTATCTTTTCAAGAGTCTCTTTTACCATTTGATAGATCCGTAGTCCCTCTTGGGTGTCCACATTGTCAAATCTTATAGCCATAGATTTTTTCTTCATTAATATTCAATCCCAGATCTCCATTTGTTCTTTATCCATGGGGAGGAAGAAATTATCTTATTGTTCCTTGTAAACCACATTTGTCATTGGTGGAACAATGATGGGAAGGACACCTATAATGGAGGTCACCACTTGATGTGGTACTGCTTGATCTATGGCACTATCTACTATTTATTTCTTGGTCACCTTGCATGGCCTATATAGAGGAGGAGGAGGACTTGGTGCCCTCCTTTTCTTGGGATTTTGGACCTCTACAAAAGGTGTGTATTCATAAGTCTCAATTCATGTGCATTCCTTAGTACTACAAGATTCCTCACGAGTTTCCTCATATATTCTCTTGAGCCTATCTGCTTCTAGTCCTACCCTGATGCATTCAGAGGTAGGGTCTCCTTGTAATATAACATAATGCAGTGCTTCATCTTTTAGTTTTTACATTTTTCCTATTTCTTCTTAAGTCATTATTGCCCTAGTTCTGCTTGTTTCTATTCTTCCCTAGACGATTCCTTGTTGGTTCCCTGACCCTTGCCTATATGAACTACCATTGAATGGTTTGCTACTATGTACATACTTTTGTATCTCTTGTAGGGTTAGGCCAACAATTTAATCTTCATTATAGAGATTAGTGAAAATATGTGATAACAACCAAATTAGGCTTGAGTATCCAATTGGAACATGTTTGCTAAAATATGGATGTCTGCTAGTAGGATGGGTCCCAATTTTTTTATGCCCTGCATCTGGGATTCCCTCGTTCAGGGTTCACATACAAGTAACACAATTAGTAGCCTTATCTACCACACTTTTGGTGCAAGAGAAATCAAAGAGTCGATGATAACAAGTACAGATTTGTTGATGTTTTGTGGAAGCATATAGCTGAAGATTATAAAGCATTCCATTAACTCTTTTGATGTTCCTAGTGGATGCTTCCAACTGATGATGATTACGAATTTTCTACTGGTTCTCCTTGCTGACTTTTGGATTTTCTTCTCTGATGTTTTGAAGTTCCCAAGGCTTATGCATGGATACGATTTTGAATCTACATATTCTTATCTGTTGCTGTTGCTGATAGCCACTGTATTAAAAAAAAACCCAGGCAGCCGCTTAATCGGCCAACACCCTCGGCCACTTAATTTAGCCTATAAGCGTTCGATTAATCATTTTGAAGAAGATCGCCCGCTTTTTTCTGCTTTACCCACTTTTTGTCTGCTTTTTTCCCACTTTTTGCCCGCTTTTTAAAAATATATATATTGGAAGCATGTAACATTAATTAATTACATGGTCCAAGTAGTGTTGACTATAATTTATGAAACTTGTATGCATTTAAGTGTTCTATGATATACCCAGTCCTAATTTAGAATGCATACTTTGTGTGTAAGCCCTGATAATAGGGTACTTCTGTAATGTGTCTAAGTAAATATCATATTAGTCTGTTATACTTCTAAAGCATGATTTATTTTACTGATTTCCTTGCTGCTTTCAGTGATTACTGATTGGTACTACTAGTTAGCATTACTTTTTTGGTGCAATATTGATTAATTGTTTCCTAGTAAAGTATTAAATCAATAATTGATAGTTTGTTATTTACAATATTACTGATCTGCTTGTGGATTATAGTGATTAGAAATATTGAGTAGTAGAAAAGTATTGATTAATACTTAGTTAATTACTAATTTGCTGTTTAGATATGTATAAAGTTCTTTAGAAATATAATTTTTATATACCCATGTGTAATTTTGTGTAAAATATATAAGCATTTAGGCACCCGCTTTTTCAAAAATCACCCAGTTAATCACCCGCCTACCGCTTAATCGGTTACAACGTGACGTCCGCACGCCTCCCGCTTCCCACTTTTTAATACATTTCTGAGATGGGTTTCAATCAACCATCATTTGATAGCAATATAGCAATCTAGCCTCTCATTTAAACTGCCTATTTTGAAAGTATACCACTATCCACCCGAAGGTGTCACCTTCCTTCTCCGTGTGAGAGATCATAGTATTGAATTCAACAATGACTCCCCAACTTCCATTGATGGAGTCTAAATGGCAGTCAATCTTCATTTCTGCATATCCAGGCTGCAAGTTCCTACAACAGGAACAGATGCTAAAGAAGCAAGAAAGCTTCTATAGTTGCAGATTGAGTCAACATGTATCCCAATGGTGTCCTTAGGAACGTCCTAGATTTGTCATGCCTGTCAGCAGTACGTGTCCCAATCGTTACTTTGAACTTCTGATCTCAAGAACCTTGAGATCTATAAGTAAAACCCTCTACAATCTTTATTTAGAAGTGTGATGTGGATTATGTGGTAGCCCTTGCAAGTGTAATTTGACCTGCTAGGGATAAGCGCCTAACAGTCCAACTATATCCTTTTCTGCACAACAAGGCAAGCTAGGACAATAAACATCATCTTTATGATGGCATGTTATAATAAATTCATAAAGTTAATTTTAGATAAGACTAGAAAACATTCAAGTTACTTTGTCATTTTACTTCTTCATTTTGTCAAGTATTTGAATTTCATATATATATATATATATATATATATATATATATATATATATATGTTTCTTGTAATGTGCTTAACTTATTATATATTTTCCCTCATATAGATGGATTTTCTAATAGATCGGAGTTGGATGTATATTGGGAACAGAGTGCGAAGTGATGCATTCAAGGCAGGGTTATGAAAGTTCATTGAGTTTGCTCTTATCCATCAGAGACCAACTAGACAGGGAAAATTAATATGTCCCTACAAGGTATGTTTAAACAGATACCTTAAAATAGAGGAGGTGGTATTCTCACATGTATTACAAAAAGGATTTGTGCATAGCTATGATGTTTGGACGTTTCATGGGGAGGTGATTGGTAGGAGCAATCCTGTTTTGGCACCAAACGTGCCTAGCACCAAAAATATGCATCAGATGCTGGGGTATTTGTTTGGTATGGGTGACACAACAAACGACCATTCTGTTGAAGCTACAGAGGAACCTGCAAATGTAGATGCACAAAGATTTATCAAGCTACTAAAAGAGGCTGATCAACCATTCTATAGAGGTTGCACAAGTCATTCTATGTTATCCTATTTGGTTGCCTTGCTATATCTGAAGGAGGAATCTGGATGGTCCAACGATTCTTTCACGAAGTTGTTACAGTTGATTATTTCAAGATTTCCAGAAGAAAAGTGTCTATTCCCAGAGACGTACTATGAAGAAAATGCGATCGTGAAGGATTTACGACTTGATCATTCTACTATAGATGTATGTACAAATAATTGCATGCTTTTTCGCAAAGATGTAGCTTCAAAATAAAATTGTGATACTTGTGGTGCTTCAAGATGGAACGAAAAGCAATACAAAAAAGGGAAAGAAGGTAGCTTCTAAGGTTATGTATCACTTCCCTTTGATACCTTGATTAGAGAGGTCGTATATGTCTTCATCTGTTGCTAAAGATATTATTTGGCCATCTGAAGGAAAAGGCAAGGATGGTCGTATTCATCATCCTTCAGACACACCAGAATGGTTGTCTATTAATGCCAGGTATCCAGACTTTGCTGCTAAACCACACAATATTAGACTGGCATTAGAAACTGATGGTTTTAATGCCTTTGGAAATATGAGTGCATCACATAGCATATGTCCTATGTTGGTGACACCTCTCAATCTTCCGCCGTGGCTTCTTATGAAAGAATAATTTATTATGATGTCCCTATTAATTCCAGGTCCACATATGGTTGACAATGACCTTGATGTACACTTCGAGCCATTAATTGAGGAGCGGCAACTACTTTGGGAGCTTGGAGTCAAAGTTTATGATGCATATAGCAAAAGGAATTTCACTATGCGGGCAATGATTTTATGGACCATTAACGATTTTCCAACATATGGTGACTTATCTGGTTGGAGCACTAAAGGTAAGAAAGATTTGGGATGTCCTTGTTGTAATGTGGAGACTGTATCGAAATGGTTGAAGTTTGGGAAAAAGCAATGTTATGGTTTCCATCGACGTTTTCTTCCAATGAATCATCCATATAGACATGATAGGAAAAATTTTGATGGCGAAAAAGATTTTTGCCTTCCACCTAAGCCACTATCTGGAGAAGATATACTGAGGCAATTTGACGGATATGAAAATATCACATTTGGAAAAACAAATAAGCACAAGAGGCATGGAGATCAAATTCCACCATTACCTCTTGGTTGGAATAAGATAAGAAACTTTTTTTAGCTACCTTATTGGAAGTATTTATCTGTTAGACACAATCTAGACGTGATGCACATAGAAAAGAATGTGTGTGAGAACATTTTAAACACATTATTGGGTGATTCTAAGAAAAGCAAAGACAACTTACAAGCTCGTCAAGATATGAAGAAAATGTGCATTTGAAGATATTTATGGCTGGTAGATGCAGGTGACCGATATTACTTGCCTCTAGCATCTTACACCATGACTAATGCATAGAAAGATAAGTTCCTATCTGTGTTAGAAAAGCTAAAAGTTCCTGATGGCTATTCTTCTAACATATCTAGGTGTGTTAGCAAATCTGATAGAAAACTTATTGGGCTGAAAAGTCATGATTGCCATGTTCTTATGCACCAACTTCTACCTGTTGCCTTGAGACATTGCATAAGCTTAGATGTGTACAAGCCTATTGCTAATTTGTGCTCATTTTTCAACAAGCTTTGCTCTAACGTTATTAATGTGGAGGAATTCAAAGAATCGGAACAAGAAATTGCTGTCACTCTTTTCCAGTTCGAGAGAATCTTCCCTCCTTCTTTCTTCACCATCATGATGCATTTGCCCATTCATTTAGCTTATGAAGCCAGGCTTGCTGGATCTTTCCGAACTAGGTGGATGTACCCAATAGAGAGATACTTGACGAAATTGAAGAAGTATGTCAGAAACAAAGCTAAACCTACTGGTTCTATTACTAGTGGATATTTAGCTGAAGAAAGTTTGACATTTTGTGCTAGGTACTTGCCAAATTTTGAGACAAAACTCAACCGCACTCATAATGTTGATGGATCTCCAATTAGAGTTGGAGTGTCAAGGAATTTTGACATCCACACTTTGGAACAAGCCCATCGCTATGTCCTTTTCAATAAAGAGGAATTGGATGTTTACAGAAGGTAAGATTTATGTCATATAATTCTCGCTAAACTATGTTATATTTGTTGTACATTAATTTAGACACTTCTTATAAAGTAGTGAACACATGTTTATTCTTCAAGATATGGAACCCAACATTGCCCCACAGACTCTAGAAACAAAACATGCAAAAGAGTTTTCTAAGTGGTTGAAAGAGCATGTAAGTCTCAAAGATAAATATTTGTTGTCAATCTAAATGTTCAAATTAGTGTAGATTATAGTAATGTTCTACTTTTTATAATGAAGGTTATGCAAATGCGAGAGATTAGGCCGAATAGTATCAACGAGGAGTTGAGATGGTTATCCCAAGGTCCTTGTGCTGAGGGAATGTCTTACGAAGGCTTTTCGGTCAATGGATATCGTTTCCATTCAAAGCATATTGAAACTACATGTACTACACAAAATAGTGGAGTGTACTTGTGTGCAGACACTTCAAGTTATTCAAGTGGTAGAGATAGAAATCCTATTAATGCTCAAGTCACATACTATGGCTACTTAGAGGAGGTTATTGAGCTAACTTATGGTCCAAGAATCAAAGTTCCACTGTTTAGATGTTCTTGGTATGATGAAAGCACTTCTAACGGGTTGCGAATTGATGAATATGGGTTCACACAAATCAACACTTCAAGGATAAAACAAAAAGAGGAACCCTTTATCCTAGCTTCTCAAGCATTGCAATGTTTTTATGTGAAGGATCCTAATGTTGATGATTGGTGCACAGTGCTAAAGCATCCTCCTAAAGATTATTCTGAAGTGCCTCTTATTGAGAATTGTTTGACTGGTATACAATTTCAAGCTATTAATGGTGGTGTAACTAATGATGTGTCTAGGACGAGGAGTGACACTGAGGGATCTTTTGTTGATAGAACTAAAAAAAGCATGATGGGGCTGATGTTTAGTTCATTAATCTCTATATTTTCATCAAATTATTTAGTTTTGTTTGCAAATCTAGAATAAGGAATGTTCTTTGCTGTATTATTAGTATGTTCTATTACTTTTTTTTGCAATTAGTTACTATATGGCATATTCACTTTGTTGACCAAGAAAGGGGACACAAAGGACATAAACATATGCATATGCAGTAACAACATACCGATTCCACCATTTTCTTTGCTAAGCCTGATAACCGTAGAGATTATTCATCAGGTAGTTCTTTTTATGTTTATTACTGAAAATGCAGATTTAGTTGAGATTACACACACACACATATTTTAAAAGGAAATGCTTCTATGTGTCTTTTAGTCTAAGTACATATTACCTCTCCTGTACTAGTATGGTTGATCGTTTCATGTTTTATGCGTTGGTTTTCGATGCAATTTTTTTTTCAAATGCAGCTACTAGTTTTGTAAAAGATTATTCTGCACTAATAATCTATTTTTTTTCTTGTCAGTTGAAGGATGGAAAGAAGAAGAATCACTAGATCTAGTTGTAACATCACACCCGCTGAACCTTCTGTTGTCCCTCCCTCCACAATTGAAGAAAATTTTGAGGATGAATCTACTCTTTTATCCAACAATGTTGAAAATGATGTAACAATTGAAGAAAATGTTGAGGATGAACAGGAGAATAGGAAGTATGGACGTGGGCCTGCAAGTGAGCAAAGCCTACTTCCTAAGCAAGGGGAGCCACGTCACAAGGTCCAATGAGATTCTGCAGGAAATGCTATTGGTGATAATGGTGCCAAATTGAATCATTATTGTCATATGCTAGCAAGGAAACCACACATATGGCATCTAGACTTGAAGTGGGGTGAACAACCACAATAAGCTTTTGCAGATAGAAAATCATTTATTGAGGTAATCTTTTTCATAAAAAGACTAACAAATTGTATGATTGTTATATCAAAAGTAATATTTTCTATGTTTTTAGAAATACTTCGATTTAGGCAGTCATCCAAATGCATGGAATCACATTGATGAACATATTAGCAAAGGGATATCAGTGTGGAGGGCACGTGTAAACAAAGATTACTATGAAAAGTATAAGATTGAACCAGAATTGATGATGAAGAAAGTTGCGAAAAATGCTTCCATAGATATGGACCAATTTAAAAATCTTGATAAAGAATGGGGAACCGAGAAGTCCAAGGTATAATGGTTTTATAAAACTTGCATGTATACCTATCTACTTTTTTAAATTATATGTTTCTTATGGTTTAGAAAATTTCTGAGATCAACAAGGCAAACAGAGCAAAAAAAAGTAATGGATCATATCACAGGATCAAAGCCATGGAGATGCTACCGGGCAGAAATGGTATTAATAATGGACATTTGTCTTTCTTAGAATGAGTTGAAAAATATAACATGGACAGTGAATATGTTATCTATCATGTGTAGGTCAGTGAAGAACAACCTGTTGTGCCTCTTAACAAATTTTTGGAAAAAGTTTACGACAAAAGCCCACAAGTGGTTAGAAAATGGATATTTTAATTCCTATCATGTCTACAAAGCTACATATGCTCAAATATCTCAATTTAAGCTTTCCTTTTATGATGCTTTATAATTACAGCTTGAAATCTCTGATATTGTGGAAAACCAAGTAGCAGACCAAGAAGAATTAGATCCTAGACATGTTGATAATCTAACACGTGAAGCTTATTTGCAAGTTTTAAATCCTTCCAAAAAGGCGAGGATCCGTGGTGTTGGGATTGGGCACAAACAGACAGGACATAAGGGAAAAGTTGCTCGTATAAGATATGAAATGCTTCTTGAGGAAAGCAATGCAAAGGATGTATGTTGTATTAAAACTAAACTTGAACTATTAGTTGCAACTATTCTATTAGATCGATGTTTGTAATTTGTTTTCTATTTCGGAAAAAACTTAAGGAACTTGAAGAAACAGTAAATGGATTGAAGAACTCTGTCTCCCAAATAATGACTTGGTATAAACAATCACATGTAACTTAGAGTCAGTTCTCTATGCCAATGTAATATATAAATTTTTTTGACATTGTTGATCTATTTGTTATAGGATGGCGGTATTAATGCTGAGTGTGCAACTGAATACCCCAATCAGACTACTGCAAGTGTCTTACACATGCAAAGTGGCACAAATAGGTCAGGTGTGGGTTCTTTTCACATGCCAGACAATACAAGCGGTGGTACATATGTAGGCATGTTTCCCAGGCAGAATAATTCAAGCGGGGATGGCTTAGGCAGACTTTCTAGACAAGGCAATTCAAGGGAGACTGGAGTAGGCAGGCTTTCCACACAAGGCAATTCAAGGGAGAATGGAGTAGGCATGCTTTCCATACAAGGGGTTGAAAGTAGTTCTTTTGGATTCATGGCTCCCATGCAAAGTGCTAGCAATGGACATCCAGTAATCTTTCATCCACAGGTACCTCATAACAGCTATAGATTATTTTCAATATTCATACACATAAGAATATTAACACGTACACTTTATTAAAGGCTACAGTTGAAAGTTGGTGCCCTACTTTTGGTAATAATCAACAAAGTCATCCTCAAATGCAGAATACACAAAGCACATCGTCATCGGTGTCTTTCACACCAAGAACTCAATGTTTAAATGAGGTATTCGATATTATATTTCCTCTCTTGTGCTTAATATTAGTTTTATATTCTAGTTCTAGCTTTTGATTCAGGTGCTTGATTAACACTTATTTACTCCGGGCTGTTGCTAATAAGTTGGGAATTGACCTGTAAAAAGGACACACTGTAGACATTCAATTCATTTTCACTAAAAGCCTTTGTAAAACCTTTTTGTTAGTTCCAATTCTGTTGCAACACCTGCTGGAACTCCTTATTAAGGCACCACGAGTCTTTCGTTCAGAAGACATATTTGGTGCACTCTTTTTTACAAGCCTTAGTAATAGAGGGTTGTGATCAGATTTTATGCGTGGGAGATGGACCACTTTCATAAGATTGTACCATACTAAAAAATTATGTGTTTGCAACTACTCTGTCAATACGTTCATGCAGAAGGCCTTTCTTATAGGTGAACTTCATTCCTTCAAAACCCATGTCATATAGGCCAGCATTGAGCAAAGTAGATTCAAAGAGGCTAGCCTCATTGTAGTTGAAGTAATTGATGCCTACTTTCTCACCCGAAGATAGCATAGTACTGAAATCTCCCATGGCTATCCACAACATATTGGTTGGTCCTATGTTTTCAAGGTGTTTTCAGAGCAGGTTCCTAATTGTAATGTTAGGATTAGCATAGATAAAAGTAGTAAGGTAGGAGTTATTGACCCTGAAACATAGAGGGCTTTTGACCCTGCAACATAGAACAACCAGTTATGAAGAACATGCATCCAGATAAATTACCAAGAGGCCAAGACATATTGACTCTGCTATATGCTTAACTGTTATCTTATCCTATGTATAATAGTGACTTCACTATAATTTTATCTATATACATACAAAACTGTACCTGGAGCAATAACAGAAGAAACAACACCCTTTGGAGACCCCTTGAATCCGTCACCGCGAATTGGTGTATAGACAAGCTCAATACGTTTACCAACATCCTTAAGAGAGAGATCCAGATAGTCTGTTGAAATCATGAGAAACGAGTTAACATACAATTTTAAAAAGGAAGAATATTTTCAATGCATATGGCTAACCATTGTTTCTTAATATCTCTTTCTACCCACTACTTCAGACTCTATACCACTCTTGAGTGCAGTTTCCTTTTTCTCTGAGAGGTAACATGTAGAAGAAATACTACAACAGTGTAGAAAATGCAATAGGATCTAAAACAATTAGCTTACCCCCCAACATAATCTGCAATGAATGTTAAACATGTTCCTTCAAGCATTGATCCAGCAAATTCAAGGGTCTTGCAAGTAGGCAACCATGTAAGAACACAAGTCAAGGACCATGTTAGCATCATTATCTAGATATATATAGCAAACCGAGATTTTGAAGGAACTAAAAGGTTCAAGTTCATTAGCAATAAACATAGACTGTATATAGAAGGAGAAAATCAGACAGCCAGCCACCCCCACACCCCCTCAAGACTCACAAAAATAACTCCCTCAATGCTGTCTCAAAAACAAGTAAAATAAAACATCTGGTGCAACCTAAACTCTATTACCTGTTCACAATATTCAACAGATAAAATATCCTAATGCCAGAATTAGAACCTGCAGAGGTCACCCTTTCATCAGTCACATTGTTGCTTAATATCTCTTTCAACCCACTACCTCGGACCCTATACCACTCTTGAGTGCAGTTTCCTTTTTCTCTGAGAGGTAACATGTAGAAGAATTACTACAGCAGTGCAGAAAATGCAATAGGATCTAAAACAATTAGCTTACCCCCCAACATAATCTGCAATGAATGTTAAATGTGTTCCTTCAACCATTGATCCAGAAAATTCAAGCGTCAACTTTTGGATGTTTGTATATTCTTAGGTAGACATTTGTGAAATCTACTATGGTCTATAGTTTCTGCAGATCCTTATATAGTCTGCAACAGTCTCCTTGAGCTTTATTTGGTAGATTCAGTCACATTATTGATGATTTTCATCATTAGAGATACAATGTGGGTCATTATGTTTCTACATGAACGGTTCATCTAGTTATATCATTCTTATTATGTTTCTACATGAACGGTCTTTCTTTAGGGGGAAATTCTAACTTAAAGGTTTAGGCAAGCTAAGATACTTCTGGGCATTGACGCTTCAAAATATAAGGATGGAACTGTAAATTATTCCTAGAGGTGGGAGATCCTCTTGATAATTGATGGAGATATATGAGACCAGTAGGTAAGGTGGGTATTTTATATTGTCCCTGATAGATTACATTTTCTGCTAGTGTTATGAAACAAGTATGAGACCAGTAGGTTCCTATTTTGATCATTGAGCGGAAGCAGTAACCTTAGCATCAAAGGCGTCATTTGGTTCCTGTTGGTTGTCAACCTCACTTTAGTTCAGTCTGGAAAGATGAGAGAAACATGAATCTTGTTAAAAAGCACACTTAATCATTGTGACAGAAGTATGCAATCAGTAGATTAACACATGCTTCTATCTTGTAGATGGCCTCAGCATCGATCAAACCTGAAAATCAGAAACCTACTTCTATTTGTCATTTGCTCCAGCAATTTATGCCTTCTTGGGTGACTTGCCCATAGCCAGTGATTTCAGAGTGGTCACACCCTCCTTGGCCTTGCCACATTTCCTGGGAAGTAGTAACAGACTGAAGTTGGGGGAGGAAACCTTCATACAGGATGGTCACAACATTCAACAATTTTCTGAGCTTGTCGTCATTGCGGATGGAAAGGAGACAGAGTCATGGGATGATGTGAGTCTTCTTGTTGTCCTTGGCAGGGTTTTCTACTAGCCCCAGATCCTCAGCTGCAAGTTCCTTTAGGATGGCGGCGATGAAGACAGGCCCTGCTTTCTGACCCTATGGGTGTAGCACCCATTTTTCAGGTGTTGGCATATCCTACCGACGAGGAACTGCATGCTGGCCTTATAAGACCTTCACATACATACCCTTCTTCCTGGGTGTGCTCGCCTTGCACCCTAGGGCATCCTTCTTTCACTGTCTTTTCTAGTTTTGTACTGCTTCATCCACAATCAAAATATCAGGATAGTCGTTCTTCATATCCAATGTTGTTGTTATGATTTGGTCGTCTGCATCTATATATCAGCCATAATTGTGGCCCCCAGTATCACCTCTCTACCATAATGTTGGATATCTTTTTGATATGGTATAGTTTGGGGGAGGCTAGGTTCAGTTCTGTTGTATTAGGGTGATTATGCCATCCCTAGTTACAGCGGCAAGCAGGGCCGTTGCAATGGTTAGTTGTTGGCCTATAGAGTTGACAGTGGCTATGCATGTGATGGGATCACTTGTATCATTTTAGTTTCCAGTTGTTGCTTGATCCTTTTCTTGCCTTGTTGATGTATACATCACAACTACTTCTTACTTTATCGTTGCTTATGTAAATATGTACTTAGTTGTTGATATGCACCTGAGATATTTACATCATTGTCTATATTGGTTCCTCATATTGTAAGCCCAATGCAACTGAACAAGCTACATGTGCAATTTTCAGTGCTAATTATTGCATTTGTTCTTTTTCTGAATTAGCCCAACACAGCTGAATTAGCAACACAGTTGAATTAGCTGAACAATCTACACGTGCAATAATATATCTGCCATTTAGTTGTAATAGGAGATGATTGGTTGAATATATTGTTCAATACCTTTTTGAGTCCATAAAAAAGGTGCATATAACCCACTGAGTTTTTTATAATTATGTACTATTTACTGAGTTCAACCATTATTTTAATTTATGGGTGCATGTTGCTGCTATGTTGGTTCACTTACATTTATCTCTACTTCGCACTCACTCTGATTCTTTTTTGTATTTATATTGGTAGGGTAGAATTACTTTTAATGATGGATTTCGACCGACAATGCACTTTGGAGTAGAACAGAATCAGAATATAAGGGTAAGTTGTTTGTTGTACTATGATTTATGTATAAACTTTAAATTCTATTGATATAATGATTTGTCATTTTTAGGAGAAGAATACTCAAGTACCTAACCGTATGAGGCCTGACATTGATGAAGAGCACCACACCATTTGAAGGAATATGGAGACATTATAGATCTTAAGAGTTTCTAGCATGATATGTTTATTGTCATCAATCTCAAATTTTAGAACCATATGTATTCTTTATTTATATCAACTTTGAGCACACAATGTATGGATAATATTTTGCTTCAATAATAGAAATTGGTTTTGAGGTGATTTAACATTTTTATGTGTCATTTCGGTGTTGAATCTTCTTATGATGTCATGTGAATATTATAAAAATATTGCTTGAGGTTATATACACAAAGTTTACATTTAAAATTTGATATCCACTATAGTAACAATTAATTAACATTCAATAAATCAATCAATAATCAATAACCAAATCATTTACTATAGTCCCTCATAAATATATTGATGAAGGTCTTTAGTCCCTCAAAAATAAAGTGTTGAGATCCAGATTGACCATCAAAATTGCATTGATGACGACCACATATCCCCTCAAAAATAATATTAATGAAGGCATTAGCCCTTCAAAAATATATTCTACAAGACCATCAAGTCCCTCAAAAATGTATTTATGAGAACTAAACATGCCCTCAATAATGCTTTTATGAAGGCTAAATAGTCCCTCAAAAATGTATTTATGAAGGCTAAATAGTCCCTCAATATAATATTCTTGAGGGTCAGTTGGTCCATGACAATTGTATTCATGAGGGCCACTGGTATTTGTCACATGAGTTCTCTTCATGGACCATTTGTGAGGACCAGACTCACAACCGTCCCTATTTGTGAGGGCCTGTAGAGAGGGGTTTGTGACAGGACTCACTCATGAAAAATGGCCCAATTTTTACTAGTGAATGACCATCACTTAGTTATATTAAAGCTAGGTATAACAAGCTATACCTCATTAGGGTTACATATCAATACAATATGGTTATCATCCCATCTATTCATATGAGTGAATAGGTAAGACTACCTTATTCAGGGTAACCCTTCATTTGTTCTATCATTATTCAACCCATATCACCATACCACAATTGTACAATACTAAGATGGATTAATGGTATGAATGACTACAACTATCAGACACCTTTAATTAACATATTTATTGCACATGTACACTAAAATCATACGTAGAACCAATTTACATCCCTCATTATACCTTCAACAAATTACACTTCTAAAAACAATTTCACAAATTATTGAAAGCCATTATTTTCACTTCTCTCCTCATCCATTACTATTTACTTGTTGTTACTTATCTGTCTCATTTTGATCATATAGAATAAACATCCCTAAAATTGAAACATACAAGGTAAGAATAGATTATTCATCATTCTTGATATCACTACAAGAATTTGTTTTAGATTACACTTTTCTCATGTTGTATTTCTCCTTTTGTTCAAAACACACTTGTTACATTTCAAATTTATTTCTTACCCTTTGCTCTGAATTATTTCCATATTGTTTATCAACCATTCAGATTAGCTACCTTTAAACCATGGATTACTATTTGTGATGGTTTACTTCTCATAGTGCTAATCTCATGATCTTATTTTATAGAGATGTTAGTATTCAAGGTCAAATCACTAGTGACATCCCTTGAACTACTACAACTCTAAACATTCTAGGGTTTGGTCCTTATCAGTAGCATGACATTATTGTGATGTGACTTTACTCCCTTAATTTGAAACTCAAACTTTGGATCTCAAAAGTTTTACTAATGTATTTCTTATCTTATCAATTGAATTTCCTTTCTCTTACTTGGCCATTCAGATATATTACATTCTCAATTTACCATGCTAGGGTTTCCTCATCATATTGTGTGTCATTATTACATTCACTAGATGTCTCTACCATGGTGGTTATGCATCAGATATGATTCATTTTTTTATCACTTCATTCCCACCTTGCTCTCATTAAGGAAGGTATGAAAGAGAAGATGATTATGAGACTTAGGATTCTTATCTTCAAACATTCCCTTAATACATTTCTTGTATGTAGGTTTAATTAGTTATCCACAAGGATACTTGACTAATTAGAACTTGCTTGAATCTCCCAACCTCTTTCTTTTATAATCTATATTACTCCATCATGTTTTAAACCCTTCCTTACTTTCCATAATCTTCTTACCATATACTACTCTTCCACCTATCATCTTTAACTTCTACTTTTCTCTTATGATCATGTTACTTATTCATGTGTATGATCATGTATACCATGTTGCATATATTTCTATTTATCCTTCTACTAATGTGAAGTTGAAATTCTAAATCAATAATCTCTCTACTAGTTTCGTCTCATGTTTAATACATAACATATCCTTCATTTTGAATCAAACAACTCATGCATGGGTCAAACTTAATTTCTCTTTCGATCAAGTTTTTATTTTCCTTCCTGAATATAGTTTACCTTTGTATGACTTATTCATTTGTTTAGCTACACTTTTGTTCTTCTTTTAGAAACTAGTTTGTTGTTCTATAGAGACTTAGAATCCCAATGTAGTAAGGATGAATGTAATAAGCTTCATAGTAAAGGTATACATTCCATGCTCTCAATTATATCATAACCCTTATTCCTTAATCAAGCTCATAATTTCTACACTTCTCTTTGTTTCAACTAAGTTTGTTATTCTAGTCTTATGATTTACATGTTCATCCAATTCTCTTTACTTTAACTCTTCTGAAGATTCTTCACATCTATGTACTTATTGTATACTCAACTCTTTTCTTCTATTTTGCCTTTTCTTTGGAGTACATAAAATCATTATACTCAATTATATGATCCATTCCTCATGATTGATTCTTACTATCTTGGACCTTACATACTTTTCTCATATTTTTTCCATAATTCATATTTAGAGTTCATATAATAATAATCATTAAATTTAATCTGAACCTTATATCGTGTTCCTTTATTCCTAATTAAGGATTTCTCATATGAGGCCCCAAAGTTGGATCTCAGATATTAGTTCAAACTGATTCTTAGCTATTCTAATCTTTCCCATATGTTTCAACATCTTAATGTATGTACATTCTCACAATGATGTGGGTCTAATTTATTCAGAGTCTACTCTTATTATATTGTTAATAGGAGTCATTAGATCCCAGTAACACATCCTGCCAGCCGAACTAGGCCAAACCTATAGTCCTGAAGCCAAGAGCTATTCAAGCTTAACCAACTCCTATTAATCTCAAACATGTGTAAGGAATATCCACTTAGGGCAAACTCATTTAAACATAACTTCTGGTCTACTTGATATAAAGAATATAAACAATAACTGAATTACTTCATGATGCACAACAATATAAAAGAAACATATATATTCTACAAACTAATAATCTGAATTCATACATATAAGAACATTTCTATTGATCTCCAATCAAAGAAGCAATATAAAGCAAGAGTTGCATCACATTCTATGTTTAAGATCTTACTCCTCCATTACTTTCCGGTCTCCTAACCCTAATATTTCTAGGGTTTCTCTCTAGCCCATACTCCCACTACATGCTTGGCCAAGGCATTCCGAGAAGAATAGACAGAGTAGCTTGACACTGGTCAACCTAATTATTCAGATACCGAGCCAGGGTATCTAAATACTCAGACCTCCCAGAGCTAAAGACACATCAATTCCTAATTGCCACACTTATAACTCTAACCTTCTATCCTAATGATCCCTGATGACTCAGCCTAAGCTCTGATACTAAAAGATTATCACGCTCGCTTCCCAGGATTACCATTAATCATGAGATGTGGGCGTAAGTTTGAGGATTATACTTAAAACAAAGTTCCCTCTCAACTTTTTCTTCTTTTTTCAAACTCTTTGTTTTATCACATTGAATCACATAAAGAAACTTTACAAGAGAATTAAAACTTGATTACTCTAACATGATCTCAACATTTATGATACACATCCAGACATTCATTCTTTTTCTCACACTTCCATGTGCATACAACATGATAACCAAATATATAATGTATTATTAAAGAAACAAAGCTACACATTATCATTTACAACTCTCTCACATTTATACAAGGACCTAGAGTGATAGGGACCGACTGAACTTAACTAATCTCATACTTAACTCATGTGGTAGATCTACTCTGATTATTTGACCTTCTTCAAGTCCACGTAGTTTCCCTAAAAATTGTGAGTAGTGGGGTGATCCTACTCGCTCAGTGAATGAGTACTTCAAAGAAATAGTTTAAAGCACTGATATAATTACATATATACTTTTGAGTAACTGATATCAATTATAACAACAGTAGGATTTAAAGAGTCTAATCATTCACAAACATAATTATGGAAAGATACTCTAGATATCTATAATAGTGAATCAATATATGAACATGCTTGATTAATCTCAAAGAGAACTAATAACTCAGAAATATATAATGAATAATTGAATAACTGCACACACTTGTTTAACCTCTCATTCATCTTATTATGCCCTGAACCCACATGAGGTGTACCACAACATGTGATAGAATCACAGTAAGCTACAATCTCACTATACAAGGCTTAGAAGCATGCCCAGGTTCCTAAGCCTATATCTTGAGTAAGACCCCATCTGCAGCGGGCCTCGACACATCTGCCTCTCAACAGATAATGAGAGTGGATGGATATCTCAGACTCCACCTCTCAAACTGGGCACTCACGTGGTGAGTCAAAGCCCTCAAGTCTTACTGTGCATTAGTGGACCTACTGACCACTAATCACTTACAACATGTAACACAGGTGCCACCAGCATCCCCAGTTGATGTTGGATACCACACAACTATAAGGAGTCTACCCTACTGGTCAAGACCCCCACACCCTACTAGTGTGCTCCGGCTTACCTCGAACTGGACTACCTCTAGTTGAGAAATTGTTTCCTACCCACAGCACAGGCCTCATCCTGTGAGGATTCTATAGTGTTCAGGGCATCTAAATGTCTAATTCACTCTTTACATTCACAATTCAATCATCACATCAACATATCTTAGTTTAGCTTTGTAAACCATTCTTTTCATAGACCATCTGATAACATTTACCACAATTGAACTATTAAATATCATCACATCTCATACTGAGAACATTGATATCACAATACTTGATTCATTGAACATCATGTCCTTAGGGTTTCATTTACCTCATTCACATATCACATGGCTCTCATAAGGATTTCATGCGACATAAACATTCATTGAATAAAGACTGCTTTCAACAAATCATATACAATCAATATATGTATGAAACCTTGGAACTGAGCTGAATTTGGGTTTCCATGCCATTCACTGAGATATCATGCATCAAGAATAAAATTGAATAAATAAAGTCTATCATGTTAATAAAATCCCTTCAAATGGATTTCACAATATCTATTCGCAAATATCCAACTTTCCTCACATCTAGGGTTTCATCCTCTTTACTGAGATATCAAACAAACACTATTCACCTTAAATGAAATCCAAGATAGTATCTGACATATATGTACTACACATTCAAATAAACAATCATTCATAACCAAGGGGATCCAAATAAACAAATATCTCTATTTAATTATACAACAATATCAGTCATAGACAAATTCCCTATATTTCAATTTACTCTTATAACCTCTACGAATACTTAGGGAATTCTTATTAGGATGTATTGTATAGATTTCTAAAATTATTTTATCATCTGAAATTCATCCAAACAGAGGAATAATCCATTTCATATCATTTGCAACAACTTAGATCAAACAGACAATTCAGGGTTTGTAGTCACATACTAAGCAATTAAAGATTGTTGATGATTTAACCAATTTTCATGCAATATACTGTTTAAAGGAAGTTCCCACTTACCCTAAGGTGTGAAAACACATTAAAAATATAGATCATCCCTGAAAATCTTGATCTCATATCAAATCCCTAGCAATTCACCCAATTCTTCTTCCTTTCAACTCAGAAACCCTAAAAATGAGGGAGTATGAAGAAAGAGTGAGAAAAGGGGAAGTTTTGATACCATTTCAGATCAAATTAGAGTAGGGATAGAATCTTGACATGTGAGAGAAGATTCACCATGAAAGGCTATGCAAAGAAGCTAAACTTACTTGATTTCATCATATCTCAGATGGAGAAACCCTAGATCAGCAATTCCACCACTTTCTCCTCTCAAACCCTAACTCTCCCTCTCTCTATAGGATTTCATTTCTTTGGAATGAATCACGAATTATGAGAGCTCCTAGTGTGTTAGGTTGACCATATAGAACAATTGAGCTGCTTGGGTGAATTGCACATTGACCCCTCACTAAACTTTTTCTCATTTTAGCATATTTTCTGTCATAAAAAAGTTTCTGTAATTCGTGTATTTCAGAGATCAAACCTTCTCTAAAAATTATGAAAATTTATCATGTTTTTTGTAATTGATTATAAAGCTTCAGTTAAAATTTTAGATCATTCCGAGCTACCATTAAATAATTAAAAATATAATCGTGCACTGCTATATAGAAATCTATAGAATAGTAGGTTGAAGAGAAAATACCCCAGAACAGCCATGCTAGTTGTCACAGTCGTGCTAAGATGGACCCAACATGGCTATGTTGCCTACCATAGCCGTGGTGCATTGGTTTCATCAGATTTGAGTATAAAAGTTGGTCAACCGTTCAATTCTTTCAAAACGGCTGTGTGGCCTAGCATGCCCGTGCCACCAACGACCTAACATGGCCGTACTACCCACCACAACCATGCTATCCAAGCCTCCAACTACCATTTTTATTGTCCTATTCCTAAATCCTTCATTCCTTCCCGAAATAAGCATGTTTGGTAAAAACCCTAATTCAATCGACTAGGGTTTATATTTTCTCAAACCCTAATTATACAAAGTGATAACATATTTGGAGTTCTCATTAAGTTTAACACATCATTATTGAACAATCATCCTTAATCATGTTTAATCAATAACCATTATAACTAAGCATGTATTCATCCACATAAACCGTAACTTACCAATTAAACTCAGATACGGTCATTACAACTAATTTCTTCAGGAGAGATATTAGGGGTTGGACAAATCATAGGTCCTCATAGCCTATATTGTTCCTCGGGAGAGGGCTTATGGGTATGAAAGAACAACCTAGAGATATCGATAATGCACCTAACTAATTCCTAAATTGCTACAAAAGAGTAGTTTGTTTTAATTTAGGTAGTGTATAATGCTGCAAGAGTGGATAATACTTGCTACATGTCTTTAGTCCCAAGTTAAGGGTGAATTATTATTAATGGAAGGGAATTTGAATGAGATGCATATTGTGTTGAAACCATAGTCCTGGGGAATCCATACATTATTGATCGTACGTATTTTGAATTTATATTTTATTCTTCGCTCTTAGTATAAACCAAACAATCAAGCATTTTTGTAGGTCTTTGTGATTAGGTTTAAGTAAGTAGTAATCTCTAGTAAATATTTCCCTGAGTTTGACACTCATTCCTCATAAACCTGTATTACACGACACATGCACTTGCATTTTACAAGCATAGTTTAAGCGTGTCAAGTTTTTTGGCGCCATTTCTGGGTTAATGACAACAACAACACTGCAAGTGTTGCGACTGACCACTCTGGGCCATTTTATTTTGTTATTTTTATTTTACTTTTTGTATTTTTTGAGCAAGAGCATAATTGAAAAAAAAATCTAGTGTTCAATGTCTCACACTGTCATTTATTTTCAGGCACTAGTGCATGGTTCACACTCAAATTGTGAATTTACGTAGAATTTACTCCAACTAGTGTAGATCGGAAGGAGATATTTTACAAGGTGCGAGAGTTTGGAGTTTCAGCTGAGAAGCTCCTCCAAAATCCACCACCACAGGAAGAGCAAGCACAAACAATAGGCATGGATGGAAACAATGAAGATCATCATGAGGACGTGGTTGAGGAGAAGACAATATGGGAAAAGATAAAGGCATCATCTACGACAACTCAATTAGGGTTGATAAAACATCAAGAAGTTAATGTTGGCAACTAGAAGATAGATCCCAAATTAGTGGGATTAGTCAAATCCTAGTCATTTCATGACCACAACATGGAGGACCCAATGGCGCACATAAGCAACTTCGTGGAAAGATGTGACATGCTAAAGTTGGACATGGTCCCAAACACACTGATATACCTGAAGTTGTTCTCATACTCTTTATCAGATAAATCCAAGGCATTGTTCCTCAGTCTACCACCATAGTCTGTAGAAACTTGGGATGAGATGATAGATGTGCTCTTTGAGTGATATTTCCCACCATAGAATATGAATGAACTAGTGGTGAAAGTCCATAATTTCATACTACATGTACATGAGTTATATTCAAAATCTTGGGAGATATTTTATAATATGCTTAGAAAGGTCCCTCGTCATGATATTGATCTATATGGGCAGGCAAAGGAATTATATTATAGACTACATAAAGGGAGAGAACTACTCTTGATAGTGTAGGGACAAGATTCTTCCTAAACAAAAAGGCTACAATATGTAACAAGATCTTGAAGAACATGTCCATGAACCAATCCTTGGGGGAGGAGAGAGAAGCACTAGCAATGATCAAGAGTACTACAGAATTAAGAGAGATCATAAAACTTAAGGCTCAAATGGAAAGTCTCACAAGGAGGCTTTATGATAAATATGGCACCTCATATGGAGGTGAGGAGGAGTGCATGTTCATGCTATAGTAGAACAATAAGGGAAACAATGAATACTCATGGAGGAGGAATCCTAAATTCTTGTGGAAGGATCCTAATAATTTTTAGCAGGACCCATCACAAGCACAACATCCTAAGTAGCATCAATACAATACTTCACAACAATATTACTAGGATAGAGGTCCTAGGAATATGTACATGATTGAAGACATGGTGGGTAGACTTGTCAGTCAGAATGAGGTCTTACTAGTGCAAAAAAGAAGGGAATAACAAAATCAAGGGGCTCAAATCCACAATATTGAAATTCAAATATTTCAATTAGCAGTGGAGGTGGCATTCATAAAGAATCCTATTGAATAGAGATTCCCTGGGAACACAAAGACAACTCATCATCATCATCAAGTACATTATGTCTCTATTTTAAGGAAATAGAGCATGTACCGAGGAGAAAACAAATCAACACATTCCAAATCCTAAATGTGTGTATGTGCCAAAAGTTATGTTTCCCAATAGCCTACATGGAAGACCAAGGGTGTAAAATGCTAGTGCATTATTCACACACATGCATCTCAGTAAATACAATGTCTACAAATTCAACAAGGACACCCCATCTACACCAACTTTGCAAGACAACGAACATCAAAGTTCCACCTTTTCTATGTCCATGCTCCTAGTTCCAGAACAGGTTACCATACAAAAAGAACAAATGAAGGTTCTACTTTGTAGTGGAATAGTCACAATCAACAAGAAGGCACCCACAATTGATACAAAGCACCCACATGTCACCTCATCCATAGGAGACGTGCCAGATTCCATCCTAGGGGATGGCATTGATGTAAGCTTAGGGAGGAGTCCCTAATGTGTCATGCATTCCTCCATACAAGCATGGAGAGAAGCCACATGTGCCATTCCTGGATAATCTGAAGTCAAGAAAGGAGGATAAGAAATTCAAGAAATTTCTAGACATCTTCTAAAAGCTCCACATCGACGTACCACTTATGGAGGTGATTGAATAGATTTGTGTGTATGGATGATATTGAAGGATATCATCAACAAGAAAAGATGGATAAAAGTACATATGTCTTGCTTGTTGATGAAATGGTTAGTGCTCTAATCCAGGTAATGATACAAACAAAGAGAAAGGACCAAGTATGTTTCTACATCCCTTGTTCCATAGGCAGAAAACATTTCCAACAAAAACAATGTGATTATGGGGCCCGTATAAATAGCATGTCTCTCTCTACCTTTCAAAAGGTTGGATTTAACAAATTATCGAAGACGTCAATGACACTCTAGTTGGAGGATGGATCAATTGTAAGGCCTTACAAGATATGTGAGGATGTTTTAGTCAAAGTTGACAAATTTATCTATCATGTTGTTTTTATGGTCATGTATATACAAGAGATGTGAGGATCTGAGGTGTTGTTAGGAAGTCTGTTCCAACCTAATGCAACCAATGTGATCATTGCCATGTGTAGAGGCTACTTGACACTGGGGATAGATGATGATAGAGTGGATTTTGAATTGTCAGATGAGTCTTCACTACCATCATGTGACAACCTTGACTGAAGAAAATCATCTTGTAAAGCCTAGGACATTAAACAAGGGCTCTTATGGAAGGCAACCCATTTATCTTTTCATTTATTATATTTTATATGTATTATATTTGATCTTTTGTTAATGCAATAAAGGTACCTTGATGTGTTTTTTGTGATGTGTAGGTTTAAATAGTGTTTGTACCACCAAAACCATATCGGTACCACCAAAAGACCTACTGGTATCACCAAAACACTATCCAAAAAATCAAGAAGGAAATATGACAAATAGCTCAGTACCACCAACACACCTGTTGATAGAACCGAGTCCTTATCAGGTAGAGATTTGTGTGAGACAATCATATCAAGAGCACTGATGCCATTATAGGTCGCACAGATATTTTTTTAGAAAAAATTGCAGATCTACAAAAATTTCTTGTTGATACCATTGAGACGCTACTCGGAGGCATTGACCCATCTAGCTCAATGAAGAGAAAGGATAACATATCTTGGTACCAACGATGCACCTGTTAGTGGTACCGACACATAAGGGCAGTCATGCCAGTCGAATCTCCAGAACTCACCAACACATCCACCACCACCATCACCAATATACTGAGCATTTGGTACCCATGTTCCACCTCTCAGTTTTATTTTTGACTATGAGGACATTGTCAAGTTCAAGCTTAGGAAGGTGACGGAACAACTTGATCTTGCTTTATTTTCTATCTTGTTTAGTTTTTATTGATTTCAAGTAACAGAATCCACAATATATCTAGTATAATTGTGGAGCTTAGTTTATCGTGATTGAATTGTATCATTAAAAAGAATGTGTTTCATGCTCTTAGCATAAATATAAAAAGGTTTAAATTTTTGTAAGCTTACTTTTGAAATCAAAGACAACACCAACTACAAGAAGTGTTTAGGCCAGTCAATTTGAGTTCACTTTATATGAATCAATAAATTAAGTTACCCAAGACTTGTGTATGATGATGAGGTTTGAGCTCAAACTAACCAAACAAAAAATGAGATCCTAAATGGGAGTTCTAGAAAGAATCTCTGAGGTCACCCTATACACATTTTTATAAAAGTGCAATATATGATAGTTAAGAAAGGCATTGTCTCTTACTCATGTGATTCCACTCACCTTTCATGATATCTCATTCACCACCACATGATAATCAAGTAATCTAAATAGTTTCCTCTTGAATTTGTGGCATATCATAGTAGGTAGCATGATAGTTAGTTCCTTTTAAGTATATTAGAAAAAGAAAAAAAAATAGATGTGCATATTATTTTGTTAAGTTGAAAAATTTTAGTTGCATAACAAATTTCATGCATATTACATTTTCCTTTTGCATCAGTTTTCATGTTGTGCAACATGTATCTATTTAGATTTCTCCATAAAGAATGAGTGAAAATATCTACATCTATATCCCTTCAAATGAAAAAAAGATAAGAAAAAAATAAATAAGTATGGTAGAGAAAGCCCAAGCATTAATCATAAACCATACAAAAATAAGAACGTAGAAAAAAAAATCAAATGAAAAGGGAGAAAAGGGTGTCTTGAACTCAATATTAATTTTGTTCAAGGAGAAAGTAAAAATAGCTTACATGTATGTACCTTTCACCCACACTGATCGTTAGGATGAGAAATTCAGTGAATTTATCCTCCCACCATAATAGTAGGCATTCAGAGTCATGCATTCACATTCGATTCATTTTGTAGCTGCATCATATTTTATTTATACATAAATAATTTGGATGTCATTTGTGATTCTTTTTCGTAGACACTTATTTCATTTCCATCCATTTATTTGTATTCTAGGACACATATATGATTAATACCCTTACCCATTTCTATATCAGGAACTGCCTCCAACATAATTATGTAGGTAAATCACAACAATGTAGATAGGGAATCACATGGTGCATCAAGCGTATGCCATATTAATTGTGATATTAACTGCTCTATATTATTAGTGTTTCATTGAGTGTGAACATATTTAATGAACATTTGTTATCACTCCAGAGTAATTATTTGGTAAGTTGTTGGTAAGGGACAGTTTAGTAATTTTAGGTGAGGGTAATTAAGAAACATAGTTCGTATGATTTGTCCTCCTACCGACTCTATCAATAGATCAAAAAGTATTGTCACTCCAAGATGGTGTGCATTTATTGCATATATGGTCATTTTGAGATATGTTCACACATTGTTTCTCATTTTGAGCATGTAAACTAATGTTACCTCATATTATTAAGTATTTTTACTAAATCATGCCAAATTACCACTTATAATTTAGAATTATATTAGGTAAATCAAGTAGTTATATGACAACTCAGTGCTACTGACATCTAAGTTGGTGGTACCAACTTAGTATGAAAATTTAATAGGAGAAAATGAGGAATATTGATGCTATCAAGATCATGCTCGGTGCTACCAAAGGAGACATCGTACTACCAAAAGTAGCATTTGGTGTTACTGACTCGAGATCTAGAGAGAATTAGAAGCCTAGTTTAATTGTCTCGATGCCACTAAATTATGTGATGGTGGTAAAGACATTAACATCTAGAGTGCAACAAAAGAAAACTTGGTCCTATCAATACCTTGTCGATAGTACCGACACAGTTCAAGGGTAACAAGTCAGTCTGCAACTTGGTTCCACCAACACCCTATCTATGGTACTGATACTACACGATCAATTCAAAGTTGAGATATGAGATTTTGTCAGATCCAATGACTGTGACTTAATGACATCCAAAGACCCACTTATGACTTAAGGAGAGTGAAACTAAAAGAAGGATCATGTTTAGTCACGTTGCAATAGAGTACGTAATTGGGAGAGAAGGATATGAAAGAGATAGCCACAAGCTAGATGCTTTGGAAACTTTATGAGGGAAATTTTGTGGCTGGATCGCTATAGATCAAGGTGTTCATAGAGGGGATTGCCGAGATGACTTATTTAGGGTTTTTCACATTAGTTTTCTAATGTTAAGCCTATTTCTCCCCTCTTCCTCTCTTTGTTTGATTATAGAAATCATGTGAGACTAAACCTGTGACGTCCCCAGATTTTCTCAAACTTAATCTGATGTGTGATGTCCAAATTGAAACCACACCTCTGTGAGAATTCCAATTTAAACACCCCACACTAGGCTAAGAAAAAGAAAATCAGAGGAAGTTAGAAGGAAACAACAGTAGCACATGCACATGAACAATAATAAAACCACACAACACATGATCACCATTCAACATATAATTACATAATGAATTGTTACAACATTTGATATTACATATTGAATAATAAACTTTACATATGCATGTACTACCACTAAACAATAGGATCTTAAGACAACAGGTACAAATATACATCAACTCACCACACAACTCTCAACTATCATGGTTCTTTAAGAGCATATGTCCACATCACCTAAAGAAAATATTACATGTGGTACACGTCAGCACAATATTCAAGAATATTATACTGAGTATGCCTACATGTCTTTTAATGTACCTCTCATTACTAAGCTTGGCAATAAGATAAAATTAATACTTGGCAGTTATAAACATATGTAAAAAAACTCATATACTTGCACAAAGATGTTTTTTTAATAACGAGGAACCCCTCCTGGGATCGACCACTATTAGACCCCACCCAGCTAAGGGTAAGCCCCAGAACCAGACGGGAACTTAGGGGCACCACGGTGAACTTAGTATGTGGGGCCTTTGTTGCACCCTGAGGGTTACGCCCAGAGTCGAACTCGGGTCCCTCCATTAGGGATTGTTGAGCCGCACAACTGGGCTACTCTTATTAACAAAAGAGAACACATATTTTAATCTCATTTTCCATTATATATCCATGCATTGACCGCTGAAGGTTTTGATGCATTCTCTTGACTCTCAAGGAGATCAAGTTAAGGTCGTTATGATCTCCTGCCAAAGAGTTAGATCATATGTACAATGTGACCGAATACCAAAGAGTTAAGTCACTTCCAAGCACTGTACTACCAAAGAGTTTAGTGCTTTCATATAATGGAATAAATATATTATGTTTCATGTGTTCATATCCATAAGTATGGAAAACTCAAACAACATAGAATACAAGAACAATCATCTCATCCACTATCATATGCCAAGTATTTTACTACACATATAATGCAAGCATATTGTATAATAAGCCAAGTAAGAGGTAACGACGCTCCTTAGTTAAGAGATACACCTAATCACATTCTTGATATCTAATATATCATCATGTTAATCCTGATTAAGACAATATCATGTACCATAATCAAGTTCCCATTATCTTAACCCTGGTTATATCCATTTTAGGGTTTAATTAACTCATTAGGATATTCCCACTTCTACTTATATTCTTGTCGTAAAATTATCTTACTGATGTTATATTTTCCAATAATGTTACAGATTAGGGTTCATCATCTGAACATTAGCTTCCATATTATTTTGTGCACATATTAACCCTAGGTTACATGATTAACCTAAATTAGGGTTTCATAACATGTATTAAGGGTCATCTTCATATAACATAAATTATATGCATCTTACTGATCTCACAGTTTCATATTAACTTCCAATTACAGATATGAGGGTGTTTCATAAATTCCATCATTTATTGAGCATGTATGTAGTTATTGCATTTTATTTGGGGTTATTAGACTTAAATAGACATGTGGAGCAAATTACTTGATTTCGTGTATCAACATTACAATCACTGACCTTATATGGATTATAGACATCAAAAAGGATTTACTCACATGTTATGATAATTTTAGGTCATCATTTGATATTTATTATCCATGAAATAAGAATTTTACAACTTACATGATATCACTAAGATTAGTACATAAAAAGCCTGATATTATACTTTTATGATGCTCTACATAATTTTTTGAGAATTTTGGTACCTTGTTCGTAATTTTCTGATAAACATGCTAATTTCTATGATTTATTGAAGAACTGTGATTTTTTGGGGTATTTACCTTCGTGGACCAACTACGCGCCGCCATGTGGCAACTAGGGATGCAACCCGCTCCTCCTATGCCCATGCTGAGCTGAGGTAGTTTTGTGGTCTAGGCTGGTCGATTCTGGGTTCTGAACCCAGTTTAAGCCCTTTCTTCGATCCACACAAAGTTGACCCCCACCCTCTCTCGTTCCATGCCCGACTCGTCATAACGTCATTTTGCGGGACTCTGTATCCCTCTAGCAATAGTGTCATTGTGATGGAACTGCTTTGATGATCAATCAACAATGCTCTCCTCCTCCACACGAACCAAAAAGACTGCCGAAGGATGTGGTCGTGCTCCCTCAGCACCGCTGACAGGGTTACTGCCTCTAGGGCATCCCCTATTTGTAGCTTGGGGAGCTCACTGGGACAGCCATCGCCGCGGCAGTGGGAAATTTGATTTCCCTCTTCACCTGACCAAGCATCAGGGTTTTGCTTCCAGGAGCACCGCAACATCTTCCTCGAATGCTCTGTGACTCTGAAGCACAGTGTAAAACCCTGCATCCACCCCTATAAACTCTATTTCTTCTTTGGCTAAGATTGGCTTCATATACCATGTTAACCATATGATCTCAGCCCAAAAATATTGGGATTCAACTCCATTGACTCCCTTCTACCTTTTCCCCTTCCTATCTGCCTTCGATCTTCTCTCTCACTCCATATGTCTCCTCATCGCACAACTTGCTTCACACGATGGAGAAGTAGTAGAGACGGGACGGTGGACCTACCTCGTGTCTACTCCAAATGATCCAAATAAAGGGTCATTCAACTCCTCCCACTGAGATGGAAACAACTACTGGGTCTATCTCCTGCTCTCGAGCCACTACCTGAGGGTACCACAAAGTGCATGGTCTACATAGACGCCTGCTTGTAAATACAAGTTTTAAGAGACAATCTTGGCCATCGATTACCAATGTGCGACTATAATGGAGTTTGCAAAGTATAGGATCTATGGCTTCCCCCATACAAAGGATGCATGACACCCAAAAACTAATATCAGGACTTAGGCAAGGACTATTAAACTTAGGCCTATTATTCACCAATGAAGCACATCATTTTGCTAACTTCAAACCTAAATAACTTCTTCTAGGATACTACAATTGCCACTAAATTTTAACCATATCTCTACCATCACTCAATATAGATTTCGTTCAAATTTGGTGATAAAACTCATCCATTTGACTTGTCGAATAAATTCCTCAAATGACATTAAATATAGGGATCTTAATCATGATATAAATATCATTTGACATCAAACTTTAGCAAAACACTTGTAACTCTTGATATAACTCAGACACATGAATTCAATTATTTCATTAGGTATCAAAAGATCCAAATGTTCACTCTATAACATCCTATACGCCATAAAAACAATTTGTCCTCGAAATTAAGCCACACTTGCACTCCAAGGAAAAACTATGCATGTCTAGAACATATAGGTACCACTCCTAAGAGATTATAGGAATGTTGGGTGAACCATCACTCCCTACAAGGTTGGAACAAGAATTTATAAGCTTATGTTACATTCATAACACCTTTCACATTTTAGGATTTACATGCTCACTTTACTCAAGCATTGAGGGTTCTATCAAACATTTATCGTATTCATAAGGATCTAGTTATAAAAGAACCCATTTCATCTAATGGACTAGATTAATGTTCCATCATCATTATATTGTGCTAATTGTTATAATATGTTCAACATTAACATATGCCCTTTAGGAGGGAGTTAACTAAAGTTAACCCACCATATCAATCCATATCATATCAAGGTTTCGTAATCATTTTGTTGTGGTAATATTCCAATGATATTCACCATCCTTATTAAGCATTACATTAACACTACAACTAAGAAGTGTCATTAGTATGATCTCATTTAACTTTACATATTAAGTTACAACTTTATTAGTGGACTCATCACTAGATTCACCAACCATATTATGTCATCACTATTCATGTAACATGTATCATTAGTGTCATCTCATTTTACTTTCTCATATTAGGTTGAAAACTCTATTAGATATTCATCATGGCATTAGCCAACTATTCACATTATCATCATTATCCATGTATATGGTCAACCATTTATACATAGAGGTCTATCAAACTACACTCGTTGTCTCATCATGCCATATCTACTTATATCACATTTCAAGATCAAATCACATTCTTACTTATATTATACTGTGGTTGTTCTAAACAAACTTATGTGAGTGTCTTGTTAAACATATATCAAAACTTAATCTAGTACAATTGAGGTTCTATTGACCCATATCATGAGGGTAGTACAATGGTCACTCTCTCTGAGCTAACTTAACTCTATGAGTAACTCATATGCATATACTTTATCTTTCCTCTCTGATCTAAGGTTATTAGGTATACCTCATTGTCACTAGTGATATCTTTACAAGATCTAGCCACATAAGCACAAACCAAAACATGATATGACATACTCTTCGTAGATCTATACCCATGAAACATCTTTACTCAAAACTATCTTATATACACAACCACTAGATTAATTCCTACAAGGAACCACCAACCCGAGCTTGAGGCTTCACAGAAACTAAAGCATAGTCTTCTCCTCCAAGGTCTTGGGACTCTCTCCCTCACCCAGATGGTAGGTTCTCATATTCAACTTCACATATACGCATATAATCAACCTCTCTCTGGCTCTAGGGTTTTGTCCTCCCAAGGACATCTAGGGTTCAACAAGACTATAGGAATCAAGCATAAAATAACTCAACTCATTCACTTAGGAGTAGTCTAGTTTAGGACATATGATAACACATATTTCGCATCATTCTCATATCTTGGAGTTTAGGTTCTCTAACCTTCTCCCTCTAGGTTTCACTATCTTTGGAGTTAACCCTAAAACTGGTCCTAACACTAGAGGTCCTCCTTTGTAAAAGAGCTTGAGGCTCATGTTGACTCACATCTTGTCTTAACTTATCTTAACTTATCTTAGGAAAGCATATATACTTTCATCCTCATATCTTATGTCAAAACCTCAAAATTGAACCTTAAGTCTTCAAAGACAAACATATATCACCATAAACTATCTTATATCATCTATATAAGGCTTACATCATATCATCAAAACTTATTTCATCTATTCCATCTATCATAAATTCTAACAAGGATCTAGACATCTAATCCAGAACTTCTCTTTTTCCTAGACTGATGTCATTCACTTTCACTTAGGTTGCATGCCCACCTCCTACTTGTACATGTGTGGAGACAAATTTTTGTATTACTTACATATATAATAAATATTATATAGTTTTTCTTCGATAAAACATGTGTCAAAGAAAACTACCAAGGTTCGATCTGATTGGAATAAAAAACCAAATCCAAAAAATGAGTGTCCCACACATAGTAGAGAGTAGTGTCATGAAAACTAGTGAAAATAGTGAGAACATGGTGTAGACTAGTGTAGTTACTCTATACAATGAGTGCCATATGTCTAGGGTTTCTCTTCCCTCGATGTACGTCATTTCCAAATAGTGCAACGTCCCATACTGTTTCACTACATGGAAATAATGACATCTAAGGACTTGCTATAGAACAAACACCAGTCTAGACCTAGTTCTCAGACATCTAGGTGCTAACCTAGAGGCTAGGTCAGATCTAGTCTCTAAAAGACAACTATTCTAGCCCTAAAGATGTTCAAGTTTAAGGTTTTCTTTAGTTTGAGTTGCATAATGAGAAAATGTTAGGCTTTGATATTGTTCATGCTCTGATACCAACTATGACGTCCCCAGATTTTATCAAACTTAATCTGATGTGTGATATCCAAATTGAAACCTCACCTCAGCAAGAATTCTAACTTAAACACCCCACACTAGGCTAAGAAAAAGAAAATATGAGGAAGTCAGAAGGAAACAATAGTAGCACATGTACATGAACAATAATAAAACCATACAACACATGTTCACCATTCAACATATAATTATATAATAAATTGTTACAACACTTGATATTACATATTGAACAACAAACTTTACATATACATATACTATCACTAAATAATAGGATCTTAAGACAACATGTCCACCTGTACATCAGCTCGCCACACAACTCTCAACTATCATGGTTCTTTAAGAGCATATGTCCACATCACCTAAATTAAATATTACATGTGGTACACGTCAACACAATATTCAAGAATATTGTACTGAGTACGCCTATGTGTCTTTTTATATACCTCTCATTACTAAGTTTGACAATAAGATAAAACTAATACTCAGAAGTTATAAACAAATATAAGAAAAATTATATACTTGCACAAAGATGTTTATTAACAAAAGAGAACACATATTTTAAGATCATTTTCCATTATATATCTGTGCATTGACCGCTGAAGGTTTTGATGCATTCTCTTAACTCTCAAGGAGCTCAAGATTAAGGACATTATGATCTCCTGCCAAAGAGTTAGATCATATGTACAATGTGACCGACTACCAAAGAGTTAAGTCACTTCTAAGAATTGTATTATCAAAGAGTTTAGTGCTTTCATTTAATGGAACAGATATATTATGTTTCACGTGTTCATAGCCATAAGTATGGAAAACTCAAACAACATATAATACAAGAACAATCATCTCATCCAATATCATATGCCAAGTATTTTACTACACATATAATACATGCATATTGTATAATAAGCCAAGTAAGAGGTAATGGTGTACCTTGATCAAGAGATACACCTAATCATATCCTTGATATCTGGTATATCCTCATCTCAACCCCTGATTAAGACAAGATCATGTACCATCATCAGGTTCCCATCATCTTAACCCTAGTTATATACATTTTAGGATTTAATTAAATCATTAGGATATTCCCATTTTTACTTGTATTCTTGTCTTAGAATTATCTTACTAATGTTATATTTTCCAATGATGTTACAGATTAGGGTTCATCATCTGAATATTAGCCTCCATATTATTTTGTGTACATATTAACCCTAAGTTACATCATTAACCTAACTTAGTGTTTCATAACAAGTATTAAGGGTCATCTTCATATAACATGAATTATATGGATCTTATTGATCTCACGGTTTCATATTAACTTCCAGTTATAGATATGAGGGTTTTTCATAAATTCGATCATTTATTGAGCATGTATGTATTTATTACATTTTATTTAGGTTACTAGCCTTAAATAGCCATGTGGAGCAAATTACATGATTTCATGCATCAACATTACAATCATTGACCTTATATTGATTATAGACATGAAAAAGGATTTACTAACATGTTATCATAATTTTAGGCCATTGTTTGATATTTGTTATCCATGAAATAAACATTTCACAACTTACATGATATCACTGAGATTAGTGTATCATAAGCCTGACATTATACTTTTATGATGTTCTACGTAATTTTATGAGAATTTTTGTACCTTGTTGATAATTTTTTGATAAACATGTTAATTTCCATGATTTATTGAAGAAGTGTGATTTTCTGGGGTATTTACCTTCGTGGACCAACTGTGCGTCGCCATGTGGCAACCTGGGCTGCGGCCCGCTCCTCCTATGCCCACGCTGAGCCGGGGCAGTTTTGTGGTCTGGTCCGGTCGTTTCTGGGTTCTAAACCCGGTTCAAGCCCTTTCTTTCTCCGGTCCACGGGAAGCTGACCCCCGCCCTCTCTCCTTCCATGCCCGACGCGTCCCAGCGTCTGTCCGCGGGACTCTATATCCCACTCGTAGTAGCGCCACCGTGATGGAACTGCTCCAATGAGCAATCAAGAATGCTCTCTCCTCCTCCATGCGAACCAAAAAGACTGCCGAAGGATGCGGCCGTGCTCCCGCAGTGCCGCCTGCAGGGTTACTGCCTCTATGGCCTCCCCTATCTGTAGCTTGGGGAGCTCGCCGGGACAGCCGCCATTGCAGCGGTGGGAAAGAGGATTTCCCTCTTCATCTGACTAAGATTTAGGCCAGGTGCACCACAAAATCTTCCTCAACTGCTCTGTGATTCCAAAGCACAATGGAAAATCTTACATCCACCCCTCCGAACTCTATTTCTTCTTCGGCTAATCTTGGCTTCATACACCATGTTAACCACAGGATCTCAGCCCGAAAACATTGGGATTCAACTCCATTGACTCCCTTCTGCATTTTCCCCTTCCTATCTTCCTCTGATCTTCTGTCTTCCTCCATATGTCTCCTCATCGCACAACCTGCTTCACACGATGGAGTAGTAGTAGAGACGGGACGGTGGACCTTTCTCGTGTATGCTCCAACTGTTCCAAATAAAGGGTCTTTCAACTCCTCCCACTGATATGGAAATAACTACTGGGTCTATCTCCCGCTCTCAAGCCATGACCTGAGGGTATCGCGATGTGTTGTGTCTCCATAGATTCCTGCCTGTAACCGCAAGGTTCAAGACATAATCTTGGCCATCGATTACCAGTGTGCGGCTATGATGGAGTCTACACAGTACAGGATCCGTGGCTTCCCCCATACAAAGAATGCATGACACCCAAAAACTAATATCAGGACTTAGGCAAGGACTATTAAACTTAGGCAAGCACATCATTTTGCAAACTTCAAACCTAAATAACTTCTTCTAGGATACTCCAATTGCCACCAAATTTTAACCATAGCTCTACCATCACTCAATCTAGATTTTACTCAAATTTGTTGATAAAACTCAGCCATTTGACTTGTCGACATAATTCCTCAAATGACATTAAATATAGGGATCTTAATCATGATATAAATATCATTTGACATCAACCTTTAACAAAACACTTGGAACTCTTGACATAACCCAGACACATGAATTCGATTATCTCATTAGGTATCAAAGATCCAAATGTTCACTCTGAGAAGGAGACGAAAGAGATAGCCACAAGTTGGATGCTTCAAAAACTTTATGAGGGAAGATTTGTGGCTGGAACGTTATAGATCAAGGTGTTCACAGATGGGATTGCCAAGATGACTTATCTAGGGGTTTTCACATTAGTTTTCTAATGTTAAGCCTATTTTATCCCTCTTCCTCTCTTTGTTTGATTATAGAAATCATGCGAGACTAAACCCCATATTCCTTAGGACATGGGAATGGCACAATATTGCTTTATATTTGAATTCTATGAATTAATAATCTATTTCCTTCATTTTAGACGTGAATCTATGACCTCTTATTGGTTTATTTATGCTTAATCACCATAATCATAGTAATAGACCACTATCTGCTTCAGGAGAAAGAAAGGGGTTGGACAAATCATAGGTCCACATAGCCTATATCATGCCTTAGGAGAGGGCTTACATCTATGAAAGAACAACCTAGAGATATTGATAATGCACTTAAATAATTCCTAAACTATATAGAAGTAAGGTTTGTTGCTGTTTAGGTAGTGTATTATGTTGTGGGTGTGGGTAATACTTGCTAGACAACAAGTGGTAGAAATGGGATGTTTGATGCTACAATAATGTCTACCTTTACGTAGTGTCACCGCTAGATGGTATTGGTCCATAATTGATGACGATGATGTAGATGCAGCTGGGTACTCATCTTCCATGCACTGGTTTGGTGTTGTTGATGGTGGAGATGGTGGTCGTGTTGGTGGGATGAATGAATTACACAATGAAACCATATTATCACTATGATCTATGGGGGTGAGGATGATGAAAAGAACATTCCTCCTCATGAAAGGTGACATTCATAGAGATATAGATTATGAAAAAGCTAGGTCCATGACATATGTAACCTTTTTGAGAAAAAAGGATAACTGAGAAACATCATTTGAATAGCTCAAGGGGAAAGTTTGTCGGCCTTGGGATTAAAATTATGAACGAATGTGATACAATCAAAAACTCGAGATGATATAGCAAACAATATGGATTGAGGATAAACAATAGAAAAAGTGGTATGTTTCTTGAGAATCAAGGAAGGTTGGTAATTGATATGAAAGTAAGCGGTGAGGACCACATCAAACCCGAAAAGCTTAGGTGACTTCACATGAATGAGAAGAGAGTGCAAGTGATGATATTTACGCTTGATGATGTCACTTTGTTGTGAAGAGTATGTGCATGAGCATTGATGAATCTCCTTATGTCACAACAAAAAGAGGCACCAACCTTTTGGGTATACTTGAGGGTGTTGTCAGTCCAAATAATCTTAATAGATGTTGAAAATTAAACCAAAAACCAACTGGTGAAACTCTCGAATTAAAGTAAAAACTTCATCATGAGTTCAAGTAAGTAAAGCCATGTCATTCTAGAAAAATCATCCACAAACATAAGAAAATATCTATAGACATTGTTACTAGTAGTCTTGAATATACCATTCACATCAATATGAATTAAATCAATCATATGAGATGATTATTTACATATATGGGCCATAAAGTCTTTTCCCATCTACCAATCATTATAAGGAGCATGAAGATTAAGAACTATCTAATAATTTAATATTATATAAAGGCAAATGGCCACAACATATATGTAGCTGAACTAGCCTGGAGGCAAGAAGGACTCATGGTAGGATAGAGGGTAGGGTAGAAAAGTAGCAGAGATTACCAGAGCATACTCCCTACCAAATAATCATCAAAATCCTCCAATCTTGTGAAATAAAACTGGATGGACCAAAAGTTATGAAACATGAAAGAGAATTAATAACTTTTTGTACAAAGATTGTTTTTTTTGGAATGTTTGGAACAAAGTGGGAAACATTCAACTTGATTTTAGAAGAGATAGGAACAATGTTACACCATGTTACTCATTTAACCAATCCATCTTCTATGGTGATTTAGGAGTGAGGGATAGAATTTTTAGAATATGGGACGTAGCGGTCATATGTTGTGATACACCCAGATTCATAATCCAGCTAGAGCTAGTAGTAAGCATGGACACCTTAAAGTTACCTTGAGAAGCGGAGTCTAGGTGGGTAGAAGAATTGATGGTAGGTAAACCCCTGAATGCAAATCATAAGAGGAAGATGTGGCCATGTTGTTGTGGAGGGTTGGAATCTCATAATATTGGGTAGATTGGCAAAGGCATTCATACTTTTCATGGTATAATGAGACATGATAAGTTTGAAAAGATGCCTCTAGTGAAGGGGGTGCACAACCAATTGTTGGAGAAGATACTTGACCATTGTGAGTAGGCGCTTGAGAACATGGGTAGAGTTCCTGCCATATCCTCTCTCATAGTGTACTAGACAACCATGCTTTGAGTTGTAGAGGTCTTCAATGTGGCCAAACTTGCCACCCATTTTGGGTATTGTCCTTTCCCACGAACATGACCTCTGAATGTCAAAGCCATTGTCAATGAAGGTTCAAATGTAGTAGTGGGAGAGATGCAAGGAGAAAGCATCTCAGACTCGGTAAAGCATGTGTATACTTGGTCCATATATGGAAGGATTGCACCAACCAGGAGTAGTTGTTGATCGCAGTGAGGTAGGGATGAAGTCTATTGAGGAAGCATCCAATGAGGAGAATTTCTCTCTCTTTGCTGACCTCATCATAGTTCATTGGAGAGAAGAAATTCATCTAGTGTGACAGGGCCTTCTTTGCCTCATATTACTTTGACAAGGGATTATCCCCTTACTTCTTAGAGAATATTTTATCCATGTCTTTGTAGATGGGAAAGCAGTTGTCGACCCGAGGGAGGAACTGCTTCATTTTGTTCCACATTGTTTTGGCGCACCTATGCCACATGTACTTGACTACAACTTCATACTCCAGGCACCCCTAGAGCCATAGGAAAACCTAGCTATTTCATGTAGTAGAGGTAGTATTTGGCTCATCAGGGGCATCCTCATTGATAAACTAGACTTCAACCCATGATTCCAGGAATATTTGAACAACAATCATCCAAAGCAAAAAAAAATCATCATTGAGTTTGGTAGAAGTAATATGGAACATGTCATTATAGATCATGGTAGGCGTTGTGTAAAGAAGTGAGATTACCTCTCTACTAAAAATAGTAAACAAAATCCAATGAATAGCAGCGGAAGTTAAAAAATTGACTATATTCAATTTAATAAAGAGTACATAAATTTCCCCAATGAGGGTATACATGCTTTATACAAATAAAGGATCTGAGTAGTGGGAAACTCAACTACATCAATATGTCTCCAAAAATAAATAACTTAACAAATTAATCCATGAGGGAAGGATGGACTCCTTTTCCTAGTCTTAGGCTAGTTCACCATGCTCTTGTTGCGCACTCTGATCCTAAACCTAGGTGGTTGGGATCACCCAACAAGAGGAGAGAAAATGTATATGTCAAATAAAGGAATAAGGACAAACATTAAATAAAGTATTGCATGATGAAGGACTGCTATGCTAAGAGGGTCAAAAGTATGGGGCAAGTAAATAAATAAGAATTATGCCAAGTCAAATAAAAATGAAGTTTGCATGCATGATTTAATATGACTACATTAAGCTAATATAGGGTAAAGTCACCTACCTGACCTCAACCTCTGGGTGAGGGAGAATTAATACATTCCCAAGCACCTGAATATATATAAAATGGGGAGAATTATTGCATTCCCCTGGGTGAATTTACACATGCCCACTATGGGTGGTTTGTACTCATGTACACTACATTAGTTAATTAGTCATTTACATGATCATGCTAGAATAATTTAATGGAAGATTTAAGAAATTGAAAACTTTGCAAGTGGGGTCCCGGACCCTAGAATAATTGAAGTAAAGATGCCACAAGAAGTCAATAAAGAGAATAAATGTTAAGACAATGCCTCACTAGAAATATTAGGGTTGGATATCAAAATGCCCAACTTAGGGTTTAGAATGCACATACCTCTTTTCACCCATAAAGGTTAACTTGAATAGTATACTTTGGTCCACAAAGTCAACTTTTCATCCTAGAAACACATTATGTATATTAGCCAAGTCAAAGTGAACATATCTATTCCTATTATATTTTTATATTATTCTTATCCTACCCTCGATCATTTAATGTCATGTTAGGGTTTATGATGTTAATCTTTGTTGATAGAATATGTGATGCTTTATATATCAATATTAGTTCTAATTATCCATATTTAGTCACATAAGTCTATGTAACTCATATATATGTGGTTAATAATAATATATTCTTCAAATTTAGGTTTAATGTTTTCATTTTGAACTCTATAATGTGAATCCATATTATTCCTAACATTATGCTTACCATGTATATAGGTGTAACTATATTCCACATGAATATCTATTAGGTTGACTAATATACACATGCTTTGATCCAACTAACATGTCATCTAGATATATGTTCATAAAAGTATATTGTTGTACACATTATTATCTTTTACACCATTTAATTGATAAGAATACAATATAGTTAGGTGCATTCCAAAATTATATTTTTATTTATAATTACCATATATTGCATAAATATGTATTTGTGTATCTAGAGTTGGTTGAAACATTATTATCAAAATTATTGATAATCTATGTGTAGTACTAAAATGTAACTCATTTTATATATAATCTTCCATTATTAGTTGAGCCATGACATACAAGATTATAATAAGGCAACATACTCATCTTACATCTATCGTTTGATATGTAATACTACAATAGGATGTTATACAAGTAAATCAATATGATATAATAATGTGAACACAGTTTGCAAAATAGTTCCTTAGTTATAGATCTACTATACGGATCATCAATTAAGATTTAGATATCATCTTTAATCACACTCTTACATACATAATCTATTATGACTATTTCCTATATGTGGTTCAGTATATCATCCTTGGGATCATAGTCATATGTATAGTTGTATTTATATATACCTAGGGTTAACTTGATTACAAGGTGCATGTATTAACATGGTTTTAAGTTAATTATTGAAAAATAGAGAAAGAATTACTGACCTTAGATAATAGAAACTGATGGATATGTGATGATCCGTTTGTGAGCATATCTAGGGTTCATCCCAAGATAATTACTCCATATCTTCAGGTGGTGTCTTGCTGCTAGATGACACAATGTCAAGTGGTGTTGCAAGTATAGGAGTCAATGTCGTTGCAAGAGAGGAGTCAACGGTGTTGTTATCAGTGTATACGGTGTTGCACTTGGTGGCTACGATGCCCTGCTGTCAGGGTGTGTTGGTGTCGAGGCTGCTCTAGATGTGCTATTGTATTGCAGGAATTTCTTAGTGGTGTTGGGAGGCAGAGGGCGGCAAAGTTAGATGATGTGGCTCTACACCACAACGGATGATGAGTGGTTGTCGGAGGTTGTCCTTTGCTGCGTCAGACGGGACTACAATAGAGTGGTGTTGCCACTGGTCATGCACACGCGTCGTTGAGCGTCGAGCAAGGGGAGAGGCGTGCAGACGATAGTAGCAGATGTTGAGGGAGTAGATAGGGTGTCGGGGCTCCGTTATGTTGAGGGTGCGGCACCAAGTTTTGTGATTAGGCCATTTCCAGGGGAAATGAACCAAGTACAAGGGTTCGATCCAATGGAACATGGTATGTGATTGCAACCTGCTGCTATGAAGGTACTCCATGATTTTCATGGAGAGGACATCATGGAGATAGGAGGTTTGCATCGTGGCCAATCTGATAGAAAACAACATGTTGTGTAGTGGTCTCTCACTATAGTCAGCAAGAAGATGGTGGTGGAGAGGTAGATGAGGAGGTGAGGTAACACCAGCGGGGCACTGCTGTTGCTGACAAGGTAAGGATGAGGAGGACATGCGGTGACATGGGTGGGGCACTACTATTGCTGGCGAGTATATAGGGAAGAGGAGATCTGAATATGGGGTGTTGAGTTGTAGTAGATCTATATCTTGATTGGGTGTCGTAGTAGGAAATTGCACTCCAGTTTGTAGGCGGTGGAGAAAAGAACAACCATAGGGAGAGAAGACGTTGAATCAGGCTTCTGTTTCAGGTGGCATGTACCTAGGTCGAGGGCTGAGAAATTAGGTTATGGATTTTGGATATGAGTCTCACAGTTGTAGGTCATATCTGGTTTACATGCATTGTCTTGAATGTTGAGAGGCACTGCGGTTAATTGCCAACCTACATACAGATCCAATCTGGTGGCATAAAACATGGATGTGTTGCGAGCATCGGTGGTCGATCAACCTACTGTGGGAGCGATTTGGAGCCTTGAAGGTTGTCTAGGAGATCTCAGTTTAGGGGTTAACAAGGCATCGTGGTAAATGTAGACTACTGATGGTCGAGGTGATAGCGTGACTATGAACCGAGTAGGCAGGATCAGAGAGAAATGACACAATGTAGCTCTGAAGATGAACGGAAAGAGTGGAGATGTAAGGGAGTTCTTTGCTAGGTCTTTGGATCATTGCCTACTCTGTCGATATATGGGTGATCACGGCCTCATTAGGGTCCCAAATGTGCATCAATTTGTCGGTCTTGATCTGCTCTGAGGTTGTAGGTATGTGGTTGGTGGTGATGGTTGTGGATGGGTAGAACTTGAGGAGAGGGGGAAGCAATCTTACTGAGGTCGTCACTGCTAGCTATGAAAGTGTATGATTTGTATTGTAGGTATCTACGACAGTCAAACAATGGGCATTGCATCATCGCTGGGTGCATGGAAGGGGGAGTTGGCGACTTGGGTTAGGTGTGTTGAGGAGAAAAGGAAGGATGGGGAAAGATAAATAGGAGACGGAGAGGAGAGGAAGGTGGAGGCAACAAACGTCACTCATTACTGAAGAGGGAAATGCAACATCACATTAGAGACAGAGGGAGAGTCATGTAATGTTGTGTTACATTGTGATTTAGGAAATAGTAATTTTCTCGATCAAATACCAGTATTAAAGCCAATGGTAATTAATATTTTAAATACCAATTCAATCGGGAAAGCAATTTCTCTTCAATGGTCAAACAAATTAAAGGGCAACTAAATAGGAGTCAAGGAGGTTTCCTTTTTCCATGCAATAGGCATTTATATATATTAAATTTGCATATTCATTTAATTAATTGTGAGGATAGAGAAATACCAATTAATATGAAAATTCATGGGTTTGCTAATTAAAGTCTGTGGAGTTTAACATTACATGAATTTTCTCCTTTTGAACGCAATTTATATTTGATTGTATGCTAACTTCCTAATAAATACATTTCGTACCCTTCTTAATAAATTTTGATATAAAATTTCTTATTTCTCATTTCTTATGCCACATAACCATAAAATCTCTAAATTAATATAATCTACTAATTATATCTCATTAATGGCCATTTTGCATTATTAGACTCTAATTAACACATTAGTTGAGATATTTGTGCAAAAACCCATTCATTGTCATGAATGTGGGTAAATATAGTTCAATCCATGAAGTATAGCTCAATTTGAACATTGAGGACAAAGAGGATAGAAAATAGAGGAAAATTGAGGGAAAAGGACAAAAAGGATATGAAGGAAATAAAATCTTGAAAATGGTTTAAATTGCAAATAAACCCAATAATCAGTATGTTACAACACTCCACCCATTAAAGAGGATTTTGTCCCTAAAATCTCAACAAGAGGAAAGGGTGAGTACGTAACATTCCAACATTAAGAAACTAGGTGGTTACCTCTAATCTATGGTACTTCTCATGCTCTACACATAAGTCAGGTTTTACTAAGGTTTTCACTATTCATACTACCTTTTATTGAATATAACACAATAGACATTTTTGGCTTATTATCATTATCTTCTATTATGAAATTACATCATCCTTATTATGTTATTAATCATGTCATGTTGTATCCACATTGTTATAAAAAAGAATTATATCTCAACATTATGCACAACCCATGTGTATTTCTCATTTAGTAATCAAGAATTTTAAGCACAATCAGGGTTTACTAAATAATTTCAATATTTATCAATATGTAAGATCACAATCCTTAATAACTAGAATTTATACTCCATTATATTCATATTACCTTCATGTAGAATTATCACAGATTATTCTGTAAGAAATTAAAAATATTATTAATAATTTCTTACATCTATATTACACATTTTCATATCACCTTTTATATTCACATTAATGTCATCACTAACCATTTTATCCTATTTACACTTCATATAAATTATACATTTAACATCACATTAGGCATTTGGAATTATTAATAATCATGGTTATGTAAATCCAATTACTCCTTATCATGTATTTTAGTGAATAAGGTGGAACACATTGCATATTAATGAATTGATTCATATACCAAATTAGGTGATTATTTGTCATTTAGGTGTATCAAAGTGCACTATTGATGATGCCACCTAATATCACTAATGTATCATGAAGGCATTAAGGATATGTATGTATATATGTTAAGGTTAGATCATTACACCTTATGGTATAGGTCAACATGGAAATTACATGTTATGCATTTATCTTATAATTTTGGGTGACATGGTCAACATTATGTGCATTCACCATTAGTGAGTTACTCATATTAAGTATTTTTTGGGGTGTAAGCATATGAACTGTTTATTAAATGACTTAATATATATTCATTAGTATATAAACAAACAAGTTAAATTGTATTTATAATTTTTTGGGCCATTCCTAATCATATAAGATCACTAATCTCTTATATATGGAGTTAGGGTTTCTAATTCCAAAGTGGCTAGATTTTTCTATGAATAGGATTCCATCCCCTAAAAAGGGATTTCGTCCTTGAAATCAGCAAATGCAAAATCTATCAAGGTACTACTACTACCACTACTCCACCCCTTAAAAGGGTTACCTACCAAATCAAACTAAACTAGAGGTAAAAGAGTGAGTCTAATCAATTCATGTATAAGACCCAATCACTTAATTGTTTTACTATTCATTATCCAAACTTCAAAGTCTAGTATAGGGTAGGCTACCCTTAAACATGGAATTCTAAGACTCATATAAGGAAATTATGGGTCATAAGGTGATTTTATTTGTTTTGTTACCCAAATCATCATATTAGGTTCCTAAGGATACTCAACATTGAGGTAATTGCCTAAAGGTATGCTATTTTGGACACTAGTATTAGCTCAGGCCAGGCCAATGTCATATGGATCTGGGAGTCCTCGTTAACCAAGCTAGTGGTGCGGAGGAAAATATTGTCAACCCCCCCGACCCTGACCCTTTCTAGGAACCCTTGCTTTCAACTTATGTCCTAGTAGCTACCTAATAGGATACTCATCAAAAAGTTGATTAAACATATTTCTAATATGAAATTATTATGGTCCTAAATCGACCTTTCACCATAGGTAAATTCTAATGTGAACTAAAGGGATACTAAATGAGGTAAGATTTTCTAAATAAGGAGACAAATTGAAATAGTCAAGACTCTGACTACCATTGGCTCTGATACCAAGATGTAAAGAAGTGAGATCACCTCTCTACTAAAAATGGTAAACAAAATCCAACAAATAGTAGTGGAAGTTAAAAATTTGACTATATTCAATTTAATAAAGAGTACATAAATTTCCCCAATGAGGGTATACATGCTTTATACAAATAAAGGATCTAAGTAGAGGGAAACTCAACTACATCAATATGGCTCCAAAAATAAATAACTTAACAAATTAATCCATGAGGGAAAGATGAACTCCTTTTCCTAGTCTTAGGTTGGTTCACCATGCTCTTTTTACTCGCTCTGATCCTAAACTTGGGTGGTTGGGATCACCCAACAAGAGGAGAGAAAATGTATGTGTCAAATAAAGGAATAAGGACAAACAAAAAGTAAAGTATTACACGATGAAGAACTGCTATGCTAAGAGGGTCAAAAGTATGAGGCAAGTAAATAAACAAGAATTCTGCCAAGTCAAATAATGATAAAGTTTGCATGCATGATTTAATATGACTACATTAAGATAATATAGGGCTGAGGAACCTACCTAACCTCAACCTCTGGTTGAGGGAGAATGAACACATTCCCAAGCATCCATATATATAAAATGGGGAGAATTATCATGTTCCCCTGGGTAAATTTACACATGCCCACTATGGGTGGTTTGTACTCATGTACACTACATTAGTTAATTAGTCATTTACATCATCATGCTAGAATAATTTAATGGTAGATTTAAGAAATTGAAAACTTTGCAAGTGGGGTCCCATAACCTAGAATAATTGAAGTAAAGATGCCACAAGAAGTTAATAAAGAGAATAAAGGCTAAGACAATGCCTCATTGGAAATATTAGGGTGGTATATCAAAATACCCAACTTAGGGTTTAGAATGCACATACCTTTTTTCACACATAAAGGTTAACGTGAATAGTATATTGTGGTCAACAAAGTCAACTTTTCATCCTAGAAACACATTATGTATATTAGCCAAGTCAAAGTGAACATATTCATTCCTATATATTTTTATTTATTCTTACCCTAATCCTAATCATTTAATGTCATGTTAGGGTTTATTTTGTTAATGTATGCTAATATAATATGTGATGCTTTATATATCAATCTTAGTTCTAATTATCCATCTTTAGTCACATGAGTCTATGTAACTCATATATACATATGTGGATAATAATAATATATATTCTTCAAATTTAGGTTTAATGATGTCATTTTCTTCTCTATAATGTGAATCTATATTATTCCTAACATCATTCTTACCATGTATATAGGTGTAAGTATATTCCACATGAATATATATTAGGTTGACTAATATACACATGCTTTGATCCAACTAACATGTCATCTAGATATGTGTTCATAAAAGTATATTCTTTTGCACATTATTATCTTTTACACCATTTAATTCATAAGAAGACAATATAGTTAGATGCATTCCATAATTATATTTTTATTTATAATTACCATCTATTGAATAAATATGTATTTGTGTATCTAGGGTTGGTTGAAACATTATTATTAAAATTCTTGATAATCTCTGTGTAGTACTAAAATGTAACTCATTTTATATATAATCTTCCATTATTAGTTGAGCCATGACGTACAAGATTGTAATAAGGCAACATTCTCATATTACATCCATCGTTTGATATGTAATACTACAATAGGATGTTATACAAGTAAATCAATATGATATAATAATGTGAAAACATTTTGTGAAATAGTTCCTTAGTTATACATCTACTATATTGTGGCAACACATCCCACTATCACACAGACAACGAGGTGTTACACGAAAATGTGCGGAAATCACCATAACCACAGATTAACAAAAATACGGGTTAATTAAAACCGATTGCGGAAAGCGGATAAACTGAGAAACTAATACATGTAGGTCCTCATACTGCAAAGAAATAGGTTATATAAACATATACAAGTCGGATACGTGTCCACAGCTTAGTGGAATATTTGTTATGTCATCACATGAGTTCATCACCTGTTATATATACATAACGGCCCACATCCGACCAACAACAGGATATATAAACCATCAATAGCTATACATCGTGAAACAACGTCAAAACGCCCCCAAGGACCTAAGAGTACAAGGATGACTCTAAGACTCTACTACAAGACATTCAAAATGGCAACATATCCATCACTTGCCTTCTACTGCTCGTCTTGCTGCTCAGCCACAACACCGCGACCACCATCGCGTCTAGCTCAAACACCTAAATAGGGTGTAAACCAGCGGGGTGAGACACACAATCCCAGTGAGAAACATAACTCCCCTCCAAAACTACAAAACCTCAGAAAGATAAAGCTACAACAACATATAACTGATGAGAAGTATAACCAGAGCAGTTTATACAGTAAAGTTATTCATACTGTCAAGCTTACCAGATGTACGGAAGGCATATATCCAATTATTTCTTTATGGAATATGATTAACAAGATAAGATTTATAAGGTATTACCACATAACATGAGGAACATATAAGTAACTACAAGATATAACAAGATTAACTACACAAGCAAGGCCTCAACCAATGTTCCATGTTTTGCCTTAAGCAGTAAATACTATACGGCTGGATTACGTATTATTATGCCCTGAGGAAGTGAGTTGTACCGCTCAAATCCAACCTTCGGTTGCGAAACCCAAGCCGGTGCCATAAAAGGTCAATGGAAGAGTCGGACTCCACGACCTCCCACCTCGTGGTCAGTGTACAAGTACAACACAAGCAGGACCGTAGTCTCTTGCTTTAAGTGGCCTCAGCCACAGGGTCAGGCTAACCTCTGCCTAACCCGCCTCGGTATAGGTATCGGCGCTAGTGAAACTGAGCCATGGGCATGTTCACCATGCTCTGAGCCATGAACGCATTCATGCTCCTCATATCACATATCCTGAGCCATGGGCATGTTCACCATGCTCTTCACATACTTGGGCTACGAGCCTTAATCCGCACCCTGGAGTCTACAACCGAAGTTGCACTCATACCTCCTCATTTTCGGCTAGAAGAAACCACACATATTCAATAATATGTGCTTCCAGGTTAACCCACAGGAGAACCTATTTCACCATCACCAGCTCCTGACGATGATGGATCTATGGCCAGGGCAAACTACATGATATATTTCACTGTGATTAATTAGTATCTTTTATATGGATTGCAAGATTCAACCAAGGTGTATAACATGTAAACTATAACAAAATAAATAGTATGAAACTCAACAATATGCTTTCATTGTAATCAACATCATCATGATCCATCACAAGGATCCACATTACATGTTATCACTTGACCTCTTACCAATCATCTAGATCCATCTCAAGGATCATCACATTGCCATGGGATCTCAATCCCTTATCACATAGTGCCACTTCCTCTCAAGGCTTACATCATCAACATGGGGTAGCAACCCCCAGCACTTTAGTCAAATACATCATACAAATTATCTCAATATCAAGAGTAATCATCACAGCAGAGTTACTCAACCTATATATACCCCATAGCCCTTTTTACTTGGCTAAGCATCACCTGCATGGTTAGTATACAAAATAATCATAGGCTTAACAGAAAGACCATGCTATTAATATAAGGTGACATTAATGATTATATGCTTTATCAATCATGCCTCAACATATAGACATAGGCCACATTATTTAAGCAGAGCATTTATGTGATTACCATTTCCTTAGCACTTATACAGATGATTCAGGATGATCACATGCATATGTAAATTCATGATAAGTTACATGGATAAGCTTTACCATAATGATTACCATCCAGCATATTAAGGGCCATCATCATGTCTAAATGTGATATATACACAAGTTCTAACATAGATGTGGTCAACTATATTGTCCACATCTAGGGTTACTTATCAAAACTAAAACGTGATGCAAGAACAACATATCGGTTTCTATAAGGGCAGGACCCTCACTAAAAGCACCCACTACCCTCACCACAAAGATATCGGGCAGGGCACCTGTAACACCCAGATTTTTATATCACACAAGAGGAAGCAAATTTTTTTCACTACTACAGAAACAACCTTTGGCGTCGGTTGTTTAACCCCCTTTGGCGACGGTTTTCAAGCGACGCCTATGTGGGCGCTGCTAAAGGTCGAACTCTTCGACGTCAGTTTTCTAACCGACACCTATATGATATATAGGCGTCGGTTATATATAGTTGGCCGACGTCTATAAGGTTCGCGCCACAAAAAAGAGCACCACCTAGGACACTTTCTGCGTCGGTTAACAACTTAACAACCGACGCCATACACCCAGACGACACGACAAAGCACGGTCGTGCTTCACTGCACGGCCGTGTTTAGTACTATAGGCGTCGGTTTTATACTAATAAGTGATGTCTTTTCCACCACGACCGTGCTTTCCTACACGGTCGGGTTGTTCGTCCTATTAGGCGTCAGTTTTTATCAAATAACCGACGATGTAGGCCTTTAATGACGGTGTTCTATAAATAACCAATGCCTATACTTTAATTTTTTTTCTTATTAGTTTGCAGGCCTGCTGTGGCTGGTCTGCAGGATGAGAACCTACAGTTTATTTTTTTGAACTGCAGGTTTACGACATCCATTGATATCAGCCTACAAACATGCCACAAACCTGTAAAATCAACAAATATTTTTTCACACAAGTAGATACATTCAGACATCAATTCAATTCTCACATTCACACACATGTAGAAACATTCAAATACATGTAGAAACATTCAAACATGTATAAACATTCAGAAATATTCATTTACAAAATATCATTCAGCATCGCTATCAGCATCCCAATTATATCTTACAATCGTCACTGCTTGTATGGCTTTTGCTCATTCTTCTCTTATTTCATTTAATTCTTCCATCGTATATGGAGCATGTACATTTTTTAAGTGTTTACCTATAGTGTGGTCAGTTTTAAACACCTACAAAGAGAATGATGTATATATATAAGTAATAATATAAAAATAAGATTGATATATTTCATACTAACTAATGATACTATATATAATACCTCATGTATGGTATTAATATCCAATGCGGCATGTCGGATAATCATCTGCATAAATCGCATCACATAGTATGCGCATGCCCAACCGTTGTCTTGTGTAGCGCACTATAAATTGAAACATACAAAATATTAAAAAAATACAACTAAGCACAGTTCACATAAATAATATATACATTGGAGTCGGGAACTTACTTTTATGTTCTCCTAAATTATTGGCTGGTTCTTTCTCCTTGGGACATTTCCTCCAGCATTTTTGAATGCATCTAAACCCCTACATGTTAATGTAACACAGTAAATTGCATAATTATATAGTAATGTAATAACAGATGTTAACGGATATAAAAATGAAATATTTCTCACCAGGATAATGGCATTCTCAATATGTGTCCAATTTTAGTGTTCAATGTACTTCCCGCAGGATTTAGATAATAAACAGTGAACGTCCCGGGGACAATAACTAGTAACTCCCAATGTCTACCGCTAGAGGTAAAAAAGTTAAAAATTAATAACTCAAAATGCACAATAAAAATGGAATTTTCTTAAGTCCAAATTATAAATAAAGTAAACTTACTTGACATTGAATGGAGCTATTATTATCGTCTTCTTTTGCTGACCGAAAACTGTAAAAGTATCTATACAGTATTGTTGAACACTATCAGGGTCTTTAGCTACCATACTAATCAATGATGGAATAAAAAATCCCACATGATCAAATGCAAATTGTTTCCATTGATCTTCGACTAAGTAGCTGCAAAACATGTATTACGTATGCATTAATATATAAGAAACTATATCACCAGATCTTATACAAGGTATATGGATGTATAAACAAGATCTCACCTTATCCATGTCTCTATCATTGATGTATTCAGCCAATCATACATAAACAGCTCAATAATATCTTGTATAAATAAAGAGATATTGTATGATTGACCTGCATAATTTGCTTCAAAAGAAACAATTATAGGGCAATGTATATTATGTGCCCATAGCCAACATGCCATTCCCCTACAAGCAGGACCTAACGGGTATTTTAGGTCAGTTGGAACCCAACTTGGTAATGCAGGAAGTGGAGGTGGAGGCCTAGGTGCTCCGGGTGTCTTCTTTTTAACCTGTATATATAATTTCAGATCAGTTGACCTCATATATACACATTAACAATATAAAGTAATGTAAATTTATCTTACAATTTCAGTAGTGTAGACGACATTTGCTTTGGGCCACAATATCACCCTGCCTTCTGCCTCACCAAGTGTATCAATATCTGGGTGGGCATATGGCAATGCAGCTTCCCTCCAATCGGGTAATACACATATCGGGCTCACACGAACGTAGCCCTGCGGCATTGGAGTCCCATGAAACGTTGCCCCAGGAAGGGACTGGTAAGCCCGTGCCTCTACAACAACATAGTCTTGCATTCTTAAGCGACATGGCTTCAATGCCTACAAATTTACGTAAAAAATGTTATACATATATACATATCACCTTTCGAACATATCATCTTGAAAATACTAGCTACAATGTCATAAACAATACTTACAGCAGATGTGCTAGGCGATGGGTCTCCAAGATTACTCGCAGTCTGTGCATCAGGAGAAGAGTGGGTCGTCATAGGCTGATTGGAAGCCTGAGATGCCTGCCACCGCACTATTTCTTCCTTGACCTTCTCAACAACTATATCATTGACCTTCTTAGCAACTATATCCTTGACTCTCTTATTCTCCTATACATGGATAAAAGAAACATTATCTTCTTATTATTGAATTCCCTTTTGCAGTAACATTCTAAAAAAAGAATAGGTTACCTCTTCTTGTGAAAGTCCCGCTCTGGGTTTGCGCTGGGATGGCCCAAAGAATGCTTTGATGCCCACACCAGTGCCCACACCCCTAACACGTCTAGGATGCTCTGGGTTACCCAGAGCAACTGTCAATTCATCCCTTGTGCCCTGAGGGATGAACGTGCCTTGTTTCCTCTGCTCGTGCAGCTCCCGCTAATCACCATCAACAGAAATTGGTAAGTTAACACCACAAATAATCAATATTCAAATGATTGCTCTAAGAGTTTTATTTTACCATTTTCACAGCCACCTCAGCAGTTACGGGCTTCTTTATTTCACCCTTCTTGTTTTGCCTCCCAGCTATCCAGATATCATGGCGAGGCATGGGTGTGGCAGACTCCTGAGTAGGAGCAGACTCCTGAGTAGCCGCAGACTCTGCCTGTAGTCTTTGGCGAACTCTTGCATTGCCCTTTGGACCCATAGTGTGGTCATGCACATTCAGTGCACGCCTTGCTTTTTGCACGTCACTGAGGGCCTAGTTAGTTTGCACATTAATGATTTGGTTAGTAGCACTAAATGTTAATCTTGAATAGGTGAATATAACATATATTAATTAAATTGGGAGTGATGCATAATACCTTGAATTCTTCAAATTTTCTTGAAGTAACAAAATTATCCCAATCTTCTTTGTCCAAGAAGTTCCACTGCTCAAGGGCTGACTTCTTCTTCTTATCACCATCTTTTATGTATTCTCTGTTCAGATTTGTCCTATAGTTCCTAAGCATCTTTCCAGCGTGTTACATCATGCTTTTATGATGCAGCTTCTCATCCAATGCAAACAAATTCTGTAAAATAGAATTCTTATTAACTAGTATCCAAAAATAGAATTGCAAATAATATAATTTTTAATCTACAAAATAGAATTGCAAATAATAATAACTCACGCATAAATCCTTCCATATCAAGTCTTTCTTCCCCTAAGGAACTTTATGCCAATTATCATACTTAACACCACAATGGCTTAGAGTGACACACCCAAGATAGTTTATAAAATTATTGCGGTTCACTCCAATTGTATTTCCTCCATTATCAAACTCCACAACCAATTTGAATCCACTACCACTCAGCGCTATTAACTTCTTCAACAGAGTGATGCCCCTTTTCTTATTAAGTGTTTGGTACTACACATCAAGTTGCTCCAGTGCTTCAGTGGATACATGTGCATCATCAACCTAAAATTTGACAAAAATAAACCCACTGAATTAGCGCAATATAGAAATATGGGATATATGACATAACTAGAAGATAATGAATTTTATAGAAATACAGGATATGTTTTTAGAACTTACATTGGTATCCTCGCCATGCTCGTCATGGACAACATGCTCATCATGGACTTCATGCTCATCATGGACATCATGCTCATCATGGTCAGCCATCTGAAAATGTCATTAAAAAGGCAAACATTTAGCATTTGTATTAACTAGAAAAAGGCAAACATTTAGCATTTGTATTAACCAGAAAAAGACAAACATTTAGCATTTGTATTAACTAGAAAAAGGCAAACATTTAGCATTTGTATTAACCAGAAAAAGGCAAACATTTAGCATTTGTATTAACTAGCATTTGTAAAAAAAATATAAACATACATGTCTCTAAAATTGTGATCTTTTATCAATTAATAATCCTTCATTGTGATCTCCGCGCACATATAAGTCATCATTAGCTTCAATATTTTGTGGAGTTGGTAACCCAATGAGAATGGGCTGGAGTCATCATACTTATCATAGTACTCTTCTTCATCTATAGGATCTTCAATGAACTGTCTTTTACCATGAAGAACAACCGACCATTTATCATTTGCAGGATCATCGATATAGAATATTTGTTTCGCCTGTGATGCCAATATGAATGGTTCACCCTTCTCGCCAATCTTTTCAAAGTTCACCAAAGTGAAACCCAATTCATCCACTATAACTCCTTTGGTGTTATCAACCCAATTACATTTAAAGAGCGGAATTCTGAAATCTATGTAGTCAAACTCCCATATGTCTTCAATGAAACCGTAATATGACATTTTAGCTTCACGTGGACTCTTATTCTTTACACTTGCAAAATACATAGTCGACGCTTGAAGAGTGACCCCACTGTTTTGGACGACACTCTTATCATCTTGGCGCTTTGTGTAATATGTGAACCCATTAATGTCAAACCCTTCATAAGACATAACATTCGGTTTTGGTTTAAAGGCAAGGCATTTGATAGTTTTTGTAATATCATTTGGTGTTTGAGATAGTTGATGTAAGACTTTATCTTCAAACCACTTAGTAAAAGTCTTATTATGCTCTCTAGCAAGCCACATTGAACTTGCTTGAGGATGTTGTCTCTTGATGAAATTGGTATGTTCCTCGATATAAATACTCACTTTGTCCATGTTGTGTAAAATATACAAGTGAGCTTGTTCCAACTGCTCACGGCTGATTACTTTCACCCGTGATCCCAAAATTCCTTTGCCCTCCTCAATATTCTTATCATTAACAGGAGTGTTATTACCACTCAGAAAGTCATTGCAAAAATCCATAACCTCTCTCGCCACATAACCTTCAATAATACTCCCTTCAGGCCGATAACGGTTTCGAACATCACCTTTAAAAACGCTCATGTATCGTTCAAAGGGATACATCCAATGCAAGAAAACTGGTCCCAACATTTTAACTTACCTAGTCAAGTGGACAACAAGATGTACCATGATATCAAAGAACGAAGGAGGGAAATACATCTCAAGTTGACATAGGGTAACAACCACTTCTCTTTGCAAATTATCGAGAGTATCAGGGTCAATAACTTTGCTGCATAGACTGTTGAAAAAGAAACAAAGTCTGGTGATTGCAAACCTTACATGTTTCGGCAATATAGATCGAATTGCCACGGGCAATATTTGTTGCATTAGAGTGTGACAATCATGAGATTTAAGACCTATCAACTTCAGATCTTTCATTGATACCAATCTACGAATGTTGGATGAGTAACCATGTGGCACCTTAACATTTACCAAGCATTCACAAAAAGCTTTCTTCTCCTTTCTAGACAACGTGTAATAAGTGGGAGGTAAGTATGTTCTTTTATTACCCATTTCACATAATTCTGTTAATTCTGACCTTATTCCCATTTCACGTAGGTCTATTCTGGATTTTATCCCATCTTTAGTCTTACCTGGTATATTTAACAGAGTACTAATGATGCTATCACAGACATTTTTCTCAACGTGCATTACATCGATACAATGCCTGACTGTCAAAGAACTCCAATAAGGAAGATCCCAACATATTGACTTCTTCTTGAATGAAGAATTGTCACTCCGTGTGGCCATACTACATTGTGATTTCTTACCAAATTCATTGACAATGTCTTTTACTCTTTCATAAACAACATCCCCTGGTATAGGTTTAGGTGCACTCCGTTCATCATTCCATCCATTGAATGCTTTGCGCTTCCTACGATACGGATGGAATTTTGAAAGAAACCTTCGATGACTAAGATATACAGTCTTGCCGCCATGTTTTAGTCTTATTGAATCAGTGTTTTCTTCACATATATGACACGTTTTAGCTCCTTTGACACTATATCCAGACAAATTCACATATGTTGGAAAGTCATTAATAGTGTAAAACAAAATAGCGTGCAAACAAAGTGTCTCTCTTCCTGAAGCATCATAGGTCATCACACCTTCATCCTAAAGTTTATTTAAGTCATCAATCAGAGGTTCAAGATAAACATCGATATCATTTCCGGGTTGTTTAGGGCTCGATATCAACAACGACAGCATAACGTATTTATTTTTCATACACAGCCAGGGAGGAAGATTGTATATAACAAGCATGACTGACCAAGTGCTATGTTGGCTTCTCAATGTCCCGTACAGATTCATCCCATCTGTACAAAGCCCAAGTCTTAGATTCCTATCTTCTTTACCATATTTGGGGTACAATAGATCAATCTTCTTCCACTGTGGGGAATCAGACGCATGTCGTAGGATCCCATCATTATTTTTCTTACATCTGCATTCCACCTCAAATTCTACGCATCTTTTGGATTTGCAAACAAGCGTTGAAACCGTGATATTATAGGTAGATACCACAACACCTTGGCAGGAGAACCAGTTTTGGACTCCCCCGAAGTCGTCAATTTATATCGTGATGCACCACATTTTGGACAATCTTTCAAATCTACATAGTCCTTTTGAAATAATACACAATCATTCGAGCATGCGTGTATCTTCTTGGCCTCCATTCCCATTGGGCACAACATTTTCTTTACCCGGTATGTTGAGATTGGCAGCTCGTTTCCTTCAGGAAGTATTTCTTTCAACAAAGTCAACAATTCAGTGAAGCTTTTGTCGCTCCATCTATTGTTAGATTTCAACTTATACAATCTCAACACAACGCTAAGCTTCATAAACTTAGCACATCCTGTGTATAACGGTATCTCAACATCATGCACAATGTTTCTAAAGATAGGAGGTGGATCGGTGTGCTCTACCCTACAACTATCCAGCATCACATCAACGATGTCTACTGGAACTGGTTCGTTCACATCTACGTCATCGGAACCAATTTCTTCTTCCACCCAAGCACTGCTATTGACATCTACTGGTTTCGAGTTTGAAATCTCTCCATGCCAGTGCCATTCTGTATAGCCTTGTACAATCCCGTTGCACATGACATGACTTTTGATTTCCTCACCAGTGTTGACTTTCAAATTGTTACCGCAATGCCTACATAGACAGTAAAACCTATCTGTAGGTTTTTTCCTATGTTCCTCAGCAAATCTAATAAACTGATCAAGACCAGATATAAACTCTAGGGTGCAGCGATTAAAAATGGACATCCATGATCTATCCATTCTATGATCAAAGAGAAAACAAGTATATATTAGGACAAGATTAGGGTATACACTTACATCCTATCCAAGATTTATTCCTATTATCTACAATGAAGCTAGACTCCATACAAACAGTATATAATTTAGTGATTGTTCATTCTAATTTATACCAATGTACAAGTAATATAAAGAACAATGATTGTTCACTTTCTAGGCCAACAAACACATGTGATGTCATTCTTATATATAATAAATGTATACCACCTATCCCATCCTTGAACACCTAATCTCACTAGTAAGTGTATAATGTGTATTGGGTTTTCAAGAAAATTTCGGCAGCATTTCCCCGCTGTTCTCTAAGTACATATGTACTTAGAGAACAAACGGGGAAATGCTACTGAAATTTTCTCGAAAACCCAATACACATTATACACTTACATCCTAAGTGAGATTAGGTGTTCAAGAACAGTCCCAAACCGGGGACTATCCAAGATTTACTCCTAATGAGTAAATCTTGGACAGGTTTCTAGGCCAACAAACACATGTGATGTCATTCTTATATATAATAAATGTGTACCACCTATCCCATCCTTGAACACCTAATCTCACTAGTAAGTGTATAATGTGTATTGGGTTTTCAAGAAAATTTCGGCAGCATTTCCCCGTTGTTCTCTAAGTACATATGTACTTAGAGAACAAATGGGGAAATGCTGCCGAAATTTTCTCAAAACCCCCATACACATTATACACTTACATCCTATGTGAGATTAGGTGTTCAAGAACAGTCCCAAACCAGGGACTATCTAAGATTTACTCCTAATGAGTAAATCATGGATGGGTTTCTAGGCCAATAAACACAATAATAGATATGTACATGTTAGGGTTTCATCACAATTAATGTTAGGGTTTCATCACAATTGATGTTAGTGTTTCATCAATGTTAGGTTTAATCAAATCAAATTAGGATGCTAGAATTGACAAGTTTAAATCTTATTTCAACATGCATCAAAATTTAATGAATTAAGTCAAACATTAGGATTAGAAGCACAAATATATGCAAGTAAAAAATTTGTTCATATCCTAGGATTTACATAAAGCATTACATAAAAATTTGTTCATATCCTTACCAACAGCAAGCACGACCGTGGTTGTGTTGGCCTACCACGGCCGTGCTGTCCAGTACGGCTGTGGTAGGCTAACACAGCCATGGCCGTGCTTGCATGTTGGTAAATAGCTAGGGAGAAGGAAGAAAAGAGGTAGCGCTACCTGGAGCTAGCGTGGAAAGCGCGGCGGCAACAGTGGCGGCAGAAGAAGAGAGAGCAGAGCGGCGGGTGGTGAACCAGCAGCAGCGGCACCAGGAATGAGCAGAGCAGAGCAGCAGCGACAGCGGCGAGTAGAGGTGCACCAGCAGCAGCGGCGCACCAGTAGCAGTGGAGGCGGCGAGTGGAGAAGCACCAGCAGTAGCAGCGGCGAGCAGTAGCGGGGTCGTCGGGCGATTTCAGGAGAGCGGCGGCAGCAGCACAGCAATATCACGATGAAACAGGAAGAAAGGGGGAAGAGTCGGGTGATCGGGATTATTAAGTTGGTCAATGACATCAGTTATCTATAAAACCGACGCCAATTATGATATAGTGTCGGTTGATAGTAAAACACCGACGCCCAAATAGACAACCTTTACCCTAAATTATTTGGCGGGAACCATTATCAACGTCGGTTATCGAAGGATAACCGACACTGAAAGTGGGACTTTTCACGCAAATTTTCATTTTAAATAGGCGTCGGTGAATTGTTAAAAGACCGACACTGTAGGTAACCTAAAATGTTTTCACTCGAAAATTGGATTTCGCGGGCGATTTTAGGCGTCAGTCTGTTATAACCAGCCGACACTGAATACAAAGCGGTACCCGTGTTTGGCTGGTCTTCGAATATAGACGTCGGTTTGCATAAATAACCGACGTCTAATATTATAGGTAGCAATTTTCCTAAATAACCGACGCCCAGAAAAGCGACACTGAACGCTATTTCTGTAGTAGTGTTTTCTCATCTGGGAGTGTCACAAACATGATAACCATTGCAATAAAAGTAAATGAAACACTTTGAAAAACTGTAAAACTGATTAATACATAGCTTTTTGTCAACATAAAACTACATTTATGTTTATGTATAAGTTCATAATAAAAAGATGTCAATATTCAAGATCAACTAGGTAGATGGCACCCCGCTAGGCAAGCTTGAAAGTCTCTTAGGCCTTTCCCGGTCCCTTTGTTCTTCAACTGCTCTAGAACCTACAGACATCACGTCCCCAGCCATGCATTGGGAAAAACAGTCATTAGAGTAAGTGGCATGAGTATTCTAAAATATACATTGCTAAAGAACTAAAATATTAAAAAGATTCTTGAACATCATAAATATGAAACAAACATTTAACTCTGATTAAATCTATAAACATATTATCTCTCATTTCTTAAACTCTTATTTTATATTCTATCTTTTCTGGAGACCTATACACTAGGTCTCATGGCCTACGCCAAAGTGTCTAGATCATAAATATCTTATCTGAATTCCTCTCATCATACTCGTGGATGAGATTACAAACATGCTCTAATCTTAAGTATATTTTACTTATAATTTTTATCTATTTGTGGCCACCATTATACAATAAGTCCTCCTCTGTTGACACCGAAGTGTCCTCTATGGTGCAACACACCCTCTGTTGGCACAACGTGCCCTCTGTTGACACCGAAGTGTCCTCTACGGTGCAACACATCCTCTGTTGGAATAACATGCCCTCTGTGACACCCGCAGTGTCTGGCGTGATGCGCTCTCTGAATCGTCCCGAGACTCTCTGGTGAGGACTTATTATATAATGTACTATGTGAAGGTTTCAAATTAATTATCTTAAGTCTATCTTTACTAAACTCTGAATATGAACTTATCTGAAACTGATTACTGAGTACTAAACATGTACTTAGTTTTGAATCTGAAATCTAAATCTGAATCTGTGCTCTTTAAAATCTAAACTGAATCTATTATAGAATTTTGGATATGTATCTCAAAGTACAACATAATTCAGATTGGGTCTAAAACCCTTATCATATATCTTTATTCAAAATCTGGATACTCACACAGTGAGTAGTCTAAGTCTGAATCTAAATCTCTTATTCTTAAGTTCTAAACTAAATTCATTGCTAGATCTGAACATGTATCTCATTATCTGGGTAAACCTTATTCTAAAACTCTTATTTGGTAAGATTACTTCATTATACCAATTATGTCATAAATAAGTCTAATGTCTTATGAGAAAGGATCTGACATGAATATAGAAATACTAAGTGCACAAAGTATCACAAGTCAAGCTTATGAAAGTATGATAAGTACAACATATCTTAAAAAAATATCAATTCTGACAAGATGGTTCAATCCTTCTTATAAGATATGATGTTACCCTGAAACTTTGCATATGAACTTACATATTAAACCTTAAATATCAAAATTGAAATCTTATAAAATAGTCTATTGCAACCTAATCATAACTTAATGTGTCATTATCTGATAATGCCATCCTGAACTCATTTTTACAATACATTGTGATCCCAAAAGTATCTTTATTTCTAAATGTATTGTAGGCCATGTCTTAATATTCTGAAATTCATATTATTATATTGTAATTAAATTCTAGATATCATTCATTATATGGAATGTAGTTGTTATATCTATACATATGTATGAAAGCTTAATGGCATGTTTCTACTTGAAATCGTAATACATAATTATGCCTATAAATATGAGAAATCCTGACAACATATGTGTACTTAAATTCTCAATACAAAACTATCCCAAATAACCAACTAAGTATGGCTACATTACTTGCATATCTTATCTTACAATCTTATTCCTTAATTTCGAACATTTCTAAGAAATCTTATAGGAATATGATTCTTCAACTTTCTCATGGACTTGGTCCATGAGTCACAACTATCTTGAGAAACATATCTCTATTTTAGACTTTGGGTATCTAAACTTGCATAAAGAAAGAAATATGAGAATAATATTGTTTGCAAATCTTAACATTGAAGTCTTAGAACATTAAATCACATAGATCATGAAACTCTTATTAGGAGACATGTAAAAATATTGAACATAACTATGAGTACTCATGTGCATGGACCACTTACCTTTTGTGTTGATGATGTCCTTAACTTAGTCTTGATATTCTTGTTCCAAATCTTAATCGCCTGGATATAAACAAAGTTCTATAAGTCCAAGTACATGTTCCCTCTTTCTATTTCTAAATCTCAAAACCTCATCTTCCTAACTATATATACCAACTTAGGGTTCTTATTTAGACTAAACATAACTTTAATCTAAAATCACCATAAAATCTTGGCGTTGAAATAAAATAAAACTCATACTATATAATCAATATTATTTTTATACTCAAATAAGACATAAATTATCTTATGCACTAATATGAACATATAGATCATTTAAGAAGAAAATCTCAAACATAGTCATACATACTAATCTTACTTGGCTCTATTATGAAATCAAATTAAAATAACATTTAGATAAATAATATCAGACTTAATTAGGCATATATACCACTTATTTCCTCAAGATAATCATTTATTATTCTTTCATAATGGCTACTCATATAAAACTAAATACTAATATAATAGTACAAGGAACTTCATCAAATCTCTAGAAAAGTATTCATATAATGTAGATATAATCATGTATTAAAATATCAGGTCATTTAAAAATCATATCATGGGTGAAATACCCAAAATACCCTTATCAGGGTTTATATCAAAAACCTCAATAAAGCTTCATATAATAGAGATCAGGATTTGAAATCATGTTAAGAATATCAGAATACACATTTAGTAAAATTTACATGAATTTCTAAGTTCGTTTGCTATTTTTAATTGACCAAACATCAAAATCATATAGTTTTGAATACACTCTATTTAATAAATATCAAACATCAAAATCATAATATGGATGTATTTTTATATGATAGTACTCATCATGAGCTTTCTGTAGGTATCTTGTTTGCTAAAAATTGAGCTCTATACCTCAAGATATGAATTTTTGAAAATACCTCATCTTGGATCAACCCCAGCCATTGATTTGGGATCTGAAGGGCCGAGACAGTGGCACCCCTTCCCTTCTCCCTTCTCCGTGCGATATAGGGACTACACTCCCCTGTTGTGCCGTGAAAATAGGGTGCCGGCTACGGAGCTACTCTCTGGCCCGCCTTGCTCGTCCCTTGGCCACCGCAAGTCCCTCAATGATCAAGCTTCTCTTCCTCTCGCACAAGTAGCCCATCACTACAACTGGTTCCCCCTTCCTCTTGCTGGAGCACACAGTACAGGGATTGCAGTGCCCTGTTGCACTGCAGAACAGAGCCGTCCATCAAGGTGCTCTCCGACGAGGATCACTCCTACCTTAGCCACCTACAGGCCATCATAGCAATCACACTGGTCAACCGTGATGCTTTCCCACTCGGATCTGGTCAAAGGTCTCATGCAAGGAGCTCTCAACCCCTCTTTACAACCGCCACTTCCCCTGCTTCAGAGGGAAAGAACAAGATAGGCACTTGGTACTCCTCAGAGAGGCAAGTCGCTGCTTGTCTAGATCGTGTGGGCCTTCGTGAATACCATCCATGTATGCCTCGGAACCCTGTTGGTTGGTGTTCAAGCGCCAAGAGACATTGATAGTAGACTCGTCCCAAAACCGCCGCCATCTGCCTCTTTCACCTCCGTTTCTTCCAGATCTCACCCTCACCCTTGATTCTCTTCTGTTTCTCTCATAGTCTCTCGCCAAACCCTAATACTAGATCTACAACACATTGCGCTCAAGATCCTTGGCGTTTTATAACCTGACTTTCACGGATCGTTGTACGGATCTTCCTCAAAGGGGACTCAAGCTCTATTTCCAGGGTGCGGGCTCTTCAGTCCGTGATGGGCTGGGAGTCGCCCTCTTTTCATAAGTATAAAATTTTCTCCTTCTTTTGGATAAAAGTCCAATTCCTATAAATAGTCCTATATGCCACACCATGAGCCTGTTTAGTCTTAGACTTTGGAAAGACCATATATTTTGAACACTTATTATGAGCATGAGATATTCTGTTGTCAGCTTTATTTATAAAGGACCCATAAGTGAACCTGTGATTCAAATCAACTTGGATTCGGTTCTAGGGCCAATGTTCCATTCCTCGGTCTTCTAAAGAGTCCATAATCTTAATTGTATTCTTGGTTATGAAACTAATTCTTTAACTAATAATATTTATCGATTAAAACTTTCTTGTGATACATTAGGTTAATATTGCTTTACTTCTTTAATAAGGAGACCTATGTGATCTAGATCTCAAACTTGTAGCTCAAGTCATCATATTATATAATCATCACATTATTGTTCATAGGAATAATTCATTTATATTCATCTACATCCGACTACCATCATATACATTTAAGCCATTATGTGAGTATTAGTTGACCGAATGACTTTGGATTACAATTTTGTGAACTTAATTACCTACCTAACCAAGGTTAGGTTCATTAGGTCCCTTGGCATACACTTATTAGAAAACCCCACTTATTGTGTATGTGTCGGGCAGAGTACTCCACAAGGGGCAACGTCTGAAGGTGTAGCTCAAACAGTCGGCCAAGGGACCTATCGTTCAGCCAACCAACCCATCGCCTATCGGCCACCACAAAATAGGGTGATAGTGTGATGCCCGTCACAAGGTCAGAGACCATGGGTGTCGTCCATCACAACTAGTCATCCAAAGCTCAAGGTCAAAAGGGATATCGGGCAACACCTCAGCCAAGAAACAACTCCACAAGATCATCATCAACCCCAAGCACAAGGGCACCAATCCTAATGGATAAAGAAGATGGCTCACCTCTCAACAACTAAGAGAGAGGGGTCTTGCACATCATCTATCACCAAACGGGCAATACAAGGAACAACCCTAGCAAGGTTTACAACAACCATAAAGCTCACCCTTCAAGTCCATGGTGAGAGGAGGGTGTTGCTCAAGCTACTAGAACACAAGCTCACCTCTCAACTTAAACGAGAGAGGAGTGTTGCTCATGATACTAGAACTCAAGCTCACTCCTCAAGACCTAGGAGAGAAGGGAGTATTTCTCACCAAGAAACCCTTGATCATAGGTTCGGCCAAGAAGGTGCAACTAAGCAAGGAAACCAAACTAAAAACAACATAGATGATCATAAACAACAAGAACAAGAACATAGAAGATGGTAATGTAGTTAGGGTTAGGAGTTATGTAACCCGCCTTAAGCAAGCTCCAAGCTCCTAGCACCAATCTTCAAGCACCACCAAGCAAGTAACTCTAGGGTTCGTCCACCACTAGAGGAAGAAGAAGACTCCAAGAAGGATCGGCCACCAAGCTTGTAAGAGAAGAGAGTGTGTCGTGCACCAAGGTAGTGGAGAAACTAAGGAACTAAAGGGATCCTTAGCAAGGGAAAGGAAACACATATATAGAAGGGGATGGAGGAGAAACCAAAGCAAAGCAAAGCAAGGTGTCGCCCACCTAGGGACACTTGTCCATGTGCAAAAACCACCACTCTAGCATGTCCTACACACATGTCCAATGCCATTGCCACATGCTAGCATCAAGAACCAAGTGTCCACTAGTGGTGAAACAAATGATGTCAAAGATGGTCAAAGGTCCATGGGCGACACACTTGGACGATACACCACCACCATGGGCGACACAGCCTGGGCGACACAAGCACCCCCTTGCCTGACACAAGGTCCAACCAAACAAAGGCAAGGCACCACAAGGCCCAACAAGCTCAACCAGGCCCAAAGGAACTCAAGCAACGAGCCCAAACCTTCCTCTCTACTCTAAAGGAAGCAAGGAGAGGGAGGAACACCTCACAAGGTGGTAAACTTGCTCACAAACCCTAGACTTGGGTTAATTGCAAGTAGCACCTCCAACTCTCAACAAATCACAACCAAACCCTAATCACCACTAAAGGTGATTAGCAAGCAACTAAGCATCAGGGTTAAGCAAAGCAAACAGGGTAAACCCTAAATGGAGGTCAGGGTCCTTACATATACAGATCATTAATTAAGATTTAGAAATCATCTTTAGTCACACTCTTACATACATGACCTATTATGACTATTTCCTATATGTGGTTCAGTATATCAACCTAGGGATCATAGTCATATGTATAGTTGTATTTATATATACATAGGGTTAACTTGATTACAAGGTGCATGTATTAACATGGTTTACTTCCCATTGTCATGATAAGTTAATTATTGAAAAATAGAGAAAGAATTACTGACCTTAGACAACAGAAACGAATGGCTTCTATGATGATTCTTTGTGAGCATATCTAGGGTTCATCCTAAGATAATTCCTCCAGATCTTCAGATGGTGTCTTGCTGCTAGCTGACACATCATCAGGTGGTGTTGCAGGTATAGGAGTTGATGTTGTTGCAAGAGAGGACTGGACGACGTTGTTTTCAGGGTAGATGACATTGCACTTGGTGGCTACAACGCCCTATTGTTAGGGTGTGTTGGCGTCGAGGGTGCTCTGGATGTGATGTTGTATTATAGGCATTTCTTGGTGGTGTTGGGAGGCAGAGGGTAGCAAAGTCAAATGAGGTGGCTCTACACCACAGTGGGTGATGAGTGGTCATGGAGGTTGTCCTTGCTGTGTTAGATGGGACCACGATAGAGTGGCATTGCTACTGGTCATGCACATGCATCGCTGAGCATCGAGCAAAGGGAGAGGCTTGCAGACGATGGTGGCAGATGCTGAGGAAGTAGATAGGGTGTTGGGGGTGCTGTTATGGTGAGGGTGCTACACTAAGTTCTATGATTAGGCCATTTCCAGGGGAAATGAACCAAGTACAGGGGTTGGATCCAATGGAACATGGTATGTGATTGCAACATGTTGCTATGAAGATACTCCATGATTTTTAGGGAGAAGACATTGTAGAGATCGGAGGTTTGCATCATGGCCAATTTGATAGAAAATAACATGTTGTGTAATGGTCTCTCACTACAGTAAGCAAGAATATGGTGGTGGAGAGGTACATGAGGAGGTGAGGTAACACCAGTGGGGCACTGCTATTGCTGACGAGGTGAGGATGAGGTGGAGATGAGGTGATATGGGCGGGAAACTGTTGTCGCTGGTGAGTACATAGGGAAGAGGAGATCTAAATCTGGGGTGTCAAGTTGCAATAGATTTGTATCTTGATTGGGTGCCATAGAAGGAGATTGCACTCTAGTTTGTAGGCAGTCAAGAAAAGAACAACCGTAGGGATAGATGATTGTGAATCGTGTTGTTGTTTCAGGTGGCATGTACCTAGGTCGAGGGGTGAAAATTAGGTTATGAATTTTGGATACAAGTCTCATAGTTGTAGGTCACCTCTGGTTTACATGTGTTGTCTTGAAGGTTGAGAGGAATTGCAATTAATTGCCAGCCTACATACAGATCCAATATGGTGGCATAAAACATGGAGGTGTGGCGGGCATTGGTGGGCGACCAACCTACTGTAGGAGAGAGTTGGAGCCTTGGAGGTTGTCTAGGAGATCTCAGTTCAGGGGTTAACAAGGTGTCATGGTAATTGCAGACTGTCGATGGTCGAGGTGATGGTGTGACTATGATCTGAGCAGGTGGGATCGAAGAGAAATGACAGCTCTAAAGATGAACAGAAAGAGGGGAGATGTGAGAGAGTTCTTTGCTAGGTCTGTGGATTGTCACCTACTTTGTCGATATATGTGTGATCATGGCCTCATTAGGGTCCCAGATGTGCGTCAAGTTGTAGGCCTTGATCTACTCTAGGGCTGTAGGTATGTGGTTGGTGGTGATGGTTGTGGACGGGCAGAACCTGAGGAGAGGGGGAAGCAATCTTATTGAGGTTGTCGCTGCTAGGTATGGGAGTTTATGCTTTGTATTGTAGGTGTCTACGACAGTCAGACAATGGGCGGTACATCATCGATGGGCGCAGGGAAGGGGGTGTTGGCGACTAGGGTTAGGTGTGTTGAGGATAAAAGGAAGGACTGGGATAGATAAATAGGAGGCAGGGTGGAGAGGAAGGTGGAGGTGACGGGCGTCACTCATTACGGAAGAGAGAAACACAACATCGCATTAGAGACAGAGGGAGAGTCACGTAACACTGGTTACATTGTGGTTTAGGAAATAGTAATTTTCTCAATCAAATACCACTATTAAAGCCAATGGTAATTAAGATTTTAAATACCAATTCAATTGGGAAAGCAATTGCTATTCAATGGTCAAATAAATTAAAGGGCATACTAAATAGGAGTCAAGAAGGTTTCCTTTTTCCATGCAATATGCATTTATATATATTAAATTTGCATATTCATTTAATTAATTGAGAGGGTAGAGAAATATCAATTGACATGAAAATTCATGGGTTTTCTAATTAAAGTGTGTGGAGTTTAACATTACTTTAATTTTCTCCTTTTGAACGCAATTTATATTTGATTGTATGCTAAGTTCCTAATAAATATATTTTGTACCTTTCTTAATAAATTTTGATATGAAATTTCTTATCTCTCAGTTCTTATCCCTAAAAGCTATAAAATCTACAAATTAATATAATCTATTAATTATCTCTCATTAATGGTCATTTTGCATTATTAGACTCTAATTAACACATTAATTAAGATATTTGTGCAAACCCATTCATTGTTATGAACGTGGGTAAATATAGTTCAAGCCATCAAGTATAGCTCAATTCAAACATTGAGGACAAAGAGGATAGAAAATATAAGAAGATTTAGGGAAAAGGACAAAAAGGATATGAAGGAAATAAAATCTTGAAAATGGGTTAAATTGCAAATAAACCCAAGATTCAGTATGTTACAACACTCCACCCCTTAAAGATGACTTCCTCCCCAAAATATCAACAAGAGGAAAGGGTGAGTATGTAACATCCCAACATTAAGCAACTACGTGGTTACCTCTAATCTATGGTACTTCTCATGCTCTACACATAAGTTAGGTTTTACTAAGGTTTCCACTATTCATACTACCTTTTATTGAATATAACACAATAGACATTTTTGGCTTATTAGCATTATCTTATATTATGAAAATGCCCAACTTAGGGTTTAGAATGCACATACCTCTTTTCACACATAAAGGTTAACTTGAATAGTATACTTTGGTCCACAAAGTCAACTTTTCATCCTAGAAACACATTATGTATATTAACCAAGTCAAAGTGAACAATTCATTCCTATTATATTTTTATATTATTCTTACCCTACTCCCGATCATTTAATGTCATCTAGGGTTTGCCATGTTAATCTTTGTTGATGGAATATGTGATGCTTTATATAACAATCTTAGTTCTAATTATCCATCTTTAGTCACATAAATGTATGTAACTTATGTATATATGTGTGGATAATAATAATATAAATTCTTCAAATTTAGGTTTAATGATGTCATTTTCTTCTCTATAATGTGAATCCATATTATTCCTAACATCATGCTTACCATGTATATAGGTGTAAGTATATTCCACATGAATATCTATTAGGTTAACTATACACATGCTTTGATCCAACTAACATGTCATCTAGATATATGTTCATAAAAGTATATTCTTTTACACATTGTTATCTATTACACCATTTAATTCATAGGAAGACAATATAGTTAGATGCATTCCATAATTACATTTTTTTTATAATTACCGTCTATTGAATAAATATGTATTTGTGTATATAGGGTTGGTTGAAACATTATTATTGAAATTCTTGATAATCTATATGTATTCCTAAAATGTAACTCATTTTATATATAATTTTCCATTATTAGTTGATCCATGACATACAAGATTATAATAAGACAATATGCTCATCTTACATCTATCATTTGATAAGTAATACTACAATAGGATGTTATACAAGTAAATCAATATGATATAATAATGTGAACATATTTTGCAAAATAGTTCCTTAGTTATAAATCTACTATATGGATTATCAATTAAGATTTTGATATCAACTTTAATCACACTCTTACATACATGACCTATTATGAATATTTCCTATATGTGGTTCAGTGTATCAGCCTTGGGATCATACTCATGTGTATGGTTGTATTTATATATACCTAGGGTTAACTTGATTACAAGGTGCATGCATTATCATGGTTTACTTCCCATTGTCATCATAAGTTAATTATTGAAACATAGAGAAAGAATTATTGACCTTAGACAACATAAACTAATGGATCTATGATGATCCGTTTGTGAGCATATCAAGGGTTCATCCCAAGATAATTCCTCCAGATCTTTAGGTGTTGTCTTGCTGCTAGACGACACAACGTCAGGTGGTGATGCAGATATAGGAGTCAATGTCGTTGTAAGAGAGGAGTTGACGACATTGTTGTTAGGGTAGACATCGTTGCACTTGGTGTCATAGACACCCTGCTATCAGGGTGTGTTGGCGTCAAGGTTTCTCTAGATGTGATGTTGTATTGCAGGCATTTCTTGGTGGTGTTGGGAGGCAGAGGGTGGAAAAATCAGATGAGGTGGCTCTACACCACAACAGGTGATGAGTGGTTTTTGAAGTTTATCTCTGCTACGTCAAATGGGATCACAACAGATTGGCATTACTACTAGTCATGCACATGCGCCACTGAGCATCGAGCAAGGGGAAATGTGTGTAGACGATGGTGGCAGATGTTGAGGTAGTAGATAGGGTGTCGGGGTGCCGTTATGGTGAGGGTGTTGCACCAAGTTCTGCGATTAGGCCATTTCCAAGGGAAATGAACCAAGTACATGGGTTGGATCCAATGGAACATGATATGTGATTGCAACCTACTTCTATGAAGGTACTCCATGATTTTCTGGGAGAGGACATCATGGAGATAGGAGGTTTGCATTGTGGCCAATCTGATAGCAAACAACATGTTGTGTAGTGGTCTCTCACTGCAACCAACAAGAAGATGGTGGTGGAGAGGTAGATAAGGAGGTGAGGTAACACCAGTGGGGCACTGCTATTATTGACAAGGCAAGGATGAGGAGGAGATGAGGTGACATGGGTGGGGTGCTGCTGTTGCTGATGAGTATAGAGGGAAGAGGAGATCTGAATCTGGGGTGTCCAGCTATAGTAGATCTGTATCTTGATTGGGTGTCGTAGAAGGAGATTGCACTCTAGTTTGTAGGAGGTGAGGAAAAGAACAATAGTAGGGAGAGACGACAGTGAATCATGCTACTATTTCAGGTGGCATGCACCTAGGGTGAGGGGTGAGAAATTAGGTTATGGATTTCAAATCTGAGCCTCATAATTGTAGGTCTTTTCTAGTTTACAAGCATTGTCTTGAAGGCTGAGAGGCACTGTGGTTAATTATTGGCCTGCATACAGATCCAATCTGGTGACATAAAACATGGAGGTGTGGCAGGCATTGGTGGTCGATCAACCTACTATGGGAACGATTTGGAGCCTTGGAGGTTGTCTAGGAGATCTCAGTTCAGGGGTTAACCAAGATTTATGGTAATTGTAGACTGTCGATGGTCGAGGCGATGGTGTGACTATGATTCGAGCAGGCGGAATCAAAGAGAAATGACACAATGTAGATCTGAAGACAAACAAAAAGAGGGGAGATGTGAGGGAGTTCTTTGCTAGTTTTGTCGATCGTTGCCTACTATGTTAGTATATGTGTGATCGCGGCCTCGTTAGGATCCCAGATGTGCATCAAGTTGTAGGTCTTGATCTTCTCTAGTGTTGCAGGTATGTGATTGTGGACAGGTAGAACCTGAGGAGAGGGAGAAGCAATCTTATCGAGGAACCTGAGGAGAGGGAGAAGCAATCTTATCGAGGTCATCACTGCTAGCTATGGGAGTGTATGATTTGTATTGTAGGTGTCTATGACAGTCAGAAAACAGGCATTGCATCATCATTGGGTGTAGGGAAGGGGCGTTGGCAGCTAGGGTTAGGTGTGTTGAGGAGAAAAAGAAGGATGGGGAAAGATAAATAGGAGACAGAGAGGAAGGTGGAGGCGACATGCGTCGCTCGTTACAGAAGAGGGAAACGCAACATCACGTTAGAGATGTGGGAGAGTCACGTGATGCTGTGTTACATTGTGGCTTAGGGAGATAGTAATTTGCTTAATCAAATACTACTATTAAAGCCAATGGTAATTAAGATTTTAAATACCAATTCAATTGGGAAAGCAATTGCTATTCAATGGTCAAACAAATTAAAGGGCTAACTAAATAGGAGTCAAGGAGGTTTCCTTTTTCCATGCAATAGGCATATATATATATTAAAGTTGCATATTCATTTAATTAATTAAAAGGGTAGAGAAATACCAATTGACATGAAAATTCATGGGTTTTCTAATTAGTGTGTGGAGTTTAATATTACATTAATTTTCTCCTTTTGAATGCAATTTATATTTAATTGTATGCTAAGTGCCTAATAAATATATTTAGTACCTTTCTTAATAAATTTCCATATAAAATTTCCTATTTCTCATTTCTTATCCCACAAAGCCATAAAATCTCCAAATTAATATAATATACTAATTATCTCTCATTAATTGTCATTTTGCATTATTAGACTCTAATTAACACATTAGTTGAGATATTTGTGCAAAAACCCATTCATTGTCATGAATGTGGGTAAATATAGTTCAAGCCATCAAGTATAGCTCAATTCCAACATTGAGGACAAAGAGGATAGAAAATATAGGAAAATTTAGGGAAAAGGACACAAATGATATGAATGAAATAAAATCTTGAAAATGGGTTAAATTGCAAATAAACCCAAGATTCAGTATGTTACATGTTGGCTTGGCAACATCACCCATGACATGACAATAAAAGTACTACAATATAGAGCACGGTACACACAAAAGATAAAGGTACCAGAGTGTAGCATGGTAGAAACAGAAAGTAAAAGTACCAAAATATAGCACGACACAAAAGAAAAATAAAATAAAAATACTCTTACAATGAAGACTCAATAGAAGGAGGAGTAGTACTATCAGAATAGAACTTGATAACAAGAAACTATACTGCCATAATGAAATCTATGGAAAGAGGAGTGACACTAATGAAATGAATCTTGATAGGAAAATAAAAAGTTCTACTAGATTCATTGCATAGTAGGATAAAGAACATTAAACCCCATTTTTTAATAAAAACATTCATCCATGTGGATTAGGAAAACTACATGGAGAACAAGAAAAACTAAAGCTGTGTCCCTTTTCATTTTGGTGCTTTATTAATCAACACATGGTATTTTGAAACTTCCTTTGTTAAATGTTTATAGAAACTTTCTAGATTTAGAACATACAAAAGAAGGAAGAAAAGGAATATAAGGGTCATCCTGAACACAGTGGGAATATAGACCATGTCAGGTGTGTTGGATCCTAGATGGGTGGTTAGATGCTCTAGAGGGGGGGGTGAATAGAGCTGAAAGCACTTAAACAAAACTCATAAAACCTTCAAGATATATCAAAAGATAAGGTTGCTAAATAGGTAATTTGAGTGCAACTAAAACATACATAGCAATGATGAGAGAGATTGAACAAACACCAATAGACAAGCTATTTAGAGTGGTTCCACATTTCAAACTAGAAGTGTGTCAGTCCACTTGCCTAGAGAGGTCAACCTCTAGGACTTCCAAACTATTGCACTTTTATATTCATTCATAAGACATACAATACATGACCAACAAAGGACTTACCTATCCAATACAAAGAGTCTTCAACCTTACCAAGGACTTACCCACTTTGCAAGGAGTCTTCTGCCTTCTTCCAAGGACTTACCTACTCTTGCACAAGTCTTCAGCCTTGTAGGAATTACCCACTCTTCTTGGATCTCCCACCTTTGACTTCACCTTCACTCAGAGAAGCTTCCACCAAGGACTTACCCACTTGAGAAAGGAGTCTTCTGCCTTCACCAAGGGCTTACCCATTCTAGCTCCAAGTCTTCAGCCTTGATCTTCACCAAGGGATGCCTTCCCTTGTTCTTCTTCACCTCTCTTGGATAAGAGAGAGAACCTTCATCTTCATGATTGAAATGAGAGAAAGGAGGTGGTGGAAGTGAGAGCCTCATAAGATTTACATGTAGGACGAGCTCTCTTACAAATCTCCTACTCACTCTAATGGATGTAGTAAGTGATTAAGCTTAGAGAGAGAGGAGGCTGTAGGAAGCACTCAACTATAGAATAGGAACCTCACATAGAGTTTTGCAATGAATGCTCAACCTTGGAATGAAGCCCAAGGGGTCCTATTTATAGCTGGGGATGCCTCTTAGCCTTTAGGAACACTTGAGAACGAAAACTAGCCATTTTGTGGCTTGCAACAGATATATTTTCACTTGTTGCAACTCCACAATGGCTAGAAGCACTTTTCTGCACTTTTCCGTACAGTGCAATCGGTCGAGTTTCTATAAGGGTAACTCAACCGATCAAGTAAACGACAATGTCGATACTCAAATGATCGATTGAGTTTGTCCTGACAAAACTCGACCGACCATTAGGAATCGAAATGGTCAGTTACTTGATCGGTCGAGTTCTGTGTAAACACAACTCGACCGATGCAATCTCTAGAAAATTGATCAAGGATTATTGGTCGAGTTTTCAGGCTGGGAAACTCGACCGACAAAGTGCCTGTAATCAATTTTCAAAGTTGCATCTAAAGTGCTCTAATATTCGATCTAAGTGCTCCTGATATTTTTTTAAGCTTAATTACAAGTCATACAATCATTACAAGTGATTTACAACATGATTCTAATGGATTTACATCATATTACAAAAATGTACACTTGTATTGACTTTGACTTGCCTTTTCTCCAATTTGATATGCGCAAGTTAGGGCAATTGGAGTGTGTCTATACCTAATCTGAAATCACTCAAGTAGAGACATTAGACACCAATATGTGGAATGGTTAGTCATCATCAAAACACATGTTTAGTCAATTTAGACATGAGTCAACATTGACCTAATTGACCTTGAGTCAACAAGGTGGTGTCCTGGACTAGTAATGGCTGAATCTGACTAGATGCACCTATAAACATCAGGTTGTCATGGCTGCTTGTGGCCTGAGGCTACTGGTAGAGACTGACTATGTGGAGCAGATGCTGGCCACTGGGTGATCTACTAGCTACAGGCGTGGCTAGGCATTGTCGATGTTGTTGTGTGATGTGACCACTGGCTATTGCAGTAAGGGAAAGAGAGGGGGAGAGGGGAGGAGGTATGAGGGGTTAGTGGTGGGGGGAGGCCGCCAGGTAAGGGAGAGGGAGGCTTTAGGGTTTTTCTCTTGATATGATGTAGTTTAGATTGATTCTAGTATGTCAAATTGGAGTATTGAGTCTCCTATATATAGGAGCTATATCGTATATGTGCTAAACAAAAACTTGGAAGAATACAATGGTCCTAAGCCTAACTAATGAAATATACCAACAATGGACAAATATGGATTTTCACTAAGTATGGATGATCAAGATCAAGATCTACCTAGCACTATATCAGATAAAATCCTCCCTATTGAGATATCCCAAACATTATATGATTCATTATTCTTATCATCTGAAGTTGCTATAAGTTAGTTCTTACTTGTATTTTACTTAGTGGAAATGCAATGATTTCAATAAAGGTGACCTATTAGAATTTGTGTACATTATTTTTGAAGTATTGTGAAATTTGTGGTTTCTACTAATTTTATTAGTCCAATAATAGACGTAAGGGAAAAGGGAGATAAGGAAATCCAATAATAAGAATGTAAAATAAAAGATAATAGATAATAATTAAATATCCATGTGAGAATTGTATGGAATTCTCTAGAAAGTGGTATGGATGACCACTAGTGGTTGGATTTTGGTTTCACATGGTTTCTAATAATAAAAGTAATCGAAATAAAGGATATAGAATAGATAAGAAAGAGAAAAGGGTTGAATTAATGCCTAATATATACCTTACAAGGAGAAGACTTTGATATTAAGAAAATCATCTTTTCTTTTTTTATTTTTAGTCTCAAAATTTGGCTACAAGTAGATAAAGTCATTAAAGACTTTCCCTTAAAATTTTGGATCAAAAGGATTAATAAAATAGGAGTTATGATTTTTTCTAGAAATCCTAAAGTGACCTGATTATCAAATACATTCCTTAAATTTTCATGATTTAATTGAAATTGAGGGCCCGACCCCTTTGATACTTGTGTGCGACAGGGACCGTCGGATCAAGATCTGATGCCTTGCATCTCATCCCTCACCCTATGCCAGAATAGGAAAATGCACACACACGAGATTGAAAGATCACATCTTCCGCTCCAATCCTTCCCGATGCAAAATAATAGAACAAGACTTCATCTTGAGAAATCAAACTGGAAACATATTAATTTCTAGCTAAGTTGTGATCTATAGAACAAGCTAGAAACCCCACCACATACCTCTCTCATCTGGGATCAGGAACCCTAAATCCCATGGCCTTCTTCTATAAAAAGGTGACCATTGGGTTTGCCTAAGGACCTAGATCACTAGTGTCTACTTTTTGACTTACAACTCTCTCTGTCTCTCCTAATTTGAATTCTTCAGTGAGATCCCCGCCGTGACACCACCACACACACGACCTAAAGATGAGGAAAGGGAAACCAGGAGGACCGCAAGATCGAGATCCAATGTGGGCCGATGAGAGAGATCAACGACTGAACTTCACCCAGGTTTAAAGCCCTGTGAGTGGGTGTGTCTAACTCGAGCCATCTGATCCCTGCCCCAGTCAATGAAGACTTGAATATGACGACATGCATTATTTTAAAGAAAAGGTATTTCTCGCCTCTCTAGTAAAAAAATCAAGAAAATTGCTAGATCTGGTATAAATCCATCCTTTGGCTAAAAAATACAAATAAGTAGTGCTTTTTGCACAAAAAATACAAGGAATGCAGTAAAAATATAATCAAGGCCTAATTTTATCTCTAGTTTAAAAAGTACCAAAATTTGATATCTTAAATATGATTAATGTATAAAAACCTTAATTCCTAGGTTTCGGTGATCTTAGTACGCTTAATGGGTCCTAATAATCAAAGACTAAACTTTTTGAAAAAAGGTTAACTTGGATATATTTTGAGTTTAATAATTTATCAATTGAAAAATTAGGGTTTTCTTGAGATTAAAAGTGCATGTGATGATAAGGGTTTAGGAATCCAAAACCCTAATGAAACCCTAAGTTGACCCCAAAACCCTGACTTGGACCCCAACTCAGTTTTAATAGTAGATTTTAGATAAAATAAGAACACATGAGTGTTATGCTTTAACTTTTTGGATAGTTTCTCGATTGATTGCATTAATTGCCCTTTTTTCTTAGACATCAAGTACTCCTAAGAAAGGTATGTGGTCACACTTATGACTACCCAACTTAAACGATTATTGTGGTTTCCTCGAGGCTTTATCAAATGGATTGCAAAATTCATTGTTGCTTGTTTATCTACTTCCTACAATCTATAAAGGCCATATGAGTATCACAGTTTATAGAAATAACTTATACAATCCCATAATAATATCTCTGATTTAAATACATGCATGATGATTATAGAAAGCACCCCCAGAGAGTGGGTTGACTAGTAAATACTTGCAGAGTAAGTACGATATCATGAACACCCCCAGAGAGTGGGTATGGATGGAGATCAGCCCTGGCGAGTGGGTAGATTAAAGAAATACTCCCGGAAAGTGGTATGGTAAATTGGGTATGCCCATTGAGTGGGTATGCCACAGAGATTAAGGGTTGAGAAGTTAAGAAAACAAGACGTGTTCTGGTTATTTGATAATTGCAAATATGTCTACTTATGTTGTTACTCATACAAGCATACATTTTGTTTACCCCACATACCAATATAACTTTTTACATAGACCATGTTTTGTTTCACATCATTTTAGGTTAATCTGATAGTAACTTGCAAATAAAGATGAAACATGGACATCTCCAAGAAGGAACCAAACGAAAAAAGATTTAATATATTTTTGGAGGATATAGTTATATTTTATTTCTGTTACAAACTCTAGTTCATTCCCATGTAAACTACTTTGAGGAGAAGTTATCTTTGTGTCAAACTCTTTTCCATATAATGAAATATATTGATTATTATCGGTTACTTGCTAATCCTGATCTCGGAATTATGTCTATGGCCCTTGCCCTCTTGGTCTTCTTAGGGAGATAATAGGGGGAGATTGTCATAACATTTGGTACCAAATCACATGATTATGATTTAACCTTTAATTGTCAACTATTTCCATAAAACTTCGTAGAGCCTAAGGGAATTATTAAGAGTATTGTCTAAAGACGATGATGTTTAGAGAGGACTACGATATGGGGGCTAACAATAATTTTCTCTGCACCGCTAGTCGGCTTACAAGGGTTCTTGGACCCGTGCATCCATCCTGGACAAAGTAAGAGAATTTTCACTCAAAAAAAATACCTCTAGGATGTTTCATCTTCTTTCATCCCTTCGTTAACCCTTTATTCACTCACTAAACCCTAGGTAGCTATAACTTCTCTCGTTGCCCCTTTTCTGAAGTACCAGGGTAATGGGTATTACGGGATAAGGCATCCTCCACCAAATAATAAAATGTATGTAATCAAGATGTCATGGACATAATTTGTGATGCTTTAATGCCCAAAAACTTAGACTGAGTTTTATTATTTGTTTATGTGAACCATCATGGCCCGTACCAAGAGCACAACCATCCCCTATGACACTCCCCAGGATCATTCAGAGGGTAGGCCCTACCGCAAAAAGAGGAGGTTCTTAGAGAACAAGAGGAGGGTTATGGAGGAAGAGTCCTCCAAGAAGAGGAAGAGGTTAGAGGAGGTCTCTGAGGAAGGCCCCAACCCTAAACATGTCCCCTTCAACATCCCAAACCAAAAGAATGACTAGAGAGGTGAACCAATGTTAGAAGATGAGGTCAAGCCCAAAGAGAACCATGCTGCTGGCCCTAGACCAGTAGTTGGTCAAGTAGTGGTGCACACCCCTGATGCAGTCTGGATGGAACAATAAAAGAATCTCACAGAGGCCATTAGTGCCTTGGCCCTCAAGGAAGTCACCAGAGACGAGAATTATGATGTCCCTGGATTTTCAAAAAACTTAATATGAAGTGTGACATCCAAATTGAAACCTCACCTCACTGAGAATCCCAATTTAAACACCATACACTAGGCTAAGAAGAAGAAAATAAGAGGGAGCCATAAGGAAACAAATAGTAGCACATGCACATGAACAATAATAAAACCATACAACACATGTTCACCATTGAATATATAATTACATAATGAATTGTGACAACATTTTATATTACATATTGAACAACAAACTTTTCATATACATGTACTACCACTAAACAACATGATCTTAAGAAAATAGGTCCACATGTACATCGGCTCGTCACACAACTCTCAACTATCCTGGTTCTCAAAGAGCATATGTCCACAACCTAAACAAAAGATTATATGTGGTACACGTCAGCATAATATTCAAGAATATTGTACTGAGTACACCTACATGTCTTTTATATACCTCTCATTACTAAGCTTGGCAATCAGACAGAACTAGAAACTTGCCAGTAATAAACAAATATAAGATAAGGCATATACTTGCACAAAGATATTTGTTACCAAAAGAGAAGACATATTTTAGGCACATTCCATTATATCATCCATGCATTTACTACCCAAAAGTTGAATACATTAAGGCCTTTATGATCTACTACCAAAGAGTTGGATCATTTTACAATGTGATCTACTACCAAAGAGTTAGATTACTTCCAAGTACTTTACTATCAAAGAGTTGAAGTACTTTACTTTGCAACACTTTACTACCAAAGAGTTGAAGTGCTTGGATATAATAGAAAATATATATTATGTTTGATGTGTTCATAGCAATAAGTATGGAAAATCAAACAACATATCATACAAGAACAATCATTTCATCCAATATCATATGGCAAGTGTTCTACTACACATATAAAACAAGCATATTGTACAATAAACCAAGTAAGAGGTAATGACGTACCTTCAACTGAGATAATATATATCATATTCCTAATATCATCTATATCCTTGTCAACCCCTGATTAAGACAAGATCATGTATCACCATCAGGTTCTCATCATCATTAAACCTAGTTATGTCCATTTTAGGGTTTACTTAACTCGTTCAGATATTCCCATCATTATTTCTTATCTTACTCTTCTTTTTATCTGGGGTTGATGTTACTGGTGTTGTATTTCATATTATAATTAGTTGTATGAACATTAGTTTCCATATCATTGTTTGCATGTATTAGCCCTAGATTATATACATTAATCCAATTAGGGTTTTCTCACCATTATATGATCCTTAAACATGTAACCTTATTTATATTCATAATTATGATCTCATAATTATATATTAGATTTCAGTTACTGATATAAGATTACTTTGTAATTTTCAAGGTTTCTTGAGCATATTTGTAATTATTGCACATTAATTAGGGTTATTAGCCCTAATTAGCCACCTTAAAAAATTACATGATTTCATGTTGAATTATCATCATATCTAACATCACATGGATTATAAATTATAGTTTAGAGATAATGAAGCATTCTCACAATTTTAGGTCTTCATTTATTATATATTAGACATGAAAAGACCATTTTACATCTTACATGATAACCATAATTTTAAAACATTGAATCATTGATATTATAATTCTATCTTATTCTACTCATTTTTCTAAGAATTTTGACACCTTGTGTGTAATTTTTTGATAAAAGTGTGAATCTATACTAATTATACAAGATCCTGATATTTATTGAAGATTTACCTTTTGTGGCCAATTGGAACTCGCCACGTCGCCCCTCCTTGGGCGTGGCGTTTTGCTTGGTCCCTTCGGTCTGGGTCTTGGACCCGGTCCGTCGCTTCCCCTTTCTCTTCTATCGCGAGTCCACGCAATCTTCGCGTTCTTCCGTTCGTCAGGGCTTGAGCCGCCGCCGCCCAAAGCAAGGAGACAGCGAGGTATCGACGGTCGAGCTCTCCTTTCTCACTCACGTCCTCATCATGACGGCTGATTTGCCGCCCATCCGTGAGCGTCACTCCCGCCTCGGTGGACACTGGAACTCAGGCTCGTTGGAGCCCCTCTCTGCCCGCCACCGCGGCTCGCTTCCGGCGAGTGCGCTGCTACCAACCGCCAACATGGCCGGCTCGCGCCTGCTCCCGATCGCTCTGCAATCTTTTGATTCCACTCAGGGATTTACGCCGCACCCTAGAATCCTTACAAGACATGGAAGCAGACCTTGGCTCCTCCTCGGGATCTATCACAGGCAAGACCTTCGATTGGTCCACCTGTGCGACAGCGGCCTAGCGCCTCCCTCTGGTGCGGCTTCGTGGTCTGCCCTCCACGACAGTTTACGCAAGTGCTGCTGCTGGATCAAACCACATCGAGGGAAACCATCAACATATATGCTCCTCTCCCTCTTCCTCTGGCAACCACCTACTGGTACTACTGGTAGAGGAGCCGGGGAAGATACAGGGCACATCCTTGTTGGTCTGTTGGCAAACAACTGTGAGTAGGGTTTCATTTCAAAGCTGGGACGTGCAGCGCACAACCGTTCAATCAGAGGACTCCTCTCGTCCCATGATCTACGACGTGGTGGACGTTGGTCACGGCCTGTCCTCCTTCCCACATTTTCATTCTAACTGAAGGTAGGCAAGCTGTCGTTGACCATTTAACAATCCAAAGTGGGATGGTGCCACACAGCCAGTCCGTGGCCATGCTCCTATCCACTAGATTCTAAAGGCAGACCTGCCCGCGTGACATGTCCTCAGATCAACAACATAGGCGGGAGATACCATATCTTTTGGGGTTTGTTGTTCATTGATACAATTATTATTTGACCATACTCAAACTTAAATATGTTCTTCTATATACTTCCAATCATTATGAAATTTTAACCGTTTCTTTATCATAGACAATTGTACATTCCATTCAATTTTGGTGTCAAGATTCAATTGTATGTCCTCTCGATTAAATTCCCCCAAAAGACATAAACTTAAGGATCTAGATCATGATATCAACCTCAATCAACACTCAAATTTCATCATTATACTTGGAACTTCTCAAAACAACTCAACATGCATGAATTCACTTATGTCATTGGACATTTAATGATTCCAAAAATCCACTTCATCACATCCTACATACCTTAAGAGAAATTTCTTCCTTGAAATTAAGCCAAAATCCAGTCCATCACATCATATACATCTTATAAAGAATTGTGTCCTCAAAATTAAGCCATCCTCTTACTTTAAGGAACTTCATCCATCTCTAGGGCACCATTCTATGCGTAACATATCCACAAACAAAGCCCCATAACTATGTTTATGTCTTTCTAGGGCATTTTAAAAGAATCTCGAGTTAACTACCCCTCACCGTGTGACATGGTTTAGATGCTTAGGTTGTGTCATAACATATTTCACATTAGAATTGTCATACTCATTTCACCCGAGCATTAAGATTTCAACATTAACTTATACATGACATTTTTCACATTTTAGGATTTACATCCTTATTTTACCCAAGCATCATGCTCTAACATTATGCCATCATTTTGGGAAGAGTTATTTATAATTAACTCAACTTATCCATATAGATCATAACAAGGTGACATCATCATTATATTGTTTTATTTATTACAACATATTCAACATACCCTAAAAGTACTAATATTAACACCTTGCGTATCATGTTCCATTCATATGATCTTATTTCATTGCTATTAATAAATTACAACATTTACTAGTGATTTCGTCACAAGACTAACCAACAATATCACATTATCATTATTATTCATGTATGTGGTTAACTATTTATACTTAGTGATCTATCAAACTATACTTGTTGTTCCATCATGCCATATCTACTTATATCACATTTCAAGATCTGATCACATTCTTACTTATATATACCATGGTTAAACAAACTTATACAAGTGTCTTATTAAACATATATCCAAACTTTATCTAGTCCAATGGAGGTTATCCTGACTCATATCCTGAGGGTAATGCCATGCTCAGCCTCTTTGAGCTAACTCATCTCTGCGAGTATCTCGTAAACAAAAACTTTATCTTCCCTCTTTAGTCTAGGGTTCTTAGGTCTACCTCATTGGCACTGATTGATAGACTTAAAAGCTCTGGCCACATAAGCATAAGGCAACACATGATATGACATTCTCATCATAGGTCTTTACCCATGAGACATGCTTACCCAAAATGTTGTTATATATGAAACCACTAGATTCCTACAAGGTACCATAAACCCGAGCTTGAGGCTTTACAGAAACTAACATATTTACCTCCTCCAGGGTCTTGAGACTCTCTCTCCCTCACCTAGATGGTAGGTACTTATACTCATATCCACATGTTCACATATAACCAGCCTCCCTTTGACTCTAGGGTTTGGTCCTTCCAAGGATATCTATGGTTCAAGAAGACTATAGGAATCATGCATAACACAACTCGACTCAATCACTCAGGAGTATTCTAGTTTAGAACATATTATCACATATATCTCATCATTCTCGTATCTTGGAGTTTAGGTTCTCTGACCTTCTCCATGTGGGTCCCACTCTCTCTAGAGTTAACCCTAAAACGGGTCCCAACACTAGAGGTCCTCCTTCGTAAAAGAGATTGAAGCTCTTACTGATTCACATCCTTATCTTAGCCTAACTTAACTTATCTTATCTTATCTTGTAGAAGCCTATGTTCTTGCATCATTAAGCTTATTTCAAATCCTCAAATCTAAACTTAGGTGCTCAAAGACAAACATTGATCATCATAAACCATCTTATATCATCTATATAAGACCTACATCATATCATCAAAACTTATTTCATCTATTCCATCTATCACATATATTCTAACAAGGATCTGGACATCTAATCTAGAACTACTCTCTTCTAGACTGATGTCATTCACTTTCACATAGATTGCATGACCACCTCCTACTCATACATGTGTGAGGACACATTATTGTAATACTTATATATAATAAAATATTATAATAGTTTTTCTCTGATAAAATAAGCGTCAGAGAAAACTATTAAGGTTCGATGCTATTGGAATCAAACACCAAATCCAGAAAATGAGTGTCCCACACATAGTAGAGAGTATAGTGCCATGAAAACTAGTGAAAAGGGTGAGAACATGGTGTAGACTAGTGTAGCTACTCTAGAGAATGAGCGCCATATGTCTAGGGTTTCTCTTCCCTTGATTCTCATTATATCCAAATAATACAATGTCCCATACCGCCACATTATTAGGAAATAATGACATCTTAGGACTAGCTATACGACAAGAACTAGTCTAAACCTGGCTCTCAGACATCTAGATTCTAACCTAGAGGCTAGGTCAGATCTAGTCTCTAAAAGACAACTAATCTAACTCTAAAGATTTTTAAAGGTTCAAGGTTCTTTAGTTTTGAGTTGCATAGTGAGCAACTGTCATGCTTTGCTATTGTTCATGCTCTGATACCACATGTGACATCCCCAGATTTTCAAAAACTTAATCAGACATGTGATGTCCAAATTGAAACCTCACCTCAGCGAGAATCCCAATTTAAACATCACACACTAGGCTAATACGAAGAAAATTAGAGGGAGTTAGAAGGAAACAAATAGTAGCACATTCACATGAATAGTAATAAAACCATACAACACATGTTCACCATTCAACATATAACTACATAACGAATTGTTACAACATTTTAAATGACATATTGAACAACAAACTTTGCATATACATATACTACCACTAAACAATAGGATCTTAAGACAACATGTCCACATGTACATCAACTTGCCACACAACTCTTAACTATCCTGGTTCTTCAAGAGCATATGTCCACAACCTAAATAAAAGATTATATGTGGTACACGTCAACACAATATTCACGAATATTGTACTGATTACACCTACATGTCTTTTTGTATATGTCTCATTACTAATCTTGGTAATAAGAAAGAACTAGAAACTTGGAAGTAATAAACAAATATAAGAAAATGCATATACTTGCACAAAGATATTTGTTACAAAAAGAGAACACATATTTTAGGCACATTTTCCATTATGTTATCCATGTATTTACTACCTGAGAGTTGAATGCATTAAGGGATTTATGATCTACTACCAAAGAGTTGGATCATTTCACAATGTGATCTACTACCAAAGAGTTGGATCACTTCCAAGTACTTTACTACTAAAGAGTTGAAGTACTTTACTTTGCAACACTTTACTACCAAAGAGTTGAATTGCTTGGATATAATAGAATAGATATATTATGTTTGATGTGTTCATAGCAATAAGTATGGAAAACAAACAACATATCATATAATAATAATCATTTCATCTAATATCATATGCCAAGTGTTCTACTATGCATATAAAAAAGCATATTGTATAATGATCCAAGTAAGAGTTAACGACGTACCTTCAACTTAGATAATCTATACCACATTCCTGATATCATATATATCCTTGTTAACCCCTAATTAAGACAAGATCATGTATCACCATCAGGTTCTCATCATCATTAACCCTAGTTATGTCCATTTTAGGGTTTACTTAACTCCTTAAGATATTCCCATCATTTATATCTTGTCTTACTCTTCTTGCTATCTGGGGTTGATGTTATTGATGTTGTATTCCAGATTATAATCAATTGTATGAACATTAGTTTCCATATCATTGTTTTCATGTATTAGCCCTAGATTATATACATTAATCCAATTAGGGTTTTCTCATCATTATAGGATCCTTAAATATGTAACCTTATTTATATGCATAATTATGATATCATAATTATATATCAACTTCCAATTATTGATACAAGCTTACTCTGTAATTTCTAAGGTTTCTTGAGCATATTTGTAATTATTGCACATGAATTAGGGTTATTAGCCCTAATTAGCCACCTTAAGAAAATTACATGATTTCATGTTAAAATATCATCATATCTGACATCATATGGATTATACATCATAGTTTGGAGATATTGATGCATTCTCATAATTTTTGGTCTTCATTTATTATTTATAAGACATGAAAACACCATTTTACATCTTACATGATAACCATGATATTTAAACATTGAATCACTGATATTATGGTTCTATCTTATTCTACTCATTTTTCTGAGAATTTTGGTACCTTGTTTGTAAGTTTTTGATAAATGTGTGAATTTATACGAATTATACAAGATCCTAACATTTATTGAAGATTTACCTTTTAGTGGTTAATTGGAACTCGCAACGTCTCCCCTCCTTGGGCGTGGTGTTTTGCTTGGTCCGTTCGGTCTAGGTCTTGGACCCAATTCCTCTGCTTCCCCTTTCTCTTCTATTGCGACTCAACACGATATTTGTGTTCTTCCGTTCGTTAGGACTTGAGCCGCCGCCACCCAAAGCAAGGAGTTAGTGAGGTATTGACAGTCGAGCTCTCCTTTCTCACTCACATTCTCATCATGACGGCTGATCTACTACCCATCCATGAGTGTCACTCCTACCTCGGTGGACACTGGATGTAACGTCCCAGGAATTGAGGCCTCGGATATAATGATCTTAGAAGGAATGATTAGACTACCCATATCACCAAGGCCACCTCCTTTTTTGGGAGCCCATCACTAAAGAACTCCATAGTTAAGCGTGCTCATCTTGGAGTAGTACTAGGATGGGTGACCAATCGGGAAGTTGATCCTAGCTTGTGCGTGAGTGAGGAAAAAGTGTCTTATTAAGGCTAGTGGTGGTCTTTGGGGCCAGTCATCATTCCTGAAACTCTACTAGAGTCTTGGGTAGTGGGCTCGGGTATTACAAATGGTATTAGAGGCATAACCCCTCTAGTAGGTGGGTCATTGTGGGTCTGCACTGAAATGGGGAAATATTATGATGCCATATAATCAAGCCTTGACGAGGACGTCAAGATTCTAAATGGGGGAGACTGTAACATCCCAGGATTTAAGGCCTTGGATAGAATGATCTTAAAAGGAATGATTGGACTACCCATATCACCAAGGTGCACCTCCTTTTTCGGGAGCCCATCACTAAAGAACTCCATAGTTAAGCGTGCTCAACTTGGAGTAGTACTAGGATGGGTGACCAGTCGTGAAGTTGATCCTGGCTTGCACGCCAGTGAGGAAAAAGTGCACAGTTAAGGCTAGTGGTGGTCTGTGGGGCCAGTCGTCATTCCTGAAATTCTACTAGAGCCTTGGGTAGTGGGCCCATGTTTTACAAATGGTATCAGAGACAATTCTCCTCCAGTAGGTGGGGCCCACATGGGCCAGTGACATGGCAGTCTTAGATCTGTGCGGTCTAGGCATGTTGGAAAGGGCTATCCGTAGTGATGGAGCCACCCTTACACTGGTAGTCGTGGTTGGGAGCTGGGTGTACATGGTCATGTTGGGTTTGCACTGAAATGGGGACATGTTATGAGGCCACATAGTTGAGTCTTGACGAGGACGTCAAGAGTCTAAGTGGGGGAGATTGTAACGTCCCAAGAATTGAGGCCTTGAATATAATGATCTTAAAAGGAATGATTAGACTACTCATATCACCAAGGTACACCTCCTTTTCTAGGAGCCCATCACTAAAGAACTCCATAGTTAAGCATGGTCAACTTGGAGTAGTATTAGGATGGGTGACCAGTCAGGAAGTTGATCTTGGCTTGTGCGTGAGTGAGGAAAAAGTGCCTTGTTAAGGCTAGTGGTGGTCTTTGGGAAGAGTCATCATTCCTGAAACTCTACTAGAGCCTTGGGTAGTGGGCCCATGTGTTACACTGGAACTTAGGCTCGCTGAAGCCCATCTCTTCCTGCCACCGCGACACGCTTCCGACGAGTGCACTGTTACCAGCTGCCAACATGGCTGACTCACGCCTGCTCCCGATTGCTCTGCAATCTTCTGATTCCACTCAGGGATTTCCATCACACCTTAGAATCCTTGCAAGACATGGAAGCATACCTTCACTCCTCCTTGGGATCTATCACAGGTAAGACCTTCGACTGGTCCTCCTGTGTGACAGTGGCCTAGCACCTCCCTCTGGTGTAGCTTTGTGGTATTCCCTCCTCAATAGTTTGTGCAAGTGCCATTGTTGGATCAAACCACAATGAGGGAAACCATCACCATATGTGCTCCTCTCCCTCTTCCTCTGGCCACCACCTATTTCTACTCGTAGAGGATCTGGGGAAGATACAGGGCATGTCCTTGTTGGTTTGTTGGCAAACAACTATGAGTAGGATGTCATTTCAAAGCTGGGACATGCCACACACAACTCTTCAATCAGAGGACTCCTCTCGTCCCATGATCTACGATGTGGTGGACATTGGTCACGTCCTGTCCTCCTTCCCACATTTTCATTCTAACTAAATGTAGGCAAAGAAGATGTCGTTGGCCATTTAACAATCCAAAGGTTGGGATGGTGCCACATAGCTAGTCCGTGGCCATGCTCCTATCCATTAGATTCTAAAGATACACCTGCCCACGTGAAATGTCCTCAGATCAACAACTTAGGTTGGAGATACCATATATCTTGGTTTTTTGTTCATCTATACAATTATTATTTGATCATAATCAAACTTAAATATGTCCTTCTATATACTTCCAATCATTATGAAATTTTAACCATTTCTATCATAGATAATTGTACATTCCAATCAATTTTGGTGTCAAGATTCAATTGTATGTATTATCGATTAAATTCCCTAAAAAGACATAAACTTAAGGATCTAGATGATGATATGAACCTCAATCAATACTCAAATTTCACCATTATACTTAGAACTTCTCAAAACAACTCAACATGCATGGATTCACTTATGCCATTGGACATTTAAGGATTCTAAAAGTCAACTCCATCACATCCTACACACCTTAAGAGAAATTTCTTCATCAAAATTAAGCCAAAATCTAATCCATCACAAGAATGGTGAGCCCATGTTTGTCTGCCCTCGTCTAGGAGCCACCATATTGGATTTCATCAAGCTGAAAATTGAAAAGTTTTGGGTTGAACATAAGACTGCGGTGTTTGACAATGTAGATGCCTGACTTTTGGCCGTAGAGAATGGCTTCCGCATGGTAGAAGTGCAGCCAAACAAGAAAGTCCCCTTCGCCACTTACCTTCTAGAAGGAGTAGCTAAGATACAGTGGGAAATCACATCATGGGTCAAGATTTAAATGAAGAACCAATGGCCTGACCTGACTTCTGCATAATCTTCTCTGCAAGATTCATACTCACCTCAGCCAAGGAGCAAGAGAAGCAATTCACATTCCTAGTTCAAGGAAATATGTATATGATAGACTTCACCCACAAGTTTCATCTGGTGAAGCAGTTTGGTTACATGTTGATTGAGGAAAGATGAGTAGAGCATTTTTTAGAATGCCTACACCTTGCGATCAAACCTCATGTGATGGCAAGCAGATAGAAAAACTTCACCTATGCCCTTAACATCACCCTTAATATGGATAAGATGGTCATGCCTGTGCAGAACTCACCCAAAGGATACTTGGGGTTCACTGAAGGTGTTTCTATCCCAAGGAATGATCACAGAAAATGCCAAGGATGCAACAATGACAAAGGAAGGAATGGAGGCAAGGGAAAGCCTAGTCAAGAGAGTTTTCATCCCGAGTGTCATAGTTGCAAGAAGAGACACTCTAGCAAGTGTTGCCATGAAAATTGAGTATTCTTTCATTATCATTAGTAGGGACACTTTGTGTCCAACTGTCCCCTCCCTCCTCCTCCGGGTTAGGAACCAGTGGCGACACAACCAATGGCATCCCGACTAGTAGTAGCATCACCACCAGTAGGAGAGCATCAACAAGCCTGAGTCTTATCCATAGATAATGATGAAGCTCAGTTAAATGTCAATCATATGATAGAGGGTAATCATCCCTAGATTTCTATTTCTATTCTTCAATATGAAATGTTTAGTAGTTTAATTTTCACAAATCCAATTTAGGAATGCTTGAAACCATGGGACAAAATGTAAAATCTCAGGTTGACTCTATTTCTATCAATACTTTTGAGAAATATCACAATGATGCTTTGTTTGGATATCAAGGATTTAGAATATGTTTTGGATGTTGATGCATATGTTTTTAGTCATTTTCATAGGCATATTTTCCTTGAATTTATGTATTGATTTGTCATTTATTTAATTAATTATGCATGAAATTATATCAATGGCATGTTCTATCTAATTTCATCAAATTATATGATTTTTACTGTTTAAGATTGTTTAATATTTATCTCGAGCATTTATCTACATTCTTGTGCATTTTTAGGTACAATCAAACTTCACAGACTCGATACTACCGACATTAAAAGTCAGTGGTACTGACTTCATATAAGTATTGGATTAGAATAGACTCACACATAGTCGATACTACTGACACTCAAAGTCGGTAGTACCAAAACCTCATCAGTAAAGCACAATGATGAACCGCAAAAACTCGATACTACTGAGTTCACAAACTTGGTACTACCTAGATGGAATCAGTAAAGCAGTCCTCAGGCAATCTAAAGACTCAGTGCTATCGACCCTAGGAGCTTGGTACTACCAACTACCAAGTTGGTACTATCGAGTCTACCTGATTTGGCAAATATGAAGATTGTAATTTAATCCAACGAATGACATTATTTTGTACAGTAAGCGACTCCTATGACCTAAGGGGAGTTCGACCAGACCAGAGGAGGCAACCATTTTCCATTGCACAATACTAGAGAGAGAGGAGAGAAGAGCAAGGAACCGAAAGCTTCACCTGAGATGATTCGAGCACCTCTGGAAGGCAAATCTACATCTGAAAGATAACATATTGCACACACGATGTAGGGGATCATCTAGATCAGATATTCTCCAGGGGTTACTTAGTTTTTCTAATATTTCACACATTTTATTCTTTCTCTATCATGTATTCATCAATGAAAACCATGCGAGGCTAAACCCCCTTAATTCCTTAGGACCCGGGAGTAGCCCATATATACATTGTAACTGATTTCCATGCATTAATATCATCTTCGTCCTTATTTTCTGGATATAAATCTATGAACATTTTCTTGTTCTGTATATGTCTAATCAACATAGATAGATTATTAGACCCTTAATCATTTTAGGAGAGAGGTTAAGAGTTGGAAAGCATATATTTACCTATTTATTGCACCCCTTGGGAAAGGTGGAGAATACATTGGGAGGAGAAACCCAGAGTTTAATCATAAAGGACCTAACTAATCAATCCATTTCCACATAAATGAGATTGGAATTAGAATAGGTAGTGAACTATGCTTTAGGAGTGGGTATTTATGACTACAGGCTCTTTATCTAGGGATAGGGGTAATAGATATTGGTGTGTGGAATGAATTGCAATGTTATCTGTGGTGAAACCATAATCCTAAGGAATTCCCTAAAATATGAGTAATTTAAGGTTAAGCTTGTTTTGTTCTATTTTTGTTTCTGTTCAATCAAACCAAATCAACCTCACGGGTCTAGTTGATTGGACCATAGTTATTAGTAGTCTTCTGAAGAACATTTTCGTGTGTTCGACTTGGGCCTCAAAAGGGCCTATATTACTTCTATGCATTCACTTGCGTACAACACACAATAAAGACATGTCAAGTTTTTTGTGTCGTTGCCGCAAAAACGACAACATCCAACACTACAAGGGATGTGGTCGGCCACTCTAGTCCAACCCTTTTTATTTTTTTTATTTTTATTTCACTTAAAGCTGAATCATAAAATCATTATTGCTTCTAGCTCCACTACTGTACTATGATAATTACTTTGCTACTTTCAGGTACTGGTGTATGGTGCATACGTGAGCCCACGATTACGGAGAGCCATCGTCACCAGGTTTTAGACAAGTAGAACTCCTTCAAAGAGAGAGAGGGTGTTTGGAAGGTTTGTGGATAGATTTAATTGAACTCCACCACCAACACCTCCACCTAAAAGACCTACTATACTAGAAGAACCTGAGTCAATGGAAATGGAGGATGGAGCAAAAGAATAGACGATATAGGATAGGATCATAGCCTCTTGCTCAATAGCTCAAAAAGGACCAATCAAAAGGCATGCCATCAATGTGGGTAGCTATAACATTGACCCAGGGTTGATCTCTTTAGTCAAATCCCAAGCTTTTCATGGCCACAGTTTTGAAGATCCAATGGTGCACATCAGTAACTTTGTTGAGAACTATGATATGTCCAAAATAAATAGAATAACGACGACTGTCATATATCTAAACTTTTCCCATCATCTCTGGAAGACAGTGCAAAGTCATGGTTTCACAATCTCGATGATGAGTGTATTGAGATGTGGGATCAGATGATCGACACCTTCTTCGAGCTATATTTTTCCCCACAAAAGACAAATGAATTGGTGAAGAAGATCCACAACTTCAGACATTAGGCTGATGAATCCTATTCTGAAGCATGGGAGAGATTCCAGAATATGTTGCGGAAAGTACCTCATCATGGTATTGATCTGTATGGAAAGGCAAAATCTTCTATTACGGTATGCACAAAGGATAAAGAACTACACTTGACAGTGCAGGAGAAGGGTTCTTCCTCGAAAACAAACCCACCCACTATCATGAGATATTAAAGAATATGTCTAAAAATAAATCAAGGGGCCAGGAGAGAGAACTTCTGACAACTATCAAAAGCATCGGTGAGTCCAAGGTCATCTTTATGTTAAATGAGAAGATGAATTTGATTTCTAAAAAGTGATGTGCTAATGACGTACCACCTTCAGAAGAAGAAGATGAAGAGTGTAAGTTTATGCACCAACAATAGAAATATAGGAGCGATGACTATGCATGGAGGAAGGATCCTAAGTTTTCATGGAAGGAACCTAACAATTTCCAACAAGACCCATCTCAGGTGCAACAACCCAACCCACAACAGTTCAATGTCCATGCACAATATCAATAAGAACAAAAGAAGATTGACCGTATTGAAGAAAATCTTGGAAAGCTAGTCAGTCAAAATGAAGTGCTTATTGGTCAAAATGAGAGAGAACTCCAGAACCAAGGGGTGAGTATCCGTAGTATAGAAAATCATATTTCTCAAATAGCAGTGGATGTGGGTACTTTGAAGCAGCCAAACCAAGAGGGGTTCCCAGCAAATACTAATGTGCCTTCTGGAAATCAGCACATCAATGTAGTTCTACTCCGCAGTGGTAAGACGTTGTTGAATAAGGCACCAAAAAATTCAGATGCATGTGAAGCTACAAGAACAACAACTCAGACTGTGACAACATATGAGCTGAGTCGGACATGTTGGAACAAGAGAAAACAACTGAGGAGCACACTGATGAGGTGGAGGATACTAGATCAAAATCATATGTCCCACCTCACCAGAGGACACCAGTAACTCATGTTCCCTTTCCAAATAGCTTCAAGGCAACCAAAGCAGACCGGTAGTTCCAAAAATTCTTTGAGGGCTTTAAAATATTATCTATCAATATTCTACTCATTTATGCAATTGAGCATATACCATCATATGGAAAGTTCTTGAAAGACATCATCGATAAGAAGAGAAGGATATATGAGGTTGATGTGGTAGTGTTTAAGGAGCAGGTGAGTGCTTTTATTTTGGGAACACTACCTCCTAAAAGACAAGATCATGGTTGTTTCAACATCACGTGCTTCATAGGAAAGACTAAGTTCGGTGAGGCTCTCTGTGACTCAGGATCTAGTATCAACCTTATGCCTTTGTCAACTTTCAAGAAGCTAGGTCTTAAGAAGACAAGAAAAAGTTCTATGACTATTGAATTGGCAGACAACTCTGTGTTCAGGCCATATGGCATTTGTGAAGATGTTCTGGTAAAGGTGGATAGATTTGTTTTTCTTGCAGATTTTGTGGTGATGGAAATGTAGGAGGATAAAGGCAATAAACTTCTGCTAGGTAGGCCATTCCAAGCCACTACTGGCATGATTCTAGAAATGGGAAGAAGACGTCTGACAATGGACACTCATGATGACCAGTTTGAAATTAGATGTCCGAATACTCAAAAGAAAGAGGGGATACATCACATTATAACATGCTACATCACATGGGGGGCAAGATTTCTCTGTGTCTGGGGAAGCCATTCCTTGACATTGCTCATGTGATGACCAAGGTGGAAAAAGACACTCTAGCAGTTGACATAATTGAAAACACTAAGGTGATCTCATTAAAAGAAGTAATCTGTTACCCAGATGATAGAGAAGAAGACTATGACCCGACTACCATAGAGGAGGTCACTTCTGATTCCCTAATGCAAATATATCCACAGTTACCCTTGGAAGCATGTTTGTTGAATAAAGTAGATGACATCACACATAGCCGCTCTCTGGAGGAGTGTATATTGATGCTGAAGGTGGTACCCTGCTATTATATAAGATATTTTGAAGATTTGAGACACCTCCCCCACCATTGGTTCCATCTCTACTGAGCCCACCTAAATTGGAATTGAAGCTGTTACCGCCACATCTGAAGTATGTCTTCCTGGCTGTAGAAGAGAAGCTCTCAGTGATCATATCATCATCCTTGAGTGGTGAAGAAGAGGAGTAGTTGCTTGCTGTGTTGAAGAACCACCGAGTTGCTTTTAGGTGGTCTATAGTGGACATCAAAGGAATCTCCCTGAGTTTGTGACAACATAAGATCCGACTGGAAGAAGGAGCTAAAACAATAGTTTAATCTCAGCGGTGACTCAACCCGATAATGAATGAGGTAGTGAAGAAAGAAGTGGGAAATCTCCTATCAACAGGTATCATTTATGTAATTTCAGATTCTATGTGGGTTATCCCAACTCAAGTAGTTCCTAAGAAAGGGGGGATCATTGTCACAACCAATGCAGCAAATGAGTTGATTTCAACTAGGTTGGTGATGGGGTGGCGTGTGTGCATAGATTATCATCGTTTGAATGCTGTCACTTTAAAAGATCATTTCCCGTTACCTTTCATTGTTCAAATTTTAGAATGACTCGTCATCACTCACACTTTTTCTTCCTCGACATGTATTCCATTTATACTCAGATTCTGATCGAGCCAAAGGATCAAGAGAAATCTACTTTCACATGTCTTTATGGCACGTTTGCATAGAGGCGGATGTACACGACCTTTGTAACGCCCCTACCACCTTCCAACGTTGTATGCTTACCATCTTCTCTGATATGGTAGAGCGGTGCTTGGAGGTGTTTATGGATGCTTTTTCTGTGTTTGGGGAGCCATTTAGTGATTTCCTATACAATTTGGATAAGGTTTTGAATTGGGAGAAGTGTCATATGATGGTGAGTGAGGGCATAGTGCTTGGACACAAGGTGTCCAACAAGGGTATGGAAGTAGAGCCAGTTAAGATAGAATTTATGTCCAAGCTACCTCCACTGACATCAGTGAAAGGAGCAAGGAGCTTTTTGGGACATGTTGGGTTTGACTGTCATTTTATCAAAGATTTTTCAAAAATTGCTAAACCCTTGTCAGAACTTTTGGAAAAATACATTGAATTTTCTTTTAATGATTTATGCTTGAATGATTTTGAAATACTAAAGGAGAAGCTTAGATCTATGCCTATTATGCAGGCTCGTGATTGGAGCCTACCGTTTGAGCTGATGTGTGACACATCAGACTATGATGTGGGAGATATGTTGGGTCAACACAAAGATAAAGCTCCTACAATCATATATTATGTGTCCAAAACTTTGAATGATGCACAAATTAATTATACAACCATAGAAAAAGAACACTAAGCATTTGTTTTTGCATTTGAGAAGTTTTACCAGTACCTAGTGGGGTGAGGGTGATTGTTTGGATAGACTATGCAACTATCAAATACATGTTACAAAAGAAAGATGCAAAACCTAGATTGATTAGGTGGATTTTATTGTTACATGAATTTGACATAGAAATTAAAGACAAGGTAGGGGTGGAAAATGTGGTAGCAGATCACCTATCTAGGCTGGAAAGAGTGAATGAAAAATATGTAGACATCCCTATTGTTGAGGATTTTCTAGATGAAAATCTTTTTTCTATCAAGACTAAGGATCCTTGGTTTGTAGATATTGTTAATTATTTAGCCTGCAAGGAGATGCCTATAGATTGGGGGTATCAAGAAAAGAAGATATTTTTCCACTCATTGAGGTTTTACATCTAGGATGACATGATTCTTTTTAAACAATGTAGGGATGGACTTTTGAGGAAGTGTGTACCTGAGTGTGAGGTAGAGAGCATTTTGTCACACTACCATTCTTTACCTACAGGAGGGAATCACGCTAGCTCTAGGATTGTAGCCAAAGTTTTAGAGAGTGAGTGTTATTGGCCAACATTGTTTAAAGATGCATATGATTTTGTTCATTATTGTGATGCATGTCAACGTGCATGTAACATTTCTAAGCGACATGAGATGCCATTAAATGTGTTTCACGAGGTTGAAAATTTTCATCTTTGGGGCATTGATTTATTGGGTCCATTTGTATCATCTAATTCTAATATCTACATTTTACTTACGGTTGAGTATGTATCTAAGTGGGTGGAAGCAATTCCAACCCGCACCAATGACGCTCAAGTTGTGTGCAGATTTGTGAAGGATCACATTTTCTGCAAATTTGGTGTCCCCCGACTGATCATGAGTGATGGTGGATCACATTTCACCAATAGGAAATTCGGAGCCTTACTTAGTAAATATGGGGTGAAACACCGAGTGGGTACTCCTTACTAGCCACAGATACAAGGCCAAGTTGAGGTGTCTAATAGAGAAGTGAAGAAGATCTTTGCAAGGAAAGTCTCAACTAATAGGACAAATTGGAGTTTCATGCTTAATGACACTCTGTGGGCATATAGGACGGCCTACAAATCACCTATAGGAATGACACCTTTTTGGTTGGTTTATGGACGTGCTTGCCATTTACCAATGGAGCTTGAGCATAAGGCGAAGTGGGCATTGAGAAAGTTAAACTCTGTATTGGAAAGTAGGTAGGAAAAGACTGTTAGAGCATAATGAACTAGAGGAGCTTAGGATGGATACTTATGAAAGTTCTAGGATTTATAAGGAGAGGACTAAGAAGATTCATGATAGGCACATCTTGAATATGGTGTTTCTTCCAGGACAAAATGTTCTCCTTTTTAATTCCCGACTTAAGTTACATCCAGGAAAATTGAGGTCCAAATGGAGTGGACCATTTGTGATTGAGCAGGTTTTCCCCATGGTGTTGTGAAGATTTTATATGGGACTAGGCCATTCCTTGTTAATGGCCAAAGATTGAAGCACTACTATGGTGGGGAAGTGGAGAAGATAATAGAAGAAGTACAACTTACGAGGATCCATTAGATTCTTGCCTTTAGGAACATCTAGTCTAGGACATTAAATAATGGCATTTGTTGGGAGGAAACCCAACCTTTATTTCCCTTTATTCATTTTCATTTTAGCATTGTAGTTGTCTTTTTATTCCTACTTCTTGGAAAAAGGTACCTTGACTCATTTGTGGAGTGTGCAGATTTTCCAAGGTCAGTACTACAAAGTCACCAAGTCAGTAGTACCGAGATTACACCAGCAAGTCACCCGCACAAGAAATATAGACTCACTACTATCGACTCTCCTAGTCGGTACTACCGAGTTTCTAAAGATTTTCGAGTGCTTAACTGATAAGCACTCGGTAGTATCGACATCTGAGTCGATACTACTGACTTTTTGGCGCTCCTAGAATCGAAACACCAGGATGAAAATTTGAAAGTACCAATCTAAAATTTCCAACTCAATACTACCGGAATTCTAGTTGGTAGTACCGATGCATGACGTTAGCAATCCATGGACACTCAATTATAAGGCGGATGTGGTCTTCATCGCATGGTCGGTAGCACCGATCTGTAACTCAAGTCAAAACTACCGACTTGGACTCGGTACTACTGACTCCAAGTGATTTGTGCTTGAGACATCATCAAACGTCAGCCGTCGATACATCAGATCCATAGATGTGTGCTTGCAAATTAGGACTACTGACATAAAAGTCAGTAGTACTGACTCTTCCTGACTCATCTATATAAGGAGGGGTGGTGAATCCATTTTCTTCACATCACTTCCTCCACTCCTATAACTGAAAGCAAAGATGCACTGGGCACCGTCGATCTTCACCTAGTCTCTCTTTCCTCATCCTCCTTCTTGCATTAGCATCATCACACTAAGGAGAGGACCTTCTACGTCAGTGGAGCAAGGTGAGTTGGTCCCTCAGCCAACACACATCCAACATCCATCTACGGAGATCAAGAATGTCTATGAAGAGTTGTAGATGAGGGTGATGGTGCCAATGTGATATGGAGAGTGTGCATTGATCGAGTGAGTGGAATTCACCCAGAACATGTGATGGGTGTTTCAGAAGTAGCTCATGGAGGGAGACAATCCTTTCTTTAGCGACTGACAGACTTACCCAAAACTAGTCCTTGAGTTCTTGGTGTCGCTAGAGGTTCTTGTCTCCCCTGAGCAACAATTAGGAGGCAAATGGAAGGAAGGCAGAGTCACCTATCGCCTCTTCAACAACTACTTCATCACTATGTGGGTCTTCAACAACATCTTCAACTGGGCTCACGTCCCAGAATGCTTAGCCCCTTCTAATTTTGACTTCAACTTGGCTTGGGAGCAGCTGACTAAGGTTCCAAAGGGTTTTTGCATTAGCTGGCATGTCAACTGTATTACTGACATCAAGCACCCCTTTGCTCAAATCCTTCATTGCCTCTACACCAACATCATCTTTGCTCGTTCTAGCCAAGCTCAAGGAAAGGTTCAATAGGCAGACCTCTACTTCCTCTACAGGCTATTGGAGGGTGAGACCGTCAAATTTGGAGCCTTTCTGTTTCTCCACATGATCTTAGTTCAACACAACATGACAAGGAAGGTTCTGATTGTATTTGGAGGTCTCATCACTCCCATTGCGTTGCATTTCTGCCTTGACATGTCTACCCCCACGCCAATGGAAAATACAAAGAAGCTGAACCTCCTGCACTTCTGTAAGGTGACCATCCTAGCTTCCACCACAATGTGATGTATGCGACTTACACACGTCGAGGAAAGTTACAGGAGCATAGCCTCCCCAACCCCATCTTCAACCTGTGAGGAGTTTCCTATCTTTGGTGGCTTCTGGATGAGGGAGAGGAAGAAGATGCATTCAGTGCAGCAGCTTAGGATGACAACAAGTAACAAGATGATGATGACTCTGACAACACTGAGGAGGTCACTATCCCCATCACCCGGAGAGCGGTCCTACACAAGTGGGCCCGCACCTACGTTGCCTTGACTTCTTCTGCCCCACCCCATTCTCAGGTTAGGCAAGAACCATACAACATGGTGGGTATGTATGGGATGCTATAGGAGATCTAGACTGGACAACAACATCAGGCGACACTGGTTGGTGTGCAAGAAATACAAGGAAGGTTTTACCAAAACCATCAGGCGATATACAAGAATGAGCACCTTCTCTTGGCCAACCAAGAGAATGTTCACATGATCCTGCAGTGGATGGAGCAGTACCAACAACCCTTCTTCGACCACTACTGGAGCCATGGTACTTTGGAGGGTACTCACATCCACCGTAGGATCTATGTTTTTAGGGGATGTTCCCCCCTCATGACCCCAACATGCCTCATCCACCTCCTCCATTTTGAGTAATGGTACCGCTGCTCCACCTCTTGAGTGCTAGTATTGACTATGTGGACATAGTCATATTCAAGCTTAGGGGGGTGTTGGAACAACATTCTATCTTAGTTTTTATTTCATTTTTAGTTGTTTTATTTTTTTTAGTTTGGTTTATGTATTGTTAGGATCCACACCTATCTAGTATAATCGTAGAGCAGTAATGCATGGTTGCATATGTCGATTCATAGGTGTTTGTGCAAAGTAATGGTTGTGTGTTTATATCTTAACTTGTGATATCTTTGCGGAACATCACTTGAGGAAGTGCTTGGTCAAGTCATCTCTAGGATATAGGATATGAATGAACATCTAAATCAAAATGGGAAAGTGAATGAAGATGTTGTTGAGACTAAGCTGATCAAACCTTTAACAAGATCTTAAATGGAAATCTAAGAAAGAACCTTAAGATTAACCTGTACACATGTCATTAAAGAGGGACGTATCATAATCCTATGAAAGGCATTGCCTCTTAATTATGTGATTCCATCCATCCTTTCCATCCAATTTTGAGTCACCACCTCATGATGAATGAGTACTCCAACTTATTTCTTTTGATTTCATTGCATGGCATGATAGGTGACATAGTATATTACCTTATCTGTACTTTCATTTGGAAAAAAAGTTGCATTTGTATGCACGAACAACCTTAGTGCATACCATCATAGTTGCATAGAAATTGCATGTAGATTACATACATTTCATCGCACTCATTTCTTTTTGTCATGTGGATTGTAGTATCCATTTGTGAAGATTGAAGCAGGGGGCATACCTCCACATCATCTAAAAAAAAGTATGAATTGAAAGCTCAAGCATAACCCGATCACGCCAAAGACAAGAAAATTATGGACTAGAAAAAAAATCTCAAAATTTCTTAAGGAGAAAGTACGTCCCTGAGTCTTCTTGAAGAGATGAATTAATTCACATGATGCATTTGTTTTTTTTACAGTCTCATTTTCTATTATGAGATAGCTTCATACATGCATCATGTGTCAAAAAGAAAGAGAAAAAGTCAGTAGGCATTAGGTTTCATGCATAACATTCTTTTCATTCATGCATAACATTCTTTTCACTCATTTAGGTCATCATTCTTTTTGCATAAATAAGTTATATGTCCTTGTGATTCTTCAATTTCCACCCATATCATATCATTAATTGCTCTCATTGGTAGGCCACTCAAATGATTTATCTCCTCATCCATTATTATAAGGAGATCTGCTTCCAAGTAGTTGGTAGTTAGGAGAGAGCAATTTAGATTAGGGAATCACATAATGCACCAAGCGAATGCCTGAATAATTATGATATTAACTACTTTCTTGATAGTGTTCATTGATCAAGAGGTGGACATCTTATATAGAAATTATTGGTCGTTGTAGAGAAGTTATAGGTTCAGTGGTCATTGGAGGCCGGTTCAGGGATTGTTCGGTGGACATGAGTAAGGAAAGAGTTCATGTGTTATATCCTTTTACTGACTTACATCAAATAGATCCAAGAGTAGTGTTCCTCAAGCACAAGAAACATTTAAGCTTAGGAGATTTTGATGCATGGATTTTTAGTCATTTTTATAGGCAAATTTTCCTAGATTTTATGTGTTGATTTGTCATTTATTTGATTAATTATGCATGAAATGCTATCAATGGTCTGTTCTATCTAAATGCATCAAATTATATGATTTTTACTATTTAATATGGTTTAATATTTATCCCGAGCATTTATCTACTTCTTGTGCATTTTTAGGTATAATCAAACTTTGTAGACTCGGCACTACCGACACCAAAAGTCAGTGGTACCGACTTCATATTAGTACTGGACCAGAAAAGACTCACACAGACTCGATACTACTGACACTTAAAATCAGTTGTACTGAAACCTCATCAGTAAAGCACAAGGATGAATCACAGAAACTCAGCACTAGCTAGTTCACAAACTTGGTACTACCGCGATGGCATCAGTAAAGTAGAGCTCGGGCGACTGAAAGACTCGATGCTATCGATAAAAGTCAATAGTACTAGCATTGTTATGAATCGTGGCTAACATAGGAACTCAGTACTACCGACTACCAAGTCTATACTATCGAGTCTGCCCGATTTGGAAAATATGAAGATGGCAATATAATCCAATGGCTGGCGTTATTTTGCACCGTAAGTGACTCCTACGACCTAAGGGGAGTTTGAACAGAACATAGGAGGCAGTTGTTTTCCATTCCATGACACCAGAGAGAGAGGAGAGAAGAGCAAGGAACCAAAAGCTTCACCCAGGAGGATCTGAGCACCTCCTGATGGCAAATCTACAACTGAAAGATAACAACAAATTGCACGCACAACATAGGGGATCATCTGGATCAACTATTCTCTAGGGGTTACTTAGTTTTTCTAATGTTTCCCATGTTTTTTTCTTTCTCTATCATGTATTCATCAATGAAAACCATGTGGGGCTAAACCCCTTGATGATTTAGCCCACAAGAGGGGTGTGGGATGAATAAAAGCGACCCCTGGCTTAATTAAAAAAAAACCCTTGATTCCTTAGGACCCCAGAGTAGCCCGAATATACATTGTTACTGATTTCCATGCACTAATATCATCTTTGTCCCTATTTTTTGGATATAAATCTATGAAGTTGTCTTGTTTTGTTTATGCTTGATCAACATAGATACATTATTATACTCTTAATCATTTCAGGAGAGAGGTTAAGGATTGGAAAGCATACATTTACCTATTTATCGCACCCCTTGGGAAATATGGAGAATAAATGGGAGGAGAAACCTAAAGTTTAATCATAAAGCACCTAACTAATCAACCAATTGCTATGGAAATGAGATTGACATTAGAATAGGTAGTGAACTGCATTGCGGGAGTGGGTAGCTTTGACTACAAGCTCTTTATCCAGGGATAGGGGTAATAGTTATTGGTGTGTGGAATGAATTGCAATGTTGTCTGTGGTGAAACCCTAATCTTGAGGAATTCCCTAAGATCTGAGTAATTTAAGTGTTAAGCTTGTTTTGTTCTATTTTTGTTTCTGTTCAATAACCAATTCAATTTCACCGGCCTAGCTGATTAGACCATAGTTAGTAGTAGTCTTCTGGAGAACGTTTCTTTGTATTTGACTTAGGCCTCAAAAGGGCCTATATTACTTCGACACATTCACTTGCATATAACGCATGGTAAACATGTGTCAGATGTCACTACAAAATCTCACAATGATGCTTTGTTTGGATATCTAGGATTTAGGATATGTTTTGGATGTCACTACCTTGAGTGGTCAAATCTTTATGACTCTCTTGAAAACCTCAGTTATACATGTTAAATACATGAATAATGAACTCCCTATAGATTTAATCCTCCTTGAATGAATGAATTTCATGTAATAATTGGAATGGATTAGCTTTATGCTTATAATGCACAAATAGATTGTAGGGAAAAGAAGATAAGAATAGAGAGATCAGACCACTTACCCTTTACCATTAGAGGTAGGAGGGATGCTACCACTAGCCTTTACATGTTAGCTAAGAAGGTAGAACAGATGATATCCAGAGGTTGTCATGCATTACTAGAGATAGTTACTGAGCCAGAGCCAAAGGTGCTACCCTTATAGGAAATAGAGGTAGTTTAGTACTATGCATATGTGTTCCTAGATGATTTTCCTGGCATACCTCCAAATAGAGAAGTGTACTTCTCTATAGAATTATCTCCTGGGACAAACCCCATTTCTAGGACACCTTACAGGATGACCCCCGCTGAGTTGCTTGAGCTGAAAAAACAATTATAGGAATTGCTAGACAAAGGTTTCATCTGACCTAGCACTTCTCCATGGGGACCGCCAGTCCTTTTTGTCAAGAAGAAGGATGGATCACTTCAAATGTGCATATACTATATAATGATAAATCATGATACCATTAAGAACAAGTATCTTCTACCCCATATAGATGACCAATTTGACCAGATCAAGTATGTATGATTCTTCTCAAAGATTGACATGAGATCTAGTTATTATTAGCTGTGAGTCAAGAAAGAAGATATTGCAAAAATTACTTTTTGAACCTGCTATGGCTAATATGAGTTCTTGGTCATGCCTTTTGGGTTGTCTAGTGCCCTGAGTGTTCTTATGAACCTCATGAACAGTGTGTTCCAACCTTTCCTCGACTCATTTGTCATAGTGTTCATAGATGACATTCTATTGTACTCTGATGACTTAGAGAAACATTGTGACCACCTTGTTCAAGTCCTTGATATCCTTAGAAAGGATAAGTTCTATGGGAAGTTCTCAAAATGTGAATTTTGGATAGACTGTGTCATGTTTCTTGGACACATTATATCTGAAGGGACCATCTCAGTGGATCCTGCCAAAGTGTCAGTTTTATGTGATTGGCCAGCACCAAAGAACCATTTTGAGATTCACGACTTCCTGGGATTGGGTTGGTCCTACTGGTGATTTATTAAGTATTTCTCAAAGACCATGTTGCCCCTCACCAAGCTCACCTAAAAGGATGAGAAGTTTGTGTGATTCATTGTATGTGAATCTCAATTCCAAGAGTTGAATGAGAAGCTGACCACAACTATCATGTTGACTCTACCACCAAGAAATGAAGGTTTTATGATCTTCGTCGACACATCAAAGATGGGACTTGGATTCCTGCTATAGTAGAATAAACATGTTGTTGCATATGCCTCTAGAAAACTCAAGACAAATGAAGTGAATTAGCCAACACATGATCTGGAGTTAGCAACAATTATTCATGCCCTAAAAATCTGGCAACACTATCTATATGAAGCTACCTTTGAAATTCTCACCATCCACAAAAGCTTGAAGTACCTCGTGACTCAGAAGGACCTGAACTTAAGACAAAGATGATGGATGGAGTACATGAAAGACTATGATTTCACCATCTCCTACCACCCACGAAAGGCTAATGTTGTAGGAGATGCCCTTCATTGGAAACAACTCAGATGTGTGACTGTCTTATCTACCCAGTGGAGAGAACTAGAGGAGTTTTCTAGGTGGAATCCACAACCATTAGAAATTGAATCCGTTTGGCTAACATTCATATAAAACCTGACCCATTGATCAAGTTGTTAGCTGCCCAACTAGGTAGCCCAGACCTTGAAAAGATGAAAGGTTTGTTGGAAAAATCTCAAACATATATCTTGATAGGTTTGGATGTAATAATTTGATACAAGAGTCATATTTGGGTTTCTAAGGATTCATCCTTGAAAACTCATATCTTGTAATAAGATCATGGTTCCAAGTATACAGTGCACCCTGGCACCACTAAAATGTTTAAAGACCTACATCGATACTTTTGGTGGCCTGGAATGAAGAAATACATAGCAACATATGTGGCCAGTTGTCTCATGTGCCAAATGGAGAAGGATGAACACCAACGAACTGGTGGGCTAGAGCAATCAATTGAAATTCTTGAGAGGAAATGGGACCAGATCACTATAGATTTTGTGGTGGGTCTCCCCAAGACAAAGAAAGGTGGTGATGTAATATGGGTTGTCATAGACCGCCTAACCAAGTCAGGGCATTTACTCACCTTAAAGATATTGCCAAGGTGACATACCTAGCTAAACTATATGTTAGAGAAATAGTTCATTTGCATGGTGTTCTGAGTTCAATAATCTCTAATCGTGACCCCAAGTTCACCTCTAAGTTTTGGAAGCAAGTGCATGAAGAACTCGATATAAGGTTAAAATTCAGCACAACCTATCATTCCCAGACTGATGGATAGTCAGAAAGAACAATCTAGACTTTAGAAAACTTGTATAGAGCATGTGTTCTTGATTGGAGTGGATCATGGGAGTAGTTTTTTCCTTTAGCTGAGTTTGCCTATAATAATATCTACCAAGCCAGTATCGGGATGCCTCCGTATAAAGCTCTTTATAGGAGGCTGTGTCAGTCACTGCTTCACTAGGATGATGTTGGTGAGAGGACCTTACTCAGGTCATAAGAACTACAATTATATGCTGATAAAGTTGCTTTGATCAAGAAAAATATAAAGAGAGCCTGCGATCGACAGAAGTTGTATGCAGATGTGAAGCAGACTGATTTGCACTTTACTATGAGTGAACACATGTTTCTAAAAATCTGACCCCTCCAAGCTATAGCTAAAAATAAAGGAAAATTGAGTCCCCAATATGTGGGTATGTCTAAGATCTTAGAACAGATTGGTGAAGTCTCTTATTATTTAGCCTTACCTCCACAATTTAGTATGGTGCATGATGTGTTTCATGTATCCAATCTAATGTGCTATGTGAAGGATCATGTACGTGTGCTAAATATTGAATCTATTGAACTCCAAAGGAGACTGACATACCCTGAATCACCTATGAAGGTACTAGAAAACAAGATGAAGGAACTCAGAAAATAAAAGATTGAGATGGTAAAGGTTCTTTGGAAGCAACATGGAGAGTATGAAGCCACATGGGAGCTAAAGATGGACATGAAAACGTCCCATCCTAAATTTTTTGTATCATTACTCAAATTTTGAGGACAAAATTCCTATAAGAGGGGAAGGATGTTATAACCTAGTTTTAACTTGTATTTTACTTGGTGGAAATGCAATTATTTCAATAAAGGTGACCTATGGAATTTGTGTGCATTGTTTTAAAAGTATGGTTTCATCTTGCAATTTTCCCTTTGTTGTGAAATTCGTGGTTTCTATTGATTTTATTAGTGCAATAATAGAAATAAGGGAAAAGAGAGAGAAGGCAATCCAATAATAGGAAAAAAAAAGATAATAGATAATAATTAAATATCCATTTGAGAATTGTATGGAATTCTCTAGAACGTGGTATGGATGACGAAATGTGGTTGGATTTTGGTTTCACATGGTTTCTAATAAGAAAAGTAATCAAAATAAAGGATATAGAAAAGACAAGAAAGAGAAAAGGGTTGAATTAAGGCCTAATATGCACCTTATAAGGAGAAGATTTATATATTAAAAAGCATCTTTTATTTTTTATTTTTGGTGTCAAACTTTGGTCACAAGTAGATAAAGTCATTAAAGACTTTTCCTAAAATTTTGGGATCAAAAGGATTAAAAAAATAGGAGTTATGGATTTTTCTAGAAATCCTAAAGTGACTCAATTATCAAATACATTCCTTAAATGTCACGATTTGATTGAAATTGAGGGCCCGACCCCTTTGATCCTCATGTATGATAGGGATCATCATATTGAAATCTAACGCCTCATGTCTCATCCCTCACGCCACACCAGAATAGGAAAATGACATGTTCAGATACGAGATTGGAAGATCATATCTTCCTTTCTGATCCTTCTCGATGCAAAATAAAAGAACAATTGACTTCATCTTGAGTAACCAAATGGGAAACATATTAATATCCAGACAATTTGTGATCTATAGAACAAGCTAGAAACCTCACTACCATACCTCTCTCATCTGGGATCGAGAACCCTAAATCCCATGGCCTTCTCCTATAAAAAGGCAACCATCAGGTTTGCCTGAGGCTCTAGATCACTAGAGGCTACTTTTTAACTCACAACTCACTCTCCCTCTCCTAGTTTGAGTTCTCCAGTGAGCTCCCTGCTATGGCACCACCGTGCACATGACCTAAAGATGAGGAAAGGGGAAATTGCACGATGGAGTTCAACAGTGGACCGGCGAGAGAGATCAATGACTGAACTTCACCCCAATTCAAAGCCATGTGAGTGGGGGCGTCTGATCCCCACCTTGTTCAAAAAATTCTTGAATCTAATGCACACAATTTTCCAAATAAAAGGTATTTCTCGCCTCTCTAGTCAAATAATCAAGAAAATAACTCTATCTGGTATAATCGCTAAAAATCCATCCTTTGTCCAAAAAATACAAACAAGTAGTGTTTTTTTCTCAGAATAATACAAGAAATGAAATAAAAATATTATCAAGACCTAATTCTATCTCTAGTTCAATAAGTACCAAAATTTTTCATCTTTAATATGTTAATGTATAAAAGCCTTAATTTCTAGGTTTTGATGATCTTAGTATGCTTAATGGGTCCTAACAATCAAAGACTAAACTTTTTGAAAAAGGGTAACTTGGATATATTTTGAGGTTAATAATTCACCAATTGACAAATTAATGTTTTATGGAGAGTAAAAGTGTGTGTGATGATAATGATTAGGGTTTGTAAATAAAAGGATGTGAAAAGAGATCATTAGGGCTTAGGAAGACAAAACCCTAATGAAACCCTAAGTTGTCCCCAAAACCCTAACTTGGACCCCAAGACAGTTTTAATAATAGATTTTGGATAAAATAATAACACATGGGTGTTATGCTTTAATTTTTAGGATAGTTGCTCGACTAGTTGCATTAATTGCCCTTTTTGCTTAGACATCAAGTACTCATGATAAAGGTATGTGGTTACACCTATGACTACCTGACTTAACTGATTTTCATGGTTTCCTCGAGACTTCATCAAATGGATTGCAAAATTAACTGTTGCTTGTTTATATACTTACTGCAATCTTTAAAGCCCATATGAGTATCATCGTATATAGATATAACTTGCTCAAGCCCATAATAATATCTCTAATTTAAATTCATGCATGGTGATTTTGTAAAGCACCCCCAGAGAGTGGGTTGACTAGTAAATATTCCCAGATAGTGAGTATGAAACCATGAACTACCCCAGAGAGTGGGTATGGATGGAAATCACCCCCAACGAGTGTCTAGGTTAAAGAATACTCCTATAGAGTGAATATGGTAAATTGGGTACTCCCAGTGAGGGTATGGCATAGAGATTAAGGGTTTAGAAGTTAAGAAAACAAAATGTGTTCTAATTATTTGATGCTTGCAAATATGGCTGCTTATGTTGTTACTCATACATGCATACATTTTGTTTCCCCCACATACCAGTCTAACTTGCTATACTAAATGTGTTTTGTTTCATAAGGTTTCAGGGTAATCTGCTAGTAACTCACAAATAAATATGAAATATGGACATCTAGAAGAAGGCACCAAAAGAACAAAGATTTAATATATTTTTGGAGGATATAGTTAGATTTTATTTTAGTTACAAATTCTAGTTTATTCTGATGTAAACTCCCTTTAGGAGAATTCATCTTTGTATCAAACTCTTTTCCATATAATGAAATTTATTGATTATTATTGGTTACTTGCTAATCTTGATCCCGGAATTATGTCTATGGACCTTGCCCTCTTGATCTTCCTTTTTAGGGCAATAATAGGGGGAGGGTGTCATAACAGAAGTTTTACTTTTTTTAGGTACATCTCAAAAGTTTGCAAACAAACTAACATGGTACATTTTACCTCTTTCAGACATATTTTATGAAATTTGTTGGAAATATTAAATCTAAGTGGCTTGGATATAGTATTGATTATTACTGTTCTTATTGTATTTATGATTTTGCATACACATATATATGTTATATATAACATAAATTTGTTTCTTTATACCATGAAGTATCATATTATACTCTTAGGTTGTCCATTCTTATGGTGATGATACTAGACTACAATGGTAAGACCTAAAATATGATGCACCTAGACAAATACTAAGGTAGTGTTGGTAGAGTCTTAGCAAGTGATAACCCTACACTGGTAAACATTTTTTATTCTATTTTTTTATGGACAATCACAATTAAAGAAGGTTTTATTTTTGAATGAGTTGATATATTCTAAATGTCCAAATAGTTGACATTATAATCCTATAAAATTTCCCGTATATATGCATTTAAAGTTAATTTGCCAAAATACTAATGTAACCACCTTGGCTTTTAAAATTTAATGATTTAGTTGACTTTTTTTCCTAAATATGTTAATAAAAAAATATTGCTCACATGTATTCCATGGGGATTTTATGCAAATATATGGGGCCATAGTCTTAGAATTTTTGTGACTGATTTATTTTATAAACTATATATTTATTCACATATTTTTCTTCATTAGCTTTTCATACTCTAGGATTTGTAATAAACCATGATTTGATTATGTAATATAATGGGTTTTTGTGGTTTGTACTTTCCTTCATTGATCCACTCAGGATAGACACCTTAAATTCTTACTTTTTGTGATACCTTATGTGACTCCAACATGGGATTGAGGCTATACCAAGGACAAATAGTATTAGAGCATAACGATGAGACAAATTATGTGAATCCACAAACCTTTTCAGTTTTTACCATAACCAAACATAAGGAAGCCTTATATGCAAATGAATTCACTAAGGTGTAGAGGATGGAAATGAATGGGGATATGTTGTAATACTCACAATCTATGGTAGTTTTAGTTTATGGAGTTTCCCAGACATGATGATATCACTTACCCAATGTGAAGTATTGATTACACCTTGATACTATTACCCTACATTAATCCTTCTTCTCATGTTATCTACATTAGGAACCTTAAGACCCATATATATGGAAAAAGAAGAGGTTTCTATGTCCCCTATCCATGATTTTGAAGTATATTATGTATTATATGTATGTTAGGAATTGGAAGTAACTAAAGTTTATATAAATACATATGATTTGGATAATATAACTTGTGACATATATATATATGCATATATAACTATATGTCCAAATCATACTTTGAAAATCATGGAAGCCTCTTGAACCCTATTTGTCAAAGGACCCCTTGAAGAATTTGAGAATGAAAAATCATATGAATAATTTAGGAACCAAGTTCAAATGAATAATAACAATAAAAGTCCTTGAGGGGATACAAAATATGTTAAAAATCTACCTAAGAAGACTATGACCTCAAGTTAATTGTAGGAACAAGGTAAAAAAAATGATAGAAACTATGCATGTCCATTACATGAGGTATTCTATGAGATGCTAGATCCCCATCCTCACCCCAATAAAGGAATATTGTCATCAAACATAATTTCTCAAGAGTAAACCCTGAGATTTTCCATGGTGAAGTTATAGGAGAGATCATGGATAAAGTGTATTCATTGATATGAGTGTGCCTTTAGGGTCTTGAAGTATCTAGATGAAGATAAAAAGTCATGTGAATTCCATGAGTAAAACAAGTCAACCACATTGTGGTGGTAGAACTAGTCCCATGCCCAAAACCTTCAAGCCTTGCACTTTACGAGGATGAATCAAAATCACCTTCACAACCTATATCTTATCCATATCTAAAACAAAGGAAAAGATGACATAATTCAACAACTTTACACAAGGGAACCTTGTAGTAGCCGACTACATTATCTCCTTTAGAATCTTGGGATATCATGACATGATTCTTGAGTAGAGGATATTGGACAAATTCATACATGGGCTTGATGCATTGTTGAACCCTGATTCTAACATATATTTCTACAACCTTTAATAGATCCAAGGATTTAAGTCTTAACCTTGAAGAGGAGCCTAGATTTAAGAAATACAACCAATCAAGGATACTTCACCAAGGACAAAAAGAAGCTTCAAAATCATGGAAAGGGTAAAGGTATAATAACTAACCATGAATCCCTCATGACAAGAAAGGTTAGAATAAAGGTAGAATTACCAATAAGCTTTGTATTAGTGGGAATTGGCAGTATAGGAAGTAATAATAAGATAAATGTGCATGTTTCTATTGTAAGAAAGAAGGATGTGCTTAAATCAAGTGTCCCAATCACCATCATGGGTCACTTAAAATGCAATTTTCCAACTTGATCAATCAACCAAACCTGCTCATTATCACGTCTATGGTATCGTATTTGTGAGTAAAAGCCCACCTCATTACATGTTACTTTTAAAATTATATGAACTACGAATACGTCCATCTCTTTTCATAAATCTGAATAATAAACAAATTATTCTAGGTATGACATAACTTTTTGGGTATCCTAGACTTTCCATGTTTTATTCTATATCAATCATACCTTCATGTCTATACATCTTTCATATACTCAAAATGAATCTTGAATACCTTGGATACATTCTGATTGTGTCTACTTCTATTGGCATGTATCAATCAAAGAATATTATATAGGTTTTTTTTAATTTCTTGGAGTGAATGTCACCTCTATTCCAAGCTTGTACTTGTAGACATGGAAGACTTTGATTTAACTCTAGGAATGTGTTATCTATTTTAACATCACATATTATTGTTTTCCATGGAAACAAAGTCATTATCTTTATTTTGACTTCTTAACTATTGTCAATGCTAGAAGAATGGAAGTATCTAGTGTATTTTGAATTTAGTTTTTAAGGATAGAATCCTCATGAACAAAGGATGTAGACCCCACCTTGTATTAGTGTTAGTAAGTTTTTCCAATGCTAAGCCCTTATGGAGTTTGGATGCAATGCCAAGACATGTTTCTAGATGTTGAATTTGTGACATTTCTTGATCAAGATATTGAATTCACAATAGATGTAATATATGTAGAACTTCTATTTCTTGGTATTTATCTAGTATGGATCACATTGAACTTTTAGAAACCAAAAAATAATTGTGTCTTTTTGGAGTGTCGGTTTGTTTTTTAAAGAAAAAGGATGACATTACAATGATAGATTTGGGATTCATGTATCCATCTACATCTCTTTGGGGAGTGTCAGCTCAATTTGTGAATAAAAGGATACAAATATGAGGATTGTCATAAAGTTTATTATTATAAACCAAACAACTATAAATGATAATTGTCACTTTCCTACAATTGATGATTTTTTTTGGAAATAATATACATTACTACAATTTTCTCCTAAATCGACTTTAAGTCAAGATATTACCACCTTAAGTGAGGCATAGTGAAATATCCATATTTGAATTTTGAACCATATATGGGCATTATGAATTCTAGATCATGTCATTATATCAACTCAAGAATGATATTATTTTCTTTAAAATTGACTTTATGCCAGGATCAACTCAAAGTGAAGGATGGATGGAAATCTCAAAACTACATTTTAAACAATGTATGAGAATTAGAAATTCTAAGCATGACATGTAGGTTGACCAATGCCCTTGTTTACATGAATATTATAATAATAATAATTTATTGCAGTCATTTCTATATGACTCTGTAATGGTGTTTGTAGAAGATTTTGTAATCACTATGACTTTTTTGACCAACACTAGCATTGTCTATTAAAGGTCTATGACATATTAAAAGATAAAAAATTTAATGTTGACATGTCTAAGTGGGAATTTTAGATATATGAGGTCATGTCCTTGACCATTTTATATGTAGACGGAGGATATTTGGTGAAATTTTCAAAGCCACTATCTCTTTAGGTTGGTTTTTCTAATATTTAGTGGTTCCAAGGTCTAGTGGGGAATTAGTTTATTTTTTATTTCAACAAGATATCACTACTTATAACTAAACTTACCCAAAAAGGGGAAAGTTGCATCATATATATATATATATATATATATATATATATATATATATATATATATATATATATATATATATATAAGACCAAATTTCAAAAGTAAAGATCTAAACTGATATCAGCTCATGTTTTCACCCATACCATTTGAAAATGATAGATTTTCCATATATTCTAATGCCTCAATGGTGGTTTTGGGGTGTGCATTTATGCAAGAATGGAAATCCATGGCTTAAACATCCCTGAATATCAAACCTAATGAATTTCCTTATACAACACATCACCTCAAATGTGCCTCTATGTTTATGCTCTCAAAACATGGTATCACTACTTATAAGGAGCTACGTTTGGCATACTCAAGGACCATAAGAGTTTAAAGTGTATAATTACTAAAATGTTTTATATCTTAGGTAGAGGAGATGGTTAATAATATCCAAGACTATACCTTCACTATTCTTTACCATATGACTAAGGAATATCTAGTCGTCAGTGTCCTCAATAGAATGAAAACACACATGCATACATACTCTCTTCATAGTGTATAAACAAGGAGACCTTGATTCTCTAGACACCACTAATGATCAATGAAAGTGTTAGATTTACTAGTACAACATTATAATAGGTTTGCAAAATTCCTTATAGACTAGCAGAACAACCCCAACAAAGAAGAACTTGCTAGTCTCGTTAAAAAAAACACAAACATCCTTTTTGTTGGGATAGATCTTGAATGAGAAAATGGATCATGTTGTATGGAATCTACTTGGTCACCTAATGAAATTAGCATACTTCCTATCTACAAAAACTACAACCAAGGTGTAAAATTCAGATGGAAATTGACACAACTGAGATAGTATGACCTCATGAAGTATCAACCTCAATTGCCTCCAACAAAGAATCAAATTTCACCTTCATCTATGACATCAAGTACATGAGTAACTAGGGACACAAGTAAACTTTATCACAACATATCAATCTCACATTCATGGATGATCAAACCGAATGACCAGATCTTATTAGACCTGTTGAGAGACTACATCGTGGACTAGGGAGGTTCTTGGTACTATAACCTTCCACCAAAAAAATATATATATAAACGATTACCAATTGTAGTATTAGTGTGCCCATATTTTAATATACTCATGATTTTCCATGCAAGTCGATCAATATGGGCATGAATTAGGAGAATGATGAATCATGAGGTATAAAGTGATGCATGTTATACTATAAATGTTGCATTATTAAGGGAAGTTTGAAGAAGTTCCAAGGTCATCACATGAAAAAAGTTGATACACTATTTCAGACATGGGATTTTCTTCTTTTGATGATAAAGTAACCATGAGATCTAGAGAGGAAACCAAAACTCAATCTAACATGTGTCATACCATTTAATAATATACTACTTCAAGGAACATTCGTATCATCTTTCCATGCATCCACATATAACATGATGCATACTATATTTCATATATCCAATCTAAAATGATACAAAACATACCCCAACCACATCCTTGATCATGAAACCATTAAAATTAAAGCTCCCATAGAGCATTAGAAGTTTTTGATCAAAATATTATATAACAATATGAAATATATCTTTAAAAACGTGATTGCAAAAATTCACAGGACATGATATTAGGGATGGAACTTAAGATCTATAGAAGGCAATTGAGCAAAGGTTTCCCCATCTTATGAAGAATGAAATATTCTTAGGACAAACACTCCTTTTAAGGTGGGGGAGAATGTGATAAAAAATTTCTTACCAAATACTCAGATTAAATCTTTACCCTAGTTAGGGTTTATACATTTTGATTATATTGATAAAGTCACTTTTTCAAGCTTATTAATACGTTTATCATGCCATTAAGTAATGAAACTCTAATATGAATCACTAGTTCTTTCTACATAACAAGAGAATGCCTTTTGCAATTCATACAATATATGAACATCTTGGAATCTTTTACAAACTTTATTTTGATATATAGCATAGAAAATTAAGCCTACCTTTAAAGTTTAGCTTAATATGAGATACATATTATGGAATATAATACCTATTTTTTCCCAAGAAACCTAAAAATACCTAATAATGTACTTGATCCACTTTTTCTTTTGTTTCTAGATCCTAGGTCCATTTCTCTAGCTAGACCATGGATCATTTAGTCTCTAGGAAACAAATGAGAATCATGTTTATACCCTGGTCCAACTGTGATGGCATTGAATCATTTGATATGGATCAAATGGTGGACCTGACGACCATCTACCTCTAGATGGGACTTAACAAGAATCATAAAAAAGGTTGTGAAGATGAATGGGATGGGCATTTAATTTTAAAATATAGTCATCCATGAGTACCAGTTCTTCAACAACCCTTACCTTAACTATCATGGATCATGAGGATGTTAGATACAAATTTGAGCTTCACCTTATTCATCATAAAGAAGTGTAGCCATCACAACCTTATCTCCAACCCCTCTCATATATAAATATATGTGAAGTTTTTCCAAGAGTTGTGTGTCATTTCCCAACCATTAGCAAAGCCTTGTGACTCTGTAGGCCCCTTCAACCTAAAGCTAGTATTTCTCCAAGATCATCCATTTATGAGTTGTCATATGTTACTTCTTAGCAATATCCTTGAACATTGTTAGTCTTTCACTACTCTAATAAATCTAACCAGATTTCTTCTTATAGTTTCTAATTGATCCTGCCTCCACCTCATATTTCTCAACATATTCCCAACCCAATCTTCTTAAATGTTATAAATCATGGTGCCCTAGAGCATGATTCAGTGCCACCTTATCTTGCATTCACCCACATGTCCTTTTGTGATCCTTGTCATCACTCAAGATAGAAAGTAATCATAAGTTTTGATCTTGCATGGGATATCAGTCCTTTTGAGTCAGCAAAGCTAGGTGTGTCTGAGGAACCAGTTTTGAGTTAATTTAGGACAACCACTGCATACCACATGTTTTGACTCATCATCCTTCAAACCTAACCATGTGTAGAGCATAATGGTCTATCAAACCTAAATTTATTGGACAAACATCGATGTTAGTTTAGCAAATAAAATGTTTTTTATAATAAAGTGTAGAAAATCATAGATTTCAATAGGAATAGAAGGAAAATAGAAATAAATGTTTTTAAATAGGATATGAGGAATTGGAAAAAATAGACCTTTTTATGCTATATATATTATTATATGTTGTTTAGAGTAATAATAGGATGTAGAACCATAAAAATAAAATTTTAACTTCAGTTTCTAACTTTAACTCAGCTGCTCTTATCCATAATTATGATTCAACCACATCATTGATTTTATATTCTTTTATTATTTTTCAATGTCGTGTAATCATAATAATATTTCAACAATAATAATATCTAGAAAAATTATTTGACATCTCCAAAATTTTACAAATGGTTGGAAAACTTGTATTCTTATGTATATATGGATGACATACTAGTAGATAAAAATAAAATATCTTACATAAATTAACTTGTGTAAAGGTTTGATAATGATCTTCCCTACAAATATGAACATATATTGTTTTTTCTTAAGTAGGAATGATAAAGATCAAACCCATATGGTGCCCTATAAAACGATATCATTCTAATCATAGATCGAAAATTATTATATTATACAGTTCAATTTTTAGAAGAATCCTGGTTTCATGAAGAGCATCTCAAGATTCCCCACCTAATATGAACAAGGTACATTGTACATCGTATTCACAATTGTAAGTAAACAACAAAAGTGTCTTGTTTGTAAGCCGATTTGTTATCATATTGGTTTTTCATGTACATTATATATGAAATTAGTCAAATAAATTCTTGTTATATATTTTCATTTTGTGCTTATAATTATGTATAAAATATGGTGGTAAGATATATATGAAGTACCCAAATAAACACTAGGGTGGTTTTTGGTAGAATATTATCATGTAACATGTATGTGGTGTGTAAATCTTTGAATCTGTATGCATGTACAATGAGAATCACTTTAAAAGACGGTTTCATTCATCAAGGACGTGAAGTCCCCTAATGTTTAGATAATTGATTTCACTATGTGGTCCAAACATAAATAATTGCATGAGTTGTGTTTATAATAATACTTTATAGTGTACCAATGCAATTGCTTTGACCTGTGGAAGTTAAAACTTTTAGATGTTGTTGTTAGTGTATGATGAATAAATAAGTATTGATCATTGTAATCCTATGAGTGTTCAAACTAAAGTAGTAGGATACCCATAGTTTCATTATTAATTAAACATTATTCTATTTATTATTTCTATGTTTGTACTTCTCTTTGTTAACATGTCACTCCATGTCCCCTTTTTAATATATTATAAAATGGTGATGAACAAATTGATTTTTTTATGTATACAATTATGTAGTGATCCATTCCATTATGAGAACCTCAAAATACTCCTTACATTATTATGTATACGTCAAACATGAAACATAGAACCAATTTTGTTAAACTATGGCAAGTACATATGAACTTGGATCTCTAGTTATGCATAATTGGCTCTTTCTCACTTCACAAGTGATGAACATGGTACATGAGTTTTGGAATATATCATACAACATATGACTACATTAATAAACATGTTAATATCATACCTAGCCACCCTTGAGCTTTACTTGACTCCCATTTCTTCTACAAAAGCCTTCATACCACTACGAACTTATTGTATCCTGACAACTCTGGCAAAATTGGAGCCACAATCCATAATTTTTCCCTTACTCTCTAGACACCTATATACCTTGACTCCATCTTAGATTCTTCAAAAAGTTAGCATTTTCCTAAACTCCTTGTTCCTCCCTAACTACTCCCAACCTCTCAATCCCACATAATTGTCAAACGTACCAGCTCACGCTCAAGTTCTCCACTATAACCACATATGACTCTCAATAGAACCATTCAAATTTCATGAATGTTGTTCAATAAAAATCTACGTTGAAGAAAACCCTAAATGGGATACTATTTTCCCTTCCTTCAAATTCTCTAACTCCCTAACATCCCCCTTCATTTATTGTTTCAATTTAATGAGAAATAAGGTATCTCTATGTGGTATATCCCTTTAAAATCACAAGATGGAGGTGACACCTTCTCCTTTTACCTAAGATCATTTTTATCATTTTATGAGTGGGGGTGATATGAATGTGATGCTAAAACAATAAATGACAGTGTATCACTTCATAATTAGTATGTTTAACCACAACATAAGATTTACATACTTATATCATTTTCTTTCATATTCATTTTGTTCTAAAGAAATAAAATAGTTGGCATATAAGAACTTTTTGCTATATTCATTTGTAGTATTGAGATTAATGAAAACCCACATGACATTATACATGAATGTAATAAGAAACAATTAATTCACCTCATAATATCTATTGTGATAAAGTGATTATATACATATATATCTCTTATAAATTCCTTACTCACATTAGGTTTGTCATATTTTGAGAAGTTCAAATAAAATATGTTCTTTTAAGCTTACTATCTCAAAACTTTACATTGTTATATTGAAAAATTATGTATAGTTATTATTAACAATGAAAAGATATCGACTCTAGATAATAACTACAATTTGTAATTCTGAAGTGCTTCATGACATTTTATCCCTAGGTACATCCCTAAAATTGGAATTAAGGGTTAACATATGAGAAAAAAATTGACTCAGGATGATATATATATATGTATATATATATATATATATATATATATATATATATATATATAGAGAGAGAGAGAGAGAGAGATGCACTATGTATATACGAGGGTGGTTTAGTTGCTAGGAGATATATCATATATGTGCATCCAAATTGGATTTCAGGATCACAAACCCAGCTTCCAGTCATGTTTTAGATGATATCAAATTGTCTCCTACATCTACATTTGGTATCCAGACTATCACCCAAGGATCAAAGTTTCACTTTTTTGGGAGTTCTTGAATGAGTTTATAGATCATGCCAAGCCAAATCATGTAAACAACAACTCAATGATCCCTATATTGATTGTTGAGGATTTCAATATTGTTAGATCAAATTCTTTATTCCACTTTGTTCTCAGTTAAAAAGCACAATCAGTGTATACAATCCATTCATGCACTACCATCTAGTGAGCTCTACTAGTGGTCCCATTTCCCGTTTTGACCCTTGTTGAAGCCCTAAAACCTTGATAGCATCCCTTAATCCTAGAACCACCATCATGCATTGTCAATTGGTTAAATATCCTTCAGTGAGTACAAACCCAATCCACATGTGTTGATATCATTATCACCTCCTTCGAGAGATATCTAGTGCCACAAGAAGTCAATTCTTAGGTACCATCTATAGATAGTTCACCCTATGCTAGACTTAAGCAAGCCCAAAATTTCTTGTAACTCATTTGCCTTGATTTTTTACTACTTGGTTCTCTCAAGTCTACATAGAGCTAACATGGTCCAAGATGAACCAACCATTGATGGCGACCTTGCAATGATTATGTGTGAGGCAACACATTGAAATCTAGACCTAATGGCTAAGATATTGTCATGATACAAATCATGAAGATCACTTAGTTTTTTATTCATTTTCCTATTTTATATATAGGATAACCCTACATATATGAAAAAATTATATAAATTAGTAGATATGCATTAAGATACCCCCAAAATATGAGTTTTTGTAGAAAAATAAGTACTAACCATTAGAAATATCCTTAAGACTTGGATCTATGAATAGTAGGATTTTCGATACGATGGTATGATATTTTAGTGTTGAATATATCAAACAAATTCACAACATGTTTAAATTAGTACTAACACTAAATACAAATCTAATTGGTAGTTTTCACATCTCAAATCTTAGTGCAATAATAGTTAACAATTAATTTTTTATGTAAACATGGTAGTTTTGGGGGAATATCTATACAAATGTATAAAAGTTACAAATAGAATTGAATATATATGTATATATATATATATATATATATATGGTGTTTCCCAAAACTTATGAGATGCTTACTCAAGTTTTCCCATTTTACATACTATATTTACCTTCTTAACTCATAATATCTACTTCAATGATCTTGAGGGGGAAGTTGAGATTTTTTTTTCAAAGTTTCACTTATATTTTTTTTTCATATAATCTAATAAATTGTCTATTAGTTGTAATCTATATTAAACCCTAAATGTTACAATGATTCCAATACCTTTTAGTACAATTTTTTCTTGAGATTAAAGGAAAACCATCGATCTTAAATATTTTGTTTAAGGTACGTTCACCTATTACTAGAACTATCAATATGGCATTACATGTAAATATATGTATAGATATTGTCATTTGATATTTGGATGAAATACTATTTAATAATATGATATTGTTTGATTTTGAATTAGTATCTTGAACATGAAATTGAAAATAATTGTCTTGTCTTTCCATTATTTTAAAAATGATTATTAGCTCATCAACCCTAAGTTGGTACATGTTCTAGATGAGACCCCTCACTTAATAGTGATAGGATACAATATATGTATGTCATAACTGTCAAACCCTTCTGCACTATATAGGGGACAATGGAAAAAAAGGTTGTATGTAATGCAAAATAAAAATAAAAGCATGTTTTCTATCTATTAACATATACACTCTTTGATGTTATCCATGCATTTATTGTGATATGTACTTTTTAAAGCTCTACTAATTATAAACATGAAGTCTACTATTTAGATAGCCTACTAATGTGTTGCATTGACATCATTTTATTCAAATATTTTTTGTCATGTTCACAAATAGCAGATACACCAGAAGCAATTTAAACAAACAAAAAACAATGATGATGGTGATGATAGTGATTCTATGAGGATTATGATCCACCATATGAGAACTACATGAGGACTAACACATGTTTTAGAATGTGTCATTTATGAAATACTATATTCTTTCTTATGTAGTTATCATGTAATTGATTTCTATATTTTTTTGAGTCCCCACTGTGATAAACACGACTTAAATTTGAATAAAAGTGTATTTTGTTGAAATTTTAGATACTCTCATTTTGTTCCACTTAGGTATGCATCTAATATATATACTCCTTTCTGTGATTTCATATATGGGTAACCATGTTGTTATATGGTATCAGAGCATAGATGCAAGCCACCCTTAGTTATGTACTAAACTAGAGGTATCCTTAACAATAGCATCACTATGGTGATGAAATTTATATGCTTTAGGTTCTCCCTATTTGCCTTAGTTGTAGTTGTTGTAATCCCTCCATGTGTTGTATCCCATGTGGCCAAGTGAAATGATCAAATATGGATATCATACCCCCATATATTCTCTATCTTAACTATTCTAACTCTAAGAAAATATAAAAACACCAATTTAAAGGAAGTAAGTGTAGGACTTATCATCTCTACTCTTCCATAAATGAGCAATGACAATTTTTGTTGAGAAGGATTAGAGAGCAAAACTAAAGTAAATAAAAATCTAATAAATTGATAAAGTAACATGTGAATTGCTTATGCCATGATCAAGATTATATATATATATATATATATATATTTTTTTTTTGTGTGTATGCATATGTATATGTATATGTATGTACACACACACACACACACACACATATATATATATATATATATATATATAAATGAATATATATATATATGTATATATATGTGTGTGTATGTGTACATATATATGTATATATGTGTGTGTATGTACACATATATATGTATATATATGTGTGTGTGTATGTACATACTATATATAAGTGTATGTATATAGGGTTTATATTTAATACTTGAGTTGGTAACTAACGTTACACTACCATGTAGCTTGAAAAGTAATTATTCGGTCAGAAAAGTAACTATTTGGACAAGAAAGTAACTATCTTGAGTGGGTAACTAATGTTCCACTACCATTGTGCCATCTTTGTTATTTTTATATCTTTATTATTTTAGAGATCACACGGTGCACTCTCATATATGCTTAGGCTTCAACTTCCACCATGATGTCATTCGAGATGCCCTCTTTGATATTTTCACATGCTCAGATAAAAGCTTTAAAAGAAGATAAAGTTGATTTTCTTGGGACACGTCATGATGGTCTTAATGCCCAAAGACTAGCTGATATTTTATTATTTGAATGGACCGATGGAGAGAATACTTGAGTTGATCTCACTGGTGTCTTTCCATTGACTGGGAATATTTCAAATAAATTTAAGGCTGGTTAGGTAGCTTTTGATGTGGCCACACATAAAGTTTGTAAACATGGGACTGCTTGTGAAGAAAACCATCATCATTTCCTTTTCTTTGCCTTTTATGTCTTTTATGTTTTCAATGATAACTCAATTTCCCTCCTACGATTCATACAACATATCATAAATAGGAATGTGATGATACCGACATCTATTTATTCGAATTTTACCTTTAGATCATTGGGCTTTTCCATACAAAAAGGTTTGACAACCCAATTTATAGCTTGTGCCTTTGCAAAGGAATTTATTTAATTTGGCATATACTCCTTGGAAAATGTTAATTGAGGATCTTGTATATGTATATGATTATGAAATCGAGATAATAAAGTAACTATATTTTCAAAAAAGTAACTATACAACTAAAAAGGTAAAACGGGCAGAATACACAGTAAAATTCTAGTCAAATTTTTATTCCAAAACTTTTACTATGTGTAATTCTCATTTTACTTTTTCATCTGAATAGTTAGGTTTTTTACAACATAGCTATTTTTTCTTCAGATAATTACTTTTTTCTGGCCAAATAGTTACATTTGGGCTGCATGGATAGTGAAACCTTAGTTACCCGCACAGGTAACAAATACCCCCCACACACACATACACACACACACACACACACACACACACACACACACACACACATATATATATATATATATATATATATATATATATATATATATATATATATATATATATATATATATATATATATATATATATATATATATATATATATATATATATATATATATATATATATATATATATATATATATATGGTATATCTTCGCTACCCCTACGTGTAACTAAGATTCGCTACCCGTGCATCAGTTTTGTAATGGGAAGGTGTGCATTTGTAATGAGACAATCCAAATTTGTAATAGACTACCGTAATTGTAATACAAAGACTCGTTTTGTATTATAGCGTTGTTATAGTAATAAATATATATTTATTACTGTAACATCGATGTAATACAAAATGAGTTTTTGTATTACAATTTTGGTTGTCTCATTACAAATTTGGTTGTCTCGTTACATATATGTGTCATCCCATTACAAAATTGATGAACGGGTAGTGAATCTTAATTACCTGCACGGGTAGCGAAGATATACCCATATATATATATATATATATATATATATATATATATATATATATATATATATATGAGCATTAATATATATATATATATATGAGCATTCATTCATTACCTGTGTGGGTAACTAAACTTAGTTACCCATGAATCTATTTTTTAATAGGGAGACATATTTTAAGGAGACATTCAAAACTGTAATAGAAAGACTCATTTTGTAATACAACATAAACTATTTACAATTTTTTCATAATATCATTTTCTTTTCTATTTTGAGAGAGATAATAAAATTTCCATGTTGTATTTACAAAATGAATCTTTTTATTACAATTTTGGTCGTCTCATTACAATTATGTGCCTTCCTATTACAAAAAAAGATCCACATATAACAAAAGTTAGTTACCCACATTAGTAGTGAATATATACCCTATATATAAACATAGACACACACACCACTATTCATACAAGACATCTTCTGTGCACAATCTGGGATCATGTCTTTTCTCCAAAAAGCCATATGTCCATAAAGTGACTCGTGCAAAAAAGAATTCCAAAACAAATTTCATTCCCCTCATTCATGGGATGGGCCTGGGTTGATGATGCTTTTAGTCCCTTGGGTAAATAAGCAAATAGTGGGTTTGAGGTAGTTAGTGATATCCACTTATCTTATTTCTAAAAAATGGTAGATGCCTCACAATAGTACAATTTTCTATCCCTTCTAGAATAAATAATTTGATGATTATACAACCTATATGTGCCTCACACGTTTCTCATCTTCCCCTATAGTGGGTCAATTAGGGAAGCTCATTTTCAAATCCCAGAGGTTTTGATTGATTATGTTAAACCAGTGGATGAGAGGGAGATCATCTAGAGCAATGATTCAAAGAGTAGATTCATTTGAAGCCCAAATTTCTCTAGTGCATATGTGTACACATTATCCACGGTCCAAGTAATAAAAGCCCAAGTTTCTTTAGAGAGATCAAATCACTCACCAATTATACACTCATTTACTGAATCATCTGAGGAATTTCCCAAATTCTGTTTGGTGTGTGATGCATGTTTATGAACAAAACCTTATATGTGACTATTTTATATTTCTTGTTGTTGAATTTTCATGATTCTTGATAAGACTTGTGTTCATCCATTCTCCATGCTTCCATATACATATACTCCTACCTTTATCCCCTCAAAAGTAACTATAGATTTCTGATGTAATAGTTTAGTATTGATTAGAGTATGTTTTATCCAAGATGGAGTATTGAGTGGAGTGTGTTATATCCAACTATAAAAGTTTGGTATTGAGTAAAGTTTGTTATGGTGGGTCAATCTCTCCCTCTTGTTGGTCCACATCGACCTAGCACAACCATATTTTAATTTTTTATCTATGTGCCATTCTTATGATTTATCATTGGTTTGAAATTGCAAAACTCATAATAAATAGATATTCTATCAAAAGAATAAGTAAAACATGTTTTGGGAATCCAAACATTATTTTCCACCCAATTGTATCAGTTTCATTTCCTAAATCTAATATTATAAAAAGGTATTTTAATGGATTTTCTAATTTTCTATAACTTCTTAAATTCATATCTAATAAGTTATAAGTCAGAAAAATAAAATAAAATATGCTATGAACTTAGGAAAATATAATCTACAAGATAACACCATTTTGATATCCCGATTTAATAATCATAAAAAGACATGTTTAGGATTTACTTAATTAATGCAAACTAAACCCTAATTTTGTATATGCTTTTAATAAGTTGCTTGAGACTCCGATGTGGAACAAAGATTGACCTTTAACATGTAGACTCGATCTCAGGTATGTGTCATTCTACTATCCATATTGACCGATGGACCCATGTTTTCCTCTCTTGGCCTTTTTGGAACTTGAAACCCTAATATTCTTAATGAAAATATTTCTTGATTTGTTCTTATTAGAAATATACCTTTTGTTATTATATTCTCTTTCATCACTAAAATTATTGGATCTTCTTTTATAGGGTCCTCTAACCCATTTGATATTTTTTAGATGTTCTCATCAAACTTGCTCATTCATAAGATATACATCATATGGTGACATTTGTAACTTTTTGGATGTGTAAATTCCAACACTTGATAATGCAGAGGTGATATTTCCTAGTAGTGAAATTATTGTACCAGATGTGTATCCTGACATGCTCAGAGAAGATTTGTATATGTTCTACTCACCCCATATTCATGGTAGATGTGTTATTTCCTACCAACATGATTATGTTTTTATAGTATTGTCACATGTAAAACACATTGATGGTTGTTCATATTCATCGTCCTATTATTTGATGTTGAGTAAACATTTCTTGCATCTACATTATGTGCATGTACAATAGACTAAGCTTATTTATAGTAGACGTACATTTATATTACATAATATTTGGGCGTGCATATTCCTTCTTGAGTGTGTGTACTCCACTCGTGTATATATATATAAAGGGTGCACTTATTTCGTGCAAGGTGTAAATTTTCTACCCAATAATTATGCTTGATATTTTATGGGACTCGACCCTACTCAAATAAAAATTAGTATGATTGTTTGACATGCATTGTTTATAATTTTTTTTGTATTGTTGTGATATTTATTGACATAACTCTTTATTTGTTTTTTTCTTTGCATGTTCTCTTTAATATCATTTGGATGTTCTTTTTCTCTCCTGATTTTGGAAGCCTTAATAATTATATTGATGCCCTTTTCCATAATATTGCTCAATCCCCATTATATGCTTATACCAACATTTTGATGCTAACAACTTTCACTTTGTCTTATCTTATGGGGTATGCTTCCAACCCTTTAGGTAAAAGACATATAAGAGTTGATATAATGACATGGGCCTAGATAGTGGAGCTGACTATGGGAGATAGACTTGAAATAGCTTGGTTTCCCTCTGCTTAGATCTTGAATTTTACTTTCATGTGAGCCCCTCAATGGGAGATTGTAATGTAAACCTTTAAAATTGAATACAGTCATTTCATTAATTTATGCTACTAAAATTTGGTTGTATACCATTCACTTGATAAAAATATACACATATTCCAATGTACTTGATAGGGTGTTTTGATTAGATGGTTTTTGTAATGTCCCAGGATTTGAGTCTTCGAATATAATTATCTTAAAAGGAATGATTGGACTACCCATATCACCAAGGTGCACCTCCTTTTTTGGGAGCCCATATCTGAAGAACTCCATAGTTAAGCATGCTCAACTTGGAGTAGTACTAGGATGGGTGACCAGTCAGGAAGTTGATCCTAGTTTGCGTGTGAGTGAGGACAAAGCGTGCAATTAAGGTTAGTGGTAATATGTGGGGCCAATCATCATTCCTAAAACCCTACTAGAGCCTTGGGTAGTGGGCCCGGTCGTTACAAATGGTATTAGAGCCAAAATCCCTCCATTAGGTGGGGCCCACATGGGCCAGTGACATGCCACTCTTTGATTCATGCAGTCCAGGCATGTTGGAAAGGGCTATCTGTGGTGATGGAGCCACCCTTGCAATGGTAGCCGTGGTCGGGAACTGGGTGTACATGGCCATGTTATATCTGCTCTGAAATGGAGATATGTTATGAGGACCCTCTAAGAGAGATGTTTTTACCCTAGAATTTACCTAATTTGTTCATGATATGATGAAAGGATGATTTAGAATTGTATGGGATACACATAAGAACTTTTATTAGTAAACCCTAATGAGATGAGGATTTAAGTTCTCTTACCCTACCATATAGGTTAATGATGCCATATCTCTTTGGACTTTAAGATATAACTTTATTATGGATTTTGGGCATGAGAATGAGAAAATAGTTGATAAGGAGATCATATATGGAGAAATGGTTATTTGGTTCTCACAATTCATTTTGGATCCATATTTTATTACATGAAGGATAAATTCCATCACCAAAAATTATCTTCCCTTATTATACTATATGTATCATAAACTAAGTCACAATAGAGGTGTACAAAGTTATGGAAGAGAAGACCCTATTTATTAGAGTACAAATATCAAACCCTAGTTGGTGTATAGAGTGATGACTAAGAAAAGTGTGTCTTGTGCTAAAGGTTTACTCGACCTTCCCTTTTATCTTCCTTAAGTTGTGTAAGGTTGTACCTAATGACTTTTTGGATGCTCATTTGAATCTTAGGGTTGTTCGGATAGAAACACAAAGACCGAAAATACCTGTCTAAGTGGATATGACATGTTAGTGGGATGCATGATCTATGAATAACATAAGCACCTAAATATTCAGAACCAAAAGATGCATATCTAACCCTAATACCTTTAAGAGTTGTATAGTTAGACATATAGTTAAATTAGACAACTCTTAAAGGTATTCGGGTTACATATTCATCTTTTGGTTTTGAATATTTAGGTGTTTATGTTATTCATAGATCACACGTCTAACTAACATGTCATATCCACTTAGAGTTGAGTTTTAGGTCATCGTGTTTCTATCCTAACAACCCTAAGATTCACATGACCATCCAAAAAGTAATTAGATACAACCTTACGCAATTTAAGGGAGATAAAAGGGTAGGTTAACTAAACCTTTAGCATAACACAACCCAAATACCTTTAAGAGTTTCCTAGTTTGACCTATTAGGTTAAACCTTTTCAGGGGTGGAGAGTAGTTGGTTGATGATGTATGGATGATTACATTTCAAGGATGAAATCCTTTTAAGGGGTGGAGCATTATTACATACCAAAACCTACCTTCTTGACTCTAGAAACTTTAATCCCATGATTAGGAGAGTAGATTTTTTGGTTCTTTAGATTTGAACAAACAAGGATATACCTCAATGTTTATAGTTAATGCACATAAGCCGAATAACTCAATGGTGACCCTAGAATGTATAGGCTTGAAAAGCAAATATAACATATTCAGTGAAATTATATTCTATATTAAAAATCACATACATTAATACACTCATATTTACAATAACCTAAATGTGTCATACTATGTAAGTGAGTTCAAGAAATATGAAAACATATGCTTCCTTTGCTAATTAATATTCACATAATCTCTAAAATATGTTTAATAAGAGGTAAGGCGCCTAATACATGGATAGGAATAATAATTGAAGTTTTTTTGTCCATAAATATGTATAATGTGTCAACATCTAAATTAACATTGAATTAATGAACTTAATAGGATAAATAAGTAAAGTATGGAAATTCATGCATAAGGAAACTATTTGGTAACAATATGAAGATAATAGGACTCTAAATCAATAATATTGATAATTTATGTGATATACAATAAAAATATTAAGATAATTGAGTTAAAACTTAATTGTATTAGTACTCAAAAAAGGAAACTTAAAACCCCAAATTTAATACTAAAATCGGATTTCTGGGGTTCCAATTAGCTTGGGTACCAAGTTTGAGATTAACGGAATAAATATAGATGCCTTAATTTCATTTAGGAAATAAAAATGATAAATAGTATAATAAATGACTCCAAAATAGGAAATAAAAAAATAGATTCTACACCCACAAATTGGGTTGGGTGCCAAATTTGGTAATTATTGGTCAATGTTTGATCCCTCAAATCTTATAAGAAAGGAAATATACTTTGAAATGCTTAATGTTTCACTTATTTAATAAATGTGTTACAATTTCTCAAAGGTTCTTATTTTAAGATGTTACAAGCAATAAATCACAACTTCCTAAAGTTAGTTAGCCTTTTATCTATCTCACGAGCTTTCGTAACTTGTTCTAACCTGGTTCTCCTCATCTATACGATTTTGATCTCACGATTTCTCAATCTTCTTCTTCCTTTGATTATTTCCCCTTTCTCCGCACACAGTAGAGTGCCTCTTTCAAAAAGAATCACCACCTTTTCTCCATCATCTTTTGATGTTTTTTCAAGATATCTTCACCTATGAATCTCTATTGTGATTTTGCACATGATGACCCTAACTTTCCCTATCTATATCCTTTCTTAAAGAGAAACCCTACTTTACCTCTCCTCACCCTTTATCCCAGAAGTTGCATTACCAAGACAAATACATATATATATGTACATAATTCACTGTCGACCCCTATCCAATCTCATTCACCCTCAATTTCACCTTGTGTTCTGTACCACCATGCAGAACCCAAATTTTCTTATTCGATGACCTTGAGTCTGGGATGAAAACGTGTTGTGACTCTTACCCAATTGGATTAACAAGCAGCCTCTCTAAAGTTCCCCCTTTGTCTCTAAGATCTTCATTTTGAGTGTGGCATAGGCGTTCTCTTTGTCGACTAGGTGTTGGTGGGTTGTTGTATGATTTGATCCTCTTGTTGGTACTCAATGATTCTTTGGCCTACGTTTCTTCATTTTAGCACCAAAACTTTAAGTTAGTCTTGACTTTGGAGTTTTCTCACCTTGCTTTCTCACCTAAATACATGTTTTCATGCTTCTTATTTCTTCCTCCTCTACCTTCCAAGGCATTGCCCCCTTGCCTCTTTCGGCCACAACAGAAGTCGAGAAAAGGCTCTTTGGCCTTTCCTAGTTTATGTGAAGTCAACTGGGCTGACTCTTGGGCACAACGGGGATCAGAGAATGGTTTGCTTCTCTGCATGGAGCTTCTCAGCAGCCATGACATACACACAAAGAAGGGGATGAATCCCCTTTGCATTTGTTCCTTTTTGTCATCAATCTTCTATTTCATTTTGTTTCTCCATCGGGGGTATTGTAGTCTATTCAACCTTCCACATTGATATACTCCCACGACATAAATTATGAGGGCCAAGATTCCAAGTAGCCAACTCCTATTCATCCACATCAACCTAGAGCAATTGGGTTTGAAATTTGTTTATCTATGTGACATTTTCCTAATTTATGATTGGTTAAAATTGCAAAACTCATAATAAATAGATATTATGTTATAAAAATTGAATAAAATATATTTTGGAATTAGGAAATTATTCTCTACCTAAAGCTATCAATTTCATCGACTAAGTCTAATATTATAAAAAGGAGATTTTTATGGATTTTCTAATTGGGTAGAACTTCTAAAATTCATATTTAATAAGCTATAAGTAAGAAAAATAAAGTAGAATATACTATGAACTCAAGAAAATATAATCGATAAGATAGTCTAGTTTTTATAACATAATTCGTTAATAACAAAAAAACAATTTTTAGGGTTTAGCAATCAATATGTTCTTAACCCTAATTTCATATATGCTCTTAAAATGTGGCTACAACTCCATTGTGGAACTAATATTGCCTTTGGACACATGTAGACTCAATATGAGGTATGTGGCATTCCACTATAGATATTGAGAAGTGGACTCATGTTTCTCTCTTGGACTTTTTGGAAATTGAAAGCCAATTTTTCTTAGTGAAGGTATTTCTTGATTTATTCTTATTAGTAAGATCCCTTTTGTTACTGTATTCTCTCTCAACATTGAAATTATTGGATCTTCTTTTATTGGGTCCTCTTACCCATTTGATATTTCATGGATGATCTCATCTCTAATATTGTGAATCAAACTTGCTCATTCTTGTGATATTCATCATGTAATGACTACTAGTATAATGTGACTTTTTTATTTTATGTGGATGTATAAATTCCCACACTTGATAATGCAGAGGTGATACTTCCTACAAGTAAAATTATAAGATCATATGTGTATTATGTCCTGCTCAGAGCATATGTATATATATCTGTGATCACCCCATATTTATGGTAGATGTGTTATTCCTGCCAACATGTTTATATTGTTCTAGTATTGTCACATGTATAACACATTACTGCACTGCTCATATTCATCATCCTCTTATTTGATGTTGATTAAACTTAATTCTTGTCTCTATATTATATCCATGTATAGTAGACTAACCTTACTTATAGTAGTTGTACATATGTACTACCATAATATTTTGATGTGAGAATTTCATCACGAGTACACATATTCCACTCTCATATATATATATATATATATATATATATATATATATATATATATATATAATGTGTGTGTGTGTGTAAAGGGCATGTGTATTCCACCTAGGGTGTTCATTTTTCACCCAGTACTTAATCTTGAGATTTTATGGGTCTCGACCCTACTTGAATAAAATTAGTCTGATTGTTTGACATGCACTATTTATAACTATACATGTATTGTTGTAATATTAATTAAGGTAAGAAACTATTTATTTATTTTATCTTGTTTCCATGTTCTCTTTGATATCCATTTGGATGCTCTTTTTCTCTCTTGATTTGGGAGGCCTTGAAATTATATTTATGTCCCTTTTCCATGATATTGATCAATCAGTATTATATGCTCATACCAGCATTTTTATGCTGAAAACATGTACTTTGTGTTCTCTTGTGGGTTATCCTTCCAACCCCTTAGGTAAAAGACATGGAAGACTTGACATGATGATGTGACCTAGCTAGTAGAGCTAGTTTTGGGAGATAGACCTAAAATAACTTGGTTTCCCTCTGCTTGGATCCTGAAGTTTACTTTCATGTAATCCCCATACTGGGAGATTATTATGTAAATCTTTGAAACTACATATATTCATTTCATTTATTACCTCTTCTATACTTTGGTCTTATGTACCAATCATTTTAGAAAAAAAATGCACCTATTCCAACATACTTGATAGTGTGTTCAGATTAGATGGGTTTATTCCTCAAATTAATTAGGAAATGGATCTCTGATGTGGTCACATCCTTACAATTAGAATGAGAACTTGGAGGCCTTCCCAATGATCAATCATATCTAAAGTTTGTTTGAAGGCCAACTAGACAAGTGAGGTGTTATTTTAGAGAACTGACATAGGGAGATCTAGTTGGTCCTTGCGTGTTCAAGATGACTGATTGTGTCAAAAAATTTGGAGAGGGTTTGTTTCCACATGGGACAAGATTTGGTCATATATTTTATTCTTCAATCATTTCCTGAGTATTACATCCATTTCATCATGAAATACAATATGAATGAACTGGTCAATCCATTATTGGAACTACTTAACATGTTGTGAATTTTTTAGATGAATATGAAGAAGGTCAAGAGTGGCACTATTTTTATGGACAATGTTGTGAAAAGAAAAGCCAAGGGAAAGAAGAAGGCTAATAAAGGTTCTAAGAATAATTCCAATTATTCATCTCTAAATATGAATGGAGATGTGGCCAAATATGGAAAGTGTGGCTATTATCACAAGCCTAGACATTGCAACAAAAATGCATGAATCTACCCAGAGAAACTCTATAAGTTTAAGGGGATTGACAACTCCACCTCAAGATGTACCTTATTGACATGAATTTGTCTACTTGTTTATCATAGGCATTGGATAATAGATTTGGATCTAACATTTGTTGTAATATACATCATATGAAAATATGTAGACCATTAAAGAATGTACGTATGAGATTATGAGCTGCTAAGGGGTGGGTATAGCTTGGACTAAGAAAAATTGCTTTATGCATGGTTGCTACTACGGATGTAAGAACATATAGTTTATATATTCCCTTGAGGATTGTAATATAATCATATATGTTCTATTACAAACATGCCATAATTAGAGAAGTTATTTTTGTATTTGTATTGGAGTGGTTTTTCATTATTATAAGTAATAGATTTTTCCATATGATTTTGGATGATATCATTTATGGCAATGCCTTATTTCCTAATCATCTTCATTCATGGGATCTTAATACATGTATACAATATAAATACCAATAGGCTTAAACTACTGACTCAAACATGAAATATCCTTAAAAATACCAATAGGCTTAAACTATTGACTCAAACATGAAATATCCTTGAAAATATCTCTTGGGCCATATAAATGGGACGCATATTTTTAACCCTATAAAGATAGATACTTAGACTTATTGGATTATGAATTTCTTGAGACTTTCAAATCATGTTTTTTGTTAAGATGGAAAGGCATCCTTCATTGGTTATCATGAGAAGAATATTTAACTTATAGAACTCATACATTCCTATGTATGTGGTTCTTTTAATCCCAAAATTAGTGGTTGGTACAAATACTTCATCACATTCATTGATAATTTCACTTCTTATGGATAAATCTATTTTATGAAACAAATCAAAATTTCTTGAAAAGTTCTAGGAATTCAAGAATAATGTATAGACCAACTTGTACAAAAATTTAAGATGATTTAATCGAATTTAGGTAATTAATTTGTTCTAAGAGTTAACTAACCTTCTGAAGGAGTGTAATTTTTTTATCCACAATTGGTTCTTCCTAGAATGTAACATCATAATTGTGTCTTATAGAGAAGCAATTACAAGTTATTGGACATGGTGTGATCCATGATGACCTAGTTAGACTTTTGAATTCTTTTTTATGAAAGGGTCTAGAAACCATTACATTTACACTTATATATGTTCATGATAAAATGGTTCCAAGGACACTATATGAGATATGGAGGGTAAGTGTCCCAATATGTATTTTGTTTAAGGGCTTAGGTTTTGAAACTTATGTTTATTGTCCATTTCTTGAGGAAACATGTTTATAGATTTGATGAGTGTTATCTGTTGGGTATGTTAGGAAAGCCAAGGGGTATTATTTTTTATTGAATCTTGAGAACAAAGTATTTGTTTCTAGAATTGGAGAAAGAATTCATGTCTAAATATACCAATGGAAGGAATATATAACTCAAAGAGGTCTGAGATACACAAATTGACAATGAAATTGAGAAGGAACATTTAAGGTACAATAAGTTCTATAGAAACACATGAACCTCATAGATCAGTAGGACTTGATGAGATACAAAGATTTGGATATCCTGTGACTCAATATGATGGGTTGTTGATGAAATACTAGGATAAGATAACCTCCTATAAGGACTCGTAGAGGGACCATAACTTGGTAAATGGATTCAATCCATATCATCTAAAATGGATTCCATGCATGTCAACAAGGTATAAAATTGGATGAAACCACCTAAAGAATTAAATCATATTGGGTTCAAGTAGGTCTTTAAGAATAATGTTGACACGGGTGGAAATTTCTAGAAAGGGTGGTTGGTTGTGAAAGGTTTGAAACAAGTCCAAGGTGTTGATTATGATTAAACTTATCTAAATTGGCATATAGTATCACTTGATTATCTAAAGTTGGAATCCATTTTTATATGAATTTTTGGGTTAGTTTAATTTTTGACTCCAAGTTTAATTTTGACTAATGGATAGAAAAAATAACATGATGCTCAACTTCCTAGTCATTGTATTGAATTTATACACTTACACATACACATTGGTTGAAGTACAACTTGACCATATGACATCTCAGTCAAATTATAATTTTTTGAAGGATTAGTTAAGGAAAAAAATGACTTCATGCTTTGTTTTTACTCAATCCTATGTCATACTCTTCTAGGCGTATATGTATGGACCATAAATAGTCACTTCGACACACTCTTGAACCACAAAATTCATAGGAGAAAATATTTTTGCCAAGTTGTGCCTTAGTGACTCAAATTGTACTCAAGTAGAGCATCTTCATTGCTAAAACTTTTGTATACTTTTAAAAAAAGTCATCAACAAAGTTTGATTATTCTTTATTGTGTGTTTCTTCTTCAAATTTCTGTACTTGTGAAGTGTTTTAGACAGATTCAAGGTGAGTGAGGTGCCAATCAGTCTAGAAGCAACACTTGTCCTACTTCATCTGGTAAAGGAGGAAAAACACTATGACATTCCTATAGCCACAAGAAAAAGAAGGTGTTATTTTTTCTTGGAGGCCCTATAAGGAAATTATGTGATGTCTTGTAGCCAATTTATAGTGATAATGAATAAAAGATCACCTTCTTTTTTAGAAACTATTAAGTGTCATTATAAACTTTTCTTTAAGGCAAAGAGGCAATTGCATCAGTCCAAGAGGGTCAAAGGAAATGATACTGGGAATCCTAGGAGGTGGGAAGCTATAAGTAAAGCTAGAAACACTTGAGTTATATTACAACTTTCCTAAGGTATGACTTCCTACACCTGAGCTCTAGGAACATTGATGCATTGAACATTCCAAGACATCAATACATAATGTTTAACCAAACTAAAACATGTATGAAGTCATGGATTTACTAATGTTAGTTGCTGAAAAGCATTTGAAGCTAAGATATTAACAATTAATACAGACCTCCAATTTTCTATTCATGCCTTTTCTGGTGCTAGGTGAATTATCAAGACTTCATCAAGAAAAAATGTAGTACAAACCCTCTAAAACCAACTTGTTATCCACTCTATAGAATTTGATTGAACAAACACTAAGTCAGTAGCACTACCATTATGGATTGATGCATCAATTGGCATCAGAATGCACCCAGTCAGTGGTCTTTGTCAAGGAGGATATGAAGATATCAAATCATGTTCATAAATAGTAGGATTTAAAAATAAAACACTAGATAGCATAGATGTGTAGGATAGAACTCCATTGACTTATTAATCAATATGGCATTGCTTATCATTGGAAATACTATTGTTTCTATCTAACCATAGATGATAACTTCCAGAAATGAAAATGTTGACAATGACATTAGAATTTGATAATCCCACTACTAACCCTAGACTATAGGAAGTAATAAAAAACTATGGGAATGTATCTTGTATTTTTAGTCATTTCTAGCATGTAGTGTCAAGAGAACAATCTCACATAACATGTAGAGATGTTTCATGAATATTATCACAAATTGAACAACATGAGTCAGAAGTCATATTTCATTGAACTTATCTAGAATTTGTCAGCAGTGCTTCATGCATTAAAATCCAGATAAACATATTTATTTTAGTATTAAATTTTATCTTCCATATCATATTCCATGGACTAGTTTCAATTTCTAGTATTGTTAACCATCAAGGCTTCATAAGTTGACTTTATAGAAAATTTTCCATAATGGGTTTAGTCTTGTCACGTCCCAATATTCAAACACAATATAAGACTTATAATGGAATTTTTATAAATAATAATAGTTGATGGGTTTTAATACAAAAAGACCAATAATGGATGTCCTTATATGAAAATGGGATCAGAAAACTTAAAATAAGACTCAATTTCATTTTTTACTTTCTAATGTGCATTATGTGTATCAGTTAACTCATTTTAATCCTATTTTCTTTTTTCTCTCATCCAATATGTCGATAAATTATAGGAAGAGATTAAAGAGGTGACCATGTGACTCTTGGATGAGTAAAGATGAAACTTATGACTCAAGGATTCAATAATAAAAGCCTTTTCAAACTATATAACTTTTAATGCCTTTTAATAGTCAATTTAGAAGTTACAGACCAAAATGTGTACTAAAATGAAATATAATTGACTAAGAATATTCTAGACCCTCAAACTAATCCGTGGTTCAAATTTGAACTCATTTGGACCATGTTTGAGCCTCTAAATGAATTAAACAATATTTGAATATAGTTTGACCTAGGTTTTAATCTGATTTCATTAATGTGAGGTATTTAGCCTAAAGTTCCATTATTTTACTCTACCATACACTCCCTTTTTGATTTTTTTATTTTTTCTCACCTTATCCGCCATCCAATCTCAATCTGACGGGTAGTGCATCATCTTCTAGCTCCTCTGATCTCATGGGTCAGGAGTCGTTTCATAGCTCTTTCTTCCCTGATCCTCGGTCATTTCTCAATAATTTTCAAAGATTTATTTTGCTCCAAGATCATGAGATCCTCCTCATTCAAATAAGCCATAACACATACTCCAACTCACCATATTGATGAAATGCCCAAATAAAGCTTTGAACCTCTCTCTATCGGGAATTCACAGACACAATCATGGCCCTCCTCATCTCCATTTAAAGGACATGGAGGCATCTCCAGACACCACAAAACCCTCCTTGCTCAATTGTCCCTCTAGCACCTTCAAGGTCCCCCGACCTATTCAAAGAGGATCTCCAAAGACGACGACCCATACCTCACATCTCCAATCACCTTAGCTCGATCACAACTGCAGTGAGCACCCTTAACACCTCTCCTTCACTTTCCCATTGCGTAATTTCCATGTGTGTCCCCTAGATGAAGGTTCCTATAAGGACTGTTGACCTTCATCTCTGTTTCCATGTTTCTTCAACAAGATGGTGATCAAATGACCCCTATCTTAATGTGTAATGTTCCCTTCAAAACCCCGACTTAGGTTTACAAATCTTTTTCCTCATTTTGTTGTCCCATTCACAGTGGTTTTTGGTTTTTGGATGTAGACCTACCTTTGTCCATTGCAGGAGGAGATCATGATTCTCTAGGCTACAATACAACCTAAAATTGGGCTCTATACCTTTAGGGAAAGATGGAGAACTCATTCTTAGTAGTGGTTCCTAAGGAAAACCACATGGAAGGCATAATTGTGCCTTGACCTCATGTTGTGTTCTCGCCATTGATCGTGGGTTTCGAGAGAGAAGAAACTAGGTGGCAAGATGACTCAACTGCCACTGGTCGATTAATTGAATAATCAATGATGTATGGGTATTTTTTAGATTTCACAAACATCCTAATTTATCATCCATGAAACATGTTTGATCGATTAAATGACAAGTTTCCCCCCACATATTCAATTTTTATATAACATGTGCCTAAGGTACTTTAGTACTTCCGTGTTTTATTTACACTGTAATAAAGTTTGATTTAAATCGATGTCACAGTATAGTTCTCTACTCACTGATTGGTCCTTTTTCAAATATTCACCATAAATCATAGGATGCTAAGAAAAATATGAATAAGTAGTCATTGAAAAGGATTTTTTTAGTAATCCAATTTTAGGGTTTTCAAGCCATGATTTGCCTTTCCATTTGATGATTTATTTGAAATCCGAATTTGACCCATGAAACCCTAATTATGTATTACATGTAATTAATATTATCTAAGTTAACCAAGTTTTTCTAATTTAGTGATGTTGATTAGTAAGCCTAACCCTAATGCACTCAAACCCTAATTAAACCTAGGATCAATACAATATATTGATTTATGATGTTCAATAAACATGTACATGTACTTAGAGCCTAATCAAGTCAAGGGAAGGTTTGACCTATATTTGACTCAAAATATCAGAGAGGATAGATTGGGATGATCTTTGCTCCAACATAAATAGGTCATGCCACTGAGCACAAGTGTTTATGGTTGATTGCATGCTAAGTACAGGTAGACATTATGATTTCAAGTTTAATGTTTTAATCATGCTCACTATGTCAAATTGTTTGATTATTTCTATATGGTATGTCCTATGGTTAAAATGTTCATTCTAATTAAGTTTATTACTAACGACTCATGATATTCATGTTAATGTTCAAGAGGGATAAATCCCATCATGTTAAGAGATCATGTTAATCCATCATGTTAAGTCAAGAGTCATGTTAATTTTAATGTTAATGTCATGTAAATTATCAAGTTAATTAGAATTGAACTAGTCTTTATATGATCCCAAATCATGAACCTCAAGCGGTCATCAAGGGCTTTCCTAGCATCAAGGGATTTCCTAGCAATCGTGTGCTCCTAAGGGGGCGTCATAGAGGGATGCATACATTTACTATTCAATTCTTCAAGTTAATAATGACTCAAGAATGCTTATAGTTAATCCATGTCAAGTTTTCTTACATGTAAATTATATTTACTTTGTTTATATTATAAAGGTGCCAGTATTGTTTATTGATGTGTTGTTTTCCCCTTTGCATGGTTAGGGACGTGATGTCCCCATGAGTTGGAGAAAGTAAGGACTCAATATGAGCAAGAAAGGACTAAAAGACCTTAAAGAGCTAAATGGTAGGGTGCCATCCATACTAGGAAATCCAATTATTTAGACATGATTACCTTCATGAATAATTTTCCACATTTAGAAATGTTTATACATGTTATAGAACTCAATTATAGTTTTCTATTCAAAGAAAAATGTATGAATCTCAATGGTAATTGATATATTTATTTGCTATTAATTTCATAAATGTGACATCCTCCTTCAAGATGAAAGCTTTCACTCGGTGATAATATATATCATAAGTTGGGGTGTTACATTAATGGTATCATAACCCATAAATGGATGGCCACCATAAAGAAACCTGATTCATGTGTTCTAACCCTAGGTTTATGTGACACTTTTCATATGGCCCCTAAAAGAGCAAACAAGGGAAAGGATAAGGTTGATGGTGTTAACTCTTCTAGTGGGGGAAGTGTACCAAGAGGAAACCATAAGCCAACCCTAGAAGATTTGGTCCAAGCTCTCACCAATGTCTTAGCACAAGGGTAACATCAGCCTAGACATCATGAGCTAACTTTAGTAGACTTCCTAAAGATAAGGCTCGACTCTTTCTTGGGTGAAGGAGAGATTCATGTAGTCACACAAGGCTGAGGAGTGGATTAGAGGAATGGAACATTGCTTTCGAGATATAGACTGCCCTCAACACTCTAGGGCTTGCTTTGCAACCCACATGCTCAAAGGAGCACCTGGCACATGGTGGAGAAACTACCTCAACTCATAGGCAGTCGATGCACCTCCACTCACATGGGAAGGATTTATTGAAGCCATCCAGGAGCACTATGTGTCTGAATCCATAATTGAGAACAAGGAGCTAGAGTTTACCAACGTGGCCCAAGTGGGTGACATGACTATTACCCAATATGCCATGAAGTTTAGGGTCCTACAAAAGTATGTCTATGATTATGATGAACGTTGCATAACAAAGAAATTCATCTGAGGACTGAAGCATGACTTGAACTTTGCCTTGTCATGAAGAGGGCACAGGACCCTCTACGCTACCCTAGATGCAGCCCTAGAGCTTGAAGATCACCTTGTAAGATCCTACAAGAAAGAAGTTACCCATAAGAACTACCAACATCAACCTTCCAACAACCCTAAGAGGAAGGTACATGAGCCTGTAGTAGAAGCTGAGAAGCCCCAATGTCCCACATGCAAGAAGAACCATGCAGGCCCATGCAGGAATGGTACGGGTGCATGCTACTATTGTGTAGAATGGCCACCTCAACTCAAATTGCCCTAACCTCACAAAGAAGGACCAAGACCAGAACAAGGACCATAATCCACCTCCCATGAGACAAGCTAGAATTTTTTTTGTGGAAGTAGAGAAGGAAGAAGAGGAATGATGTAATAATTAGCTTATGTTCATTTGAACCCTTTTTATGAAATATAATTTTTTCATGGAAATTTTAGTAATGATTTCATTAAATGAAGAAGTAACAAAAGCCCTAAGGTGGGTAGTACCCTAGAAAATTTCAAGGACAAAATTTGTTTTAAGGTGGGTAGAATTATCACATCCCAATTTTCAAAACCAATGTAAGACTTAGAATGGAGTTTTTCTACATAATAATAGTTGATGTTTTTATTTAAAAAGACTAATAATGGTCGTCCTTATATGAAAATAAGATGATAAAACTTAAAATAAGACTCAATTTCATTTTTTTTACTTTCAAATGTGCATTATGTGTGTAAATTAACTCATATTAATCCTTTTTCCTTTCCTCTCTCCTCCAAGATAGCCATAAATCATAGGAAGAGATTAAATAGGTGGCCATGTGACTCTTGGATGAGTAAATCTCAAAATTATGACTCAAGGATTCAATAATTAAAGCTTTTTTCAAATTACATTACTTTATTGCCTTTTAATAGTCAATATAGAAGTTATGGACCAAGATATGTGCTAATATGAAATATAATTGCCTAGAAATACTCTAGACCCTCAAACTAATCCATGGTTCAAATTTGAACTCAATTGGACCATGTTTGACACTCGAAATGAATTAAACAAGATTTGAATATAGTTTGACCTAGGTTTGAATCTGATTTCATTAATGCGAGGTATTTAGCCTAAAGTTCCATTATTTTACTCTGTCGTGAGCTCATTTCTTAGGTGTTTATTATTGGTCACCTTATTCACCATCCAATGTCAATCTGATGGGTAGCACATTGTCTTCTAGCTCTGTAGATCTCACGGAACATGAGTTGTTTCATAGCCTTCTTCCCCAATCCATTTCTCAGTCATTTCTCAATATTTTTCAAGATTTCTTTTGCTCTAAGTTCGTGAGATCCTACTGATTCAAATGAGCCATAACTCATCCTCCAACTCACCCTATTGACGCAACACTCAAACCAGGTTTTGAACCTCTATTTGCCATAAATGCACAGACATAACCATGGCCCTCCTCGTCTCCATTTAAAGGACCCAAAGGCATCGCTAGGCACCACTAACCCCTCCTCCTCACTCAATTCACCCACCATCACCTTCAAGGTCCCTAATCTACTTGAAGAGGATCTCTGGAAATGATGGCCATGTCACCTCAGCCCAATCACAATTGCGGTGAGCACCCTCAACACCTCTCATTCATTTTCCCATCACATACTTGCCCTATGTGTCCTCTAGACAACATGTCCTATAAGGACCTCCAACCTTCATCTTTGTTACCATGTTTATCTGAAAAGATGGTGGTCAAATGACACCACTCTTCCCACATTATGTTCCCTTTGATCCCAACTTGGGTTCATGAATCTTTTGCCTCATTTCGTTGTCTCATTCGCAGTTTTTTTTGGTTTTTGGATGTAGACCTACCCTCAGCCATGGTAGGAGGATCTCCCAATGCTCCAAGCCAAAAGACAACCCAAAAGTGGGCTCTATGCCTTCTGGGAAAAATGGAGAACTTGTTCTCAGTAGTGGTTCCTAAGGAAAACTGCAAGGATGGCATGATTGTGCCTCGACCTCACGCTATGTTTTGGTCATTGATTGCGGGTTGTAGGAGAGAAGAAACTGGGCAGTGAGATGACTCAATTGCCCCTGGTTGATTAATCAACTAATCAATCATGTATGGGTATTTTTGAGATTTCACAAACACCCTGATTTATCAGCCACGAAACATGTTTGATCAATTAAATGAAAAGTTTTCCCCCACCTATTTAATTATATGTATCCCACACCTAAGGTACTTTACCACTTTTGTGATTTGTTTACATCTGAATAATGATTGATTTAAATCGATGTCACAATATAGTTCTCTACTCCCTGATTGGTCTATTTTCAAATATTCACCATAAATCATAGGATGCTCAAAAAAATACAAATAAGTAGTTATTAAAAAGGATTTTTTGAGTAGAATACAATTTTAGGATTTTCAAGATAGGATTTCCTTTCCATTTTGATGATTCACTGGAAACCCTAATTTGACCCATGAAACCCTAATTATGTATTACATGTAATTAATAAGATCTAAGTTAACCAAGTTTTTCTAATTTAGGGATGTTGATAAGTAAGCCTAACCCTAGTGCACTCAAAACCTAATTCAACCTAGGATCAATAAAATCTATTGATTTATGATGTTCAATAAACATGTACAAGTACTTAGATCTTAATCAAGTCAAAGGAAGGTTTGACCTAGATTTGACTCAAAGATCAGAGAGGCTATCTTAGGATCATCTTTGCTCCAAGGTAAATGGGTGATGCTACTGAGAATAAGTATTTATGGTTGATTGCATGCTAACTACAAGTAGACATTATGATTTCAAGTTTAATGTTTTAATCATGCTCACTATATTAAATTGTTTGATGATTGTTATATGTTATGTCCTATTGTTAAAATGTTCATTATTATTAAAGTTTATGACTAGTGACTGATGAAATGCATGTTAATGTTCAAGAGGGAGAAATCCCATCATGTTAAGAGATCATGTTAACCCCATCATGTTAAGTTCAAGAATCATGTTAATGTCAATGTTAATGTCATGTTAATGATCAAGTTAATTGGAATTGAATCAGTCTTTATATGCTCCCAAATCATGGACCTCAAGGGGTCGTCAAGAGATTTCCTAGCAATCATGTTCTCCTAAGGGTGCGTCACAGAGGGATCCATACATTTACTATTCAATTCTTAAAGTTAATAATGACTTAAGAATGCTTACCGTTAATCCATGTGAAGTTTTCTTACATGTCAAGTATATTTACTTTGTTTATATTATAAAGTGTTGGTATCATTTACCGATGTGTTGTTTTCCTCTTTACATGGTTGGGAATGCGATGTCCCCATGAGTTGGAGAAAGTAAAGACTCAAGAGGAGCAAGAAGGGACTAGAAGACCTTTAAGAGCTAACTGGAGGGGTGTCATCCATACTAGGTGATCCAATAATTAGACATGATTACCTTCATGAATAGTCTTCCACATTTAGAAACATTTAGACATGTTATAGAACTCAATTATAGTTTCCTATTCAAAGAAAAATATATGAATCTTAATGGTGATTTATGCTTTTCGATGATATCATAAATGTGACATCCCCCTTCAAGATGAAAGCTTCTACTCAGTAATAATATTTATCATAAGGTGGGGTGTTACAAGTCCCTACCCAAGTATCCCCCAAATTTGACAAAAAATGGATAGGTAAACTTAAAATCTTTTTAGCAATGTGAGAAGGAGAATATGAATGAAATTTTTTTTGTCCCATGCATCTGTATCAGTGATCATAGATGAGACTTTTAAATCAAGTAGATCATTCAGAATAAGTTGAAGGATCCTATCCATATGATTTATAGTTTCAAGTATCCATTTGTCACACAACACAAAAGAAGATGGTTCACTTATAATTTATTTGAATCTATGTTCATTAACTTTATCTTATAGAGAAGCAACAACTCCATAGAACACAATACATCAATAACCACTGTGTGGTGTGAACTTGTACTTGTTTTTCAATCTATTAGTCCAGGAACAACCTCTACCAGACAATGGTTTTCATGCATATCTCATAAGTAGTTTCATATTACATTCATGCATATATTTGATACCCAAACCAAAATGCCTTAGGATCTACTAATTTTTTTCCATGCAATTAAGGAATTAGGAGTTTCCCTTTGTACTAAAATTTGCCTAGTATAGAATGGAATATTAGTCAAGATTGAATGGACTAGACAAACTAAGTTAGCTAATTTTATAGTTGATTAATCCCAATATGTATATGATTATGAACTTTATATTGGATTAGATAGTAAGTTTTCTTAGTAACCATTCCATGTAATACATGTACTCACAAGTATTTGCAAACATCTCTAGTTGCTAAAGTATTGACCGTGACACAAATTTGTCCCTTCAGAGGAGATGAAACTAACTCAGCAAAGAAGATAGTACTTTTATTTGTAGATATACATTGACATATGGCATTATCAAATTTCTACAAACATTGCATGATCACTATAATATGATGCATGTCGACCTTGGAAAAAAAGGATGATATCATCATCAAATGCAATATGTCAGAAGGATGGTCCTAGTTGGGAGAACAAAAAAGGTTTCCTAACTCCTTCAATAGCCTTTAACTCAGTATGAATACTAAATTGATCTAACCACACATAACAAATAGATATGGGGACAATGGATCTCCTTGACAAAGGCATATAGTTGGCTTAAATCCTTAAAGTTATCTCCATTCCATGCAACACTAAAATGATCATTACAAATAGAATTTGTTATACAGTTTATGATAGTGGAAGGTAGACCAACATGAGTAATTGTGTCCATGATAAACTCCCAAGAAATATAGCCCTAGTCTTTGGCAATGTCAACTTTAATGGCCATACACTTACTAGAGGATGGTCGTCTCATGCTATGGAAAAGCTCCTTAATGAGTATTATATTGTCACTAATACAACATCTAGGAACAAAACGTGATTGTGAAGTATTGATTGAGGAGTTTATATATGGTTTTAGATGATTGACAACAATCATAGAAATTAACTTCAAGGAAGTGTTGTTTAGAGAAATTGGCCTCAAATAATTACAAGATTGATGGTGTGGGGTTTTAGTAATGAGAACCAAAACCACATCATAGAATTCATGACGTAATGGATATACCAAAAACGAACTAGATACTATCTTAACAACTGAAGTCTAGATGATTTTCCAGTGATTGATCATGAATTCCATATCAATATTATCAAGACCTTTTGCCTTATTTCTACCCATCAATCGTAATGTGTCTAGAATTTCAGACTTAGTAGGTGGCATTGACATTGTTATATCTTCTTCAGATGAAAGAGGAATTCCAAATGAGGATATGTTTGATATGTTACTAAGAAGTAAGAAAAGTGGACCTAAATTATGAATTGAAGTGATGCAAGACAAAGAGATTTGATTTGAGTTGATTCAGAGATTCATTCCTTGTTAGCATTCAACAAAGAAGCTATAATATTTATTTGATGTTTTGTATTTACATATGCATGAAAAAATTCTATATTTGAATCACCATTCTCAAGAAATTTTAAATGGATTTTGGCTTAAAATTTTGCACCTCAATAGTTAAATAGGATTCATACCATTGTTGTAGAAGGTCAGATTAAGCATCAACTTCTGAGTAAAAGTGCTCAACTAGTACTGCTATTTGTAGTTGTTTAATTCTTCTGAGAACATTATGATATGAGTTTTCCACATTGATTGTCTATCCCATTCAATGGTAAAAGGTTTCATAATATTGAAAGCATTACAAATTTTATCTCATTATTTCAGTTAGCAAATAATAAAGTCAGTGGAAAAGAGGCATTGATAGGATCAGGCCTTTCATGCAATGCTCCAGATTTGTATGTAAAGGAAATCTTGAGAAACCAAAGCCTGATAGGTTAGAGTGTATTACACAGTCTTGAAAGGTGACGACCTAAGAAAAATTAAACAAGGAACTGCCCCACTTTTTAATAGGAGTTAAAATGGTGTTGAAATCACCAATTATTGTCCAAGGCTTTTCAATTATGAGACCCAACTAAGATGTTTTCTAAAAAGACTGTGGACCTGTGGGTTGGGTGGACATAAACAAAAATAATGAAGATATTGTTGTTAACAATGTAATGGAAGAATTGTCTATGGCTTGCTACAAGATGAATAATAAGGTCATCTGATTTCTGAAAATAGCCAAATGACACTAAAAAGCCACCAGCTTCCACCCAGTGAGATCTAGAGAAACCAAGTTTCTTAATCACTATATCAGCATTGGTCTCAGATATACTTGGTTCTAGGATTCCAACGAATTTACATTTATAATGTTGGACTATATCATTGAGATGATCTTGTGTGATACTTTTACCAATAACATGTACATTCTAAGATAAAAATGTGTCTCATGTAATCAATTATCATACTGAGTGCCTTGCTTATCAGCAAAATCCTCAAAGTCTAAAATCTTCTTAGTCTAAGTCTGGGTTTGGTATGATGCAACTTTCATTTCTCCTCTAGTGCCCCTCACCTCATGTCCATGTTTTCCCTTGTAACAGGGAGATTGTGAGGGAAGGGTGTGAGCATCTAAATTGATGTTCTCTGCAAGTTAAGTTTTGAAAGTAGTCATTAGAGTATTATCCTTAATATGCAAAAGAATATTGTCATTATGCACCATCACTTCATCAATATTGGGGTATACAATAGTGTTGGAAATATTTAAATGGTGATTTCAATGATCCATGTTTTTAAGCCATTGTTGTGTGGTTTTCCCGATTATGTATTTGTTGCAAATGGAACCAAATCATTGTTGTGTTAATCATTTGGATCTTCATCCTATAGTTGATGCAGAGAAGAGTCGTCTAAAACCTCCATATCTATGACTTTCTCACCATCGAGGGTATATGCATGGGATAAAACATTTGGACCCTCCTCGAAACCCTCAACCTTCCATTCCATGACTAGACACATGCCTACCTTGGACAACAAAACCTCCCATCATTCCCCAATAGAGAATAGTGCATAACCGCTCACTTTCTCTACCTTCTATTTTACAATCAGTTTAAAATATTTATTTTGATTGTTAGATACATAACTATAAATTTTATTCCATCTCAAATATTTAATAAAGATTTTTTTTAGTAGCCGATGACTGAAAGGACAACTAGGCATGGATCATCAAAACCTTTGTGATTTCTAAATCACATAAAAAACAATATGTTTATCTATTCCTTATTCCTTCTCCTCATTTAGTTCAGTTATTTTTATTATGTATAAGTTTTTATTAACACTATTTTTGAGAAATTCCAATTTTTTACAATATTACTTTCACCCCTTCTGCACTATGTTTTCAATTGGTATCATAAAATGTCTTTTGGGCACCTTTAAACAAAGCTAAAGTATGGGAGACATTATTGTAGAAATTATCAAATTAGATGGAGGTTCACAACCACCACACTAAGCATCCTCTCTTCAATAGAACAAAACATCTATACTAGAGGAGAAGGATTCAATTCTAGATACAAGGATCAACCATTATCTATGCAAGATTTTAGTAAGAGAATACAAACATCCAAGTACCAATAATGAGTGATATGCATATACAAGAAAATGTGATACATAACGACAAAGTGATATGCATTAATTTTTATTCACATTTTGTTTAACATCATGTGACTCCACATATGAGATTTGGAAAAAAAATCTTAGTTAGCAGGAGGGGAACAATCAAGTCAAGGAATCCAAGATAAATATGATTAGCTATAATTTTTGTTTATTTTGTATGAAAAGGAAAAAAATACATAGACAAAATGTATCCTAGATATTCCATGCTTATTTATGGTCTAACAAAATAAGTTTATAAAAAGAATTGGTGACCAAGATCTAGAGATCTCTCACTCCAAAATATGAATAGAATGTGAGGTAATAGAGGAATGTAGTGATCTCAATTTCTCAAGGATCAAAGAGATGTTTGGAAATCTTGTAACATATGAATTCAAGCTAAAGGACCAAGATAATTAGGAGGAATAATATTAACCCAACAAGAAAATGTTTGCCTTCAAAGCTTCAAATTCATCTGAATAATTTTGTAATGAAGAAGAATACTCTATTAAATATAAAAAAGTTTCCAAAAAAATCTAGTAAAATCTACTTGTCTCCTACTTTCAAGTTCTATGAATTTTGGAGAATTAAACATCGCAGAACTCATTGTCCAAACCATAAGAAAGAAGCAAAGAAGTTTGTAAACTGAAAAGATAATAGGAAGGACAAGAATGACAAAACACACACCAATGTGGGACTCAATCACTGAAAGTAGCTCAAACAAAGATGAAGATTACAATGATTACAAGATGGATATCCAATTCCTTCTCATAGGAGAAGTATGACAAAGGAAATAAAAGGTGTTTAATATTAGCAAAAAATGGGGAATCAACTCAATATTAATAATAGTATATCAATCTAGATTGGTATATGGAAAAGATTGATGAAGAATATTTTAATGAGGTAGATCTTATTGATCTTTCAATGAAGAAAATATTGATATACTCTCCTTCACTAGAAAAAAAATCTAGATAACATATGTAGTCAAAATAAATTATCTAAGCTAGACGAAAATCTACACTAGCAATTTTGTCTATGATAGATGACGATCTACATTAGCAAATTGATGACTTTACTGTTGAACTTGATTGTATCAAATCTAGCCCTCCACTAGTGATTATATTTCTTCTCCAAGTCCATGATAGATATTGTAGATGTTGACAACGATTTCTTAGCTAGACAGAATAATTCTCTTGTACATAAATTTCATGATTACTAATATTAACCTTTCATATGAAATGATGAAGATTATGATCACATATGTGATGATAAGAAATATATTTCTTCTATAGTACTAATCTTGGAAACCACAATTTGTTATTTAGGGAGATTCAACAAATCCCACAATCATACAATATCAAAACTCCTATATTGTAAGAAAGGCTTAGATAATATTCTTCACCTTTCATCTAAACAAGTAGGTAGAATTGGTCTTTGCTACAATATGAAAAATCATCCGCAAAGGAAAAGATTCAACAAACCATTTGTTACATCGTACACAAAGGAAAAGATTCAACAAACCATTTGTTAAACCGATCATTCATCCAAAAGCCAAAGTCTTTTGTTCCATATGCAATTGTTATGAACATAGTCTTTAATTCCACTATAGTAAGGGAGACCCCACAAGCTTTTTTGGATTTTAAAAGCCTCCCCACCTATTTAAACCATCCATTACTAACATAAAAGTTGTGATCCAGTCCTAGTGATGCATATGCCTTTACTTTAGAAACCTTGATTGATGTTATACACTAGTATTATTACTAAATATACTTACATACTTTACATGATAGATGGACATTGAAATGACGATATTGATTATAATTTATAGATCCCCTACTTTACATATGCCTCTACTTTAACAACCTTGATTGATGTTGTACACTAGTCAAACTTAGACTTCATTCATACATGTTGTTGATTGAAATTATAATTTAACTGAATTATGGTGTGCCCTAATGTCAAAACATGATTTCTATACTATGTTCAAATATCTTCTTGGATAAAGTATCTAGCTGATTCTATATATCGAAATAGATATTCATTGAAAATGATCAACATATCATGTGTTTATAACCATCATCATACTAATCCAAAATGACCCACAACTGGGTACCAAATTTTGAACTTGTAGGATTGGGTAATATAGTGGTTTCTCCAAGTACATGACTAGAGATAAAAAAAATTTTAAAATTGTAGAAAATAAGAAAGGAGGAACAATAACTTTTGGTGTTAATAGAAAAAGCAAAATTATTGCAATAGAGAGTATAGGTAACAATCTTTCTAAGTGTTATACTAGTAGATCGTTTGCATCATAATTTGATTAATGTCACTCAACTTTGTGATAATGATTATGATGTCTTGTTTAAGGGGATGCATGTAGACTTTTTTTTAAATACTAATGATTCTATCTAAGAGGGTATGGCGAATGATCAGTTGTAGATAGTTAAGCCCAATTTAATTAGTCATTTCTAAAGTAAATGTTTTCTAGAAAATGAAGAAAATGAAATCCATTGTCTTAGGAGACTAGGACACATGAAAATGAACTCAATTCACGACCTAACCAAGCTTGGTATATATAGAGATTTTCCCAAGCTTTCTTTTTAAAACAAATAAGAATTTGAACCTTGTACGAAGGGAAAACAAACTAAAAGCTTGTTCATGTTGAAGATCATCTTATGCACTACTGGACCTCTAGAAATCATCCATATGGATTTTTTGGAGCAACATTTTGGAACAATGAGAACAAAATATCTTTATGGAAAAGTATGTTGATTTATTAGCAATGATGATTATTATAGATTTATGTAAGTAAATTTCTTGTTTGCAAAAAATAATACACTTGATACATACAAAAACTTTTGTGTAGGAGTGAGGAATGAGATTCAACTTAAGATTAAAAGCCATCATGGTGAAAATAACAAGTTTGAAAGATTTTCAGCCAAGAAGGATATGGACATAACATCTCTTCAGCAAGGACTCCCCAAAAAATGTCCTAGTTGGAGGGAAGATTGGCCTAGTTGGAGGGAAGAGAATATCACTTCAAGAGATGGATAGAACAATATATCCTGAGCACCACACTTCAAAAACATTTTTGGAAGAATAAATACACATGCTACTACATTCAAATTAGATTTTCCATTAATCCATGACTTAAGAAAAGATCATATGAAATTGTTCATAGTAAGAAGCCCTAAGTTCATTATGCTCATAACTTTGTCTCCACATGCTATATATTGAACACAAAATATGATAGAAATAAGTTTTATTACAAGTTCTTTAGATCATCCTTTATAAGATACTCCCCAATATATAAAGCATATAGGGATTAATCCGATTTCTAAAAAGGATGAAGAATAATTCATTAGAAGTTCATTGAAAATCCACTAGAAGATGATTGGAGATTTGATCCCTCAATTAAATAATCTCACACTTGAACTAAATCTTGAGGATGTATCAAATCGAGAATATGATATAAACAAAAATTTGTTCCACTTGAAGCACCCTCACCTAATCAATGCAATCCTAGGATTGTTAAAATTCACCATATTGATCTAATCATAGGTGACCCTATAGGTAAAGTTAATGTTAGGTATTTGTTTAGAGAACAAGAAAACATGTCATTTGTATTTAAATTAGAGACTAAGATCATTTATCATTCTCTTGGTGATGAATATTACTTTATAACCATAAAGGAAGGCTACATCAATTGAAAAACAAAGTTTGGAATATAGTTCCTAGACCACCCACAAAACCATCATCGGACCTAAATTAGTCTTTAGGAACCAACTTGAGAATTAGGTAACATAGTTTGTATAAAGCACGTCTTGTGGCCCAAGTCTACAACAAAAAAGAAAGAATTTATTTTGATGAAACCCACACACTAGTAGCTATACGCATACATCTATTTTCTTGGTATGTATGCTCATAGAGCCAATCATATGATGATTGTAATGGCATATTTTGTAAATAATTAGAAATAAAGGCAATCTTCTAAGTTATTGTGTTTATTCAGTTATGAGATAATGATGAAACATAATAAATGTCTAAAAAAATGATATTACTCAATGATGTATGTCTTTGGGTTGAGGACCTGAACAAAGAGATCATACAAATGTCAAGAGTATATGTATTCTTGTTATCTCCCTAGTCAGATGTTATTGTAGAAGGCTAATAGATAGAAATAACACTTACGACTAGATTGTGTGATGGTTGATGATGGAATCTCATTAGTCTTGATATGAGATATCAAACCAAGCACATAGATACTTGTTAGAGAATAGTGTATCAGACAGACCCAACATGAGAGTGAAACATGGATACCATGATTGGTAGTCAGAGTCATCTCTCATAGTGATGGTGGTGATTGTGGTTCTTAAACTTGAAAATTACTACACCCATCACATGTCATTCGGTGTACTTTGGCATCATCCACCATGATCCTAAATAAGGGTTGACATAAAGGTGGTGCTCAGGTGCACTGTCACACATGGGTATGATTGTGAGTGATGTAGATGAGATTTGTCCCTCCTATAGGAGTTTGATATCATGGCCACTTGATAAGTGAGACTGATAAATGTATCGTCATGTTGATGTGAGTCAATATGTGATATTGAGCTTACACATATCGCATACAGTCTGCTCTAGGTCAAAGAACATAGATTAAATATTGAAGAGGATGATGATTCCATGCCTCGGGTTTAATTTGGATATTAGAGATAAAGGAACTATACAGTCGATGTAACATCAATGATAGATTGTAGCTTCATGTTGTTCTCCAAATCTCCAATTACTTTGGTAGCAATGAAGTCTGGCTAGATACCAATCATTGCTTGTGAAATCATAATAGTATTATGAATATTGCTGCCAACGTAGTTTGAAGCCTACTAGGTCACATGCAAGGATGTTATTAGAATAGGAGTATAATTGTGGATGTGATTGGAAGTATTCTAAATAAAATTGATAACTAAAACGTTTAGGTAATCTACTAGAATAATATTGGAATAGAATCTGAGTTAATTGGTTTAAGCCAGTTAATTAGACTTAATTGTTAAGTTTGGCTCACTAAAAAAAGTTGGCTGACTAAACATGAGCAATTGACTCGATTCAGATGATGAAAATTAGTTAATCAATTAATATGATTAATTGGTTAATTAATTGATTCTAGAATTTTCTTTTAATAGTCTACAAGAAGCTTGCTTTAGACGAACCACAACATATTTTCCTTGGGGGGGGGGTTAGGAAACCCTGCTTTACTTTCTCTTGTATTTATAGGGGCATGACCGTCAGCTTTGGATAAAAAAGACACGCTCTTATACATGAACCGTAGTTGTCATCATCCCTAAGCGAGAGAGAAGGAGAGCAAACTAGCATGTTTTCAAGTAGAAGGCTACTCCTTCCACCTTCTTGAGAAACACGGCGTGGAGTTCTAGTCCATCCGTGTAGACAAAGTAGAGATATAGACACTAAGTTTCCTGCATTTGGAGGACGTTGAAGATGACAGTATGTGCACACAAGGAGCGACACATATCACCGCACAAAGGGACGTCACCGGACTTTCTCCGAGATGAGGTATACCCCGAACGCCGTCTTTCTGATTATGCTATTGTCGATGATAATTACAAGTAGGTTATGTAGAGAAAATTTTATTATTTCCGCTTCTCATGTCCCCTCTACAAAACCCAACATTTTTTTTCTCTAGCTAGCCACCTTATAATAAAACCTTTATCAAATAGGCATCAAGATTGTGTTTTAAAAGCAATTATTGGGGAAAAAGTTTTTCACCCAACTTCCTAGTTTAGAACATGTAAAGATTGTTATTATGTTTTTTAACTAAAAAAATATTCATAGTGTTTAAAATAGGATCCCAGGACATGGTTTGAGAAACCAACTTACCTCATAGACTATAGACCTGATATATCTTTTTGAGTAGCATTTTGTGCTAGGTTAGATGCTAATCCAAAGAAATTACATCTTTAGATGGCTAACATACTTCTAAGATACCTCAATTTAACCATTGATTATGGTCTTTAATGTCCACATCATGAGGCTTTTGAATTTGTAGCCTATACCAATGCAGATTATGTTGGGGTATCCTATACCAACGCAAATATGTTGGATTAAGAATTGAATGAAAAAGTAGTAGTGCTACATGCTTTCTATTTTCAAACTCACTAGTGCCTTGGTTTAGCAAGAAACAAAATGTTTGTAGAACTATCAACAAGCAAAGCTAAATACACAATTGTTGGAAGTTGTTGTGCTCAAATCTTTAGATGAAGCAAGTCTTAAAATATTTCCTCATAGGCACATTCCCCACGTGCATATATCTTGACATAATAGGTACAATAAAATTATCACAATAGCAATTGCATAGCTGTGCTAAACACATAGAAGTCAAACATCATTTTCTCAGTATGGGAAATCAAGTCTGTCTTTAAGCATGTGGACACTAAAAATCGATAGGCAGATATATTAAAAGTTCAATTTCCAGTATATCAGTTTAATATTAGTCGATATAGAATGCTAATTTATCTGTTAGCATCATGCATGTATATTGGCAACGTTCTTGTGCTTTATCATTTATATATATGATCGCATGTATTTTATCCTATACATTTGTCATAATCATCCTCTTTATATTGAATGTATGTTGGATTCTACTCCAAATATTCATATTCCTATGATAAACTAAATAACATTTTGCTTAAAAATTACTCGAGTTATGGATTATTGTTATGATTTTTCTAAAAAATGATGTTGGCTAAGGATAGATCACAACCTCAGAAGCTAGAATACTACCCCCCACACACACACACATACAACACTAGATTGATTTACATGGATTTCTAGATAATTGTTGATTCCTACCAAGATAAAACTCTACAATATATCAAATCATTTACCTTTACATAATATAAGATCGAGTTAAATCACAAAATTTTCTAAGTAAAGTGAGAGGATAATTTTTATATGATTTTTTTTGTAATACTTCTTCATAAATTTTATATTTTTGTATAAATACATCTATTTGTTATATAAATTTTATTTGTAGACATTTATCTATAAATTTACATTCTTATAAATCATAATTTTTGTGGTCGAACTAATAGATCGACTAGGATGGTGGCGAATGAAACTTATAGTTTGCCTGAGGGAATTCTAGGGTAAGAAAGATTAATGTACACTTTGACTCCCCATGACTATCATTCGAGCTCATAGTTCAATCAAGGCACTTTGAAAACTCTAAAAATTTGAATGGGAATGCTCTCATCTCCTTACACCATTCAATCTAAATCTTTGCAACCTTTCCTAAAAGTGATACTTCTTCTATCCTTCTATATCTCCTTTGAGTTTTTTTGATGCAAACATCACTCCTATCTCTCCATTATTTCCTACTTTGCTATTTGGAGATATTGAGCATCAACTTATTCTCACCCTAGAAGGAAACTTAGGGAAAGAAGACTTTCAATACCTATGATCAGATGTTGCGGAATGCTACATCGAGATTTAGATCCACAACCCCATTCCTTGTCATCCCATATATGTCTTATCCATTATTGAACTTGACATTCAAGCTCTCTTCTTATTTGAAATGAAGGAGTACATGATTCACCCATCATGTTCTTTTGGTAAGCCAAGGGGGTATGCGAGATCTACTTCAACATCCAGTGGGAAAAAATATTCACTCTTCATAACCACATTTTTTCTCGTAATACTATTAGTTTTGGAGAACGTGACATTATTAATATTCTTGGTATTGACTCTAACACCTACTCTTACTATTTTGACATATATGTTGGGTATTCTCTTAAAGCCTTCTCCGTCAACAAAAATAGCCACATACCTAGTTTTACCATAAAAATTATATCATTGTAGAAGGGAAATCTATACATGAAACTAGGTGCACTTATGTGCACATGTATTGTTCCCATAGTATGTATTATGTATCTCACAGTTGCAATAGAATTCATCCTAGAGAAAAACAAATATGAGGCTCTAGAATTCCATCAACAAATCATATATGACATAGCCCACAAACTTCCTATTATCTTTATTGGGCTCATTTTGAAAAAAAAATGGGTTTTTTTTTTGGAAAACACGTGTCAATTTCATTTATTCTATCATCACTTCTTTTAAAGAAACTCAACTACAAATTAGATATATGCTAAAATTATGAGCCAATGTACCACTAAAAAATGGGATTGAATTACACTCAAGAAAGAGCTCAAGGAAATTATTATAGTGAGGAAGAAGAGGATGTAGGGGCATATGACCCAACCTCCTCCTCCTTCAAGTCCATGTGACTATGAAATTTATTCTGCCTATATGCATGGTTTGGGCTATCAAATTGGTTGTAACATTAGATATAGCCATCAAGCCCTAAAATATCTCAATTCTTACATGGTTCAACTCAATACCTCTTCATCTGATGGTAGACATGCCTATCCCAGTAGCATTCATCCCTACAACACGTATAAAAACCATGATCAACCTCCACCGCGTCCTACTTCAAATTATATTCAATTCTCTTTCCCCCAACTCCAAGACATTGCTACCCATTTCAACTTTGATAGGCACCCACTTTCTTGGAAGCATATGCACTTAATGCTGTAGGATTTTTCAATTGTCATCACACCATTGTATATTATAGAAAAGAAAGGTATATGGGTATAGATACAGGTGTGTATGTCTTGCTATATAATGTTTTTTGTGATATCTCATTCTTTTTTATCATGTTGTGTCATGAGTTAGATTTCTTAGTAAAGCAAATATCTTGTTACTAGCCTTTACTTTATGTATTTTTGTGATAGTTTACATAAAGACATATCTTTTGTCCAAGTTTAGATTCCAAACTACATTTTATATCATCAAAAAAAATCTTAGCTTTGATTTATTCTATGACTAAGGTTTTTTTTTTGTCACATGGTCTATACACATTGGCAACTTATTTCTTAAACCAATCTTATCACGTAGGATTGGATTTTCTCTACTTGTTGTTGACCCCCATGGATCTAATTGTTTTTACGCGGGGGGGGGGGGGGGGGGGGGAGGGGGGGCTCACATAAAAAAGGAGCTTATTCTGTTTTCTTACTTCACCCACTTTCTCTTTTTTATTTTATATTTTGGAAAAGGATGAACCTTTTAATAAGCATACTCAAAAAGAATAGAGAACTGTGCAGTTACATAATTATTCAAGTTACAAACAATGTACCTAATACACTAGATTTAACTGAAATACATTAGCATTACAACAATATATATTGTGTAATAACTTAATCACCAAGCCGTTGTATATAGGTCAACATCAGAAGCAGATGACATTTCCAAAGACAAGTTTCGAAATTTAAGACGAATAGAAACTATGATGGCTCTACCGCACACTTCGGCAACATCTTTATATACACGATAAGTAAGTTTCTAGTCATGCACAATTCAATAACAGCATTAAGGATGTGCACCATCATGTCCTAATGTATGTTCTATTCTACTAATTTCCGTGCATGACTGCGAGTATAGTACGGCGCAGACTTCATTTGACCAGATGAACCTCTGATTTCACGTCAACCTTCCTTGTTGTCGGTGTGTGATGATTTGCAGTAGATACAGGAAGTAACTTTAATGTCAAATACAATAGTATCTCATCATCTAATACGTGATTTTCATCACCTATGTTATGAGTAATGACCGTGTCTTCCTCGGGATCAACTGCAGTGTGACATTGCTCCGTGACTTCGTCAGTGTCCACAAATCCCGATTTGTGCTACAGATTTTCTGTTTCAGCTTCATTTTCCTCGCCAGCAAGAGTAGATGGTTGTTGCTTTCTCTTTCTCCTCCAGTTGTTCGTCGGGATTGACGTGCGTTACGTAGTTGCTAATAACAATAGGATCTTGATTGTGATTTCAATTTCCATTGTTTCAGAGTCATCAGGAACATCAAGAACGGCGTACCCATTATATCGCGTCGTGGAGTTGTCATTGAGATTATACGCATGTTATCACTACTACGAGTGGCCCTCCTAGTTTGGATATTTTTTCCATAATAGGCTTGCCACCACTCTTCCTTCTCAATTCAGTGCACTCCAGCCTTCTCAGCACTTCACTCCTACTCCACATTATCAGTGCGAGTCGGATTTGTAGAGCAGTTCTTATGATCTTGGCCCATCTTGCCACATCCATGACAGATTTCTGGAAGCGAATCGTACTCAACACGATATATTGATCCGTTGAGAATAACCGCAAGAACTACAGGAATTGTTGTGTCCATCTCAATTGTCAAACGAGCAAACCTGCTTCTTGTACACCGCATAGTGTGATCATCAACCTTGATTAACATCCCTAAGGGCATGTCTGGTTGGGCTGCATTTCAACTCGTGCAGCTCCAACTCATTGTGTTTTGCAATGTTAAATGTTTGATTGGACGTAGCCAACCGCAGCCAATGTTCATCCACGTATAAAATTCATGGGAACAGCCCGTGCCCGGGCACGGTTTCATTTCCAGGACTCGCACATCTCTCATTCTCCGTGTTGGCAGCAGCGATTCTTCTTCTTTGGGTTCTTCTTGTTGTGAAAAAGTGGCAATACTCTGCAAGATTCAAGGTGCGAGATTTAACGTGGAAAACTCTCCCTAAGTTAAGGAGAGTAAAACCACGGGGCAATACCAGTCAACAAGCACTATGTAACTCGAATTACAACTCACACCGCCCAGATTTAATCACCCCTAAATCCGAGTAGCTTCCCCCCACACGAGAACAAAGATAAGGAAGAAGAGAATCACACTCAAGGTGTACAAAATAAAACCTCTCTCTTAACTTTATCTGCTCACGACGCCGTTGTCGTTGTTGGGGATTGCTTGTTGCCGCTACGACCGCTGATCGATCGTCTCCACCGGTGACAAGGTCGCCTACCTCGTCGTTGCATGCGGTACTCAATCTAGTTGGCTCCTCAAACTAGGATTTCGGCACGCTACTGCAAACCGAAAGCTCTCTCTCTTCCTGAGAGAGCAAGTGTGTGTCATCCACTGATCGGACAAACAACCGCCGTACCACAGTCACAACACCAACAACCGCCACTGACTGATGTGCGTCTTCCACTTTCGGATCCGCCTCCGCTGTCAATGTCCTCCGTTGTGTTGCCGACTACCAACTGCTACTTTGCTTCAAGGCAAAGTCGTTGGCCCTCTCTTATCCACAAGAGAGCTCCACCTGTTGTTCTTGTTCTATGGCTCTTCTACCACAGAAGGAACCAACAACGAACAACTCATGGGATGATTTCTACATGCATGGTCTCTATTTATAGGCCTCCATCCATGTAGTTGCAACCAGGACTCCTAATCCAAATCTCAATCTCACTCCTAGTCCAACTCCATTATGCACAAAGGGAACCATCTTCTTGTTTCCTATTGGATTTGACTCGTATTAGGATTGGCAACACATGTCCAATTCCTTTTTTAAGTCCCAATCCAATTCAGATGTGGGCCGGACTCCTATTCCCAACAATCTCCCCCTCCGGCCCATAAGGGAGACATTGTCTTCATCAATCATCCAAAGTATCTTCTGGACTCCATCACCACCTGTGATGGGTTCCGATAGGTCGTCATTCTCCTCAAACATGTCAGCATCCTATTGTTTTCATCCCTTTTCTTGAAGTCCCACCTTGACTTCACTTTGTTCCCAAGCAACAGAGAAGAAGTATCTTGGCCACATTGCTTCTCTCTCCATGACCACACCTGGAACTTTGTCGGCTCCCCCTGACCGGTCAGTCGAGCCCTCCTGGATGAAAACCATGTTTCTGGCCTTCTGCAGTAAGCTTCAGAAACCTTCTTATGACGCTCCCCCTGTCTATGTAAGTCTACATCAAGAGTCTGATCCTCCATCCTGGGTGTAGCAACTACATCTTCAATGTATTGCCCTCCTTCCTCACACGTGTGCTGTCTCGAGAAAGTATTTGGAGCGACCTTCTCTAACTGGGAGCTGTCACAGTGCATCTCCCGATGCATGTAGAAATCCACTTTTCTACCCTTTCTGACATCTTTGAGAGAATCCCGCAGTTCAGTCATGCGGCTATCTGTAGAACTTCCTCGTAGTCCTCCATGATTCCGTCTTCTTTGAGATGGCTTTGACTTCTTCACTTCCTGAACCTTGTCTTTGTGCACTCTGAATGTGGTTTTATATAGATTGCAACACAGTCTGCCTCGAGCTATCACCAAACACCCTTTCGTCACCTTGCACTTGCCTCCGCCGAACCCAAGATCATATTCGTTCCTATCCAATAAGGAACCAGAAATTACGCTGAGTCTCAGATCTGGAACATGACGAACATCCTTGAGCGTGACAATACACCCGACATCTGTTTTGATGCAGATATCACCAATCCCGACGATCTTTGAGTAGCTAGCATTCCCCATCCTCACATTGCCAAAGTTCCCTCTTCTATATCTTGTGAAGAACTTCTTGTGAGATGCAACATGACACGTCGCTCATGTGTCTATCACCCACTCAACATCATCATTTGTATTCAGACACTGCTCTTGGACTGTAAGCACTTCCTCTGCAATAACAGCTGAATTGTTCTGCTCATCATCCTCTTGTTCTTTGGCGAGTTCTTGTGACACCCTCTTCCAGACCTTGCAGTCCTTCTTGAAGTGTCCAACTTTTCCGCAATAGTAACATTCTTTACCCCTTGTCTTTGACTTTCCGCGGTTAGAACCATGATTGTGACTCTGATTTCTTCATCTGCCTCCAACGAGTAGAGTTGAACCTGAAGAATCAGATCTGGCACATTCCCTCTTGCGGATGTCTTCACTCAGGATCAAATCCCGAATATCGTCAAGCTTTAGCTTTATGCTTCCTGACGAACTGCTGACTGTTGTCACGGTAGCAGACCAACTTTCGGGCAAAGAGGAGAGTAGGATAAGAGATTTAACTTCATCTTCGAACTTGATCTCCATAGAGTTGAGTTGTGTGATTATGATGTTAAACTCGTTGATGTGATCAGCTACAGAGGCTCCTTCGCTCATCTTCAGGTTGAACAAGCGTCGCATCAAATATACCTTGTTCGCAGCAGTTGGCTTCTCGTACATATTTGATAGAGTCTTCAGAAGTCCCGCAGTTGTCTTCTCGTTGGCAATGTTGAATGCAACATTTCACGCCAATGTCAACCTGACCACTCCAAGTGCCTGACGATCAAGGAGATCCCAATCCTCCTGCTTCATTTGTTCAGGTTTAGTCCCCGCCAGAGATTGATGCAGTTTCTTCTGGTACAGATAGTCTTCAATCTGCATCTTCCAAAAGCCAAAGTCCTTGCCATCAAACTTGTCGATGCGCACTTTCCCGTCTTCAGACGTCATTGTCACTTCCACTTCAACCTTCCAACCTTGCTCTGATACCACTTGTTGTGAAAAAGTGGCAATACTCTGCAAGACTCAAGGCGCGAGATTTAACGTGGAAAACTCTCCCCAAGTTAAGGAGAGTAAAACCACGGGGCAATACCAGTCAACAAGCACTATGTAACTCGAATTACAACTCACACCGCCCAGATTTAATCACCCATAAATCCGAGTAGCTCCCCCCCATACGAGAACAAAGATAAGGAAGAAGAGAATCACACTCAAGGTGTACAAAATAAAACCTCTCTCTTAACTTTATCTCCTCACGACGCCGTTGTCGTTGCTGGGAATTGCTTGTTGCCGCTACGACCGCTGATCGATCGTCTCCACCAGTGACAAGGTCGCCTATCTCGTCGTTGCCTGCGGTACTCAATCTAGTTGGCTCCTCCAACTAGGATTTCGGCACGCTACTGCAAACCGAAAGCTCTCTCCGCTTGAGAGAGCGAGTGTGTGTCCTCCACTGATCGGACGAACAACCGTCGTACCACAGTCACAACACCAACAACCGCCACTGACTGATGTGTGTCTTCCGCTTTCAGATCCGCCTCCGCTGTCAATGCCCTTCGTTGTGTTGCCGACTACCAACCGCTACTTTGCTTCAAGGCAAAGTCGTTGGCCCTCTCTTATCCACAAGAGAGTTCCACCTGTTGTTCTTGTTCTACGGCTCTTCTACCACAGAAGGCACCAACAACGAACAACTGATGGGATGATCTCAATGGCCTCCCCCATGATTTCTATTTATAGGCTTCCATCCATGTAGCTGCAACCAGGACTCCTAATCCAAATCTCAGTCTCACTCCTAGTCCAACTCCATGATGCACAAAGGGAACCATCTTCTTGTTTCCTATTGGATTTGACTCGTATTAGGATTGGCAACACATGTCCAATTCTTTTTTTAAGTCCCAATCCAATTCGGATGTGGGCCGGACTCCTATTCCCAACACTTCTTGTCACGTCTCTGGTTACTGCAGCTGCAGTTAAAGCAAATGAGCACCGACGTCACAACAAATGAGTATAGACTTTGTTGATGGTGTATTTACCGCAGGTAACAGCAGCCACAAACTGCCTCCAAGCAAACATAAGAAATCAAACTAGTCCTGTTCAAATTCTGCTTAACCAAACGATTGAGTTGTAGTTTAATCACACGTTTTCCATTTCCTGCGGTTGAACTCATCTTGTGTCTTCCAAATATTAGCAACCAAACGAGCCCTAAACTCATTCCAATCTTATCAAAGATAACCTGGTTATATAGATGTGGAGGCAGGTCTAAAACTCCTGCCCAAGTGATTATCTATTTATCTGTGAGGGAAATTCATGGGCCGTGATGAAATCAGCGTCCCATTCCACACCATCAAATAGAAACCAAAAATGGTGCAAAGGTCCATCGGTTAGAGCCTTGATATAAACTTCTGCACATGATAATTGAATAGCATAGTGATTTATATTTAACTCATATTTTTTCCATCTCCCGATCGGTTTCCATAGGAGCCGCAATCGATCGCGCAACGTAGGTATCCGGTGGTCTTTCCAATCAGTTTTATGATGAATGTGAAACGCCATGGTTTGTGTAAAGATTGTACACGCCTCAGGGGCAATGAATAACTCTGGAAATCCCTGATCATGAATCAATGAAACAACACTCTGAATATACTGCTTCTACTTCATCATCTGTCAGGAAACCACTCCCATACGCTACAGATTCAGTACCTGTATAGCATCACGAGATGATCTAGGGAAGGATTTAATTGCCGGAGTCGTTTCATTTAGAGCCACGTCTTCTTGCAATTTGAGCATGGTTCGTTTATAATTGCTATATACATCATCCCCTCTGGCCGAGACAATTTCTGTGGCATCATGCGGCGACTGATGATTAGTCGTAACTGAATATGTCATATCAGTCAACCCTGGTGGTTATTCTACTTGTAGGCGACTGGATCTGATCAGGGTTGCGATGCATATTATCCTGATAAGGATCTATATTTCCAACATCATCAGAATCTAATACATTCCCTCCGCGTAGTCCGCAGACCGCAGTACACATGTGGATAGCGAGAACGCCCCCAAAGCTTTTTCATCGTCACCGTCCCCTAAAACTCCCATTCCGCATCGCCCATGCTGCCTGTCGGCAGTCCAAATCGCCATGCATCCCCCTTAGGTAACCGTCTCCATCGCAAAAGGAGCGCCACTTTCTCTTTTTTATTTTGACAAGGGGTAGAAGGAAATTAGATAAAAAGAAAATGTTCATCTTCATGATTTTTCACTTCAATTTATGACCTCTCACATCATTTCAATTGATTTCTCAAAATTAAGTTATGGAATATTTCGTACTCTTGATCAAGAGAAATAATATCTATAGATGTATAAACACAAGTGCATCATCCACTAGAGATGAAACTACATTTCCTAAATTTATAGTTAATCACTTACATTTTCATCATAAACCCAACCATAATATTTTTCACATTGTATTATGTAGGTACATTTAATATATCTACACTCAAACTATAATTTACTGATTTTCTTTCCAATTAGAAAATAGTTGTTATCATCAAAAAGGGGGAGATTGCCGACCTAAGGACATTATACAGACATATTTTAATTAATGACATATTTCATATATGTTTTATTCTAACTATTTGATTAAGTGTTTGTAGGAACATATGAGTTAGAATAATGAAAAGGTACTTATTACATACAACAAAAGTTATGTACATGAATTTTATTTCCCCAATCATCATAATTTTTTTAATAATGTCCATTTAGTTTATATCATGTAGAATTACTCATAAATATGAGCCAACAATTTTTTTTGTCTTAGTTAGGTCCATTGGAAACCATATTAATTGATATCTTTTTTTAATTTAGTGTTTATGACCAAAATTCATTTTTGTGTAATTTTTTAGGTCAATAGAAGTCTAGGTCGCACTAGATGGTCTCAGTCAAACTCTTAGTTCGACCAAGATCAATCTCAGTGGAACTCTAATTTGGCCAACAGGTAGACCTAAGTTTCATTCCCTAGTCGTTGGGTTTAATCAGACACTTCCTCATACACTTTAGTCAAAATACAATTTGATATAAAGACATCTCATTCGATCAAATGAGGGCCGGTCAAAATGTAATTTGCTTCCTAACGTTTGTCTTTGACTGAAACTCACGTCTCTATTGACAAAGGCTAACTCTAATCCTAACTTTGTTGCTCCTAGAAGCTCCAAATGATTTTCTAGGCTAACTCTAATACATTCCTATATATAGTACCACATTTGGTCATTTAAACACAGTTGGTTCATAGAATTCACTTGAGAAAATATCTTAGTCATATTGTGCCTTAATGACTCACATTTTACTCAAGTAGAGATTATACATTACTAAAAGAATAGTAATTAAGTTCATTAACAAAATTCTATTGTATTATATTGTGTATAGACCTGTCAAATTGGGTCAAAATCTACAGGCACCCATGGATCAACTCGTTTAAGTTGGGTTTGGGTGATGAAATTTCCCACCCGTTAGAATTCACCCAAACCCATACCCACTTGTTAAAGTAGTGTGAATCGCAGGTGACCTGCAGATGACTCAGATAACTAAGATAACTGTATTAAATATAATATATGTATAACTTTTAAGATGAATCACATCTGCAAATGTGTAAATAAGTGAAATGGTTGAAGTGTAATGTATACAATGTAAAAAACAAAGTATAAAGGTCATGATTGATCTGTTTTGTTAGCCTTTTATCCTAATAGACACAAAGTAGTTATAATCTACATTGTTGTTTATGTTCATGAGCATATAATGATTATGTTGTATTTGAAAAACCACTAGAGGGGGGGTGAATAGGGTTTTATGGATATTTTAAAATAATTTAACTCAAACAATCACAATTGAGATAATAAGAAGGAGACAAGGTGTTTAGAGTGGTTCCAACCTTAGCAAATACTAAGGCAGTCAATCCACTACCCGGTTTCTTACCCAACCGGGATTTTGAAAGTATTTAATTTTATTACCTCGCAAAGATATTACATAAAATTACAACACTTTCAACACCCTTTGGACAGCCTTCACCTTGAAGTAGTCTCACCAACCTTGAAGCAGCCTTCCTTGAAGTTACTTCAAGCTCCCCCTTGAAGTAGCCTTCCTCTTGAAGTAGCTTCCCGTTGAGACAACCTTCTAGAAGTAGTCCAAAGATCTCCTTCTTTACCAAGAAGATCAAACTCTCTCCAATCTACAGCCTCCAACCCTAGGAGTAGCAAAGAGAGTACAAGCAATAAGAGAGAACAAGAAAGGAAATAGAAATTACAATTACCACTTGAAGCACAAGGCTTGATTTCCTATATCAAGTGTATTGATCTCCTAACCAATGAGTATGGAAGTGTAGGTTTAGTGGATAGGAGATGCTAGCCTATAGGACACGGATTTGGAGAAGAGGAAATGAGTAGCAAGTACTAGTGTTGCTCAATTTCTCAAAACAGACTGCCAATTGCAAGTATGAAAGCTCAAGTATGGCACAAGTGTGTTTTGGGTGTCCTATGGCTTGTCCTATTTATAAAAATAGCCTATAGATGCTTAAGGACGTTCTAGACACTTTCTAGGGGGTTCTTATTGCTTAACTAGACGTTAGGTAATTATTAGTTACTTTAACAACGGCTAGTTAATTAATCCTGAAAATTGCAGACAGAGACATTCTCGGTCGAAGATTTGTCGACCGAGAGTCCTAGTCGGTCGAGGACTTGTCGAGCGAAGGACTGTTTGTAGTAACGTTCTGATCCAACTCCCAACTACCTTGTCTGATGTGTCTAACAGCTACCTGGGTCATTCTCGGTCGAGGAGTTTGTCGACCGAGAGTGTCTCGGTCGAGAATTTTGTCGACCGAGATTAACCTTGTTTCAATGTTTTAAACTAAGTACTAAGTGTGTGTATGAGTGTGCAGTTGTGACACTATTTTATGGGATGACTTATCTAAGTGTTGTGATTGGCTAGGGAAGATCTAACGCTTGATTTACATGATGTCTAAGTACTTGTACATTATATACTTGTACAAGTTTTTACATTTGATTACATTCATGACTTAAAGCAATTTTAGCATATAGATCTTTCAATTGTTTGTCATCCACCTTATTCCTGCAGCACTCAAGTAGCACATTAGATCCACAAGAATGAAATATTTGTCATCATAAAAACAAAGGGATTATAATAATGTCCAATTTAGCCAATAATCGCCCCCTTTTTGAAGATGACAAACATTTCCTAAATATAAAATAAGGAAATGTAAATCATATGATTTTCATACCTGAAGTTTACCTTTTGTAGCAATTCTTATTTTGCAAGTGTGTGCTGGCTGAGATATTCTGAAACTCATTTTATTTTATGTTTTTGATTTTATATTATTTCTCCCCCTTTGTCATTTCAAAAAGATATCCAAGATAATCATTTAGTATTCCTTTTTATTCCCCCCCCCTTAATTTTATGTTATGCTCCCCCTTAAAGAGATATTCAATTTAAAAGCAAGGGATTATGGCAAACCAATTATTGTTAAATTTATCCACAATTTATTTCTCAATCATTTGCAAAGGATGTTAAGCCTTGAAATGATATGAGTTCCTTTTAAGTTCATGGCATATGTGTATTGATTTCTCATCCATTTTACAAGGGATGTTAAGCCCTGAAACTGAAATGAGATTCCCTTAAGCTCATGATGAATACATATTGATTTCTCATCCATTTTGCAAGGGATGTTAAGCCCTGAAAATGATATGAGAATCCTTTAAGCTTATAGTAGAATGTATCTCTAATCAATACACGGGATGTTAAGCCCTAATTTTTTTAGAGAATTCCATTAAGAACAATATATATGTCATATTCATGAATATTGTAGATTTCTTTGTTTTCATAACCAAAATTACTTTTAAGGGTACTAAGGTCATAACAAGCTTCAAATGATGTTTACAAAGTTTTGTAAGCTTCTTAATCTTATAATCAAGATAGTTTGTGTGAGCTCCCCCTTAATCATATAGTCAAGATAATTTAAGGATTCTAAGGTCACAATCAATATTAGATCATAATAAGTTGACCTTTTATGAGATTTATGCACTAAAATTATGTTTTCAATATGTTAAACGCATTTTGAATCAAGATACTAAGATTAAGTGCAGTAAAAGGATGTACAAATAAGCATTTTGTCAAGCTTATTTTAGGTCCACGTTGACTTCGACCATAGCGCCCCTTGGTCAAACTTGATTTCAACCAAGAGGCAATTTTTGCAGATTTCCAATTTGAACACTCATATGTGAAGTATAATGTCTGTAGGTAACTTGATTAAATAAATATTAATTTGAAGCACTTTGAGTTATACCTATTATGAAGAAGTTTTATCAATTTAAAACTTAATATAGGCATCACAATGAAGTCTTTGTCCTTGATTTTTCTAGATTGTATGTTTTACATTCATTTTGAATGATGTCTCCTAAGCTTTGTTATAGGTACATAAATATCAATTCCCATTTCTTCTTGTACCCTTATTTTCAGATTAATCATAGGATTCTTTAGAGACATATATCCTAGAAAGCAAGATTAATATCTTAAAGTCAAGATTTTTCTTCAAACAAATAGATAAAACATTAATATTTTTGTTCTAAGAGACACTGTTTGGCTTGTCATAGCATCATCATTCATTTATTTCAAGCCATTCACACAATAATCATTATCTATTATGTCAAGATGCATTTATGCCATAGAGTTTTGTTGTTATGCAAAATGGCACTTTCAATGATAGCATCATCCATATTTGTAATGTGTTGAATCACAATGATTATCCATTTATGGTTTGTATATATAGATAAAAAATTATTTTAGACAAACCAAGTAAAAATGAAACACAATGATCATGGTACAATGATTTTGATAGAACAGTAGAAGCATATCCACAATACAGTGATCAAGATACGAGCATATAATTTCATGAAATACAATGATCATGATCATTTAAACTAAATTTTAATACACATGGTTCTTATATAGATAAACCAGGGAATATTTGGGATAAACCATGTGAATTATGATTAAAAAGTAACATGGTTCATAATTTTCAGTTTTAAGCCAAATCATGTAGAGGATAAATCAAAATAATCTAATCCATGGTTCATGGATTTTCAAATTTAAGACAAACCATGAACATGCTTAATAAAATTTTTCAAAGTATGTTCAATATCAGTTTTCATATAGCTCTTTTGCAATATGTTTAAGGATTTCATATTCATAAGGTTATACCTTCATTCAACAATTCATGATGCAAAAGATGATCTCCAAGAATTGTGATTCTCAATGAAATCAATTTTTATTATTGATGAATTGATTAGCAAATTAAAACAATGTAAACAGGTTCTCCAGACCTTTGATCGATCGAACTCTTACTCGACTGAGTTCGTCTCGATCGAGATTATTTTCGACTGAGAAGATTGTTGTATCTTTAGTTTTATCAGTCAAAATTCGATCGATCAATGTTCGATCGGATACCCATTTGGTCGAAGTTTTGTTCGGCCGATAAATTTACTGTTTAGCCAGTTATTTCAAGTTTCTACAGGTCAGAAGCAGAAAATGGTTCGGTCGACAATTTTTTGATCGAATTGTGTCTCGGTCGAGCTTTTTTTTGACCGAGATTATTTCTGTTGTAATTTTCTATAGGTAAATTATAAGGCATTCTTAATATTAAAATATGCAAATGAAATCTTATTTTAGTTGAGATAAGACATTTGAATATTCAAATGAAGTGTTAGATAATATCTCAACTAGATTACATTCAAGATTTCTAAGTTTGAATTTTTGAGATACAAATCAAGTTATTTAAAGGTGTGTTTCTATAGGTTTATTTAAAAATGTGTATTTTCATGTTGGATCAATTTGTTATCCTATTGTGTTAAGTTGAGATAGACATAAAGATATGCAAATTGGAGTCCTTGGTCATATCTCAACTTAATTTAATTAATTGAGTTTGGGGGTTTTGGAACCCATACTAACTCAATATCCTTTTTCTTGTAAGGGCATGAGAAGGAATAATGTCCAAGATGCAAACAATAATGGCAACATATAGAATCAATCTCGTGTCTTTTTCTATGAGTTTGTTCTAGGTTGTTCTTGGGTACATATGCATATTTGCCTCTAGGTACATTCATGGATTGACTCTTTGGCACTTTTGCCTTTCTCCAACTAGGTTTTTGATAAGATTTTCCTTTAGGCTTATAACCTAGTCCTCTCCTTCCAACTTGACGATAAGAATCATTTAAGATTTTATCAAGGATATCATTGTTACTCAAACTATTCACTTCTTGTTGCAACTTAACAATCTCATCCATTCTCTTCTTGATATCTAACTTTTCTTAATCTAGATTCGATAATAAAGAATCTCTTTCTTTCACAATAATATCATAATCTAGATGTGTACACAAAACAGGTTGTTTTTGAAGATCATTTACTTGAGTTTGCAAGTTTAACTTTTCTAGGGAAAGAAGATTGCAATTTGCTTCTATAGATTTTAGCTTAATATCATGATCTTCAATAACCTTTTTGAGATCTTCATTTTCAGATGTGAGAGCAAGAATTTTAGCATGCAACTCATCATTTGCTTTATTAGATTTCCTTAATTTCTTCTTGAACTCAATATACTTATTATGTGTCTCTTCAAGACTAGCAATTAGCTCTTCTTTAGGTAAATCAAAAAGTCTTACCTCTTCTTCTTCTTCTTCTTCTTCACTTATTGTAGCAATAAGGCATTCTTTATGCACATCTTCCTTCTTTGACCTCCATGGACAGCTAGGTGTAGTGTGTCTTGTTCCTAAGCACCAATTGCAACTTGTTGAAGATTGGTCTATGCTTTTCCTTTGCTTGTGGTTGTAGACACCACCACCCTTCATTATTCAAGACTCGATTAGAGTTCCTTGAAGCCTGCTCTTATACCAATTGAAAAACCACTAGAGGGGGTGAATAGGGTTTTATGGATATTTTAAAATAATTTAACTCAAACAACCACAATTGAGATAATAAGGAGACAAGGTGTTTAGAGTGGTTCCAACCTTAGCAAATACTAAGGCAGTCAATCCACTACCCGGTTGCTTACCCAACTGGGATTTTGAGAGTATTTAATTTTATTACCTCGCAAGGATATTACATAAAATTACAACACTTTCAACACTCTTTGGACAGCCTTCACCTTGAAGTAGTCTCACCAACCTTGAAGCAGCCTTCCTTGAAGTAACTTCAAGCTCCCCCTTGAAGTAGCCTTCCTCTTGAAGTAGCTTCTCGTTGAGACAACCTTCTAGAAGTAGTCCAAAGATCTCCTTCTTCACCAAAAAGATCAAACTCTCTCCAATCTGCAGCCTCCAACCCTAGGAGTAGCAAGGAGAGTACAAGCAATAAGAGAGAACAAGAAAGGAAATAGAAATTACAATTACCACTTGAAGCACAAGGCTTGATTTCCTATATCAAGCATATTGATCTCCTAACCAATGAGTATGGAAGTGTAGGTTTAGTGGATAGGAGATTCTATCCTATAGGACACGAATTTGGAGCAAAGTAAATGAGTAGCAAGTACTAGTGTTGCTCAATTTCTCAAAACAGATTGCCAATTGCAAGTATGAAAGCTCAAGTATGGCACAAGTGTGTTTTGGGTGTCCTATGGCTTGTCCTATTTATAGGAATGGCCTATAGATGCTTAAGGACTTTTTAGACACTTTTTAGGCACAAGTATGAACGGCCGTTAGGTAACTATTAGTTGCTTTAACAACGGTTAGTTAATTAATCCTAAAAATTGCAGACAGAGACATTCTCGGTCGAAGATTTGTCGACCGAGAGTCCTAGTCAGTCGAGGACTTATCGACCGAGGGACTGTCTGTAGAAACATTCTGATCTAACTCCCAATTACCTTGTCTGCTGTGTCTAACGGCTACCTGGGTCATTCTCGGTCGAGGAGTTTGTCGACCGAGAGTGTCTCGGTCAAGAATTTTGTTGACCGAGATTAACCATGTTTCAATGTTTTAAACTAAGTACTAAGTGTGTGTATGAGTGTGCAGTTATGACACTATTTTAGGGGATGACTTATCGAAGTGTTTTGATTGGCTAGGGAAGATCTAACACTTGATTTACATGATTTCTAAGTACTTGTACATTATATACTTGTACAAGTTTTTACATTTGATTACATTCATGACTTAAAGCAATTTTAGCATATAGATCTTCCAATTGTTTGTCATCCACCTTATTCTGCAACACTCAAGTAGCACATTAGATCCACAAGAATGAAATGTTTGTCATCATCAAAACAAAGAGATTATAATAATGTCCAATTTAGCCAAAAGTATTTTGTATATCCATTACATCAATTATATTATTTTTATGTTTATTTTGTGAAGTAGATAGCCATAAGTACATGCTATGCTTGTAATCTCTAATGTTAGATTTAAAAATATAGCATTGTTGACATATTATGATATTTGCAACATCAAGATCATTATTTTTTAATTTTACATTACAATAATTGGCTTTTTTGTCCTCAAAATTTTATGTTAAAATAAAGAAATGGATTATATGTTGTGTTGGACATCAAACACAATGGATGGTTCCGCTCATTATCCTATCTTTGCACTAAAATTTATTATGAAGTACTCTACTTCTTGTTGTAGAGCGACAACTAGCAACATGCTTTTTTACTGTACACATATGAAATGGGCACCTAAAGGTGGACGTGCAACCCACTAGGTCGAGTTTATGTGTGCTATCCCTGTACCCATTTAACATTTTATCTTTTAATCCCCACACTCGTGAGACCCAAATCCATAATGACCCAACCCAAATCCAACCCTCCCACCCGTTTGACATGTCTAATTGTGTATTCCCTTCTTCCAGTCTTGAAAGACGTGGTGACCTTTCTTTTGGCCATGAGCAAAAGAATGTGTTGAGATGGTTACTCAAAGGCCCTTGTAATGTCTGACTCCACCGCCCATGGTTCTAGTAGAGTTTTGAGAATGACGATTGACCCCATCGACCACCACTATCCTTCGTTGCAAGTCTTATCCTCACTCATAAACAACCTAAGATCAACTTCCTAATAGGTTACACATCCTAGTACTACTCTAGGTTTTTCATAACTAACCATAGGGTACATATTTATGTGATTATTAAAAATAAGGTGGACCTTCATGATATGGTAGTCCGATCAATTCTTTTAAGATCATTTAGTTTGTGGCCAAAAATTGTGAGTTGTTACAATCTCCCTCACTTAATTGGACTCTTGACATCCTCATCAAGGCATAACTATATGGCCTCACAATTTCTTACCCATTTCAATATATTCATAACTACTAATGCAGGGGTGAACCCATCACATCAGTGGATAACCTTTTCCTAAAGTTGGAGTCATGATTGTAGCATCGCAAGTCCATGTGGGCCCCACCTACTGAAAACTTAGCAACATACCATTTTTAATGCCCAGAGTCCACATCCCAATGCTCTATTAGAGTTTTGGGAATGGTGGTTGGCCCCAAGGATGACCACTATCATTGGATGTAAACTTTGTCCTTACTATCACACAGACCAAGATCAACTTCCAGACATGCCAGCCATCCTACTACTAGTCTAGGTTGTGCATGCTTAATTATAGAACATATTGATGGGCTACCCAAAAAGGAGGTGCACTTTGGTGATTTGGGTAGTCCAATCATTCCTTTTAAAAACATTTTATATGAGGCCTGAAATCATAGGATGTTATAGTCCTACAAGGAAATAATGATTATCTTTAACAACCAAGATCTAAAGGAGATATTGATCTTCATTTTAGTAATTACATATATAATCATAAATTTATCAAATAAAGATTTTTTATCTAGACCAAGTGGTTCAAAATCCAACTAGGCACATATTAGAAAAAAGTTTGGTTTCTAAAATGTATTAAATTATATTTTCATCAACTTCTTCTTCCTCTTTATTTACTTTAGTTGACCTAAGAGTCTATTCATCCTCCTCTAGAATATATTTCCACAAATATCAAGTATATTATTGAATGTAATTGTACAGTAGTCAAGAACATACTCAAATACTTGAGAAGAACTAAGGATGCTTTCTTGATATATGGATGTGAATAAGAGTTAGTTTCTAAGGTTGCATTAATATGAACAACCAAACAAAAAGATGTGATTATAAATCACAATATCAGTTTGTGCATTTCCTCACTTGTGGTATTATTTGTTGGAAGAGTTCAAGAAATAGCCCATAGCTTATTCTAAAAATAGAATTGGATGTATTGTTGCCTCAGATACCAAAAAGAAATCAATATCGATTGAGAACTTCATTAGAAAAATTAGAATTTTTCCCTAGCATTAATAATGTAGTAGAGATATGCTTTGATAATAACAAGGTTATCACACATGTCAACGAACCTGGATCACATTAATGTCCCAAGAATTTTCTTTGATTCTTCAATATCAAATAAGATATCATTCAATGGGGAGATGTGAATATTTGTATGGTACCAATAGAGTACATTATTGTTGATCTCTTGACAAAGGCATTGTCACAAAATAAACATGAAAGTCATGTCAGATTACTTGGTATTAGATACATGAGAATAGGCTTCACTACAAGTAGGGGAATTTTGATGTATATACTCTAGAAGAAAATAACTTGATAATGATTATAGAGATATTACATAATTATATTTTTATTAATACATTCATTTATATTTATGGATTATTATTTTTATATCCATATTAATTTACATAATAAATGCTTTGGAATAATAGATTCAAAGCAATGGGAATAAGTTTCTTCAGAGACATTTGGTAAAATTGGAACAATATAGAGAAGATTAGCATGGCCCCTGCGCAACGATGACATGCATAAATTGAGAAATGGTCCAAAAGAAATGGGAATTTTTACCAGTTGGACTTGAATATGAGATCCCATTGGATGTAAAGAACCAATATCTTTAAATATTCCTATTCAAATATTATTTTGGATTGAACAATAATAGTGCTCATGAGACTAGTAGTGTGGTGATTGGTAGCCATGTCTCATGGATCATATGTATTGGGTACCAAGTTTGGCACAATGATACTTATTAGGGAAGAAGTGTACCTTATAGACATGTATATGGAATGATTCATAGATCTGTATCTGATAGATGTAACTATATTTCTTAGTATGATAATAGTTTAGTGATCCTTGGGGAAGAATTCAATGAAGTGGTTACATGATGTTCATCTCTCTCTAACACCACCCAATATGATAATGAATAAGGTTACCATAAATGCAGTGATTGGGTGTAATGTAATTCATGTTATGCATTGTGAGTGGTGTAGAAGAAATTTGTCCCTGCCAAATAATGGAAGCAATATATAGGACTCTTGATAAGTTAGACTAGATAAATACATCATGTGAGTCCATATGTGATAGTAAGCTCATATTTGTATTGCTAGTCTACATAGAGATCAAGGAACTTGTGTTTAACTTGATGAGGATGATGTGTCCATGACTCTAGTTAAATCTAATTATTTGTGATAAAGGAAGGGATTATATAAGACACAAACATTGATTAATTATGATTAAGTCTTGTCTAACTAATACTATTACTTGAGTAGCAATGATGCATCTCTGGATGCCTCTTGTTGTGTATGGATTAAATTTCTTAATGAATCCATTATCAACACAATTACCTATGGGGATGCATACATATGCATAGACTTTAGAAATGCTAATTTGGATCTTATTCTATTAATTACAATAAATCTAGAGACTTGAAAGTTACTTTTGAGGACCTAGAGTTAAACTTGTGTGTAGAACTAGTAAAATAGTCTCTTTAAGTTAGGAAACCAATCCTCAGAGAAAAGGCAAGTCCATGTCATGTTATTACTGGTAGAACATTAGATTTTTTGTCTGTATGGATGGAAGATTACTTGATTATTCATGAGAATCCCATACTGGTCATACTAGTTTCAAAAGATCTAATATTTTCACTCATATATATATATATACACACACACTAGAGGGAGTGGTCGAGGCATGCAATCTCCTTTTCTCATTGTCTCCACAAACATTAGAGAAACTCCAAGAGAAGCTAGAGAGAGCAAGAGAATTGAAACTCCAAATTGTCTTTTGGTTCCCGCATGGATACCAAGTAGGGAGCATTTCATCACATCTGAAGGAACTCATAAAATGAAAGACTCCAAAATTAACATTCTTTGATATCAACTTGAGATCTTAAATTTTCCAAAATGGATTCCATTGGATATATGTACTCATCCTTCTCCAACTTCATAAATGGGCTTGGTGATCTTGCCAATACTATTGAAGAAAATGATCAAGTTGTAAAGATTTATCGTTCCATTAGTTATAGATTCAAATGAAGCTAACCTTAAAACACTTCTAGTTAAATACTTCACAGAAACTCTTAAACCTATGAGATGAAGCTCAATTCTAGAAATGAGGAAAAAGAAGAACCGAACTAAAATAAGAATGTGAAGGATTTTTATTTCAAGATTCAATATTCTTCCCCGAGTGATCAATCTTTAATAAGAAGATGTGTACTTCAAATGGAATTCCAAAATGTCAAGCCTTCTTAAAACTTCCATCTATATGAGCATAGACAAAGAGGTGGCTGCAAAATGCATATGTAGAGTCTAAAAGACCTATGATCACAAAGGGAGGAAGAGAAGACACTACAAGAACAAGAGTAAGCATAGGAGAGAGAATATCACAAAGGTAATTTGTACTACATTAAAAATTGAAAGTTTCTATAAAAGTAAGTATGGTGAACTTCTATTTCTCCTAGGGAAGTCCAATGAAGATTTAGAAGAGTTAAATCCACACTCTTATTCTAGAAATACCTTGAGAAAAAATCCAATTGGATATTTTAATGGATTTTATACTTGAAAGTTTGAGAATAAAAAGCTTTCTAGAATTGTCTATTGTCTTATGACGATACTAGTTATCTTAATCATACCAATGCTCACTTAGGTCTACATTGTAAAGAAGTACAAGTAGATATCCATGCTTATATTTTGAATATTCATTCTCTTAGTAACAAAAATGATTATGTGCTTACTAAATTCTTCTATTATCTCAACCTATTTTCCCTAGTAGAGAGATAACTTGTTTCTCTTCTCTTGGAGAAAATTCTTACTTGACCAAAGTCCTCTTCATAGAGTCTGACCTTTTTCATAATAGAGATGATATTGCTAGATTGATTTCTACTTTTACTTATGTTGTGCATTATGATAGCCCTTTCAATTATTCTTTGTAAAAGATTATTGGTGGTAGTATCACATCCTACAACTTGTTATTAAAAAATGGTATAAGTGGTATAGAGTATGGCTACGGTAACAACATAAACTCTTCTCATGTTTTCCATGGAGAGTCCCAAGATCATATATAATGTATCATTTATAGCAATGATGGTCATAAATCTACATATTTCTCTTTTGGGAAATCACCCAAGGGTAACATGGTTTTCATGTACGACTTCCTTGGAGAAAAAATAGTTGATTAGGGACCATTTCATCTTTCTTTAGGACATATATTCAAGGATTGTAATATTCTTAATTCAACATATTATTTCTCAATCCAAATAAAGAAGAAGAAATGGTGAGGATTGTATAGTTTGGGGATAAATAGTAAGAATGACATCTCTCTCAATGAAAAGGTTGATCTTCATAAATATATAATATCTGACCTTGACTTATACAACTTATTCTCTAGTTAGATGCATTACATTGGTTCATGATTGTATGAAAAATATTTTCATGTTTTATTAAAATATAAATTGTCCATACTTTATATATAAAAGACATAAAAGCATAAGTTGAAAAGAAGACATGCATGAAGATCTAACTAAATGTTCATTGAGGAGTAATTCACTTTAAAATTTGATAGACATCACTTAGAGTGAATTCATGCACTGTAATTGAGCTCAGACGGTTGATATAATAATTGGACCAAAACAACACAACAACTTACTCTGACCATATTAAGAAATAAAATATCATTAATGAATATTCTTCTGGCCAGGTGGCTCTCCTATCGTGGCAACAACAAGCATTGGATGAAATTTTTCTTTAGTGGATAGTCATGGACTAAAGAAAACCTTAATCCAATCATGTCTTTAAATAAACATAGAAGTGGGTATCAACAATAGGATAACTTCTAAATCATAATATGTGTGGTCTTTGGCTTGTTCTCTTGTAAGTATGTGAGTAAATATTTCCTAGAAAATCCAGCAATTATATAGATAATTCACTTTACATAGTGCTCTACTAGTCTACTGGAAGTAGGTATAGAACCAACTACTACTAGAAGTGTACCTAACCCCTAAAGAATATACATATTTTTTTAATCATTACTAGTGGCTAGTTATACTGTAGCATTGTAAGTGTATTGTCACTCGGGAGTCTTCTATGTACTATAGGGAATCGAGAGGTTATGTAAACCTATTTACCCTTCATTCTTACCCTATCATATAAGGGTAAGGTAAGTATTTTTCTTACCCTTTTACTCTTTTTTGTAATCTCCTGCTAAATAGATTTCTCATATAAAAGGGTAAGGGTTATGCTTTATCCATACCTAGTCATTACCCATTTTATGTACACATTTTATAACATTATATGTGATATAGTGGTATACATAAAAAGTCCTAAAATTCAAAGATATTGTCTATTGTAGAACTCATCATAATGGTTCAACAGTGCATCATTCCCCAAAAGAGGTTGCATTCTATGTTTTTTGTGCACAATGATGCATGATCATGTTCTTATGCTTTTAAATGGTTTTATGAAATAAATCAGCCATGATCACTTTCTATTTAAGGGATAACTTGGTTGGGTGTTGGTGGAGTACTATTCAGAATTTGTAGAGTATAAAGTTCAAAATGAATGATTTCTAAATATAGCAATTTGTTTGGTTCAAAGTAGGAGAAATGCACTATTTTTTAATGTGGTTTTAGCAGTTGAAGAGTAGAAACAAAGATGCTTGCCTAATACGGAATAGGGAGAATTTTTGGTGCATTGTATTTCACTTGACCACACCTAAAAAGGGTATAGTACCAACTCCACATTGGTCTGATAATATGGTGCCACCTGCTACGTTCAAATTCTAGAGAAAAAACTCTAAGAATGTAACCAAACAAAAAGTCCCTTCGAATCACATTTTTAAAAGTATTAGATTAGTTGTACACCAAACCAAACAGGTCCTAGTATGAGGCCCAAACATTAGGCAACTAGCATATACATGAACAAGTGGCATTACCACAATATGATAGATTTCCTCATTGTCACCACTAGCATAGGTGTTAACCAATGCACCAAATTCTATCTTCTTTGTTTTGTGATATTTATGGATGTTCCTTCTTTACATAGTTTCTTCATCACTAAGACATGCTACAAGTATCTAGTTGGATGTGAGATTTGAAGATTGTTGTGTTTGCTTTGAGCACACTTATTGTCATTGTGGTGTACCACAATTTTTCGACACCCATTGCCATACTAGAATATGTAATTCGAAATGGGTACTGATTATATTATGTACATTTTAGTGATGTTTATAGCATTTTAACATGTTCATGAAACCAACAATCATTATCATGCACGAAACTACATCTCTTGAAATATACTTGTGATGAAGTGTATTTTCCTAAAATGTACACAAATATTTTTTCTAACATTCATATACCTAATGTTGGTCTATAATGTATCACTTCATCATTTCAATGGTCAACTACTACATGTGACTTTCTCATTAAGAACTAGGGTTTATTCTGAAATATGTGCATTCAATTACATGAAAACCTAAGTCTAGATTCTTTCTATTATGCACTATAATATTTTAATAATTAAACACAATTTAGTGATCATCAAACTTTCTTAGTAAGTAATGTATAAATATATAGAGAATTGGTTAAATTTCAAGATTTTTAGAGTTGGGATGGAGTTATGAATTATTGAAAATAAACCCTTTATAAACCAATATCCCCTATTTTTCTCTCTCTTTTTCTTTTTCTTTTTCTTTATCCAACCCCTTCTCTAGATGGTTGCTTTTGAGATCCAACGACCATGGTTAAAGTGAGAGCATAGTGTACCCTTATTTGTATCCCCATTTATGTTGCAAACAGACGGATGACTAAGAGTTTTCCGATAAGGGTGTCCCAGATTATGACCATGATCCAATGATGATCAATTCTTGTGTACCTATGGGTGTAATGGAAACAAGAGTAGAGAGACCTAGTCATCATTGTTTTGAACTCTCTCTTTCTTAACCATTTCTAAGTAGAGATGAAGATTCAACTCACTCCCACAACCTTTCCCATCACTAGTTTGATTGATTTTAGTGCCTTGACTGGGAAGTTGTAACCCCATATCCCTCTATCTCTCTATGATGGTGAAGAAACCAAAAGTTCCTAATATAACACTAACCACACCCTGTTCAAACCTTCACTGGGCTATTTGGATCCCCCCTTACGTCCTTGTACTCCCATCATCCATTACCAAGCCTTGAACAACCCAATTGGTTTTCTCCAATATGTTCTCTGCCACACCCCCTAATTAGGTGTTTCTTCTCTGAGCCAACCCTCCATGATCCAACATGACCAATGAACTTATGAGCACATGATAGAGTTGACATGACTCTTTCGTACCAATCTTTAGGTCACTTTCTTGACCTTCACCTTCATTTGACAAGCCCTCTTCCATAGTTGGGCATATCTGCTCATGGGTGTCTTTGGTGAAGACAACAAAATGGTGTTTGATCCTTTATTGTGTGCACACACTCCACTAGACTAGGATCACCATGGTGTTCCAAAATGCACTCTAATGCAAAACTGGGAAACTATTGAACCAAGATCTTGGCATCCCACTAATTTTTTCTTTTCTTGAAAAATAACTCTCCCTGACCAATGACCTAAGAAATAGCATGTTCTTTTGGAAAATCCTTATAAATCAACTTTGACGTCTGTAAATTACTTGCAAATATAGTGTATTGATTAGAAAAATATTAGGAATGCAATCCTCCCATGATCTATTGCCTATTTGATAGCTTTGACTTTCCAAAATCCTAGATCTAATTATATTCAACCTAGTTTAAATGATAAACTTAGGTCAAATATCTAGATGAATATTGTTGTAATACGGTTTCTGATAGTCCTAAGTCAACTATGGTGATATGATAAATAGTGTTTTTTATGTATCATGTTGTATATTGGCCATGGTGATGAAAATTATTTGTAAATATGTAATGTGATTAAGTTATCATGTAGTGCTTGACTAGAATATAATCACCCTTTCTTCATTAAAATGTTGGTAATGATTCTACTCAATGATCTCGTATCCATTCATATCCATGACCTAAAATATATAGAGTGTGACTCTATTATTAAATATCAACAACAATCCTTGAACTTTAATAGAAAAAAAGTACACATATTCATGTTGGCCATACCAGTGATATTGAGTTAATGATGTTTATACATATCTCTCATGAGTTGCTTTTGTTGTATACTTCTATGAACTGCTTGTTCTCTATTGAATAATCTTTTATTTTATACAAATATTCATAAATTTTTCTCATAAATTAAGCAACTTCCATTATATAATTTTGTGAATGTCTTCTTTATATAGAAGTGGCTAGTCAGTTTGGCACCTTTGTGATACCCTTCTATGATTAAAAGTGGTCATCTATTGTGATACCCTACTATTATTAGAAGTGGATAGAACATGTGTAAATATTTTGGTACCCTTCTTTAACTAGAAGTGACTATCCCTTGTGCCAATTTTTATAATATCCTTCTATGCATAGGAGTGTCCATCCCTTACGTAAACTAATGTAATGGAATGTAGCTTGCATTATGGGCTTTCCATATAAGGATATTTTTTAGATGTTATGTTATTTCTTCTTCTTTTTATAAATCCTACCAAACATATTATTCATATCATACAAAAGAAAAATATGTTATTTTATTTCCCAATATACAATTGCATTTGCAGTGACTATGTCTTGATCTTCGTGATATAAACAATGGAAGATGATAAAGAATGCTATATCTAGTGAGACTTGAACAAGTTTTCCCAATTGATAATTTCATGAGGGATTTCAACAATAATTGCGAATATTGTGGATTTTTTCTAGACTTGAGCTTTATGTAATGCCTTATTTCTAGTTGACCATGGGGCCCTATGTACACTTTTTTTTCATAAACATATGCCATGGAAATTTCACCACTTTATTTTGTATGTTGTCTGAGCGGGCACCATGAATTCCCTTTGTATGGTTTCTAACAGTGTGACTGTAATGAGTTTGTTAATAGATGACAGACGATATCAGTGAAAAATACACAACCTTAAGTCAACCATGGTGATATGTTGAATAATTTTTTATTACATATAATTTTGTATTATTGGCCATAGTGATGAAAATTATGTGTATGTAATGTGATTAAGTTATCATGTAGTACTTGACTAGAATATGATCACCTTTTCTTCATTAAAATCTTGGTAATGATTCTACTCAAATATCATGTATCCATTCATGTCCATGACCTAAAAGATATAGAGTGTGACTCTATTATTAAATATCTACTACAATCCTTAAACTTTATTGGAAAAAAGAACACATATTCATGTTGACCGTACCAATGATGTTGAATAAATGATGTTTATACATATCTCTCATGTGTTGCTTTTGTTGTATAATTGTATGAACTACTTATTCTCTATTGAATAAATTTTTATTATATACAAATATATATAAATTTTCTCATAAATTAAGAAACTTCCATTATATACTTTTGTGAATGTCTTCTTTAGCTAGAAGTGTCTAGTAAGTGTGGCACCTTTGTGATACCCTTCTATGATTAGAAGTGGTCATCTCTTGTGATACCATCCTATTCTTATAAGTGGATAGAATGTGTGTAAATATTTTGGTCCCCTTCTTTAACTAGAAGTGGCTAGCCCCTATGCAAATTTATATAATACCCTTCTATGCATATGAGTGTCCATCCCTTACAAAAACTAATGTAATGGAATATGGCTTAAAATATGGGTTTTCCAAATAAGGATCTTTTTTAGATGTTGTGTTATTTCTTCTTCTTTTTATAAGTCCTACCAAGCACATTATTTATCTCATACAACAAAAAAATATGTTGTTTTATTTCCCAATATACCATTGCATTGCAATGACCATGTTTTGATGTTTGTGATACAGGCAATGGAAGATGATAAAGAATGTTATATCTATGGAGACTAGAACAAGTTTTCCCAAATGAGAATTCTGTGAGGGATTTCAATAATAATTGGGAATATATTTTGTCTAGACTTAAGCTTCCTTCTTGATGTAAAGCTTTGTTTCTAGTTGACTATGGGGCCCCATGTACACATCTTTTTCATAAACATATGGAATGGAAATTTTCCTATTTATTTTATATGTTGTTTGAGAAGGAACCATGAATTCCCATTACATGGTTTCTAAAAGTGTGATTGGGATGAGTTTGTTAACAAATGACAGACGGTATCAAAGAAAAACACACAACCTTTTGTAGTATTTAGGCATAACTTTGAATCATATATGAACCTATGAAACCCTAATACACAAAGGAGAAATAGAGGTGCCTTGTATGGGTGCACACCTGTGCATTTTATAGATCACCTCCTATCTACCTAGTTGCGGTGGATGAGGTTCCACCATGCACCTACCCAGCCAAAGTGAATCCAAGATTAGATGAAAGATTGTCTTAAAGCCCAAAATAGTCTTCTACCATCTCCTCTTCTTTAAGGACTACCCTAAGACACCTATTTAGATGAAGTTAATCTTCTCACCTCTCTCATTATGGACATATACATATTTTTTACCCAACATGATTTATACATACTTTGTTTATTATAGGTAGTCAAAGGATGGGATACAACGAAAATACAAACTAATTCATAAGGATGGAATGAAATGAAAATGTGATTGCAATCTAATACATGAATCAAACTTGTCATTAGAAATGTATGCGACTAAATCTCTTGCAAATTGCCCCAAAAACTATAGGTAGTAAAACCGGTGAAGGTCCTTCATCTGTCAACTACAATGGGAAAGGTAATAAGAAGGGAAAAGTAAAAAGGGATAGGGGATTTGGGAATGAGGGTGAAAACTCAGTCATGAAATTAATATCGTGGATCAAAAATACAAGAGGTGTATCCTCATGAAACATGTGCATACCCTAGTAGTGCACACAACATTGGTAGTACATGTGGGAGTCCAGAATAATAACCCTGGTCCCAAACCGGTTACCATTACAAACTTTCTTAAGATAAATCTCAAGACATTATAAGGAGAGAATGTGGGAGATGTTTAGGATAAGGTTGATTCTTGGCTAATTTCCATGAAGAACACATTTTGGGCCCTTAGATGCCCTAAGAACATCAAGTTAATATATGAAAAATACCAACTCAAGGGTTTATAAACCATGTGATGTAAAGATTAAAGCCATTCGACAAATTTTTCCTGTAAATTGTGAAGTTGTTATAACATCAATTTTACTTATATTTTATTTGGTTGGAATACAATTATTTGAATAAAAAGGACATACTGAAAATATGGTGTGCATTATTTTAAAAGAATGGTTTTCCTTACAAAATACCCTTTTCTATGAATTTTGTGGTTTATTCCTAGTTTTTTGATCCAATAATGAATATAGAGAAAAGGAAAATAAGAAAATACAATATTAAGAAAAAGTCAATAGATAATGGATAACAAATAATATGATTTTGAGAATAATGTAGAATTATCTAGAAAGTGGCATGGATGACCACAATTAACTAGTTTTTAGTTTCAAATGCTTGCCAATAGAAAGAATGGTATAAATAAAGAAAATAGAAAAGAAAGGAAGAGAAAAGATGGTATTTTAATACATAAAATATGCCTTAAAAGTGAATGATTTGCATATTCAGAAAAGATTTTATTCTTTTTAATTTTTGATCTCAATCTTTTCACACACCTATAAAAATTCATTATAGACTTTCCCTTAAAATTTGGGATTAAAAGGGTGGATGGTTTGGGAGTTATGGATTTAAACAAAAATCCCTAAAGTGTGGACAATACGATGGAAAGTATTAAATGTCACGATATTATAATTCCTATTTGTTTTAGTGTGTGCAATACAAAAATTTGATCTGAGATTGGTCAGGAAGGGAAATAGGAGCCTGAATAGGAAACTTTTGGAATCATTTTTCGTTGTGATTTAATAGACGAGAAGAACAGGAAACCTTCCCATCGAGTTTGTGAGAACAAAACATACCTAACGATCCCAAGTTTCACCTAGTTTTGGGGCTTCTAGGAGTTTCACCCAATCTACATCCATGAGACAACCCTACTGACCTAGGAGGGCATATGTATATGACCATAGGCCTACTGCAAGACCACATACTAGCTCCCTACCAACCTAGCTGGGCATATATATATATATATATATATATATATATATATATATATATATATATATATATATATATATATATATATATATATATATATATATATATATATATATGACCATAGGCCTACTGCAAGACCACAAACTGGCTCACAATATCTCATTCGACTCGACGATCATTCTCCAGTCTCTAATTTTCCCTGTCACCCCTCTTCCTGTCCCCGCCTTCCATCTCCCTTTTCTCCTCACAGGTTGAGTTTGTCCCATCCGATCATGCCTCCCCTAGTTAATTGAAGATCACCAATGAGATCGGAAGGACCAGGTGAAGGAAATGGAGTGCTCACATGTTACTTCGAGGCATAATCATACCAAGTCAACTATCTAGTTTGACCACCCATGGAATTGGATCGTGAATGGGAGGCGAGCATGAGGTTGAAGATGAGAAAGGAGAAAAATACCTCCTTGCCCTCGGGCGCGTGTGGCCCCAAGTCGAAGGCGCAAGGGAAAAAGCAAACTTCCGCCCTGGCCTAGCACTTGGTTCGCATGGAGCGAGTCGCTCACATAGATAAAGATCATTTGTCAAACCAGATCCGCGTGGCTATTGTGAGCATCGTTTATTTTTCTGATATGGCACTCTCCCATTGGTCAATATGGATTTAATTTGAAAATAATTTAGTTAATTATTTGTAACTCAGATTGCAATCAGTTAGATATGAAAATTGATCAAGAGAACGTAAAGAATCCAATAGAAATATAACCAGGACCTAGATTTGCTTCTAGTAACAAAAGTACCGAAAGTCAGCATCATTAATGTATTTAATAAATCAAAACCCTAACTTCTAAGTTTTGATGAATCTAATGAATCCAATTAGGGTTGATAACCAAAGATAGATCTCTTTTGAACAAAAGAACACCTCAGACTCATATGAACCCAATAATCCAAGATTTGATGAGTTAGGGTTTCTTTGTGACCAAAAATACTTTTGAAGATGAGATTAGGGTTTGTCAACCCAAAGAACATAACAGTGGCAATTACATATTCCTTTATCCCACTAACCTTAGCATGACTTAAAAAGAATAAAAGTTGGAACTTTTACATAAGAAGACATCTTTTAGAATGCAATCATGCACAAGACATCAAAACTAGGGTTTGTGGACCAAAAGAATATTAACGGTAATAAATGAACTTATGGAAATTAGAACATAATGAAATACTAAAATGGACTTAAAAACCTCACTTGAAACCCAAGTCAGTCCTAATAATAGATTTTGGAACCAAATAGTAACACATGGGTGTTATACTCTAACTTTTAGGTGAAATTTCTTGGTTCCTTGGTTGGTTATTCCTGGATATTCTTATCTGGACAAAAGTACTTCTGAGACAGGTATGTGGTTATGCCTATGAATAATCATTGTAGTTTCATGTGGTTTCTCAGAGTTTTTTCCCGCATGATTTATAAATATATGCTTGCTTGTTTATTTAATTCTTTGCAAACTATAAAGTGACTATGGCTATCACAATATATATATGGATAAGACTAGCTCAGATACTAAGCCTCCTCTGGATTTTCATTTATATATGAGAGATTGATTACCTAGATCTTGGTCTACCATCTGGGTAGGATCAAAAGGATTGTCAAGGGCCTAGATCTTGGTCTACCTTTAGGGTAGGATCAAACGGTCATCGGAGGTTTAGATCTTGGTCAACCATCTGAGTAGGATCAAATGGACCACCAAGAGTTTACCATATGAGTGAGGTATGATCCACATCCACTGTAGGGAGTGACAGAGGTTGGATAGATCAGGATTGAGTAGTTATGATCAAAGATGTTAAATCTAATTTTTTAAACAATAATTTGATGGATTATGTTGTTGCAAATAAATGTGAATATTTTGTTCCCCCACACACCACTATAACTTGTTATACTGACTACAGTTTTGATTGTTGGTGTTTTAGGATAATCTGCTACATGATGGAAATTGGACATTCAAGAAAAGAAGGCACTAAAAGTAAACAAACAAAGTAAGGCCCAGATGATATAGATAGATGGTATATTTCTTGTGTGGGACTTTAGAACCCATATTTTTGTAAGAATTTATGAAAATATTTTTAACTTGTATCAAACTCAGTTTAGTTTAGCGAAATCTATTAATTATTTTTTATTATGTGCTAAACCACAAATCCTACTTATTATGGTAATGACTGTTTCTTTCTGGCCTTCCTTAATTGGGGTTGCTAGGAAGTGGGGTCATAATATTTGGTATCAGAGCATGGGTTTCCCTATAATCCCTCATATTTATTACATTTTACAAATTTAGTAAAGCCCAAAGGGAGTTATTAGAGTGTTTTCCAAATATGGAGGTGTCTATAATGGACCACGGGCTAGGGGTTGGCAAACATTTCCTCCACCTCGCTAGTCGGTTTACGAGGAATCATGGACCCATGTTTCTGGCCTATACAAAGTCGAGGATTTCATTCAAAATAAGATACCTCTAAGATTTCTCAATTACTTTCATACCTTCTTTATCCCCTTTTCACTTAATAAACTCTAAGTACATGAAGTTTTCCTCTCTCTCCACCTCCTCCTGGGTACCGGGTTATGACTGATAAGGATTAAGGCATCCTCCACCGAATATTAATATGCACATGAACAATATGGCATTGACATAATATTAGAGTGGTTAGAAAACCATAAAGGCATTAACTTTAATCGTAAGGAGTTCATTAATGCACATAGGTACATTGAGTAAGGCATGTAGGATGTGGATTCAGGTTGAACATACATACCAAGAATGGGAAATATGTGAGTCAGTAACGAGGAAAATATGAGACCCTTTACTACAACTTTTAGGATTTGTGTCCCGACCTGAGGTGGTTCAACCCAGGAGTGGTAAGATGATCCATTAGAGAGTCAAACCCTAAGATCGGTTTAGGACCAGAAAGTCTAAACTCCTTCCGCTAGGAACCCTAAAAAGAAGTGTGTCTCCACACAGATACAAATAGGAGGTAGACATGCATCTATGTGAAAGCAAGTAAGGATAGAAAAAGGATTAATTCTAAGCCAGAGGATTATGAGTTTGGCCTACTAGATGGAATGGATGAGGAGTTTAGTAATGTGGTAATATGACATATGATGACCTCAGTCGGATTTGAGAATTTGACTTTAGTTTTAGATTTGATAATACAAGTGGGTGTATGCTCCTTCAGATAAGATGAGATAGATGACATCTAGTACTAGGATCAGATATAGGGTTAACTCCTGAGAGAGTGAGACCTAGAAGGAAAAGGTTGGGAATCTAAACTATGGGACATGAGGAATTATGAGGATTATTTGTACGATATGTCCTAGACTAGAGTAAATCGAGTTGTTGTATGTGTGATCCCTAGAGGCTCGCTTCACCCTAGACGTCCTTTGAAGGACCAAGTCTTAGAAACAGAAAAGGAGGCTTCTTATACAGATGTTTAGATGATATACCATTTAGGTGAGGGGAAGAGAATCCTAAGATCCCAGAGAGGTACGGAATGGAAAAAAAAGGTTGTGAAACCTCATATTCATATTGGGAGTTCCTTGTGTAGGACCCTAAAGGTTGTTTACATGAAAGAGAAAGATAGGATGATATCAAGTGTTGGTTTGATACGTTACATGAAAGAGAAATCTAGGAAGATATCAAGTGTTGGTTTGATACGTGCTCGAGTGGCTAAGTCATGCAATGTAGATGAATCAAGATAAGGAGGTAAACCTGAGGTTCCTAAGAGGGGAAGTGGTGGCATCTAGTGCATATAATACCCACAAGGTTGAGTGAGTTTATAGAGATTAAGCATGGTACCCCATCAAGGTTTGGGAAACCCCACTTGGACTATGATATATGTTTAATGAACCACTCATACAAGTTGGTATAGGACTACTATACTATCATAGGTATGTTTGAATATGGTCCAACCTTGAGAGATAATGAATAAGATATCTACTTGTTGTTGGTTAGCCACATGCATGAAATATGATAAAGGAAAGTGGCTAGCTAACTTTAGGATGAACATTTAATAAGGAACATAGCTTAGCATGAGGAAGTGAAGATGGAATAATGATTGCACAAATATTTAACATGGATGCAATTGACTTAGGGATACGTGGTGAACAAATTTGCTTTCTTCCAAGTACAATTTATCTATTTAGATTACTTTATGGAATGGATTAAATAAAGTACTTGGCACTTGACATTAGATAGTGTTCCTGAAGACCTAAACACAAGAGATGTAATACAGTAGCCTTATTTCAATTCGTGGCAATAAAGTACCATAGTGATCCAACCCTTGAGTGATAGGTCACGGGATATAATGATATAACTCCCAGGATGAAAATGCATAGACGATATGATGGGAATATGCCTAAAAGACATGTTCCCTTGTGGAAAAAAAATCTTAGTGCAAGATTGTTTCTATTGGTTTCTAATGAATGATAGTTTTGTCTTGTCCTGGGATAGGACCTTCCCTAGGGAGCGGGAATCCACAAATCAATTTAAGAATTGAGATAACATTAAAAGTCACTTAAAAACTTGAGAGATGAAGTACAGGAAGCATTAAAGCACATAAATTGATTATGATTCTTGGAATATATGTATGACCATCTCTAAGGGACATGAAGAAAAATCACTATGGAAGTGACTGATAGAACGGGACCAAGCCCAGATGGGTAGCTTGCCATGGGCCCAATAAAGGGGAATAAAGAAAACTATGGCTACCCTAAGAGATAAAGGAATCTGGGTGAGAGAATTATAAAAGACATGATGTGCTTGGATATGTATGATTAAATAAAATAAAGTCATAACATCTCAATAGAACCCTAAGTCAATCCTAAGATCAAGAAGGGGTGATTAAAGGTACATATGACCGATGGGATTAAGATGTGATCATCCCTAACTACATAATACCATAGGGTCAAGAGGTAACAACATTTTTTGGCTGAGGGCGCCCATGGGTTAGGAGATTGGCCACTTCCATGAGTTCATGAGGTCAAAGGGTAAATGAGGGGCACTCCCTATATGCATACGGATGAGATAGCCCCACAAGTACCTATACCCCTAGAGATCTTGAGGATATGACTAAGGCTAATAAGACATGAGGTATAGGAAGTAAAGTAATAATGAAATTGCACAAACCCTAGAGTGAGGAAATATTTTGACTTCATGAATTGAAAATCATGCACCATCTCTAATCTTGTAATGGGATGAGCTGTGTTTTTGGACTGCATCCAAATGCTTATTTCATTTCGTTATGAGTGTGAGAGATGACACAGACACATGCCATATTAGAAAAGGAAATGATATGAGGTTTAAATGCTTAAACTAAAATCCTTTTAGGACAACCAAGAATTTAAGGTACTTTGATACCCTTAGGGAAGAATCTTGAAAGAATGGTTTGCAAGGTAATTGCCAAATTGAAATTTCAATTAAGGATACAATTATCAAGTGGAGATGGAATTCTATAAGTATAAGGTTTAATGGATGCAAGAGGTGAGGTACCAAATAAAAGATAACCCAAACCTAATTTGTTGATCAAGCATGTAGCAACCGATTAGATGACCTGGAATTAGATGAGATCAAGGGTTTAATGGAGAGGTATCAGACACATCTCTTGATGGGTGTGACTGGTGGAATCTGATATGTAATCTGTATTTAGATTCCTGAGGATTCGCCTTTAAAGGTTCCTAACTTACAAGAAGAGCTCAACTATTGGCATCATGCACCACCAAATGATGGACTTGTCTTAAGTGAGTTTCGTCTCAATGTATGTGCATTGATGTCTTAGAACCTCCTCCTAAGATCTAGAAAACCACTCCCATTCTTCTTCTTTCCACCCTACCCCATTTCTCACCTCCTCGTTAGAGCTCTACCTATCTGTCCTTCACAACTTCAATCAAATATTGTCACAAACCATTTCCATGTATCATCTAGAGATAGTTGCAACATGTGTTGTCCTTGAGGAAGCCTAAAGCTTCTCCATGCTCTCCACCTATTTTTGTTGCTTACCTCTCAAATCCACATGGAATTGACATGGTCAAAGGTGGTCCAACCAACTATTGATAGTTTATGCTTGAGTAAGCACAAGCCAATGCATAAAAAGTCCAGCCCAGATGTCACCGTAATCCAAATCATTTGGCCCAATCGATTCTTAGTATTTTATATCCAATGAATCATGTGGAGCTAAAAATTGACAGAAATTAATATTGATGCCAAACTTCTGAAAAGTAGGATTTAGTGTGGAAAATTGAGTAAAGAGTATGTTAAAATTAATTCTAAGGCCTAAATTTTTCTATCCATATGAGTATGTGGTTAGTTACGATCTTAATATATTTTAGGGCTTATAAAAAGAAAAATAAAGTGGAAAAACACTAAAATTATTTTTATGATTAACATTAATTAATATCTATACATGCATTTTTCCCATTTCAATTATCATTTTATACTAATTGGAAATCAACTTTGTAAATAAAGTGGTGGTTTTGAAGCACTAGTTATAGAAAATGTATAATGGATAGAGACAAATCTAAAATTTTGATATATTGGGTAATTTTCAAATTATGATCCTACTTACTCTCACTCATACCCGTAGGAATGATTAGATTGCATGTTATTGACAACCTAAACCTAACTTGTTAAGTAGTCGATTAATAGGTTATTCACGCTTAATTGTACTTGGTCCAAAATAGCACTAGGATGATTATTAGACTAGAAGATTTATAATGTTGTGAGCGAGTGACGACAAAGCACATAATGAAGGCCAAAGTTGGTCTATGGGCCATTCATTATTTATAAAACATTACTTGAACTTTAAGCTTGACGCCCAAGAGTTACTTGATTCAATACATATAATTGGCCAGTCAAACCCTTGTGGTTGAGGACATGCAGTGATCCATTAAAAGCCAATTTGCATTACTTAGGTAAATTCAAGCTCTGCTCGTTATAAATACATGTAATTTGTTTGGATAGAATGCCAACATTGCATCATAATTTTTTTAAATGTTTTAGCTTGTGTTCAATGATGATGATGATGATGATGATGATGACAATGATGATGACAATGACAATGACAATGACAATGACAATGATTATGACGACGACGATGATGATGCTACTCTTTTGCAACCAGGGTTGCAATACCACACCACAAACTCCATGGTCACTCTTCAACGATTTTAGAATTTCTTGTTCATGATACTAGTTTCTTCTTCCATATGTAGTTGGCATATAATTTTCCCTTCTATAGCTTGCCTTCAACCCTAACTTAATAAAAACATGAACTAGATTATCAAATATTTTATCTTTTTTTAGTGTGTGCATGATCTACTCCAAGACAAACAATGAAGAAATCCTCCTTGTCTTCCTCTATAGGTCTACATGGGATTGAAGATTTCATATATAACATTTCTTTTGTATGATGTATGTGCCTATTTGATATGCAATCGTCTGTGTTTTACTACAAAGCAAATTGGGATCCAATTACTAGATGTACTTCATAGTTTCCCTAATCTTGGACATGGGTATGTTCCTAATAATGGCATTGTTAGACACTACAAAAAGATAGACCATGTATGCTCCTCAATTCAACATAAGTTTTCATCTGACCAACTTTATGTGTCATACTTGAGCATTGAGCATAAATATCTTCTCTCCCGTGCATTTATTGGACATCCAAGAAAAGGGAACATACATTTTACACATTATTCCAAAGAGGAGTCGACCCAATACACATTTCGCCACTTCTTCTATAGTAAACCTACGAGTAAGCATTTCATCGAGTGAAGATATTAAGGATAGAAGTTCAAGATCCTTCAATGTATCCACTCATAATGTGTATCACATACTCAGACTTTGCACCACCTATTCTGTTGGGCCTTCCGATCTATTGGTAAAAAGGCAACAGTTCCCACTCTTACTAAAAGTCTGAATTTTAGCACGAGATATTATTCATGCTGAGACATCTTTGAATCTTTGCCTTAAAACTTCTTTTTTCGATACCACTGGAAATTTTGATTATGGTGTCTGGGTGCCTCCATAGTGAAATAAACACCGACAGTTGCCAAGTCACGGACTTGATTAAATGAGCGGAAACTCAACCAGGTAGAAAATTACGAGTACAAATCCGCAAAGCTAAATCGTTGTGATAGAAGCCGGGTGGTCGTCAGCACATGTTGACAAGACACTTGATAAAATTTCTAACACGGGTGAACTGGATTGAGCAGTAGCCAACAGCAGGTGGATAACACAGGCAGTGGAGAAGCAGCTGTGTGAGGAAAGGCAGAAGAATGCGACAAAAAATTCGGAATCTCACTTTTGATACCAAATGCAATGGCAAAGACCCGCACAACCAGTTTAACACCATGTCCGTTCTTTTTCGTATAAAAATACTGCACACTTAAGTTATACTTCTCAAAACACGAAGAATGTCTTGCTGAGAATAAGGACAGCACTGCTGAGACAAAACAGCACCTCAATACGTGCATAAAATGTTTTTATAAATCTGAATGCATAAAAGGGAATAAACACAAAAGCTGAAGAATCATAAAAAGGAAATAGCAGCATCCCATAAATCTGGGCCACGGTAGAGGAGCGTACTTGAAAACAGTTTAATAAAATGAATATCCTGGTCTACTGGTAAACAGAACAATAAGCGAGTCGAGCTGCAATTCTGAAATGCAAGAAATAACCTATCAATAAATTAGATTTCCTAGAAAACGTAAAAATGTTTACAGTAAGATCAATGATGTGACTTCTTATCATACTGTGTCTGACTTGTACTTGGGAACGCTGTACAGACTTTTGCAAGTATCATGTTTGTGTGTTAGTTCACATGTTATGTATCAGATCCCAGCCATAGTTTAAATAAGAGGCATCTTCTTAATCATCCAAAATAACCACCCTTTGGGTTCCTTGATCATGCACTTCACTGTCACTTGTCTTGCCAGTTGAGATACCTTCAGGAGTAACAATGCTCGCCCCATCTGAGTGCCTTTCCGCAATATCAGACCATGATGTTTTCGGAGCCTGCTGATCAGTACTTGAATCCGTCTTTAAATTTTCCTCACAGACTCTAGGAACTGAAGCAGCTGCCTCATTGCCATTAGACTCTATTGAAATCTGAGCATTTTTATTTTCCTTTTGAGATAACAAAACTTGGTGCACCTCTTCATGTATGGATGCAAATGGACTCAGATTTTTTCTTAAACGGCCACCAGCAGCATAGTCACCAAAGAATGATTGCACGGAGTCGTTGGAAGAGTCATCCAGTACTTTGCACATCTGGAACAAAGTTGCAGCTATGAATCAATGCATTTAAGAAAGCAGACAAACAAACGCCTGAAAGGTACCTTATTATACATCTGCACCAAGTCTACTCTGTTATCCCTGTTACCACTATGAGTAGCATCTTCAACGGCTACATAAAAGTTTCCCATGTTGCAAACAGCATCAGAGAGAGAGAGAGAGAGAGAGAGAGAGACGTATCTTAGTTATGCAAAAACAAAATTGAAAACTGAAAAAGGAAAAGATCCAATAGAAACATAAATTTAACATAAGTGATCACAATCCCATCTAGCTTTTAATGTTGAGTATATCATATTATAAGTGCCTTTTGTAAGATTTACCATTCTTGTTATTTTTTATCATCTTAGATATTCAGTATGAACAAAAGTCAGTTCATCGATATTCACATTTTTCAAAGTTTCCATGATTTGTATGAAATTTACGAATTTTCAAGACTTTTCTCTGACTTTTCATATTTTTGGTTTTTGAGTTAACCATTCATGCATATCAGTTTCTTTTGCTATTTAAATGTCCCTCACGGCTTCAAATAAGTATATTGCACACATACATGCACAGACATCTAGCTTTTATATGTCCATAATAACTTTTACATAAGTATATTGCACATACACATAGTCACATATATGTAAATAAGGGTTAGACATAGTGAGATATGGATATATTGGCAAGACAATGAGAGCAATTCGACAACTATTTATGGAAATAGATTTTCACAGTTCAACTGTATGGACCCATTATGTTTCGCGATTGTCATTTGTGAGTTGGTTTTATATACTTTCCTAACTAGTAAGCCGTAACTTGTAAGTTTATATCGTAACTTGTAAGTTTATAACAAACTTGGCAATCTAATTACTCTGTACACTCATCCCACCTTGATCTCAACCTATAATTTTATTTTCTAATTTAATGCCTTTATGTTTATATACTTCGTTTGAAAATTTTCAAACTTAATTCCTTTGTTTCACCACCAATATTGGCATCGAAATCCCTATCAAACAGTTAAAACTGAATATTATTGATTCACTTACACATGTAGGAAAGCCGATCCCACATATCCAATATGGAATATTATTGCATAAGTGTATCTTGGCAGTTAGACCTGGCAAAATTCCATGATTTCATTCTTTCATTTTAGCATTGCAATTTCTGGAAACGTAACTGTAAATTTATGCTTTTGTTCATCGGAAACAACAGACACTCATTCTTGGGTCTAGGGTTTGGGTCGATTTGTTATGCATTCCAGTAGTCTTGACTCTTGAGTATGCCCTAGGCTAAAGAATTAGATTTGCAATAAGAATTATCTTAGTTTCCCTTTAATCTCCATATTCTCCCAATGCTTTCGGCATCATTATGCCAGCCTAGGGCACTAGATGAGAGTTGGAGGGATTTCCTCGATCTTTTATTTACACATTTTGCTATTTCATTTATAGTGTGGGTGTTTTGATATTCCATATGTAGTGGGGGTGTTCCACTCCAAGAGAACAGGCAAACTAACTTTACATTTTGTGGATTTTGAGATATATAAAAGCCTCTCCCGACAAATGAACTCAGTTCTTGAAATTATTCTTTTTGTCACCACGTCATTCTTGGTTTAATGTATTGACTACCCAAGTGATAAAGAGTTATCCCCATTTTATTTCAAGTCATAGTGATTCTTGGAGAACAGCAATCTAGATAGAAGAACAGAAATCAGAGTGTTCTGGTCTCTTCTGGTATAGAAGTAAAGCATCGTGTCGCGGCCCGCACTTGCTTTGAGTTGAGATGGTTCAAATTATTCTCTATAAATTGAGGATTGCTATGCACGGTCCCATAACGTTGTCAATTGGTAGTGTCTGTTTTTCTTGAAGTGATGATATGTGTGCATAGTCTTATAACATTGAACATCGGTGTGGTATCAAATTCCAAAGATAGTCGGACATCTTTCTTAAGGGAAAATTTAGTATAAGTTTCATATATAAAAACCAAAATTGATATCTTTAAGGCACGCAGGCAGTCACTGGTATTGTTGGTTAACTGACAAAAGGCACTGCAGAAAATCACTGATATTGCTACAATTAGTGATGAACTACCAAAAGAAGAGCCCAGTAAAACATCATGAAGTGATCAATTTTCAGCCGCATTACCAAACTCTACCAGCAAAATTAGCTTAAGTGCTTTACTCGATTAGTCTAGTCTAATTGTCCATCAAAAGTCAACAATCTGTCAACAGCACTTCATGAGAAGTCAAGAGTAATCTCCAATGCTTAAAGTTAATGATCAAGTTCTAATGTAAGCCACATGACCTATAATGAAAAGAACAGTCGATCATAGACAATTACCTTTTTTTTATACTTTTATATTTAAGAAAGTACAAGTGTAGCACACTAGCAAGGCTAAATTTGAATAATGAAAAAATATCTAAAAGTGTACTTTTCGAAAACCAAAATAGTACAGCAATAATAATATAATAATTAAAGAGACTGAATCAAGACAACCTTACTCACCAATAGGTTTCAAGGTTGGTAAATCATGTAACATATTAACATTTACTTCAAGGGAGCTTGAACCAAGTGCTTCATTATGGTTCCGTGCCAAATCATTACCAGGTCCACCTGGTTTTATAAGATGCTAAAAGAGAAACAGTTGGGAGGTCAAAAACATTGACATGAAGAGAACAATATAGATAGACAAAACAATTCATTTCAAACATGTAAATTACTTCTACAACACATAAAGATCAAGGATGAAGGGTGTGATTCATTGGATATGGATACCTCAAATAAATCAAGCATCAAAAGAACAGTGAGTCCATAAGATACCAAACTACAATAAACATTGCACACTTCATGTTTATGCTTATGAGATTTTTTTTTTTGGGAATAGGTAAATATATTGTCAAAAGGGGGGGGGGGGGGGGGTACAGCAGAGCTATACTGTACAACAAAAAACAAAGTATACACGGGCTGACTCTACAAAAAGTCCCAGTGTAACCTAACTATAGGGCTGACCCCTTTGTCCAGGCCTTTTTTGGCCTTTAGTACAGCACCTATATCCCTAGCTACAAGGTGGAAAATACGAAGGTCCTGAGACCCCCCATGCACCACCATATTTCTGATCTTCCACACATTATAGCATATACTGGTAAGGCACAGACTGCCAAAAGCCAGTTCCATAGGATTGTGACAATTACTTTTAATTTGTTCGATAGTATCCGACAGGCTACTGGATGTGTAGGGGCCCCAACCATTCTTAAGCCACACAAGCGACCATACATATTTAACTTTGCTGCATTCTAGGAACAAGTGGTCATGACACTCATCCTCAAGACAGAAACAGCAGTTGGGGTTAGCATTGATGCCCCAGCGGATCAATCTGTCCTTGGTGAGCAACTTGCCCTGAATAGCTTTGAAAGTGGTTGTGCTCCATTTAGGAACAAAGTCACTTCCCCAAAGCAGCTTTGACCACGGAACATGCTCCCCTGCATCACTGCGGATCCATGGTTTCTTTTGTCCTGAGAACTTGAAGAGACCATCATCATCAGCAGAGTACAGGTGTCCGTGCTGTCCCGAGTCCGAGCAGATATTAGCCCATATTCTGGAAGCTGAGGTACTAGCCAGGGGTGTGCACCCATACCTGCTGCGCATCCACTTGACCCATACACCTTCCTTTTCAGTAAGGAAGCGATCCATCCTGCGAAGTTTGCCTTTTCTGACGATATCCTCAACTTTGTAGACGTTGAGACCACCTTCTTCATAACCTCTGGCCAAAGTATCCCAGGCGACACAATGGGTCTTGCCACCCCATATAAAGTTTGTTATCAGCCTAGTGAGGCTATTGATTGTGGGATTAGGGAGAATACACATCTCACTCCAAAAGCTTATCATCATCTGGATAACTGATCTGGTGAGCATAAGCCTCCCTGCCATAGACATTTGAATGCCATTCCACCCTGCGATTTTGAGCCTAACCCTGTCCAAGCACATGGTGTAGTCATTGGAGCAGTCCCTACCTCCAACAATCGGGACACCCAGGTACCTGGTGGGAAGCCTTCCCCTCCGCAGCCTAGTTGCTCTTCTGAGTCTGCCTCTTCTATTGTCGCACGACTTGGATAGATACACACGTGACTTAATGTCACTGATGTAGAGACATGTTGCTCTGCCGAAGCGTTCGAGTAACCTCTTGAACTCTGTAAGCCTATTCATATGACCTGAAGAAAAGATCATTATGTCATCGGCAAAGATAAGATGGCTTTTGACTTTTGTGCCTCTGATCTTGAAAGGTTTAATGGTGTTTCTTTATCCTAATCATGGAGGTCAGCCCCTCCATCACGAGGGTGAAGAGGAGGGGGGAGAGGGGGTCCCCTTGGCTGAGCCCGTTAGCAGCTCTAAACAAGCCCACAGGCCCACCATTCAATAAAACAGAAAAGGACGTCGTGGTGACGCACTGCTTAATAAGATTGATCCACCTGCAAGAGAAACCCATAGCAAGCATTGTGTCCCACATCATCTCCCACCGAATGTGATTGTATGCCTTAGATCGATTTTGATGCACACCTTAGAATTGGAGCTTTTGGTGTTAAAACCGGTGAGGAATTCTGCTGCTAGAAGGGCACAGTCGGCAATCTTGCGTCCTTTGACAAAAGCACATTGTTCTTCTGAGAACACTTTAGGAAGCCATAACTTAAGTCTCCCGGCCAGGATCTTAGCCCACACTTTGTAAATGGTTGAGCAACATGAGATAGGTTTGTAGTCCTTCATGGATCTCGCGTCCTTCTTTTTGGGAATAAGCTTTATGAAGGTGTGATTAGCAGCCCGCACCATATTACCCCCCTCTATCAGCCATCTTATCGCTTTTATTATGTCCTTCTTGATATGATTCCACATGAATTGGAAGAACTTGTTGTTAAACCCATCAGGCCCGGGAGCCTTGGAAGGATTAATGGAGAAAACCGCCGCTTTAACTTCCTCATTAGTGTCTCTACACAGGTCTGCATTCATTTCAACTGTAATTTTATGCTCTGGATAGATGGAAACATCAATGCGGGTGCTAGCAACCCACTGTTGGTTGTACAAATGCTCAAAATATTATAAAGTGGTCTCTGTGAGGTCAGCTCTTTTCTCAGCAATCTCCCCTGTGTCATTAATGAACTGATGAATTGTTTCCTTCATCTATTTCTTCCTTACAGCTGTGTGGTACATTTTCGTATTAAGGTCACCATCTTTTATCCACTTTAGACGACTTCTCTGCCACATGAACACTTCCTCAGCTTTGAGAACTTTGACAAGTTTATCCTCAGCTTTCAGCTACTCCTCGGCTAAGTTGTCATCATCTGGGTTTTCCCTAGCTTTGCCAGCAGCTTCATTGTACAGGTTCTTATTCAAGATCACCATATTCTTTAGATTAACCACCTCTTTGGACCACTTCCTGATAGCCTTCTTTGCAGCTTGAAGTTTCTTGATAACCACGTATAGAGGATTCCCTATCACTTCAGTATCCCAGGCGTCTTGTGTAATTTGCTTAAATCTGTTCCAATCACACCACCAATTGTTGAATCTGAACGACCTCACCACTTCGGGTTTGTTTGTAAAATCAATTTTCATCCAGCTGTGATCACTGAAAGGGTCCATCCCATGTTTGATGACCGTGTAAGGCCATACCTTCAGCCACGCTTCATTAACGAGTCCTCTATCAAGGACGCTAGAAATCCTTCTACCTCTTCCTTGTTTGTTAGACCACGAGACTCCACCTCCAATCGAGTTCAGCTCTATCAACCCTGTTGCCTCCATAGTGTTATTGAAAGCTTCCATTATCCTTTCCGGAACAGGCAGACCGCCATGTTTTTCCTTAGACCTCCTGATGTTATTGAAATCCCCCCATGCTAGCCACGATATCTCTTCTTGGGCCGAGTTCCTTATGTTATCCCAAAGTCTCTTTCTATCACCTTCGAGGTTTTCACCACACACCCCCGACACTATAAAGTCCATACCACCCCTGTTACAACAGCGAACAGTAATAGCCTGATCATCCATCGCAATGAGATCCACATCCCATACACCTGAGTGCCACCCTACTGCGATTCTAGCACCATCTCTGTATTGAAGATTGGACACCGACATCCACCCTGTTGGGATTGGGAAAAGGGTTTTAATTCTCTCCCCCACATTCCTTCTTATTCTGGTTTCCAGGCAAAACACTAGAGTAACCTTCTCCTCTTCTATAATACCTCTTAGCCTTCTCTGTTTCTCAGTTAAAGAGGCGCCCCCGCACATTCCATGCAAGGGCAGACATACTACTTTCTTTTGGGGCTGCTCCCTTCCCCGGAGCAGCCTTTATTCTTCTTTTTCTGCTTCTTGGTGCTCCTAGTGCACCGTGGGCTTCTGCTTCTAGATGGTACCTCTTCCGCATCTTCGTCCCCTATCTCCACAAGAGCAGCAAAGGGATTATTAACAATCCCTCTTCCTTCTTCCTCCTCACCAAGTACACCTGTGACGTCAGCGTTCCGAGGACCACCTTTGTCTCCTTCAGGCATTACCACAACCATCTCCTCTGCATCGGTATCTTCGTTCCCAACAGCAACAGCGACAGCATCAAAGGTGTTGGCCACCCCCCGCTCCTCTTCCGTCAAGTTCCTTCTGGTATCAGCAACAACTCTGCTGGTGGTGCCTTCATCTTCAGTCACCTTCTCTTTCCCTTTCCTCTGTTGCGGTGGAGGCATGGACTTGCCATTCCTTCTCTGCCTTCCCCTGGGTGGTTCGGGCACGATGGGAGGAGTCGGGTTAGCAGGGCGACGCTCCCCCAGACACTGACCCAAGACGTGGACAAACACTTTGCATTCCACACATCGGTCTGGCAGGGCTTCGTACCTCACCCTGACCTCCCATTCCTCGCCATTAGGAAGTTCCACCATTATTTCAGACGGTGGCTTCACTTCCGCAGAGATGTCCACGCAGAACCGTGCGCATCCCATGGTTGTTCCATCTGACTTTCGGTCCATAGCTCTACGCTCACCTATCGCGTTGGCTATAACCGCAATGGCCCTAGGTGTCCAGTAAAGCCCAACGTCCGGTAGTGAGACCCAGACTGGGGCGGTGGTGAAAGTTGCACGCCTCGTGTCTGCTTCTCTAGTCCACTTACGGACCAGGACTAATTGGTCGTCAAAGAACCAAGGACCCTTCTGCATAGCCTTCCTTCTATCCATCTCAGACGAGAAACGAGCTAGGAACAGCCCTCCGTCCAAGGTGAAGATCTCCATTTCACCTCTTGGCCTCCAGTTCCGAATCATCCACCCTCTTAGCTGAGAAGGGTGGCATTTCTTCCCAAGGATTTGTACAATCGTCGAGAAACGATGGTAATCCTCCATCTCTTCCAGAATGGAGTTTGTCATCTTGGTCCACATCCTCCCATCCCCCTCCCTCCTAAAGGGGGTCTTCGGGTCCGCCGCGGCAGCCCGTTTGAGAGTTGGCGGTAGTCCCTCCACAGCCCTAACCCACGCTCCCGCAACCGTAACGTCAGCTGTCGGCGCGAACCAGTTCGAACCTCCTGTGTCTTTTGTGCCTTCAGTGCCTCCTAGACCATCAGTAGGGGGAGGTTGGCCTCCCCCGCCCGCCATGGAAACGTCAGACCAAGAGAGAAGGTGGAGAAGGCAGAAGAGAGAGAAGCAGAGCACCCGTTTAATCCAATCACTATTAAATCAGCTTATGAGATATTTAAGTGACTACAACTTTGGATGGAATATATTAGCACAAAAGATTATATTGAGTATTTTGATAGGCCCTGGTTTCAGTTACTTCTTAACAAATTAACAATACCCTTGTCTCCCTTTCCTGGACATGTTCCAAGCTCGGCCTAACGAACCTATTTTTCTAATCTTCTTGAAATATCCATTCAATCTAGTTCCATACATGCATACTTGTTAAGGTTATCGCCTATGCGCACCTAAGCAGCCATCTAGGTAGCAAGGCATTCTAGTGGGTGTGCGTTTTGCCTAATTTGCCACCTTATCTTAGTTTCGCACATTTTTTTGTATATTAATTATTGTTAAGGGTCAAATTTTGTGTCCTAATGCTCAAAATATACATTCTTGTGATTGTTATAGATGTATGTGCCAACTATCAATTTTTATTATAATCATTTCTGCTAATAAACATTTTCTAGATTGTCATATTTTGCCTTGTTGTCTTAAATTCAGCTTCTGTTTGGTGGCTGTATTATTAAAGATAGTCAACACTTAGCAATAGATTAATCTTTTTATGTACTAAGTTTGAATCTCTTACACTATTTGGAATTATCTTCTTATTTTGGCAGTGCTAAGTAAACTCTTTTAGAAAATGTAAATTGTCATGCCTTTTACCAAAATACATATGTATATAATTGAGTTAACCATAAGTTTATGTACTTACACATATAATTGTGAAATAAATTTGTATGAAGGGAGAAAAGTTTCTGAAAATAATTAAACATATGCATACCTACAGTTTAGATGTACTATAAGCTTTTTTAAAGCCGCCTAAACGACACTTAGTCATGACTTGTCACGACTAATTGCAAGGCGTTGTGTTGCCTTGACAAGTATGCATATATGCACAGTCACAAATTCGGTATTCGGGAGCTAGGAAGCATGGACACTTCTCGGAGGTTGTCGTGTCCATGGACACACTTTGGACACGCCTGGACGCGTAATGGACACGCCTCCGGCGTGTCCACTTTGAATTTGTTTTATTGAAGTGTTGGACACGGCTTGGACACTCCATGGACACCTCCAGGACACACCACTCCGACCCACTTAAGCCTAGGCGTATGAAAAAACCCAAGCCTTCTCTAAATCTTTGCCTCTTGTCCTCCACTACTCGCCCTACTACCATTAGTTAATTAAGCTTCAGGTGCTACATGCAAGTCGTTGACACCCTTCTTATCATCTCCACCAGCTATTGCAACATCCAGGGACTGCCACTTCAACCATGAGGAGGAAAACAATTGGATTCACCTCCTCTTGATAGTACATGTTGTTAATCATTACTTCCATTGGAACTATTGTCCCCAAAATTCTACTGCTCTTAATTTTTACAATTCATATTATAACAATATCATATAATCAAGCATCGTAATGTTTGTTGTGAACTAATCCATATTGTGACTTGTAAATATAATGTTATATGTTGATTGCTTGTTGGATTTCATGGTGATTGCCCATGTGGATAATCTATCTAGATCATTTTGTGTTAATACACATAGCATATTACACATTATATGTCATAATATGTTGTACAAATATATATATACACATATACTTGTCGTGACCACTGTCGTGTCTATGTCCTATATTTTTGGAAATTGACGTGTCCCGTGTTTGTGTTTGTGCTTCCTAGTTCGGGAGACATTTGGTTGAGCTAAAATTTTGAATTCTAGAACTATGTGGGAAACTCGGGTAAAAAAGGGTCAATGTATGCCAAGACTACAGTCAACGATTCGGGAAAAGTCGGACTGTCGGAGGATATATACATATATTGCATACATATGCATATATATATATATATATATATATATATATATATATATATAAAGAGAGAGAGAGAGTCAGCCTAGAAAACATTCGAGTGTACAGATCGCACGAATACACTCAAGTGTATTTGCATATCAAGTTTGAAAAAAATGTTGCATCATGAAAAACTACTTGAGTGTATTCTGCTCCGAATACACTCGAGTGTATATATATATATATATATATATATATATATATATATATATATATTTCATGCGTCGATTTTGTTGTCCTTGGATGAATGACTTAAACTCATCCAAATGGGCTCAAAATTTGTATGTAGACTAGTTATAGTATAACAGTGTAGATCAATGGTTTACATTTTACAAAAAATAGTCTTGATATGCAAACACACTTGAGTGTATTCGTGCGATTTGTACACTCGAGTGCAGGGTTGTCAGACTCAAACCGGTTAGTGAACCGGTGAGGCCTCTGGTTCACGGTTCACTGGTTCAACCAGTGGTCTGACCGGTTCAATCGGTGACGTCAGCATGACGTCACTAGTAGTTTAATAATATATAAATGTCTTTGATACTCGTGGAAATTATCCCTACAAAAGTTATGAAACATGAATAATAGCATAATTGCTCACAATAACTTGATAAAAAAGACCAAATAACAATATTAGACTATTCATGGACATTTATACACTGGCATTTATATAGTATTCGATGTTAAATAACATAAAATAGCAGCAATAATGCATTTCCTTGCTAAATGAGAGAACCGGCCGGTTGGGCAAAAACTGGACCGATTCACCGGTTCAACCGGTCGGTTCATCGGTTTAATGCCGGTCAGACATCATTTCCGGCTTTTAGAGGAAACCGACCCGGTAGGGTGACCGGTTCTCGGTTCAACCGGCCGGTCCGGTTCTGATAACCATGCTCGAGTGTATTCTAGCCTGACTATATATATATATATATATATATATATATATATATATATATATATATATAAACACAAATATAACCGGTCCCAAGTCTGGGTAAAGGAGGAGGGTGGTGGTAGGTTGACAGCTAGTCATAAAACTTTGTTACCCTTTCTATGACATAGATCCTTATAAAAATTTCATTGGAGTCTCCCTACCTAGCAACGCGCTGCATCGGCACTGAGTGCGGTGATAAATATGCAAGGGGTTTCAACCATAGTTTAAAATTTCCGCAAAATTGTCAAAATTTCCACAATTATTTCCATATCAATGGCCGTCGGACATCGAAATGCACTGTCAAAATGCACAGACCATCAAAAATTTTCTTTCTTTTTAATGTACTATGGATTGCCTAGAGCATATATTTTTTTGCACAGTTTTGTGTCTTTAAGTTTATACATTGTGCTTGCAAACTATAATGACTTGATTCATTGATTTCACGATTGAAAAATGACATCAAAATTCTCCATTGAAATCCCCATCGAAACAGTTCAAGGTCCTTCACTCACACATGAGGAGACCCCCACCCCCACATATCCAATATGAAATGTTATTGCATATTTGAGTAGATCTACACTAGTAGATAATTCTGGTAAAATTTCATAAATTAATTCTTTGATTTTTTTGTCAAAACGCTAGGAATGCATTTGTTGAAATTTCCATCGAAATTTCAGTAAATTTTTGTTTCTGTGGCCAGTGAAACGACATCAAAATCGGACATTTTCTTCCTTGGTTTCAACACAGCGGCGCCCGATTGTGTTGGCAAGGGAATCTGCATCTTGCACGGGTGTAGGCAAAGAAGCTAGTTGTGTTGCATCATTGCCCGGATGTAGTGAAAAATGTGCAAGGGCAACATTTTCGACAGAGGCAGGTAAAGAAACAAATTCAATAAAAAAGGATTAGAGTTGATCATGGAATATTGGCTTTGTGAGAGGTTAGTCTTTGGAAATAGTGGATACCATGATTAGAAGAAAAGTCAATATAACTTGCTTGCAGAAAACAAGTGGAAAGGGCAACGATGCAGAGAGATTGGAGACACAGGGTATAAAATCTGGTATACATATATTTTTAAACATAGAAATGCAGTAGGCATTATTATCGATAAGATGTTGAAGGATGATGTTATCAAGATCACAAGGATAGGCGATAGAATCGAACTATCAAGTATCAAGGTTGTTCTTGGAGGAAAGATATTCAAAATAATTAGCGCTTATGCCCCCCAAGTTGGCCTTAGTGAGGAGGCTAACAAAGATTTTTGGGATGACATGGATGAATTGATGCAGGGAATACCGATAGAGGAGAAGATTTGAAAGTGAGTGATTTGAATGGCCATGTGGGGAGTAATAATGCTTAATATGAGAAAGTTCATGGTGGTTTTGGATATGGCAACATAAACAGAGAAGGAGAGAGGATATTAGATTTTGCAGTCCCATATGATATGATTTTGGCAAACACTCATTTCACGAAAAGAGAATCTCATAAGATTACTTTGAAGAGTGGACGCAATTGTATTCAAATTGATTACTTCTTTACGAGGCGGGTGGATCGTAAAGTATGCAAGGATTGTAAAGTGATTCCTGGGGAAGAACTCAGCACCCAACATAGGTTAATGGTTTTGGATATAAAATGAAGATCAACAAAAGGCAAGCATGACAAAAACCAAGATAGCAGGATCAAGTGGTGAAATCGAAAAGGAGAATAGAAATTGACTTTCCATGATAAACTCATCAAGGAGGGCACTTGGAACTTGGAGCTGAGGTTAACACTATGTGGCATGATATGAGCCTCTACATAACAAAATTGTCAAAGAGATTTTTTGGGAGTCCAAAGGTTGTGGATCTCTATAGAAATAGACTTATTGGCAGAATGATGAAGTACAAAAAGTTATTAAACTCAAAAAGGAGATCTATAGGAGTTTGCCCAAATCCAGAGATGATGCATCTTTCCAGAGATACAAGCAAGTAAAGAAAGAAGCTAAGAAGATTGCTCAGGAGGCAAGGTCTAGATACTTTGATGATATATATAAGTAAATGGACACAAGAGAAGGGAAAAAAGATATATATATATAATGGCACGTACAATAAAAAGGAAAGGAAGAGACTTAAGAAAAGTAAGATGCATCAAGAACGAAGATGGTAGAGTGCAGGTGAAGGATGATGATATTAAGAATCAATGGAGAAATTACTTCCATAAGTTTTCCAATGGAGATATTGTAAATAATGTAAGATACTCTAGTGACATGAATACACGAGATATCATTTACACACAACGAGATTCACTATTTGAGGTTAAGTATACTTTGAAAACGATGAAAATGAGAAAGGCATAAGGATCAGACGACAACCCCATTGATGTATGGAAGAGTATAAGGGATGAAGGATCTATGTGGTTAATGAATTTCTTTAATTAGATTATGAAGACTTAGAAGATGTTGAACAAGTGGAGAAATAGTACTATAGTCCCCATCGACAAGAACAAAGGAGATGTTCAGAGCTGCACAAACTATAGAGGTATCAAGTTGATAAGTCACACTAAGAAGCTTTAGGAGAGGATTATTGAATAGAGGCTAAGATCTATAATGCAAATATCAAACAACTAATTTGGTTTCATGCATGGAACATCAAAAACAAATGTTATTATTCTGATAAGGAGGCTTATGGAGAAGTATAGAGAAAGCAAAAAAGGTCTTCATATGGTTTTTATTGATTTGGAAAAGGCTTATGACCAGGTACCCTGGGAAGTATTTTGGATGGTTTTGAAGAAAAAGGGGGTACCAATCCAGTGCATTGAATTGATTAAAGACATGTTTGATAGCTCAACTGCAAGTGTGAACTCTTGGAGGACAGACACCAACATTTCCTATCACAGTTCGGGAACACCAAGGATCCACACTTAGCCCATATATGTTCATTTTTATCATGGATGAGTTGACAAAGAATATTCATGATGATATTCCTTGGTGTATGTTATTTATTGATGATATTGTGTTGATTGACGAAACCAAACATGGATTGAATGACAAAGTTGAACTTTGGAGAAAGGCATTGGAATCAATTGGATTGATGATTAGTAGGAGCAAAACTGAGTATATGCATTGTAATTTCAACCAATCTCGCAGTGTGAATGGTGAAGCCAAGTTAGAGGAAGTAGAGAAATCAAATGTGTGAAATTTCGTTACTTTAGATTCTTTTATTCAAATAGATAGGAACGTCCAAGATGAAGTTTGTCACAGGATCACTACAGGAAGGTTGAAATGGAGTACAATTGGAGTATTATGTGATCAAAAGATCCCTCATATTAAAAAGTAAGTTTTATAGAACATCTATACGACCATCCATGCTTTATGAGAGCGAATGTTGGGCGGTGAAGATACAAGGTCTCAACAAGATGGATGTGATTGAAATGCGTACTTTGAGATGGATCAGTGGGAAGACAAGAAAAGATCGCTTGAGAAATGATTATATCAGGAATAAAGTAGGGGTGGCAGCATTGAGGACAAGTTGTGCGAGAGTCGACTCAGATGGCATGGACATGTGCAACACATACCAACTAATGCCCCTATACCAAGCAATACTATTGAGTCGATCACAATTAATACAAGAGGAATGTCTAAATTAACATGCAAAGAGTTAATCTATATATCTCGATCAGAATATGACACATGATAGATCTTAATGGAAATGAAGGATCCATGTTGCTAACCCAACATTGTTAGAACTGAGGCTTAGTTGATGATGATGATAATATATATACACACATTCATACATATACATATTGCACATATGAATGTACATATGTGTTGCATACCTAAATCTCTAATTATTATATCATATACATATATTACATACATACTAGACCTATAAATGGATAAATGTATGCAATACATATGCGAAGTATCAAATATGTATATATACATACATATACACACTGCACATATGTACATATGTAATGCATACATTTATCTACAATTATCACATACTAGATCTGTAAATGGATATTTGAATCCACATATTTGATTGTGTTCAAGTCCAAAAATCAAGAAAAAAAGTCCATATTTTGCATATGGTTGGTCAGATTCGGATAACAAACATTATATCCACATATTTTTGGGTCAGATTCGAATGTGTATTATCCGCTCCAATAAAAATCTGAGTCCGATGCTATGATATGTGCAGCAGCGGTGAGGAGTTTTAAATCCGTGTGGTGGTGCGACATCTGATACATAAAGCTTGATTAATTTCTTCTCTTTCCAATACACCTACCGCAGACACCTTTTCCCCCCTTCCCAAGGACTCATTCTCGACAATCTGTTGCAGTCCATCTTTCCCATCTCTATATTCCTATTTCAATACAAACCCTAGCAGCCCCGATGGCTTCTTCAACAGTCGCCTTGTTCCTATGATGCAGGATGCATGCAACACTATTCGACTTGTTTTGCATTATGTTTTGTTATTAGGGACTTAAGTGTAATTATTTAGTTACATGCACTTGGTTGCTAGTTTATTTGTTTTATTTCAATTCTATATTTTGTTAGGAAACTTATGGAATTGTCTCAAGTCTAGGTTTCATGTCTTTTAGTATATACACCCGCCATGGGGGCTTGTCCCCAGAGAACTGAATATGATTTGAAATATGAATGTCATTTTCTTCTTGGCCTCCTTCCCCGATGCATGCAGCATCACCCTAGTGTTAAGTCTGAGCTGCTTGTTTTATGCAAGAGGAGTCGTGTGACACCGAAGTCATGTGGGTGTGTTCATGCAGCTACTGCTGGTGTCCGGCGTGATTGCACACATACATCATGCCCAGATCGGAGGCGTGAACTGCGGCCAAGCACATATGCAGGTCTGTGATCCAAAGATTTACTCCTCAACTCTTCCTTGCGCGATCTGCTTGCATGTCTGTTTCTTCCTATCCCTCTGATTCTTTCCCCTCTGCTCAACTCCATGTCTGTTGACTCCATATTTGTTGTTTCCTTCTTTGCTATTAGCAAAATTACCACACGAGCGAAAGAAAGATCTAATCTTTTTGTTACTGGAGAAAAACAATCGTGGCAGTTCATGTGTAATCTTTATCGTATTTAGCACATGTCTACCATTTTAACCGATTTTGTTTGAACTTCACACACGATGTTCCAACTTCTTAGGTCTTACACAAATATGGATCGTTATCTAAAATCTGGAAAATCTTGGTCGAAATTCAGTGGCTAGTGGCATTTACACTTTTCTGTTTTCAATTTGTTATATCTACCATGTCACATGTTTTTGTACTTAGTACTTATTGTTTTTTAAATATCTTGAACGTGCATTTGCTCCACTGACTACAAACATGATGCAGAGTGTATATCTGTTATAGATTGTGCTCATGAGAGTTGGGGTCTATATACATTGGATCGGGTTTGTAAATCTGATTAGGCTACCTGATGCGCATTTGAACCATTCTTGAAAATTTTCGCTGGATGTGTAAGTCTGCAGATCTAATGGACAAAACTTGTCTGATAAGTTGATAACTGAACTGGAGGGTACAGTAGATATAAACTTTTCTACCTGTACGTGCTCCTAAAGAAAATTCCAAAGTGCAAGATGACAGACCTTCTCGTTCTATCCCTTAGTGCAAGATTTGTGTCTGTCTTTGAATTACGAATTAATGTACTCGTTAAAAACTGTACTTCATTCATCTTGTTGGTATTTCTTTTCCTATATATGCAAAACCCGATGTAAATATGAAGCACGGAAAAAAAAATTTGTATCTTCTTTTTATCAGGCCGTGGTGTGTGCTCACATTGTAAGTGATTTACATTTAATCTCTTGATTTGGTACTAAGCATACAATAAAAAGATGTCTGAAAGAAAAAGGACGTGCTCTCAAATATTAAGTTTCAACAATATAGTTAAATTTTTGGATTCAGATACAGATATTATCCAAATTTGAACTTATGACTTTGAATTTGGTCAGCTATTTTAAAATCCATCGAATATCGTATCAGGTGTAGGATAGCATCACAAAAATCGAACTCAGATGTCAGATATGTATGTATCCGATTCAAATTCGATTACATGCCGAATACATACACATATATGTGTTTACTCAAACATACATAGAGACTCAAACTAAGGTGGTCTTTAGCAGTATAGACGGTAAACAAACGTATAAAATGTGAAAACATAAATCTGATTAATTCGAGAATAATGCGGGAATAAAACGTCATGTTCGAGAGTTAGGAGTTATTCAGCCATTTCACAAGTCTAGGGAAAATTTCACATCTAAAACATGACTTTTCCTGTTTTCCAAAAAGTCAACAGTATATTGTTTCAATGCATATATGCACCCTTTGTACTGCACTGCAATTCCATCCTAAAATTTGATATAAGAGTTGTCCTTGCATAGAAAGTCAATCAAGAATTCAACACAGTAGGGTTGATATTGCATAGAGCCTTATGAGAACTGGAATCCTTAACCATTGAAATAGGGAAGGATGACCATACGGCAGTTCACCCAATAGAAAACAAGCTTATTACAAGCATAGTCACAAATTCGGGATTCAAGATTCTTTCAGCGAAGTTTAAAAATCCAGCACTCGGGATTCGGGGATAATGTGAATATTTGCATAAAATTCGACAAAGATTTGATAAAAGCTCAGCCTCAGTCCAATATTTAGGAAAAACCTGATAAAATTCAGACAATACATTCTGCCTGTATCTAGAAAAATAAATATTACATTATATATATATACACGACAAACACATTGATATACAATTATATACATGCACACACATGATTTGCTTATTGATTCTCTATTACCAAATGCAAAACCATAGAACATATTTGTATTTGTGAATTTTGGTGATGCTTCATAAAATTTGTGAAAAATTTGTGAAATACGGGAATAGTACAAGTTTCTTGTGAAATGCAGACATAGCATTCATCGTATGCGAAAATCGTGAATTATACGAGAATCATTCAAAACTTTGGAGAATTTTGTTACTCGAATTACAAGTAGGCGAGTAGAAAGGATCCCAATGTTATCAGGACCGGTTCCCAGTTAACCGTTGTGGTTGAACCAGTTCAACCGGTGGCATCAACAATTTCCTTGGGATTCAGTTCTTCAAGTGGAAGAATTTCCTACTCAGCAAGAGGAGTTTACTCTAGCCCTTGAAAGATAAACATTCTATCTTTCTAAACCATAAACATCACGATGCAAACATTATAAAAATTCCCATTTCAGTTGAAGGTTTCATATTTTGAATACCGATTTCAATAGTGACTTAGATTCTGAAACTCATAATTCACATTAGGGTAAAGTGTTCTCTAATTATTTATGTTGCTTAACCCTTGACTGCAGAACAGTCACTGCTGAATATTATCAGCTCGACCTATTTATAACTCAAAAGGTATCCTGACGATGTGCTTGTTTCTAGAATTGTTGGTTTACTGTTGGGAAAAAAGAAGTATATATCATGCAAAGTAATATACTTTCAAATAGAGGAAAGTAGCTGTAAATGTCTGTTGGTATAGATAGCAACTAAACTTTCACTTTAACACACGCAATCTTGCAGTAAGCCAAGCATTATCAGGAACTTACCGGATTCTCTTTTAAGTACTCTTCGGTATTGATGGCTTTTTCAAGAAGAAGAAACCGCTTCTTAATGAATTCAACAACCTTTTTAAGTACTTCTCTGAAAAGCAGCATGGGTGATCCCGATTCATTTCCCACAGGACCATCTGGATTAGCAACTGGTCCAGAAGAAACACCACCATTATTTGAAGGACTAGGATTTGAACCATCATTCAGTTGTGTAGCATCAGGCATTGAACTTTGCAGCAAATGCAGATTCTGTTCCTGGCAAACAACTTCCGCAAGCCCTATCGCCTTATCTTCAACGATAGTCTGCCATCTCGCATAGCCATGCCTAGTATCACATTTATAGATCCAGTCATGCAATAGGAATCAAATTTATTGGAACAGAGAGCAGCTCAGCCAATTAATTGGTTGTTATGTTGGTTAGATCAACTGCAAATAGGAGAATGAAAAACTATGAATAAAACAATATCAAAAATACTGTTCCAACTCTGGTCGTACATACCACACTTGTCAAGGCAGCCAGGCAGAACCCTCACCCAAGAGGAGCCTAGGCACCTGGCTTTTTTTCATTTTTTTTTACAGATACATGTATTCCTATTTAAAGAAATATAAATTGATAGTTGTATAGTTATATTTTAATATTCAAAGATTAATTGATCCGAAGTTTACCTAAATCGCACCTAAGACAACCAAACTATACCTAACTGACCCTACATTGGCCTACCTAGATTAGGTCTAAACTAGACCTAACTTACCCTTCACCTGACTCCGACCTAATTTGGCCTATCACGGCCCAGTCAGAACTAATTTCCCTCAATCTACACCAGTTTGGAAAAATCATACCAGATCTGTCAAAATCAGAATTAAATCAACCTAAATCAGACCAGTTCAACGATAAAAGGGCCTAAGTTGATCACTGACCTAATTCAGACTTAAATTAAGATATTTTATCGATAAAGTGACTTGACTATGACCTAGAAAGCTATAGGCGCCAACCTAGGTAAATTTAGGACTTGGGCGCCCAGGTTTTGTGGTCCTTTAGCCTGCGTTTGGCACAGGACTGGGATTCTGGAATCTGGATTGGGTTAGTCGGGGTCAGTCTAGATTCCGAGGCTGGGGTAGTCAGGATGCAGTCTGATGTTGTTTGGCAATGCAGTCTGATTCTGGTCAGCTGGTCTGATTTGAGTCTGCATTCAGTCTAATTCTGTTTGGCTACCAGTCTGATTCTGTTTGGCAAACTAGTCAGGATTTGCTTATTCTGTCATGTTCTTGCATAACTGTTTGAACAAGTACACAGAATGTGTATTTGTGATGCCACTTGAACATAAGTTCAAAATAAATAAATAAAAATATTTATTTGTATTTTATAGGTGTTATTTTTTTATATTTAGAAAAGTGAAAATAAGAGATGAGTATGCTCATTTTTACGTGTTGATTCAAAATTAATTAAACATTACTGTTGTCTTAAATGGCATTTTCATGTGGTATATTTATAATGTTGAACATATTCGACGCAGTAATTGTCAACTAACAACAAATATTAAATTATCCTAATATATTTTGTTCATAACATATCTACGTGATTCCATCGACATCCAACAGATCTACGTCTCAATCTTAACTAAGTAGATTTCTAGCATTCACAACAAGCAACGAACAAAATTAACATCTTGTAAGTTTATATGTTAAATATAGAAAACAAACAAAATTTATCAATAGAAATTATAACCTAAATAGTAAAATTCTTGATAATCAATGTGTGCCTTTGACACACTTGAAAGGCTCATCGGCTTTTCAAATTCCTAATATAAACACGTGCAAAGCATATCAAAATGTGTCATACAATTAATGTAAAACAAGTCTATTGGTTTTATATCATCTCACTCATAATCTTTCCAATCATTCAGTCTGGATTTGGTCCTCCATAAATGGATAGTCCAACTTTATTCAACTATTTCCCAAACCTTGGAATTTTCTTCACCTTCCTAAGTTTCTCTCAGCCCATATACAATGCCAACCCTTGTATCCACCACATCTGATAACAATTCACTTTTCACAATTATTTTAAGAAAAACAAAATTTGGTTAATGTGTGTGTAACTTGGGGGGAGTTAAGTTTATATATACATGATTTAGATACTGACTATCCATGTTGTCGGTTTCATCTTAATGGTCTTATTCATAAAAGGTTGCAGGGAATGTGCAAAGGAGGAGGCCATAAGGTATGGTACAGTTATAACTGTAAGCCATGGCAAATAATATAAATGGGGAAGGGGAGGAACAAATAGTCAAATTTTAGAATTAATTAGAGTGAACAATTTTTTTATATAAGTAGTATTGTCACATGAGGTATAGAAATAAATTTTGTACTTAAAATCTACTTTTATTGGAAGGTGAAAAAAAATCAAAATTGTCCTGCAGTAGTGAGATTTAATATATCAAATTAAGACATATATTCATGCCTGGCATGAATATTAAAAGTAACAATGATACAATCAAAATAAACCTGCCAATTCTACTAGTCGAAATAGACTGTAATTTTAGCAGATTTACCATTGCATCCAATAAGAACTTCACGTGTGAAATATATGTGGCATCATTATATATGTTAGAAGTATAAAAGTGCTCATGATTGTTCGGTTTTATAGAGAAAATAATAGGTCATTTGGGCAAGTCACTGGAAACAAGATCTGATTCCGGTCAACTTCGTACTTGCCATTCAATTTTCCGTTAAACCGGCCAAATTGTATCATGCCCGTGGACTATCAAGTTTTCCGATATTATCGTAGATACGCGGCCGGGGCTGGCAGCACCACCGCTGAAGCCACCCTTGTACGGCTTCAGCTCTAACCTCCGCTTCCGCTAACCCTCCATGGTCGGTGAAGGAGCCTTGAGGGGCCATGTCGGTGGATCGCAGTTGGAATCATCATTGCAGCTGCCCCGGGCGTCGGAGCTACCCCCTTCTGTGGCTGCTGTGTGGACACGCCTCACCGGGACATGCTCATCTGCCCCTGCTCCTGCTCCGAATCACGGGCTCAGACACAATCTCCCCATCTGCCCCTGCTCTGAATCACGAACTCGCAGTCCCAGCGGTGGTTCCTACCGCCGATCACGAACCGTCGTAGTCGACCCCTCATACACCGCCGACATGAGTTCCCGAGCTGTTTCGGGTCATAGATTGGGGACGACACTGACATCTAGCACATGGGGCCGCAGCGTCGACATCTCGACCAGTGCGGACGAACGAACGTCGTCCTCTGCTTGTTGTGACTACTTCTCCTTTATGGCGGCTAGGTTTAGAAGGAGAGGGAGAGGGGAGTCCGGGAGGAGAGAGGGGAAGAGGGGAGCAGGAAGGAGAGAGCGAGTCGGGGTCACAGGAGGAAAGATGGTAAATCTGGATCGAGAAATGAAATCCCGCCTCTGGCGGGACTGACGTAGCCCGGATTAAGGGATTCCGTTATCCCAAAACGGGATGAGATCGGGATTTGCAACCAAACACAAATCAGTCCTAATCCGTTGATTGTTTGGCCGGGTTGGCACTAAAGACAAGTCAAAATCCGGATCCAGTCCCGTACCAAACAAGGGCTTATAAGTGATTTGATAACTATGGTACAGACTCAAGTACTATCACATTGCAGCATTAGAAACAAGAAGTCGATTAGCCATCTAACTGCTACCAATATATTTGTAATTTTGTAAATGTAACTCCACAGTACTCCTCACCCAAGGACACCAAGATATTTCTCATCTTTTTCCATTTAATGTAGAATTGTAGATATTTTGTTTAAGTTTACGTAAACAAATTTTGGTACATCATATATATAGACACACTTTAGGCTTAATGAAGCTAAGTTGACCTAAGTCACACTTACGCCTAACATGACCTAACTTAGACCTAATTGGCCCTAACTCGACACAGAATTGACCTAATTAGACCTAAAATTGGCATAAGTTGACCTAGCAAGAGCCAATCAGACATGATGTACCCTAGTTTGACGAAACCAAACGCCACTTTGACCTAAACATGTAGTTCATCATTAAAATTACCTAAATTGGTCTAATTTGACCTGATTCAAGCCGAAATTATTCAATTTTGCCTTTGACTTAAATTGGACCTAGAAAACTGTATACGGCCGCCCAAGTCACTTAAGGACCTGGACACCCAGGTTTCTGGCCCCTTGTCCAGTGCCTAGGTCGCTTTGCTAGCTATGCTCCGTAGCATAGATTAAGGGCATGTTTAGTCAGGTGTTGTTAGAATGCAAAGAGTGATTGGATATAAAAAGATTCAAAACTAAAGAATTTAAATTACTCGTATGTGGTTTGGTTGGATGTAGTTAGATCTCTTAGATTTTCTTTCCATGTGTTTCGTACATGATGTAATATCTATAAAGAAGTTTCCTTCATGCAACTTTTTTGAAATCATTAATGTTATAGATGTGCAAACTAAAATGTACAACGTAATAATACTAATCGATCGGAATGGTTCTAGAAAACGAAGCAGTGTGAGCAACGTATCCACTTGCATTTTGACAGCTCACCAGAAACTGAAGCAGTGACGGCTCAAGCATGGAGAGAGAGAGAGAGAGACCGGGTGAGAGAAAGAGAGTAATCGTGACTAGGGGAGAGAGAGACATGGGGAATGGGAACCATAAGGCAACTTTTTGTTGGGAAAAGCCTGGAACCAGCCAACGACTATACAAATGCCACACATGAAATTACATCTGACTACATGTGGTTTGGGCAGTCAAAGTTGTTGAGATGGACGCCTAGTCGCCACTTGGGAACGCGGTTTGGGCAGTCATAGTTGTTGAGGTGGACGCCTAGTCGCCACTTGGGAACCCATGGGGGGTCCTCCTGCGCCTTTCGCCTTACTTAAATTGGCATTTGGGTGCATGGGTAGGTGCCTAGAACCGCCTCGGCGGCCGCCGAGGCACAACTAGACATAGTTTTCTCCCAATTCTGAAACATTTGTAATTGTCATGGTAGTATCATATTTGACATATATAAATGATTTCATGTTTTCATAGGTTTCTACTTCACTCTTAAATGCTTTTTTAGGATGCAACACTAAATAAATACACAGTACCTTATTTATGTGTTATATATTGTATATCATATATTATTATTATTATGCAGTAAATAAATAAGGGATGAGCCCAGGCACCCGCCTAGGTGCTCAGCCAGGTTAGGCTACGGCCCGGCCACCTTGACAACCATGGGCACAATATAAATCCTTGATTTGGGACCAAGGAATTAAATGACTGATACCAATGCCGTTTCGACAGCTTGGATATAGATATTTACCGGTATACCAACGGAAATATCGACGGATGCAATCTGGGCCATATCGACACCAAAATGAACGAATTAAATCATGAAATTTTACAGGTGTAATCTCTACACCTAAATGCATCATTTTATGCAATAAAATTCTATAAGGGGTATGTGTGGGGGGGATCTCCATCATGTGGGAGGTAGGGAACCTGTCATGTTTTTTGTAGATTGCGATGACAAAATATTGGAATTAAGATTTGGAATTTTACTAGCACAATCCATAAACATAAATACACACACACATGCAATAATATCCAATTTACAACACATGAATAGCATAGTAACTTACTAACTCATATCAGTTGTATGTCGAGTTACACATTGATTCTCCATACAATATTGAGTTGATATGGTTAACATATTGCTCCCATGACATGTACATTATGTAAGGTTGGTGGTATGAAGTTACGTGTTGCTCATACACGTCATGTACAATACTATATAAGTGTATAATACTCGTTCGTATTATGTAATTAAACACGATATGTTTTAGAATTTGACAGTACTATGTCTTCATATGCATCATATTAGATTCTGAAAGAAAATATACACCAGGGCTTTCTATTGCTCTTCTTCAATGTTTAACTTTGACAATTAACTTCATGACTATCAAGGAAGTTAGGCACCATCACTATTGTGACGCCTTTTCTCCGTCGTTATTTGTTGCACGGTATCTTAATATGTGGTAGTGAGTTTCTTCATGGATTATGCACAATAGAGGGATAAGTATAAAAGCCATTATTACCATTCCCACTATATGCATGTAGTGGGGATGTGATAATATAAGTGTAGTTACCATGTCAACCATGTCCATGTTGTGGGATATATGTAGCAAGTGCCATATATAAACAAGTATATGACTAGAAAATTACAAAATCTATACTTTTTTATAATATTTATTTGTTGTGTTGCAAAGTAGTACATTTTCTTCCTTTGTATGATAAAAATACTAGTAAGAAGAACATATGTATACGAATTAGCTTACTACTAAAAACGATAGCAAATTATACTTATATTCCGTGGATTATTTAGGTATATTACTAAGATTATATTGTAGATTGTGAGAAAGTGTTGTATGTTGGCTAAATGGACATCAGTAAATCTCTTTGTTTTGATAATGACAAACATTTCATTCTTGCGATCTAACGTGCTACTTGAGTGTTGCAGGAATAAGGTGGATGACAAATATCATGGAAGATCTATATGCTTAATGATTGTATTTTCATGAAATGTAATCAATTTGTAAAAACTTGTACAAACATATAATGTACAAGTACTTAGACTTCATGTAAATCAAGCGTTAGATCTTCCCTAGCTAAACACCAAACTTAGATAGGTCATCCCCTTCAATAGTGTCATATATGCACACTTAATGTCTTTATTTGAACCATTGAAACAGGGTCAATCTCGGTCGACAAAATCCTCGACCGAGACACTCTCGGTCGACAAACTCCTCGACCAAGAAAGACACAGGTAGCCGTTAGACACAGCTAACAAGGTAGTTGCAGTTGGAGATGAACGTTGCAAACACTTGATCCAGAGAGCATGTCGGTCAACAAAACTTCGACCGAGTAGGTATCTCGGTCGACAATTTCTCGACCGAGATGGACTCTGACAGCAACTGCAAAATTAATTAACTAGCCGTTGTTAATGCAACTAACTTGTACCTAACGGCTAGTTAAGCACTTAGAACCCCCTAGAAAGTGTCTAGAACGTCCTTAAGCACTTGTAGGACATTCCTATAAATAGGACATGCCTTAGGACACCTAAACTCACCTATCTTACACACTTGAGCAATCTTTGAGCATACACTTGCATTGAGCAACCTGTTTGAGAGCAATTGAGCATATTTGCAATTGGCTACTTTTCTCTTGGCTCAAATTTTGTGTCCTATAGGCTAGTATCTCCTATCCACAGCAATTACAATTCCATATACATTGGTTAGGAGATCGACACGCTTGATATAGGCAAATCAAGCCTTGTGCTTCAAAGGATAAGTTGTAATTTCCATTTTCCTTTCTTGTTCACTTTCATTGCTTGTACTCTCCTTGCTACTCCTAGGTTGGAGGCTGCTGATTGGAGAGGGTCGTGATCTTCTTGGTGAAGGAGACTTTGAACTACTTCTAGAAGGCTGGTGCAACGGGAGGTTACTTCAAAGAGGAAGGCTACTTCAAGGGGGAGCTTGGAGTTACTTCAAGAAGGCTACCTCAAGTTGGTGCATCTACTTCAAAGTGAAGGTTGTTCAAAGGGGTGTAAGAAAGTATTGTATTTTGTGTAATTCCTTGTGAAGGTAATAAAATTAATACTTTCAAAATCCCGGTTGGGTAAGCAACCGGGTAGTGGACTGACTGCCTTAGTATTTGCTTAAGGTAGGAACCACTCTAAATCCCTTGTCTCCTTCTTACTTGTTCATTTGTGGTTGTTTGAGTTAAATAATTGTTAAATTAACTTTAAAACCCTATTCACCCCCCCTCTAGTGGTTTTTCATTGTAGATCTAAGAACACATATAATAAGGAAGATATAAAAAAGCAGATGGTGGGATCTTTACCAATTTAAGGCATTTTGGGATGAATTTAGATTTTAATTGAGATCGATGAAGTGTAAATGAGAGAAATGGTAGAAAACATAAAGGCATACCTTAGATTTGACTTATTAGAGCCCTAGTTGTCGAGATCCCTTTGCTCTGCCATTTCCTCCTCTCAAACAACAGAATCAGACTCAAGCACACAAAAAATCGGTATTTTTGTCGGTATACCGTTAAATTTCGTCGATATTTTTCGGTATTTGGCGGTATACCATCGGTTTACCGATATTTACAATCCCAACGGCAGGTTTGTGCGAACCGATGACCGATGTCGTCGATATCGGTATACCGACGGTATCGTCGATATCTCTTTCATTGTTTGGGACTGAACTGTATAGTTGGAGGCTAAATCACCCAACTGCATCCTATCACATCTAACCAAACAACAAAAAGAATAAATTGAAATGAATGTATTGCACCCAACCAAACAGGCCCTAAGCAACAACGTAACTATCCACTAGATTGTGGTAAGAAGGTGCCTAATGGTATAGACTAGAGATTAACTATGAAAATATATGAAAATTCTTTCTGCATAATAAATAAAGTAAGCTAAACAACATGCAAATTGTTTGCAAGAACCCCTTCTTAGGACTTTGATAAAGCAAATCTAATAATGGCAATAGATACAGTACTCATCAGTATTAATAAATGAAAGATGAATTGTGAAAACAAATTAATGCAATTAACAGTTGCATCCTACCAGTCCTAGAAGTAACAGTGTTCTAACCATGGTACTAAATGTCCTCGACATGGGGCGAAATTTCGCTGATAATGTCCATGTCGACGACTGGCGATGTCGAATCCATGTAAACATCCTTATTCCACAATATCCTCGACATTTCGTCTAAGTTGTCGACATTTCTCCATATGTCAACAAAGTTGACCCAAATCCATTCAAAAATTCCACAATGTCCTCGACATCTGTCGAAGTCGTAGAAGTTGGTGACATTCTTCCGGTGTTTTGTGGAGTTTGTTGTGTGAGGGGGAAAACGAGTTGGAGCTTGAGGTAAGATGATTTTGATGTTATTTTTCACTATTCTAAGCTAATAGCAAGGTTGTCAGACTCGAACCGGTAAGCGAACCGGTGAGGCCTCTTGTTCCCGGTTCACTAGTTCAACCAGTGGTCTGACCGATTCAACCGGTGACGTCAGCATGACGTCACTAATAGTTTAAAAATATATCAATATCTTTGATACTCATAGAAAATGTCCCTACAAACGCTATGAAACATGAATACTAGCAAAACTGCTCACAATAACATAATAAACAGACCAAATAACTAGTATTATTCTATCGATGGACATTTATATACCAACATGAATATAGTATTCAACATTAATTAACAAAAATAGTAGCAAAAATTCATTTACTTGTTAAGTGAGAGAACCGGCCAGTTCAGCTGAAATCGGACCGGTTCGCCGGTTCACCGGTTTGATGCCGGTCAGACTTCATTTCCGGCTTTGGGAGGGAACCGACCCGGTAGGGTGACCGGTTCTCGGTTCAACCGGTCAGTCTGGTTCAGTTCTGATAACCATGGCTAATAGTAATAAACCGACCCCCTCTTTGCTAAATCTACCATAGATTTACACCATTTTTATGTAGTTTTAGTGTTACAAACTTTATATATGGAAGAACTCTGCAGTTTGGAGACGACTGTATATAATTGTGTATTTATCTACATATGTAAACCTATATGGATGGCTATATTAGACATATATTGTGTTTTTTAGTTAGATTTGATGAAATCTGTCAAATTTCATCACAAAATTACTATTTTTAGCTTAATTTTTGTCGAAGTTGCGTCGAAGTTTGGTTGTAAAAATCCTCGATATTTCCACAAACTTCCACATCCACACCTGTCAAAGTCGGCTTGAAGTCGAAGTCTTGTTCCATGGTTCTAACTACAATCTATAATGCATTGCTAATCCAAGAAGAATTATTAATAATGAATGTTATCATTTATTCAGGCAGATAATAAAAGAACAAATCGGAGTAGAGAAGTGGAAGAAAAAATTACTTCAATATAGCTTTCAGTAAAAGAAGATCATGTGTATCCTTCCAATATTTCAAACAATTTACAGGACAGATGGCTACGAGTTCTTCTGAAAACAAGGGGGCATCAGGGTTTCGTATCACATTCTTCACCTGCCATAGCAAATATGTCAGCTTTCAAAAAACATGTTATCAGATAGGAATATTAACCAACCAACATAGTTAACATTAAGAAACTGATAGATAATTCTAAACATACAATGTCAAAATGAACGGATACAGAATCTACACTGCAAATATTGTGTCCGATAAAATAAAGAGAACATTTTCTAAAACTCTAGATTTTGTGATGATCCATGATCATCCATGTAACAGAAATAGCTATAGAGAAAGATAAACATGTATCATTCTAGAAGATAATTAAATTTTCGCAGTTGCTTTAGACCAACACAAAAAGATATGACTGTTTCTCCAGCATACTATACTTTAAGAAAATGTATTCAAATAATAAATATAAAAACGTAAACCTTATCTCTTATTAACTGCAACGTAGCAATTCTGACCAGGACATCCTGTATTCTTAGTCCCTCTTTTGGCACACCATCTAAAAACAATGAGAAGGAAACTGCATTAACCTCGACCATAGACACCAACCAGAGTCACCCTGGAAAGAGCAAGTCCTATGGCACAGATGTTCACCTGAAAAGTTTGGCGAGTCTGATGGTTCCTCAACAATATGAGACATGAAGAGGGAGCCGTATCTATCAGTTGAAACAAAACCATAGACAAATTCAGCTAGGGAACTAACAATTCAAAAAAAAATTCTTTTCTCCTACGGAAATTTTAATTCATTTGGTGAAAACAGTACATATCTCTATGACTTAAGTTATTTGACAAATTAACAATCAATTTGAAAGGTATTATTAAAAACACTGTCGTTTAATACTTCATTGCTTTATATTATATGCATATGATATCGATAAAAAAATGGTATTCGTTATTATCAGCAGTCCGCCGGAATATCCTGATCGAATATTTTGACCTAGCAATTGTGGGAATATTCAATACTTCATGGCTTTATAGTATATATATATAATATTGATCAAAAGAAAAAAATTATTCATTACGTCTGCAGTCCACCAGAATACCTGAACGATATATATTTTGACCTAACTGTGGGAACATATGGAATCGAACAAACTCGTTAAGAAATTATAGAAATATGTATACGATTATACAGACACACACTCACACACGTATAGTGATCTTGTGAGAAACATGCTACGGTGAGAGCATGAGAGGCATTTGAATAACTATAAAGTTATAGATTATTTTTAATATCCAACCTTATGGATGGGAAGAACATCATTTCTTTTACCATCACATCGTGTCATGTCATCATAAGGATTTTTTACATGTCCTTATGTATAATATACACATTTTACAATCCAACGGTCAGCCTAAAACTCAATATGGAGCGTCGAAAAGTATTCGCTTGTTATGTGTGCAATACAAGTCCTATGATGATGAAATTTTGGGGGAAGGTAACTAATACGGTATAGTTTTAATCTATACGCTTGGATAACGAAAAATTGATCATTGTGCAAAGTTATTTAAATGCCTCTCATGCTCTCATCAAGATATAACTTTGCATAATGATCCATTTTTCATTATCCAACCGTATGGATTAAAAGTATACCTTATTTCATGCACACACAACAAGTGAATACTTTTCAACGCTCGATATTGAGTTTTAGGCTGACCATTGGATTGTAAAATGTGTATATTGTGCATATGGACATGTAAAAAATGTCTAATTACGATGATTTTGTGTGTGATGGTAAATGAAATGATGTTCTTCCCATCCATAAGGTTGGATATTAAAAATAATCTATAACTTTATAGTATTCAGATGCCTCTCATGCTCTCACCGTAGCATGTTTCTCACTAGATCGCTATCAATACTTATATATTTCAAAATTTAAATTGTTAATCTTCATTGTTAGTAATAAATATAGGTTACATACAAAATTTGAGCTCATTTTGATGTGTACGCCACTCATCAAAGGACAACAAAATCGAAGTACAAAACTAATTTCAAGTGCATCAGTTTTGTTGTGTTTATATGAATGACCAATAAGTGTTCAATGAGCTCAAATTTTAATTATAAGCTATTCATAAGGCATTTAAGAGGATCAACGGTTTAGATTTTTTTTAAAATGTTGTGTATAATGGAACGCGACTTCAGTGTATTATGTCTCCGGTACACTCGAGTGTATTCCAGCCTAACTCTATATCTAAGAAGCACAGACACTTCTAGACAGTCCTTGTGTCCATGTCAGATGTGTTTTGGACACGGACACTTCCTGGAGACGGCCCAAAACGTTTTTGACATAGCGGGTACGTGTCATGTCCATTTTGGACTTTTTTTTGCAGATCGAACACGGCTGGGCACAGCAGTGCAGCAAATACTGCTGCTGCAATAGTCTTTCAAAGTGCAGATGTTGAATATACAACTACTGGTTGTCTTGTCATTGAGAAAATGTAACATAGAGTTGAGATCTAATCAAAGTTGAGATCAAATCTGTCAACAAGAATCACTATGTAAAATCTCAGCTGAATTAGATATTATTAATCACATTATAGTGTAACGAATTGGTTGTCTGAGAAATCCGAACTCATTTATTATTCTGTAATGTATTGTATCTACTGAAGGTACACAAAATTTGTGTTTTATATTATTTCTACTTCACACACGAAAACACACATATTCGCATGCATATAAGATTATACATACATACCCGGCCAGCGTAGCTCAGGCAAGGAACAAGGTGACCGATACCGACGCCGTTTCGACAGCTTGGAAATAGGTATTTACCGGTATACCGACGGAAATATCGACAGATGCAATCCTGGCCGTTTCGACGCCAAAATGAACTAATTAATTTATGAAATTTTACAGTTGTAATCTCTACAACTAAATGCATCGTTTTATGCAATAAAATTCTATATTGGGTGTGGGGGGGGCATCATGGGGGAGGTAAGGAATCTGTCCTGTTTCATTGGGATTTCGATGGCAAAATGTAGGAATTAAGATATGAAATTTTACTAGCACAAACCACACACTTAAATACACACAATTATGTAATAATATACAATTTACACATGAATAGCATATCTACTTTCAACTCACATCAACTGTATGTTGAGTGGCACGTTGGTTCTCCACACAGTAATGAGTTGATATTACTGAGATATTGCGGCCATGACATGCACATCCTATAAAGGTGGTTGTATGTAGTCACATGCTCCTCATACACATCATTATTGGCAAATTGTATGAAGTTCCATGTTGCTCATTCATGTGCGATATTGTGTAAGTGTATAATACTCCTTTGTATTATATTCACATTACTCTTTAGTAAAACATCTTCCACTAAATATAAAAAAGTTACTAAATATATCAATACTAATTGTAATATGCTTAGATAGATTGTATGATAATAGTAATTAATAGTGTTGTAAGTAGGTAGATCTAGTGATAATATTGTAGATCTATATAATATACTTATAGATGTATGTATAGTTCGCGTAAACATATAAAAATTGGAGTAATCCTAGGCTTTGGCGATAAAAAACACTTTTTTTAGGTGAAAGTGGAAGAAAAAAGTAGGAAAAAGAGATGGAGAGGTTGCTAATGGTAGAAATGAAAGCGATTAGTTATAATTACCTTGATTTGGGTTGGTATTAGCTCCAATCGCCAAGAATCATCCAAATGCACCTTCTTTTCTCATCCCAATAAGTAACTGCAGTCATTCTATCAAAAAACGGTATACCCATCGGTATACCGTCGGTTTCGGTCGGTACAGTGAAGTTAGTAGTGCATTTTGCACCGAAATCATCGAAACATGGCGGTATTGGCGGTATACATGTCGGTAATTGCGATTCTATCGGTACGCACGCATGTTTCAGTATCGGTACGCGTCGGTATCGGTATTTCGGTCGAAATACCGCCGGTACCGGCGAAACTTCATTCCTTGAGCTCAGGTGGTAGGCACGGTGTCCCCCTCCGGGGGGATCCCAGGTTCGAGCCCCCTGTTAAGCATTGTATTTACCACCCGCCAGCTATCCGGGCTATGGTTGGGCAAAGGACGCGGGGGCAGCCAGTAAAAGTTGTCATAATCCTTTTTTTTTAGATTACACACACACACACACACACACACACACACACATATATATATATATATATATAATATGAGGTTTGGAAGTGTATACCAGCCAGTACAAGCAACTTATGTGTACCGGCCACGAAAATGACGTGGAATACATCAATTCCATACAATCATATGGATTGAGTCAAAATTCAATAGATTGGATGTGTTAAAAAAAATCACAACCATACCTCATGTATACCATGAGATATAACAATATATCATTCAACAGTTTCTGCAATTTCAGCAACTTACCGTTGATTAGAAAATATGCATTTTCTTTACATTTTATGATTTAAGAATGTCGGTTTGAAATGAATTATGATACACATGTTACCTAAAGGGTGTACATCACATCCATAAGGTGGATTGCTTTTTATAGTATGATAATCATCATAAATAAAGATGGGAACATGTAAGCTACATGTACTCAGGTACACAATTGTTTTAACCATATAAATATATATATATATATATATATATGCCTCCCTCATTTATTTTACAGTACCGAAATATAATTAATTATTTTCCAGTGAGTTTAATCAATATAAAAGCCAAATTTAAGAAAAGAATTATTCTAAACAATGTAAGAGAGAGAGAGAGAGAGAGAAACAAGTAATAGAGATTTCATTTCATAGTTCCAAGTCTTATGCTAAGCCATGACTATCCTTCATAACATAGCCATTGAATAGAAACTAAGTTGAAGGGGCAAATCAGTAAAAACCTAGAAATCATGATTTAAGAGTACAAATTCCAAATAATAATGGCATTTGGCACATATCACAGAAAAAAAATCTTTATTTCAAACATTAGATATGCAAGTGCATTTAAATTGAGATAAATATACTTATATTGATTTTATTAAACTTAACCAATCCTAAATTTATCTAGATGACACTTATAACACAAAGGCCTACCTTGCTCTGATCTAACTTGTATCAGACCTCTTTGACCAAATCAAGCCTAAGTTAGCATGATCTTATCTAAATCAAACACAGACTAACCTAAGTACCACTAAACACCCCACATTACCTTATTTAAACCTTATTAAGATGTAAATCACACTTATGACACAATTTCAAACTAACGTGCTCTAAATTAAGCTATATCAGACCTACTTTGACCAAAACAATCCTAAATTGACCAAATCTTAGCTAAATCAAACATAGACTAACCCGATTAGCACTAAAGACGTTATAAGACCTATTTAAACCTTAATTAGGGTGGCAAGATCACCTAGAGTGGGTCTAAAAGACCCTAGGCGCCCACTTTGTCCACTTGGCTTCTAGACGCCCAGACTTGAAACACCACCTCCAGAGTCTAGCAAGCCTAGGTGGGCCCTGGTAGAATCTTTAATAACTATGATTGGCCCCAGTTTGATCTATCTTGATCAAGACTAAACCTGATTTGACCTAAACATTACATTGCCCTAATTTGTCTTAGATCAAGCCTAAACTAGCATAAAATGATATAATCTTATGAAACTCCTGTATTTTGCCCTAAATTGACCTAAATGATATATAATTTGGCCACTCAGCCTAATTTTCCGATTAAACCTAATTCACCAAATACAAACCGAAATTGCTGAATCATACCTGACTTGGTCAAAATCATATGTATTTTAAACCGAAAACAACTCAAAAGTTAATTTTAACTAACCAATATCAGAACCACTATTTTAAAAAAGCAGTCCAGGCGGCCGCTTGAGCGGATCAGACCCCCACCTACTTGGTTGGGCCTTCAGGCTGCAGTTAGGCGGATTGGACTTAAGCGCCCGCTTGGCCCGCTTGAGCAACTGCCTGAACACTGGTTTTAGGTGCCCGCCTAAGGCCGCTTAATGAAAAACAGGCTTAAGACCCACTTCTCAGGCCCATATTGAACATGAAATGTGAGTCTAAGCATTTAATATTATAATGTTCATGAATATACTATTAAAATAATTTTGTATATACGAATAAAGTATGTTCATATATATGCTACACTGATGTTGCTGCTACTATATAAAACTAGTTATTTTGTACGACTTAGTCTACTAGAATAACTAGTATCGGTACATATAATATATTACCATGTAACTCTATTATAAATCAGTAATATTGTTTTGTTTGTAGTACTGATTAGTAAGTACGGATCATTAAGCTACTAATAACGGTAAATTGGTACATGTAACTGTGATATAATGTAACTGTAACACTGTATAATCCTCTGAAGCAATATTGTATGACGATAAATTACTAACAAGTATGTTGTATGATTGCATGATAGAAGTATACTACTATATGTAGTGGGTACCACTATATAATAAACACCTAATCACTGTATTGAAAAACGTTCTGAGCGGGCGCTTAAGCGGCCGCTTAATCGGTCAAGAGCTCCAGCCGTTTAATTTTGCTGTTGAACGCCCGTTTAGCAGATCTACAAAAAAGGCCGTTTTTGGCCGCTAAACCCGTTTTTCCCCGCTTTTTGCCCTTTTTCCCCTTTTTTTGCCCGCTTTTTACCCTTTAAAAAAAACTTTTGTAAACCTAACAAGAAGTAAATTATATTGCCCAAGTATTATCAACTACAATATATTAAACTTATATACATTAAATGTTCTATAATAAGCAGTAGGTCTAATTTAGAATGCATATTTGTATCTAAGTCGTGAAATAAGGTACGGTTGTAATGTATACAAGTAAATTAGCTGTAATGTATGATTAATTGATGATATGCAAATATAAAAATAAGCTAGTAAGGTATCCATGATAAGTATATTGTTTATTGTTTGTCTATATCAGCATGTAATGTTTGTCGTATCATGCATGTAGGGTGTTATATAAATGACAAGTCTATTATTTACTATATTATAGCTATAATCATTGTTTTATAGTTATCTTATAAACTATTTGGGTGTTTTATACTGTTGGGTAGTGTTTAAAAATATATAAATTTCCAAGAGGTATAGTATTTATATACATATATATGTAATTTTATATAAATTTACATAGAAAACTCAAAACCCATTTTTTCAAAAACCGCCCAACTTACCGCTTAACCAGTTACAAGGTGTTGTCCGCACGCTTACCGCTTAACGTTTTTTAAAACATTGCTCCTAATAATATGATACAAGCATAGTTTAAAACTTCCACGAGATTGTCGAAATTTCCACAATTATTTCCATACCGATGGCCATCGGACATCGAAATGCACTGTCGAAACGCACTGTGGATTGCCTAGAGCATATATTTTTCTGCACAATTTTGTGTCTTTAAGTTTATATATTGTGCTTGCAAACTATAATGACTTAATTCATTGACTTCACCATTGAAAAATGACATCAAAATTCTCCATTAAAATCCCCATCGAACAGTTCAAGGTCCTTCACTCACACATGAGGAGACCCCCACCCCCACATCCAGTATGAAATATTATTGCATATTTGAGTAGATCTAAACTAGTAGATAATTCTGGTAAAATTTCATAAATTAATTTGTTGATTTTGTCGTCGAAACGTTAGCAACGTATTTGTCGAAATTTTCATCAAAATTCAGTAAATTTCTGTTTCTGTGGCCAGCGAAACGGCATCAAAATCAGACATTTTCTTCCTTGGATACAAGTATGCTATTGTAAGTAATACATGTGTATCAACGTCTCATGTAATGTTATTAACTACTTAGATTATTTCTTCATGTCTTAAATCCTTGTGATTGCTTTCTTTTGGTTCATTGTTTTCTAGTTATGTTATAAACACTTTACACTGTGGTGCAGGATGAACTTTACGCTGCCACATGGGTTTAGATATGCATACAAGTTTCTAGAAAATTGTTATTTATATACAAACACGTATAGATTTGCATAGATTTATATAGGAAATTAAGCATCGATTTTTTAAAAAGCGACCGCTTGAGCAGTTGAACGCCTCCCGCTTCCCGCTTTTTTCAGAACTATTTCATGCTAATTCGTACCCCTAGGAGTATACATTCGAGGATTTTTAAAATTCCTAATCTTCCCCTAATTCGTACCCTATCTTTCCTTCGACCTTATATGAAGGTTGGCCATGGGACCTAGAGGCAAATAGCTAGGGGACTCTATTTGAGATCAGGTGCACCCTTAATCCTATATAAGGTTGCCAATGGTTGTCTCTTGTAGCACTTTATTTCTTAGCTAAGAGAAGCCTTCAACAGCCTTGAAGAGAGGAATCGCTTGAAGTTTTTAATGCACAGGTGGCGTACTTGAGATTAGGCGTCATGCTAGACGTTTTAGCGTTCCTAGGGAGGTTTTCAAATTATTGTTTCAGTATACTTTCCTGTATGTATACACATATTTTGTTTAGAAAAGATAATGCGCAAAAAGCTCAATCTGTCAAAGAAAAGATCTTTGGATGATTTATGGTGGGACAAGTTAATTATATATTTGTTTTCACAGAGCCAATATATGAGATGTCGAGGATTGCTAACACTGACAAACTCAATTTGCATTTGGTGTATGATATGTGGGATTCAATGATTGAAAAAGTGAAAGCAACCATATATAGGAATACGAACAAACAATTTGATGAGGAATCTAGCTTTTATGTTGTGGTTCACAATATTCTAGTTGATTGATGGAATAAAAGCAACACTCCTCATTGCATGGCACATTCACTGAATCGTGAGTAACTAATGAAATTTATTTATTATTGATTTGATTTTTATGTAATATATTTTATAATTATGTAATGTTGCAAAACATTTTTCATATAGGTACTATAGCTTTGGATGGCTTAGTGAGGGTCCTACTAAAAAAGATCGTCATAAGGATATTGAGATTTTGAATGGAAGGAACAAGTGCCTGAAAAGATACTTCCCCAATTTTGAAGAGTGTCGAGTGGCAAATATGGAGTTCTGCAAGATTCTCAGCTTTCATGGATGAATTTGGGGAGCATGACTCTATTGTTGACAGAGCTCACACGGAGCCACACATGTGGTGACTAGCGCATGGAAGTAGTGCACCAGATCTACAACAATTGGCTACTAAATTGTTGGGACAACCTTGCTCTTCTTCTTGTGAAAGAAACTGGAGCACTTATTGTTTTATCAAATCAATGAAGAGGAACAAACTTGCGCCAAAACGTGGTGAAGATTTGGTATTTGTACAAACTAACCTCCGTCTCTTGTTAAGGCAGTCTAAAGCATATTCACATGGGAAGAGAAAAATATGGGATGTATGTGGCGACAAATTTGAACCTCTTGATGGTGGAGGTCTATTGGATGTAGCAGATCTATCACTTGATGAACCTCATTTTGAGTCCATTGTGTTTCTTGAGGGTGATGAGGAAAATGAAGTAACTAAAGTTTAAACTTTGAAGAAATTAGAATGCTAAAAATGTGGCTATTTTCTCGGTGTTTTGGTGGATATTGGTTGATTTGTCTTTGGGTTTTTTTGGCGGAAAGTGGATAGAATTAATGCTTAGTCACAGACAAATAGTTGTCTTACTTGTAACTTTTTGGGAAGATGACTATACATTATGCAATACATCACAAAGTTTAGCCTCGGTAGTGCTATGTTTGGGTATTATACATAGAATATGAATGGAAGTGAACTTGCCTTTCTTGTAACTTGTATCTGACACAAAAATGAAATGGCCCCTTTGGATATTCTACTTCAATGTTTCAATGGTGTGGTTATACAATTGTCAATTGGTTTCATTTTTAATTTATCTGAAATGAAGTTAAATTGTCAAATAAAGCTCTTATTTTGCATTTTTGATGAATATATACATATATAATTAGTTTAAATTTAAATAAATAGTAATTAATTGCCGTGTCTGTAGTCGTGTCAGTGTCCTATATTTTCCAAAATTGTCGTGTTCCGTGCCTGTGACTATGGTTCCCAGGATAGGGTTTTGTCAATATTGGTAGACTAGTGAAAGCAAAAGTTTGAGCTCATTAGGACAATTATAGCCCTAGCAACAAAACATCACAATATTGATGGTATAAAATGTCTAAAAAAGTCAATTGCTTTCAATACCGCCCTCAATGAGACTGCCACTGAATCAAATGTGATTGTGTGTGCCATATGGATTATGTTTGTGTCATCCAGATCTGTTCCATCAAACAATTGTGCCTACATGTACCTACTACCGAGTGTTTGCAATATAAAAATTGTATTGAAAACCAAAATACATATGGTTTTATCAATACTGGAAGACTAGTCAAACCAGAAGTTTGAGCTCATTAGGACAAATATAGCCATAAAAACAAAACACCACATATTGATGGTATAAAATGTATATAAAAGTCAAATGATTTTAATACCTCCCTCCATCCCTCCTCAACGAGACCGCCGCTGAACCAAATGTAACTGTGTTTGCCATATTGTTTATTTACGCGTAAGTCCAGATTTGTTTCCTCAAACAATTGACCATACATTTACCCACTTTTACTGAGTATTTTACAAATTTATTAACTTTTCATCTTTTGCTGAACGAATTGAGGATGCAATATTTTCCTAACTAGATTCTGAATACAGCTTCCTAAATTTTATAGTTCGAACATGTAACTGAAAGATAACAGCATTGAAAACTTGAAGCAAGCATTTGCCTAAAATCCAAAGAAATTAAGGGAAAAGAGTTTGGTGGGACGAAGGGCACTTTAAACATACTCTTTGACTTCTTCCAATGTTTTACCCTTTAGTCGAGGAACAAACTCACTCCAGTCAAAGTCCCCAAATCCATACCTGAAACAAAATCGGAATATGAGAAAAAAGAAGATATGTTCCGCTAGCATAGAAATTACTGCTTGAAGTTTCTTACAAACCAGGTCAGAGTATAACTAACACACCATTACATTTCTACCACTTTCTATCTTGAAGGATTTAAAACATGATTATATATCGAACGGATATAAATCTAAAAATGACCAAATGACAACGGATAGCTTCAAGCATCAAGGGGGGGTGTGAACTGAGTGTTGTTTCCCTATATGTGGATAGCCCAATGCTTTTTCAAAATTTAGGGGGTAAACTTGAAAATTTGACAAATGAACATTTAGGATCTCAGCAGAAATGCCTCACCCTCATCATGCACTCTTACAAGTGGCATCACCATACCAACAACAGGTCTGGCGACTAAGCAGATCCTTCAACCAGTGATCTCCCGCTAACAGTGGAGGACCTTTGTACTTAGGGATGTACATCGGTCCAAACCCGGACCGGACCGGACAGAGACCCGGTTAACAAAAAATATATGGACCGAGGACCGGACCGAAGACCGGACCGGAAAAAGCATAGACCGAACCGGGACCAGACCGAGACCGGACCGGATAACTTATATTTATATAATCTTGACTATAAAATATAAAACAACTATGATATAAAAATTATAAAACACCATTTGAGTTTGGTAACAACTATATATATTAGATTTAATTAACATGTATAAGAAGTTTTTTTATATTATACTCTAATATCCTTTATAAATATTAAATTTAATTAGCATGTATAAGAAGTTTATTATTCGGTCCAACCGGTCCAGACCGGTTTCTAGTTGTGGTTCACAATATTCTAGTTGATTGATGGAATAAAAGCAACACTCCTCATTGCATGGCACATTCACTGAATCGTGAGTAACTAATGAAATTTATTTATTATTGATTTGATTTTTATGTAATATATTTTATAATTATGTAATGTTGCAAAACATTTTTCATATAGGTACTATAGCTTTGGATGGCTTAGTGAGGGTCCTACTAAAAAAGCTCGTCACAAGGATATTGAGATTTTGAATGGAAGGAACAAGTGCCTGAAAAGATACTTCCCCAATTTTGAAGAGTGTCGAGTGGCAAATATGGAGTTCTGCAAGATTCTCAGCTTTCATGGATGAATTTGGGGAGCATGACTCTATTGTTGACAGAGCTCACATGGAGCCACACATGTGGTGACTAGCGCAAGGAAGTAGTGCCCCAGATCTACAACAATTGGCTACTAAATTGTTGGGGCAACCTTGCTCTTCTTCTTGTGAAAGAAACTGGAGCACTTACTGTTTTATCAATTCAATGAATAGGAACAAACTTGTGCCAAAACGTGGTGAAGATTATTCGGTCCAACCGGTCCAGACCGGTTTCTACCGGTTTTGGACCAAACCGGACCGAGGACCGGAATTCTAAGAAATTAAGGACCGAGGACCGGACCGAAAGTCAAGTCGATCCAAGACCAGACAGGTCCGCCGGTCTGGACCGAGAAATGTACAACCCTATTGGTACCCCAAAAACGAAGTTGATGCCTTTTCAGAATTTAGGGGGTTGAACAGGGAGGTGTGTTTCCCTGTAAATGGATAACCCGAGCGTTTTCATAATTTAGGGGGCAAACTTGAAGATGTGACTAATGAATATTTAGGATTTCAGCAGAAATGTTTCACCCTTTTCATGCACTCTTGGAAATAGCATCACCATACAACAAAAAGTCTGGCGACAGAACAGATCCTCAACTACTGATCTCCCACTCACAAAAGAGGACCCTTGTACCCCAAAAAAGAACATTTACGTTTGATTGCAGATGTCTCGATCTTCGCAAACAGGGCAGTAGAGCATGCTCATAATCAGCTGACTAGCGTACAAAGATACCAGCCAATCAATTTCACATGAAGGATAACCCTCGATCTCTATCATCAACATCCAATCCAGCATCTGCTTCCCCAAAACCACCATAGGGAACAGGAAAGAACAACCTCAGCAACAAAATCTCTCCTGCCAATCTGCATCACCAAGCTGCCAGCCTTCCCCTAAGACCAACCATCTTCCAATAGGTTAGACTCTACGTCCCACCTCCATAATGTAGGACAGTCTACACACATTTTAGAAGTTATTCTATATTAATATACAAACTTAATTACTGTTTTAGTGGTCATCAAAGTAGACCACTAAAAAATTTCCAATGAATAGTAGTAACACATGGTTCATGACACGCATGAAGGTGTTGGGTGCGTTGGACAGGCCAAAAGGCATGACTAGCCACTCATATAATCCGTCGGGGGTTTTGAAGGCAGTCTTCCATTCATGGGACTCCTTAACACAGATCTGGTGATACCCGCTACGGAGGTCAATCTTGGAGAAATAGCGGGATCCCATCAATAGATCAAGCATGTCGTCAAGGCGTGGAATAGGGAATCGGTATTTGACAGTGATTTTATTGATGGGTCGACAATCTAAACACATACGCCAACTACCATCCTTCTTGGGAGCAAGGATTGTAGGAACCGCACAAGGACTCTTGCTCTCGTGAATGAACCCTTTGAGAAGGAGGGCATCAACTTGATGTTTCAATTCAGCATGCTCAGTCGGGTTCACACAGTAATGTGGTCGGTTAGGTAGCGAAGACTCTGATATCAAATCAATCTCATGTTGAATATCATGCAAAGAGGGAAGTTCATCAGGAAGGTCGGCGGGTGTCATGTCTTTTAACTCGTCTAGAAGGGAGACAAGTTCTGGTGGGGGGGCTGAAAATCGGACACGGGAGTGGATTCTTTGATGTATAGCACATACATGCATCCTGATTCTAGACTGGTTTCTTCAAGCTCTCGTCAAGTGACAAGGTGTAGAGAGTGCTGGGATTTGGAGGATTGGGGGTCTGGTGGTGGATTCCTTTTTATAGGAGAGATGAATCGAGTAGGTGCTAATCGGATGTGTTTGCCTTTGTGCCTAAAGGTATAAACGTTGGGGCGTCCCTCATTGTGGGCATCTAAATCATAAATCTAAGGGAGACCCAGAATGACGTGGCCAACATCCATGGGCAACACGTCATACCAAATGTGGTCTGAATAAGCACCTAAAGTAATGGGTACAAGACAGCGTTAGGTGATGGGCAAGCTGATTTGATTCACCCAATGGACTTTATGTGGCTGAGGATGGGGCTTTGGACGCAAGTCCATACGCTTCAATCCATGGGGTGAAATGATGTTCTGAGATCTGCCACCATCAATGAGTAGTTTGCAACTTTTACTTGCATGTTTGAAGAAGGTCTGGAAGGGTGTGGTGCATTTTCATTCATCCCCTTCTGAAGGGGCAGCAAAAACACGCATGACCTGGAGATATGACGGATCATAATCATAGTCAGCGTCATCATCGGAAGGTGCAGAGGCAGGATACACATCTTCGTATCAAGAGTGGGATCAGGAGTATCAGGGGACACAAAAAAAGCACGACGAGGGCATTGGGCAGCTAGGTGAGTCGTGTTGTGACAATGAAAGCATTCACGACCTCGCGGAGGAGGGCGAACTGGAGTTGTGACTACCTCATTTCCTTTACTAAAGGAAGGGGTTGACGAACTCTGGGGAGGTGGTTGGGGTTGGGGATGGGCAGAGTGATTCAGGGTAGTGGAAGGGTTATTGGTTGCACGAATACGTTGTCCAAAACGAGAAAAGGAAGGACCACGAGAAGCAGGCTGAAGGTAACTCTCTACCTTTTGGGCAGAGTGAAAAGCATCATCCAAGAAGTCATATTGTTGTAACTCCATTTCTCATTTAATGTCAGGGTGTAAACGGTGCACAAAACGAGCGGCCAATTGCCAATCAGAGTCATTGTAAATACAACGGTTCTTGGCTTCCTCAAATCGTTCGATGTACTCTTGAACAGATGATGACCCTTGGCTAAGGGTCATCCAGTCAGAAAGAAGTTTTCGGTATTGGGCGGGAACATAACGTTCACACAACTTAGTTTTCATCTCATCCCAGAAGAGGACAGGGGGTTGACCACTGCGCTCCATATCATGTTGGACACATTGCCAATACCTCTTGGCAGACCCTTCTAGTTTCATCTTGGCAAACCTAATCCATTGGGCGTCTGTCATGTTATACCAGTCGAAATAATCTTCCAAACTGGCAATCCAATCGAGGAAAGCCTTAAGGTCAAGTTTACCATCAAACGTTGGGGCATCGACCTTAACTCGTCGGGTGATATCATCGTGAGGCGGGTGTCTCGGGTTGTACTGACCATAAGGGTTTTGTGGAAAGGTTGGACCACGTGAGGGGGCGTGATATGCATCATGTCCAGGGAGACGAGGACGTGGCTCCGGTGGTGGAATGGGGTGATAAGGTGGAGGCATTGGTTGTTGAGGGTGTGGATAATGGTTCGCATGAACGAATTATGGAGCAGGGGGGATGTGTTGGGGTGGGTATGGTGGTCGTGGCGCAACGGGTTGAGGTGTATAAGGGAGAGAGTGATAATGCATCGGGAGGTAGGGGTGGTTTTCCTCGTAGGGTTGTGGAGTATAATGGTCAGGTTCAGTAAAAGGTTCAGCGACCCCTAGTACTCGGGATCCCTTACGGTTGTGGTGCACAAAATTGTAGGGGAGTAACAGGAAAAGGAGTTTGTGGTGCATTCCCGTTATTTGGTGGCATACCATATCCCAGATAAGGTTTTGAAGTCTGACTGGTCTGGAGAGTATGTGCATGGCGAAGAGTGTGAAGCTCAGCCATGATGGAATTGATTGATTGACCCAGAGTTTCAAGGGTAAATGGGGGTTGGGAAGACGTAGGGGTTGCTTCTTATGTGGGTTCTAAAACTGGGCTATTAGACCTACTGTCAGACATAATGATTTGCAACGAAATAGCCAAAAATATATTGTGCCAAATGAAAATTTAGTTCTAAAATTGACAACGCAAAACGATTCAAGAAAACAATGCGGAAAAATATACGATAGTAAAATAGTGCACCGAACTAGGGAAAACCTTTCAAAAAATTGGGACTTGGCAATTTTTTTTTTGGTGGATGAATCAAAACTTCCTACGGACTCTTTGCGAATGTATCAAAAATCCAGTAGATAAGCAAAAGCACAATAGATAATGAAAAGATCTTACCCAAAGTGATGAAAATCGTTGCTTCCTTGCTTTTGATATAGATGGAGAGAATTACCTCGGGAAGAAGTAATATTTATGTGCCTTGACCCTCTGCGAAGAAATATTTTCGTGGGGTTGCTTACGAGCGGCCCGGGGGCCAGTTGTCGATGGAGTCATGGAGGGCTGACCAAAGGGCGGTGACGGCAGCAGCAGGCGGCGGCAGCAGTAGCAACAGGCAGCGGCGGCGGCTTGGGACCAATTGTCGACAAAGTAGTGGATGGTTGACCAAAGGGCGGCGACAGCAGCAGGCGGAGCGGAGGAAGCAACAGGCAGCTGCTGTAGTGGCAGCAGGCTACGACGACATCGGACAGAGGCAGTGGCCGGTAGACGAAGGTGGCGGCCACGGACAGAAGCGTTGGTAGGCAGCAGACAAGGGGGTGGGGGCGGCGGCAGTTACACGAAGAACGGCGACTGGGCAGGACCTAACCCTAATATTTTAGGGTTAGGCTATCATACTACTTAATGCAAAACTACAAGCTAACTTAAGAAAAATAAAGCAATGGCTAAAAGATGACTCTTATTCATCAATTGTGTCTCTACATGGACGCAGATAGAGCCTTTATATAGGCTTCTAAAAGAAAGACTAAGCGGCCGTAGCCAATGTGGGACTAAACCACTTGACTTTACAAAATCCCAAAAACGAGAAACAAAGGCAAAATAAAATAAAAGTTGCTAATGAAGCCTAACTAATGACACGGCGCCGTCTACGCTCATAAGTGCGTAAAGGTGGGGTATGTCCTACATCACTTAAACTTCTTTATCCAAGATGTATCAAATTAAGGTTCCTGTTCATATTCGGTCCCTAAAAAGCACATATTTGATACCTCGTCCTCCTTTACCGTACTTGACAATCAATTAGAGGTTACTTATTAAGGTGCCAAGGGTAGATGACTTGCATGACTAGACCCCTTATATTTGTAGTATCAGGCTATTTCCCTTATTATATGTATAATTTTGTGGTTATTGCGAGCACTACCCCCCCCAACACTATATATGTGTTGTGTATGGGAGGTCATGTATGAATCACAACCAAAGCCATGCATAACTTGCAACCAAAGTACATTATATCATATTATTTAACCTCACTCCTGACGGTATAACTTGCAACCAAAGTACATAACTTGCAACCAAAGTACATTATATCATATTATTTAACCAAAGTACATTATATCATAACTTGCAACACTAGGAGTCGTTCTACGGTAAAGAAGGTAGCAATCGGTGAACTGCCATTAAGGCGAGTTTCGGTGTGTCTTTGCTATTTGCTGACGACCATCAAATAGACTTTAAAATGTCTGATTTCAATGTCGTTTCCAATGGTCTAGATAGAAAATTTTGACAAATTCATTCTTGTCAACACAAGATTTCAACATGTGGTTTCAACAACCAAGTAAAGAATTAAGTCACGAATTTATGTATATATGACTATATGTGTATGTCTATGTATTCAGATATATAAATATATGGGATTTTGTGTGTGTGTGCGTGTGTGTGTAGGGTTGTCAATGGGGAGGGTAAGGGATTACCCTTACCCACCAGGTGTGACAGGTAAGGGTACGGGTAATTCCCCACTCCACCAATATCATTACCCTCCCTTACCCTCTTACCCACAGGGTAAACTGGGAGGGTAAGGGTGGAGCGGGGAATTAATGTCTTCGAAAATTTTGTACTAATATTAACAATAATGACCTAGCTAACACATTTATATATTTAAGTAAAATATCAAGATGCTCCATAATGAATATTCAAAATGATTCTAAGTAATTTTTACAATATAATACATGTGGATTGTGTCGTATTCAAAATATATCATCAAGGCAATGGTTGTTGCATACACAAACAGTAGTATTCCTAACATCGGTGTATGAACAAATCAGTAACTCTCAATATTATAAGATTGCTACACTATAATGATATTTGATGAGAATATGTCACAAGTTATTGTTGTAAAGATACATATCTTTTACCTTCCAAATTGTTATTTTATACAAAAAAATTAAGAAAAAAATGAAGTATATAAAACCACGACAAATATGTATCAAATGGTACATTAACGATTAAATGTTGTTATTGTATACATGTGTGTTTTACAACTTCATGTTGTGTATCATATCCGATCAAATAAGTCCCAAAAGAAGTAGATACACCACACAAAAAATATAACATGGTCCATATCCGATCAAACTACTAAAAAATTGTATACACGATCGAATTAGCAACACATGAAGTAAATAAGAATATCATGTATTAATATTGATAACCACATATTAAGTAATGATCTATAGACTTAAACAACAAAATGACTATTTATTTAATATATTATACATAAATATTGGTGTGTAGCGGCTTAGAGGGTATGGGTAATGGTTTACCCTTACCCTTACCCATTAAGGTAGGTTGAATCGCCAAACTTCAAAAGTCAAAACTTTGAGCAATCTATATACAGATGATAGAAGTCTTAGCCCAAAAAAACACAACGTTGGGGGTTTTGAGATTGGGAAAATGAAGACGTTGGGGGTTTTGAGATTGGCTTCGCTCGATTTGTACCGCATACTCTTTTTCATTTGAACCCTTTTCAAAAGGTATTAAGGCGCAGGAGCAGCCAGAGGCAGGGATCAATTTCTCTCCTTGGGCTCGGGAAAAGCTACTGCCCTAAAAAAATTTAGCCGAAAATTTTAAGCCAAAAAGAACCTGAAAACCAGTGAGTTCACGAGCGGTTTTATTCCCTTTGGGTTAGAGGGTATGGGTAATGGCTTACCCTTAGCCTTACCCACTAAGGTAGCGGGTTAGAGGGTAAAAAATCCTTTACCTTACCCTTCTCCTACAGGGTAGGGGTAAAGGGTAAACAGGTTTACCCTTACCCATTGACAGCCATATACATATATATGTGTGTATGTTTATATATAGGAGTATAAACCAAAATAGCACACTTTGATAAAAATATGTACTGAAATAGCACCAAAGCCATCTTAATTCCCGAAATAGCCCACTTTCGGCCAAAAGCGCCAAAAAAATGGCGTTTTCAGCTGAAAGCGCCAAGTTTTTGGCGTTTTCAATGTAAAAGCGTTAAAAAAAAAACGCCAATTTTTTGGCGCTTTTGAATGAAAAACGCCAAAAACTTGACGCTTTCAGCTGAAAACGCCATTTTTTTGGCGCTTTCAGCCCCGGATACAATAAAACGCCAAAAATGTTGGCGCTTTCTCTGGAAAGTGGGCTATTTCGGGAATTAAGATGACTATGGTGCTATTTCAGTACATATTTTTATGAAATCGTGCTATTTTGGTTTATAATCCTTATATATATATATATATATATATATATATATGTGTGTGTGTGTGTGTGTGTGTGTGTGTGTGTGTGTTAATATATATCTATTTATATGTCTCGGTACAACCTGAGGCTTATGCCTCGCCATGCTGAGAAAAAAACGCCTCGACGTGCGTCACGCACTTTAAAACCTTAACTAGGCACCCAACCTATTAAGTGTACTAAGTGGGTGTCTAAGGCCTTTTAGGCCCAAATTAAGCCATTTAAAGGCTACATTAGCATGAATTAGGATTAGGGGTGGCAATAAAACCCATCGCCCATCAACCAAACCGGTCCAACCCGGTCCACACCGCAACACTTGGGCGTCCATTGGCCAAGTGGTAAAGTGGGTTGGGCGGAGAAAACAACCACTATCGCTGGTTTGGCTTTGGGAACCCAATAATTCTCATTTCACATAGTCGACACCGACACGCGAGGCGACAGAGTTGGAGCCCTAGCCGCCGCTTCTCCGATCTCGTCGTCTCCTCCTCCGATCCTGTCGTCTCCTCCGCTGGTCGGGTCCAGCGCCGCTCCAAGATCCCCGCTCGTCGTCACTGCTTCCGGATCTGCCTGCTTCCAGGATTCCCGCTCGTCGACGCCAGACATCGAGGATCCCCACCCGTCGTCTCCTCCGCTCCAGGATCCCTGTCTGTCGTCTCCTCCGCTGGTCAGGTCCAGCGCCGCTGTAGGATCCCCGCTCATCGCCGCTGCTTGCCTGCTTCCAGGATTCCCACTGGTCTGGTCAATCACCCCAGTTGATCCCATCATCGCCTCCGCTCGTCAGATCCAGCGGCTAATCTCTACTCCATACCAAGGCTCACGGCTGCAGCGAGCTGCTAAGGTACACATCCCGTTGGCATCCTTCTCCGCCTCCTCTACCTCCTGTTGGGTTTCCTTCCTGTTGTTGGTGGGTTTGGGGAGGATTGTGCCTGTTGGTCCGGTGTCCCTATTGCAGGTTGCGAGGAAGACGATGATGGTAGTGGTTCGTCGGGCGGCCTGTCTCTGGAACTATTCACCAAATGCCCCAAGAGCAGCAACATCAGCTCCGCCGGCGTGAAGAGAGGGTATGCGGATTGTACAGAGGAGACAAATCCCTGCGGTATGTCTAGGTGTGTTATGTGTAGGGATCCGGTCAAGGGTGTTTCCTTTTTAAGCTTTAACCCAGGGGATTAGTCCACTGCCACCGTAAGGATTCTGCAAGTTAATGACGATGGTGATAGAAGTCTGGTGGCGTTCGTTTCTCTGGTTTCCAGATGAGCTTTTTTGCCAAATGCCATCAGCGTCCTTAGTTCTAGAAGATGAGGACGGCCTTAGATTCAAAGACCACACCCCCCTGCAGATGTAGTAGTTTTGTAGTCATGAAGAATATTCAGATAGAGTCTGTAGCGTGAGGCAGCAGCCCATCAGGGCAGGCGTTTTTCTTTGGTCTTGCGTTGACACCAACGCAAATAATAGCAAATGATTCAAAATAATAGCAAATGCTGGGTCTTGAGGGAAAAAGAGAGACGTTTTTCCTATAAAACACTAGTCAAACAGAAGCAGCAGCAGCTGTTGCCAAAATGCTCCCATTCAGCAACCATCCACCACCACACTAATCAATCACGTAACCCATAATACTTATTGCTCTAATAGCTGAGTTTAGGCGACTTAAAACTTGCCAATCATTTGTAAACATAATGTAGTTACTGATAAATAAAAGGAACAAAATCTTTTTGCCTTTGTTACATCTTGTAGGCATCGTTGTTAATATTCATTTATTCTTATGTTGCCATTTTGTGGTTTATTCTTATGTTTCAGACTCGGAAAAGCATGGTTGAAACCTACTTAGTAACTACTGGAGTTGTTATGTAGTGTTATAAGGTAACGATTAGCCAATTTTATGGAGCTGTTATTTGTATTATTATGATGCTATTGTTGTGTTTTTGGTTTCTCAGAATAGATGAACTCTTTCTTTTTCCCCTTGTTCATTTTTCGCAGCAAGCTTTGATGTAGTTAGGGTGTTTGGTTTGAAATCAGGGTAGTGGCAATGTGGTTTTCTAATCTGGGGTAGCAGAATTCTGGTCTACTGGATTCTATAATCTGGGGTAGCTAGATCTGAAAATAAGATCAGTTTCTTCATGGTCTTGGTTACATACTCGTGTGATCATTGCTACCTTATAAAGGATATCTTATATTGGTTGCATTATAGAAGATAGCCTTATATTTTTTGTAAAGGTTATCTTATGTTGTTTGCATGTTCTGTTTGCAGGATCATATTTAGGATGCTTGTAGCCTCTCCCTGTCATGCTAGTTCAATTCAGAAGGCTTATTATCCAGGACGATTTTTGTTCTGAAACTCAGATTTTCAGATCCTTGTTACCAAAAATGTGTATGGATGCATATTCAGCAGGCATATTCAGAATGACTTTTGATAATGCCTAGATGTAATACAACACCAAAAATGTGTATGGATGCAACACCAAAAACTCAAATTTTCAGATCATTGTTACCAAAAATGTGTATGGATGCAGCACCAAAAACATGTATGGATTCAGTACCAAAAATGTGTATGAGTTTGTGTTTCATTACTGTATAGATTCAGCACCAAAAACGTATTACATGTATGAACGATTTCTATTATAATGGTTGTCTTGTAAAAATCAGATGTGAGGTCTCTTTATATAAATTTTTATGTTATAATGATTGTCTTGTAAAAAGCAGATGTGAGGTCTCTTTATATAAATTTTTATGTTATAATGGTTGTCTTGTAAAAAGCAGACTTGAGGTCTCTTCTTATAAATTGGTTGCAGTACAAAAACTGGTCTTAGATTCTTGAAAAAAGTAGATGTGAGGTCTGTTTTATAATTTTTCCACTTACCAGCTAAAACGGCTAATTCATTTTCCTAAGAAATAAAGAAAACCAGCACGGAAGGCTATTTGATTGCGGCAACGTATAATAAATCCACAGATCCACAGCGCAGCGTGTAAATGATCCACACGATGCAGCGTATGGACTCCCGTGTCAACCATGGATATCCAATTTAAATAACCACTCTCACCCGACCCACCAGAATTGGACGCCGACCATTCTCCACTAAATGAATGGGCAGAATGGTTGCGTGTCTGCAAATCCAGACCGCTCCAATTGCCATGCCTAATTAGGATGGGATTTGGTTAAAATAGATCAGCTTGAGTCATTTTGTGGTTGAAATAGGTCTGATTTAGCGCATATCAAGTCAAATTTTGACAAATAAGGTCTGATTTGGGGGAAAGACGTTTGAATTGGGGAAATTAGGTCTGATTTGTCCAAATTGGGTCTCATTCAAGTCTATTTAGGGAAAATTAGGGGAAGTTAGGTTTGATTAGGTCATGTTATACAAAATTGAGTTCATTTAGGCCAAATCAAGTCAGATTTGGTAAAATAAGGTCTGGTTTGGGGAAAACATGTTTGATTTGGGGAAATACATTTGATTTGGGGAAATTAGGTAAGATTTGGCCAGATTGGGACCTCATCTAGGTAAATACAGGATAAATTTGGGGAAGTAAAAATTGTTTAGGTCATGTTATGCAAAATTAGGACTGGTTTAGGCTAAATCCTGTCAAATTGAGCAAATTAGGTCTAATTTAGGGCAAATATGTATATTTCGGGAGATAGGTTATCTTCGGGAAAATTTGTTCAGATTTGGTCAACCTAGGTCTCATTTAGGTAAATATAGGATTAATTAGGCAAAGTTTAGGTATGAGATGTTTATGTTATGCAAAATTAGGCGAGATTTAGGTCAAATAGGTCGCATTTAGATTACGATAGGTTAAATTAGGGCCAATCGGGTCTAGTTTAGGTCATATTAGGTGTGATTCAGGTCCAAATATAATTGTTACAACTTAGATTTAACCATTAGAAATATACATAGTAATTTATCCATTTGAATATAGCTAATATATATATATGTAAATGTTACTATCTATGTAAAAAAAAAAGCAAAAAAAGCAAAAAACCTAATCGCCTAATCAACCTAGTTCGTTCCCTACATTGCATGTGTATCATTGTGTGCCTTATATCATGTGCATCATGTCTTCTGATACAAGCTCACTAATTGAGTGGAATAAAACTCATTTGCTTGACCAATTCTTCATTAGTATATAGCTTACGCACCATTACTTTGACAGTAAAAGGTTCTTAATCAAGTTGTTGACCATAATTTCCAAACTGCCTTGAAATCTAAGTGAAAACTTTGAACATGGTTGGCTATATGACTTGTAGATTGCATCAAGTTGAAGGTATGATTCTAGTATGGTAAATATATGTAGTACAGGTACAATGACTATAGGCAAAGATACTCTTGATTGGTGTCACGGCATAGAACAAATTCTTTTCGACGTATCATTTTATATTCATATGCGCATAAGAGTTGCAGTAGCATTTCATAAGATAGACAAATAGCCAAGTTCCTAAGTCATAGGACATGCACCAATAAGCTATAGATATTCCTTCCAAAACTACAAGTAATGATATTAGTGGTATATTAAGCTAAGCCAAGAGTATATATTTGCATTGTTCATGCATGTTTTAAGAGAGAAACTAAATTTCGAGTGCAAGGAAATTCACCAAGATGATTTCTAATTTCACATAAGATCCAAATGTTCCCAAAAAATGCCATAAAATTCGAGAAACTACTAAAAGTTTGGAAAATAATAAAAATATCCATAATGCAATTGAGATTCATCTTCTTAGCATTGCTTTTCATCACACCCTATATGTTTGCATTATGACTTCCAATGATGATTTCACCAATTAGAATGGTAGACAGTCTAATGAAGTGGCCGCTTAAGCGGGCCCAAAAAGCGGCTTGAAGCGGGGAAAAGCGGTCGCTTTTGTGAAAAACACTTCAAAGCCTGCTTCAGGGAAGATTACATCAGGATATGTGCGGCCGCTTCATCTGCTATATTTATTCACTGGGTAGACTAAAAAATAGCTTGACTAAATTTTGTAGTAACTTATAGTTAACAAATCATCAATCAAAAATATCACAATAGATCCTCAAAAAATTAGCAGCACGATTTGTTAAGTTGGTTTAGACTAGAAAAAAGGTAAAAGTTAGAATAATGATGTCCAGATGAGACCCCATAGCATCAACTTAAAAATGAGATCAAGCTGGAGGTGTTTTACAACATCAACAATTCTAAGCAAAGATCCTCCTTAACGGGCTTCATAACAAGGCATTGACAGTAATTATAGTGAAGAAAACTGAAGTGTTTCGATGGAGACTTTGATTTGTGGGGGGGGGGGGGGGTTGTTGTTGTTGTTGTCAAATTCAATAGTGAAATGAATGAATTAAGTCATCATAGTTTGCAACCACAATTTATAGACTTAAAAGACACAAATTTATGCAAAAATTATATGATCTAGGATAGTAGGACCTTTAGGTGGGATAACAAGTTGTACAGAAGCATTTTTTGTATGTGAGTGAGTATTTGGAACTCACAACTCACTACAAGTCTACAAAAAATCAATATACCATACAGCTATGTACACAATAAAATCATATATTGATGTTGGGGGCAGGGTTCTACCCATGGTACTAAATGTCGTCGACATTGGACGAAATTTCACGGATTTTGTCAATGTCGACGACTGGTGATATCGAATCCACTTAAACATTCTCATTCCACAATATCCTCGGCATTTCGTCAAAGTTGTAGATATTTCCCCATATGTCGACGAAGTTGACCCAGTTCCATTCAAAAATTTCACAGTGTCCTCGACATAGTCAAAGTTGGCAACATTCTTCTGATGTTTTGTGGAGTTTGTTGTGCGAAGGGGGAAAAGTGTTGGAGCTTGGGGTAAGGCAATTTTGATGTTATTTTTTACTAAGCTAATATTAATAGATCAACCCCCTCTCTGTTAGATCTACCACGGATCTACACCATTTTTATGTATTTTGTTTATTGTCATAAACTTTATATATGGAAGAACGCTTTAGTATGGAGATGATTGTATGTAATCGTGTATTTTTCTACATATGTAAACCTATATGGATGGCTATATGTAAACAAATTGTTAGAAGTAAAAAGAAGACATGTAATATGGGCCTGCGTCTGTAAGCCGATATCAGTTAGTCCATTTCCATTAAGTCAATCAATCTATTAAGTCTAGGGTTTGTATCCACCTCTTCTATATATAGGAGAGGGTCTCTTATATCTTAATATACAACATATAGTGAATACATCTTATATAATTTTTTTGCATGGTATCAGAGCCTAGGGTTAGGCTGTAGAGAGAAAGCTCAACTATCCCAGCCCGTGGGTGGCCGCTGTCGTCATGGTCGACTGCCCGCAGGGCCATCTTTGTCGGCGAATAGCTACCCTGGTCTTCCATCTCATGTAGGGTTGTTGTCTCCAGCTTCCTCTCTGAGTCTTCTCTAGCTGTCTGAAGAGTTTTCGTTAAGAAACATATGTCCAGTTTCTTCCCCGTTTGGATGTTTCTCTCTCTCGGTCAAGTTCAAGTTATGGTCTTCTTCAAGATTCTAAAATCGCATAGCTATGGGGGAAACCCAAGGAGAGTCGTCAAACTCTCCAATTAAGTCTTTACGAAGTCTTTAACCATCAAGAAATGCAGCAGCTTGAAGTTTTACATTCGTTGCTACTGTGTTGTTCTGTACGCGACGGTCAATAAAGTGGATGTTGCTCCTTCTCAGGTTGAAATTCGGTCAAACCCTCTTAGGAAGCCCTTCCCCTTGGTCCTAGCTCCCAAATGGTTCTTGCGGCTAGCTGCTACATCTTTCTTTCTTCTCCAAATCACCAAGAGTTTGGGCTGTTGTCAACAGCATTTTATTTTAGTAGATTGCGGCTTCAACATTAAGGCACAGAGGGATGTATGCCCCCCTCAAAATCTGGTCCAAAGGGGGCATCCCGGACCCTGCTACACTGCTCAAGAAGGTCACAGGCAACGATACTCCAAGAAGGGAGCATTGTCATTCTTCCCAGCCGGTCACCGGCGGAGTACTGTAGCGTGGCCATTTTCTGGTCCACTGTTGTTGTCCCAAAGGCAATTTATCTGTCAGTTTCAAGTGCATTGCTGCTGCAAAGTCAATTGCAGGTTGTCTTCGACTTCAACAAAGTAGATACGGAGGGTTGTTCCCCCTCCTTTTCTAGTCTACGGTTGTTGTCCAAAGGCAATGTATCTGTCCATTCAAGTGCATTGTTGCTGCAAAGTCAAGTTTGTCTTGCTCATCTCTTCCTCATCCACTCTTCCCCCCGCCCCAACCCATATCCCCTACTTGTCACAGCGGAGTTTATCTCTGTCTTTGTCCACACCAACCACTTTTGTTGTCTCTTCGTGGTTGGTGTGTGGGGAGATATAGAGGAGATGAGAAGAGAAGAATGAGTATGAGGAGAAGAAAAGAGATGAAGAGCCATGTCAAGTTAAGAGAGACGAAATTGCATTCATTCTATATCATGCAGGTTGTCTACAGATTGGAGCTTCTGAGTTGCCATCCATAGGTCTTCTTTGCCCATCGTCAAGGCAAGAAGATGGTAGTCATATGGGTTGTCTCCTTTTTGGGTAGGAAAAGACATCGAGCTGGTTAAGATGTCAAAGTCCAAAGAGCTATCTCCGGCTTCTTCAGTTTACAAGTATCAAGAAGGTCAAGATGCGAATTCAAGTTCTGGTTAAAGCTTCAATAGTCTCAAGTCACCTGCTGATTCAAAGACATTGAGCTGGTCAAGATGTCAAAAGTCCAAAGAGAGCAAATTCAAGGGGAGTTCACATGTTGTGCATAGTCTATCTTCATGTTTCATTTGTATCTGTATCTTGTTTTAAGTCTGTCTTGTTTATGTCCAAGCTGGTCATGTGATTCTCCCATGCTCTAGCTTGTAGGGGAGTGTTAGAAGTAAAAAGGAGACATTTGTCATGTAATAAGGGCATGCGTCTGTAAGCCCATATAAGTTAGCCCATTTCCATTCATTCAGTCTGTCTGTCAAGTCTAGGGTTTGTATCCACCTCTTTTGTATATAGAAGAGGGTCTCTTGTATTTTAATATACAAACATAAGTGAATACATCTTATATCATTCTCATAGTTGTTGAGGCGCCCGCCTGGGCGCCGCCTAGTCGACCTAGATCTCAAGGGGGGTGCCTGGTCCATCACTTACGAAAAAAATTGATTTAGAAGTCCGCCTAGCCCGACTGGACGGTTGGGCGGCCGCCTAGGGTGACTAGGCGAGCCGCGGCTGAGTCGGGCTGCCGCTTTTTTGCTGCCCGACTACTAAATTCTTTTTTTTAACTTAATAAACCCAACTCTCCGGCGACCATTGGACCGCTTCCGATGATCAATCAAGGAGGCTTCTCGGTTCTCCTTCCTTGTAATCTCCTTCTCCAAAAGCAAGAACCCATGTTCATTTCTTCTCCAATTCTCCCGTTCTACATCTACGTCTACGTTTACATCGATGTCAACCGTCAAGTCTTCGTAATGGAAGGAGATGGTGAACCTGTGACATATGTTGGAGAGTGTCTACCACAGTTCCTCGACTTGGTGAATGATCCATCAAGAAAGGCTAAATCCAAAGACCCCGGGTGGAAATATGGATTTTGGCCTAATCCGGCTGACAAGAACAAGTTGCAATGTGGATTTTGCGGGCACTTTAGAAATGGTGGGATCAACATATTGAAACAACACATCATTGGCGGCTTTCCTGACACTGTGAAATGTTCTAGAACTACTCAAGCAATCCGTACTGAATTGAAGGAGTATAGAGAACTTACCAGGAAGCACAAAGTTCATACAAGTTTTAATGAGAATGTTGTTAACTTGGACGACGACAATGAGAATGCATCTGCTCCCGTTGTTGATGTTGTTACCAATACTGGGGCTTCTCAACCCCTAATGCAGATTTTTAGGCTTGTAGATGCTGATGAGAAGCCTCCTATGGGATACATTGCAGCTAGTATTGAGAAGACAAAAGAAGAAATCATGCTGAATTTTGCCAATAGAGAAAGAGAGTACAAGCCTATCATTGACATAGTGGAAAAGAGATGGGCATTTCAGATGAGCCGCCCCTTATACGGTGCAGGGTTCTTGTTAAATCCATCTTTGTACTATGAAGCTAGAGTTCAGCAGGAACCTTAGGAGTTATGATTTTGACTTTGTTGATTGTCTTGAGAAAATGGTTGATGGCACCCCACAACAAGACAAAGTGTCTAATGAGTTGGATTGGTACAAGGAGAGTCGTGGGATGTTTGGCAAAGACATTGCCATTTGCCATAGGACAGTGAAAACATCACGTATTATTATTTATAAAATTATACTTGTTTACTTGAGCGTTAGTTTGTTACTGATTAGATTGCATTTTCTTGTAGTTGCTTGGTGGGATTCCTATGAGGGGCAAACACCATCACTTCAAAAGATTGCTAAGTGTATCCTTGGCTTGTGTTGTACCTCTTCTGTTGCGGAGAGGGCATGGAGTACATTTGACTTTGTAAGAAGAACTAAGACATTAGGAATTTGCACTTGATATTTGACACTTAAATTTATATATGTATACTTCAAATTACTCACATAGTTATTTTATTATGTAGATTCACACAAAGAGGAGGAACAGGCTAGAGGTTAAGAGAATGGACAAACTTGTCTATATTCCGTATAACCGACAACTTCATGAAAGGTTCAAGAGTAGACGGATTCAAAACCTAGAGAAGAGCTACGATCCTATAGCTCTAGATGAATTAAACTGGAATAGTGAACGGATGACAGGTGTGCCAGAAGATCATGTTGTTGTTGAAGGTGTTAGATTGAGCCAAGTAGATGTTGCAATGGGTGCTACTGAGTATCAAGCTGGGCCTAGCAGACCAAGAAGATCAACCAACACCAACAGAGCTCCAATGGAACTCAGTGATGAAGATGTTCAGGAAGAGGACGAATAAATAGTTGATGATGTAGGACTAAAGGATGATGAAGGTGGTGATGGAGAGAAGGATGCAGAAGACAATGATGAAGATCCGTTTGAGTTTTAAAATCATTTTTAAATTTGTTTTGCATTTCAGACTTGAGACATTTTCATTTAGTCGTCGTTATCATGCTACTTCATAGGTTGATTGAATTTGCTTGGAACTATGGAATATTTTGCAACTTTTCTTATTCATCAATGTCTCATTACTTTTTGAATTTATAATGTTTGTATTGTGTGTTATGTCTTTTTTTCTTCTAATTCAATTCAGTGGTGCAGGCTGGATAAATATTTACATACATATATGCACAGTTATATACATAACATAGTATATAAATAATATATATAAGTATATATTTATATATATAAATATATATAACATTTTAAGGGGGGAAACCCACCGCCTGGGCGACCTAGGCGTCCACCTGAGGAACGTCACCGCCTGGCCGCCTCAAAAACTATGATCATTCTACACATGTATTGTGCTTTTTAGCTAGATTTGATGAAGTCTATCGATTTTCATCACAAAATGATTATTTTTTAGCTTAATTTTTGTCAAAGTTGCATCGAAGTTTAGTTGTAAAAATCCTCAGAAGTTTCCTCGACATTTCCACAAACTTCCATGTCCACAACTGTCGATGTCGGCTCAAAGTCAAAGTATTGTTCCATGGTTCTACTTGTGTGAGTGAAAAGAAGTTGAACTGTTTTGATGGAGATATTTATGATAACTTTGGTGACAAGGAATTATTTTATAAAAAAAATATTCAAGCACAATCTATTACAACTTACACAATTGATCTATTGTAGCATAAGAAAAAGTATTGAATTATTTAATTGAAACTAGAGTGGTGTGGGGGCTGGTTAAGCGCATTACCCAACTTGATGGTTCTTGTCCAAACATAAGTTGGGTTATATGATTTACTTATTCAGTCAAACTCATGTTATCCTCATCATGTGACTCATGTACTATAAGCTATTGCACACCTGTGGAGGTTGTAGATGTGCAGGGGTAGATGAGCCAATCCCTCTCCAGAAGCTTTGAATTGGTGATTATTAGTATATACACTTTTCTGCTTTTCTTTACTTAGTGTATTTGCTTATTTCTCTTTATTCTCTTCTTCTCTTTATCCCATATTGCTCATCTCTAAATATTGTACACTCTCTTGTCTTATAAAAGAGAGACCATTGTATTCTTTTTAGATCATCCAATAATAAGCAATCTCGTTGCCAACTTCTAGATGGTATCAGAGTGGGCCGATCCACCTTAAACCTAGTCCCTCTCTCACCCCAACCCTAGCCACCATCTTCTCCACCAACCCTAGCCGCCACCACCCCCACCTCTTTTTTTTCCGCCACTACAGTACTGGTACAGTACTGCTACAGGGTACCATACACCAAACTTCTTGTGCCTACACTCCACAGCAGAATGGAGTCGCCGAACGCAAAAATTGACACCTCCTTGAAGTTGCTCGCACTTTACTGTTTCATTACCATGTTCCACAATGTTTTTGGCCTGAAGTTGTTTCCACTGCATGTTACCTTATTAACCGCATGCCGTCCTCTGTGCTTGGGAATCAAGTCCCTTATCAAATCCTGTACCCGGATGCGCCCCTCTTTTCTGTTCCTCCTCGTATCTTTGGGAGCACCTATTTTGTCAAAAATCTTCGTCCTGGTCTCACCAAACTTGATCCTAGAGCAATAAAGTGTGTCTTTTTAGGGTACTCTCGCACTCAGAAAGGGTACCGCTGTTATGATCTCGTGTCAAAGAAATGGATTGTATCTGCTGATGTTGTTTTCTTTGAGCACATGCCTTTCTACTCCTCTGTCGGGTCAGCCCTTACATCGAATTTATTAATGGAGACATCTCTAACTATGATTGATGATACTGATGATACTGCTCTTCCTGCTGAAAGTCCTCCTCTGAAAGTTTATCAACAAAGACAGAAGACAGCAACTCCCTCTATGGCCCCTCCAGAGTCCTTGTCCTCCGTGCCAGATCAAACACCACCACAGGTATACTCTGACTTAGATGTTCCTATCAGTTTGAGGAAAGGATCTAGAGCTTGTACTAAACATCTCATTGGCAATTTTTGTATTTCTGATCATTTGGGAACTAATTTTGCAAATTTTACTGCTGCTCTTTCTGTTGTCTCTGTTCCTAAAAATGCTTCTCAGGCTCTTAAACATCCAGCTTGGCGTCAGACCATGGAAGCAGAAATGCAAGCTCTTACTGATCGCAATACTTGGCAGTTAGTCGATCCTCCAACTGATTGTTCTACAGTTGACTGTCGTTGGGTGTTTACTGTTAAATATCATCCAGATGGCACGGTTGAGCGCCTCAAGGCTAGACTTGTTGCCAAGGGCTACACGCAGACTTATGGGGTCGACTACTTTGAGACTTTTTCACCGGTGGCTCGGTTGAATTTCGTACGCATTCTTATTTCTGTTGCTATTCATTCTGATTGGCCCTTGTACCAGTTGGATGTGAAAAATGTGTTTCTGTATGGGGATTTACATGAGGAGGTCTATATGCAACAACCTCCAGGATTTGTGCTTCATGGGGAGTCCCCCAAAGTTTGTAGGTTGCGGAAAGCTATCTATGGTTTAAAACAGAGTCCCTATGCTTAGTTTGATAAACAAAGTACCATTCTTCAGAAGTTTCCTTTTCGACGCTCCCAGTCCGATCATTTTGTCTTCATTAAAAACACTACTGCCGGAAGAGCAGTATGTTGATGACATTATTCTCTCAGGGAGTGATCTTGACGGTATTCAGGCTACTAAGTGTTATCTGGAGAAACACTTTGTCACCAAAGACCTTGGGACTTTGTGTTACTTTTTTGGGTTTGAAGTCTCTATATCTGCTTCTGGTTTATGCTTGTCTCAACGTAAATATGTTCTGGATCTTCTTTCTGACACAGGACTTCTTGGTGCTAAACCTGCTAGTACTCCTCTGGATCCAAATACTAACTGGGACGATGAGAACTCTCTTGCCTATCCTGATCATCATCAGTATCGCCGCACGGTTGGCAAGCTCATTTATCTTACTTTTACTCGTGCTGATATTACTTCTGTTGTTGGGCTTGTTAGTAGATATCTGGAAAAACCCCGTCAATGTCATTGGGATGTCGTTTGCCACATTCTCAAATATCTGAAGGGTGCTCCTGGGAAAGGTTTGCTATATAAAAAACATGGTCACTGTAAGCTTGTTGGATATTCTGACTCTGACTATGCCGGGAGTAAAATCAACCGACGCTCCACCTTTGGCTACTGTACCTTTGTAGGAGGCAATCTTGTTACTTGGCGAAGCAAGAAACAGACTGTGGTTGCTCGCTCAAGTGCTGAAGCAGAATATCACGCCATGGCGCTTACTACTTGTGAGATGTTCTGGATTCGGAGCCTACTGAAGGATTTTGGCATTTCTGACTCTTCTCCTATTCCGATGTACTGTGACAACAAAGCTGCCACTTTTATTGCCAGTAATCCTACTTTTCATGAGCGAACAAAACATGTTGAGGTCGACTGTCATTTTGTTCGCGAAGCTGTCTTATCTGGCCAGATATCTACTCCCTACATACATACTTCTGAGCAGGTGGCTGACATCTTCACCAAGATTCTTCCGAAGACGAGATACACTGCTATGACATCCAAGTTGGGCATGATTGACATCTACGCTCCAGCTTGAGGGGGAGTATTAGTATATACACTTTACTACTTTTCTTTACTTAGTGTATTTGCTTATTTCTCTTTATTCTCTTCTTCTCTTTATCCCATATTGCTTATCTCTAAATATTGTACACTCTCGTCTTATAAAAGAGAGACCATTGTATTCTTTTTAGATCATCCAATAATAAGCAATCTCATTGCCAACTTCTAGAGTGATCCTCATCATATCCAAATACTTTTCGTTGTTACAAATTGCAACTACTTATTCAAAATGAAAAAAAAAAATGTGATACTAGTTATATGTTTGTGACTTTGCTATGTGAAGTAATCAATTAATTGTGAAACTACTTAATCTAGAGCATTAACTATTTGATTCCTTAATTTGGGTAGTTTTACAACTGGTAAAACTCCTGATATCTACTAAACCTCCGACCCCCACTCTCCCGATAGTCCATTGTTATTGTTCAATTGTCTTTTAATTCTTTTCTACTTTTTTCACTCAATAAGATTGTATGTCTAGTGGCCTTAATAGTTACATGTGAATCTGATATGTATGTATATATATGCATACACATATATGTATGTGTGTGTGTGTGTGTGTGTGTGTGTGTGTATATATATATATATATATATATATATATATATATATATACGTATGAATATGCATATACATTTATATATATGTATATATACATGTATAGCCGATTTATTCTCGATTATTTTTTAATAGTTGACCGAACTTCGACCGAAATATATGGATTTTTTCACAAATTTTCCAAATTCCGATTTTTTACAGCCAGCCAAAAATTTGTTGAATCCTGAATTTGTTAGAATGCATGTGACCGTTGTTGATGGCACCCAAGCCCCTATTTATGGGGTTGGTAAAATCCGAACTACGAACAACTTCTTGCTCAGATTTGCATTGTATGTTCCTCGCTTTCCTCTTGGTTGTCAAGGCGGCCAGGCGACCAGACGTTGCCTAGGGGCGCCCAGACAGCCTAGGCGGAGGCGGAGGCATTTTTTTATATTTTACAATATGGACATATATATTAATATATTAACCCAGGAGCAATATACGAATCAATAGGAATTACTAAAAGGAGGAAAGAAAAGAAAAAAATAACACTAATTTACTGGAGGAAGAGTAACAAATTTCAAAAAGAAATTAACAAGGAGGTTGGGGAAAACGATGAACATAGAAAGAAGGAAAAAAGAAAAAGATAAGGCAGAGGCATTATGCAGCAGGAACCTTATGTATGGTGAAACAATGGAGAGAGACAAACAAAGCAGAAGAAGATTGGTAGAGGAAGAAGAAGAAGAAGAAGAAATAACAAAATGAAAGTAGAGAGGAGGTCGAAAAGATGAAAAACAATATAGTGCCTATATGTATAGATATGAATAATTGAATCTAGCATTGGAACGCTAGAGTTAGCAAACTGAAAATGCAAGGAAGAAATTAGCATTGTTGTGAGTACATTCATACAAAAGATTTATAAGCGGATTATAGAAATAGGAAGATGAAGAAGAAAAAATCATGTAGTATAATAGGATGATGAAGAAAAAAAAGATCATGTAGTATATAGTAAATTGGTAAGTGGAGCAGCAGTAAATGGACAATATCATAATAGTGCAGCAGCAGCAACTCTAAAACATAGCAGCGATTTGCTGCTTGATAATGCAAAAATAAGAAATGAAAATAAAGAGGAATGGAGTGACATTGCAGCAACTTTGCTACTTGATGGATCTGTAAAGGAAAAAAAATAAAGAGGGAAAATTAAGGAGGAAGAATTGGTATCAAAAGAAATGAAAGAATTTAAAAAGGAAAAAAAATAGCCCAGGATTTAGGCCCAGTGAACACTCTAGGTGCCACTTAGGCGGCCGCCCAGACTGCCCAACAGCCTAGTTAGGCTGGGCACTCAGGTTTTGGGGGCCAAGTGGCCGCCTAGGTCGCCAAGGCACCGCCTAGCTAGAAACATGTACAACAATGACTTTCCTCTGAATCTTCATCTATTAGTAAAATCGTCAAACAACTTCAGTGTTCTATTACGTTTGACCCTAATTGATGTGTCTTTCAAGATCTCCGCACGAGGATGAGGATTGGTTCGGACCATGATGGACCAAACGGCTTATACTATCTTGATGCTCATAGACTGCTATTCTTCTCTCGACTATTTCGGGACTTCAGTGACACAATAGATTGGGACATCCATCAGCATCCAAGCTCAAGCATTTTATTCCTTCTGTATCTGAAACTTTGTTTAAGTGTGCAGCTCGCCAGTTAGGCAAGCAAACTTGATTTGTGTTCCCTGGAAAAATGACTCTAAATCATCAAAATGTGTTCATGTTCTTGTTGAGCCGAACTCTCAAATTCCTTGTTCATGATGTCCCTCTCAAAGTTTATCAAAGATGATGCAAGTCTACAACTCCCTCTATGCCCCCACCCTCAGCCAATCCCTCATCTTCGTAGTAGATCATGACACCAATCATGCATACTCTTGCTTTACTACAATTAGCATAAGAAAAGGGTGCGCTCTTGTGCTTTACATCCTATCAACCATTTATATTCTGATGCCAATCTTGGTTCAAGTTTTGCAAATTTTATTGCTACTCTTTCCATTATTGTGTTCCTAAAACTGCAGTTGACGCCCTAACACATCCTGTCTGGCGTCGTGCCTTGGAGTTGGAAATGGAAGCTCTACATACACAATAGACATGGGACTTAGTGGATGGTCCTACTCACGCTTCACTTGTAGGTTGTCGCTGGGTCATTATGGTGAAGTATCAACTTGATGGCACGGATGAATGTCTTAAGGCTCGTCTTGTTGCTAAGGACCATAGTCACAAATTCGGTATTTAGGATACGTTCGGTTGAAATGAAAAATTTAGAATTCGGCAATTATGCGGGAAATTCAGATAAAAATCAGTCAACGTACGGTAAAAGTACGGTCAACTATTTGGGAAAAAGTTGGGGAAAAGTCGGGGGATATATACATATATTGCATACAATGTATATGTATGTTATGCACATATAAATATACATATATATTGCATACATATATCTGTAACTATTACTCACATATACATGTTGATGTAGGACAGGACCCACCTTTACGCACTTATGAGCGTAGGCGTCGCAGTGTCATTAGTTAGGCTTTATTGGCATGTTTTATTTTATTATGTCTTTTCTCTTCATATGGATTTTTGTAAAGTAGTGGTTTTAGTCCCACATTGGCTATCGTGTGTTTAGTCTTTCTTTTAGAAGCCTATATAAAGGCTCTATGGGCATCCATGTAGAGACAGTTTATGAATGAGAATTATCATTTTAGTCATTGCCTAGTTTATTTTTAAACAGCCATAGTTATACATTAAATGGTATCAGAGCCTAACCCTAAAAGCATTAGGGTTAGGTCATGCCCATCCGTCATCCTCCATCCTCCAACCGTCACCCTCCAGCCATCATCCTCCATCTTCACCAAACCCACTGCCACTGCCGCTGCTACCAAACTCTGCCCGCTGTCGTCTCCGCCTGTTGCCGCTGTCTGTTACTTCTTCATCTATCACCCCTGCTACGACTGCAGCCCCTGCTACAGCAATTGCTTCTATTGTCGCCCCTGTTGCGGCTGTCGCCGCCGCCCCTACTGTTGCAGCCACTGCCCCCTGTTGTTGTTGCTGCCGTCGTCCCCAACTGTTGTTGTCGTTGCCGTCACCGGCTGCTGCTACCGTCGTCGACCACCGCCGCTGCTGCCGCCGTCGGCCGCTGCTGACATACCACCGTCGTTGCTATTGTATGCGACAACCGGGCGCCCAGGCCACTAGTAAGCAACCCCGAAATTTTTCGGCCGAAGCTGTGGTCGGATAGACGTCCTCCACAAAGACGACAACCTCTTCTACACAAAGTAAAGGGTATTCGATATCTACAAATCGGGTAAGGTCTTTCCATTGTTATTGTACCTTGTTCTTCTTCTGCATTTCTAGTACATTCGTAAAAGGGTCCATAGGGAGTTTTGATTCCTCCACTGCAAAATTGCCAAGTCCTATTTTTGTGAGAGGTTTTTCTTTGTTCAGCGCACTATTTACTTTCATATATCTGTCCGCATTTTTTTCTTGAAATTTTTTTCACGTTGTACAACTCAGAAACTAAGTTTTCCTTTGGCACAATAATTTTTGGCTGTTTCGTTGCGATTCATTACGTCGGATCATAGGTCTCATAGCCCTGTGTTGGAACCCACTCCGGAAGCAGCCCCTGCGTCTTCCCAAACCCCCTTTAATCTGGATACTCTTGGTCAAACACTCAATTCCATCATAACTGAGCTTCGCACAATCCGCCAAACACATACCCTCCAGGCCGGTCAGAATCCCGCACCTTATTTGGGATGTGGCATGCCACCAAATATAGGGAATGCACCTCGATCCCCATTATAGCTCTTACTCCCCTGCAAATCTGTGCACCACAACCCTAAGAGATCCCCGACTACCAAAACTTAGGGGCCACTGGCCCTTTCGCTAAACATGACCCTTACTTCCTACATGCCTATGAGGGAAATCACCACTACTACCTATTGTATTATCAGCCTCCCAAATATACGCCTCAACCCGCTACTCCACACACAAACCTTCTACGGAGATAACCCCCCTCAACGCAATGCCCCTGACCATCAATTCGTTCCTGCAAATCATTATCCACATCCTCAACGACCAATAGCTCTGCCTTATCATCCCACCCACCCTCTTGTGCCACGTCCTCATCACCCTGGATATGATGCTTTTCACGCCCCCCCATGTGGCCCAGCCTTTCCCCAAAATCCTTACGGTCACTACCACCCAAGACACCCACCTCAGGATGATATCACCCGTCGAGTTAAGGTAGATGCACCTACTTTTGATGGAAAACTTGACCCTACGGCTTTTCTCGATTGAATTGCCAGTTTGGAAGATTATTTCGACTGGTATAATATGACAAATGCTCAACGGATTAGGTTTGCCAAAATAAAACTCAAAGGTTCTGCCAAGAGGTATTGGTAAGGCGTCCAACGTGACATGGAGCGTAGTGGTCAGCCTCCTAGACTATTTTGGGATGAGATGAAAACCAAGCTACGTGAACGCTATGTACCCTCCCAATACCAAAGACAACTTCTTTCCGACTGGATGGCCCTTAGCCAAGGGACATCTTCTGTTCAGGAGTACATGGGACGGTTTGAAGAGGCTAAAAACCGTTGCGCTCACAATGACTCAGACTAGCAATTAGTCGCTCGCTTTGTGCATCGTCTACACCCCGATATTAAGCGAGAAATGCAATTGCAAAAATATGACTCCTTAGACGATGCTTTTCACCGCGCCCAACAGGTCGAGAGTTACCTACAACCCGCTTCTCGTGGTCCTTCATTTTCTCATTTTGGCCAAGGTACTCGATCAACCAGTAATCTGATTAGCACCTCGTCTCGTTCGGCCTATCCTCCGCCCCAACCATCTCCCCAGGGTTATTCACTCCCTTCAGCCAGTAAAGGTAAGGAGATAATGTCCACTCCAATCCGACCTCCTCCAAGAGGTCGTGAATGCTTACATTGTCATAGCACGACTCACTTAGCTGCCCAATGCCCTCGTTGTGCTCTTTTTGTGTCCTCGGACTCTCCTGATACCACCCCAGAGGATGACATTGAGTGTGAAGATGTTCTTCCAGCCTCTGAACCCTAAGATGATGACGCTGATTATGAGGATGATCCTTCTTATCTTCAAGTCATGCGTGTTCTTGCTGCTCCTTCAGAAGGGGATGAATGAAATGTACCAACCCTTCCAAACCTTTTTCAAACACGCTGGTAAAAGTTGTAAACTCCTCATTGATGGGGGTAGTTCTCAAAATATCATTTCACACCATGGATTGAAGCGCATAGAGTTGCGCCCTGAACCACATCCACAACCACACAAAGTCCATTGGATGAACCAGATTAGCTAGCCCATTAACCAACATTGTCTTGTACCAATCACTCTAGGTGCTTATTTGGACCACATTTGGTGCGACATGTTGCTCATGGATGTTGGCCATGTCATTTTGGGACCTCCTTGGATATATGACTTAGATGCCCACAATGAGGGATGCTCCAACGTTTATACTTTTAAGTACAAAGGCAAACACATCTGATTAGCACCTACTCGTTTCATTTCCCCTATCAAAAAGAGTCCACCGCCTGATCCCCAATCCTCCAAATCCCAACACTCTCTACACCTTGTCACTCGACGAGAGCTTGAGGAAGCCAGTCGAGAATCTGGATGCATGTATGTGCTATACATCAAAGAATACACTCCCATGTATGATTGTCAGCCCCCACCGGAACTTGCCTCCCTTCTCGACGAGTTTAAGGATATGACACCCACCGACCTTCCGGATGAGCTCTCTCCTATGTGTGATATTCAGCACGAGATTGATTTGATTCCCTGGTCTTCGCTCCCTAATCGACCTCATTACCGTGTGAACCCAACCGAGCATGCTAAATTAAAACGTCAGGTTGATGCCCTCCTTCTCAAAGGATTCATTCGTAAGAGCAAGAGCCCTTGTGCGGTTCCTGCACTACTTGCTCCCAAGAAGGATGGTAGTTGGCATATGTATTTAGATTGTCGATCCATCAATAAGATCACTATAAAATATCGATTTCCTATTCCACGCCTTGACGACATGCTTGATCTATTGACGGGATCCCGCTATTTCTCCAAGATTGACCTTCGTAGCAGTTACCACCAGATTCCTGTTAAGCAGTCTCATGAATGCAAGACTGCCTTCAAAAACCCACACAGTTTATATGAGTGGCTAGTTATGCCTTTTGGCCTTTCGAACGCACCCAGCACCTTCATGCGCGTCATGAACCATGTGTTACGGCCATTCATTGGAAAAAATTTAGTGGTATACTTTGATGACATTCTGATTTTTAGTAGGACCAAGGACGAACACCTAACTCATCTCCGACTCATCTTTGACACACTTCGTACTGAGAAATTGTACATCAATCTAACGAAGTGCTCGTTCCTTCAAGATAAAGTCATATTCCTTGGCTATTTTGTATCCGCTACCGGCATTGAGGCTGACCCAGCCAAAGTCAAGGCCATCACTGATTGGCCTCAACCCACTTCGATTTCTGAGCTTCACAGCTTTCACGGGCTGGCTACTTTTTATCGTCGATTTGTTTGAGGATTTAGCACCATTATGGCTCCTCTCACTGAGTTAATGAAGTGTGACAAATTAGAGTGGACACCATCAGCCAAACGTGCTTTTGACGCAGTCAAAACTAAGTTGACCGAAGCTTCGGTTCTTCGCCTTCACGATTTTTCCCTCCCTTTTGAAGTATCTTGTGACGCTTCTGGTGTTGGCATTGGAGGCGTTCTGAGTCAAGAAGGGTACCCTGTTGCCTTTTTCAGTGAGAAACTCAATGAGGCAAAGCGTAAACATTCCACGTATGATAAAGAATTCTACGTTGTTGTGCAATCCCTGCGTCATTGGAGGCACTACCTTCTCCATCAAGAGTTCATCCTTTAATCTGACCATCAAGCCCTTCGATTTCTAAACTCCCAAAAGAACTCAAATGTGCGTCACGCCAAGTGGTGTAAATTTCTTCAGGAGTACATTTTTGTCCTCAAGCATCACTCAAGTGTTGAGAACAAGGTCGCAGATGCTCTCAGTCGTTGCTTGACCACCCTACAGTCTATGAGCGTTGAAGTTGTGGGCTTCGACCGACTGAAAGAACAATATCCCACCTATCTTGATTTCACGACTATTCATTTTGAACTTCTCAGTAGCACACCCAGCCATGCTTCTGATTTTAGTCTACGTGATGGATTTCTTTTTCGTGGTACGCAGTGGTGTATCCCTTCTACTTCAGTTTGAGATTTTCTCGTTTGGGAATTACATGTTGGTGGCCTCGCTGGCCATTTCGGTAGGGATAAGACCACCACTCTAGTGACAGACAGACTTTATTGGCCTTCCTTACGTCGTGATGTAGCTCGCATCGTGTCTCCGTGTCGTACTTGTCAATTGGCCAAAACCAAAAGATAAAATATGGGTCTTTACACTCCTCTCTCTATTCCGCATGAGCCTTGGAAGGACCTAAGTATGGATTTTATTTTAGGTCTTCCCCGCACTTCCCGTAGCCACGACTTTGTGTTCGTCGTTGTTGATTGTTTTTCGAAGATGGCCCACTTCATTGCCTATAGTAAGACTTCTGATGCCTCTCGTATCGCCCTCCTTTTCTTCAATGAGGTAGTCAAACTACATGGACTTCCTTCCTCCATAATCTCCGACCGTGATGTAAAGTTTGTTAGCTACTTTTGGAAGACTTTGTGGAAAACCTTTGGTATCAACCTCAAATTCTCTTATGCCTTTCACCCTCAAACTGATGGTCAAACTGAGGTGGTTAACATGAGCTTGAGTAACCTTCTACGATGTCTTGTTGGTGAGCGCCTAGGCAACTGGGACTTATTGCTACCTAGTGCTGAATTTGCTTACAAAGTTCGGTAAATCGATCCACAGGAAAGAGTCCTTTTGAAGTTGTTAATGGATACAAACCTCGCCAGCCTATAGATCTTGTACCTATGACCACTAATGACCGCACTTCCCACACTGCTGAGACCTTTGCCCAGCACATTCATGATTTGCATGTCGAGATTCGCCAAAAACTTACTTTGTCTTAGAAAACTATAAGCTTTCTGCAGATGCACATCGCAGGTTTCAAAAATATCATGTGGGAGATTGTGTTAGTACGTGTGCGCCCTGAACGCTACCCCAAAAATTCTTTCAAGTTTCAAGAAGCTTCATGCCAGAGCGTCAGGACCTTTCCAAATACTTAGTCGACAGGGACCCAATGCCTATGTACTGGATTTGCCAGCAGATTGGGGCATTAGTGTAATATTCAATGTGGAGCATACTTGTTAAGGCGGCAAGGCGTTGGGGTTGGACGCCTTGCGCCAAGGCGTGACTATGCGCGCTTAGGCGTCGCCTAAGTGACCTTTAAAAAAAATAATTTATGTATATATACATGTGTCATGGTTTTTCCCCACTCATATACACACACTGTATAGTTATATATGTAGTTATCTACATATTTATAGTCGATCTCCCCATATATATATATATATATATATATATATATATATATTATATGAAAAAATAACCAATTACATTACTAATATATTATCATTGACAATAATGTCAAGGACACGAAAAGAATTATTGTAAAGAATGTAAGAGAGTGATCAACAAATAAATATATATTTAGTCATACATAGCTACAAGTATTAAGCAATGTAATCACTATCCTTCATAGCATAGCTACTTAGTACAATCTGAATTGAAGGTGCAAACTAAGAAAAATCAAATGTGTACTAAGAGTATTAGATCCAGTCAAACAAAAAAAGAGTATTAGATCCAGTCAAACCCAAAAAAGAGTATTAGATCCAATTAAAAGTGATATTTGACACATAAAATAGGCAATACTATTAATTTTGAACATTGATGTAGCCATATCAAACATTAAAATAAGTGAATATACAACCAGACCCACAAAACTAGGTCACTGTAGCATTATAAATAAAGCGTCCTCGCCTCGGCGCAGCCTTGGGACGCCTTGCCGCTTGGGCGGCCGCCTAGGCGCGCCTAGGCGAGCGCCTTGACAAGTACGATGTGGAGGATCTTTCTCCTTATCGTGGTACATTCGAGCCCCCTCTACCACCAGCAGCAGCTTCTTCAGACCATCACTGTGCTTCACCGCCGTCAGCAGCGTTACCGCCTCTACCTCGCCTTCCTCAGCAACCGCCCAAGCGCATCGACACCGTCTTGGACAACCAGACCGTCCTCACCAGCCAGGGCATTTTACGCTATTTCTTGGTTTGTTGGAGAGGTTGTTCATCAGCAGACGCCATATATATGTGTATATGTACATGCATATATGTGTATGTATGTAACAAATGTATGTAATGTAAAAGTACGGCTATTTAAAAATAAACTAGGCAATGACTAAAATGATAATTCTCATTCATAAACTGTCTCTCTACATGGATGCCCATAGAGCCTTTATATAGGTTCTAAAAGAAAGACTAAACACACGATAGCCAATGTGGGACTAAAACCACATGACTTTACAAAACCCATAAGAGAAAAGATATAATAAAACAAAACATGCTAATAAAGCCTAACTAATGACACGGCGACGCCTACTCTCATAAGTGCGTAAAGGTTGGGCCTGTCCTACATCAACTCCTCTCGACTGCAAAAGACTTGACTCTGTCAAGTCAGTACTGAGGTAGAGCTCCAGAAGATCTGAATCACTACCAAAGATAAGAATTCATTCTATGGTGGACAAGCTCGGCATGCATGATACCCATGCTCCAACTTGTGGGGGAGTGTAAATATATTAATTGTATTTTGTTATTTTGTGCTCTCTTTAGTGTTTTGTCTTTTACCCCATATTGGTGAACTCTATGTTTACTGACTCTTATCCTATCGAAGAACGGTGTCTATGCTTGTATTTGTTATCTAAATAGTACAATCCTATTATCTCCACTAGATGTATAATGGCTTACTGTTTTTCAAGATTGAAAAATTTGAACCAATGAGGCTTCCGGTTTTAACTGGTTCAACCATGGAACTAAACTTCGGCGAAGTTGGGCTAAGTTTCAGCGAAACTTCGAACTTCGACCATGGGCGAAGTCAAATCCCCAATACTTTAGCCTCGTCCAAACTTCGGGGCGAATTTTTTGAAGTTTCGTCGAAGTTGAATTTTTTGTATGTATTTTCGTCCCAACTTCTCCGAAGTTTCCTCAAAGTTGGCGAAGTTGGGGCGAAGTTAAGACGACCTAGAACAATAATCCTAACTAGTGCCCTAACGGTCGTTTAAGGCATAAGTGTCACCGCCAACCCTCTTCACAACTTCTAATATCAACTCCTATGTTTGTTGTTGCCACTCTTTCCTAGAGAGGGTCTTGTAAATACTATTTGGTTGTATATTGTAGATAATGCATATGTTCAACACTTGAACTGTATTTGTATGTATATTGCACGTTTGACCATTGCAAGCAACACATTGTATTATCAACCTACTTAGGGCTAGAGAATCATGAATCGTTCTTTTGTGTTACTTAACAATTATAAGATAGAGGTATAACATAATTAGAAGTTTTCAATTGAAGTTTCCTTCTAATTCACATCATTTTCTTCAAAAATCGAGATCGAAGTTTGTCGAAGTTTGCGTCTAAACTTCCTTGAAACTTCCCAGAAGTTTCCACAAACTTCCACTTTCCACAAACTTCCACTTCCACACCTGGCGAAGTTGACACGAAGTCGAAGTCCTGCACCATGGGTTCAACCAATGGTTGGACCGCTTCAACCATTAATGTCAACTTGATATCACACATTTATTTGGAAAGTGACTGCTTAGCCGCTTAAGCGATGACAACCCGTCTACATGAGGAATCTTAGATGAAGCGGCTGGTGAAGCATTTGTCGTAAAGCGAGCACTTTTTCCCATTTCATCCCGCTTTGTGTGGCCCGCTTAATCATCCACTTAGGACCGCTTAAACTTGAGGTGCAACATTGTCTAACAACACATATAAAGCAGAAAATTTGATTGTTCGATACATTCAATACATGCTATAAATGTGAAAGAAGCAATATGTAGTACTGTGTTCTAATCTTGTCTATACTAAACATGCGTGTTGGTGTTGTATGCATTTTTTATGCTCACCACCTACGATAATTGTAGTACTTCATATTTGACTAATAATGTCCTATAGGACTTGTATTGATTCTACTCTATAATACTTCTAGTTAGTATTGTGAAAGTACGATATACAAGTATGCTACGAGTAAAATATGAATATAGTAAATCTACAAAAGTATAATCCACGCTATAAAACTTAAAATATATAAGTGCACTACTATATCAAATCTAGGTAATTATATATGTAAATTAAAGTATCCATGTGTCCTAAAATTGTTGGTTGACTGCTATAATATGTCATAGGATTGTTGTAATCTAATCTAATGTTTCATTCATTGATTATTAGTATCGTTCAATAGTTAAAAGTGAGTCATTACCATGTTACGCTTTATATTCATGAAATTGTAATAAATACACCCTATTCTAATGAATATCAATAAAGTACTTAGTTAATGCGTGTTTTTACAATAATTTATTACTAATGTATCATTGAAACGTATATATCTATATTATTTCACTACACTTTCCGCTTTTTCAGAAAGTGTATGCTTAACTAGTCGTTTCATGATTAAGCGCTAAGGGAAGGTCGGTTGCTAAATTCCCAATCCACACTTTTCAAAACTTACATATCACACAACTTTATAAATCTTATATCATATACAAAACTTAGTTAACTAGGCGGGCGCCTAGGCTTACGACAACCCACCTCAAACTGGGCACCCAGCCCCCTATATGACCTAAGTAGCCGCCTAAGGCCTTTTAGGCCCAAATTAAGCCACTTCAAGGCTAATTTCAGCATAAATTAGGTTTGTATTTGATAAAGTTGGGTCATTTTATGATTGAATAGGGTTTGATTTATCCCAAATGAGGTCAAATTAGGGTAAATTAGGTCTGATTTGGGGAAAACATGCCTGATTTGGGGAAATAAGTCTAACTTGGGAGAATTAGGTCTTATTTGGCCATGTAAGGCCTCATTTAGATCAATATAGGGAAAATTAGGGCTATTTAGGTTTAATTAGCTGATGTACAAAAAATAGGTTTGATTTTAGACCAAATTATGTCAAATTAAACATATTACGTCTGATTTGGGAAAACGAGTCTGATTTGGGGGAAATGGGTCTGATTTTGTGAGATTAGGTCTGGTTTGACCAAATTAGATCTTGTTTAGGTCAACATAGGGAAAATTTAGGGAAGCTAGGTCTAATTTGTTCATAATACGCGAAAATAGGTTTGAATTAGGCCAAATCAAGTCAAATTTGGGCACATTAGTTCTAATTTGGGGAAAAAACGTATGATTTGGGGGAAATAGTTTTAACTTGGAAGATTAGGTATGATTTGGCCAAATTTGGTTTCATTTAGGTCAATAAATAAAAATTTTAAGGAAATTGGTTCTGATTAGGTCATGTTATACAAAATAAGGTTTGGTTTAGGCAAAATTAGGGTAAACTAGGTCAAACTTGGATGAAATGAGTTCAACGGGCCAATTAGTTCTAGTGTAGGTGATGTTAGGTGTGACTTAGCCTAAATTCTATGTTATATTATGTAATAATGTCATTATTTAATATTACATATCCAATTAGTTCTAGTGTAGGTGATGTTAGGCGTCCTAGGCACCCTCTCAGGAACGCCTAGCGCCTGGCCGCCTTAACAACCATGATACGAAAACAAATAAAAGTAAACGTATGAAGGAGAATGTCAGAAAATAGCATAGAAAAAGTAATAATTCAATCAAACACTACATCTCCTATGTCAAACTATAAAATAATTGCATTAACCAAAATCTTGTTAACACAAGGCAATACCAGATTTAGCATTGAGATAAGGAAATTGGAAACGTTTAAGGAAAAGTAACAAAGACAATAACATTAGGCATTTGTGAAGTATCAGTATGCTAAAGAATGAGAAAAGGTACGTAGAATATTGTAGCGAAATGGAAATATTACTAAGGGAGTAGACAAATAAGAAGAGACAATATAGTAACGCAAGAGGACCAACACAGTAAGAAAAGGCAGCGGCAACAGTCGGGAGAAGCAATCACCAGCAACGGCAATACCAGTCGTTCAAGGAAAATGCAACAGCAGCAACTGCTGAAATGGCAGGAAAAGGGGAATGAGGAGGAAGACAAGCAGAAAAACCGGGGAAGAGAAGTGGGTAGCGTGCACCCAGAAATTGCAAGAACCAGCAATCTCTTCAGCAAATTACTGGATTAGTGCTGGACCGGCTGGTTGCTTAAAAGACGAACTGGTTCACCAGTTCAACTGAAAGATTGACCAGTTCATATTGATATCACGATCTGGGACCAGACAGGACCTCTATAGGCACCTTCATGGATCAACCGGCTGGCCCGTTTCAGTTATGATAACCAATTAACCATGCTATACATTATAATCAAGTTTTATTTATAATTTCTGGATTTATTTATTTTTTTCTTATACAGATTTTCATTTTAATATTTACTGAATTTTTCCAAATAAGAACCTATTTTCCTTCGGATTAACCTTTAGGATTGTCCGATAACACCTCCATCATAAAGTTTTATGGACAAAAGAATCAATAATAACTATGAAAATCCATAGTTACTTTAAAAAATGTTTTGCATGACCTAGTGAAATGTAAAATTCATATTCATGTATTTTTACCACATCTAATCTAAACCATATACTTCTCATTCATACAGTTGCATTACCAAAAACACATAATAATGATGCCAAATTGAGAGTGATACTGGGAATTCCCTATTCCCTTCGGTACATATACTCTCTCATTCTTTCCTCCTATATAGAATATACACACACACATAGGGCATTGATTCAATAAGAAACAGGCCCTGGTGAGAGCATGAGAGACATTTGAATAACTTTTCTAGGTAATCAATTATTCATGATCCAACTATATGGATTTGAATTCAAGTGTACCATTGACCCATCTAAAAGTTTATTAGCATCAGACTTGTATCTCAAATCCAACATTGTAAAAGTTTTCAACAAGTCATGAATTCATATTAGGTTTTAGGAAGAAAAATATGTAAATTACACATATGGGCAAGCAAACCAGTCATGATCATAATGATTTATGTGTAGATACACAATGAAATGCTCTTTCCTAGGACTGTCGAAGCTAAAATTGGGCCCAAGTTTGGATTTTGTCAATCTGGGTTGGTTCTAGGATTGGAAGTTAATATTCTAACTGAAACCAAGTTTGGATGTTGAAATAAGAACTGAACAGGTCAGGTCCAGGTTTGGAAGTTGCTATCCCAAACGGAACCAGAGCGGTTACAGGTTGACAAATTCAAACAGTCCAACTTAAAATAAGGGTGCAAAACTTGTGTTGGTGGCCACAAAAACAGAAATTTACCAATTCGACGGAAATTTCAACAAATGTGTTCCTGAAGTTTCGATGGCAAAATTAACGAACTAAGTTATGAATTTTCATCAGAATTATCTACTAGTGCAGATCTAGTCAAATATGCAATAATACTTCATACTCGAAATGTGGGGAGTGGGGTCTCCTCATTGGTGAGTGAAGGACCCTGAACTGTTTCAATGGAGAATTTTGACGTCAATTTTCAATGATGAAATCAATAGATTAAGTCATTATAGTTTGCAGGTACAATGTAGACTTAAAGACACAAAACTATGAAAAAAAATATGCTCTGGGTAAGTCCATAACTCCATATAGTACATTAAAAAGAAGAAAATTTTCGATGGTCACTGCGTTTTGAGTCTTTTGACAGTGCATTTTGATGTTGGATGGCCATCGATATGGAAATAATTGCCGAAATTTAAAACTATTGAGTGAGAGAGCATGAGATACATGTTTTACAAAAAAAAATGAGCCATCAAGGAAACTTCCTCTCCCCCACCCCTCATTGATCTGTGGAGGCCCGACACAGGATTAAGGTAAACCAAGTGTGCAACTCATTAGTTCCGGCGCAAACCATGCCAGACATAAATCCAAATTTTATTCGTCCCCGTGAGGATTCGAACCTTATACCTGTGCCTGCGTTCACGGTCCGATCACCAGTGAGCTACACCCTTGCGGGCAGATACATGTTTTATGGTTACAATATTAAATGTATACCTGAAAAATATCTGTATGAACCAAAAACTATTGGTTTACTTTTTACCTTTACACAAAAATCACATTGATTAGGTACAATCAAATTTTGTGCATATGATGGTCACCTAAAGCTCAATACAGAAGGTTGAGAAGTACTCCATTGCTACAAATGACATATAAGTTTGTTGAAAACTAATACCGCCGGGAAATGATATTTAAATGCCCCGCACATGTTCACCATGATCTACCTCTTTCGGATACTTGTCTTACATGTACATACATATTATATACAAAAACCCACAAACACAAGTGTGCAGACATACACACACAACACGCGCACACACACATTTAAATATATATGAATGTATGTACTCACACATATATAGATATATTTACCCAATGTGAGTATGTCTAACTTTAAGTTAAATTTTGAGCTCACTTAAGAATTAAGGAATTACATTACTCATAATAGGCATCTCATTCTCGCCATCTTTAGCATACCCCAACTCTGTCAGGCATGCATCATACTTCATCTAAACAATCATTTCTAATAATTGTGCATGAAGAAACTAATATTACACTGCTTGACATCATGCAAAAGACCAACCTTAGAATAAACCTCATGAAAGTTGTAAACGCAGTAATCTGGATGAAATAAGTGTAACTTCGAATAAAGCTAAAGAGAGCACAAACCAACATTGAGAAAACAATTGCCTCATAAGGATTTGCACAGTGCAGCTTGAGAAAACAATTACCTCATAAGGATTTGCACAAATGCAGCCCTTTGGTTCTGGTTGAACCCAAGCACTCTAAAAGATTTTCCCTCGCCCTCCATTAGTGGCAGTACCTCAGCATCAACTGTAAAGTTACACAAGTATTCACAAAATGACCAGACTGTTTGTACCAGTATATCCTATGTTTTAAATCAGTAGTCTACCACGTGCTTTCTTCCTTGAACCGTGGCCTCTTCTTCCTGCAGCATTTCCAGAGGCGCCAACTTCATCATCTGAGAGGTCGTCCTCATACTGGAAGTCATCATCATCGGAGCTTACATCTTCCAGACCAGCGAGATCATCTTCCTCAGCAGCTACCATCTATATATCGCACGGAAAAAAAACAAGATAGTAAAAGTTGGATGGTGACAATCATTAATTTAAAAACGGATATGATAAATTGTTACAAGGCGAACTAAGTGCTAATATCAGACAAGGTGCAACATACACAAAAAAGAACACGGATCTAGAGTATACCAATTAGAAGAACTATTTAAATAGCGGTGTGATACAGCACAGATGTTAGGCATTCCCTTCTCTCCATGCAACGGATGTCCATTTCAATTGATTCCAAGTGACTTTGGAAGTTTGGCTTAAAGAGCCTAATTTAGAGTTTACTGTTATAACAACCAGATATAGATGTGTTGTTAAACATAGATGTAGTTTTACAGCTCTAAACTCTAAATCCTTCAATTATTAATTGCGGTGATTTGTACATCTAATCACAGTTATCTAAGGCATTATTATTAGCCGTCCTCGCATTTTTATTTTAGAGATGCTTCTGCATTATGTATGTTATAGAGTCTGTATTAGCCTATTTAGTCAATAGGATAGTTAGTTAGTGGGCTTTTGTATCTCAGCCCATTTAGATTACTTGCGTCCTAAGTCTTAGGGCATCTCCCCTCTCCTATATAAAGGAGAGGGCGTCCAGTCTTGTATTCATCCCATTGCATTCAATTCAATATAATCTTATTCTCAACATGGTATCAGAGCACGTTCGCTCCTAGGGAACCCTAACCTAGCCGCCGTCCTCTTCCCTCCTCTCTGGCGCACACGCCACCCTAGCCACCGCCTCTCTCTTTGAGAGAGAGCAACATAGGGGGCGCCTCCGCCTGCGGGTGGCTGCCGCCATCTCCATGGCTTAGGCCGCCCGTCGGGCATATTCTAACCTCCATGGCTTCTCCTCCTCCTTAAGATCCGATTTTCTTTTCCATACGCCGGCACAATCCATCCTAGCTATCTCCTATCTATCTGGCATCTCCCGACGCTATTAGCCACCATCAAGTCGTCGTCGACAGCAGCAGTCAATGTCACCATCAATCATGTTGTCGCCGACGCATCCTCCTGCATCCGATGCAAGCGTCGCGGCCAGCAGCAGAGTCGTTGGTTCCCAACAGTAATATTATTGCCGCCGTTGGCCGCAACCATCAGTGGAGCCGCAGCCACCGTCGGCCAGTGCAGTGTTGCGGCCAACCACAGAAGCAGGAGCAACCATCGCCACTGTCGTGCCCCGCAGGATCAGTCGACGTTGATGCCAGCATCTATCCAGTCTTTGCCATCACTTATGGAGCAGCTCTACACTTGGTTCCCCCTGCAACCTCATGGTCTGCAACATCTCCGGAGCTGCGTAAGAGCCAGTATCATCTCCTCCACTATGGCCAAGTCCTACGATAGCCGGTCATCACCTAGTCGTCGTTGAAATTTTGTAACAACATCATATAGACGTCGTCGCCATCATCCAGGCTGCATCCCGCTACTGCTCCACCCTGCGTCCTAATGTTGCTGCCCCAACGCCATCATCGATCCCTGGCCAAAGCACTCCACCATATTCAACCACGCCATCACCCCCTAATCAGTTTGCCTTCTCCCAAGTATGAGTGACGTCCTCCTCTATATTTACTTTTACTGCCCCCAACTTCTCTATCTCTATTGATATTCGGATCCTTACTCGGATCTATCTTTGGCTAATCAGATCCAATTTTAAGCCTACCCAGATCTTACATTGACCCATTTAGCATATTCTCTCCGGTTATTGGTTTCATTCTCGACATATTACACATCTTCATATCACAAAATCCTCTCAAATCCACCAGTTCCTTTCCCACCCACCCATATCATGTGTGTATCCCTTTCCACAGTGTGGGGGGTCATATATCCCTTTCTCCACACCAAACACTCACTCTCGTCGTATTTGATGTGCGGGGGGGGATAGACAGGAGAGGAAGAGATGAGAAGAGAGAGAGAGTATGAGAAGAGATGATATATGTATTCAGGCTATATATGTTCTAGGCTATTATCTTCATGGAGCTTCGCATTGTTCAGCACATCCGTTCTCTACTTCCAGACAGCAATGAAGGATCTTCATTCAGCGTCCACACCGAACTATCCGCGTTATGTACGTCAGGTGTTGATGGTGTACTTCAGTTGCATTCACATGAGGCAGATTGGTGCTTCTTCAGATTTTCAGAAGCTCGGCAAGCCTGCCAATCTACTTCTGCAAGGTTGATTGATCCAGTTTATCTTCACCAAACTGCTTCATCACGTCTTCTCCTAGCCGCATCTGCTATTTCGACATCACCTGTTGTTGATCTACTTGGGACTTTCCTTGATGGATGATCTCCTTTCCCATCAAGCCCCTAAGGTTCATGCGTCAGAGTTCTATGGTACCTACATCGTATCATCAGCACATCGTTTGTTCGTGTTCATGCCACGTTATGCACATCTTCTCAGACAATTCAAAGATTTCGGTACTGCTACATCGACATCGGGCATCCGCGTTCGTGTCGCGTTCAAGTACGTAATCCAATGAAGATGACATAGTGATGGTGTTGAGGATCGTCTACTCCAAGTGGTGAATTATTGTTGTAGTATCAGGTTCTATTCTTCAGATGCTCTTCATTCCAGATGCACTCCAAAGACCTTCAAAGCTCGAGGATCTCCAGTCTGTAGAATACAATTTCAAAGAAGAGAGGCATTGTCACCACATGGTTCAGGGGGAGTATTAATTAAGGGGGAGTATCAATTTTTGTATGGGGAGTGATATTTATCTTTTATCTTTCATTTATCATTTCTTTTATCGTTTTATCGAGTCTTGTAACCTCCAAGCTTTGGACATGTGTTTCACCCATGCTCCAGTCTGAGGGGGACTGTTAGAGAATATATTAGCCTATTTAGTTAATAGGTTAATTAGTTAGTGGGCTTTTGTATCTCATCCCATTTAGATTACTTGCGTCCTAAGTCTTAGGGCGTCTCCCCTCTCCTATATAAAGGAGAGGGCGTCCAGTCTTGTATTCATCCCATTGCATTCAATTCAATATAATCTTATTCTCAACAATGTAAATAGAGAGGAGAAATTGTGTTTTATTATTAGAAGTGGGCATGCTTATTTATATGAATAGAAGGAAATGCAATGTCCAATTACATGACATGGGTAAAAAAACAAGAGGAACCTACATTTGACGGAATATGGAATAAATTGAAACAAAAAAATTAAAATAAATATATACAATACTCCTCAGGCAGGAGTACAAATGTGTAGCATGTCTAGCTTGTTGCAGAGCTCCTGAAAAACATTTCTGAGTGGAGGTCGAAGATGTCTTGTGAAACTGAGTTGGGAGTTGGCTAAAGATTTCCTATGAAACTTCAGTCAACCAAATTGATTTTGGTTTTGTAGAGTACAAGCTTCCACTAAACATCTCTTCTAGAACTTTAGCCGACCAATGACCGGATGGAAATAGGAAGCCATGTTGGCTGAGATCCTCAGAAAAGCTTTAACCAATGACAACTTATGTCTTGGACAGCAACAAGCGTCAATTAAAGATCCCTAAAAAATCTTTAGCCGGCCATGTATTTGTCCAACACAAAAGTGGGCGTCGGCTGAAGTTTTCTCATAGATGTTCAGTCGACTAATCAGTAAATCTTCATTATATGAAGAGTTCTAGCTGATTGAGCAAAAAATAGTACTCTACAACTGGTTTGCTTTAAAACTAGTCGTCTAAGGGTGGGTAAAAAACCAATTTAGTAGATAGACTACTACCAATACCCTAGAAACCGTCTAGAATTTGTTCCAATCATAAAAACTCGCTATTTGATACATGAAAATTTCCTATGGCACCTCCATGATTCGAAATAGAGTACACCAAGCAAGATGAACTCTAAAAGTTCTATTTGAGCTTTAAATTGCATACCTCCATAGAGTGTGTAAAAAATTTCTGTAAGAGAACCAACTACATCTTTTACATCATATGAAGCTCTGAAGTCCTCTCTCTCCCAATCTCTTTCATTAAAGACTGCTTGTCTCTTCGCAAAGAGAGGTTGAATGGCGAGCAGTCCTTGACAAACGGAGACAGCCCTAGGCAAGCAACGATCTCTTGGCAATGAAATGTTAGACAGAAGGTGGCCCTAAGTAAGGACAGGCATCCTTAGTTATTGCAAAGCATCCTTGCCGAAGGAAGACTCTACGTGGACCTTGTTAAGGGTAGTAGAATGTGACTTTCTACTCGACACTAGAGGCTAGTTACTCTTTGGCTAAAATGAGACACTTGGTGTATGCTTTTGAAGGAAGGTAATACCAAGTCATCTTAAAGGGAAAGAAATTCTATAAGGAAGACTTTCTAGGTAGTGGAGCTATGCCATTTTAGGCCGGAACAATGATACATGCTTTGTTCATTTGTGGTTGATTCATTCCCTATCCCCCTTGCTTGTTTATCTTATTGTTGATATAAGTTAACGTCTAATCAGTTTCGTTTAAGTTGTTGGTAGCTGAATTAACCCCCCTCTCCCTGTTGAGCCTTTAGATCCTATAGGCTATATGTAGGTATTGTTTGGATTTATTTGGAATCGGTGTTATTATAACCAGGTTGGACCAGTCACTCAGACATAGAAAGGTCACAGAACCGGTCCAATTAGCCAGCCAACATCAACACGAAAACCAGCCAGAACTAGATGAGTAGTTAGTCCAACCAGTTAACCAACAGACACGTTCTGGGTAGCAAGAATCGATCCGGGTTGCCAGAATCGGTTGAGGCAATGTAGCATGTGAATCATTCCTAGTTCATAGCTTGGTTATCAAGGTGCCCGCCTAGGCGCTTAGGCTTAAGGCAGCCTGCCTCAAACTGGGTGCCCAGTCCCCTAGGTGACCAAAGTAGCCGCCTAAGGCCTTTTAGGCCCAAATTAAGCCACTTCAAGGCTAAGGCCTTTTAGGCCCGAATTAAGCCACTTCAAGGCTGATTTAGCATAAATTAGGTCTAAATTTGATAAACTTCAATCATTTTACGGCTGAAATGGGTCTGATTTATCCCAAATGTGGTTTGATTATGGTAAATTAGGTCTAATTTGGGGGAAATAGGCCTGACTTGGGGGGGAAATAGGCCTAATTTATGGGAATTAGGTCTGATTTGGTCATGTAAGGCCTCATTTAGATCAATATAGGGAAACTTAGGGCTAATTAGGTTTGATTAGGTCATTTTATGCAGAATCAGGTTTGGTTTTAGGCCAATTATGTCAAATTTAAGCATATTAGGTCTGATTTGGGGGAAACAAGACTGATTTTGGGAAAATGGGTCTGATTTGGTGAGATTAGGTCTGATTTGGACAAATTAGATCTTGCTTAGGTCAAGATAGGGAAAATTTGGGGAAGTTAGGTCTGATTGGGTCATAATATACAAGATTAGGTGAAATCATGTCAAATTTGGGCACATTACGTCTAATTTGGGAAAGACAAGTACAATTTGGGAAGATAGTTCTAGCTTGGGAAGATTAGGATTGATTTGGCCAAATTTGGTCTCATTCAGATGAATATATGAAAATTATAGGGAAATTAGGTCTGATTAGGTCATTTATACAAAATTAGGTATGGCTTAGGCCAAATCCTGTGTCGTACAGGCGCCCGCCTGGGCGGCACCTAGGCTTAAGTCAGCCCGCCTCAAACTGGCCAGCCCCCTAATTGACCTAAGTTGTTGCCTAAGGCCTTTTGAGGCCCAAATTAAGCCAATTCAAAGCTAATTTAGCATAAATTAGATCTGAATTTGATCAAATCGAGTCATTTTATGGTTAAATTGGGTCTGATTTATTCTAAACAGGGTCAATTTAGGGTAAATTAGGTCTGATTTGAGGGAAAACAGGCCTGATTTGGGGGAATTCGGTCTAATTTGGGGGAATTAGGTCTGATTTGGTCATATAAAGCCTCGTATCGATCAACAAAGGGAAATTTAGGGTTAGTTAGGTTTGATTTGGTCATGATATGCAAATTAGGTTTGATTTTAGGCCAAGTTAGGTCAAATTTGAGCAGATTAGGTCTGATTTGGGGATAGCAAGTCTGATTTTGGGGAAATGATCTGATATGGTGAGATTAGGTCTAATTTGGCCAAATTAGATATTGTTTCAGTCAATATAGGGAAAATTTGGGGAAATTAGGTCTGATTGGATCATAATATACAAAATTAGGTTTTATTTAGGCCAAATCATGTCAAAACTGGGCACATTAGGTCTAATTTAGGGGAAACAAGTATGATTTGGGGGAAATTGTTCTAAATTGGATGACTAAATCTTATTTGGCCAAATTTTGCCTCATTTAGGTGAATATATGAAAAATTTATAGAGATTGGGATTGATTAGGTCATGGTATACAAAATTAGGTCTGGTTTAGGCAAAAATTAGGGTAAAATAGGTTAAATTTGATCAAATTTGGATCAAATGAGTTCAAATTAGGGCCAATCAGTTCTAGTTTAGGTCTTGTTAGTTTTGATTTAGCCTAAATTCTACATAATAGTATTGTACATGTTTTGGCTACAAACATAATACGTGTTTGCCTTTCTGATTTCTGTATGAATTTTGTTTAGGTAAAACTTCCACAATTCAAACCATATCTAATGATTTTGTTGCTTTCTTCATACGATGCTAGCACTTTGATTTCATATTTATCATGTATACATATATGTGTGTAAGGACTAAGGATTGTATTTTTTAGAAATTTTACATATATCTGTTAAAATAAAAAATATATAAAAATGCCTGGAAACACCTGGGCGCCTAGGCTGTCTGGGCGTCCCCTTGGAACGCCTGGCCGCCTATACAACCATGGCCAAATCAGGGTAAACTAGGTCAAATTAGATCAAATTTGGATCAAATGAGTTCAAATCAGGGCCAATCAGTTCTAGTTTAGGTCATGTTAGGTGTCATTTAGCCTAAATTCTACACAATACTATGTAATAATGTCATCATTTAATATTTACATATATAAAATATGAATGTAAATATAAAAATCATCATTTTTCATTCAAAAAGGCAAAACGCCTGGGAGCCCTAGGCACCCCCTCAAAAGTGTCAACGCCTGGCCGCCTTGACAACTATGGTTCATAGCCACATGTGAGAACCCCTAACACCCTGCAACACCCCCTAACCCCCTACTAGTTTATCACTAGTCATTTGTTAATATTATAAGATTAAATGGGGTTAATGATTGTCTTGTTGCATGTATACTACTATTCTTGATACTTAATATGTTTAAAACCAAGTGTTTCTACATGAAGTTTACAATAATGTCATTTTGTAAATTTCTGTGACAAGAGTACCAATTGATACTTCTCAAATTTCCATCCTTATTTGACCACCATGATTTTAGATTATGATTTTGTGATTTCAAATATGTAGAATTCACTCTGTTCATCCATGTTTTGCATTATATGAAATATATGATTTTAAGTTCCATTATCACTTGTAAGACACCATTGTGCTTTGTGATGTATGAGGTCATCACTTGTTGTAATGGGTGATATGGGATTTTAATTTGTGTTATTTGAGTTGAATTCGTTCATATTTTGTCTATTGCTTTAGCATAAAATATATTTTCCACCTCGTTGATGTCACCAGTTGAAAAGGTCCGACCACTGGTCGGAAACTTGGAGCAGTAAACCGAGAACCGATAGCCTCACCGGTCCAGTGACTGGTCCACTCCTGATAACATTGTTTGGAATGGATGTTGTTGCCTCTATAGTCATGCCGTAGGCTGAGTAGTGGCCAAAAATATAATGAGTACCACAAAAGGAACTCCTTGATGATCATGTGCTTAAACCTCCACATGTCCAACTCATTATAACTGGCATAGACCAGGAACTGCACTATGAGTTGACAACTTGTATAAAAGCTTGCAAATCATTTGGGCAACTAGAGGACAATCTAGTGCCAACAGGGGACAAAATATATAGCTGCAAGCTATACCTAGTGGCCACTATTGAGGGCAACGATGGGTTAATATAATTTAAATATACAGAATTGAACTGGATCAATCTGTTATAGACAAGAATTGAACAGCCAGAGAATTAATATAATCGAAAAGGAAGCATTAAGAGATAATTTATGAAAACAAAATTTACTTGTTTTCGACTTCGTTTTCCCTTTCCCATAGAAGTCAGTTCTTCAACTTTCAGTTCTTCATATCTGGCTTTCAGCAACTCATCCCAGAAATTTGTTCTGTCACCACTAGCCTTATCCATCATGGCTTGCCGCTTGGCCTCTTCCTCCTTAGCCGCTAAAGCTTCAGCCTCCTCTATATACTCAAAGTTTGCAACCTGCAAGGAAAACCACAACAATAAATATAAACAATAGGAGAAAGAAAATTATGAAACGCTGAACAAAAATACTGCAAATGGTAACAGAGATGGTCTTTGACAGTTGCCTTTCAGTGCAAAAAATTGATGTCAAGGCATTGACTGTGTTACTAATGAATCAGACAACGTCAATGGAAGCTTGTAAATAAGTGAAGCAAATAACTCAGCTGTGCTATCTACTCAACATCCTGATACTTAGTCTGGTATTTGTATTAATAAATTAGATTGCTAATGTGCCTTACTCTGATATTTGTATTAGTAAATTTAGATTGTTAATGTGCCTTGTATTATGGTGCTCAGTCTTGGTGCATAAATATTTGATACAAGAGTCTGCTATTACCTCTCTTTATATATAAAGGAGTAGGATTCCACTAGTGAAACCAATTGTTATCCTTACCTAATCTTATTAGCCAACACGGTATAGAATTGGGTCTCGCATACAACCGTAAAAAAAAATCATCTGTTTTTTTAACTCCGCAACCGCCCATTAGTCAGCCTGATTGGCAACTGGCCCATCAAGCCTTGCTATTGTTCTTTCTCCTTAATCAATAAGCAAGGGCAAAGTGGAGCCATGATATTCAAAAACTAGACGTGGAGACATGATACTCAAAACATGACTTGTGATGCAATTGCTTCATTCCAAACAATTGGTTTACAAAAACGCAAAACACCAGTGACAAGTGCTATGAAAAGGGAGTATTAACAAAAGAATTAATGTTTGAATTTAGACAAGAAAGTGCAACTAATAAGAACTTTTCGTAATTAAATTTACTACAATTTATCTACTTTCAAATATAAATCGTTTAATGTTATGGCTTTTATCTACCTTATACTTCCTACCACCCATTAGCTATCCAAACATCAACAGATCAATTTATTCTACAGAACAGTGCAACAAAAGAGAACCTTGAACGCTTTGAGAAAATCATTGTCTTCCTCATCATCAACCATAGATTCTTCATCTTCTATATGCTCACGGTTTAGTAATCTGCCGGAGTTGAAAAGGTTGGGACTTATTAGTGTCACTATTAAAAAAAAAAAAAGAGGAAACAAAATCATAGCTATGGATATAATACCTGTCAATCGCCACATCGTCATAGTGAATCTGACGAGCTTTTCCCGCCTCATCATTCTCTTCAGTAAACAACTCCTTTGATCCATATCTTATGATGTCATCCAACTCTTCCTAGATAGCGTAAATCAACATATTGATTTTATAGAGTAAAAAGAATACAGAGCAAGCCACGATTATACATGTTCAACAATATAAAGCTTTTATCGTTATTAACCACAACGAGTAACTACTGAGAGGTGACAATCAAATACATAACAACTACACGGTGTCAAAATAATTGACCTTGGATTAACCAAATAACAGAAGCGATAAAAAAATTGGAACATCAAAAGCTAAAATGAGTGTCTTCAGGAGAGAGGGAGCTAGGAGCTTAGGATTGGATACTGATGGAAGAAACACTAAAAAGGACAGGGCCAGTACAACTTGTTTACCTGATTGACAGCTTGCTGAGCCTTGAGACGTCCCACCACAAGATGCTCAAGAATCATTTTCTTCTTGGTAAATTGCATCATCCTTTCTTCGATTGTGCTTCTAGTGATCAACCTATAGATCATAACCTGCAAATTTTAACTTGGTTAAAAAAGTAGGCAAATTAACTTTTCCATATACAATGTTAGTTAGGGTTATACCTTATTAGTCTGACCTAAACGGTGAGCCCTGGCCATAGCCTGCAAATCTGCATGTGGGTTCCAATCACTAAGGACAAATTATATACACATCAGCATCTCAAAGAATATCAGAGCATCTTGGTGCAATAAACGAAATACTATGCAACAAGTAGTGGTCAAGCTACCTGTCATATATGATGACTGTATCAGCTGTTGCAAGATTTATGCCCAACCCTCCAGCGCGGGTAGAAAGTAAAAAGCAAAATCTGGTTGAATCCTTGGCATTGAAACGATCTATGCGGATTTGTCTCTCAGCACCACTGATCTTGCCATCAATTCGTTCATAAATCCATTTCTTCAACACAAAATCAATGCTAAATCAACAAACTTGCAAGCAAAATGCACTAAGAAATCAAAGATCAAATAAGCTTCATTTAGTCTAGTACCTTATAATTCAAGTAATCTTCCAATAAATCCAGCATGTGCTGGAATTGTGAATATATCAGAACTCTGTGCCCTTGCTCCTTTAGTTTAACCATCATTTTATCTAATAACTGCATTTTCCCTGAACTTTCTAACAATAACCTACAAAAAACAGAGGAAAATGTTCTTGTAATGGTAACAAGCGTCCAGTGAAGAATACGCCAGGTCCCTATATCCAAGATGCATATAATCACCTCTAGCCACTGATGTAGGGTTTCAGTTTTGTCTTGCCCAAACACTAACTACAAAGAATAAGAAATCAGGAATCTAAGTGATAACATTAGCCATGCCCATCAGAAGCTCGTCGTGCCACTAACAACTTGAGGACCACTAACGACCCAGAAGACATGTCAACTACTCAACTATTGAATATCTAGTTGGCCAACCTAATAGACACCCCGACCCCAACATGGTTGGGATTGAGGCTTAGATGATGATGATGATGATGAACCTAATAGACACCTGGACCTCTTAATATATTTTAACAATGTTGTTCTCTCTTATTCTTGATTTTCCCAACATTTGCTTACCCCATTAACCAACAACAGCCTTTGCAGTATGATATCTATTTAATAAATATATAGATCGGCAAGAATGCATGTAAAAGTTGAATGTTTGAATAGATCCAGAAGTGAGAAAGGGGGGCTCAGAAAGGATAATTTAGCATGTTGCAAATTACAAGTTCACACCAACACAAATTTCAATCAACTCAGAGCACCATTTGCAATTCTGTTTAAGATTAACTAGAAAAATACCGGTGATGCGTAATGCGGCCCTAATAATGATGGCAATTATTGAGGGATTCTTGATGGATTCTCTGTCGGAAACAAACAAGAGCCTTTCCAATGAGGGTCGCCTTAATTAATATGAGCTGTGCGACCCACAGGACCAAGATGTTCAATATACAAAGACCAGTGTGGAAACTTCAGCAGGCACGCAAAAACACGACTCAACAAAAATGGAACAAACTTGAGGGACACAATTTATTCTCTATCTAGAACCGGATACATATGTGCATGGTTAACGAGTAGGGAGCATGCTACATGATGAAAGCTCCCTGCCATTCCATTCATTAAAGTATAATTTCATGAATCTTATTTCAATATCACATCAGATCATTCAATTTGCACCTTTAGTAAATGTTATGGTCAAACCCTGAAGGATTTCACAATCCACGGTGACAAAATGGTGCAAGTGAAGTCTTATAACTCACCATGTGAAATTGAACATAATCCCCTAACCACGGGAAATTCAGCAGACATTTCAAGGTGCTCATATCAAATAGAAATTAAAATAGGTAGAGACACACCTCAGGCCTTCATTTTTATCTTCTGGCTCAAACTCAGGCTCTACCCCATCCAACATGTATGCATGACAACAAAGTTTGCGCAGTTCCATTACAACATTTATCAGGGAAATCTGAATGATAAAAGTTATAATTTCCATAAATAATTAAACATCTGGATAATATTCATGTTAGTATCGTAAACAATTATCCGTCAGCAAAGTATTCTGACCTGTGCACCACCACGGCGAGCTAAAATCTGATAGTTCCGCGTAAGAATAGCTTTGTAGTATTCTTTCTGCTTATTACTCAATTCAACCCGTAGAATGAGCTCCTTCTTAGGAGGAAGATCTTTCATAACATCCTTCTTCACTCCTGCAAGAAGTAATAAAATTGGAGAACAATCTCAAATGTAAAAACTAAAACTCGCATTTCAATACAATTAATTGCATCAAATAATGTAAAACATTAGGTAGGGATAGCAAACGGGTATGGTTGACTGGGTTTTATTTCGCATCAACACTTTAAGGCGAAACCCTAACCTTGCAAAATATCAATTTTCGGGTCGAAAATCTTGACCCTAACCCAACACTATAACAGACTTGAGTTTATGAATCTAACCCAGCAACAAAATATCAAAAGTAAAACTATAGTTTGTTTAAGCTTTGAAAATAATAAAATATGAAACAAATTTATGTGCTAAAAAAACAAAGCAAATGCACACACACACATAGGATACAAGAAATGTGTACCTAAGTACATATATCTTACATGTATAGATCTTCATTTATGATGATTGCCCAACTCTATAGAAAAATCTAACCTTATGGATGTGATGTATATCCCCTTATTTAACGTGTATAAAAATTCACCTCAATCTGCCGTTCCTAGATCATCCACTGATACATATATATACATATATATATGACCATATATTCGTACCCGAGTCAGGTAACTAAGGTTAGTTACCCGTGGATCTAGTTTTGTAATAGGAAGGCACCAAACTGTAATGAGACGACTGAATTTTTAACACAAAGACTCATTTTGTAAAAATGGCATCAATTTTGTATTTTGGTTGCTGAAAACGGTAAAAATGACATTTCTTGAAGAAGAAAATCTCCGCTCCGAACTGTAACCAGGAGCGAAAATTTATAACCAGAATGCTAAAATTATAATCAAAACACTCAGTTCGTAACTAGAATCTGGGTGACTAATTTATGTCACCCATCTAGGTAACGAATACATCCCCCATATATATACCCATCTAGGTAACTAACTTTTGTTACCTGTGGATTTGATTTGTAACAGAAAGGCACATAATTGTAATGAGATGACCAAATTTGTAATAGAAAGACTCGTTTTGTATATACAGCGTGAAATTTTTGTGGTCGCTCCGCAAATAGTAAAAATGGTATTTATGACAAAACAGTAAACCAGTTTACGTTGTATTGCAAAACGAGTCTTTCTATTACGATTTGAGTCATCTCATTACAATTTTGGTTGTTTCATTACAAATATGTGCCTTCGTATTACAAAACAGATGCATGGGTAACTAACTTTAGTTACTCACAGGGGTAGTGAATGAATGGGCATATATATACATATATATACCAAGGAATAAGGTGACCGATACCGACGCCGTTTCGACAACTTGGAAATAGGTATTTACCGGTATACCGACGGAAATACCGACAGATGCAATCCTAGCCGTATCGACGCCAAAATGAACGAATTAATTCATGAAATTTTACAGGTGTAATCTCCACACCTAAATGCATCGTTTTATGCAATAAAATTCTATATTGGATGTGGGGTAGGGGGGTCCATCATGTGGGAGGTAAGGAACATGTCCTGTTTCGTTGGGATTTCGATGAAGGATTTCGATGACAAAACATAGGAATTCAGATATGAAATTTTACAGGTGTAATCTCCACACCTAAATGCATCGTTTTATACAATAAAATTCTATATTGGATGTGGGGTAGGGGGGTCCATTATGTGGGAGGTAAGGAACCTGTCCTGATTCGTTGGGATTTCGATGAAGGATTTTGATGACAAAAAGTAGGAATTCAGATATGAAATTTTACTAGCACAATCCACAAACTTAAATATACACAATTATGCAACAATATACAATTTACAACATATCAATAACATATTTACTTACCAACTCACATCAGTTGTATGTTGAGTGGCGCGCAGGTTGTCCATACTGTAATGAGTTGATACTATTGAGATATTCCGCCCATGACATGTGCATCCTATAAAGTTGGTTATATGTAGTCACATGCTCCTCATAGACAGTATCGTTGCCAAATTGCATCATCCCAATCTTTGGAAAATGTTGTTCTAAATCTCTGAGATATTGTGCCTTTCTTGGAGATGTAGGTCGAGGAGCTCGAGTGAGTGGACGTTCACTTCCTTGAGGAATATGTTGAATAGCTACAGGCACAGCCATAGGAAGTGTTGGGACTGGAGAAACAGGAAGAACTGAATGACCACCACTCCATGTTTGCCCACCATCCTCAGAAAATGCAAGGGAGTTGTACTGATAACTTCCATGTGGGCCTGAGACATTTGTTGTATAGGTATATCCAACATGATGTTCTACTTCTGGTTCTGGTTGTGGCGGTGGTGGTGGTGGCTGATTTTGATATCCAGAATACCCATATTGAGAGTGAGATGGGTATGGTTGCCCAAATAGCATATCGGCAAATCCCAATGTTGAATCATGTTGAGATTGAGAATCAGAACCTGAAATACTCATGTTGCTAAGTGAATCAGCAATATCAGAACAATGATCATTGATGTAGTCGTAGGAGCCTGTAGCTTGAGGTGGTGCAACACCACTGTAGTCTTTTCCGGTTCGAGTTTTCCTCCTTTGAAAAGTTTTTTCACGCATGGGATATTCTTTTTCTGCTGGAGGAGGAGGTGCAGCTGCCGTAACATAAGGACGATCATCATACTGAGGATCAACAGCAGGAGGATATTCAGGAGAGCGCTCACTGTCGCCGCCATCATTGCCACCATCATTATCAGATTTAGATTTTGACCCAGATGTACTTTTTGAAGAAGGCGACTGTGTGCTACCCAATGCTTCTTCTACTGCTCTATTGATCTCCATATCAACATTTTCATGCTCAGTCTCAGGCTCAAGTCTTTCAGGTGGAGTTTGGTCAACATTAGTATCAGAATCTCCTTCAAAGTGCTCTTCTATGTATGGATTTTGACGACCATCTAGATTATCAAGAATGGGACGACCTATCTCATTCATTCATTCCTCTAAAGGATCTTCTGAATCATCAACTTCTTCTATGCCTCTACGCCTGGATGGGTTGAATGTGTATGCGGTGTCAATGGGATCGTGGACGACAGCAAAATCCACTTCTTTTTAGTTGGCATCTCGTATTGCTCTAGCCCTCAACCGCATGTTGTAGTGAACATATACCAGATCTCTTAGCCTGTCTGCCCCCAACCTGTTCCTTCTCTTTGAGTGAATTAAATTGAAAGTGCTCCAATTTCTTTCACAACCTCCTGCAGATGTTGTTTGAGAAAAAATACGAACAACCACTTTTCTTAGATGGGGGGCACCCGTTCCATTCCATACCCACCACTCACAAGGATCACCCTGATCACGGTCGGCAACTGCATTTGGATGACCAAAACAACCGAGGCCTTCACGAAACTGTCGCAACTGCAAAAATATTTAAGAACAAACTTCAGTAGAGGTAAAGAATTTGTTATGTAATATATATAAGTTATATACCTCATCCATCACTATGGGGCGCTCTTCAGTAGAGGTAAAGAATTTGTTAGTTATATCTCTCACAGCAGACATTAGAGTCGCATCTAAGCCCAGTTTTCGCGAGTATTGGAACCTCGGGTTCAGATAGTAATTTGTCACCAATTTCAAATAAGGAAATAAGATTTAGATTTAGTTAACTTATAGCAAGTTATAGAGTTAGAAACTTAGAACATAAATCTGAATTTAGAAGAAATAAATTATATACCTGTTTATGCAGTGGATGCAAAAGCATATCTGTCCAACGCTTGTCTGCAATTGACAAGTATTGTGAATGGGACCTAGGAGCTGCTTGTTTAATACCTTCCACCATTACTTGCATTGCATCATACAAGTAAGGCATTGTTGTGGCTTTGTCACCATCTACCAGCCTCAACACTTTGACAACAGGTTCCATTATCCGCAGCACCTTTGTAACCTTATCCCAGAAAGCCCGACTGGCAATTAGTTCTTCAATCCTTCTGCCAACCGGGGTGTTGTGCTCCTTCATGGAGGTCCACTCCACACCATTGAAAAGCCTCCTAAGTCCATCTTTTTTGGACTTTAATGAGTTCAAGGCCAAGTAATTTGTTGCAAATCTAGTCACCCCTGGTCTAACTAGATCACCTCCACAGTACTCAGATCGCCTCATAGCATTTAACAAGAAGGAATGGTTGTAGATGAAACATGTGATCAACCTACCATCAATTGTCACACTTTTGATGTAATCAATTGAGCCCATGTCTTTGAGGATCAGATCTATGCAATGGGCAGCACATGGTGTCCAGTAGACCGGATATTTCTTCATTGTACTTTCACCGGCCTTCTTGAAGTTAGAGCCATTGTCAGTCACTATTTGCACTACATTCCCAACCCCTACCTGCTTGATGTATTTCTTCATTAAATTCTTGATGTAACTGTAATTCCTGACTGCACCAGAAGCATCAACAGAGTCTAGAAAAACAGTAGATCCACGGCAATGTACAAGAAAGTTAATAATTTGCTTTCTATTTCCAGATGTCCACCCATCACACATGAGTGTGACGCCATACTCAGACCACAATTGTTTCTGGCTTTCAATCCATATATGTAGATCTTTCTTCTCTTTGGGAAGATACTTGTTCATCAACTCATATGCAGTGGGGGCTTTGATACCCCTACCCGACTCCCCTATGACATCCACCATGTGTTGTAGATATGGTTTGGTTGCAACATGTGCGGGTATACCATGAGCAAAGAAGAACTTACCCACTGCCTTGCCCACCTTCTCTTTCGCACCAGTAAACATTGCTTTTAGGATTTTTTGCCTAGCATCAGGCTTCCTAACCCCTGGCTCATCAAAATGCTTCAATCTTGCACTAGCAGAACGGAAGAGTGTATCAACGGGGCCTTTCTTTCTTTTATATTGAGCATCCTGATTTTCATCATCATCATCTAAGTCAACAACCGGGACACGTGCAGCCCCACTGCCTCCATCTGCACCAGATGGTCCATATCTCCTCGTAAGCCGAGCTGCCTCCTCCCTATCCCACTCACTTTTGCGGGAGTCTCTGAGAGCACGCCTATACATATGACGTGTATAAGCAGTATCACACCCTGGAGGATATGCAATATCATCATCTGATTCAGCAGAAGAACCTGTGGCTCTAACATCAAAGAGTGTATCTGTGTAAGCCTTTTCAACCTGCTTCAACTTTTGTTGTTTTTGCCTCTTTGCACCCATCAGTTTCTTGAAGTCATCCCTAACACTTGGAGGGCACTTCTGGCACTTTGCCACATTCTTGTCACCACCAGTAATGTGACGCTTGAATCTAGTAATTCCTCCACCACCAAGTGTTTTCTTACAGTAGTTGCATACAATCTTTGCCCTATTCCCAGACCCAGGTACAGGTTTGCAGTAACTCCATGCAAAATCCACATCCTTTGATGCATGACCAGCCGCACCCTCAGTGTCACTTGAAGACGAAGAAGACATCTTCTCAAAACTCAAAAGTCAACACTGAAAAAGACAAAGACAAATAAGCAAAGCAAATGATATTAGTAACTTAGCATTTAATAAAAAAGTACTAGTAATAAATGTACATTGTCGTATTAACTATTAAGTCTATTCTCTATTCACAATACTAATATCAAATAAAAATAAGCCATTAAGTGAACAAAATCGGTTTCTTTTATGTAATGTAGAATCAAAATCGATATTTTATAATGTATGATACTTGCTTGTAATTATAGAATCAAACACAAGATTTTTTAAGATTTTTCTTTTGAAGATAATTATTTTTTAAATATAAATAAAGTCTGAAATTATTTTTAAAATTATAAAACATGATATTTACTAATTAAAAAGACAAGTGATATGCACTCCACATGCTAGTTTCATCTTATGCAACATTAACACACAATTCTAAAGAAAAAAAAAAAAAAAAACGTTTTTTTTTATTTTCAGCATTTTTATAAATAAAAATTATGAATTATTTAGATATTTTTGGTATATTTTTGTTTATATATGTTCATGTTAGTCTTTGATAGAACTTCTACTAAACCTAAATTAAATACCTATTATTAATGGTACTAATTGTATTATTACTATTAATTAATGAAATAACATGTTAATGGTAATTATTAGTGAGGTAATTAGTGATAAATCAGTAGATCTATATAATATAATCATAGATCTAGTGATAAATAGCATCAATCATAAGTATTTTGGAGTAGATCTAGGATTTTAGGGGTATTTGGTGAATTTTTTAGGTGAGAATAGAATTATAAGAAGAGAAGAGAGAGGGGAGAGGTTGGAAATGATGGGAAATGCAAGAAATTAAGTAAACATACCTTAATTGGGGCTGATTTGAGCTCCAATCTCGAAAATCGCCCAAACTCCCCAAGGTTCTCCTCTTCAAACAGCAGCAGCAGACTCCGTCTCGCAAAAATCGGTGTATCGGGTGGTATGCCGCCCGTGCCGCCCTGTACCGATGTGTAAGTGGTGCATTTTGCACCGGTACCCTCGATATTTGGCGGTATACCCACTGGTATGCCGATATATGCGATCCTAACAGCAGATTTGCACGTATTAGTACTGGTACCCGTCGGTGTCGGTATCGGTATTTCGAGCGGTATATCGACGAAATCCCATCCCTTGATATATACAGATATATGCATATATAAATGTATACATATATGTGTGTGTGAGTGTGTGTGTGTGTGTGTGTGTATATATATATATATATATATATATATATATTGAATCAGGCTAGAATACACTTGAGTGTATTCGGTAGTTTTTCATGATGCAATGTTTTTTTCAAAAATCTAATCCGTTGGTCTTCTTAAACATGTTGTGAATGGCTCATACGTAAAATTTGAGCACATTTATACATTTATAGGTCATGTTATAAAGACCGCAAAAATTATGCATTTCAAATTAGTTTTGCGCGTCGATTGTGTTGCCCTCATCCAAATGGGCTCAAAATTTGTATGTAGCCTAGTTATAATATGACGGTGAAGATCAATGGTTTACATTTTGCAAAAAAAAAGTCTTGATATGCAAACTCACTTGAGTGTATTCGTGCGATCTGTACACTCGAGTGTATTCTAGCCTGACTCTATATATATTAATCAACGGTGATATATATAATTGTATTTTTGTTTAAGTGTTTAAACACCAAGATCTGGATCGATATTAAAATTTTATATTAGATGAGCCTATCTTTATATAATGTGAAGCATTGATACAAAGGTACCACAAATTTCTATGGACCTACTAAAAACAAACGTTGAGTGATGTAGTGCTAACTCAATAAGGCATTTATTGGGTCAAACTTTAAATGTCCTAGAGATATTTGAATAGGAAATTATGAATTTCACATACATATCAGGTCGTTTGAGTCTAAAGCATAATATCGGGCCCTGCCCAAACCAATTTTGGTTTCTTTGAGTCGGTTTCAGGTCAAGTCAAAAAATCTTAGAACGCATCTAATGTGGAACCTAATGAATAAAATCTAAGACTAATTATCTAGATCGAACCTACTCTAAAAATAACTAATCAAAAGCGATAAATATTCATCAAAAGATTTCATTCATCAAGTATGCTTTTGACCAAAGCCTTACAAAGACTATATGTAGGTGTTTAAACCCAACTCACTACACAACTAGCCAATGTGGGACTAAACACAGGATTTACAAGAAAACTGGAAAAAATATCAAATAACCCCTAAAACATAAGGTAACTGATAAAGCATTATAAAAACAAGAATATCAGTACTTCTATAGTTGATGATGGCTACACTACGACCATATTGTAGACAATGCTAGTAGAGGTTGTAGAGATACCATGACTGCTACTTCAACCCTAAGGCCTACGTGAGGTTGATAATACCCCACGATTGGTAGCTCGGCGACACACAGTCCATTTCTCCTACCACCAGCCACTTCTTAGAGAGCTTGTGTAGGACATATACCAAGACTCAAGGGTGGCTCATCTTTCGCTCCCCGAAGGAGTTGATGCAAGACAAATGAAAAGCATTTTATCTGTATTTTGTCTCTCGTTCATAGTTATGAACAGAAGTACAGTTTAACTAAGCATTTATACTTATTCTCAAGTCTTGCTAGTTATGTTTAATTTTTATATTCATTTGGCAATGTGCACAATTGCTTGAGGCCTCGTATTTCGCACCAGTTTATTATAAATACCTATCTCAGGGGTTTGTCCCGGGAAGTTGAATATGAATAAGAAATAGAGTTGTTTGTTTTCCTTAGATCTCTCCTCTTTCCAATGTGTTCTGCATCATATACCAAGATGCTCCATCAGGAGCACCTAATGCCTCGACAGCATAAAAATATTTGAAAGTCATAGAGCATTTAATTACATCTCATTGCCCAATCAGAAAAGTACACAAAAATGCTGGATCACAAAGACAATTATTTGCAGTGACTGAACATATTACTTCTAAGTGCATTGGAGAATGGAATAAAATATTACTTCTAAGAAGGTGAGGTGACAGCATTTTGTGAAGCCTAGCAATCTGCTCTTCTTGGTTGATATCTTTAAATTCCTCCTGAAATTCTTCTAAACTTGCAAACTGAATGATAGACAAAAGTAGTAAGTGATGATTGTAGCACTACTACAAAAGAAGCAAAACAGTAACTATTAGGTATAAAAATGGAGGACTATATGTTTCAGTGTAACTAAAAAAAATGACACTTTCGGAACACTGGGAAATTATATTGGAGCGTTCAGCCAAAATGTCACAGGCACAACCATTAACTGCTCTAGCATATCCTAGAGATATGAGTAACAAATACTGACCTTGCCAGCATCAAGAAAATGCATCAGCATAAACAGCTCGTCAAGATTATTCTGCAAAATTATAGCAAAATAGAATTAGTTTCTAAAGCATGGAAGGTAAAGTAATAAAGTACAAGATATGAAACTAAACTTTCTGGAAGAGGATAGCATCAGCTAAATCATTTAGCTCTACTCACAACAAGTATAACAGTGTCTACTATTTCATGTACCATATTCAGCCTTCCGATAGAGCACTATAAGGTCTAGGATTTGCATTCAATCAAGAAAGTTAGAACTTCACACTATCAGGTGTGCAACAGAAAAAAGATCATGTCTCAATAAAATGCACAACATCAAGTCAAAGTAACACTTTTTATAATGGGCAAAATACAGCACTCTAAAAGCCTTTTTGCGAAAATAAGTTGGTGTACCATTCATCCCGTACCCTAGGCTGTAAATGGGATTAGAGTTTGACACCACAAGCCTGACCAGCATGGTTGTATAGGCAGCCAGGCATTCCAGGGGGACGCCCAGACAGCCTAGGCGCCCAGGCGGAGGCCCAGGCGTTTTTATATATTTTTATTTTAACAAATATATGTAAAATTTCTGAAAAATAAAATCCTTAGTTCCTTACACATAAATATACATGATAAATATGCTATCAATGTGCTAGCATCGTATGAAGAAAGCAACAAAATCATTAGATATGGATTGAATTGTGGAAGTTTTACCTAAACAAAATTCATCTAGAAATCAAAAAGCTAAACATGTATTATGTTTGTAGCCAAAACATGTATAATACTATTATGTAGAATTTAGGCTAAATCAAAATTAACAAGACCTAAACTAGAATTGATTGGCCCTAATTCAAACTCATTTGATCCAAATTTGATGAAATTTGACCTATTTTACCCTAATTGTTGCCTAAACCATACCTAATTTTGTATACCATGACCTAATCAATCCCAATTTCCATAAATTTTTCATATATTCACCTAAATGAGACAAAATTTGGCCAAATAAGACTAAGTCATCCAATTTAGAACAATTTCCTCCAAATCATAGTTGTTCCCCCTAAATTAGACCTAATGTGCGCAATTTTGACATGATTTGGCCTAAATAAAATCTAATTTTTTATATTATGATCCAATCATACCTAATTGCCCCAAAAAATTCCCTATATTGTCCTAAACAAAATCTAATTTGGCAAAATTAGACCTAATCTCACCATATCAAACCATTTCCCCAAAATCAAACTTGTTTTCCCCAAATCAGACCTACTGCTCAAATTTGACATAATTTGGTCTAAAATCAAACCTAATTTGCATAACATGGCCAAATCAAACCTAACTAACCCTAAATTTCCCTACGTTGATCTAAACGAGGTCTTACATGACCAAATCAGACCTAATTCCCCCAAATTAAACCTAATTCCCCTAAATCAGGCCTTTTTCCCCAAATCAGACCTAATTTACCCTAAATTGACCCCGTTTGGAATAAATCAGACCCAATTTAACCATAAAAAGACTCAATTTTATCAAATTCAGATCTAATTTATGCTAAATTAGCCTTGAATTGGCTTGATTTGGGCCTCAAAAGGCCTTAGACTACAACATAGGTCAATTAGGGGGTTGGGCGCCCAGTTTGAGGCGGGTTGACTTAAGCCTAGGCGCCTGTACAACACAGCTGACTAGTTCGATGTCACGCTTGGCTGAGTTCTAAGAGATCTTTGGTGATGTTGCCAAGTTAGATTGTTGAAGTTACTAGAAAAGTAGCCTGACCATGTGGATTACCTATTACTTCTTTAGAGCTTCTTACTATTGTTTAAGTGCATGTAATCTTTCTTTTTTATTTCCTAAAAGGCAAATAATTCAATGAAATCATGTGCCTAATGATCTAGGTCGTGTTCTCAGGATAACCTTTTGCAAAATATCATGAACCGGTTATCACGGTTTTCTTTTGCAAATAAAGTTACTTAGATATTGTCATAGTACTAAAGTTTTCCAGCTTTTTTAAAATTGAGTAAAAAAATAATATTTCCTTGGAGAAATTAAGATCAAAAAACTCCCACTTGATCGTACAGCTACAAGGAAGATCCCAATTTGATAAGAGTCATGCATCCATGGCTACCTAGGCACTCTAGATGCCCAAGGAGTAGTTACCTTGGCTCTCACCTTTGAAACAATCGGACAGTAAAGAAATGGGAGGTGTGCCTTGTTCAGTTTATTCCTGAAAATAATTTAAAGAGATACAAAGAGATATGTTATTTTTGTGTTATTTCTGTAGTTTACACTACTTGTGTTTTATCCCATATTGCTCAATTTTACTTATTGCTTTACTCTCTTGTCCTATAAAAGAGAGAGCATTGTAAACTCCCATTCGAATACAATTCTTCTCCTTATTCTATGTGGTATCAGAAGCGGTTCTGGTCCTTTGCAAGTTCCCACGCTAACCCTGCCCTCTATGCCCTAGCCGCCACCCCTCCCCCCAGCAGTCGGCTCCCTCTTCCTCTCCCAACCGCTACCGCTACACCCCCCTCTCCTCCCGCCCCACCCCTCTCGCTCGTCATTGTTGCGGCTACGTGCAACATTGTTGCTGCCAAGTCCGACCACATGTCCACGTCTATTTCACCTCCCCCCACTACATCTTCCACTATCCATCTCATCTAATCCCCCCTTGCTAGATCTCCTCTTCTACCTTGTTTTACATCTTCGGGCAGCCTTCATCATAGCACGTTGAGAGTCACCGGGATATTCGATTTCTTCTGCCTTGCCTCATGATGGAGTATTGAATCTCTTCATGACGGCATAGGTTATTCTATCATCCTTTCTACCCGTAGAGGCTTCTCTATGATCTAATGTGTCAGATCTACAACTGCCATTTGTTGTCCCATAGCGGGTTTTTTCGGATTTTTTGATCCCCGTTTTATTTTCTGTTGTTGCACATGCGTCCTTCTCTACTGTTACTGCTCCATCCACGTTCACCATGGCATTCGTTGAGTCCCCCACGTTCTTTGGGTGTTACCACAGTAAAACTTGAGGGCTCCAATTATCATCTTTGGTCGGTGTCCTTCATCATGTATGTCAAAGCACAAGGCCGCTATCCTCATATCACCACCAACCCTCTACCTACCCATGCTGCCACGGCGGATGACAAATCCAAACAAGCTTATGCACAATGGAGTAAAGATGACTTGGGTGTTATGTCTTAGATACTCAATAGCACCGAGCCACGGATCAGCCAGTCATTGCTCTGCCTTCATGATGCTAAGGTGATGTGGGATCAATCATCTCACGTCTACTCTCATCAACAAAATCCCAAGAGAGTCTTTGAAATATTCAAGAATTTGGCCAAGAAGGAATTTTCCTCAGACACCTCTGTTAAAGATTACTATAACCAATACTCTGCTCTCTGGAATGAATACGAGATTTATCACCCTTTGACAACTGACATCAAAGAAGCCCAAAAGCAACGCAATGAACTACAACTCGTCCATTTTCAGGTGATATCCCATCCTCCTTTTGTGGAGTTGTCGATCAGATTTTATCCAGTGACTCGTTGCCTACTCATCAGGATGTCCTTAAACGTGTTCAACGTTTAGCATCTGTGACCTCCACCCCTGCATTAGATGATCCTACTCTTGTTGTTCGCACCACTGATTCTAGCTCTAGCCGAGGACGGGGTCGTAGATGTGAATGTAGAGGTCGTCTTCCTACTACCACAAGTTGCACATCTACTACAGCAGGTCGAGGGCACTCTGTTGGACCTCATTTCTGAAACTTCTATGGACAAAACAATCATAATGACGACAAATGCTAGATCAAACAGCAAACCAAGCCTTTGTTGATACTTCGACTGATATTACTGCACCTGATCAGCCTCAGCTACACCCTCGCCTACTTAGCTTTGCTCCGAGTTCGAGAATTTTTTTCAGGAGCGCATGTCCCAGCTCCATCTACATCAGCGGCTGGATCTTCTGCATTTATAGCTACTCCATCTGTCAGTAATAATAAATTGTGTATTGACTCTGGTGCCTTTGTTCATATGGTCAGTGACATTAATTATTTTCTGCTCTAACTAAAACTACTCAGATTCCACCAGTCACTGTTGTTGATGGTTCTAAAACTTCTGTTCATGGCATTGGAACTGTTCCCTTGTCTCGTAATCTAGATCTGAAATCTGTGTTATATATTCCAAAATTTCTTCTTAATCTTTTTCCGTCAGTAAGACTGTGAAAAGCCTTCAATGCTCAATCAAATTTGATCCTTCTGGTTATGTTTTGAAGGATCTCCGCACGAAGACGAGGATTGGTTCGGGCCATGAGGGACCAGATGGACTCTACTACATGGACACACCGCCATCAGCATCCGCTCTTCCGTAGACATCAGTAACAGGACTACAACGGCACTACCGCCTTGGCCACCACTCTGTTGCGAAACAGAAACACTTATTTCCTACTTTATGTGAAAGAACTTTTAGTTGTAAATCTTGTCAGTTAGGTAAACAAACTCGTTGTGTTTCCTGCTAAGAAAGATATTGGTTCTAAATGCATTTTTGACATTGTTCATGCGGGATATATGGGGCCCTTATTCTATCCCTAGCCATTGTGGAGTTAAATACTTTATGACTTTCATTGATGATTATTCTCGTGCTACTTGGTTGTTTTTATTGAAAGATTGCAGCACTATTTTGGACAATATTAGCACTTTTTTTTCTGAAATACCGACACAATTCAGCAAACCCATTAAAGTTTTTCGCACCAATAATGCCCTTGAATCTATGCAAAAGTCGGTGACATCGTTTTGTTCTGTCCGTGGAACTCTACACCAAACTACATGCCCCTACACTCTACAACAAAATGGAGTTGTTGAACGGAACAACCGCCATCTCCTAGAGGTTACTCCCACAATACTTCTTCATTATCAAGTTCCTCAACGTTTCTAACCTAAGGTTGTCTCTACAGCTTGCTATCTAATTAATCGCATGTCGTCTTCTGTTCTGAACAATAAAATTCCTTACAACAACCTTTTTGCTGATGCACAACTCTTTTCTGTTCCACCCCGTATTTTTGAGTGTACCTACTTTGCCAAAAACCTCCACAATACTTCTTCATTATCAAGTTCCTCAACGTTTCTAACCTAAGGTTGTCTCTACAGCTTGCTATCTAATTAATCGCATGTCGTCTTCTGTTCTGAACAATAAAATTCCTTACAACAACCTTTTTGCTGATGCACAACTCTTTTCTGTTCCACCCCGTATTTTTTAGTGTACCTACTTTGCCAAAAACCTCCGCCTAGGGTTAATAAAACTTGATCCTCGCTCCACCAAATGTATCTTTCTGGGATATTAAACCCAGAAAGGATATTGTTGCTATGATCCGATTCTGAGACAGTGGTATGTAAGTTCAGATGTAGTGTTTTTTGAGCATGTGCCATATTACTATGATAATGGGGCATCACTATCAAGTGATATTTTGGCTCCCACGCCATTGCATGATATTGTGGATATTGATCCACCTTCTGAGCTGCCACCTGAAGATCGACCTCTGCAAGTTTACAAGTGCATACCTAAGAAGACTAATCCCTCCATGGCCCCTCCACAACCAATTTCTCCTTCAGCGGATGATCATCAGACACCTAAGGTTAATTCTGACTTACACCTATCAGTCTGCGTAAAGGTGTTTGTTCCTGTACAAAACATCTATTAGTCATTTCTGTTCATCCTCTAATTTGAGTACCAATTTTGCATACTTCGTTGCTGCTATCTTTGTTGTATCTATTCCCAAAACGGTTGCAGAAGCCCTTCTTATTCTTGCATGGAAACAAGCCATGGACGTTGAAATGTGGGCACTCTCTAATCGTAATACTTGGGATCTTGTCGATCGCCCTTCCTCCTGTCCGACTGTTGGTTGCCACTGGATCTTTACTATCAAATATCAACCGGACGGCACTATTGAATGCCTAAAAGCACGCCTGGTAGTCAAAGGCTACACACAACATCGACTACTTTAGACTTTTTCTCTAGTCGCAATGCTCAATTTTGTTCATATTCTTCTGATTGTTGTTGTTAACGAGGATTGGCCACTATTTCAGTTGGATGTTAAAAACGTGTTTCTACATGGAGACTTGCAGGAGGAAGTTTACATGGAGCAACCCCAGGTTTCGTTGCTCGGGGGGGGGGGGGGGGGGGGGTCTTCCTCAAAAGTTTGCAAATTAAGGAAAGCAATTTATGGTCTTAAACAAAACACTTGTGCTTAGTTTGACAAGTTGAGTCAAATGTTTATCAAATTTAACTTCCGTCGATCTCACTCTGACCATTCTGTATTTATCAGAAAAACTGCAGTTGGCTTAGTTATACTTGCTGTCTATGTAGACGACATTATACTATCTGGCAGTGATATTGTGGGAATCCAAGCTACTAAAGCATATTTACAAAAACATTTTGTCACCAAAGATCTTGGCTAGCTGCAATATTTTATGGGCATTGAGGTATCTAGATCATTTGTAAGATTATGTCTCTCACAAGGAAAATATGTTCTGGACCTCTTACAAGAAACAGGTATGCTTGGCTGCAAGCCAGCCAGCATTCTACTTGACCTAAACACTGACTAGGATGATGATACCTCCCCATCTTATGTTGATCATCACCAATTCAGACGACTGGTTGATAAGCTCATTTACCTAACTGTCACGAGGGTTGATCTGACTGTAATTGTGGGTTTTGTGAGCAGATATCTAGATAAACCCAAACAGTGCCACTAGGACGTTGTCTGTTACATTATGTGATACCTTAAAAAAATCTCCAGGGAAAGGTTTATTGTACAAAAAACATGGGCATTGCAATCTGTCTGGCTTCTCTGATTCTGATTATGCGGGCAGTAAATGTGATTGGGAATCCATTTCAGGATATTGCACTCTTGTAGGAGGCAACTTAGTCACGTGACGCAGCAAAAAGCAAACAGTAGTAGCTAGGTCAAGTGCAGAAGTTGAATATCGAGCCATGGCTCACACTGCATGTGAACTTCTTTGAGTGCAAAGCCTTCTCTGAGAATTTGATATCCCTGATTCTAAACCAATACCAATGTTCTGTGATAACAAGGCTTCTATTTTTATTGCGAGCAACCCCACTTTCCATGAAAGAACAAAGCATATTGAAGTTGATTGCCACTTTGTTTGCGAGTCTATTCTATCTGGCCGCATTTGTACTCCGTACCTCAGCACTGAAAACCAAGTAGCAGATATCTTTACAAAGATTTTACCCAAGGCGCGCTTCCAGACTCTAGTGGACAAGCTAGGCATCTTCGACATCTATGCTCCAGCTTGAGGGGGAGTAAAGAGATACAAAGAGATATGTTATTTATGTTATTTCTGTGTTATTTCTGTAGTTTACACTACTTGTGTTTTATCCCATATTGCTCAGTTTTACTTATTGTTTTACTCTCTTGTCCTATAAAAGAGAGAGCATTGTAAACTCTCATATCATCGAATACAATTCTTCTTATTCTATACAATTTTTATGTTTCGTATCTATTTATCATTACCCATTCTTAAAAGCTTTACGTGCATTTTTAGCATTGCATTGACTCCTTTCTATATCTACATCAAGAGAAAATAGAGGTATTTAAAATTTATCCTGAGTATGATTTACATACTACACGACTCTGTAGAAATAAATGACCAGTGTCCAGGCCCGCAGCCAGGTTTGATGGTTTGAGAAAAAAACGTAATTGCATTTTATGGTTTGTCTAGTTGCTTGTACTTGCAACGCAACTGTTAGTTAGAAAATAGGAAATGCAATTCAGGAAATTGAATACAACTATAATCGTCTGGTTGGACGTAGCTGCAACTCAGCTGCTCAGATTGTTTCGTTTCGTTTGACAACGTCTTACCTGATCAGTAGTTTAATCAATCAATCGTTGCAATCTTCACATGGCTGTTGGGCATGGGAACCGTGTGCCAAACACTACGATTGCAACTATTCAGCTGTGTGAGTGATCGTGGAAAAGTAACCGCGCGCTATTTTGGCGCAGTTCTTTTACCCAATTTTTTTGTGTAGTCCAGCAGATGGTGCAGTTCGATTATTAAGGCAGATTTGATCTCATACTCAACCAAACGCTTGGGTTGCAAAACACAGTGTACTTTCAACGCACATATTGTTTTACAGCCCAACCAAATGAGGCCTTAAGTGGGTCTGAAAGCAAGGGCACAGACCTTCTGTTTTGGATATAGGATGGTGCAAGTGCAACACGAAAAAGCATATTTATGGTTGTTTCACAATGTTCCTTTTACATAGGAAACCTTCAATAGTCTGGGAGAATGATCACGAGCTCTTGCTGCTATTAGAGTTGTCCCTAGTGTGATGAAACCTATTGTTGAGGTGTTTACGTGCAGTTGTGCTTTGGAACATCACATTTGAGACAACAGAAACAGAGAAATTTCTATGGCACTTTGCTATTTGGGTGCAGTTATGGAAGAGTTGATTGTAATGATTTCTTCTCGTCAGAGATGTTAACTAAAAGAACAAACAGTGAAAGTACATATAAAAGAATTTAGGTGTCGTTTAAATGTTGTATTTCAATGCGGTATTGTAGTTGATTTGGCTATTCTTATACTATAGTCAGAAAGATGTCGTTTGCATGGTCGAGCCTGCATTTGTCAAATTCTGATAGTTTGAGCCTGGTAATTCCCTCTTTTAAAATCTGCCAAAATATGTGGTTTTAGAATACCACAACCATCCATTCAGAACCCCACGGCCCTAATACCCTCTTGCTCCACCGCAAGTGTCCTGTTTCCCACCATCGTCTTCCACCTTCCGCATTGTTCGTTCTCCACCACCGTCTTCGCCTCTCTTCTTCATTTGTGTTGCAGATACGTGGTGGGAGGCTTCTGCATCGTGCACCACATCCAGATTTGGGTGTCGCCTCCACGCAAGACTTTTAGTGAAGGATGGGGCAGGAAGGAGAGGCGGTTGCGGTGTTGGATCAGCCCTCGATACTGGAGACTCATGTTGGTGTTGGTGGCGTGCAAGAAGCAGAACCGCGATAGAAGCTACTAGACAATGGGAAGGAAGGGCAGAAGCCGTACAAGAGATTTGAAGCGAGTAGAGCAATACCCAAAAACAAAAAATGGTCATTTGGGGCATTGGCGAGGTAGACGAATACGGGGTACGGGATGCAGTGCCCGGACCATCCTACCGTCCCAACACAAGGGCACCTTTTGTCTCCAGGACAAGCTCGGCAAGCTCGTGTCTTCCTCCTCGTCCAAGTACTCCTTCTGTCTGCCCTTGTCGTCATTGTTCTACAACTAGGATGGTCCGGATGGACCCTCGTCATCCATGGTGTCGCCTACCCTGAGAACTGCAACATCGTTCAGGCATTGCTCGTACTGTCTTAGAGGGCGGCGGCAGCGGCACGCTGAGAAGGAGGGTGAAGCGGGATGATGACGAATCGGTGGTGGTGGCACCCAGATCCGGTGCTATTGTAGTTGGTGGCAAGCATTCCGGCAGTAGGATGATGATGAACCATTTCTTCCATGCCTTAACCTGCAGCAAGCAAGGCCGCCCAAAAGGTCACCATCCCTCCCTATTGTCGTTGTGTCAAGCAAAGGCATGTCTATTTTCAAAAAGGAGTGGGTCCATCACAACGAGACCCATCCTCCGGAAGGTATCCGGGCGACAGGGGTGGTCCAAAATTCAACCTCCTCGAGCACGAAGCAACGGATCAGAGAAGGGGATCTCATCGCCATGGATAGCCTGAGGAATAAGCATTTATGGTCGTTCCTATACATCTCTCCTCCAATAATCAGCCCTCCAAGCCATCGTTAATTGCTTTAGGTTGTCGTTAACCAAATGAGTTGAGGCATCTGTTAATTGCTTCAGTTGAACTCCCATAACTTATACTTATAGCTGCATTTCAAAAGTGGCCATCCAAACGGCCCCTCAGTGTTTTTTATTCGTAGTTCCTTGTATGTCACTCTACTCAATCTAATTGCAATACAGACTTCTTAAACAACATCTTCATGTAATCAACTTTCCCAACTTTAAGGCGACAACTTTTACTTTTACTACAAAATTTATGCTTTCATAAAGGCATTTCAGGTCTCATAGTAGCACTTCAAATTTTAATTATCATGCATTTTTTTATGTTCAAAAATTTCTACTTACCCATTCCCAATTCCTACTTTATCACGAGAAATGTCAGGATGTCGTTAGAGTTGAGCTGATAACTGACATGAAACGCATCATCCAAGCATTGGAAAATGTTGGCAATGTAGTACTTGTTGCCACCATAATTTGATAGAATCTAGTTCTGCAAGCCAGCTGCCTGGCCACCTGGAGCACCAAGCCTCTAAGCAAATAGAATGGGAGTTTACTGCCACCGACCACTGATATTTGAAGCTAGCAGGGGTTACAAATTTTAAAGGTTGGAAAAATGAACCTTGCTATTCTTTTCAAACAACAATCTAACTTTTTCAAGATCCTTAGCTGATTTTAACACATCAGCATGTGAGTTTGGTAGTGTTATAACTAGTTTTAAGGTTTAATATATGCACCTCCTGATCACAGTCACCACATTCGGCAAATTTTTCATAAACAAAATCGTATTTTCCGTGCCGTATGTTATAACCAGATCACTCGCAATTGCCAAATATACAAAGAATTACCTTAATTTACATGAATACTGAAATAATTCATGTACTTAATGGTTTGTTTGAAACTTTATGTTTTTTCACAGATTATTCCAAATAACGTGATGTTCAACTCTATATGTATTACTGTAGCAGCAGTTCACACACTTGCTACTTAGTGGTCTCAAATTATATTCATGTAATGGTAGTGCTTTTAGTTTTTTCTTTGTGGGCGCTTTAAAAACTAGACGCTAACTTTTGGTTCATATTTTTAGTGTGCTGATATTAAAATGTTTGCTTCTATATGTTCTCATTAAATAAGGATTGTACTATTTACTTGATTCATTAACAGTTCCACTTGAACCATGTTATGATGGTAGGTGACTGATACAGACATTCACATAAGTCCACATAGGCACATGTACATATATATATAATGTTCAATTATTTACGATTTTTCCCAAATATATAGCCCCACTTTTAACTACTAATACCGGTTGGCCCAGATTTCACGCAATCTCGCGTTCTGATTTTCAACTTAGCTGAATGAATCCCGAATTATGTATTTGTGAATATGAAGATTAAAGTCGAGTATGTTATTTTATGCCATTAGACCTTATTGGGAATTGAGAAATCAAGGTGCAGAAAGTCTTATGATTAGGATACATTTCAACTGGATTTTGCTGAAGAAATGACAAATACTGAGAGAGTTCATTAAAAGATATTGTTAATATGTATGTATACGGAATATCAAAGACCAGGGGTTTAACTTCTCTACAAGAAACGGAAGACAAAGCCAGGGAACTACTTGTAAGTGTAAGAAAAGGTCAGGGACCTGTGAAAGTCTCTTGTATAGTAATATACAAGCACCCCTGACTGTTAGTGTCGCGGACTGGGATCGCTCACCATCCCTGCCCTATAGAATCAAGTTGGAGCCACGTTGATTGAGAACATATTACCCATCTTCGGGGACAAGGGGCAGAACGACCTCTTGACTACTTACGGCAGCCCAGGACGGGTGTCATCTAGGCCTGTTGCTCTGATCTCCCTACGCCTAGGACGTAGTCTAGGCCAAGAGTCATAGTTAGTTGTTGTTTCCATTGGGATTTTTTTTCTTGTTGTTGATACAGGCAAGACCCAGCCAGATGATGTCTTCTGGTCGGTAGTGAGAGGACTCTCCGTACCCGAAAAAAGTCGTTGAGGGATTCTCCCACTTTGCTCTAGCTTTCACATGGTATGAGAGCCTACGTTTGAATGTCTACATGGTCTGGGAATACAAGTCATCATCCTTGATTTCCCCTCTGTTCTTGGTTGATGCGTTGCTGCTACAATACGTCACTGTAGCGTCACTGCCACCGTAGATAACCTTGCACCTCCATCTTCAAGGATCTGTCAAATAAGTTTGTTGAGGTGAATTTTCCTCAACTCTAGTGGCCACGAGCAGGTGTTTTCCAGCCACATATACATCGGGAAGCCATCCATCATCGTCCATCATAGTTGGTGCTGCGTACATCAGCTGCTGCTGACCCTTTTGTGGCCAAGAGAGGGGGGGAGGTGATTTTTATTCCTCAAATCTGGTCCATAGGAGGAGTCTTTGACCCTACTTCCTTGCCCTAGAAGGTCACGGGCATTGGTAATCCAAAGCAATGGACATCCTCCCGAGCTACTGCAGTCGCGGAGTTCTATAGCACGAATGTTACAAAGTTTGTAAAAGTTTGTTTTTAAGGCCAAAAGTCTGAATTTAAGGTTCCCAGCCTCTATGAAGTGTGCGAAAAATCTAATTTCAAGGTCTCCAGTTGTTTGTTGGTCTGATTTGTTAGGCAAAGTCTGATTTCTTGAAGAAAAAGTCTGATTTCTTGAAGAAAAAGTCTCTCTTAGTGAATAAAAAGTCAGAATCTTTGTCATCAATTCTAATTTGTTGTCCCCTAGTCTGGTTTTTTACTGATTTGATTAACATCTTATATGGTTGGGCGCATTTGTGGTCAACACGGCCGCTAAGAAGTCCACGGTTCACCAATTTAGTGCAACCAACCACAATGAGTTATATAGATTTGTTGTGAAATTTACTAATATGGTTGATGATACTCTAGAGGAGGATACATATCAGATGTCTTAATCAAAAAAGGAATATGTTCAGTTAATGTGTCTTTGAGCTTCAAAGCAGGCAATGACTTTAGTCTCTACTGCGCAGAGGTTTGATTCATCAGCATGCATTTCACAGGCATCCAAGGGATCGACGTCCAAGTCAGACTGGGTCTTTGATTCTAGTGCAACCGATCACATCACCCGGTACCAGAGATGTTCACTACCTACACCCATAAGCCCAACTTACCTGCTGTCACCCTTACAAATGACTTTGTTGCTTCTGTTATGGGAATTGGAACAGTGTCAACAACCCCATATATATCCCTTTTGTCTACTTTGTTCATTCCCCAATTTCCACTTAATCTATTAACAATTAGAAAATTGACTCATTCTCCTCAAGCCTATATCACTTTCTTGCCATATTCTTGTCTTATACAGGTTTTAAAGATGGGAAGACAATTAGTGAAGGTTATGAACTGGCTCGACTCTACTACTTGCCCACAACTTTTCATAGCATGAGTCGTTGGGTCTCCTTTGGTGGTTATGCATTTGTAGAAAAGCTCAATTTTTGGTTCTAAGTGTGTCCAATCTGGAGAGTTTGCAATGTGAGTCATGTCAATTGCAGAAAAACACAAGGTCTGTCATCAAATCTAGGGAGAGTCAAAGAACAAAGTCTGTTTTTAAGTTGGTACATTCTGATATATGGGGTCCAACTCATGGTACGTCTAAACTTAGATTTAGATATTTTGTTATTTTTTCGATGATTATTCTCGTGCTGCATGACTTTATTGGATGAAGGAACGATCGGAACTTTTGTCCATATTCACATCCTTTTGCGTAGAAGTGGAAACCAAATTTAAAAAGAAAATTCCTCCATTTCACCTCCAAACATGCATCAAACATCAATCATCTTGCCCACATATACAGCAGAACAGGGTAGCAGAGAGAAAAATATATCATATTGTTGAGACCGCGCGCACTCTTCTCCTTCATATGCATGTTCCTGGAAAATTCGTGGGGTGGGGGATGTTATCCTCACTGCCACCTACCTTATCAACCATAAGCCATATCAATTCTTCAAAACCGCATACATGTTTAGATCTTTCATCCTATGAAGCCATTGTACAATGCTCCACCTAGGGTGTTTCGAGGTGCTTATTTTGTCCATTGTCTTGGTCCATGCATGGATAGATACCAAAGTTCGTCAAATGTGTTTTCTTAGGTTACTCTCGGGTTCGAAAGGGATACAAGTGCTACACCCTATCTTACATTCTTACATTGCTTCTTTGTATCTACAGATGTCACTTCTTTGAAAACACATCATGTTTTTATCATAGTTCTTCAGTGATACTCGTAGTTATGGAGGAACTCTTGCCCCTTCCTATCATCGTCGAGTCTCTTGTGTTTGACTCCCCTAGCAATGATGGTCCTCCTCAAGATGTAATTCCACCTAGCTCTACTAGACCCCCAATCACTCAAGTTTACACTAGTCATACAGGTGCAGGTGGACAATCCGGTTTAGGTACCAATGCAGGTGGAATAGAGGCTCCAATCAATTTAGACTCTTCCCAGATGCTACCTTATCAAAAAGACAAATAGAGATAGTTTCTCATCCACCTTTATCGCAGAATCTTCCTATTGCTTTTAAGCAAGGAATTAAATGACCGATACCGACGCCGTTTCGACAGCTTGGGTATAGATATTTACAGGTATACCGACGGAAATAACGACAGATGCAATCCTGGCCATACCGACGCCAAAATGAACGAATTAAATCATGAAATTTTACAGGCGTGGTCTCAACACCTAGATGCAACGTTTATGCAATAAAATTCTATATTGGGTATGTGGGGGGGGGTTGTCCATCATGTGGGAGGTAGGGAACCTGTCCTGTTTTCTGCAGATTTCAATGACAAAATATTGGAATTAAGATTTGGAAATTTACTAGCACAATCCATAAACATAAACACTCATACTTATGCAATAATATCCAATTTACAACACATGAATAACATAGTAACTTACTAACTCATATCAGTTGTATGTCGAGTTACACACTGATTATCCATACAAGATTGAGTTGATATGGTTGACTTATTGCTCCCCTGACATGTACATTATGTAAGGTTGGTGATATGAAGTTACATGTTGCTCAGATACGTGTACAATTAAGATTTGGAATTTTACTAGCACAATCCATAAACATAAACACACACACTTATGCAATAATATCCAATTTACAACACATGAATAACATGGTAACTTACTAACTCATATCAATTGTATGTCGAGTTACACACTGATTATCCATACAAGATTGAGTTGATATGGTTGACATATTGCTCCCATGACATGTACATTATGTAAGTTTGTTGATATGAAGTTACGTGTTGCTCAGACACGCCATGTACAATACTATATAAGTGTATAATACTCATTCGTATTATGTGATTAAACACGATATGTTTTAGAATTTTACAGTACTATGTCTCCATATGCATCATATTAGATTCTGAAAGAAAATATACACAAGGGCTTTCTATTGCTCTTCTTCAATGTGTGACTTTGACAATTAACTTCATGATTGTCAAGGAAGTTAAGCACCATCACTATTGTGACACCTTTTCTCCGCTGTTGTTTGTACCACATGATCTTGATGTGCGGTAGTGAGATTCTCCATGGATTATGCATAATAGAGGGATAAGTATAAAAGCCATTATTACCATGCCCATTATATGCATATCGTGGGGATGCGATAATATAAAAGTGTAGTTAATATGTCAACCATGTCCATGTTGTGCGATATATGTAGCAAGTGTCATATATCAACAAATATAAGACTAGAAAATTACAAAATCTATATTTTTTACAATATTTGTTTGTTATGTTGCGAAGTAGTACATTTTCTTACTTTGTATGATAAAAATACTAGTAAGAAGAACATATGTATACAAATTAGCTTACTACTAAAAATGATAGCAAACTATACTGATATTTTGTGAATTATTTAGGTATATAACTATGATTATAATGTAGATTATGAGAAAGTGTTGTGGATCTAACAACACATACAATCAGGAGGGCATAAAAAAGCAGATGGTGAGATCTTTGCCAATTTAAGGCATTTTGGTATGAATTTACATTTAATTGAGATAGATGGTGTAAATGAGAGAAATGGTAGAAAACATAAAGGCATACCTTAGATTAGACTTATCTGAGCCCTAGTTGTCGAGATCCCTTTGCTCCAACATAAAGGCATACCTTAGAAAACAACAGAAACTGACTCAAGCACACAAAAAATCGGTATTTCTGTCGGTATATCAGTACATTTCGTCGAAATTTGGCGATATTTGGCGGTATTTGGCGGTATTTGTCGATATTTGTCGATATTTGGCGGTATTTGGCGGTATTCCATCGGTATACCGATATTTGCAATCCCAGCGATACGTTTGTGTGAACCGATGACCGATGTCATCGATATCGGTATACCGGTCGATATATCGACGATATCGTCGATATCTTTTTCATTGCTTTTAAGTAAAGGTGTCAGATCCTACAATCTCAAAAATAGTGAGCATCCCATTTCTAACTTGTTTCATATAGCCATCTTTCACCTTTACATTATGTCCTTATTTCTTCTTTATCCTCTGTCTCTATGCCTTCGTTTGTTTCAGTTGCATTTGAACACCCAGGTTGGCGCTAGGCATGACAGAAAAACCCTGCCCTACCCTACCCGACCCGACCCGCAAAATGCGGATTTTTTCGGGTTTAGTATTTTCTCGAGTCGGGGACTGTGAGTACTGCCTGATGGATGCGTGTTTTCGGTGGAACTAAGCGGGCGTTGATGGACCCGCACATCACACTCAGAGACTCACTCACTCACTCAGTCATAACTCGGACTCTCTTCGTCGGTCCGTCCTCAAGCTTGCCTTCACCTCCTCGACTCCTTGTCTCCCTCTCCCTAGTGTTTTTGAGTTTAGGGTTTTCAAATCCATCTCCTTCCAGTTCCTCATGTGGCGGACCCCTCTAGATGTCTCCACCATCTCACGACTCTCACAGGCTAGCCACTAGCAGTGTGATCCCAACTCAAGCGAAGATTCAAAGGAGGTAGTGATAGAGCGGGACGATTGCTGATAGAGAGAAGACGGCTGGCGAGTCGACCACGGTAGAGTGACGACGGCGACTGCAGTGATGGAAGCTTGAGGAAGACGGAGAATCTCAGGTGGGTTTTCTAATCGAATCATTAGTTTGTCGAAGAGGTGGAATCCGAGATGGTTGATGAGGGGGTGAGGGAGGAGGCAATGCAAGTCCTCGGCCTCTTCTAGGTAGTACCCCGTCTTTTCATCTTCGATCTCGATTACAGCCTATCCTCTCCTCCCCGATCTGCGACCTCAATTGAGGCGCTCGCGTTTCCCTCGTCACGCCACTAATAATTGCCACCTGTAGCGTGGTTCAACTTCTTTATTGTTCACAGGACTCAAATCAACATGTATCTAAATCGGCCTTCTTTTGTTATACTGTCTACAGGAACTTAATCTGACTTCCTCCCGCTCAGCCAACCATTTATTATTATTGGATTTGTCTGTGGTTTTCAGGCGAGTCGACCGCCATTATCTTTCTATAGATCTTTATTAAAGTACATGATGTTGTAGCACACCAGCTTTCTCTAGTGTATGTGATCACAGAAGAATATACATCAGAACACGATTAGTAATCCTCTACAGTAGCACCGTCTGATGGATAAGATGGATAAGGAGGTATTTTTTGAGACCCCAAAACCTTCGTTTGTTTTTTAATCGTGCTTTGTTTATCCTAATTGCATGGTCTATGCGATCCACCATTCTCGATTTGTTTTCAATTGTTAAAAATTATGCGATCTACTTAAGTCAATGCGACTGTTTTGGAGCATCACATTGATTGGCGGCATTCATGTTCTCCGATATTGGCAGGCATAGATACATCTGCTGCTTGGCTGGAGAGAATGTTGCTACTCCATTGTTCTCCGAGTCCCACCATTCCTGTTCTTGTCTACGTCAATGCCCTTTTTCTTTCTACTCATATTGTCCAATAATTTCTGATTCCATTTCCCTCCAATATATGCTCACACCCCTGTTATGTAGTTTCAAATCAAGGTAGAAATAAGCCCCTTGCTGCTAAATTATATCTAAAAGTGTGCGTGTTATGCTACACAGTGAGTGCCGCTCTAGAAGGACATTTCTATAGAAGTTAGGACTTCAGTCAATGTTTGTTACATAGTCTAGTATCTATTCATGTCTTACTGTCTTACTGACCTTTAAAAACAAACCAACTTACCACATGTCTCACTGTCCTCTAGAAATAAGCCAATTTATTTCTCTTACCATTATAAAGAAATGCAATTATGCAAGCATAGAGGTTAAAGTTTAGTGCCTCGCAATACTACATCTAGCCTTAAGTTGTCAGTGTATTCTTTGTTAAACTGAAATATTTGTTGTTAGTGTATTAACTAGTACTTTATTTTCAGTTCTTTAAATAATTGAGCCAAGTTGGTAATTTGCTTTTGTATATCTGCAGGTGGTCGATTCTTTTCATTTCTGTGCTATGAAAATATGATTGAGTTGTGGTTCAGTTCACTGGATGCTAGGAGGATGTCCTCTCTGGTCTTTCTGGTTCCAGTTGTGACTTGTCAAGTGATTAGTATGTTGGTGCTTGTCAATCTGTACTAGTATTTTCAACTGAATTGTATCTTGTTTTGTAAAAAAGTGTGCCAATCGTTACTTCCTTCTTCACTTTGTTGTTAGTGCTTAAAAGATTGAGCCAAGTTGATAATTCTGTCATGCAATTAGAATTTTGGTTCTTATTAATTAGCAGAATTCCACGTGAGTTTTGTTTAACAGGTAGTGGAACCGCCTTGTTTAAGTCATTGCAGACACCAACAGTTTTTGCGGGTGTTTGCGAGTTTTTGAAAGTCCTGTTGTAACAATAGCACTGTAACAATAGCACTTTTGTGAAGGAAAAAAACTGCGGGTATTTGCGGGTTTTTCAAAATCCGTATTTCGGGTCGGGTTTTCTCGGGTTGGGTATTTGCAGGTTTTTTGAGTCAGTATATTTTCAGGTCCGGGTCGGGTTTGGGTTTGTTGAAAACGGGTCGGGTCGGGTTTTCAAAAACCCGACCCGTTGTCGTGCCTAGTTGGCGCCATGCTATTGATTCATATCAGCTCTTCAGCAGAACAAATCATGGTCTCTCGTTTCACATCGACATGGCAAGTTTATTGTTGGATGTCGTTGGGTTAACATTGTCGAAGTGGGTGTACATGGTTGCGTTGATCATCTCAAGGCACGTTTAGTTGTCAAGGGCTACACTCAGATTTATAGCAAAAATTACTTAAGACCTTCCCTTGCTGCAAAGACGGCTTCTATTCGCATTTTATTGTTCTTTGCAGGCTATTCACTTTTGACATCTACACCAGCTTGATACTAAAAATGCAGTCATGCATGGTGGTCTGGATGAGGAGATATATATGGAGCAGCCACCTAGGTTTGTTGCTCCGGGGGGTCAGATCTAGTACGTCATCGTCACAAGTCCCTCTATGGTCTGAAGCAGTTGCCTCATGCCTAATTGGGTAGATTCCATAGTTTAGGGATGACAATTTGACCCGACCCAGCCTGACCCGACCCGACCCGACCCACCCCGACCCAACCCAAAAATCTCGGGTCAAATGGGTTTGTGGGTAGAGTTGGGCGAGACGCTCGGGTGTTGCTCTGTCTATGGGCAAAACGCAGGCGACAACCCATTTTGGGTGGGTGTGCCCATCGCCCAAACGCAAGCGGCTGCCAAGTTCTCATTTCCAAGTTAACTAGAGGAACCTAAAAAGATTACTAGGGAAACCCGAGCCGCCGCCGTGAACCCTCCCTCCCTCCAACTTGTCCTCATCGCTACACAATAGTGAAACCTCCTTGTTGCCAGACCGATAATACAATGCACTCTCAGCCAGGAAACCATAGTTGTCATACCCTTCTCTCCTTCCTTTTCACCACCATCAATTGTAGACTCTCGGCTTCTCCGTCATCGTGTGACAGAGTCAAGTTGCTGGAGTTTCGAAGGGCACACCAGGCTACAAGATCTCAGCTTCCAATCCTTTGATGGAAGATTCTCCTTTGGGTTTTCATTTGGTGCCACCAACCGAATTTGGGCACTGCCACAGACGAAGTTGTTGAGTCGATGTTTGTCCACGACGACCGGCGCAACTCCCGAAACCAGCAGCGACTGCCCCATTATCTGAAGTTTCCTCTTTCTGAAACCACCATAGGACGCTAGACCCTGTGATACAATCATAGCGTTAGGTAGGAACTTCAGCTACTGTCACCTGGCAGTCAGTCTTTTATCACATGGGCCATAACAAGTTTGTGACACTGCTGAAGTTGTGTGTCTAACAGGGGATCTACGCTCGTCATGTTCCGCCTGTTGATACCAAGACCAGCTCCGGATGAGACAGAGGAACTCAACCCCAAACCGCTGCCAAGGCCAGCTCCGACGTCAACAGGTGCATACTTGCTCAGGTGGGGTGGTCGGCGGTAAAGGCAGCCACGACAAGGAAGAGACTCTGCCGGTAGAGTCGCGTTGTCGATGTCTGGTTTGTAAATAATACTGACATTGACGATAAAGGATTCCCGACAGAAGTTCTTGACCAGTCAATAGTAATGTTTGTTTGTAAAGGTTTCGTTCACAACATTAGAGTTATTCTGTACCAAACCCACGCAGTTCATGTGGTTTTAATTATTCGGTGATTAATTTCATATATCAATCAAGCAGTTCATGTACAAATTGCATTCTTTTAATGTTTGATTTGCTGCAGGCTAACTGTGGTATAGCCGCAGTAAAGTATATGCCATTCTCAATGTATTTGATATTGTATAGTTGTATAAATCAAATTTCTAGAGTAATTTGTTCATATGATATCTGCAATCCCGATTCGGAACATTGCTCTTTAATTAAGATTTCATATCTATGTTAAACTCTAATTTGGTTTGGGCAGAAACTTACGCACGGTGCTGCATTGTATCCCAGAATTTGCTTTCTAACAAGTAGTTTGGGTCAGGTCGGGTTGTTACGGGTCAGCCCAAGTTAATTTGGGTCGGGTCGGGTTGGGTGACAACTTTTACAAAAGAAGTTGGGTCTATTTGGGTTTGGGTTAAAATAATATGGGTCGGGTTTGGGTTTGGGTTGGGTTCACTAAAATTCGACCCATTGCCATTCCTAGTCAAGGCGGCTAGGCGGTCAGCATGTCCCAAGGGGCACCTAGCCCACCTAGGCTGTTATGGGCGTTTTTGTTTTTGTATTTTTTCAGTAGGTTGATTTGTTTCTTATTATACATATATACTACATATAATACTATATATGAAACATAAAAATAGAGGGAAGAATGAGGCTATGACAGCAGTAGCAGGAGATGGGAGTAGGAAGAAGAAAAAACGAAAGTAATATTAACAAGCCTGCAATAACAATTAAGGCAGAAGATGTAGAAAAGAAAGAATAGAAAACAGGAAAAAAAGGGTGGGAAGAGGTTGTAACTCAGTAGAGAAAAGATGGAGGATGGGAAAGAAAGAAAAGAAATATTAACGACAGCAGTGACATAACGAGGAACAGGTGATGTAAAACAAGAAAATAGAAAGTACAAGATCAGCACCATTACTAAGCATAGGTGATGTAAAAGACGATTAGAAGAAAACAGAAATTCTTTAAAAACACAGCAGCGGTAGAATTTAGGAGTAGGAGGAGATATAGGAGAAATAACTCAAAAAAAGAAAAATGCAACAACAGTAGATTTAGGAATAAAATACAGGAGAAAGGCTAAAAAAAGAAAAGAAGCAAGAACAACATTCATATGAGGAAATAGAAAATTGTTAACAAACAAGCTATGATGACTTACCAATTTAGCCCAAATCAGACCTGTTTTCCCTTAATTTTCCAAAATGTGACCTGATTTGACCTAAATCAGTCCTATTTCAGCCATAGATTGACTCAAGGTGGCCTAATCTGACCAAATCCAGACTTGATTCATGCTAATTTATCCTCTAAATGGCTTAATTTGGCCCTAAAAGGCCTTAGAAGTCCACTTAATGCACGTAATAATATGGGCGCCTAGTTTGAGGTGCCTTGCCTAGCGCCTAGGCGAGCGCCTTGATAACTAAGGTAGATTCAGCAGTGTTCTTTCTGAGTTTGGACTGAAAATTGTTAACAAACAAGCTATGATGACTTACCAATTTAGCCCAAATCAGACCTGTTTTCCCTTAATTTTCCAAAATGTGACCTGATTTGACCTAAATCAATCCTATTTCAGCCATAGATTGACTCAAGGTGACCTAATCTGACCAAATCCAGACTTGATTCATGCTAATTTATCCTCTAAATGGCTTAATTTGGCCCTAAAAGGCCTTAGACGTCCACTTAATGCATGTAATAACATGGGCGCCTAGTTTGAGGCGCCTAGGCGAGCGCCTTGATAACTAAGGTAGATTCAGCAGTGTTCTTTCTGAGTTTGGACTCCATAGGTGTACCATGGATCATCCAATCAGAAGATTAACATGTGGGAGCATTTTCTTGTGGTATATGTTAATGATATTTTGACTACTGGAGATGAAAAGCATGTCATAGCACAATTCGAATGCTTTCTCCAGGGCCAGCTTCAAACAAAGGACTTGGGTAGTCTTAAATATTTTCTAAGGATTGAAGTTGTCAAGTCTAAGTCTGGATTAATTTCACAGAGGAAGTATGTCTTCTTCTCACTGAGACAAGGATGTTTAGATTTAAACCTATTAATAGTCCTATGGATCCAAAAGTTTGATTATCCATGTAGCAGAGTGAGTTACTTGATGATCCTTACAACTACAGACGACTTGTTGGGAAGTTGATTTACCTACTGTCACTCGGCTCGACATTGCCTTTGCCACTAGTGTTGTTAGTCAATTCATGGATAAACCATGCACGGGTCATGTGGAGGTTGTTATGCACATTTGGAGGTATCTCAAGAAGTCCCTTGACGAGGGACTTTCTATATCAAAATCATGGACACTTGCATGTACAGGGTTTCTCAAATGTTGATTGGGCTGGATCTGGTACCGATAGGAGGTCTATCACTAGTTATTATGCATTTGTGGGAGGAAATCTTGTGTCTTGGAAGAGCAAGAAGAAAACTGTTGTGGCAAGGCCCAATGCATAATTAGAGTATAGAACTATGGCCCTAGTAATATGTGAATTGCTATGGATTCATCACTTGTTAGAGGAGCTTGGCTTCATGCAGGAAGCTCCTATGGACTTGAAGTGTGACAATTAGATTGTTGTCCACATTGCCCAGAGTCTCATTTTTCATGAGAGAACCAAACATATTGAAGTAGATTGTCATTTTCTGTGAGAAAAAATTCAGTAGAAATTGTTTCAGTTCTCACCCATCAGATCAGAAGACCAGTTTGCGGATTTGTTTACAAAGTCCCTAAATGGTTGCCGGGTCCAGTACTTATGTATAAAGCTAGGCAGATGTGATATATATGCCCGTGCTTGAGGGGGAGTGTTAATATGTATGTAGAGGACTTACTTATAAGTGTAAGAAAAGGTCAGGGACCATGTGTAAAGTATGTAGTTTGTAATGTCTGTTGTATGTCAATATACAAGAACCCCCGACCATGAGAACTAGTCAAGGAATTCTCCCACTTTGTTGTATATAACTTTCTTCCGTATGGATGTATGTATGTTAGATTGGATATCGTGTTTTTAAATTCTTTCTCATTTAAAATTCCGGAGACTCCAGGATGTCAGTTTCTTTTTTGGCCAAGTTTCAAGGATACTAACTTCAGGAGACGTAAAATAATTTATTAAGCTGAATACCACTAAAATAAAGTTCAGTAATTTTATTAGATATTAAACATATTTGAATTCTACCATGAATTGATTTGTTAATTCTAGTGTGATAATCTAGATTATAGGGGTGGGGGTAGATTTTGAGTATCACTTTCATCTGGAACCTGTCTTAGATCAATTCAAATGCTCTCTTAAACTTGCGGATAAATGAGAAAAATTATTAAATTCATAGCAAGTCCTGTAATTTGAATGTTCCCAAATTCCTGTCACAGTACCATTTTTTTCTTGTATTTAACGAGTGATGCAGGCCTCAAAATTATTGACTAGGTTTTAACCAAGTTGATATTTACACAATGCTGAAAAGATAAAAGTGCAGCAGAGGTCCAATTTCTCACCTGGAGAGGAGTTCCAGTAAGGAGCACCCGATGCTGTGTTGAAAAAAGTTTTAGTTGAAGAAACAACTTCGAGTCTTTATTCTTCAGCCGATGGCCCTCATCAACAATCTACATAAGTACAGAATTATCTAAATAGATAGAACCCATTTGTTACTCATGATTACAACAACAAAATAAAGAAGTAAAACCATACCATGCACTTCCATCCTATTGGTTTCAAAGTAGTTGAATCCATATTAATCATTTCATAAGATGTTAGCAGCACATCAAATTTTATTCTTGATTGTTTCTTTTCATCTCTTTGCTTTAGCTTCTTTTTCTTCTTATCTTTCTTTAATTTCTTTTTGGGAAAGAAAAATTCATGCTCCCTGATGACAGACCGAGCTTGGGCGGATCCAAAATACATTACCTGTATTGAATTTAATCTCAAGCAGTCCATCAGAGTACACATCGACAAGGCACTCTTAGTTAGTCAGAAATCAACACTTACAACATTCATCTGTGGGGCCCAAGTTGCAAATTCTCGCTCCCAGTTGCGTAATGTTGAAAGAGGGGCAATAACCAGATGGGGAGTAATTTTGTCTTTAAAAAGAGAAGCAAGGACTGCAATACTCTGAATGGTTTTTCCTGCAGGAGTTTATTTGTTATCACTTTCTGTGACAGGAAGCAAAGCCAATGAAAGATAAAATGTTCCTTCAATATAAGAATTTACCTAAACCCATCTCATCTGCAAGAATGACATGTGTACTTTTTGACCATGAATAGCGTAAGAAGTTCAATCCTTCAAGCTGATAAGGGTGCAACGTGCCTTCAAATTTAAAAAAGGTAAATATAGAACGTATAGTATGTTATGTCGCAGCTGTATCATACATATATTCACTTTTGTTTGTTCAAAAATTGCTTATTCAATTTACCTCCAGATAAAAAATCCGGGCTACCCTCGTATGGCATAAAGTCCTTTTGTTTGTTAGATGATTCCTTCACCTCGCGATTTAGAGATTTATGCTTAACAGATGGTGACTTGAGATTGACAGACCTGCACTGGATCTCAAAAAATCTATCTATCTGAGATTGAAAAGCAGAAATATCAGATTCAACCTCCCATGAACATTCATCGTATGGAAGCTCCTTCCATTTTACAAAATACTCCCTTTCATCTCCTTTCTTCCTGCAAAATGATGCAGCACATGGCCATAGATTATATCCATAATTAAAATGCTTGATATTCCAGATGAACTCTTAACATAAAGTGAATGCCAGATAACAAAAGAAATCGCAGGCCAAACCAAATCGTGGCAACCAAATCATGCTACAAGCATTTCGATGTCTGGTTGGCCAAAAATCAGATATTTCAATCGAACATTGATAAGTTCGACAGAATAACTGTAGGAACCAAGATGCTAAGAACACGAATAGGAAATTTTGTATCTCCAACAAAATGCATTATGAAACATAAGGTCACTAGCTAGAAAGCGAACTAATAACAGATGCATATTAAACATGTATGAAAGAAAAAAGCAACAAACCAAACGAATCTCCTCAAAGTGCTCATAATGAGGAGCTACAATACATTAACTTAGAGAGCATTCTAATTCTTTTCCACACAAACAATGAAGAAATCATCTAAATTCAAATTACAAGTCAGCAATGAAGAGGAACGACATATAGATCTCATACATCTCAGGGGGCTTGTAATGTTCATAGCTACAGAACCCACTATGAACTGGATTATTTTGGACAAGTTCAAGTAGGCCTTGTTGATCTGGATGCATTGTTCCATAAAAGTCACCAATGAGAACAACCCCCTTTCCAGCCAAGCCTTCCTCACCTTCCACTTTTAACCATCATTGCAAGTTCAGTGGATCATTGATAAATGAGAAAATCTACCTAACAGCTAGCAAGCATCCTAAATAATTAGGATGGGTATACTCTTTTGTTAGGCTCCATTGTCGTAGTAAAACATTAGAACCAAGCAATTATAGAGGAAGATCAACAGAGACTATTGCAAACAAGTGATGAGTATGAATATGCCTAATAGGCAAAAGATTGTATTGTTAACATCCAAAGTTTCATAAAGATAAAATGAATATCATCTTTGGACTTTCGGTGAAAATATTCCAGAGAAACGTAATATTTTCTGTTCATGGTTTCACTAAAAGGTAAATAATTATGTACTAGTAAACTGTTGCATATAGCAGGAAATATAATTTAATGAGAGAAATATCTAAGCAAGCATATACAAGTAGTAGTCATAGAATTAACCCAATTGAGACACAAATCATCCAGCAGAAATCTCCCATAAGTTAAACATTGATATGAAATAATTAAATAAATCACAGAGATTCTATACAAAACTTGATACAAGGATAAAGTTCAAAGAATGTGACCAACAGCCTACTTACATGGTTACATCCACAACAGCCACAAGACACGTTTTGAACTGATTCGGATGCTTAGTCAAAACTTCAATAAGCAAAAACCCAAGCTTTTTAGTTATGAGTACTAAATAGCAGCATAAATGTAGAAAAGAATACAAAAAACACAGAAACTGTTCAGGTTTTTATTTATTAATACTCCTATTCTATCAAAACTTAAGAGTTAGGGTACAGTTTAAGACATCCAGATTACAAATTCAAGTTATTTTCAGTTAAGATAGGTCTGGTTTAGGTCTAGATTAGGCAGTTTAGGAGAAATTATGTCTGATTTAGGTCAACTTGGGTCCAGTTTGGGGCACTTTGGGTCTGGTTTAGGCCATGGTTATCTAAATGGCTAGGTGGTGGCCTTTAAGAGTTAAGACTGAGGTGCCTAGCAGCCTAGGCAGTTACACAGCATTACCCAGGCAGCAGAAGTTATATGTATATATATATACACTGAAGAGTATCAGGAGCAGAATACACTCAAGTAGTTTTTCATGATGCAATATCTTTTTTTAAATCTAATCCGTTGATCTTCTTAAACATCTTGAGAATAGCTCATATATAAAATTTGAGCCATTTGGACATTTATAGGTCATGTTATAAAGACCACAAAAATAATGAATTTCAAATTAATTTCATGCGTCGATTTTGTTGCCTCGGATTAGTGAATTACACTCATCCAAATGTGCTCAAAATTTGTACGTAGCCTAGTTATAGTATGATAATGAAGATCAATGGTTTACATTTTCCAAAAAATAGTCTTGATATGTAAACACCACTTAAGTGTACCGTGCGATCTGTACACTCGAGTGTATTCTAGCCTAACTCTCTCTCTCTCTCTCTCTCTCTCTCTATATATATATATATATATATATATATATATAATACATATTTCAGATACTATACATACATATTATATGTTTATCTATACACATATTACGTAAACTTATGTTGATATTCTCTTAAGCTTAACAAGGCCTAAATTTACCAAAAAAAAAAACTTAGCATGGACGAAATTATACCTAAATTGTTCTTATATAGGTTAAAATCATAGTTCTCTAGATGGTCGGCCATTGAACACGAGGGAGCAGACCGCCTAGGCATTCCTACGCCTTTCTTCTTCTTTTCTTTTTTTTACATAAAACATATAATATGGGTTTTTTTAGTTTTACCAAGAGTGAGTAGTTAAAAAGATTGAAGAAAGCAGGAGGACGACAAAGAGCAACGAGCGCCCTTATAATCAGGCTCAAGTAGCGCCAGGCTGCGCAAACGCCTAATCGGGTTGGGCGCCTAGAGCCTGGAGGTTGGGGGCCGCCCAGACGGGTGCCCATACAACTATCGGCTAAATTAGATCTATATGACCATACCACAACTAAAATTAACTTAACTTTGACCCAATCAAACATAAAATATCCTAAGTTAGCCCTCAAATGAAATTACATGACCTTTAGACTTCAACTAACTTAATGTGGTGCCTAAATGACTTGGATTGGGTCTGAATAGCTCTAGGCGTCCACCCACTTCACTTGGGATTCTAGGCGGCCAGACTTTGAAACCTTTTCCAGAGCCTAGCAAGTGTAGGCCCTAGGTGGGGTCCTTTATAACTATGATTTAGGCATTGAAGAACAAAACTAATCAAATTAGGTCTGATTCAGCCATTAAGGCTATCTTAGGTCTAAATTGCAAATTTATTCACCTTTAGAATTGGTGAACTTATATATTTACAAATCTATAAAGTACTCTAGGTATTGGCCCGACACATGTTACGCATATACAAACATTCATAAGAAAATAGAAGTTTTGTAAAAATGTGCTTGAAAAATATGCACAACATTGAACATATACCTAAAGTTATAAATAAATACAGAAAACCTAGAAATATTTAAGCCTTCACCTACATGCCCTAGACTGGGTATTCACCACCTAGTCGTCATGACAGCCTGGGCATGCTTACAAAACCGAATGAATAGCATAACTGCAATGCTTGCATAAAAGGATGTCACTAGTATTTAGTTAGGCTTTGTGCTTACATCAAAAAAAAAATCACATACTTGATCAAATGAAAAAAAAACTTTGTGATGGTAATTGTTAAGCCATCATTTAACCAAGTTCATGATTACAATCATGTTCTTTACTTCTAAGTAAAAACAATCAACTTCAAGGTTCCAAATAATCTATCTCCAAAAAGAAGAAGAAAATATCAAGGCTGAATGGGCCAAACACAATTCACCTTATGTCTAGCTATTATGCAGTCTGTTATTTATGTCAGGGCAAATTGATTTTGATGATTTGTACTCATGAGTCATGATTGACGTTGTTCCATCAGACCTACATTGCACGTGATATTTCTAGTGAATTTCGAGTTGGGTTTCAGTAAAAAGGAAACAAAATATCATGTCATTTCCACATCATAATTCAAATCCAAACTTAATTGAGCACGCAGTTGCTTCTTTTCCTGGCGAAGCGGCTATGTTGTTTATCCCACCCTCTCCTTGCAAGAAACTGATAAGGGTTATATTCAGTAATCGAATGACTAGACAGCTGTTGCAACGCAGAGTACATTTAATCTACACATCGAAGTAGTCAAATGAACACTAAGGAGGACCTAGGAAAACAAAATAAAAAGTTTACAGACAATCAAATATGATGACACAGGACAGACTGGAAAGGGGCACTTTTTCCAAATGCATAACAGATGAGGCAAGTGTGATTCACTTTCAATTGTTAAAGAAAATTATGACAAGGTAGAGAAGGTTACAGCTTACAAGTTAAAACAGTACTGGGCATCCATTTCATTTATGACAATATTCAATCTCACTCCTAAATTTTCACTGGTATATACAAATTTCTGGAGAAGTATATTGCAATCAGCAGTTAGCATGGAATGATACGGTCAGCTTTGAAACAAGGAAGAACGGGGGCATATCAAAAAAGGCGAGTAATCAAAAACAAGAACACATTTTTGGGTAACAATAATAGCTAGTATATACAAAAGAGGAAGTAAGCTGCATCTAATTTCATGTTTCACCTTCCCCTGAAATGTATCACACAACAACCAGTGAACTAGAACATCTAAGGAGTACCTCGCATCAAGGCTATTGGAGGCATCACAAATGGGAAAAAAAATCATAAAGAGGAAAAGAGGAAATTGTGGTCATTTGCAGTTGGAGCAATAGCCACAGACAACAATAGAGTAGGAGGGCCACCAAATATCCTATAGGAACTTCTAGCTAACCACCTCTAGGTCTTATGCGGTGCTTTAAAAAGAAGCCCAGGCAGCCAAGAGGCTCAACCGCCTAGTTAAGGCCTTGAGCGGCCAATCAGGAGCCAGACATCATACGGCCGCCTAAGACCCACTTAGCCCTTATGCCCCCACCTGATTCCATGCTTTGGGGGGCCACTTTTGGTTGCTAATTTTTTGGCACTGGATTTTGTACTGTTGCTTTCTTTTTTCATTTTTTTGTAGTCAAATTTTGTTGCTGCTACTTTATGTTGACTTTCCTAGTATCTATGTACGTATGTTCCTGACTATGTGTGCATGCATGTATGTAAGATACAATACTATAAGTCTATAACAGTAGGACACATTGTTGTTGCACATTGTATAATATGAAATGTTACTGTATAATACATTTTATAATACATTAATACATACATTATATTTCTAGTTATATACTGCATACTGTATTTCTGTACTTTTCTACCTTATATAATATAATACATTAATACATTCTATAATGCAATATATATTCTACTGTTTACTGGATATTAATAAACTAAATAAAAATTCTATATATTCTATTGTTTACTGCATGATGTACATTAATACATTATATATCTTCTACGACTTACTGCATTTTAGTATATAAAGTTATAAATATATTTACTACAGTGACAGTAAACTAGTTGAGTATTACAGTTGTGTCAAAAACTATTTGGGTACTTGATTTTGTTGTGTAGGGTGTCTGGATAAGTACAAAAGTTCCCTATAAATACATAACTTATATACAAATATGTATATTTTTCTATTAAACTACATAAGAATTTAGGTACCCGCTTTTTCAAAATGCACGCGGCTGAGCGCCCGCCTGGAGCTCAAGCGGCCACAAGGTGATGTCTGCACACCACCAACTTCCCACTTTTTAAAACACTAGTCTTATGGCATTCTAATCACAAGAGGAGGAATGAAAAACACGGACACAGTTGAATAAGTATCTAATATGCATCCCCAACATCCAAATAGATATTGGATGTGGCTAAGGAGTATGATGAGCGTCAATACTAAAATCTAATAAAACTAAATCTCCAATAACTCTAGCAAACAATACAATTCCTAATAAATTCAATAATCAAGTGTGCCTTCTAATGAGGCTCCCAGAGCATATATTGAAGCATTTTAGATATAGACTAGTAGCGACTAAACTGCATGACATAATAAAAAGCTAAACAACGTAATTGGATAATAGAAAAACAAGCCCTTCAAACTATGAGATGATGCAACTTTTCAAAAATAGAAATATAGAGATATGATGGTTTCTGTTATGTCTTGTTGAGTGTCATGTACATAGTATGTGCCTCACTTATGATGTTTACTTTTGTAGTTTAGTCCCATATTGCTCATCTCTGCTTTAGTCTCTACTCTCTTCTGTTATATAAGAGACTGCATTGTACATTGTTTTACTCACTCAATAAACAAGCCTTCATTTATCTATATGGTATCAGAGCAGGCCCGGTCCCAGTTTTTCTGTCCCACCCTGCCCCCATGCCCTGAAGTGCCCCCCCTTCTGCCCCCCGCATGATGTACATTAATACATTATATATCTTCTACGGCTTACTGCATTTTAGTATATAAAGTTATAAATATATTTACTACAATGACAGTAAACTAGTTGAGTATTACAGTTGTGTCAAAAACTATTTGGGTACTTGATTTTGTTGTGTAGGGTGTCTGGATAAGTACAAAAGTTCCCTATAAATACATAACTTATATACAAATATGTATATTTTTCTATTAAACTACATAAGAATTTAGGTACCCGCTTTTTCAAAATGCACGCGGCTGAGCGCCCGCCTGGTGCTCAAGCGGCCACAAGGTGATGCCTGCACACCTCCAACTTCCCACTTTTTAAAACACTAGTCTTATGGCATTCTAATCACAAGAGGAATGAAAAACACGGGCACAGTTGAATAAGTATCTAATATGCATCCCCAACATCCAAATATATATTGGATGTGGCTAAGGAGTATGATGAGCGTCAATACTAAAATCTAATAAAACTAAATCTCCAATAACTCTTGCAAACAATACAATTCCTAATAAATTCAATAATCAAGTGTGCCTTCTAATGAGGCTCCCAGAGCATATATTGAAGCATTTTAGATATAGACTAATAGTGACTAAACTGCATGATTTAATAAAAAGCTAAACAACGTAATTGGATAATAGAAAAACAAGCCCTTCAAACTATGAGATGATGCAACTTTTCCAAGATAGAAATATAGAGATATGTTGTTTTCTGTTATGTCTTGTTGAGTGTCATGTGCATAGCATGTGCCTCACTTATGTTGTTTACTTTTGTAGTTTAGTCTAATATTGCTCATCTCTGCTTTAGTCTCTACTCTCTTCTGTTATATAAGAGACTGCATTGTACACTGTTTTATTCACTCAATAAACAAGCCTTCATTTATCTATATGATATCAGAGCAGGTCCGGTCCCAATTTTTCTGTCCCACCCTGCCCCCATGCCCTGAAGTGCCCCCCTTCCCCCCCCACCCCACCCTGTCGCCGCCAACCACCGCCCCTCCCCCCAGCACTGCCGCCACCACCCCTTTCCCCTCCCACCGCCGTCGGCCTGCCCTCCCGCCGCCGCCCGCCCCACCACCACCCCCCTCCCCTCCCAGCGTCGTTGGCCTGCCCTCCCGCCGCCGCCAGCCCCACCACCACCCGCCGCTCCTCCGCCTCCACCACCCGCCGCCCACCGCCACCCCTCCCTGCTACCGCCGTAGCAGCTCCACCCCCCTCACCCATCGGCTGTCGCTATCCCTCCCTCTCCACCCCGATCCATCTTTTTCCTTCTTCACCAATCTCATCCTTCCTCTTCTCCTACCGGGTAATCGACTCTTTCGGACAGCCATAGACCTCTCACGTTGAGAGTCCCCTACGTCTCTGGTTCCTTTTCTGCCTGCGCCTCATGAAGGATTATTGATTTCCTCATGACGGCGTAGGTTTTCTTCATCTATCTCTGCCCGAATACGGGTTCTTCTGATCTGATGCGTCAGATCCATGCTGCTGCTACTGCCCCATAGCGGGTTTATTAATTCTGTCTGTTGCTGCCCATCATGGGTTATTTACTTGTTGCTTGTTGTTGCTACGTCACCTTTCTGCTAGTATCTGCCTCTATCCAGTATGGCATCTGTGGAGCCTCCTAGATCTCTCTGTGTTACCACGGTCAAGCTCGATGGATCCAACTACCATCTGTGGTCGGCATCCTTTGTTCTATATGTGAAGGCTCAAGGCAGATATTCTCATTATAGAAATACTGTGTTATTTTCTGCTTCTACTGTGTTATTCTACTGTGTTATTTTCCTTTGTATTAGTCTCATATTGCCTGCTTGTATGTATGTCTTACTCTCCGTTGCTATATAAGAGAGTACCCTGTAAACATTTTTACTCATTGAATAAACAACACCTTTCCACTTTATATGGTATCAAGAGCATGTTGTTTTTTCCCACCCATCAGCCCTCCCATGTCGTAAGGCCGCCCCCCCCCGCCGCCGCCCCACCCCCCTCCTCAACTGCAGCCCGCCTCCACCCCAGCCGCCGCCCTCCTCTTCTCCTTCTCTCTAGCCGCCGCCGACCCCCCCTCCCCCCACATCGCCGCCGCCCCCCCTCCCCAGCGCCGCCGCCTCCTCCCTCCCACCCCAGCGCCGCCACCTCCATCCTACGTACACCCATCCCGTAGCCACCTCCTCTCCTCCACAACCTACCACCTTCAAGCCCTCTCTCTTCTTCGAGGTCCATAGCCTCCGGCCGGCGGCCACTGGTTTTTACCACCCCTTTCACTCTACGTTCGGGTGCTCGTCAGATCTACATTCGGACACCCACTGGCTGGTTGAGTTGACAGTCTCTCCGGATCTTCGTTCTTTCTGCCTGCGCCTCATGGTGGGACGTTGAGTTTTCCTCATGACGGCGTAGGTTTCTCTATGCATATTCTGCCCGGTACGGGTCTTCTGATCTGACACGTCAGATTTTTGCTGCTGCTATCTGCCCTTTGTGGGTTTCTGCTCTACTCTGCTTCTGCGCCGACCCATCTCTACCATGGCGTTCCCTGAGCCCCCCCGGTCTCTGTGCGTGACCACAGTGAAGCTTGACGGTGGCTCCAACTACCATCTCTGGTCGGCGTCCTTTGTGCTATATGTCGAAGCACAAGGCCGATATCATCACCTTACGGCTGAACCTCCTGCCGCTCCTACGGCGGAATCAGATGACAAAGTCCGACAGACTTACGCTCAATGGTCCAAGGATGATTCTGGCGTCATGTCTTGGATCCTCAACAGTACTGAACCTCGTATCAGCCAATCTCTTCTCTGCCTTCATGATGCGAAGGCTATGTGGGATCAATTATCCCATGTTTATTCCCATCAGGAGAATCCAAAGCGAGTTTTTGAAATCTTCAAAACCTTGGCGAAAAAGGAGTTCTCGGCTGACATGTCTATTGATGACTTCTACAACCAATGCTCGGCACTGTGGAATGAGTTTGAACTCTACCACCCTTTGACGACTGACATCAAAGTTGCTCAGAAACAACGCAATGAATTGCAACTGGTGTGGCCGGGACAATCATACTGAAGATCGTTGTTGGATTAAACACGGCAAGCCGGCTTGGGCTAACCAGGCTGCCATAGACGCTGCTGCTGACTCTGCTGCTGACCCACCTACTGCTCCAGCAAATGCCGACTGGTTACGCTCGGAGTTTGAAAAGATGTTCCAGGAACGTCTTACGCAGCTGCCATCCTCATCTACTTCTGGACCTTCCGCACTGCTAGCTTCTCCATCATCTGGTAACAAACAGTGGTGCATTGATTCAGGTGCCTCCACTCATATGGTTGGCGACCTTCACTTATTTTCCAGTCTCAATAAATCTGTTCTTATAACTTCTGTTACTGTTGCGAATGGTTCCAAAACTGCTGTCCATGGCACTGGCACGGTCCCGCTATCACCACAAATACACCTGAAGTCTGTTTTATATATTCCAAAATTTCCTGCTAATTTATTGTCCGTCAGTAAGATGATTAAACAACTCAAGTGCTCTGTTAAATATGATCCTTCTGGCTGTGTTTTGAAGGATCTCCGCACGAAGACGAGGATTGGTTCGGGCCGTGAAGGACCAGACGGGCTATATTACTTGGATGGACCCCCTTCTGCTGCAGCTCTGCTTTCTACTTCAGTGACAGGATTACAGTGGTACTTTCGCCTGGGCCATCCATCAGCTGCCAAACTGAAACATTTATTTCCTACTTTATCCGAAAAAACTTTTTCCTGTGAAACGTGTGTTTTGGGCAAACAAACTCGATCTGTTTTTCCTGCTAAGCACATTATTGCATCTAAAGAAATCTTTGATTTGGTACATGCTGATATTTGGGGACCATGCTCTGTTTCAAGTTTGTCTGGTGTGAAATATTTTATGACCTTTATTGATGATTATTCTCGCACCACATGGTTATTTTTGCTTAAAGGTCGGGATACAGTGTTAGATACTATTCGCACCTTCTTTGCTGAAATTCAAACACAATTTAATCGCCCCATTAAAATTTTTCGAACTGACAATGCTCTGGAATTCATGCAACACTCTGTTACATCTTTTTGTGTTGACCGAGGAACCATACATCAGACTTCTTGCCCTTACACTCCTCAACAAAATGGCGTTGCTGAACGGAAAAACCGCCATCTTCTAGAAGTTGCTCGCACTCTTCTCCTACACTATAAAGTACCCCAACATTTCTGGCCTGAGGCTGTCTATACAGCATGCTATCTTATCAATCGCATGCCCTCTTCTGTTCTGCAAAATCAGGTCCCATACACTATCTTGTTTCCTGATAAACCCTTATTCTCTCTACGTCCTCGCATTTTTGGGAGTACTTGTTTTGTCAAAAATCTTCGACCTGGCCTTACTAAGCTTGATGCTCGCTCGGTCAAATGTGTTTTTCTGGGATACTCCCGTACTCAGAAAGGGTATCGCTGCTTTGATCCTATCAAGAAACAGTGGTTGGTTAGTGCGGATGTGACATTTTTTGAGCATATGCCTTATTTTTCTGCCTCTGGTGAAAAATTGTCGGATGACATTTTGGCTCCCACACCATTACCTTTAGTTGTTGACGAGCCTCCTGCTGATGTACCTCCAGAGCGCCCTTTGCAAGTCTATCGGCGCAGGTCAAAGAACGCTACTTCTTCTGAAGCCCCGGCCGAACCAACTCCTGCGTCTGCGGATGATTCACCTTCAACTGAGGTATTTTCTGACCTGGATGTTTCTATCAGTCTACGGAAAGGCATTCGCTCCTGTACTCAGCATCCTATCAGTAATTTTTGTTCATCTGACAGTCTGTGTAGTAGCTTTGCGTGTTTTACTGCTGCTTTGTCTGCTGTGACAATTCCTAAATCAGCTACAGAGGCGCTCTCTCATCCTGCATGGAAACATGCTATGGAGCAAGAAATGCAGGCACTTTGTGATCAACGGACTTGGGATCTGGTTGATCGTCCGTCCTCATGCCAAACTGTTGGATGCCGCTGGATTTTTACTATTAAATATCAACCGGACGGTACCATTGAACGTCTGAAGGCCACATTAGTTGCAAAAGGATATACTCAAACATATGGAGTTGATTATTTTGAAACCTTTTCTCCAGTGGCCCGCCTTAATTCTGTTCGAATCCTGATATCTGTTGCTGTAAATAAAGACTGGCCTTTGTATCAACTTGATGTCAAAAATGCTTTTCTCTATGGAGATCTGCAGGAGGAGGTCTACATGGAGCAACCTCCGGGTTTTGTTGCTCAGGGGGAGTCTGCTTCTAAAATATGCAAACTCAGAAAGGCAATCTATGGTCTGAAACAAAGTCCACGGGCATGGTTTGACAAGCTTAGTCAGATCTTGATTACATTTGGTTTTCGGCGGTCTCAATCTGATCATTCTGTGTTTATTCGTAAAACTGCAGCAGGCCTGGTCATTCTTATTGTATATGTTGATGTTATTGTCTTATCTGGCAGTGACAGTGCAGGGATACAGGCAACCAAACAATATTTAGCACAACACTTCATCACCAAGGACCTAGGAAAACTACGATATTTTTTAGGTATTGAGGTTGCTAGATCTTCTGCAGGAGTATGCTTGTCACAAAGAAAATATGTTCTTGATCTCTTGCAAGAAACTGGTATGTTGGGTTGCAAGCCAGCCAACACTCCTCTGGATCCCAATATGAATTGGGATGATGATACTTCCCCACCTTATGCTGATCGCCATCAGTTTAGAAGACTGGTTGGCAAGCTCATATATCTGACTGTCACTAGGGCTGACTTGGCAGCTTCTGTAGGATTCATTAGCCGGTATCTTGATAAACCCCGGCAATGCCACTGGGATGCTATTTGTCATATCTTACGCTATCTGAAAAGTTCTCCAGGGAAAGGTCTTCTGTATAAAAAACATGGCCACTGCAATTTATCTGGGTTTTCTGATTCTGACTATGCAGGCAGTCGATCTGACAGAAAATCTACATCTGGATATTGTACGTTTGTGGGAGGAAATCTAGTTACTTGGCGAAGCAAAAAGCAGACAGTTGTTGCTCGGTCAAGTGCAGAGGCAGAATATAGAGCTATGGCTCATACTGCATGTGAGCTCCTGTGGGTCCGTAGCCTCCTGAATGAATTTGATATCACTTCTTCTAGCCCTATTCCTATGTTCTGCGACAATAAGGCGTCTATCTTCATTGCGAGCAACCCCACCTTCCATGAAAGAACCAAGCATATCGAGGTTGACTGCCATTTTGTTCGGGAGAAAGTCCTATCTGGCCACATCTGCACTCCTTATCTCAGTACTGAGAAGCAGCTTGCTGACATCTTCACTAAAATTCTGCCTAAAACTCGCTTCCAGACTCTGATTGACAAGTTGGGCTTATTCGACATCTACGCTCCAGCTTGAGGGGGAGTATAGAAATACTGTGTTATTTTCTGCTTCTACTGTGTTATTCTACTGTGTTATTTTCCTTTGTATTAGTCCCATATTGCCTGCTTGTATGTATGTCTTACTCTCCGTTGCTATATAAGAGAGTACCCTGTAAACATTTTTACTCACTGAATAAACAACACCTTTCCACTTTATACTCATCTTACTACTGATCCACCTCCTGCTCCTGATGCTACTGATGACGACAAGACCAAACAGGCTTATGCCCAATGGTCTAAAGACGACTCGTGCGTTATGTCCTGACTTCTCAACAGCACCGAGCCGCACATTAGTCAGTCTCTCATGTGCCTTCATGACGCCAAAGCAATGTGGGACCAGCTGTCTCATGTCTACTCACACCAGCAAAATCCAAAGAGGGTTTTTGAAATTTTTAAAAACCTAGCCAAAAAGGAGTACTCCTCAGATTCGTCCATTGAAGATTTTTACAACTAGTGCTCCGCTCTCTGGAACGAGTATGAGATCTACCACCCGTTGACTGCTGACATCAAAGAAGCTCAGAAGCAGCGCAATGAACTCCAACTGGTTCAGTCTTTGGCTGCACTTCCCGCATCTTTTTTCGGTGTGGTTGACCAAATATTGTCAAGTGATCCGCTACCAACTTTTCGCGATGTTCTAAAGAGAGTCCAGCGACTACCTTTTGTTTCTTCTACACCAGCAATTGAGCATCCTGCCTTGGTTGGTCTTACTATTGATTCTGGACGTGGCCGCAGTCGTGGACGTGGCCGTGGAGGACGTCCACCACCTTCTGGAGGAAGAGGCACTTCCACAGCTCCTGGGCGAGGTCAAGTCACTGGACCTCGCTATTGCAACTGGCGTGGTCGTGATAATCACACTGAAGATAGGTGCTAGATCAAGCACGGCAAGCCAGCCTAGGCAAACCAAGCCTCCACTGAAGCTACTATAGAAGCCGCATCAGATGACCAACTGCTCCTCTATCCAATGACTGGCTTCGCTCTGAGTTCAAGAAATTTTTCCAAGAGCGAATGACTCAACTACCCTCGACATCCACGGGAGGCTCTTCTGCTATGTTGGCGTCTCCCTCTACTGGTAACCAAAAGTGGTGTATTGATTCTGGGGCATCTGTTCATATGGCAGGCGACCTCCACCTATTTTCTGCCCTATCTAAAACTTCACATATTCCATCTGTCACCGTCGTTAATGGCTTGAAAGCACATGTACATGGCATTGGCACGGTTTTGTTATCTCACAAGATGAATCTTCACTCTGTTTTATATAACCTCAGTTTCCTGTTAATTTACTATATGTCAGTAAAACTGTCAAAGATGATCCCTCTGGTTGTGTTTTGAAGGATTTCTGCACGAAGACGAGGATTGGTTCGGGCCATGAAGGAACACATGGACTTTACTACTTAGATGGACCACCTGCGGCATCAGCTCTCTTATCTACATCTGTCTCAGGACTACAGTGGCACGTTCGGCAAGGTCATTCGTCTGCTGCAAAGATGAAATTTTTATTTCCTGCTTTAGCTGAACATAAATTCTCTTGTGAAACCTGCGTTTTGAGTAAACAAACGAGGTCTGTTTTTCTGGGTCTAAAGATATGTTTGACATTGTTCACTCTGACATCTAGGGTCCATGTAGTGTCCCGAGTCAATCTGGTGTTAAGTATTTTTTGACATTTATTGATGATTATTCCCATACTACCTGGCTTTTTCTGCTTAAAGACCGTAGTACTGTTTTGGACAATATCCGTGTTTTCTTCTCATAAATAAAAACCCAATTCAATAAAACCATCAAAATTCTTCGTACTGACAATGCCCTAGAGTTTATGCAAAAGTTTGTCACCTCATGTTGTTCTAATCATGGCACCATACACCAAACCACTTGTCCTTATACTCCTCAGCAAAAAGGTGTTGTTGAACGCAAAAACCAACATCTCTTAGAGGTTGTTCGCACTCTTCTCATCCATTACAAAGTCACTCGCCGTTTTTGGGCTGAGGCTGTCACTACGGATGTTTTCTTATAAACCGCATGCCCTGTCCTCTATTTTACAAAATCGCATCCCATACTCTATCTTGTTTCCTGATGCACCTCTGTTTCCTATACCACCTCGCATTTTTGGGTGTACATGTTTTGTTAAAAACTTGCGCCCAGGAATGTCGAAACTTGACCTTCGGTCTACTAAGTGCATTTTCTTGGGTTATTCACGAACTCAGAAAGGCTATCGCTGCTTTGATCTGATACTTAGACAGTGGTTTGTCAGTGCGGATGTTGTCTTCTTTGAGCATATGCCCTTCTTTTCTGAGGATGGAGCTAGCCTAACTCCCGATGTGTTGGCACAAACACCTCTACCGGACATTGTTGAAAATATGTTTGTATCTGACCAGCCTGAAGAACATCCACTGCAAGTGTACAAACGCCGACTGAAGACAAGCACTCCTTCCATGGCCCCTCCTCAACCAATTCCAGCGTTTGCGGATGATCAAATAAACACTGAGGTAAACTCTGATCTGCACCTTCCTATCAGCTTAAGGAAAGGTGTACGCTCCTGTACTAAGTAGCATCCTATCAGTCATTTCTGCACTTCTGATAATCTGTAACAACTTTGCCTGCTTTACTACTGCACTATCTGTTGTCAGTATTCCAAAAAATGCTACAGAGGCTCTTACTATTCTAGCATGGAAGAAGGCAATGGACCAGAAAATGCAGGCACTATGTAATCGCAAGACATGGGAGCTTGTGGATCGTCTGGCTTCTTTCCCTACAGTGGGCTGTCGTTGGATCTTTACTATTAAATATCAGTTGGATGGTACTATTGGACGTCTCAAAGCCCGTCTTGTTGCTAAGGGCTACACACAGACCTACGGTGTTGATTATTTTGAGAGTTTCTCTCATGTTGCACGGTTAAACTCTGTTCGCATTCTGATTTCTGTAGCTGTGAATAAAGATTGGTCACTCAAACCAGCTTGATGTGAAAAATGCATTTCTTTATGGAGATTTACAGGAAGAAGTATACATGGAGCAACCACCTGGATTCGTTGCTCAGGGGGAGTCTGCCTCCAAAGTATGTAAGCTGCATAAGGCTATCTATGGTCTCAAGTAAAGTCCACGAGTCTGGTTTGACAAGCTTAGTCAAATTTTAGTCACCTTTGGCATTCGTCGTTCTCATTCTGACCATTCCGTCTTCATTCGAAAGATAGTAACCGGACTTGTGATTTTGATTGTTTATGTGGATGACATAATATTATCTGGCAGTGACAGTGGGCATACAGTTTACTAAAACTTACTTAGAGAAGCATTTTGTCACTAAAGATCTGGGAAAACTTCGATATTTTCTAGGCATTGAAGTCTCCAGATCATCTGCAGGACTGTCTTTCTCAGAGGAAATATGTACTTGATCTGTTGCAGGAAACTGGCATGCTTGGTTGCAAACCGGCTAACACTCCACTTGATCCAAACATGGACTGGGATGATGCAAACTCTCCTCCCTAGTCCCTATGCAGATCATCACCAGTTCAGGAGGCTGGTAGGCAAGCTTATTTACTTGACTGTCACACGAGCTGATCTTACTGCTGCTGTCGGATTCATCAGTCAGTATCTTGACAAACCCCGGCAATGTCAATGGGATGTTGTATGCCATATTCTGAGATATCTTAAAAGCTCTCCAGGGAAAGTCTTGATGTATAAAAGCATGGCCACTGCAACCTATCCGGGTTTTCTGATTCAGACTATGCGGAAAGTCGTTCTAATCAGAAGTCAACGTCAGGCTACTGTACTTTTGTAGGTGGAAACCTTGTCACCTGGCGAAGCAAAAAGTAGATTGTTGTTGCCAGATCCAATGCAGAGGCGGAATACCCAATGGCTCATACTGCTTGCGAACTGTTATGGGTTTAGAGTCTCCTTCAGGAGTTTGACATATCTTATTCTAGCCCTATTCCTATGTTTTGTGACAATAAGGCCTACATTTTTATTGCGAGCTACCCCACATTTCACGAAAGGACGAAACATATCGAGGTCGGCTATCACTTTATTCGAGAAGCAGTTCTCACTGGCAAAATTTGCACGCCATATCTCAGTACCGACAAACAAGTTGCAGACATCTTCACAAAGATACTTCCCAAAGCTCGCTTTCTAACTCTGATTGACAAGCTGGGCATGTTCGACATCTACGCTCCAGCTTGAGGGGGAGTATAGAGATATGTTGTTTTATGTTATGTCTTGTTGAGTGTCATGTGCATAGCATGTGCCTCACTTATGTTGTTTACTTCTGTAGTTTAGTCTCATATTGCTCATCTCTGCTTTAGTCTCTACTCTCTTCTGTTATATAAGAGACAGCATTGTACACTGTTTTACTCACTCAATAAACAAGCCTTCATTTACCTATAAGAAACAAGCAAAGAAAGATGCTAAGAAGGCAGTTCAAGAGGCAAGGATCAGACACTTTGATGAGATATATAAGAAGTTGGACACTAATATCACTTACACACAATGAGTTTCACTATCTGGGGTCAAGAATGCTTTAAAAAAATGAAATGAAAAAGGCATGTAGTCAAATGATACTCCTATTGATGTATGGAAGAGTATAGGGGATGAAGTAGATGTGGTTAACACATTTCTTTAACAAGATTATGAAGACAAAGAAGATGTCGGATGAATGGAGAAATAGTACTATAGTACCGATCTACAAGAACAAAGGAGATATTCAGAGTTGCACAAACTACAGAGGTATCAAGTTGATGAGTCACAGTATCAAGCTTGGGGAGAGGATTACTGAGCAAAAGCTAAGATTGGTTACACAGGTATCAGACAACAAGTTTGGTTTTATGTCGGGAAGATCAACAGTTGATGCTATTTTTCTGATAAGGGGGCTTATGAAGATACAGAGAAAACAAAAGAGATCTTCATATGGTGTTTATTGATCTAGAAAAGGCCTATGATCGAGTACCCAGCGAAGTGTTATGGAGGGTTTTGCATAAAAAGGGTGTGCCTATCCAATAGATTGATTACACAGGTATCAGACAACCAGTTTGGTTTTATGTCGGAAAGATCAACAATTCATGCTATTTTTCTGATAAGGAGGCTTATGAAGAAGTACAGACAAAACAAAAGAGATCTTCATATGGTGTTTATTGATCTGGAAAAGGCATATGATCAAGTACCCGGGGAAGTGTTATGGAGGGTTTTGCATAAAAAGGGTGTGCCTATCCAATATATTGGTCTAATTAAAGACATGTATGATGGCTCAACTGCAAGTGTTAGGACTCCTGGAGGAGAAACTTTTCCTATCACTGTTGGGGTTAGGGGTGGCAAAAATACTGCGACCCGACCCGACCGGACCCGAAATTTGGGTTTTTCAATTTTGAAAAAGGGTCTGGGTCCAATTTGGGCAAACCCGGATCGGGTCTTTTAACCTAGGGTCGGGCACAACTGCAGCCCATAAAACCCATAGACCCGAGGGCGGACCCAGGTCGGGGTGCCCTAGCTTCACAGAATCACAATACTCAGTCTCTCGGCTCTCATCTCCGAAGTCCGAACCCTAGATCTGCGAGGTCCGCCGTCCGCGACTACGAGTCTGCGACCCCAAGGAGGCAAGGATTTGAAGAAGGAGCGACCTGCGTGACTCGTGAGGGCTTGAGAGAGGGACGACGACGCGGTCTGCGTGGAGGCTCGAGAGGGGGACGACGACGCGACCAGCGCCACGGCAAGCAGAGCGCGAGTTGGGATTCGGTCCGATCGACGGTTCGAGCCTTCGAGGTCGTGTGCAGCGGTGTGCTTCCTTCACGCATCTCCAGTTGCCAGGTTGGTCTCTGCCTCCCCGGTCTCCCTCTTCGCACGCTCTCTCTCTCTCTCTTTGTGTCCCCTCTCGATTCCAGCCTTCCAGGTGCCATCGCGGTGACCAATCAGGCAGTAGGCTCCCTGCTCCCGAAAGGAAGAGGCTTTCCGATACCCCTACCCTTATGCAGCGAGGAGTGTCGTTAGTCTCGGCGGCGCCTCCACTTCTATAGCTGCTAATTTACTCACTGGTGCCGGCAAGAGAAGCCACTAGGTAACCAAGTAGTCCCCCTCCTCTACTAACGGCACCGCTCCTACTCCCTCTCTGCCGTTTTCATCCTCACTGAACTCCCCTGCTCCTCCACCCTATGTCTGTTGCCCTCCTCGCTGGTCCCCTCTCCTCCTGCATTTTCTGTGCTCTTTTCCTCCCGGAACCATCCTGCTCGGCCTGGTCAGAAGCAGCAACAACCACAAACTACTTCCGCCCTTTTGTTACACACCGTCAACGACTATGCAGCCCGCATATTCAGCCCAACTGCATATCCACCAACTCAATCCCATTTGAGAGAGAGCGGTTGTTACTTGCTGCCATTGCTAGGCTTCCCCGTTTTCGTGACTTTTTTACAGTGACACTTTGTTAGCAGCAGTAAACCATGATCTACTTTTTTATCCACCACCACACCACGTCTTGGTCTTGTTCCATTTCTCCCCCTTCCCAAATTATTGACATTCTTTTATTTCCCACCTATTTATCTACTTCTAGAAATATTTGCTTTTGTTCTTTGTTGAAATCGTTACTGATTGAATTGCTGGTTCTTCATAGATATATTTGCTTTTGTTCTTGCATGATGGTTAGTAATTGTTTACAATACTCTTGCATTAAAATGTAGATCTATAGCTATTACGTAATACTTTAAGCTGAAATGCTTTTGAATTGCTGGTTCAATTATGTAATACTATAAGCTGAAATGAATGCCATTTGTTCAGTAACTGTGTTGGTTCCAATTACTGCCAACTGAAAATGTCTGGGTTCAGTAACTGTGTTGGTTCCATTTACTGCCAACTAAAAATGTCCTTCAGTACTAAAAATGTCTTTTGGTTAGCTAGATGCATGCTAATCTGTTTTGCTACTATAACACTATTCATGATGTTTTTTTATAAAACTACAACTGTTAATGCTTTTGAATAGTTGGTTGGTATGGTTTCTGTATACTTCAGACTTATACTAAGGGATAATGATATAACCATTAGGGTTGGTATGGCTTCTGTATACTTCATACTTATACAACTTATACTAACTGAAAATCTACACGCCTATAGTGTACCCGTTCATGATATAACCATTAGGGTTGTATATGAACAGTCCCCGGAACTTGGGACTACTTTTGAACGTTGTGATGACACTTAGGTAGTTAACACATACTTATTTCTTAATTCTAATAAAAATCCGGCAGCATTTCCCTACTCGTTCTCTGGATACACATGTAGCGTTATTTATAACTCTACATCGGGGTGTATTTGGAGAAGTGGGGGAAAATGCTGCCGGATTTTTGTTAGAATTAAGAAATAAGTATGTGTTAGCTAGTGTGGTCACATGTTCAAAAATGGGTTAGGACCTATTTGGAAATCTACACGCCTATAGTGTACCCGTTCATGATATAACCATTAGGGTTGTATATGAACAGTCCCCGGAACTTGGGACTATTTTTGAACGTTGTGATGACACTTAGGTAGTTAACACATACTTATTTCTTAATTCTAATAAAAATCTGGCAACATTTCCCTACTCGTTCTCTGGATACACATGTAGAGTTATTTATAACTCTACATCGAGGTGTATTTGGAGAACTGGGGGGAAATGCTGCCGGATTTTTGTTAGAATTAAGAAATAAGTATGTGTTAGCTAGTGTGGTCACACGTTCAAAAATGGGTTAGGACCTATCTGAAAATCTACACACCTATAGTGTACCCGTTCATGATATAACCATTAGTGTTGTAATAATATGTGGTTGAATCTATAGTTAACATAAACTTGTTTTGGGTATTATCTATTCTCAGGTTATTTGAATATGGATACTGAACCCATTGTTGGTGAGTCTACTTCTATTCCTATTGATCAAGCTGAAGAAAAAAGTCAAATACAAAGTAATGTTGGAGGATCCACTAGTAGGAAAAGAAAAAGTAAAATTGATGTATGGAAAGAATTTACAAAGACCATAATAGATGGAGAGACCAAGGCTGTGTGCAACCATTGTGACAAATCACTATCTGGAGGTTCCAAAAATGGAACCAGTCATTTGCTCAAACATTTTCTCCGTTCTTGTCCTGCTAGGAAAGGTTTGGCTGAACAGAGTGTGACAAGCAATGCTGACCTAGCCGAAGGAATGATTATACCGACTGGTTCTTTTAGTCAAGAAGATGCTAGGAAAGAATTGGCTCGCATGATTGTAATGCATGAGTACCCTCTATCAATGGTGGATCATGTTGGATTTAGGAAATTCATAAAAACTCTTCAACCTAAGTTCACATGTCCATCTAGAAATACAGCGAAGAGTGACATATTAACTGCATTTAAGTTAGAGCAGTCAAAAGTGATGGGAGTGTTCGTTGATAATGATTCTAGGGTTGCAATCACCACAGATATGTGGACTTCTGACCATCAAAAGAGGGGATATATGGTCATCACCGCGCATTACATCAATAGTGCATGGGAGCTATGTAGTTTGATCTTGAGGTTCCTTTATGTCCCATGTCCTCATACTAGAGAGGTATTGGGTTCTGCTCTGTTGGAAGGGTTGATGGATTGGAAGGTCCATAACAAGGTATCCACAATCACTTTGGATAATTGTTCCACGAACGATGCCATGATTAGAGAAATAAGAGAAATCCTTCCTCTTAATTCATTAATGTTATCTGGAAAAACCCTACATATGCGTTGTTGCGCCCATATTCTGAATCTTATTGTAAAAGATGGGTTATCTGTCATTGAAGGTGGAACGGAAAAGATCCGTGATAGTGTAGCCTATTGGACGGCTACACCAAAGAGAACAGAACAATTCAATGACACAGCAAAATTGTTGAAAGTTTCAACTGCAAAAAAACTTGTTCTCGACTGTCCTACACGTTGGAACTCTACACTTCTTATGCTCCAAATCGCATCCACTTATCGGAGTGTTTTTTTCCGATTGAGCCAACGTGAACCAAATTATAAATCACTACCCTCAGATGATGAGTGGGATTTCGCTTCTGAGATATGTGATAAACTTCAAATTTTTCTCAATGCTACTGAGACTTTATCTGGAAGATTATATCCGACATCAAATTTGGGATTTAGCGAAATTTGTAGCATCAGGTTGCATTTGACCAGTTGGTCTACATCAGATAGTGATGTAATGAAAAAAATGGCCACTGCTATGATGGAAAAGTTCCTAAAGTATTGGAATGATATCCATGTTTTGATGGCGGTTGCTATAGTTTTAGATCCTAGATTTAAGATGAAGATGATCAAGTTCTGCTATGCAAAATTGTATGATGAAGAAACTGCAAAGTCTGAGGAAGACAAAGTTCGCAAAGCATGCTCTGATTTGTTGTTAGAGTATCAAGCAAAACATGATGATGTATCTTCTAGTCAATTGGTATGTTCACAGTCTCCTAATGTATTACAAACAGCAAGACCAATTGATATCGAATTCAAAGAATTCATAAGAAAAGAAAAAAGGACATTGACTGCCACCAAAACCGAGTTGGATATCTATCTAGAGGAGGACATGCTATCCATAGATGACAACTTTAACATATTACACTGGTGGAGAATGCATGGAGGAAGTTATCCAACATTGAGAGAGATAGCTCGAGACATTTTAGCAATTCCTGTATCCACAGTGGCGTCTGAGTCAGCATTCAGCACAGGAGGTCGACTAATCAACCCTCATCGCAGTAGTCTTCTTCCAAAAACAGTTGAACCACTAATGTGCCTTCAAAGTTGGTTGTCCATGACTCATGGTATGGATGAATATATATATATATATATATATTGTTATCCTTCAATTTCAATTGATATATTATAATTTTGAAATAGGGTCTGAAAATATCGGTACTTTCCTTGAATCTGTCGACGTGGAGACTCCAGGTACATTTAGTTATACTTCATTTGCTTATGTTATATGTTTGGTATTGGGACCAAATTGTAAAGCTGGTGGTTTTTCATTGCAGAATCTGATGCTGTGGAGTAGGTCGTCAAGGGGATTTGAAGCAACTTAGGAATCTAATCCTCGCTGTTGAAGAGTTGTTTCAAACTTATCAATTAATTAGAAAGTAGACTTGTAGTTTAAAGAACTTCGGAATCTAATCCTCGCTGGATTACTTATGTATGTTTCAAACAGTTGTGTTCAAATTTGAAAAGGTGTTTGTCACGAATAGAATCCCAAACAATTTTTGTATGTGTTGCTTTTAGACCAAAGGCAGCTAACAAAGCTTTGTCTTCCAGCTGCTACTTGCTTCCACGAACAGAATGTAAACGTGCTGCTACTTGTATGTGATTCCGTTATTATATTATTAGTATTTATTCCAGCTGCTACTTGTTTCCAGCTGCCTACTTGTATACGGTGCTGCTTGTTTCCATGAATAGAATGTAACGTGTTTCCAGCTACTACTTGTGTGTGTTTCCAGTTGATTTGTATGTGATATTAAATATTAATAATCTCAGAATCCGGTACAAGATGCTAATTGCTAAACAAGGCAAGACTGAGGCAGATAGAGAGAGAGAGACCAACAATTGATTGCTGGCCTGAACAAGAGTCTCGCTCCATTCCGCTGAGTCATTCCGCCCTGATCTGTACAGGTCGGGTCCAACCCCTTGGGTCGGGTCCAATTCTTTGGGTCGGGTCCAAAACGGGCAGGACAAATACAGTCAAAAAAATAAAATTCGGGTATTTCGGGTCCCGGCGGGTCTTGACTTTCGGGTCGGGCAAACTCGGGTCGGGTAAATTTTGGGTCCTCATTTTAAAAAAAAACCGGGTCGGGTCGGATCCAGACCCTAAGCCCGTCGGGTCTGGGAAACCCGACCCATTGCCAGGCCTAGTTGGGGTACATCAAGTATCGGCACTCATCTTGTATCTATTTGTTCTTGTTATGGATAAGTTGACAAAGCATGTTCAAGATAATAACCCTTGGTGCATGTTACTTGTTGATGATATTGTGTTGATTGATGAAAGAAAAAAATATTGAATGATAAAGTTGAACTTTGGAGAAATGCATTGGAATCTAATGGATTTATGATCAGTAAAAGCAAAAGTGAATATATACATTGCAATTTTAGCCAATCTAGAACTATGAATGGTGGGGTCAAGTTGGATGGAATGGATGTACCAATACGTGATAAGTTTCGTTACTTGAGCTATATTATTGAAAGGGAGGGTGAGGTTCAAGATGATGTTTTTCACGGGATCACAACAGGATGGTTGAAGTGGAGTGCAATCGGAGGAGTATGTGACCAGAAGATCCCTCTCAGATTAAAAAGCAAGTTTTACAAAACAGTTATACGGCCAACCATGTTATATGTGGAGTGAATGTTCGGCAGTGAAGAAACAAGGTCTCAATAAGATGAATGTAGCCAAAATGCGTATGTTGAGATGGATGTGCGGGAAGATGAGAAAAGATCATTCGAGGAATGATTATATCAGAAACAAAGTGGGGGTGGTGAGCATCGAGGACAAGTTGCGTGGAGGTTGTCTAAGATGGTATGGACATGTGCAATGCAAACTGACAAATGCACCTATTCGAAGCAAGGTTATTGAGTCAAGCACAACTAAAAGAAGCAGGCCTAAATTAACTTGGGAAGAGCTTATAAAGAGAAATTTTGAATCTTTACATCTTGATCAGATTCTAACACATAACAGAGATGATTGGAAAAAAAAAGATCCATGTAGCCGACCCCACAATGGTTGAGGTTGAGGCTTAGATGATGGCGATGATGAAGCCCTTCAAACTATGATAATCTCAAAGTCAAAGTGCATTGGATGAAAAGGTGGTAAATTGTCCTGCATCAAAGTATCTACCACATACTTAGGAGCATCCAGGATGTGTTGGTGTCTAGTCGTGGCCAATCCGGATATGGGTTTCGTTTCAAGTGATTTTCTTTGTACTAGGAATGGCAAAACCACCCGTGAATCTCCTAACCAAACCGAACCAAATAGCATCCATACCATCTCATATGAATAACCATATTAACGGATGGTCTATGAATTAGTTGACAGAAAACACTGCAGCTTTTGGTTTGGATGGCAGAGAAAAACTGATCCACGTTGATGTAAAAGCTGCGTCTAGCTGCAGAGCTACCCCTAGCAGCAGTTTTCTTGCCACAGACATGCCACGTTGGACCACTGTTGAATAGGAAACAACGTCAGATTTAGTTACATGGCACTGCCACGTACAGAGACCTACCTTTTCATCGGCAGGCTGTTGTTGCCAACCATTTGCTGGTATTCAGCAGCCTAGTAGTCTTTTCTACATGTACTGAAATCATAAGAAATGGATACCAACCATACATCCCTGGTTCTCCTACTATAAACATCCATGCCACCGGAAAATTATGGATGCACATCCAATTATTAATCAAACAAAACGGATTGGACTACGTGGTGGTTGATGGATGTGAATAACCGCATGTTGCCATTCCTGCTTTGTAGGCAAGTACCAATCATGATGGTATGGAGATTACTCTAGGGGTCAAGCAGTTGGTACCACTGAATAGGCATGGCACATTGACCAGCATTATATGTAACAGCTACAATTACAAACAATGGCAAAAGTGTCATTGGTTGTGGCAACAGTTGTAGTAAGAAAGTAACAGTGATACAGTTACAGGTTCCCAAGACGCCCACAACTGCAATCATGTTGAGCATTTTTATTATTCTGCCTTAGTTTCATAAATAATAGTGAGGGAAAAGCAGTACAAAGCCCCAATTCGCTTGGTCGTAAAAAAGACCTCGTGACAACTTCATCCAAGTCCAGAGTGTTGCTCCGATGGATACTACCGACATTGCTTGCCTTCTTATCACGTTGAGCTATTCAGCCATCGTACCAAATTACCTACTTTACTTTTGCAAACAAAAAGTTTCGCAAGGCTAAAGTGTATACAGATATGTTAGAATTCTAGATTCATGCGACATTCCAGAATTGAGAAGACTATTAGCAGACTTTGGAAGAAGTTCATTCACTCAATTGAAAAGCAATTTACATAGAATACTGAACTATTTGTATGGATCATTATTGCTGTATAGATATATGATAGCGTGGAAAAACTAGAAGCTCATTTAATACTCAAAAATAAAATCAACTGCACAAAGATGTTAGATAATCATGGTTGCATAAGTGATCCAATCAAAATTTTAATCATGAAAAATGATACAAATGTAGCATTTAAAGCAACAAGTTCCTTTTTTATTTCATTAATTTATAAACCAGAGGGTATCCACGATTATAGGTTTCCAGGAAAGTGTGCATTGCATGTATTACCATAATCAGGAAAAATTTGTATGATCATCTAAAAGGTTAAACCATATCAGATTCAGACAGATTGTAACGGAATACTAACATAGCCCACTAAGCACTTGAGCACGAATATATGATTTCTTAACCTATACATAACGTGTTATTTGCTATTAAACAGATAAAATCTAATATATAAGTAGAACGAGAAGTTAATATAGATATTTATACCTGGTCGCGATAATTCTGTCAACAGTTGTCCATTCAGGACGAATTGCAATCCACTCATCCTCAGAATTACTCATAGAATCCATCTGACGACTGAAAGTGTTAATCTTAGTCCGTAATCTAGGGTATAGCTTAAAAGCTTTTGTGAATTCCTTCTCTGGTATCCTGGAGAAATTAACAAAGGATGAATAAAATGTCCATTTATAGGACCTATATAAACACTGATTCATATCTTATACCCTATAAATAAGAAAAGGTGACATCTAAGCTTTTCGTAGCTGTCAACCTGCTAGCTTTGGTATTTGGTGATTGTTAATTGGAGCTGCTTGCTACGAAAAGCAATAGTTTGATTCGAATAGTTATCTTATTTTGGTTTGTATGAAAGGAGGTGACTTGTGCTATTTGTAATTTTCCTAGCCTGCCAGCTTTCACGGTGGGGTTTTTTTCAAAGTGTTCATGTATCGTGGTTCTACTTTTATCGTTATCTTTATCTGCGAGGTTGTTTTTACTGTGTGAAGAAGGTTGAGGTCTTTGCTCAACGAACGTGACTAGCTTTCAACCTACACGTGTGTGTGCTTCTTTTTTTATTGTTAATTAATTTATATTTCAAGCAATCCGAGTCAGAGTATATGTGACCAGCTTTCGACGTATGCGCCCGTGTGCTTTATTTTTTAATTTTTTATTTTAAACAATCCAAGTCAGGAGCGTGTATCCCTGGTAATCGACATTTTGTCGCTTTTATTTATTTTTTATTTAAATAAAAAGATAAAATGTTACGCAAGTATTAGGTTTTAGTATGTGTTTTCATCAGACCATCCTGTATGCGTGTTAACAATTTAGTTGTATGCTCATTATTCCAATCAGTTTGTGTTTCAATAGTCCGTCTGCATACTAATCAGTCCAATATAAATATATGTTTGACACCATCTGTTTCTTCAAAGGGAGTTACAATAAATTATCAGTGCCCATTGATCAAGTTTATTTGTGTGTTCAATCGGTCTAATGCAGTGCTAATTAGCTTAGTCTGTCTCTGTTTTCAAACATTTTGTCTGAGTATTAATTGGTCCAACCAATCTATATGTGTGCTTACATGTTCCGGGGAGTCACTTGACTTTTAATCTAGATGCTTTCTCTTGATATGTTTTATATAGATTAGTGCATGTTAATGTTGTGCTCATCATCAGTCTAACGGAAAAAATAATTTTAGTTTAGATTGTGGTAATGACACGACAAGTAGGAGGGAGTCAAGTGATTAACTACTGAGTGCATTTGCATGTGCTTCAGTAACTTGGCTATGTGCTCAATGGTCATTGTCTGTGTTCTAGCAACACGTATGTGTGTTAATTGATCCAACATGTATGTATGCTAATCAATCCAGTCAGTATGTTTGTGTGTTTATAGATCAAAATGAGTCAACTGGATGTTAATCGAACTACTCTCTCTTAATAAGTGCGTCAAAAAGTTCATTCACATTTTTTACGTTTTAGTTTTTAGTTTTGTTGTTCACATGAGAGGGAGTCAACTGGATATTAATCGAGTTACTCTCTTTCAGCAAATTGTGTATAATTATTATTATAACTAATATTTTTGAAATAAATTGAATAATTATCAAGCATTGTTATTATGCATAACAATATACATTAGAGATTTATAATGTAAATTCAACCGACGTTCACGTGCTTAGCACGTGCTTTTAGCTAGTATCAAAAGAGAAGGTAAAAATTTGATACCGAGAAACTGAAGAATACGGCTAGGTAAGTAAAAGAACCTAACAAAAACCAGTCAACAAAAATTACCATGAACAGTGCAGGTGGGATAGTCCTTTCCACTTTACAAGATATTGCTTCATAAATGTTTTCTTAGGGTTAGACTTTGACTCTTCACCATCCTCTGCTTTTAAGGGGCGCATTTCGCAATCCAATATTTTGTCTACATCATTGAGAGGACTGACCTGCATGAAAATTATTGACAGTTTCAGGATAGCACGCCAGCACCAGAATCCGCACAAGATGGAAACATAATTAGTAATCTTCTGATCATACACATTCTGGACATCTCAAGTTTTCAGCATGACTGCGCTTTAGAGGAGGTAGTAGACACTTCACATGGTAACTGTAAGTGCAAGTCTCGCAATCAACCAGATCACCACTTTCTCCACAAGCTTGGCATGAATCTTCTTTCTATACGCAAAAAAAACGGGATTTGTTAAAAACAAGCATCACTACACTGATTACAGAACTGCTTAACAATTTATCATAACAGATAAAAAAATCCTAACAGGTTGCACATTTTTCTGAATGACTTAAAAACTCATTACACAATCCGAACGAGCTAAATACATACACAGAACTTTCTAACATCTAAATTTGGCTAAATTACCCGGCCTGTGTGGCGCGGATGGTTGAGCACGGTAGGTCCTCCCCAGGGGACCCGGGTTCGAACCTCCCATTGCGCACAGCATTTACCACCCTTGCAGTCATCCGGGCTCTGGCATGCTCTTTGAGGGAGGGGGGAGACTAATGTCTCTTCTAAATTTGGCTAAATTCAATGATTGAAGTGGAAGATTGGGCTCTTTTGGTAAAAATTGGGAACGATTTGGTAAAATGTAACATCTAGACAGCTTAAATTAATCATGAAACTGCTCCAGGAGCATAGCCAGCAACAGAACATGAATGAACAATTTTCATCTTTATATACATGAGAAAACAAGAGAGGATAGGAAGTATGTACTGGCTGATACATGCAGCTTATCGCCCATTAAAATGGCACACGTAAAGGCCGTTAATAAAATCCAACCCTTCAGACAAAAACAACATTGTCTAGATTAGATGTTCTAAAATTCTTAATCGTATCTGACGTATATCAAGAAATATAGTTATCTATCATCCAATGGTTTCTATTATTCCTGCAACAGGTTGTTGGTCAGAAATTATACATCCTTTCTCATTGGATGATCCACAGTTGTTGGATTGGGACATTTTTTTTATACACAGGTAATCAAGGGGTATACATTAAAATCTAAACAGTTGAATTTTTCATAAAATACTGCAAACACATTGAATACAAGAGGGGTACATATAGGCTACATGTATTAGGGCACACAATTCTTTTTACAAAATATATCGTGTAAAAACTTACACATTGTATATAATGTGTATATAATTATATATATGAAAATAGAGTCGATCTTAAAACACTAGATGTAATGGAGACACAATACACCCAGTCATTGTCCATCATGCAAATCAAAATCATTTCTGTTCTTAAATGTCATATGAATACACTACATAAAATTTGAGCTCGTTTGGACACTTATAGGTCATGCATCTAAAGACAACAAAATTGGTGCACTTGACGTTAGTTATGTACGACGAGTTTGTTGTTCTTAGATCAGTGACCCATAAGCATCCAAAGAGATCAAATTTTGCATGTAGTCTATATTTGATATAACAATGAATATGAACAGTTTGAATTTCTGAAGTAAAATTGTATTGGTATGTAAAAGCTATACAGTGCAATGTGTAAACTCGAGTGGATTCTAGCCTGAGTCTGAAATAGTATATGTATACATATATGAAGAGAGATTAAGAGGTGTATATCTGTTGATAAACATAAGAAATGGCTCAAGTGACATTGCTTAGATTAGACGTGTTGAAAATTACAATCATATCTCATTTATATCATGAGAATTTATTGAATATCATATAAAGGTTTCTGCAAAATAAGGAACTTACAGTTGATATAAGAATATACATCTTATGTTATTTGATGATCCATGAACATCAGATTGAGATAATTTTTATATACATGCAATCTAAGGGGTATACATGAAATCTGTAAGGTTGAATTATTCTGTCCACTATTGCAAACTTAATAAATTAAGATGGGTACATAAAAGTTATACATACAATTCAGATACACAATTCTTTTATATATATATATATATATATATATATATATATATATATATATATATATATATATATATATATATATATATATAAAGTGTGTACCGGCCGGTACATGTAACTTATGTGTACCTGCCACTAAAATGGCACTTGTGGAGTAGGCTCATAAAATCCTACCATATGGATTGCTTCAACACTATATAGATTAGATGTGTTTAAAAAAAATATCACCATATCTTATATGGGTCATGAGATATAGGAATATATCATCCAACGGTTTCTGTAGTTTTTTCAACTTAGTGTCGATTACTAAACACGCATATTCTTTCATAGAATGATGTATGGATGTCGGATTGCGGTGATTTTTGATACATATCTTATCTAAGGGGTATGAATCACATCCATAAGGTTAGATTCTTGAATAGAATTTCACAATTATCATAAATGAAAATGGGTACATATAAGCTACATGTACTTAGGTACATAAATATATATATATATATATATATATATATATATATAAGGCGAGAATACACTCGAGTGTATTCAGAGCAAAATACACTCAAGTAGTTTTTCATGATGCAATATTTTTTTCAAAAATTTAATCCGTTGATCTTCTTAAACTTCTTGTGAATAGCTCATACGCAAAATTTGAGCACATTTGAACATTTATAGGTCATGTTATAAAGACCGCAAAAATTATGCATTTTAAATTAGTTTCGCGCGTCGATTTTGTTGCCCTTGGATGAGTGACTTACACTCATCCAAATGGGCTCAAAATTTGTGTGTAGCCTAGTTATAGTATGACGGTGAAGATCAATAGTTTACATTTTGCACATAATAGTCTTGATATGCAAACACACTTGAGTGTAGTCGTGCGATCTGTACACTTGAGTGTATTCTAACCTGCGATCTGTACACTCGAGTGTATTCTAACCTGACTCCATATATATTTGTGTGTGTGTGCGTGTGCGTGTGTGTGTGTGCGTGTGCGTGTGCGTGTGCGTGTGTGTGTGCGTGTGTGTGTGTGTCCACACGGAGAGTCAGGCTAGAATACACTCCAATGTACCATTGATACCAAACACTTGGGTCAATTTGCATTATAATTTATTGATAAAAAATCTAAATTGCAAATTTAAATAATATGTCAATAGCCAACATTAAAAGAAGTTCATTTGTGGACGTAAGCTCATGCATCTTAAACATACAAGAATGACATAATTGTAAAAAATTCGTACATAGCTTTTGTTGTCCTTAGATATCAACTTACAAGTATCCAAATGATCGCAAATTTGTTATGTAGCGTAATAGCTTATATTAGTCATAATAAAAAAGATCAATTGTTTTTTGATACGTAAACACCACTTGAACGTATGTCATAATCCATACAGTCAAGCCCTCTCTCTCTCTCTCTCCAAGTGTGTCTACATGTGTGGAGTCAATTAGAAAACACTCGAGCGTATAGATCGTACAGTACAGTCAAGCGGTGTTTACATATTAAGACCAATTTATTGGAGATCCAAATTGTTATATATTCATTATTATAACGAATTTTGGCTACAAAAAGAATTGAGCTCATTTGAATGCTTGTATGCAAGTCACTCATCCAAAAACAATAAAAACGGCATACATAATTTTCTTCAATTACATCATTTTTCGTTTTTAGATGCATGGCCTTTAAGTGCCAAAACGAGTTCAAAATTTGTGCGTAGGTTATTCATATGATATTTAAGAACAATGGTTTGGATTTCAAAATAATAATTACATAATGTAAAAGGACTTAGGAGTGTATTGCATCTCTGGTAAAGTCGAGTGTATTCTACATATACATATGTGTGTGTGGGTGGGTGTGGGTGTTTGGGTGTGCATCCATATCACCCACCCACCTCAACCCCCACCTACCCCTACCACTCTCGTGTCTTTATCATGCAATGTTCAACCCACAAACTTTTGCACACAAGTAAGCCGATTGCCCATTAGGTTATTGTGTTGTTACTGCCGAATATTTTTTACCAATTGTTTTTAGAGCTTACACAAGATATAAAGATGTCAAAGGATTAAAGTTTGCAATACACCATCAGGTTATAAAAAATTGAACAGCACAAGCATATCAATTTCTATTTAAAAAGTGGAGTAATCACAATATTCATAGATTACTAGGATATAACTGTAAGTTGCATTAAAGCTATAAAAGATATATGCCTTATATTCAAAATCATACGATGTTACTTGACTAAATTTTATTTATCACGCATTTGATTTGATTCAGAATCACTATCAACAAAGATATAATTTAACTTAATGTAGAAAAAATTCTACATTGCCAATGTACAAGCTTGATCAATGATGATTGACGTTAAATTTAGGGTTATGTTGCACGTTGTAACATACCCAACTCTAGATATCCAGCCTAATCCTCCCTTACTGTATGCCTTTTTTATTCTTAATAACCTTCTTCAGGACTTAAGAGTATATTAAGATTTTAAAAATCTAGAAATATAGTGTTTTAAGTAATAATCATCCTATTTGAGGCTTAAAGTGATTAGGATGTCATTACAATTAGTCGTTAGCTCTATTACCACCATAATAGATTTTACTTTCAAATCGGTTCTTGACATTTTCCTATAACTGGATGAGAAAGGAAGAGTCGGAAATGAAAATTAGGAATAAAATGACTTAAGGAAGAGATATATACAATAAAAAAATACTTCACCTTCAAGTCATGATTTTATATATTTAAAACAGTTAAAAGTGAAAACTTGAGTAAATACTGATGAAAGATAGATATAGGCATTTCAGGAAAATGTTTGATGGATAGGTAATCCCAAAATAATCATAATTTCCAAACATGGTAACCAACTAATAATTATATTAATGTTTACTTAAATACTACAAAAAACCCTAGTAGGCTAGATATCTTGAGTAAGATGCAAAACTGGAAACATGTGTCAAATTCGGATCCTACAAATCATAATTACACAACATGCCAAATTTCACTTTATTTGAATTATGTTAGTTGTCTTAAATGAATTATAAAAGATAACAATGCTAAAGGACCCTAATCTATTAATTGACCTAACATATATTCCTAGAACTAGAACTAATAGGATTTTTGGATGTCCTAATTAGTCTAAGTGACAATTTTCATATTAATTGGAGTATGGTTGTTACCTAAAATGAGACAGAGAAGAAAATATGTTTAAAATGTAAATATAGAAAGTTACAATCAAATAATCTCTCAATTAATTGTCATGTCACGCTATAGTTGTGGAAACTCAAATCCTTGGATGATGTGGGCTCTTTTCTTAGTCGTACCATCAAGATCTGACGAGGAGTTCATCTCCTTCCTCTAATCCATCTCCTTTCCACGCGTGAACGGTAACTGAAATTTCTTCTCAAGATATCTCTCCATCTCTTGATCTTTTCCCACGATTTTTCCTCCTCTACTTTCCTCTCACTTTTCCGCATCTATTGATCCTAGATTTTCTAGAGTTTGGTAATTTGTTGCCCTCTGACCATCCTTGCCCTCTTATTCTCTCTACTTTCATCTCTGCCAAGCAACATTGTAGTTCCTAACCCTAAACCCTATAGTTTCGATTCCCTTGTGATTGTGCGGCCTGCATAAACCGAATTCATTCGCAACCACGACCTCCCTTACCCTTGAACCAGCCCTACCTACTTCATTTACATCCTATTGGTATCTTGAGTACAGAGGATGGTTTCTGGCCAGTCAACCCAAGTTTCCGTTTGGGGTTGGCGTGAACATGTCCTACTCATAATGGTCTTCTTATTTAATAATCCTTCTTTCCCCAATGTTTTTTTTTGTCAGCATTCCCCAATGTTGCTTTCTCGCTTTTTGTTTTCAAATTCAGATTCAATTCATGCACGCACTCTTCTCGAATTCGTTGCATGTTCTCAGTTCTAGACTTCAGGATGATGCCTCGAACTCTTTTGTGACTATGGTTGTCGTTGTGCTTTCCTCTCTCCAGTGTTTCAGTCCCTCCTCTTGACCTGTAATGGCAGAGGAGTTGTTGGGGAGTTCTAGCCACATGAGGGCTCGATCCCTAGTACTGAGATCGAGGAAGCCTCTAGAACACTTTGTTGATGGAATTTTGCTCTATTTTGCCCACAAATTAAAGTTGTGATCCAAGGAATTCATTGGAGTTGTTGTGTTGCTAATCTGCCTTTCGCAAGAAGAGCATAGGGTGGGATGCATTCTCTAGTTTACCCCCCCCCTCGATTCATTGCTTTCTCAAGCAACCAGGGGATATCCATTTTATCTGCTCTACTTCGACCGAGCTGCAAAATTCAAAATTCGCAAATTATGCGGGATATTCAGGTAAAAAAGGTCAACATACAGTAAATATACGGTCAACGATTCGGGAAAAATTCAGGAAAATAACGGTGAATACACGCAAATAATATATGTATGGATGTATAAAGATTTATATATGTTGCACACATATATACTACACACACACACCAATATATGCATATCACTGTATTGAAAAACATTCCGAGCGGTCGCTTAATCAGACAAGAGCTCTAGCCGTTTAATTTTGTTGTTGAGCGCTCGCTTAGCAGATCTACAAAAAAGGGTGCTTTTTGGCTGCTCAACCCATTCTTTTTCCCGCTTTTTGCCCTTTTTCCCTATTTTTTGCCCGCTTTTTACCCCTTTTTTAATATTGTTGTCAACCTCTAGCATGAAGTAAAATATATTTTCCAAGTATTATTGACTATAATCATAGTAACAAGTCTCCGAATTTTACGAAAAATCGGCGATTTTTCACGATGTTATAGGCTCCCGAATATTCATCACGATTAATATGCCAATTGCCGATTTTTCACGATTAATCCCGCTTTTTCGCGATTTATACGATTTTTTACGATTCTTCATGACTTTTCACGATTTTTCACGACTTTTTTCTTTTAAGTCACTTGCTCTTTTTTTACCAAACCATGTGCACAAAATTCCTAATACACACTAAACCTCAAACCCCCCCACTCCTCTGGACAGTTCATGTTATTACTCAACTATTTTTACTTCTTTTCCTACTTTTTCACTCACTAAGATTGTATGTCTTGTGGCCGTAACAGTTACATGCATCATATATGTATGTACATATAGACATTTATCTATATATATACACATACATACATACATATATATACATACATATATATGTATATACTTATATAGCTGACTTATTCTCGATTATTTCCGAATAGTTGACCGAACTTTGACCGAAATTTATCGATCTTTTCACGACTTTTCTCGATTTTTTCCGAATTTCGATTTTTTCCAGCCAGCCAAAAAGTCGCCGAATCACGAACTTGTTACTATGACTATAATCATAAATTTATATACATTAAATGTTTTATAATAAGCCATATTTCTAATTTGAAATGCATAATTTGTATGTAAGTCGTGATAATAAGGCGCGGATATAATGTATACAAGGAAATTATATGTAACTATTATCTAATTTAGAATGTATTTTGTGAACAAGTGTTGTTCTTGTGTTGTTGTATTGATATGTACACCCATGTCCTATATATAGGAGAGGAGGCAATGACAAGGAAGCACACGAAAGCAGACTAAACCCAAATGGGCCATGGGCTAACAGGCCCATGTACATAATAGACTAATTAACCTATTAACTAATAGGCTAATATTCACTCCCTCTCAAGCTGGAGCATGGGTGAACACATGTCCAAGCTTGGAGTTACATGACTCGATTAAACGACAAATGAAAAATGAATGATAAACTTGTCACTCCCTATTGAGATATATTGTTGTACTTCTATTCCATGTTTCTTATTATTACTTATCATGTAACATGGGTCTTTGTATAAATAGGTTGGCGGGCCCATTAGGGTTTTCTATTTGCTTCCCTATACAGCCTCCTATTTATAGGAGAGAGAGTTCTCTTTTCTAAAATATAGAAAGACGGCACACTTTCATAAGGTATCAAAGCATGATACCTAGCCCTGATTTCCATCAGTCGTCGCCGTCTTCTCTCTCTCCCTCCATCAGCCGCCACTATCGCCGCTAGCATCCTCCATCTTCATTGTCGTTGTTGATCACACCTAAGGGGATCTACTCCCCTCTCTAACCCTATCCTCTTCTCCAACAAGAGTATCTAGGAACATTGCCGACGGTCTTTTCAATGGTCTTATGTCCTAAAGACTACTATTTAGGACAACCGTTCGGCAAATCTGTGTGGTCATCCATGACCACCTATTATAGGGCTCTATCTATCTCATTATTGATATGATTGGATCTGCGCAGCATATCGCTCTTCTTCTTGGTGAACCATAGTGTTTGCCATCGATAATGGGTCCTTTTGTGACCAATTTGTTGGTTCTGTACGACGTGTATCTGTCTGACATGTCGTGTATCTTCAGTGAACTACTATTGTTGTTGCCAGATACCGCCCTGCGAGATGTGGACATGTCATGTCTTTCTGCACACGGCGTGAGGAAGTGATATATCAGTCCCTTATATGTGGATCCTGCAACTGCAGAGATTGTTTAAGGGGATAATCAATTATCTCCTTGACCTTGGAACAATTGAAGGGGATATCTCGTGAGGAAGCAAAATTTCCCCTGCGCTGGAGAAGGAGGGGCTTACTAGCACTGGAGGCAGCCGGTTCCTGCGATTGCAGAGATTGTTGTTGCTTCGGAAGGTGGCAGAGATGGCGGATGCTACTACAGGGCAACAGAGGTTGTTGCTGCCACAGGAAGCGGAGGCGACAGAGGCTACTGTTGTGGGTGGTGGTGGCAGCAACGGAGGTTGATGCTGCTACAGGTAGAGGTCGTTGTTGCTACAGACGGAGGTTGTTGCTACTACCTGCAGAGGTTGTTGTTATTGCTGCTACAGGCAACGGGTGGAAGCAGTTGCAACGACAGCTGGAGGATGCAGTCGTTGGGAGAGGGTGGCAGCTAGGTAGGGCAGGCAAGGGTGGCGGCTAGGTTCTGTAGGCGAGAAGGCGGTGGCTAGGTAGCGCGGGAAAGGGTCACAGTTATGTCTAATAGGGAGAGGGTAGGAGCAAAACCCTAAGCAAAGTTAGAGATACGCTTTGATACCACTTGATGTAAAACTATTAAATTAATAATAAACGCAGCTGAAATAACTAAAGAGAATAAGTCTCACGGATACGCACACGGAGGCGGGTCGAGGGGAGCCTCAATAGGTTGTCTTTGGTAGTTGATGCGCAGTTGGGCGTCTGTGTAGTTGCTGGTAATAGTAGGCTCTCAATTTTGCTCCCCCGCTATGGGTGATGGATGAAGTAGAGGTATGTCACTTCTTCAACTTTGTTGGGATGCCACATAAGAGGGTGAATCACGATCTGGGGTTCGTGGGTGTCGCAGTCGGACAGCTTGGAGAGGAAACAGAGAATGATGTCTGAACTCGACCATGGAGTGTTAGTAAATTTTGGTGACGTCCAGAAAGACAAGCATCGGTATAGGGACTTTTATAAAGGAGGAAGAAGGAAGGAGACGACCAAGGAGGTCAGGATGATGCATGACGGGCGGCCAAGCCAAGAAGAGACGGCAGCCACCCACAGGCGGAGGCACACTTTTGTCTCTAGGGTTAGGTTACTTTAGGATCAATACAATGAACCATGTGGAAATAAGATGGAGGCTAATGAGATGATTTATAAGACAAAACCTCACTCCTATTTAGGAGAGTGGAACACTTACAAGTAAGCAAACTCAAACTCTAATAGGCCAAACATGTTTAGGCCTATTTACATAATAAACTAAATAACAATAAGTCTAACAATTTGCTTTTGCAATATGCATATAATTTGATGTTTTTTCTTGAAGACCCTAATGGGTATATTAGGATCTTCCTAGAAATTCTTTTCCATTAGAAAAATAGAAGATCAACTTGTAGAAATGAGTTGATGGGCCTTGGAATATAAGATAATACTTAATAGGGTGGTCATTAGGCCTGATACAACCAGTTACCACACAAGTCAATGCCCCTTTTACTTATTCAGAGCTCCCTCTCAATAAAGTTTCAAGTTTTCAACTCGAAGATAAACATCTTGGTTAACTACATAACTAGGTGGAAAGGGAGATATAATTCTAGTGGAAGATGGACTTTAGTAAGAATTGTTCTTAATGCTCAGCTGACATATGCATGTTAGTTTTCAAACTCCCATACAAGGTGTGTGATAAGATAGACAAGGTTACATGGTGTTTCTTATCTACTAAGAAGAAGAATACTGCCATATTATTAGCACCCTGTTTCATAAGATAGACAAGGCTATATGTGACTTCCAATTATTTACAGATGGAACAACGCTGTCAAAGATATTGACATCGCACATCATATATCTTCCAAAGAATTCGGAGGTGATGCATTGTTGGCTTCAACTTATGCCTTCTTGCTAGAAGGTTTTGGCACCTTGAAGGAGAACGAGAAACTACTTTAGAAGTTTTCCATGACACAGAAATACTAAGCTGATGATAAATGGTGGAGTCACTGGATTGCAGATAATGGCAGGTCTACCTTGTAAGAGTCGTGCATGTTGTGGATATGTCTCCATTTGCAACTATTTGTGAGTTGGGAGATGGGTGTCTATGGATTTTCTCGCTTTATGGATGGAATGAAGATGCGCGTAAGTGATCTCCAAATCTTGATACATGTTCACTTGGAATGGATGACGCGGGTGGCTTGTTGTTTTCAGGATAATTCAAGGACCTTCTTTTCCAGAGGACTCAAGGATTTTGGAAGATGAAGATTAAAAACTTCTTCAACTCGTGCGTAGATAACAACTTTATGCTCCATCCGCCTTAAAGGTAGAGAAGAAAACTCATGTGGGAAACTAAACTTTAAAAATGATGAAGATTTCTGTTATGCGGGTGGGAGTATTCCAATGGCTAAAGATATTTCGCATTCCATCTTCCCTGTTGAGATTCAATTTTTCTTTGTATGGTTTTCAAGAGAAGTTACTCACTTTCAAATCATCTTCCATTTTGCCCCAGAGGACGCACTCTTCTTTTATGAACTTCATGGAGGAATAAATCACGGGTGTTCATAAACTATGTTTTACAACTGAACAATTTCCAGGCGGCACTTGAAGCAAGTGGTTGGTGGTGGCCTAGGATATCAAGACGAGCTTGGATGATGAGCCTCTCAGCTGATCTGTCGTGGAACATCTGAAAGGAAAGAAACCGCAACAGACTCAGATTTCCCGATCCCTTTGCTCTCACGGAGTAGTTATGAGGAGCAGGGTGTAATTCTTTTACGGGGCAGAGGAACAATGGGAGACAGCACGCTGGTTTTTCGCTTCTTAATCTTTGGGAGTTTATGATGTGAACGGTCTGTCTTGTGAATCTTGTACATTTTATGTTCTCGTGATGCTGGAATTGAGCTTGGTCTCTTTCTGGGATGAAACTCTAAAAGTCCATCAGGTAAGAGATAATATCTAATTCAGCCTAGTTTAGGCCAATTACAAGATTTGATATTAGATTTTTTTAGCAAGTAAGATATAATCCAAGCTACAGTCTTCACTTTTTGTTTCTGAGTATGGAGATCCATTCCAAATGTACACTCCAGCAAACTTAGTGAACTGGAATGATGAAGCCAAAGGATCTATACGACATATGTTCATAAAACAAGAACCTCATTTGCCAGAGCTTCATTATAGCAAAAGCTGCAAAACACGTTTTTTGTCCCTGTGGTGAAGTGAATTTTGGCCTCCTAGGGAAAACCCTTAAAATTTGATCCGGTAAGAGATAATAATCATAATATCTTAGTTCAACCCAGATTTAGCCTAAACAAGACTTGAGACTAGCTTTAAATCATCGCCAGGCCAATAAAACAAATTCAGATGTTGTAGTCTTCACTTTTATTTCAAAATATGGAGTTGAATTTACAAGGTAAACGCAGCCAAACTTAGTGAAGCTCACAATTGAAGCCAAAGGAGCTATATGGCATGTGTCGTCAATGCAGCACATGATCTGCAAGAGCTTCATAATAGCAATCACATGTATTGTTCATCATCATCATCATCTAAGCCTCAATCCCAACTATGTTGGGGTCGGCTACATGGATCCTTCGTTTCCATTCAGCTCTATCATGGGCCATATTCTGATTGAGATGTAGAGATTCAAAATCTCTCTTTATAAGCTCATCCCATGTTAATTTAGGCATTCCTCTTCTTCTATTTATAGTGTTTGGCTCAATCACATGTATTGTTCTCATAATAAAATTCATTTTTGCTTTCTTCTTGGGAAAAATCCCTTAAATCATCAGGTGAGCAGCAATATCTGGTCCAACCCAGCTTTAGCCCAAAAACAACCAAGATTTAAAACTAGCTTTAAGCATCTTCGGGTCAATAGAATATAATTAGAGGCTTCAGTCTTCACTTTTGATTCCTGTATATGAAGTTCACTTGGGAAGGTTCACTCAACCAAACACAGTCAAGTGCATAGTTTTAGCCAAGGGAGCTATATACTACGTTTCCATAAAAGCAGAACCTGATTTGCAAGAGCTTCATAACAGCAACCACCAAGCAAAACGATCATTTTAATTCCAGTTTAAACCCTCCCTGGGTTTCTCCCAGGAAAGTTTTACATCAAAGTCGGCCAGCTCAAGGAGGGATAGAGGTATGCTCAACTTTTAAAAAGAAAACTTCCACTAAACCCTAATGTATAGGGATATCGCATTTTACTCAAGCAAAAATGTCCCTGAAAAGGAAAGAGTTGCGGGCAGAACGGAAAAGGCGCCAAAATTACAACATACCGTGTCTTCCCGTGACAATTTTTCAGCCTCCTCGGTTGCGTCATTCGGCTGAGACCAGGCCCGTTTCTCCGAATACAGCTCGTCGTCCGACTCGTCGAGGTTGTATATAGGTCTCCTCTCCGATCTCACACGGAGCCTCTCAGCCAAACTGCTCATCCTAAAAGCCGGAGTGCGGCCCAGCTTCCGAGCTCTTGCGGAGAAAAATTGGACGGTGAAGCTGATATTGGCAGTATCGGTCGGCAACCAGTGGCCCGGAGGGATCTGCTCCGTCACCGGCAGGGTATTCGGCGTCCGAAGGAACTCGGCCGCTATGCAACCGGGGCAAATCGTGTGTTAGATCGTCTCCTAGTGAAATATGTAGAACTAACTTTTTTTCATAAGATGGTATGAACCGTCAGATATAGTTAGTAGGACTTTTTAACCAAACCTCCCTCTCCATGTGGAAGTCCTTTTTCACGTAATCAATATTTTTGTATTTATTAGGGTTATGTTTGATTTATATGATGATATTAATTTTTATATATTTTGCATGTTTTATATTAACTAAATATAAATGTGTACATCGCAAGCCCACCTTATTAATATTAAAAGACCAACTTGTGATTAAAAAGATAAAGGGAAAAATCACATCTAGTGCTCTATTTTGTACAAAATCCGATAAGACAACCACTAAAAAAATGTATATTGTAAGGTGAAGTGACTAAGAGCTTCTACATAGGAGGAAGATAAAAGTTCATCGAGCTTGGGATAGAGTACTCCCGAAAAAAGAAGGCATCTTCACCTGAGGGGGTAGGCTCTTCTTTAACAACGGACATCAAGGGCCTGAAGACTAGTATAAGTTCAAAGTAGGGGTGGGCTCTGCTTAGACAACCAATTTAAATAAATCCAATCAAATGTTGCAGACAGTGGTGGTATGTCAGAGCTAATGAAGGTAGTGTCGTCGTATGATATGATATAACAACATCGAGGTAGGAAACGTCATCGGCCACGCAACATCAAATTAGGTAGAAGTTAGTCATAGACCAAACAATTGAGTATCATCCTCACTGAGGCCTCGATGAGTGTCTAAAGGACAATGGCTCGGCACAATTGATCATGCCTCCTCCCTAGTTGAGAAGGCCTTCATGGGCCTCTCTGCCTTTGAGGGTAAAGGTTGTGCTATCTCTCACAAGAAGTGTAGCACCATATATTGGCATTGTTGTGAACATTTGTAATAATATCATTACAATTGCAACATGTATGTTTATAATATATGTTGCTTCTTTCACATCGTATGGACTTGAAACTAAGTCTATGTATCTATCCTTGAGGATTGTATGTCAATAACCATGACAATAAAAAAATATAGTTGTGGTAGTAATGTAATTTTGTGAGGCTAGAGTATGATAGAAATGGTCCCACTGTCATGTATGAGAGAGCAAAAGATGGAGATGTGATCAATGGCATCTTGATCACAACAAAAAATGGACATGTGTGAGGGCCTACAAAATGACATGCATATAGAGATGGGGTCTTTACTAGAGGTGGGTATAGTTTGACTACCGTTAAAATTACAAATCACACTATACATAATGGTTTGTGAGATTTTTAAACCAAATAAAACATTAACTATTCCAGAATCAAACCAAATTAAACTTTAAAGGTGTCATTTGATTCAATTAAGTTTGGTTTGATATTGTTATTGGGTTTTTCTTGACAAAGCAATCATTTGTCAGTATATTTGGCCATTGGTTTAACATGATAAGTTAACTTCCCAATAAACATTTTTAGCAAATGTTAATATCATAACAAAATAATAAACTATATATTGACTTGGTCCAACTAACTCCAAATCAGTATGCATGTACTATACCACATTGGACTATTTTATTTTTAATAAAACCATTTATCAAGTATCATAATAACATTAAAAAAATTAGTATTATATAATTAAGTTTAAATTAGTATTTTACATAATATAATTATATATTAACTATATGTAAAGATGTGTATTGGTTCAGTATGGTTTGGTTTAACTACACCCTTGAACCGAGCCAAGTCGTTGTTTAAAGGTTTTAAAATTTTGAGGACCTAATCAAACCATTCACCCTTAAAAAACCAAAGCAAGTTGGTCGGTTTAGTTAGGTTTGTCTAATTTCTATAGTTTGGTTTGATTTTACTCCCACCCATAGTTTTTACTCATAACAGCCTCTAAGGTGGATAGTAGGGAGGGTGCGCATTGGGTTGGTGGTCATGTTATGGGGTTACTTTGGATACGACACCAAGTATTACCCATAAGGATTAGTACTTTTGCATGGAAGCTTAGGAACAAAGTGTTATCCACAGATGAGAGACTGAGATCCTATAGCCTACAACTGGATTCCATATGCAAATGTTGTAGGGTCAGTCAGACTAAAACGAACAAAAATCTTCTCTCAAAGAGTGAGACGGTCAGGATACCTTGGAGAGATTAAAAAATTATCGTGGATACTAATGTGTTCATGAGATCCCTATGACTCAACCAAATCCTTAGGACATGTTGAAACGAGACACCACATTTGTGTCGGATGGATACAGGGTATTCTCTCTTTAATGAGCTTTGGTATCTTTGGATGAACTGATGTCAAAGTAGATTCGAGAATAAGAGGATGAATCGAGCCAGCATATGGGACATGGCTAAACGCATTTTTAGGATCTTCGCTAAGGATATCATGTTATCTGATACAGGAGAAATGGGAGAAGATCTAAATATTTGAAGGGAAAGTTGCTTTGTGGATGAGTTTGAGTTAAGAAATTGTGTTGTTGTGAGGTTATATGGTTTAAACTAAACTAGATGAACTAAAAACTAAATCTAGGGGTGATATCATGCAAAAATACAAGAGAGAGGACGGGATAGTGGGCGATTTGAGGGATCATTGAGAATCGTGAGGGGTTCATCAGATGGATTCACGATCAAAGCATTAGGCCCTAATGTCCTCAAAGCATGCGCTAGAGATTTAGATGTGAGCAAAGACTTATGTACAGAGGTACCCATAGGGGGTTGCATATATAGATAGACAACCTTTGTATAGGTATGCTTTCAGAGGGCTCAGAGTGTCCCACTTGGAGATGGGAATGATTTTTGCTAGTAACATATTTTGTGTAGACCGAATTGGTGTGTAGATGTGTATACAAAGAGGTTAGTCAAACGACATGTTGTCAATTTGAATATGGGACATGCCTTATATCTAGCTATAGGTTCTCCTACATTGTGGATATGTCTCATCTTGTCAAATGAGTCTACAAGATAGAGGGGCTTGGCTTATTCTATATTAGATGGCTTAAATTGTTTTTGGATAGAGTCTATAGCATTACATACTAACAAAGTTATTGTGAGTTGATTTTGAGAATTTAAGATAGAGTCCAGAGTTGAGTTTTTTTGGATTGTATTGGCTTTGTAGAGTATGTACAACACATCTTTATGGTCCTTTTTTAGTCTTTGCCTATTGGAGGATGGGATGAATAAATCCCCCTTCCGCTAGTGTCTTTTATTAAAAAGAAAGAGGGCCTAAAAACCTCTTTACATCTAATTGTGCTTATCAAATAGTGTTGTGACCTATAACCACACATTAATGGTGGAAATTGGAGGAAAATTGAGTTTCCAAAATTTATTCTCAAAAAGTATTTTGACACCAATGAAATTGAAGAAAAAAGAGAGGCTTTGGCAATAGTGTAAGTGTCATCCCCAACCAAACTAGTTTTGTTCTCGACTCTTGGCTATGATAGGATTTTGGTGATTGTTTTGGTGTACTCGTCTAATATATTATTCATAGACAAATATGGACACCCGAATTTGGGATTAATGCATAAGCTCACTGTAAGACCAAATGGCCAGGAGAAACCCAAAGGTTGACCTAGTCCTATAAATAATCATGTATAGTGTCTACTAAGCAATAATTGCAATTTAAGACGTCCAACGGATTCACATTAGAAGCATGAGAAGCATGTACACACATATGTGTGTGTGTGATAGAGAGAGGGAGTCTTTGTGTGTGTACATAGTTAGAGACAAAACTGGGTCAAAAAATTGCAGGTACATAATGGTAGTTTGTTGCGATTGTAGTTTGTTTCCTATTAATACACAATGTATATTTGTTTATTACTTAGAATATATACATCATGTACAAAGTATACAACAAAATTTGAGTTGTGTATGTATAAATATACAAAACACACTACATGGTACCTGAGTGTACATGGATGACTCCTCGAGTGTACATGGATGACTTTATGACACCTCCATACAGGAGATCCCCACCTACAACTCACAATCTCCTCGGGGAAGGGGGTACTAGCCAGAAAACCCCTTGTAAAAGTGATTATATCCTTAAGAGGTGATAAACGATGAGAGCAAACAAAAGGTCCCAATGAGAGATACATCTTATGTAGGGGGAATGTAAGTATGTAAGTTCAACTATATCAATTGTGTTAGGCATTTCTATTTCAAAGGTAGCATCTACAGGACATGTTATATAAGTAGGTAGCATCTATAGAGGGAGGTCAAGGGTTAAATGGCTTAAAGAAGGGGATAGAAACACTAGATTTTTTCATCTACAAGACATGTTATATAAGTAGGTAGCATCTATAGAGATAGGTCAGGGTTAAATGGCTTAAAGAAGGGGATAGAAACACTAGATTTTTTCACGCACATGTTAAGGTGAGGAGAAGAAGAGATAAAATAGATAAGCTAAGTAAAGACAATGGGTGCTCTAGGGGAAGAAGAGGTCATGATAGAAGCCATCAATTACTTCTCTACTGCATTTTCTTCAAAAGGCTCAATTGACACTGAACCTTATACTAGAATTCTTGAATTGATAATCCAAGACAATGATAAAATTAGGCGGCTAGAACCACTTACTGAAATGGAGGTTAGAGATGTGATCATGATCATTGACATGGATAGTGCATTGGGACCTGATGGTTTTACATTCATATTCTCGACATAGTTAAAAATGACATTGTGGAATTAGTCAATCACTGCCTCGAGGGTATTGACGTTCATAGGAGCCTCAAATGTGTTAAGTTGCTTCTCATTCATAAAGGCGACACTCCATAGAGTGTGAAAGACTTTAGACCAATCCGTGTATTGATGTTTTCCTAAAAAAATTATCAAGATCTCTCTTAGCTAGCCTCTCACTCTATACCCCCAGACTCATCTCCCCAGAACAAGTATTGTTTTTCAAAAGGATGTGTGAGGATTCATAGAACAGTAGGAATGGAGAACATAGTAGTGAAAGTGGACAATAGGAATGGAGAAGATAGAAGTCAAAGTGGATGTGTCAAAAGTTTTAACTGGATAGAGTGGGGATTCATAGAAAATCTACTACAAGGGTTTGGTTTCAATAGAGCTTTGATCAATGTCATTATGAACATTGTCTAAGGGGTGTGGTTCTCGGTTTTGATAAATGGAAAGACTGATGGGTTCTTTCAATGTTCTAGGAGCCTAAGACAAGGCGACCCTCTCTCTCCATTACTATTCATTTTGTCACAAGAGGTGTTGGGGAGATATACTAAGAGGGAGGTTGAGATCAGGAGAATAGAGAGGTTTAGGACTCGCGACACAGGGTTAGACCCATTCCACTTTATGTTTGTCGATAACCTAATTTTTTTCCTCAACCTTTCGAGAAACTCCAAGAAAAATCTAGAGGCCACCCTCACAACATATGAGCTCCATTCAGGTCAGAAAGTGAACAAAGAGAAAACATTGGTCATGATTGGCAAAAATTCTGACCTTAGGAGAACACACATCCAACAAGAATGGGGTTGCACTGAAGATAGCGACCTAATTCCCTACTTAGGAATCCATTTCTGATCAAAGGTAGGGTCTTGATTAGACACTTTGATAGCCTTACGAATAAGATCACGAAAAGGATAACATCTTCAGTTGGAAACCTTTTATCCTTCCCTAGAAGGCTTACATTAATTAAATTCATTCTTACTGTCATCCCCACCCATAACCTGAATGCTTGTGCAGTCCCAAAAGCCATCTTGAGAAACATAGAGGATAAGATAGCAAGGTTCCTATGGGAGTCAAGAGACGTCATAGGGTTAGATGGGATATTGTGACCTCCCCGACACTAGGTGATGGCTTAGGAATTCAAAACCTTCATGATAGATACCAAGCGAACCTGATGAAAGCTGATTGAAACATCCTACTCACTTTGGGCTGAATTTTGCATAAAAAATATGGCAAGGACATATGGGACTTAGGAATTAACCATCCATGGAATCTAAAAAAATGGAGGGCCTTTTTGCTATACTAGAGTAGAATATGAGATGCCTTCCCCATGATAATACAAAACACAATATGGGACCTAGGCTTGGGTAACATTCCATTTTAGGAATCCCTCTGGGAGATGATAGATTAGACAGATGGAAACATGAGGGCTTGGACACCAAAACCTGCCTTAGAGTTAAGGATTTTTTAGATGATGATGGTAGTAGAGCATGGGACCTTGCTAAACTCTAGAGTGTGCTTAAAGATGAGGGGTAGTATAAGTCATGAATAGATCAAGAGACGCTTCCCTTAGAGAGGACATACCGATTTGGATTCCCAGAGAGGATGGTCTTTTTATGATAAAATTGGTTTTAAGCTTATGTACGAGTGTTAGTCTGCTCCATCTCCACGATGGGCTCACCCCTTCTCCATAGTTGGCTATGGAACCCAATGTTCCCCATTAAGATTTCCACCTTTGCCTGGAAACTTATTCATTCTGATGTTCCTACATATGATAAAATTAGGTCTTGCCACATTCATTTAGTCTCTATATGTGAATGTTGTCCTCATAGAAATTTGGAAACCTTGGACCACCTCTTTCTCACATGAAGCATAGCTAGACACCTTTGTGTTGAAGGTGAGGAAATCATGCAAGTCAGTTCCTTTACAGCCTCAAGGTTGTTTAATGGCGCGTTACACCAATGTTGGTCCCTCTTAGACCGGAAGCCATAGCTTGGATTCCTCAAGGGTGTCCTCCCCCTTACCACTCCTTTGGTGCATCTGGGTAGATAGATGTGGGAGTAGGTTCGACGATAGGAGAATGGATATCAAGAGGATTCAGAGTAAAGTTTGCTGCATCTGCCAATCTATCTGTGACAACACCCCCCAATTCTTGGGATTGACGGTAGAACGGTTGGGTTTTGGAGAGAGAGATGTTTCTCTCCACACCTAAAGACCCATAGGTTTGTCCTAGACCCACCTATTGGAGGACCCCAAGGATAGGTTGTCTTAATATTAACTTGGTGAGTGTTTTTTGTAGGGGGGAGGGGTTGACCTGCATGAGAGGGATTTTGGAGGCATCATTAGATCTTCTAGTGGTGACATAGTTGTCAGCTTATCTAGCCCGACCCAGAGATCATTCCACCTAGAATGTCTACTTAAGGCATTTGTGGTTGGTTTTGGGCTCAAGGTTGCTCCCCCATGGCTGGTATAACCTTAGAATGTGATGATCGCGGGCTTATCTCCCTATTGAATGGGACCTCTCCGACTCCATGGAAGGTGAAGCCCAACCTTCTAGAGAATCCATGGTATGCATGTCAGATCTTATGACATCATCTTTATCCATAGAGAAGCAAATCGATTAGTTGTCCAGCTGGCAGAATACAGGGCTAGTTTAGAACAACCATACTTGTTTAGAGACCTCAAATCCATGCCTCGCCCTGTTAGGGGCTTGTTCATGTTAGAATCATGTGGTGTTGCTTATTTGAGGTGGGAGGTAGTTATGGTTGAGAATACATAGATACTTTTATTTTGGTCTTGGTCTCGAGTTAAGATCCATTTTTATAGTTAGACAGTTTCCTCTTGTACATATGATTTTGCTTGCCCATTGGGGAACAGGATGAATAGAACTCCCCCACAGTTCCAAAAAACAAAGAAAAAAGTAGATTAACATTGTGAATATGACGACTATAAAAATAAGACTCTGATTCTTTATGAAGAGTTTTATTATTAATCTAGGGGTCCTAATTACTGGCTAATAGCAAAGATTCCTTAGACCATCATAATGCACCTTAGGGTTATCCCATTTCCCCCATGACTCTTCGATGAAACTATGAAGGGGATC